>CM033030.1:20458533-22918533 GCA_019207045.1 Branchiostoma floridae x Branchiostoma belcheri
AGAAGAAATCTCCATTCTCCGTGCCAACTACGGTCGGACCTCCCGGAACCCGCCTTGTGGTGGAACTTCAACCCTCACCAGCTGCCGTGCCCAGGGAAGCCTTGACATCATGATGGAAGCATGTCAAGGGAAACGAGATTGTTCTGTGTATGCAAGCAACACGGTGTTTGGGGACCCCTGTGTCGATCACAAAAAGTACCTGGAAGTAGAATATGTCTGCCTGAAAGGTGCGTAAACAAGAAATCTTTTTTAAAAAGCTGTGCCTTGCCGCGTATTTTATGTTATTTTGGTAAGTTAGACTAGATTCTACGCTTAAAAATCCCGAGTTCCACATGTCGCCCCCCTCCCCCCTCATTATCATAATTTATGTCAGATGAATTATTGGCACATTAAACAGGTTTTGTAAAACTTTTTGACCCACAATGAATATGCATTATTTTTTATTACAAACTAAGTTCCTTCTGATGCAATTTGTGATATATATTTATATAAACATGGTGAGTTAAAGCGTAGATTTATTACGCTGGACCACATACAGTAACATGCGTCTAGAAGAGCGTTTTAATACTCGCCTGGAATGTACCATTGTCTAACTAAGCCATGAAACTCGGCAAGGAAAGAAGGGCCTTTGGAAGGGGCTTTGGAAGGGCTGGGTTAAAAGGTCCGTCCATTGATCCATGGATCCATGGAAGAAAGCTGGCGTAAAGCCTTGCCTGGCGGCAAGGCAAAAATCTTGGGGCATGCGTAAAGGTTGCAATCTTCATAAATGTATACTTAGCGTATGCTTTACGCGTGCTTAAACATCCGATTTTCAATTCTTAATTGTGAATGTACTCTTAGTGTGCTTGATTTGAATTGTGTAACTTTTTGAGTGTGAGTTAATGACTCATAAGGATCAAGTCTCCAAACGAAAGTTTCAATTGACTGAAAAATTTGAAGTCATTCGGAAGAAAATTTAGGATAGAGTATTCACATAGCTACTTGAAGCCGTCTCTGCAGTGTACAAACGAGGTCCCAAGCTTTTTTTTTCATTTACATATGGATTGTCTGGCGAAATATTCTCCTTGATTCGACGGCGTCATCTATAAATTTTAGTATCGCTCTACCTTACAAAGTAACGTAAACTCAGTAGAAACTTTCAGGAGTTGTGAATAAAGCAATGTGTTCTTTTAAAAACTTGATGAAGTTATTCACGTATGTAACAATACCCCTTCCCTTCCCTACACATGCAGGAAGTACCAGTACTGGATACAGGAACTTAGGTTGCTGGGAGGACGCTTCTGACCGCGCCATTCCAACACTCGAGGGGACGGACTCTCGCCTTGATGGCAGCTACAGCGAACGAACCAACGCCCTTGAAAAATGTTACATGGCAGCACTTTCTCGTGGCTTCACCTTGTTTGCTGTGCAAGATGGCGGCTGGTGTGCTGGCTCTGCGGACGGCCACAACACCTACAACAGGTACGGTCCTTCAACAGACTGCGCAGGGGACGGAAAAGGCGGGCCTTGGGCAAATGACGTGTACGAAATTACAGGTTAGACTCCTGAAATATATTTTCTAATGTACGGGTTGAATCCTTGTCATGTTCATTTGTAATGTCTAGCTGTTTCTCTTTCTTATTTTAAGAAAGATTCTGACTATGTATTTCAAGATACATCTTAATATTGTCATTTGGGTCGAAATATGGATGATTGATTATATACATAAGGATAAAACTTGCCAACATATCTACTTGTGATGCAGCTTGTGGACATGGTGAGATCTTGAATCTCACAAACTCAACAACCGAAGGATATATTACATCACCCGGGTACCCTGACATCTACCCGAATAACGTCGACTGTTCTTGGACAATCACCGTGTCTGGACCCTCGGCCATTCAACTGGACTTTGTGGGGACGTTCGACATAGAATTTTCCAGGTAGGTGTTAAAAGTGTCTACGTTTATCAACAGTATTTTTAAAATCAAGAACTGTCACCATGGCTTTGTAAATATGCTTGTTGACTTAAAACAGAGGGACTAAGTTGAGTTCCTGACAGGAGTTGATGTTGAGTCATCACGAAAAAAATCCTTTACTGCATAAATGAAAAAAAGACTATAATTCCACTATGCTAAATGATGGGAGTTTCAAACTTATGTCACTACGGAGCTAAGGAGATTTAGGAATAACCCATATTGATTTCGGTTGCATTGTACAAAGTTTATAATGAATTCTGATAAAACGCTACAATCACCTACTTTCTAATAAGTTCATACTTTGAACACTTCGTGCTATTGGAGTAGAGAAGATGATCAACTGAGACCATTTATTCAAATGAGGACCATCTTTACATAATCAATGAGGAATAGGTATGATACGTACCTCAAGTCATTATTTTTAAGGATTGGAAGTAGAAGCTTTAATGTTAGAATAAGAAAATATTTATTTTACCTTCTTCATCTTGTGTGCTCAGCTGCGTTTATGATTACGTGCAAGTGCTTGAGGGTCAAACCAGTGATTCTCCGATCTTGGGTACTTTCTGTGGTACCACGGTTCCTGAGACCGTACGTTCGGCTGGCAACACCATGACTGTTCGGTTCCGCACAGACGGCAGCGTCACACGGACAGGGTTCAAGGCTAAGTACAGCGTCCGTGAGCATCGCATGATTTGTCTCTTCGTGGGTAATATTTGGCATAAGCACTCAGTACGTGGTGTTCTGGATGCTATACAAAAGATATAGCTCGGCATTTAGCCAATAAATTGTCATATCCAGAGCAACCCATTCAGCGTCATACCTTATTTGGTATATAAACAACCCTCCTGTAAGGAAGGTGCATCTTGAGTCTAATCGTTACACGTTTGGTGACTATGGTCCTTTTTTCGTCAAAATCGGAGCTTGTTTTAAAATGACGTGCTCGTCCTACAGCATGCAACAGAATAAAGAAGATAAATAAGCCGACAAAAAGAATGTTCAGATCAATTACATCCTTGTGGTTTCCTTCGGAACAAAGCATTTAGAACAGGATATAACCTTGTGGCATATATTTGAATTTTTTGTCCCTTTCAGTTGTCACCTGCCCCACCCTACCATCTCCGAGCCAATTGGTCGTCTCAGATCACGTGTGTATGACATACGGCTGCACGGCCTCGTTCTCGTGCTCCACTGGGTATGAACTGACGTCAAACAGCCCGAACCAGACGGTGTGCCAAGCAGATGGGACGTGGAGTGGAAAGGAGCCTGCTTGTCAGGGTAAGCTGGGGTCATGCTGAACTTATCGAAGACCCCCACATTCGATTATATTATGGGCTGGAGAAATTTAGAAAAATGCGAAATGGGTGGGATGGTAATAAGCTGTATCACAAACTGGACAAATAGAAAGTTTCTTTGCTTGTAATCAGCATGTCGGCAAACGTTGTGTCTTTGGGCCATATTATTTTTATGATAAGATCATAAACAATCAATGAACAGACAAATATTTACCCTGAAACTTCTCGAATAAAATATAATTTAATTGCTGTATCTATATCTTAACTTCCCTCACATAACTAGCTGTCGCCTGCCCGTCCCTGCCGTCTCCGAGCCAATTGGTCGTCTCAGATCACGTGTGTGTGACGTATGGCTGCACGGCCTCGTTCTCGTGCTCCACTGGGTATGAGCTGACGTCAGGCAGCCCCAATCAGACGGTGTGCCAAGCAGACGGGATGTGGAGCGGACAGGAGCCTTCTTGTCAGGGTAGTCTGTGGCCATGCCTAACTTATCAAAGTTAGGCATGGCCCCCAACTTCATTAATAAAGGGCTAGAGAAATTTTGAAAATTAGGAGATCATGGTAACAGGTTACAACACAAACAAGACAGATAGAAAGTTGTTTTTTCTTGTAATCAGCATGCCAGCAAACACAACGTCTTTGGACCATATCATTTTTTTATTTTCATGCGATCATAAACGGTCAATGAACAGCCAAATGTTTACCCTGAAACTGCTCGAATAGAATATAATTCAATCGGAGTATCTTTACTTCCCTCACGCAACCAGCTGTCACCTGCCCCACCCTGCCGTCTCCGAGTCAATTGGTTGTCTCAGATCACGTGTGTATGACGTACGGCTGCACGGCCTCGTTCTCGTGCTCCACCGGTTTTGTTCTGACGTCAGACAGCCCCAGCCAGACGGTGTGCCAAGCAGATGGGACGTGGAGTGGGCAGGAGCCTGCTTGTCGGGGTAAGCTGGGGTTAATGCTGACTCATCTATCGATTACATCCAAATCTAATAAAGAATGGGTTAGAGAATGTTAGATATGAGGAGATGGCAATTGGTCACAGCAGGAATTGGACAGATAGAAGGTTTCTAGGTGTATTTTTAAAAAACTCGGCCCGGCCAATGTTGCGTCCTTAATTACATCATTTCATGAATGACATAGCCATAAAATATATTTAACATCGCGTTGTGGCAAGTATCTTACATTGGCTCTTGTTGTATGTGCCTTTGTATTTTTTTGAGTCATTAGTTACCAAGAAGAACTGTCTTGGCTTATACAGTGCAATGGCTTCTTTCACTTCTAATAGATTAAAATGGAATTTAAAATCTGTTGGATAATTAAATTCAAGCTCCAAGGATCTGAATTCAGTGTTTTGTTTCTGATCATACCAGTGATTCACTGCCCAGGACTACAGCGGCCAGAGTTTGGTAATATTATTGGAAACGAGACTACCTGGGGTTCCGTAATCCAATTTGAGTGCGAGTACGGCTTCAGTCAGGGCAGTACCCCCAGAACCTGCCAGGGGGCGGGCACATGGTCGGGAAATGACGTCATCTGTAAGGGTAAGAAGCCAGCTGTTGCTATAAGAGAATAGTATGGTGCCATTGTTTGCAGTTAAATGTTCATTTTGGACAAATCAAATGATAATTGTAAAATTCATTATGAGACAAAGCGCGGAATAAACGACGTATCGCAAAATTTTTGGTAGAGCCTACAACAGAGCAACCGACTACAACGGAGCCAAAGACCGTTCCTTCCACTACTGAAGAGGTTGCCTCACACACGTCGTCAGAAGCGACCTCTAGCGTCACGGTACAAACTGATCCAGAGATGACCAACGTGGCTACCACCGCTGCCACCACTTATATCGTCGAGACTACCACAACTCTTATGGCCACAGTTGAATCCACAACGGACCCTGAACACCCTAGCCCATCGGTATCTACACATGAGACTAACGACACACCACCGACCACATTTGCGGCAATTCTGGTACCCGTTACAGGTTGTTGCAGTTGCCTTTTATCCATTTCACCTCATTACAAAAAGTGTTAACTTTTGAGGTATTCTCACCCTAATGTTACATACCACAACTAATCGCACGAAATGGGGAAAGTAATTCTTTAGCAATAGCACAGGAGGGGCCATTTTAATAAGTAAAATGGCAAAAAAAATAGGACAAGGTTAAGGATATCCATGTTGGTAGATATTTGACATAGTTTTTACACAAATCATAGGGCAAATATTAAAATAAGTAAACGACGTCATGTCAATATCTTTTGGATAGATCCCACAACAGAGCAACCAACCACAACGGAGCTGAATCCCACCCTTGCCACGACTGAAGAGACGACCTCTTTGCCATTCACGTTGTCAGAAGCGACCCCTAGCGTCACGATACAGCATGACCCCGAGACGATTAACCCAACCACCACCGCTGGCATCACTTATAGTGTAGAGCCTAACACAACTCTGATTACCACGGTCGAGTTTACAACGGGTACTGACAACCCGAGCCAATCGGCATCTACACAAAAGTCTACTGACATACCACCGACCACACTGGCTGCAATTCTGGTTCACTTTACAGGTTTGTGCAGCCTTTGTACAACTTTCTCCCCTAAAACGAAATCATGTCAATGTTTGGGCCTATATATTTTATTTCTGTACAAATATGACGCTTGTGGCTACCAGGCACGTTCTCATGTGCCATGTCTTCATATTTTCATTGATAGAGTCCACAACAGAGCAACAGAGCCCAGCGGAGCAAAACTCCAACCATCCCATGACCTCTTCAGTGCCATACACGTCGTCAGAAGTGACCTCTACCGCCACGGCACAGAATGATCCCGAGGCGATCAACCCAACTATCACAGCTAGCATCCATTATAATGTAGAGCCAAGCACGACCCTGATAACCACTGTCGAGACCGCAGTGGACACTGAACACCCAACCCTATCGACATCTACAGAAGAGAGCACTGACACACCACTGATTGCATTTGCAGACATCGCGGTGCCCATTACAGGTTGTTGCAATTTTTTTTTATCCACATGTTAACAATGCATAAGATAGGGACACTATAGATCTGAATAAGCACAATACCAGCACAAAGCTGCCTAGGCAGATCCGTGTAATGAGTTGTATCATTGTCAATAAATAAATAAATAAATAAATAAAATACCAATAACTGATTCAGATTTAAAATAACTTATGTTCAGACTAACATGCGTATATGTATAAATTTGTAATTAACCATATATTGTATAGTTTTTTTTTTAGAAGTTTGCCAAGCAACCTAGAAAAGTAACCTAGAAAGAGACGGTCACTGAGGATTGTGTTCTTGGAACTCTTATCAGACTGCAGATTCGACCACTACGTTCCTGGTGGAGGTATAGACGTCATCACCTCCCCAAACTACCCCAAACTGTATCCCCCCAACCTGGACTGCTGGTATGTCATCGCCACAGACCCAGGGCACACCTTGCAAGTCACCATTCTGAACTTTGACCTGCCGGACAGGTCTACAAACAATGACGTCACGTCAAGTGGGTGTACGGATGATTATTTGGAACTCCATGGGTGAGTCAAGAAAATCATTTTATATTTTTCATTTTGTTTTTACACTACTAGATTTATCGGTAAGATATTTCTATTTATGAAAAAAAAATTAGTTCAGTTACACCTAAAGTTGAAATATTCTTTTTAAGTTCCTTTGAAAGCAAAAATACTTCAAATAACGGAAAGTATCTCATCTGATATCTTAGGCCACTCGCGGAACCGCCTTCCCGGCTAATCAGCCTGGCCCACATGTCCTCCCGTACGGACTGGACCGCGCTTTCTACCAACCCCTCCCAGAGCTACTGTGGACGGGCACTGACCCCTGGAGCAACATTTTCATCAGGCACGACGTTTGTCCTGCACTTCGTAACGGACGGAGTAAACACCTCGGGAGGATTCAGCATACTCATCGGCAGTGTTTCTGCTTAGTTTTTGAGAAAAATCCAAGGATGGAAATAAGTTTGTAAACGAACAAAAGATATCAAAAGAGGAACATGGTTGCTATCTGCAGCAGTACACGTACAACAAGGGAGAAAACAGACACCACAGGGGAAGTCTTGCATTTCTTGAGAGAGTGCATGTGAGTGTAGTGAGAGAGGGAGAGAGAGAGAGAAAGAGAGAGAGAGAGTGTGTGTGTGTGTGTGTGTGTGTGTGTGTGTGTGTGTGTGTGTGTGTGTGTGTGTGTGTGTGTGTGTGTGTTCAGGTCCAAAGGATCAGGTCCAGGTCCGAAAAAACGTAAAGTTCACGGTATTAACGCTTTAAAATAGAGATTTTATGTGGAAGTTAGCACGGAAGATACTGTCTTACATAGTCATCTCTCAAGAATAAACAGTTTTCAGATTGTATCGATTGTTAAGTAAACTTTAACCAGCCGGCGTTAAAATATTTGTGTTGTGGATATTGCAACTTGCCTTCTTTGTGAGCTTCCTGCAGTGCAGTGGTCCTCCGCTTCATGATGACGCCATCTACAGAGGGGGGGGGGGGGGGGGCGCTTTTCAGATTCAGATTTAACTACATTGCAATTGGCTTGGTATGTGACATTTACAAAGTATACATGTACCAAGTGAGTTACAGTTCATACCATTCACTGATTCATAAACGTTGATAACACTTGTTAAAACCCATTGTGACATTTCGATTCGTCTCAGACAGACCAAAGTTCACATTTCAATTCTTACGACCTGAAAGCCTGATTACTAGCCTACAAGACAATGCATTATCTGAAACCTTGGCCTACACGTAAAAACTCTGTCCCTGGTTTTTAAGACTTTTGTCGCACTATTTTAACCGCGGAAGGATACTGTGTTCCGCGACTGTAAACCAATTAACCGCGAAATGCATGACGTGTAAAATCCGCCATCTTCTCTCAGACAACAATCCAGACAACAAAGTGCTCTAGTATTCATGCCGTTTCTTAGGCGAGCTGAAGCTGTCAGTGGACGCTTCGTTTAAGTTTTCTGCGTCACAGAAGAGAGATCGTCTGGCTCAACTTGTTTTGCCCCTTATATTCACAAGGTAGTGTGTCGTTTTTATTTTCTGTTGAATCGAACAATTACGTTTAGTCACCGTGTTTCTTCCACATCTTCTTTGACGTCGTTGATCGCCTTTGGTAGAAGCCGAAATGCTTTCCGGCGTTAGATGATTAAGTCTTATTACTCTGTATGAATTCATGCGGACATGTTGTACTATGCTCATTCGAGCCCATAACACCGAGGAAGCCACACGGCGAAATTTCACTATGCACTTGGCCTATAAAAGCGAGGACATGCTGTACTATGCTCATTCGAGCCCATAACACTGAGGAAGCCACACGGCGAAACGTTGTGTGTCGGTTCGAATAAAGTTCCTAAACGGGGAACATGCGGCTCCAGCGTCTTTTCTGAAGATGTGGCGTAAGTGTGAACGGTTGGCTGAGGTCTCCTTCTCCACATATATCTACTCTGTATGAATTCCTTAACCCTCAAACCACCGTATGGGGTCAAACCTGACCCCACACGTATATTAATATGTGCCATTATGACATTTCTAGTTGAAAACAAATTTCCTTCTATGAGTTTTTTGTATATATGTCTTATAACTTCTCATACGTTTTTACCGAGATTGGCTCATTGTTGCTTAAGTTATCATAGAAAGTTTATGTATGGTCCAGTGGGGTCAAAACTTACCCCAGCATTTTTTTAAACAAACTTTTGAGACCCACGCCTAAACTACTTATCGTATGATCACGAAATTTTCAGAGAATGATGTACATGTGCAACGAAATTATGGTGAAAACTTTTGTGCCATTATCATGTTATATGACGACGCCATGACATAATTTAGCTTAAATTGACCGCCATCTTGGATTTTGACTGATGACGTCATCAAATTAGCATAAATTATGAATATTAAATCATGAAACTTACATTGACTTTTATAAGATGTCATGAACAAGTGTGATTTGCCAAGAAAACCTTAAAACTTGAATGTTTAAGCCAAAATTAGAAAATTGCGTAATAAATATGCCTGTCAGAATTCCGTTGCCATGGCAACATGAAAAATGATTAACTTTTTTTATTCACCTAAATTGCTTGCTATCAACATTTTCTGAAAAGGGACCACGTTTGGTGTCCCTAGCATAAGCTATTCAGGGGCTATGTGACTTTGAAGCTGGTGCAGGCATAAAAAACCCTTACCCGGTCTGAATAGCTTTAGTGCAAAATGTGGTCCTCATGATCTTTTGCATAAATTATGATAATGAGCAAGAATTTTTCTCACCTAATCATATCAAACTGTCCAACATAGATTAATGAAGCTATACATATATAAAAATCACTAAAAGAGTTACAAAACAAATGTATTTGTACAAAACGTTATGGGGTCAGTTTTGACCCCATACGGTAATCTACGTCACAAAAAAGGTACGGTGGTTTGAGGGTTAAACATTGTACTATGGACGTCTTATTATATGTTCTTCGCAAAGTAAGGGTTCGGAGCGTTGTTGGTAACGAGGAGAAAAAATTCATAATTTGAACGTTATTTATCCTATATCGATGTATTTCATTTAATCAAGCGGCCTAAAATTGTGTATATTGCAAGGTTTCTTCATCGGAATTTTTCCTTAGTTTCATATCCACCGATCGAATTACTGTGAATTTATATAGAGCATTTGAAATACATTGCAAAGGCAAAAATCTCGAATTTTGTTTCACAGCTAATCCTGCTTTATTATTTGACGAGTTTTAGGCATTACAGATTGTCTGTTCCTCTCAGTTTGGCTGAGACAGATTCTGAAAAAAAGAAGAAACCGACAGATGCGTGTCATTGTTATGCAAATCCGTCAGTAACAGACAAGGCACAGGCAAAGAGACACCCTACCATGGCGCTCGCCGGTGCCAAACATTTTGTCTAGCAACAAAAAGCCTGTCAATCTTTGGTCCTGGCATGAGCCTGTCTTTTAGATATATATACCCCATAAGTATGTTCACAAGGCTGTTACTGGTAGCCAAGCAACCAAGACCAAAGTGTTAAATATGTTTGTTATCTCAATATTACCCCTTGGTTAAATCAAGCTTGAACGGAATACTTTGGCCCTTTTGTTATACGAAGGAATCTGGGAATAGGAACACTCCAAGCAGATGTTTGGATTCGGTGTTTGTACTGTTTAGGGCGTTTCATAAGGCTATCTTTTTTTTCTCTTTCATAACGTACATGTATGTGTAGACGATTAAAAAATATAAACAGGTAGTTATACTGAAGTAAAGCCACCGACAAGGAGACAATAATTTAATGGCATCTTCATTGTGCAATTTAGTATAATTGAAGAGCAACTTATTCATTTATGTATGCGTTTTGATATAGCTGCCACATTAAATTTACCATTAACTTTAAGGTTGATCTACAATTTTCGACTCATTTTCACACATACACACACACATACACACACATACACGACGTGCACACACATACAATGTACACACACACACACACACACACAAATACACACATAATGTACACACACACACAAATACACACACAAGCACACACACACACATGCATACAAACACACAGACACGCACCCGAATATATAGCCTTCTTTCAAAACAGAATTTGTGAACGTTATATTCGTACATTCATCCATTTCGTAAAGCATCTGCCTCTGTATTCAAAGTTATCCGTATTTTGCGTTGTCTGTATATATGACCTAGTTCGAAAAACAAACCGCATGCATGTGTCGGTAAACGTAAAGCTGTTATTGTATATTGTAAAGTTGCCAGGGCTAGCCCTTGATAATAGCCTCCGGCTAGTTGGGTAGCCCTGGCTATCTATACAACCGAATAAATCAAATGAAATCAAACTATTTTTCTTTCTTTTACAGGACCGAAGATTTCATCAACATGGCAACCAAAGCTTTATCTCACCATACAACAGCCGAGGGAGAACAAGGGCACAGAAAGGCTTCTCTACATACACACGAGTGTGCGACATGTGGCAAGCGATTTAAAGATCGGTGGCATCTACATGAACACATGAACACTCACACCAACGAAAAACCATACGAATGTGAGACATGTAAGAAACGCTTTAGTCAGTTGAGTTCTCTAAAGAGTCATATGCGAACTCACACTGATGAGAAACCTTACAGATGTGAGGAATGTGGTGGGCAGTTCAGAACCTTGAGAGAACTTGAGTCTCACGTGCGAACTCACACGGGTGAGAAACCGTACTCGTGTGAAAACTGTAGCAAAAGCTTCAGACACCTGGATACTCTCAAGAAGCATAGGAGAACTCACACCGGTGAGAAACCCTACAGATGTGAGCAGTGTGAGAAACAGTTCAGTGAACTTGGTTCTCTAAAGAGGCATGTGAGGACCCACACCGGTGAGAAACCTTACAGATGTGAGGAGTGCAAGAAACAATTCACTGATTCGGGCTCTCTGAAGAAACATATGCGTACTCACACCGGTGAAAAACCCTACAGATGTGAGAAGTGTAACAAACAATTTACTATCTCTGGTAATCTGAACAAACATATGCGGACTCACACGGGTGAGAAGCCATACACGTGTGAGAAGTGTAGCAAACAGTTTAGTGCGCTGAGTAGTCTGAAGAAGCATATGAGGACCCATACTGGTGAAAAACCTTACAGCTGCAAGGAGTGCAACAAACAGTTTAGCCAATCCTCTCAGCTGAAGGAGCATGTGAAGACTCACACTGGAGAGAAACCGTACAAATGTGAAAAGTGCGACAAGCGGTGCAGTAAGCTGGGTAATCTGAAGAGTCATATGCTGACGCACAACCTTGAGAGACCATGCTACAAATGCGAGGAGTGCAGCAAACAATTCATTCACCAGAAATCTCTAAAGAACCATATGAAGACTCACTCCGGAGATCTAGAGAAACCGTACAGATGTGAGGAGTGCAGCAGACAGTTCGGTAGTCTGAGTCATCTAAAATCTCACATGATGACCCACACTGAAGAGAAACCTTACAGATGTGAGGAGTGCAGCAGACAATTCAAGCGGTTGGATGATTTAAAGAGGCACATTCGCACTCACACTGGAGAGAAACCGTACAGATGTGAGGAGTGCAACAAGCATTTTAGCGAGAAAGGTTCTCTGCAAATACATGTGAGGACGCACACCGGTGAAAAGCCCTACAGCTGTTTGAAATGCAGTAAACGTTTTAGTGACAGGGGTCATCGAAATAAGCATATGAGGACTCACACGGGTGAAAAACCGTACAGGTGTGAGCAGTGTAGCAAACAGTTTAGTCAACTGGGTAATCTGAGGAGACATATCAAAACCCACACCGGGGAGAAACCCTTCAAATGTGAGAAATGCAGCAAACAGTTCAGTCAGCTGGTCGCTTTAAAGAGGCATGTGCTGATTCACACCGGTGAGAGACCCTACAGATGTGATACATGCAACAAACGTTTTAATGATCCTAGTAGTCTGACGAAGCACATAAGGACTCACACTGGTGAGAGGCCCTTCAAGTGTGAGACATGCAACAAACGTTTTGCCGAATCGGGTACCCTGAAGAGCCATATGAAGACTCACACTCGTGAGAAAACTCGAAAGATGTGATAAATGCAATACAGACAGTTTGGCCATCATTTTTCTCTCTGAGAAAACAGAACTTGAGCTGGAATAAACTCTACAGATGTGAAAATGGCAGCAGGCAGCTCGACTGGTTTCGTTCTCTTAAAACATGTGAAAAGTTACAAAGAAGAGAAAGCATATACATGTGTACATGTGTACAGTTTAACAGAGGGTTCAGTAGATTGAGAAATCAGGGGAAACATGCTAGAACTGAGACAGGTGCAATGTAAGAAACCTGTAGGTATTAGAAGTGCAGCAAACAGTTTTATGTGTTGAGTTTTCTGTGAAAGCAACTTTTCTGAGAAACCGTACCATTTTGAGGAGTGCTTACTAAAGATCTTAACATGGAGAACTTAAAAGGCTTCATTGAAATTTGTAATTCTTAAGTGTACAAAATTGACCTGATTGGTCTTGAATTGTCTGTAGGCATAGGGCAGCGAAGTCTTCAGCTTGTTGATTTTGCCGTTTGGTTCTGTTTTTTTAATTTTTTTTTTTCAAACTTTATTCAGATAAACAAAAAATACAAGAAAACTTAAACAAGAACATACAAGTGCACATACACTGACAGGTAAGTACTTGTGGTAGTGATATTACAGAAACAGGTATAAGGGTTCCCACTTTTTGTTATGTTTACTTATTTTGTTTTTAGCTGTTGCGATATTGTTTTCCATTTTATGTACATATTTACCGAAGGCAATAAACATGTGGATGGATAGATTTGATGTCTCCCGGTTTTTATAGATATATATTTTGCCCAATAGAATTATAACATTAGCAATTACTAGTGTTTCACTTGATAAATCGCCTAGTAATACATTCAATGGGTTGTTTATATCTAGGTAGTGTCCTGTTATGGAATTATATCAAATTTGAACCTTTTTCCAAAATAAAAATACAATGTGACAATTCCAAAATAAATGTTTCGCTGTTTCGTCATCCTCCCCGCACAGAGAACATTTCGAACTGCTTTTGATGTTCCAAATATACAGCATTCTGTTTGTAGCTAGAAACTTATGCAAGAGTTTAAATTGGAAGATCCTGCTGGCGGAATCTATTGTAAGTTTGTAGGGTAGCTGAAATATTTGTCTCCATAGGAGGGCAATGTTAAAATCATCTTCCCAGTAAGACATGGTGTTTTCTGGATTTATCTTAACCCTATTCAGACCGGGCTTTTTTGGTCATCCCTGGACCGGGGGGGGGCTTTTGAGGCCCTCCACTTCTAAGTCCTATAACTCTAAAACGACGTGCCGTAGGGCCACCAAATTTTCAGGACATGATTTCGACATAATATCTGACAAGTATGTGACGTTTGACGTTACGTTGACGTAAGATGACGTAATTATGACGTCATCAATTTGATTACATTGGCCAAACCCTTGAAAAATGGGTATTCTCAGAAAACTTCAAGTTATGCTGCAAAAGTGTAACAACAAGTGCAGATAACAGAATAATAATGTTTATTACGACTTGCGTTGCCAATAGCAACATCAATGACGTCAATATGACGTCATAAAATGACGTCATGCACATCTAAGATACGAGTTGGGCTCGGCCGCCATATTATATCCACCACCTTGAATTTTTAAAAATACTTTTTTTGCAACAAATAATCACAAAGGGCAATGGAAATAGACTAAATTAATTCATTTAGATGGTTTTTGATGAAAAAATACCAGGTAGTTACAAATTTTAAGGGATAATTAGCTTGTTTTTCTTGATCTGGCCATTCCGTCCGCCATCTTGGATTTTGGGCTGATGACGTCATCAAATTAGCATAATTTATGCATATATAATTATAAGATATGCTGAATAATATAAGATTTTATTTATGTAACAAAATCACAGTAATATAGCAAATAAATTTGAAAAATACATTGTTAGAACCAAAAATAGTGATTTTTGGCAAAACTGCCTGTCAACAAACGGTTGCCATGGCAACAAGAAAAAATGGAAAATTTGTCAAACTTCGTAGAATTGTTGCCAACAATATTTTAGGAAAACTCACAAAATTTGGTGGCTCTAGCGTAAGCCGTTCTGGCGTTATAGGACATCGAAGTTAGCGCGGGCCTCAAAAGCCCCCCCCCCCCCGGTCTGAATAGGGTTAAGGCTTTTGCTTTCCATAAAGAATTCATACATTTTCTTATTGATCTTTGTTCCTTTACACCATTCATAGTTTTTTAAGAGCGGTCTGCACACTTGCAAGTGATTGAAATTATTACTAGTTTGTCTCGGACACACTCTCGCTAATACAGAAAGCAACCCATTGTATGTAAATTCAGAGCAGAGCTTCCCATATTTCTTAATTAATATGTGATATGACATGGGTATCCCATTTGTGTCTAGCAAGTCTTCAACAAATATGATGCCGCTCTCAACATAGTTCTGCCGGAGAATTGGTTTCCTTTCAATTTGAAAAATTGAATTGCACCATAACATTTGCTGTTGCCGTTTGGTTCTTGTATACAACTTTGACTGACTGTACGTTAATTACTTACCCTTAGAACAATCTGTGAAAATACTGTGGCCTTAGGTAGTAGAATGTTTGTAAACACACATGTCTAGGCGCACACTATTTTACTTGAAGTCAGTGAAATTACTTCACTTGATTCTTGGTGTGGTCGGCTCATAGCATCGAAACTTTTGAAGATACAAGTAGACCTATACGTATGACTTAACTTTTAATGAAAACTCGTGTAACGTTATGTATAACTAATATGAGACTGTGTAACACTACTTTTACCTTTTACCTTGGTGTAACCTATATATCCGTTGATATATCAATGTTATATCAGACTACAATATTTTCAAAATAGTGTAGTTTCAAACCGCCATCAGTTGACATAATATATTACCAAAATCCACTATTCTTACAAACAATGGATATGGGTTACCCCGCGGATAAAGGTGAATGAACATTAACTTGTTAGCGACTTAAGTTGTTTCAAAAGGGTTGCTACCAACTCTATTACATTGTTGCTAGTAGTTTTCTATTCATTCCTGTGTTGAATTTTCTTGTTTATTTGCAATAATAAGGAGTGAAAACAGTTCATTGTGCCTGGAATCTTTTATTTTTCTACAAATTACTTTGAGCAAAATAGTACAGGCAATAACAAATAGTTAAAGTCTATAATATATTTTCATAGCTATCAAAAGTATTTCCTTAATAATATGTACCATATATGTACTTGGTATCTGGGTCTATATATAGAATCCGCCACCATTAAGTCGATGCGACTGGATCTTGGCATCGTCAATCCGCATGATCCACGTTATTTGCATATATATAGCTTCAGTGAATTGTTATAATAGTAAAAATAAATATCCATCACCGGCAGTCACTGTTAACATACATACATAGCGGGAAGACAAAATGATGGTATTGCGTTGTCACTTACTAGGTGTACCTTAGAGGTAACGTTAGATGTAATAATTGCGCTTGTGCAAACGTTTTCTTGAGCATGCTCAATAATATGTTAAGATTTGTTTGAACAATAATCAATTCGTTTTGCGTTCATGACTTTGATGCTACCACTAATTTCACCTTAAAATACTTCATTTTAGGACAAGAATTAACATGAGCCTCCTTCCAAGTTCTTTTGTTTTTAATACTGCGGCAGTACGTCCGGTTTTAATATCTCCTGTTATGTTTATAATATTTTAGTAGTAGATAGATTTGAAGGAAGGCAGTGATTGAAAGACCCCTACTGTGGCTTGTTTTAAAGTTACAATGGTCATTTCTGTATTAAGTATTAATTTTGGAGAGTTGAATTGATTTTTATTGGTTTTGGCATCTAGACACCGTGTGCAGTTAGTATAGTCGACCAATGTCGGGGAACATCAGCTGTTGGACGGCGGGGTCCCTTGCCTCGGATCAGAGACTGACGCGACCGTCCTAGGATCTGGGCTATCTGCAGGGTCATGGCGTGGGTCATCAGCGGACTCTCGATCAGGTCTGCAAGGAATTCGAAAGAACAAGATGTCACATAGCCTGATTAAATCTGGCTTATAGCAGCCCGCTTAACATCAGACGGCCTCCTCTGCGGGGAAGGACCAGTTACAGCCCCGGACATGCAGGAAAGTTTGTATCATACAGACTAGATGTCACAAAGCGGCAGTAGAGTTATTGGTGTTATGTTACAGCGAATGACAATTACTAGTATTTGGTTTTTATAGCTGCAATAGCCATACAGATACAGTCGAAGCCGTTTAATTCCACACCCCATTTGCCAGCGTATTTCGTGCAATTATCCGGATGGTGCAACAAAGCTGGACCACACCACCACGGAGTTTGGTGATTCCGTGCAATTAACAGAACTCTGCAATCAATTCAATTATGCAATTAACCGAACTCTGCGGTTATCAATTAACGGGCTTCTACTGTACCGATATAGTAGTAATTTTAACTGGAAAATTTGCTGACCATTCTGTAAGCACCTCCTGACCTCCATAGCCTCGTACCGCAACCCTGTACTGTTGAAATAGTTGAGAGGTTTCTCTGGAGTAAGAAGGGGGAAGTAGTGACTCCTTGTTGGGGTGATCAATTCGGTAGGACACCAGAAGTTAGGAATCTGAAACATATCACACACAAAAAAACAAGCTGGAATAGATGACAAGCTGTTGATGTTTTTAATTCACAGCCAAGACATAAAATCACCACCGAAGACCTTCCTCTGAGCAATGCTGCGTGGTACTGCACATCAGCTAGGTGTCGCTGTTAACGATGCGGTCCCAGACGTAAAGTTTTATCACATAACAGTATACCAGATCACATTCACATAGTAAGAACAATAAGAGGGACCAAAGTCACATATACAAAAGTAGATATTTGCAAGCAACATTGAATATGGAAGTTTGAAATTATAAGTTACTTCTTATTAATGCTATTTATTCACGTAGCTAGCTAGCATGCTTAATTTTGTCAGCAGATATGTACACGACTAATTATCACACCCGCTGCAAGTTGATGCTCTCCGATTACAACATGCATCTCTGACAAATAGTCGTCGACGGACATTATTACAGCGAGTTAAGGAGATCTTCGATCACTGTGGCTACTCATACTTATTATATGGTGATAGCACTAACTATGATCCTCAACATATATGCAATCTATTAAGGACAAGGTTTTCAGATATATATATTCAAACTTTCTTCCATAATCTGTCTGCCGATACTGGCAAGCCGAATATTGTATAGAGAAATATCTCGAACTTTGTGACTTTGAGCAGCGTTCCGCTACCAGTAAGATTAGGATTAGTGCCCACCCCCTGGAAATAGAAGCTACCTGTGTCTGAAAGGTTTTGTAAATATTGCCCCTCAAATGCTGTGGAAGACGAGAGTCATTTTATCACTAATTGTTCTTTTTATGATGATATAAGAAACCAACTACTAGTATTCATGAGTGTATCCAAAATACACACTTACTTTCCAACTATTCCTGACAATGAAAAATCAATCCTACTATTAAAATCAAAGAACCCACACATTATAAAAGAAGTGGGTACATTCGTCTTCCACTGCCTAAAGAGAACAAGTCTAACCCAACAAAACCAGTATAATGTACACTAGCATAGCATATAGTCATAGAATGTAGTTCCTAGCACCTTTGTATTTTCCTTACTTTACATGTTGTTCGTACCTGCAATTAGCCCTCGGGCAAAAACTTGCAATAAACATATTACTATTATTATTGGGCCTTCTTACCATTTCAATGACGTTGTTATATAAATAAGATATCCTGTTATAAACAACCTTCCCAAAATCACCCTGAGACTTAATGGTTACCCTTGTATACGTGATGCCAAACCATCAAAATGGTAATGAGATGTCGATGTAGATACCAAAGCATATAAACAATAAAAGGTGAATATCAAATCTTTAAACTCAAATATTAGATTGATTCTGTATGTGTGTGAATACCTTAAGTGAGCCCATTGTTCCGTAAATGTAAGCTTCTTGGGACAGCGTTGTAGACACACTGCAAGTCAGGACTGCCATTCTGTTGTTGCTGTACTTCAGGACAACAGTGGCGGACTCGTCCACTCCTGGGGTGAACATTGTTTTGGACGCGCGTTAGATACCTCAGTTGGTTCTGTTAATTTTACTGTTTACAAATTGTTTTGTTTCCCAAATTTCATTTTATTGTACCTCCTACGGCCTCCAGGAAGAGATGTGGAACGATATATATGACGTTATCATTAATGGAGATAGAAAGACTGTCTTCCAAAACAATATTGTGCCGAGTTATCAGCTAGCAAAGACATCCCTGTGTTGCATATAACGTTACCTATAATAATACTTTCATAATAAGATCATCTCTAAACTTGTCTTGAAATTTGTCTAAGTAGTAGCACGAGAGTTCATATCAAGTCCGTATGAGGTACGTATTTACAGTTTTATACGCAGCCGTACGGACGACACGCAGTTCATACCCATCTCAATCATCTTGTGTCAGTTTTACGTACGCAGGCAATACGCACATTACGGTTCAGCATGTGTACCTAAAACTGACAGAAAACTATTGAAATCAGAATGAGATGCGTATTGTGCGCACGACGGCGTATGAAAAAATGTCAATACGGACCTCTTGTGAACTTTAGGTTCACGCTCAAGTGACTACACCCTAAGCAAATGTGTCAAGTTTTAATTTCTTGTTTGAGATTAATTATGACCTTGAATATCTTATTCTGAAAATGAAGTTGGAAATATCGTTTTCCAGCCCACCCGTGTCTGTGAGATGACCAGTGGCAGTGCCTCCCTGAGGTTTCTCCTCTCCAAACACCATGGCGGCGAACTGGATCGGGTAGATGCCTGCTTCAATCAGCGAGCCTACTGCCAGGGATCTAGACAGCGCAGACGCAAGAATGACTGTTTGCATTCCATGATAAAGAATAACACATTGGAGTTTTCTTGTACACAACCAGTGAGTGCTGCATACGTTTCGATGTCTATCAGACGTCTTCTTGCTCATGTGGTGAAAAAACAATCCCAAATATAACAATGACATATCCTATGTTAGTAGTACCAACCAGATGAAATAATGTTCACATAAATACAATATGAAAACACATTAACATGACCACACACACACATACACACACACACATGCACAAATACATACACTACTTGGGCTCGGATAATCATGAAATCTAATTTTCACATGGACGTTAAATCGTAAAGAATAGTGTTGTAAGATCAGCATCCTGACTACTGACCTGTCTTTAAGTCTCGGGACGCCATCGAAGTTGATTCCGAGGGAAGCTGTGACAATTCTCACCTCTCCAAGCTCACCCGAGCGGAGGATCTCTCGGACTTTCTCATACACAGGGAAGAAACGGCTCCAAATAGCCTATTAGTAAGTAAAAATAACAGAAATGTCATCGTCTGCTTTTAACATATTTTATATTTTTGCCCAAGTCTATACCTAGAATAAATGTTTTGGAAGAAATGGCTTTGGGGCTTTGGATGATTTGAGTTTTAAGTTTATTCCGAATATCCTTATTGTGACAAACTAAACTTTACTGAACTTTTGCGAACACAGATCAACTTTATGCTTAGATATGTTCATATTTAATTAATCTTTGCTCGATACATTGATTGACATACTATTTTCTAATGAAATGTGTATTGCAAATGCCCCCCCCTCCTATTTGATTTATCTTATTTGCTGAAAGGTGGCCAACTTAAGCGGCTTCTAAGATTTGCTTTATGTTTTTTTTACCAAATCTTTGAAGTACATGACATTTTGTACTGTACATGCATATCCTCATGATCTATGTAATCATGTTTGTACCGTTTACCTCCATGAAGAAAAGGTTCTTCTCCTTGGCGAGACTGATCATCCGTTGCACCTCTCGGGAGTCGGTAGACTTCGGCTTCTCACACAGGACAGGCTTTCCTGACTGAAGCATCATGGTAGTTACTGTTGCATGCTGGGGTTCTTTTACACCAATGTACACCACATCTGTGGTAAAATTATAAACGGTAATAACATATATAACGCCTTCTATTCTGAAACACTGATGTAATTTGTAATGAAATAAAAGAAATGTAATTAGTTGAAGATTTGCCCCAAAAGTTGCACTTCTTTCGTTATATGTCTGGACCTGTCTGCCTTTCTCTGAACCATCTCTCTCTTCCTACCCCTCTCTCCCTCAATCTCTATGTGTCTGTCTCACTCGGTACTTCTGTCTATATGCCTCTTTCACTATGTTTTTTACTGTCTCCCCCTGTTTGCGTGTGTCTCTGTGACAATCTTTTCTGTCTCTATTTCATCTCTGTCTGTCTGTTCCCATTTCTTTCCTGGTCCCTCTTTCTATCTGTCTTTCTGTCTTTCTGTCTCTGTCGTTGTCTCTCTCTGCCTCCCTCTGTGACTGTCTCACAGTCTTTCAGCCTGTCTCTGACACACTCTCTCTCTCTCTCTCTGTCTCTCATTGTCTCTTTCTCTGTTTCTCTCTCTCTCCCTCTGTCTCTCAGTTTCTATCAGACTGTCTCTCCCTATCTCTGCCTCTCTCTGTCTCTGTTTCTCTTTTCTCACTCTCTCTAGATATGTATCTTACCTATGAACTTCTGAGCTGCCAGTTCGGCATACGATCCATAGGCTGATGGGATGGTGTGGGTCGTTGCAAACTCCTGTGCTCTCTCAAGGCTCCTGGCTGCCACAGCTACCACCTACCCAACAATAATGGATACCAAAAGGTACCATGAAAGAAACACAATCACAGAACGGTTATCATATTTTTTTCAAAAGTTTTCTTTCAACAGTTTTAATGCAGGTTGGCGGACCCTGACATGAAAAAAAAAATTAAACCATTCTGTAATCATTGGCAGTGACTGCAAGTGAAAACCGATATGAACTTCGTGGTAAAATACAGTAACTAGTTCCTACGAGTTGAAATAAAGGAAGGAAAAAAAAGACACTCAAATCACACTCTTTTGGCGCAAGACCTTCCAAGAATAAAAAAAAAACGAACCTCACATTTCCATACCAAGTCCCGGCCGGGAAGATTTCGGGAACGAACCCCGCAGTGCCGCACCGGTGCCCCAAGTGCATTGAGATACCATCTTTAAGGTGCCCTTTCACCGGGCGTGAGGCTCGCTTGCGGCATTTCTGCGTTCGTTCACTGCGTCACTATTTGTTATATTTTCCGATTTTTTATAATTCAGATATTGCGTAATAAGTAGAACTGTGGCATAGAAGACGACAAAATACACAACAAGTAAGAAAACTCGTTCTTTATCTCTGAAATTCGTTGAGTATCTTTCGAACGCCGCAATGCCGCAAGTGTGCCCCACGTCCGGTGAGAGTGCACCTTAAGGCTAAGGTCACATTTCAAAACCGGGGCCCGGCCGGGATGTTTAAAGAAATGAAAAATTAAAATGTATACCTAGAAATATAGGCATGTACAATGCCGGAGAATCTTATGTTGACATTTCGTGTATTTTGATGTCCTTTGCATAATTCTTATCCCTTCCGAAAGCTACCCGGTCGGGCCCCGGGATGGCAATTGTGTCTAATTGAGGCTAGGAAACGCGTGTGTGACCGTGTGTGACTCGATCGGATATCCACACATAAGCCCCACCTGGTGTTCCTCCGCGGGAAGAGTATCCAGGGCCACCTTAAAATCATTGCTGATTTTTCCAGCTCCCACAATTCCCCAACGTGTTGGCGCCATGACGTCACTGAAATGAAAAAGTGAAAGGCATTTTTTTTTTACGGAAACGTCATGAAATTACGTCAGTTTAGTCCTTGTGGGATTAAACTGTACATGTCAAGGCTCTACATGACACGGAAGGCCACACCTGAGGTAGATGCTCATCACAAGTTACTTATAAGTGTAGTCAGCGCTAATTCCCGTCTCGTAATCGGAACATCTTCGCCTTTAAACACCGCCGTGACCATTTTTACGTGTATTAGCACACTCCGTCACTTCAATTCTATCGGTACATTCTTGAATACCGTGATGTTTTGTGGCTTAGTTGATTGTGGATCATGGCTTGCGATTTTTGACCCAGATTCCAACCCAAGGTCTTGCCCTTTTTTCTTCGATAATCTTTTCACCATGTACAAGGTACAGTCGTATATTTGTCATTGAAATATTGTTCTATAGAGGTTTTCAGTTATACTCAGCCATTTTAAAGTTACTGTAAATGCATTTAAGTTCGCGAGGATTTGCGGTAGCGGGAAAAGGGACTTTTCGCGGTGGTTTTAAGTTCGCGGTAACACCATAGACTGCAGTCTAATACCATAATAGAAAAATATTCGCGGTGGTTTTAAGTTCGCGGTAAAGTGGTCACCGCGAAAACCGCGAACATTAATCCACCGCGAACATTTCTGCATTTACAGTATTAAACGCGTTAATAACGTTTCAACAGGCCAGCAATACAGCGACGACCGTTTCAAATGGCAACAACCATTTACGATCAGAACACCCATGTGGTTTAACTATGCACCCGGGGTAACAACTCTACATAGCTGTAGATCTTTGTAAAAAGATACAAAACACTGCTTTATGTAGCGTATTTCTAAACACATATTACAACTTACCTGTGGCGTTGTTGTTTTTCAGTGTGTCAATCTTACCACGGATGTCCTCCACCTTTGACCCCGTCCAACAACATAACCGGACTCCCCGGTAGTCAATGTAGTACATGTACCAATAAACGGGACAGAATATCTTTTCAAGGTCATGCCATGTTGATTAGACTGTAGCTACTTGGTTGACATCACTGGGAGCACAAGATCTTATGCGAGCGTGCGAAGGAGGAGGAGAATGGTACAAGAAACAAAAAAAAGTTCTTTCACTATAAATCTAAGTGGTCAGGAAAACTGACCAAATGACCAGAGTATAGTGTCACAACGCCGCCTTTCACAAACAACACACACACACACACACACATATATATATATATATATATATATATATATATATACACAAACACTCATACATACATATATGAAATAATACATGGGGCATATACATTTATATATATGGTCAAAAGCGCGGAAATTGGTGTTTTAAGAAGTGATTGTCTGGATTTTGGAGTATTGTTCGAAACGTGCCTTATAAGGCTTAGGTCACACTTCCAAACCGGGGCCCGGACGGGCAGCTTTTGGAAGCGGAAAGAATGATATAAAAGACAACAAAATACAAAAAAATGTCAAAATAAGATTCACGGGCATGATATGTGCATATTTCTAGGTATACATATTAATTTTTCGTTTCTTAAAACATCCCGGCCGGGCCCCGGTTTGGAAATGTGACCTAAGCAGTTATCATACCGTTGACTATTGTTATTTGCGGCAACTGACATGTGGCGCATTTGCCTTTATAGAAGAACAGGTTATGGGAAATCGCTTTGATGTCACATCAGTTTAAACCTAAATAAAATGATTAAAGTACATCAAAATTTAAGAAAGAGATTTTGCATGAAATAAGCAAAACGTACAAGCATGACTGAAAAAACAACAAAACAAACAACGCATAAATGATCTGTTTCAGGCTACGAAATTCGCTACGCGTTGAGCGCTCCGTCAAATGGCTTAGAGGTAGAAAGTTCACCAAAATACCACAGCTTATTAATTGATAAACCCTGACATTTTTTTTTCTAGATGTGTAATGTATGCCTACGTCTTGTTGTCCAGTCAACTGCGCCCCCTATCTGTTTCGATGCAAATTTCGCCAGATTGATAATGATAAGACCTTTTTCGACTAAAATGAGAACTGGGTCCGAACTGGACCTTTTTTTTTTATTTTTTAGCAATGTACACTTTTTACATTTCAAATGTAACGTTTTACTTAATAAGATGGAAATTATTTGGTAGGTGTTGAGAACAAAAACGCCAATAAAGGTCGATTTTTGGTTTCTTGGCGGTTGAACTATGGTATACCGGTAAAACTTCTTAAAAGAATATCAATTCGATGGAGCGTGGTTTCAAACTGCAAAGTTTGAAAACACTACAGTGTAGCTTAAAAACGAATACATGTTTACTCCAATATTTGAAAAGTGCAGTTTAATCTTAGTACCGGATATAGGTTACCCGTTGGGTAAAGGTTAACAACCGTTATGGTATATGATTTTAGGCTACGAACTTTTCTAAATCAATTCATGCGGAGCACTTAGGCCGCAGCAAGTAAATTTTATGGATGACATCAGCTCGCGCATTAATTTTCGCTTGATTTTCATATAGAAGAAAAAAAAAACAAGATTTTTTTTCGTCTGCAGGGATGGTCAACATGACGATAAAGTACCAAATGAGCAAAAATGTTGTGTTGTAGCCTATTAATTGTACTTGTAGAAGTGACACTTGCGAGGTACCCAGAACTGTAGTTGTAGAAATGAAACTTATCGGATAGTTGTAAAAGTGAGACCTATATGGAAGCTATGAATGTGGTTACCAACTTTGTTGGTGATGCCAGTCTACCATACTAGTGTCACTTTTACCACACCAGTACATGTTTTAAATACAGGAATGAATGCCTTTGTTGGCTCTGATACCATGTTTTGTCCCTTTAATTCTTTTCACAACAGTCATCACAACTTTATGGTGCCTATTTTTAAAAATGTAGCCATCTTGTTTTTTTTCACCCATCTTTTTTTTTTCGCCCTATCGCACTATTTTTGCTGTCTGCAGAGGATGTCATCCATAAAATTTACTTGCTGTGGCCTTAGCTACACAACCATAAAGAATTTTATCTCCCTGCGTATTGCATCATTAAAGAACACTGATCAATATTTACGTCCTAAAAAATAATAATGATACGAAATATAGTCGTTACTAATGGACTCACCCGAGATATGAAAACAGATGACCAAAATGTAAATACACAGATAAAAGGACCAAGTATACACTGAAATATTACACATATCAAACAATATTTCTGTTGCCTTTGCTGCGATGTATTGCCTTACAATACAGATGTATGAGACGGCGTCATATTGTCACATTTCAGTAGGACATACAGTACAGTACATCCGACAATATCTTTTTATGGTATTTTATAATAGAAATATGTCAACTCGTCACGAGAAAATTGCAAAAGCACGGTAATAAATTGTAGGTAGATCAAAGGAGGTAATATCGACAAATGCATAGGTGATTTCTTACTGACAACAGAAGAAATTTTGTGATATGACAGATCGTGCTTTAAAAGACAAGTAGATTCCTGAAATACGGCGATGGTAGACATCACTGATACAGATACAGTAGAGCAGTACATTACGCTAACACCAATGCTCCTTGCAATTGTGTGGTGTTTTATTAGAAATATTATATCAACTTGTTACACGAAAATCACAAAAGCGCAGTAGTTTAAGGTAGTAAGATCAAAGGGGCAAGTAAAGTCGAAAAGTGCGTAGGCCATTGTTTACTGACAACAGAGGAATGTACACGGTAGGACAGGCATCACTGTAGACCAGTAGCACGTTGAAATGACGAAAGTTGACATCCCTGATTGGCGTAGAAATAATCACGTCACGTAGGGACCAATGGGAGGAGGAGAGCAAATTTACTGCGACATGATTGACGGTTAGTACTAATGCCACGCTGGCGCATTTCTACTTCGTCTCACGATTTCAACGCCACATCAGCGACCCTGAAGTTTCATTTCTCTTACGACATTATTGAAGAGACATCACTCGGTAAGCAATGTCCATACTTCATAATAATGTTTATAATATCAAAACATGTACATGTAATATAATTGTAGATTCAAGTGTCATTTTATCTCTGTCGTGTTTTTATGACCATTCAACATTTGGGTGGACAACTGGCTCAACAAGCATATAGTACAAGTACTATCTTATCTTACCTTACCTTAGTCTCTACCAGACTCCGGGTCGCTGGAAAACCGTACGTAGAAATGGAACAAATATAAGCCGGCCATAGAAGTACAGCCGGCTAGGGAACAGCGCTGTACTCTAGCCGGCTACACTCCTAGCCGGCTTATATTTGTTCCATTTCTACGGTTTTCCAGCGCCCCGGAGTCTGGTAGAGACTAACCTTACTTGTCCCATCCTCATGTCTGAGGGTCGGGACATGTACTATATAGAACGTGTATATACATACTGTTCTCATTGACAGAAATTTAATACCTTTACAGCGACTCCAGAAGCATGTCTTTGGCTGCGTTGATCTCCGCTCTTTTGCTGTCTGCCTCGATTGGTGTGACAAATGCACAGGGTGAGTGTGGCTATTAAACTTTCTTCTGTGTGTAGCATGGTTTTTTAAAATTTGATTTGCAATGAGGACCAAACGTACACGACTACTCGGTTTTCGTTGTGATAAAATTCTGACAGGATGTTAATCAGATAGCACTCGTGTTACGGCAAAATTAAAGAAGCACAAATTGATTAGCATGATCAGCGACCAACTAAAAACTTTTGTTTTGGAAAATTCAGATTTGAGCGATACGTTAGGTCGTTCAGAAAAGCCTAGCCAACTGCGACCTACATGTACGTCACATTTCAAAAGCGGAGCTTAGCCGGGCAAATTCCAAGAATGAAAAGTATGATATGAAAGACACCTAATTACACAAGACGTAAAGAGAATATTAGTGGGTATTATTTGTAACATAATATAACATATACAGAAATAGGCCGGGAACTGTCCAGAAATCGAACAAGAAATAGGTCCCGAGACCCATCGAATATGTCACAGGGACCCGCCCAGAAATGATTCCGTGAGCAGGCTAGAAATAGGTTCTGGAATCGACCAGGAATGGTGACAGGGTGTCGCCCATTTAATTTCAAAACCAACGAGGAACCGCCAAGGGAAACGCCATGTAGAGTGATGCAAAAATAAGATACAATCACGCTACCACAAGCCGAACCGATTCAAAACATGATTCACCGGCTCTTTCTCCACGTCTTACAGATTCAACTAACCATAGCTAGTTCTTAAACGTATTGTTCGTCCGTAGTTGTAGACAATAACCAAAACATCACGTCCGGTATGATGTGTAGGGCTTAGGTTTTTTTAAATATCCGATGCGAATTCTAAAGTCTCCACCCCTGATCGAGCACATGATATTACGAAACACCTACCTGCTACCATCACGTAGATAATCTACACTGTCTACATATCTAAAACTTTTGTTAGACATGTTACGTACACAAAATGCTGAATAATGGTCCTGGGATTTTGTTGACTGTTTAATATATACATTCTCAACGTTTGGTAACTGTCTGTGAAACATTTGGGTACGTGCTGTTTTTAATTTGACACCGACAATGGTGAAAGTAGTCTTGCATTTCGTTGAAATTTGTCCTGTAACTTTTACATATTTTATAACTCTGTCGTTTTCTACTAGAGATGAAGCACCGATTCTTGTCATATTTGTTCCAAATGTAAAAGAACCATATTTAAGTCGTTGATCAACTTACCTACCGATCAGACAGTTAGATAGTAACGTGCATGTCAAACTAATGAATTATCAGAATAAAGCATTGAATAGCTTTGTGGAAAGTCAACGATTACAACAACGTAAACGTAAATGGGACAACTTTTAAATCCCCGGTGCATCATTCCCTTCAACTAGTACTTTTTTACGTCTCAAGTCACTAACACAGTATATGATGAATTAAAGAAGAAAAATAATTGAGATACATTTTTTTTGTTTTTCTTTGTTCTGATTGTGAAATAATAGTGATTCGTCATCATAACGTTTTGGCACAGGACACGGATCGTCCCTTTGAAATCGATATTTTCGATGCCATTCTTCAATCGGGGTCCGGTTTACATAAAAACACCTGGTTAACTCGCGAGCCGGATACGGTAATATTCCAGTGACGCCACCGTTGTACCGGTATGCCATATCAGAGCGTTTCACTGTTGGGAAGGGGGGGTTTGGGGTTGACAAAAAGCAAACAGGCAATAGAGAATGTTTTATCCATTCCCCACTTAGTGCAAACACGGACTGTTCAGAATGTGAATTTTGAAAATAGACTTTTGCAGAACCACCCGTCTAAAATTGAGTTTCAACGATTTCCCCCCGCATGAATGCTATACAATTCCAGATGACACATTCTTGGTCTTAACCCGAATCTCCAAATTAGCCAGTCCATGCCAAAAGTATGAATACTGTGTTTTGTGTATATATGCCCTAGGTATTCTTAAAATGCCAGGGCGCAGGAATAAAAGATGTACATTTTTGGTCTAAAATGGCTAAAAACCATTAAACAGGTCTTCAGGAGCATATGCGTGAATAGGTTCCTGTGGACAAATGTCGTGGACATCCATGTATCAAGTTTTAGATCAATTGTTTAGAATATAAGGGCACGGAAGTGAAAAGTGTACTTTGGGGGGTCTAGAAATTGCCGAAAATTACGAAATTGATCATGATGAAGTAATACATCTCAAAATGTTGACGTAGTCCTAAGGGCATATGTCAAAGGCACCCTCATACCGAACTAGAGTTTTACCGCTACCATAGCAATACTTGCAAAATTAATGCAATTACGCAAAAATGGGTTCAATGACCGACGCGTGGATAATGACATCTTTGCTTCTAGGAATTAACACTTATGTTTTCTGCAACAGACCTGGTAGGCTTGTGGCCCTTGAACGCACAGTATGGTGCATCAGACGTGACCGGAAACGGAAATTACGGAATAGCAACAGGAACCCAGCTAGCCCCAGGTCCGTTCGGCAACGCCGATGGCTCCTTCCTGTTCTCGGGAACCACGAGTTCATACATGGATATTCCCAACAATGGCCGGTTGGATGTACGCTACGCGTACACCATACTGGCACACATATACCCTACCGGTTCGGATGGACCACTCTTCAACTACGTCGGGAACAACAACGAATGGGCGATGCACTTTTGGCAGACAGGTCCAGAGCAAATGTTTCTGAGGTAGGTTTGGAGACCAGACAACCTGTTTGTTTGTTTGTTTACTTGTATTGCATACCCTATAAAACCGCTTAATGGCTTAACTACACACTCAGGTTTGTACTGAAGAAGAAAAGCTGTATATCCGGACAGACCTATGGGATCCACTCATACCGGGGCGGTCTCCTACACCTTTCTATAACTGGCGTGTCTCTCCTCAAACAGGGGACCTCCACTTTATAACGTCCTATCCGATAAACAGAAGGTAGGCACTCGTTATCTACACCTGAGTGATTTGAGGAAAGTCGTGTAAACTGCCTTTCCCAATGACACAATGTCGGTGGAATATCAACAAATACGAATCCAGGACCCCTGTGTTGTGGGCCAAAACCTTCCGTCACGCCACACGGCCCCACCACCTCATGGTGTTTGCGTTTATCCGGGTATTCATGGTGGATGTAACTGAATTGGTGGAGCACTTTCATATTTGGTATGTGGTTTGGTCTTGGTAAGACGGAAGATGAAGGTGGTTTCGTCTCCCCCTTGTTTGACTTTGGTACTGCAGTAGAACTTCCAGTTTCAGCATATTTTGTCCTTGACATTGTATACAGAGGCTATGTTTTTCGTGTATGCCGAAGTGCCTTCGTTGTAATTTGAATATATACAGCAATGTGACAGGAAGTGAGAGGGAAGATTGCAGACTAAAGGTTAGACTAGATACGCATAACGCAGATATCAAAGGTGGTAAAAATACTCATTTATAAGAAGCCTGCGACAAATCATGGGGTCAGTGGTAGGCCATTATCCACCGGATGATATTGTTTTTGTTTGTCTGAGTTTTCGCAGTAACATACTTGTCATGTGTTTGTCAGGCACATTCACTTGAAATTTACAGGAACTAATGTTTAGGCAATGTTAAACAATCTTTTTTCGCATAATCAATGAACTACAATCAAACACTATACGAAATACACAGACTGATATTTTACGAAGGGGAAAGATCTTTGTAAACTTTTGTTTTAGGATCTCATAGTTGACAATTGACAGGTAAACAAATTATTTGCTGCAGGCCCGTGAGAAGGGATGGAAATTTTGAGGCGACCCCGGCGGTTCGTGGTATTCTGAAACAGAATGCCTGGAACTACGTGGGTGGGACCTACGACAGTAGCACAGGCATGGCATCTCTCTGGAACAACGGAGAACTAGTCGGTCAGAGGCAGCTTGCGGACCCCCGACAGGTCGCAACTCAGTACCCCATCCGGGTGGCAAAGAGGGACGGAGGCAGTCGGATCTACGAGGGTCGGATCGCCTGTCTGCAGCTGTACGACTACGCCATGACTCAAGAACAGATCATTGCTGCAAGGGAGAAATGTAAAAGTGAGTGGCATATTCAATTCATTGGACATTTGTTCCATATAAGATGATAGAGCAATTTTAAAAACTAGAGTTCGGGGACCTCATACCTCCATGAAATATTTATTGCTTTTTTGTGGATGGTATGTATGTTTATAGTCGGTTGTATTTGAGAGTAATGGTTATATAATATAAATGTTATGGGAAAGCAGTGGTGTATTTATTTAATGACACAGAGGATGTCCATCTGATTAGTAATTATCAAAATGTGACACTTAATTGTGTAATGTGCGTTTAAGAGGTCGACGGCATATGGTAGCGTGGTGTTCCTTAAGCTTGATGTTTGGCATTTAAAATGTCTAAGGTTGTCAGCATTATTGAGGTTCGACTATGTGCCTCAGAGCTGTGTGGTGAGAGGAAGTTGGGAAACTCAAAAAGAAGAAGGGATGTGGCCAACTTTAGTCAGATGGTGATTTGATTTTCCACCAATATGTCATAACATCAGCTGTTCACACGGTACAAAAACGAGATGCACACTTATCTCTGACAGCCCTACACCAACTGTAAGATGAATACTTGGCGCCAACCCCGTCTGCTAAACAACAAGTACCATTGGCTACGAAAGAGACAACTAACAACTGTCCCTTATCGTAACAAAATCAGAACATCTGTATCGCCCATAAAACTTCTGACACCCAACCCATCTAAGATGAGAGGACCTAATGGCATTTTAATCACCATGTCACTCAAATCAGCAGTACAGTATGTGAGACATCCATACCTGTTAAGCATTATCGTTAAATGTACCTCAACTTCTTACAATTATACTTTCGCTTCACATCTCCATGATATCCTAAGCAGACATAAATAAAACTAATTATCATATTAAAAAAAACTCGGGGTTCCCCCAAACAGCTGTCACCTCACCATCTGCTTGGAGCTAAGCCATTAACAAACACATAAAGCACGATGCCTGTACCAATATATCTCAAATATAGGGGTGATTTCTGATATTATTACATCGATTATAACGACAGATACGGCTCCCAAAATCTCATCGATTCGAGCTTGTATCACACCCCACCAACACAACAAGTATGAAACCAATCCATCCAGCCGTTCTTGAGTAATCATCTACACAGACAGAGACACATAAGAGAAAATATAACCTCCATTCCATGACATTTCATGGAGGTAATTAAGAGGTTACATACCTAATAAATACATGTGATATTTGGAGTTTCTTTTCATTTTATGTAATTTAATTATATTTCAGCCATACATAGTATGGTGAAATATATTGTATTCGTAATGTTTCTTCTTCTTTCTCCTGTCAAATCTTCAAAGTGATTCATCTCCGCCGTTCCTGGACCGAATGACCTGAAATTTGACACAGGGGTAGAATGGGCCAATACCTTGATGCTGTTTCCTCAGTTTTTTCATATCTGCCTCTAAAATGATTTTATTGAGATTTTTTGGTCAATTTTAGACCAAAACTGTATATTTTGGCCCCTGTACCCTGGTATTACAACCAAATGAGCTGAAATTTGACAGAGATGTGCCTTGATAATGCTCCCATATAAATTCGATAACACTTTTGGTGTACAGTACAACAAAATGCTTATTTTTGCGATTTTTTGACCAATTTTTGACCAAAAAAGGACACTTTTGGCCCCTGTACCCTGGTATTACAACCAAATGAGCTGAAATTTGACACAGATGTGCCTTGATAATCCCTTCATATAAATTCAATAACACTTTTGGTGTACAGTGCAACAAAATGCTTATTTTTGCGATTTTTGGCCAATTTTTGACCAAAAAAGGACACTTTTGGCTCCTGTACCCTGGTATTACAATTAAATGACCTGAAATTTGGTATAGATAGGCATTAGATACTTGGTAACAAGATTCAAGTAAAATTTTTGACATAAACAACTTTAAAATGATTAATTTTGGCACTTTTCTGAGGGGAAATTTGTTTTCTTTTGGCCTCCTGACGTGACCCCGCACAGAGCCACACCTGTGCGCGTCAGCCGGAGAGTTAATTGAATCAAAGACCTAGCCAATCAGCGAAGAGGAGGCCAAAGGCTAATTAATATTCATAAGCGGGGCCTCATGATCCCGTATATAGCAGTGTTCCCGCCAGGGGGAGCGAAGCCCGCCTAAGGCTCTCGCATTTTAGGCTATTTAGAAGGCTTTATATTGTATCAGTTCTTAGGGGCATATCTATGATAATCGCAGCAGTCACTTAACTTCCCTTCAGGAGTTTAGCGTAACACTATTTCAGGTCAAACCGTCAAAGGCAACTAAAAACAAACTTTAACATTACTGAGTTCAACAGTACTTATAACTTGTTATCCGAAGTTGACACGCTAGCGATGGTATTTTCGCTGCGCTGTTAGCTCCGTGCGACTGTTGTTGACGGTCTTATAACGGTATATTTTGCACCCCTGTACCCTGGTATGAGTAACATTTGGTATAGATAGGCATAAGATAGTTGGTAAAATGATCCAAGTAAAATTTTTGGCATAAAGTACTGTAAAAGGCTTAATTACAGCACTTTTTTTAGGGTAAATTGGTCTTCTTTCGTTCTCCATGCCATGACCTTTCGGACGTTCACCCCACAGAGCCGACATCTGCACCTGCGTCTAGCCGGCAGGAAGAGTTAATTCAATTAATGGTTCAGCCAATCAGCGAAGAGGAAAGCGAAGGCTAATTAATATTCATAAGCGGGACCACACAATACGTTAACTTGAAGACTCAGGCCGTACAGACTTCTCGCCAGGATTTTTTCAAAGCGTCGGACAGGGGTCCGGGGGCCGCCGAATGTCCCTGGTGGGGTCCAGAGGCAGGGCCACTGTGGGGGGACCCAGGTGGGCGAAGCCCCCCGGAAGCTCTTGCATTTTAGACTATTGAGAAGGCTTCTTTTATCAGTTTTTTTAGGGCCATATCTACGATAATCGTAGCAGTCACTTACTTCTCTTCAGCAGTTTGACTTTAAAATATTTCGGGTCAAAGCTTCAAAGACAACTAAAACCTCATAAACAACAAACTTTACTTAGCTCAACAGTATACAAAAATATTGTACGGGTTGCCATCCTTAGTTTAAGCGCTTATTTATAGCGCTAGTATCTTCGCTGCGCCGTTAGCCGCCGTGCGACTTTTGTTGACGGTCTGATATCCCTACGTCGCCGCCTCGCTGATATTCCCACGGACATGTTTCAAGAAAAATACCCAGCAAAAAACGCTGTTCTGCGTCAAATTCTATTCTATAAAACATGTGGGACTCAGTGTTACAGTCTAAATATTTTGTAGAAGCACCGCTGTAGGAAAGAAGGTCCAAGCAATGTAAAGTCAATAGATCAGCATTTTCTCTATAGTGACCACCTGTCTATAGTGGCCACATTTCCTAGTGCTGTTGTTGTTTGACATAAACTTTGAACATTTAAATTGTAAGTAACTTTAAACTGCCAGAGTTTCAGCCCAATAAAACACTCTCAGCGCCATGGTATGAACAGACTGACCAGACAGACGAAAATAAATCCTCGAACAAGGTTCAATCGTATCTTCCGGGTCTTTTTTATGAGTGGGACATTTTGGGCATGACAGGAAAACACAATTTCATTTTCTTGCTTCTCTTTACATAGGTCGGAGTTATTGCATACGAGTGTGTGCCTAGGACTGGTATTAAACTAGGAATCTTCACTGCAAGCAACTCAGCTGACCTGATGTACGCCATCGGCGATGTGGAGTTCACCGGGGGCATCACTCGAACTGACCTGGCTATTAACTACATGACAAATACGGTAGGAACGCACTATACACTATATATGTACAAGTTTATAACGTTAGCAATCCACGTACTTGCCCATGTATATGTAATCAGGCTAATACGTTTTTTAAAAATTTGTTGGGATATCTGAATTTTGAACAATATAGCATGGCCCTATTTACGGTGGATTCTAAAAAAAGGACATATTTTTAGTTCCCTTTTTGTTTTCCTCCAAACATACCTATAAATTACCTCTTAGGATGTAAATGTTGGAATGTTTTCACAGTTTTTCTTTTCTTAATTTTCAGCTTTATTGACATTGACACCACAACGTAAAATCTTTTCTGAATAAGAATGTGTAATTGTTTTGGAACCTTACAAGGTGCGTGGCTAGTTTAGGTGTTCATTTCAAATCATTTTATAATGCAATGCTGATGATATTTCTTTTTTACTTGTTTTCTTCATGATCAATTGCTTCCACGGCACGAAAAACGGTATTTAAGGATGCTGAAACCATGCGTAATGTTGACGTATTTTCCTCCTTTACGGATCTATACACCACTTATACGAGTACGTAAATATTGCTTTTAAGTGGTCTTTCTGTAGGTCCGTGTTAGTCCTTATTTTCCGGTTTTCCCGTTGTCTTTCAGCAGCTTAAAGATGTCGTAAATGATTTTTAAAACCACCTTAAAACTTGTTTAAAGTTCACGTTTATTTGATCTAAAGCCTCTTTACGTCTCATATACAATTGCATTAAGTGGATTATAACGTGTGTTTTAGTGCCTTTTCAGCAGCTTAAAGTTGCCATAAATATCTATTAAAACGCCCTTAAGACATGTTTAAACTTCACGTATATTTGATCTAAAGCCTATTTACGTCTCATATACGTGTACATTAAGAGGATTATAACGTGTTTTTAGGTGCCTTTTCAGCAGTTTAAAGTTGCCATAAATATCTATTAAAACGCCCTTAAGACATGTTTAAACTTCACGTATATTTGATCTAAAGCCTATTTACGTCTCATATACGTGTACATTAAGAGGATTATAACGTGTGTTTAGGTGCCTTTTCAGCAGTTTAAAGTTGCCATAAATATCTATTAAAACGCCCTTAAGATATGTTTAAACTTCACGTATATTTGATCTAAAGCCTATTTACGTCTCTTATACGTGTGCATTAAGTGGATTATAACGTGTGTTTAGCTGCCTTTTCAGCAGCTTAAATTTGCCATAAATACCTATTATAACGCCCTTAAGACTTGTTTAAACTTCACGTTTATTTGATCTAAAACCTCTTTACGTCTCATATACGTGTTCATTAAGTGGATTATAACGTGTGTTTAGGTGCCTTTTCAGCAGCTTAAATTTGCCATAAATACTTATTAAAACGCACTTAAGACATGTTTAAACTTCACGTTTATTTGATCTAAAGGCTATTTACGTCTCATATACGTGTGAATTAAGAGGATTTGATGTGTCTATATTTTTCTTTTTAGCAGCTTAAACTTGTCATAAATACGTACCAAAACACCCTTAAGACATGTTTAAAGTTCCCTCTGTACGTCTCATATACGTGTACATTAAGGTGTGGATAAGTGCCATTTTAGGAGAATAATCATTAGCACATTTCAAAGCAAGAAAATACAATGGATGAAACTTTAAAATTTTATTGAATTACGAGAAAATATTACATGGAAAAGTAAAAAAAACCTACAGCCTACTAGGTATTTGTGGCCTTTCATTCTGATGTAGTCGGCAGTTGAAACAATCACAACGGTTGCGCAATTCCGTGCAGCAGTCCACAGTCCCATTTCCAGTGTCGGGTGAAGCGTCTCGGCGTAAGTTAAAAAGAGCACACATGTACAGTTCCATCTGGTCACCACAGGAATAAGAATCCGGTAAGATCTAGAGTATCCTAGAGTAGTGGCCGATATGACTCGTGTTGTTGGATGGTCCTGGATTCTGTGAACGCGAAACATGTTCAGCTTGCAGTGTCGGCTTCTATTAATCCGGATGGTGCAAGGGCCGTGATTTCCATTTTGTGTCGATTTCCAACAACAACAGCTTGTACAGAATGATAGCCACCTCGTATCTTTGAGTCAAATTCCGTCACCGGGGGTCCTAGGCGGTAAAAGCGGTGTCGCGGCCACAACTTGCGGGCTAGAGCAGGCCCAAACTTTCTTCAATACTTCTCTTCAAAAATGAACGCCTGGAAAATAACCGCTCCTTGTCGTACGTATGGCCCGTAAATTTGAACCCCCCACTCTTTTCTGCCATTGGATACTTCCTATCACATGACACAGCTGTGCCACAGACGGACCAAGGAAGTTCAACCTCCTTGGACGGACGGAGGCGTGCGCCCCATGGCGAGTACGAAATAACGCTGAATAAATTTACATCTTGCCTGCCCAAACAAACACGAGCAACACGAGAAGACACCGCCTGTGTGCACAAGCTGTTCTTTCTCGACGCTTGCTTGTAGATAAAGAAATAAACATATTTCTTACATTTACCTGTAGTAAGAACTGCTTGCCGTTTTATAGAGAAAACACAACTCACTGCACAAAACGGTATACCTACTACATCCTTATTCTTCAATCAGAGGTTGAGTCGCGGAGATATTCATAGCAGTAGTCGGGATTTCTACCGTCTCTTAGCTCGAGTGTCAACATGCCACAAAGAAAACCTCACCCTGATTTTGACCCTGGAATTTCAGAACATATATGCGGTATAAAATAAAAAGGAAAGGGTCTCCTCCTGTTCGCATAAACTGCGCTTCAAACATGCCGTATGTTCAGCAGAAAAAGGCACCGTTTCATAAAACCTTTGAGACGGTATTAGCTAATAGATAAAACGGGGGTAGTACCCCCAAATTTGCTTAAGCTACGCGGATTCAAAGATTAAACATGTCGTATGTTCAACAGAAATACGCAACATTTCATATACGTCTTGGCAACATGGAAGCTAAACGGGGGAGGTCTCCCCTAGTTCGCTTAAACTGCGCGGATTCAAAGATTAAATATGTCGTATGTTTTACAGAAATACGCAACATTTCATATACGCTTTGGCAGCATATAAGCTAAATGGGGGAGGTCTCCCCTAGTTCGCTTAAACTGCGCGGATTCAAAGATTAAACTTGTTGTATGTTTTACAGAAATACGCAACATTTCATATACGTCTTGACAACATAAAAGCTAAACGGGGAAGGTCTCCCCTAGTTCGCTTAAACTGCGCGGATTCAAAGATTAAACATGTCGTATGTTCAACAGAAATACGCAACATTTCATATACGTCTTGGCAACATATAAGCTAAACAAGGTAGGTCACCCCTAGTTCGCTTAAACTGCGCGGATTCAAAGATTAAACATGTCGTATGTTCAACAGAAATACGCAACATTTCATATACGTTTTGGCAGCATATAAGCTAAACGGGGGAGGTATCCCCTAGTTCGTTTAAACTGCGCGGATTCAAAGATTTAACTTGTTGTATGTTTCACAGAAATACGCAACATTTCATATACGTCTTGACAACATAAAAGCTAAACGGGGGAGGTCTCCCCTAGTTCGCTTAAACTGCGCGGATTCAAAGATTAAATATGTCGTATGTTTTACAGAAATACGCAACATTTCATATACGCTTTGGCAGCATATAAGCTAAATGGGGGAGGTCTCCCCTTGTTCGCTTAAACTGCGCGGATTCAAAGATTAAACTTGTTGTATGTTTTACAGAAATACGCAACATTTCATATACGTCTTGACAACATAAAAGCTAAACGGGGGAGGTCTCCCCTAGTTCGCTTAAACTGCGCGGATTCAAAGATTAAACATGTCGTATGTTCAACAGAAATACGCAACATTTCATATACGTCTTGGCAACATATAAGCTAAACAAGGTAGGTCACCCCTAGTTCGCTTAAACTGCGCGGATTCAAAGATTAAACATGTCGTATGTTCAACAGAAATACGCAACATTTCATATACGTTTTGGCAGCATATAAGCTAAACGGGGGAGGTATCCCCTAGTTCGTTAAAACTGCGCGGATTCAAAGATTTAACTTGTTGTATGTTTCACAGAAATACGCAACATTTCATATACGTCTTGACAACATAAAAGCTAAACGGGGGAGGTCTCCCCTAGTTCGCTTAAACTGCGCGGATTCAAAGATTAAACATGTCGTATGTTCAACAGAAATACGCAACATTTCATATACGTCTTGGCAACATATAAGCTAAACAAGGTAGGTCACCCCTAGTTCGCTTAAACTGCGCGGATTCAAAGATCAAACATGTCGTATGTTCAACAGAAATACGCAACATTTCATATACGTTTTGGCAGCATATAAGCTAAACGGGGGAGGTCTCCCCTAGTTCGTTTAAACTGCGCGGATTCAAAGATTTAACTTGTTGTATGTTTCACAGAAATACGCAACATTTCATATACGTCTTGACAACATAAAAGCTAAACGGGGGAGGTCTCCCCTAGTTCGCTTAAACTGCGCGGATTCAAAGATTAAACATGTTGTATGTTTCACAGAAATACGCAACATTTCATATACGTTTTGACAACATAAAAGCTAAACGGGGGAGGTCTCCCCTAGTTCGCTTAAACTGCGCGGATTCAAAGATTAAACATGTCGTATGTTCAACAGAAATACGCAACATTTCATATACGTCTTGGCAACATATAAGCTAAACAAGGTAGGTCACCCCTAGTTCGCTTAAACTGCGCGGATTCAAAGATTAAACATGTCGTATGTTCAACAGAAATACGCAACATTTCATATACGTTTTGGCAGCATATAAGCTAAACGGGGGAGGTCTCCCCTAGTTCGCTTAAACTGTGCGGATTCAAATATTAAACATGTCGAATGTTTTACAGAAATACGCAACATTTCATATACGTTTTGGCAACATATAAGCTCCCCTAGTTCGCTTAAACTGCGCGGATTCAAAGATTAAACTTGTATGTTTTACAGAAATACCCAACATTTCATATACGTTTTGGCAGCATATAAGCTAAACGGGGGAGGTCTCCCCTAGTTCGCTTAAACTGTGCGGATTCAAATATTAAACATGTCGTATGTTCAAAAGAAATACGCAACATTTCATATACGTTTTGGCAACATATAAGCTAAACGGGGGAGGTCTCCCCTAGTTCGCTTAAACTGCGCGGATTCAAAAATTAAACATGTCGTATGTTCAAATGAAATACGCAACATTTCATATACGGCTTAGCAAATATATTAACGGGGGAGGTCTTCCCTTCTTTGCGTAAATGACGGTTCGAAATAAATTATATATATGGCATCCTTCGGTCAATATTGACCATGGTATACGCAACATCTCATATAACGTAAAATAGCGCATATAAGCTAACCGTGAGATGTTCTCCCCTGTTCGAATTAAACCTTGCGCACAGAAAGTTTGAATACGTCAATGCTTTCGGAATAGCTAAAAAAACACAGAAGATTATTGTATTTGACTTTGTATTGTATTGTATTTGTATTTGCTGAGGTATAAACATAACATTTTGTACCAGAAAGCGCAATAATTTTCAGTTTTGACTGTTATAAAACAGATGACGCAATGTTTTATCTCACACCAGACAAAGGCTTATTACATTTGACTTAGCCGGTTAACATGTATTTTGTAACAGATCTAGAGAAACGGTATTTGTCCGTTTTGACAGAAAATATTTTTGAGACATTTAAGTTGTCTCTTCGGCATACTAAAATACATGTAAAATTCACGTAAAGAAACACAACAGATTAAGTTAGATTTACAAACGCTGAAATCTTCCGTAAATGCCAAATGTATGTTTCCGATGCCTTTAATAGATCTTAAAATCTGCTGAAATATTTCTCCGCCTTTAAGGGCTTTATACGTATCTCTGAAACTTTGCTTAAAAAGTTGTTTTCGTGCTGTGTTCTATAGGCCTTTGTCTCCCGTGAAGACGCACCCCGGGTAGCGGTTATTATCACTGACGGGAACACTGAAGGCAGCATTGACCAACTGGTATTGAATTTGTTCTTCTTTTTACACTGCTCAGAATATGCAAGTTTATAGTATTCATCCAGTACACTCTTGAATAAAAAAAAACTGATCCCATAAAACATTGCGATGATTTAATGGCATTGGTAGAAGCTTCACAGTTGAGCTTCTAGCACCGTTAAGCCACCTAGGGTACCTTGCACCTGGTCAGTACACTATGCACTTGGCCTATAAAAGCGAGGACATGCTGTGCTATGCTCATTCGAGCCCATAACACTGAGGAAGCCACACGGCGAAACATATTTGTTGTGTGTTGGTTCGAATAAAGTTCCTAAACGGGGAACACACGGCTCCAGCCTCTTTTCTAAAGGTGTGGCGTAAGCGTGAGCGGTTGGCTTGAGGTTGTCCTTCCCCACATACTCTTCTAGTACCATTTGGTTAATAACTGGGAGACCCGATCCGAATCCTCGAAAAAGCTTGTTGGAGTTGAACCATCTTTCGGATACACGTAAACTGAGGTCCCATGTTCATGGTGGGTCGACGTAAGGCACGTTACATTACAACCGCCTCCTCGAAAAGCAGTACCTGCTGGTTGTAACCATATAACAAGGTGAATAAGGAAGTATGTTACTTTTAAGCCTAAATACCAATGCCCAATCGATACAAGAAGTCACCAGCAATTGATCATACTTCTAAAGACTAACCTTGGGTGGAGAGTTGTCAAGAGCTAAGTCGTAGAAATGTCATAACAGAAGAGACCTGTTTTTATTATTTTACTTTGGACTACCTTTTGTATGATAGCGATAGAAACATTCTATCTGACTTCAGATACTTGAATAGTAAAGAGAAATGTATATTCATGACAGCTTTTGATAAACAAACCCTAACTAAGCATACAGCTAGCTACATTTATACAATTACCAAGAAGCGAGAGGAAGTCAAAGGTCCTAGAATAGATTAGACGTATATATGCATATACATTATGTGTATGGTTATTCCCCATTGTTTACATGTTAATGATTGTTTCCATGTGACCTGTATTTAGACCAGAAGGGCAAAAATGTGCAATAAAGGTCTTCATTCATTCATTATTTTATCAGACTGCAAAAGTTCAAGAGGCAATGGATGCAGGTATCACTGTGTACGTCGTGGCCAATGGATTCACAGCCCTTGTGAACAACGCTGCGCTTGAGGCCATCGCTGGTGGCCCTGCCAATGTCTTCAGCGCTACAGGCGACCCCTGCGATCTCGCCAACCGCATCCTGGAGTTGTGTGGTGGGTGTTAACTATATGTATGCGTATATTACATATAAACATCAGATGGTAACATGATTCTGTTATTACCCTGCATGACAAGATACAATTGACATAGAGGCCATAATTTGGTGTAATCTATGTAGTATTAATGTTAGTGTATGCTGATGGCTGTGTTTTAGAACCTAGTGCATTCAACTGAATTTCATACCATATCTATAGCTATCAATTCAACAATAATATCATCACGTTATTGTGTACCATTTTAACAGGCTTCGCCAAATTGTATATGCAAACTGTCTGTAAATTAATTTATGGCACCCGAACATTGGTGATCTTGTTAAGGTTTTGTATAGTTACTGTACTCAATCTCACTTTACATATTCACATTACCAACAGGACAAGATTAGTACTGCAGCAATGTCATCAGTAGTGACGAGAGAATCGTCTTTGTAAGGACACAATTTCTCAAACTGAGACTCCGTGAAATATAATCTATATTCAAAGTGACCTCAGTTAGACTTGGACACATAATATGAACATAATATAACATATATGAACGAATTACATAAAATTGTAAAGTTTGGTGATGAACAACACATATTTAAACATAAATACTGTAATTCATGGATTAGGAAATGACTCCCTTAACGACCCCATCGTTGACTTACTCATCCCTTGCCGGTCTTTGAGTGCTTTGATAAATATTTTTCCATCCCTCGCATATTAAGTTACTGTAGAAGACCTATAGATTTCTCATGTTGAGTAATTTTTATTTGTCCGTGATATCTTTTAACATCTGCTCCCTTTAGGTGTACCGGAATACGACTAAAAGGAATTGACTTTGCGCTCGTTATAATGCACATGCCTAAGCTAGACAAATATTGTTAGGTATAACATTCTCAATAAGTCAGAAACTGAAATGTACTCATATTCATTTACAGGACCGTAGGAGGAAACAACTCATCAGAGGAGTCGCATAATAACCTTCTTGGAAACACATCTCGTCCTTCAATGGACTGACTTTAAGATACTATTACCATTTAAAATTGAGGAATTTGGGAACCAAGTAAAATAGCACAGACATATGGCTTGAACTTAAAGGCTGTACCATAACATGGTTTTTCAGACATTTCATATTCTCCATTAACATTTGTACCTACATGGACAACACCAACATCAACTACACACCGAAAATTCCAGAAACCTATAAACCCACAATATAGTGAGATAATCTAAATACATAAGATTTGGCTGATAAAAGAAGGTCAGATGCCAGGAGCTTGAAATACAATCTCTAGCTTCCTCTTTCTCGTTCTCCCATAGACTTTTCCGTATCAACATCTACAGAGTGCATAGATACACATAAACTTTAATTATATGCACATTATGAATTGTGTCAAATGTATATGGACACTGCTATAGCTTGAAAGAAAGACACTAAAACGTGAGGAAAAGACGGAATTTGGTTTCATTTTTGTTTTGTATGAGTGCTTTGCTTAGAATGGGTAGAACGATAACCCCTTTATTTCAGTCCAGTTACTAAGTAAGGCAAAATATACTTTCTTGAACTTAACACATACGAAAAGGAAAATGACAAGACACCTAATGATAGCTTAAGAAGCATTCAAAGCACTGTAGCCCAAATGTGCAAGCATGGATGCAGTGTTTTGCACATGCACTGTCTTATTACATGTACAGTACTAGTTGGGTTTTGCATCTCGTATTTTTTCATAGCTGTACATTTTGCATGATATTTCAATAATCGGATTGATCTTAGGGTGCGGACACACGTGCGTAAGTTTGTATGAAGTCCGTTTAGTTTGTGACCAAGTCTTTCATGGTATCTTTCTATATCTGAACAACTTCTACTATTTTCCCAGTGACCTGTGGAGCCTGGTAGAGGCTAATGATTTCATACGGGCCTCATATGGACTTATACAATGCGTACATGTAACCGCACCCAAAAGGGAAGTTCACACATGGGAATGTTTTCAAGTCCGTATGAGGTCCGTGTGGAATTTTTAGCAGAAATAGCGGAAATTGGACAAATATAGACACAAACATATCAGGAGAGTTAGCTGTCCGGGGTATATGGTTTGCGACAAGCTAACTCCGCAGGTATGTTATACATACGGATCTCATACGAAGCCACCATGAAGCAAAATGCGTTTTAGGTCGCAGCAAGATTGCCGTCTAGTAGAAAGGTGGATTCACACGTGTGTATATATTCAAGTCCATGAAGTCTGTAGGGAAGACCTAGCCTCTACCAGGCTCGCAGATGGAAAATATAGCTTGATAAAATGCCATTCAAGGTAGCTGGTCACAAACCATGATCCTCCGCCATCTAACTCGTTTGGCATATTATCTGTCCATATTTGCCAAATTTCTACTCTATACCCAGTTGTAGCCTGTCGAGTCTGGTAGAGGCTTAACCTTTCATACGGACCTCAGACTTGAATATATCCACGCATGTGAGCCCACTTTTATCAAGGTCGTGCAATACTTGTAAACCTTAAATTTTGCTGCATGTTAACCTGGTTCAGCAAAGACCTCTACCTCGCACACACTTAAGAAATCTGTCCGTCCAGACAGCTCTACGGACACGTAACGACCGGACATCGGTGGGTTGCAGTAAACCACGATGACCTCTCCATTGACCGGAGTGGTCGGGTAAGTCTCCCCGCACTGGTCATTCTGGGTGATGTCCTGGTTTGGTCCGACCCGCACCAATACGTTCCTCAGTCGTTCTCCTACGAAAAGAAAACAACATGGTTGCAATGCTCTTGACCCCCATGCAAAGAGATATGATATTATAGAAGTTCTGGAAAGAACTATTCATAATGGCTGCAGAATGTCTAGAGAATATCATTTTACATCTTCTTTTATGAATGCGATAAAATAAAATTTCTGATATTATAACCAAAGATGATGATGATGAACCAAATGCAAACTTATCAAGACGTTATGATTCTACAAAGGCTGTGTGCACTACAGAGTCAATGTGAGCCAAAAATGAGAAGATGGGTAGATTTTGGTACAAGAATTATAAGACAATAATAATTCATACAGAAAAAAAAAATCATTAATTATATAAGATTCCCTATTTTTTATTGGATGATGTGTCGCCTCGGTATTTAGCTTCTTGTGACGCAACCAGTAGGAATTACCTGGCGACTTTTATGTCTGCAGTGTAAATAATGTTTTTCCGAATGTAACTTGCAACCAGTTCATTTCTGGTGCAGAATTTGTCTTGTGTGCCGTGCAACTTTCCATACGGTACTGAAAACTCACCACAGCAGTCCCCCCTGTTTAGTATGCTGACCCGGTTGACTGTGTAGACACCTGCCAGGTCAACCTTCCACCAGGGCTGATACTGCCTTGAAGTGTGGGTGCATTGATAGGAGCCCTCTGCGCCATTGGTTCCCCTGTCACCGTCCACAGTCTTTCCGGCTTCATACAAAGGGTCGAACGTGGAACTCTGTGTTGCTGACTTACCAACGGCCACATTGCTTTCTGCAAGGAAGGATCACGATGGTCAACTGAGGCCTCAAAATTCTCAGACTACTTCTACTTTGACTTTGAATTTAACATGACATCAATTTGCCCCCAGAAGAAGGCATGATGACAGAAAAAAAAATAGAAAGGCAACATTTTTGTTTTCCCTATAGCCTCATGCAAAGCTATACTTGCATACAATACCATTACGCTGACCAAAAGTACTGCGAGTGAAAAAAAACAATTAGCTACTCCAGGTACATAGCCCTGTTAAGCCAGGCCTAATGCACAGCCCAGCCTTTTCCGTAAACCTTTTTCTGTCTGAAGGTCCTTCGGGAAAACATAATGAGAGACAAGAAACGGAATTACATCTGTCTGTCTCAGAAGACAATAGTAGGCAGGGTGGGTTTAAGGCGACTCGTCTGCCTGGCCTGCACTTGTATTTTTAAGGTGAAGGAGGGGTGTGCACTTTCTTCTCCAACCTCTTGTCTACTGGCGCAATAAGTCCTACAGGGGCAAGTGTATGCAACATTTAAGACGGCCCCAGCAGATGCAGGTTTGTTGTTTGGAGTTTCCATCGTCTAGGAGGACTTCAGACCAAGGATGCAAGGGGCTCCTTCTACCCCTGACTCATGTGTCATGGCAGGTGCGTCATGCCCGAATATGCCCCTATGGCCTGTCACTGCCACAGAGGCGCCACTATAGGCCACTATAGATACTAGAAGTAAGTAAAGAACCAACCTGAAATACAGCGGTATGATACCTCCACGTACTTCTGGGTACCAAAACAGGGATCACCGAAGATAGTCGCACTTGCCAACACGTTGCACGCCTGTAGTCCCTGACAGAGACTCCTCACTATATACAGGCTGTTCCTTGCTCGACAGTTGGTGTCGCATGTCCAACAGTAACAGGCATGGGACCGACCGACCGTCCGACCGTAGTTGGCGTTCACGATCACGATGGTCTTGCGTCCAGTACAAGACAGTTGCACGGCATTTCTTTCACAGGCAGTTGCAGTTTCTATATAATACATGGTGATTTAAATAATTGAGCAGCTAATACAATTACCTTACCTTACGTCCTATAACAGATGCAGATCCTACGATGGCATAAGCTAGTACCAAACTGGCCCTGGAGTGTAGTCAGCCAAGAGGTGCACATTTGCCAAACACACTCCTATCTTAGGCCGGCTTCACTCTTCTGGCAGCTTTTGATACTATCTTATACTACCATAGGATCTGCTTGGAGATTACTTTATTTGAAGCCAACAAAAGTCAATTTTGTGAAATATTTCTGTCAGAAGCCCGTTTTCATGGCAAATGATCAACTTTCTTTATAATTGTTGTTTGGTAGTTTAAGACCCCCCTGCATAAACTGGAATTAGCAGCAGCCTAGGGCATAGATAACCCTATAAACACAATAATCAATTTCAAGCCAAAGATGTTTTTAAAATTCTGATACAAAAAAAAACTCTACAATGGGCTACCCCCAATTACTAAAACCATATCCAGAACAGAAGGTTGACCTTTGTTGGCCAGGTAGTCATCTCAGAGCAGATCTTGCAGTGACATAAGATAGTATCGTACCTTGACGTAAGGTAGGGGAGTTTTGTTCCACCGCGTATACCCAAGCATATCTCCCTGTATCTACACGTTGGAATAAAACTCCTTTGCCGGCTTAACTCCTTGCCCAGCTTATGATACTATCTTATGCCACCGCAAGAACTGCCTGGAGATTAGCAAAGTCGTGCATCATGAAGAGATGGCCGCCAACCTGCCGAAAAAGAAGAAGGGGACGACAGAACCTGACACTCAAGAAAGTGCTTGAAGAAAAAGTTGGACTAAAGGACCGGGACCTGTTAGCCGCCATGCTAGACAGATATCTATGTCGGGATTAACATTACTCGTGGCACCTCGTACTACCAGGATGAACTGAACTAAACTGAACAATTCTTACCTGTAACAGTTGTGGATGAAGCAGATATAGATGGCATGACGGTTGAGCGTTCCGATTGTGCTGTAACAAATTGCTTAACATGAGTATTACATTTAATGATTTCTGATCAACAAATACCTGGCCAGATTGCATTAAGATTGAGAATGGAAACACTGTATGGATTTAAAGTGTAAACATCAAGAATGTTATCTGCACCAGGTTGTACTATACAATGTCAAGTTGAGTAAAGTGGATTTGAAAGTCAGCATTGAACTGAGAAATATGTAGAGCCATGACTCTTTTTGGATCTAAGTTTGAAGTTTACAGTTATTGTCATTTAAAAATGATTACTGTAAACTTCAAACTTAGATCTATTCCATAAATGGCAACAATGTTACTAAAAGAACCAAAACTAAAAAATATTCTTGAAACATGATTGTGTTCAATTCTATTTTTATCAATTATACAGACTTCTTTGATGTGTTGTGTAGACATTTGATTTTGTAAATAACTTTCGTTTCATTTACCTGTGGCAGCATAGACCTCTACCTCGCACACACTTAAGAAATCTGTCCGTCCAGACAGCTCTACGGACACGTAACGACCGGACATCGGTGGGTTGCAGTAAGCCATGATGACCTCTCCGTTGACCGGAGTAGTTGATGTGTAAGTCTCCCCACACTGGTCATTCTGGAAGATGTTCTGGTTAGGACCAACCCGCACCAATACGTTTCTCAGTCGTTCTCCTACGAAAAGAAAACAACATGGTTGTGTTGCTCTTCACATCGAAAAAGATAGGATCTTGTAGGAGTTTTCAGGATAAACTTATAATTTCTTTGTTTATGTTTGTGTTCAGATTGAACTAGAATGCTGTTTGTCGTGCAACTTTCCATACGGATGAAACTCACCACAGCAGTCCCCCCTGTTTAATATGCTGACCCGGTTGACTGTGTAGACACCTGCCAGGTCAACCTTCCACCAGGGCTGATACTGCCTTGAAGTGTGGGTGCATTGATAGGAGCCCTCTGCGCCATTGGTTCCCCTGTCACCGTCCACAGCCTTTCCGGCTTCATACAAAGGGTCGAACGTGGAACTCTGTGTTGCTGACTTACCAACAGCCACATTGCTTTCTGCAAGGAAGGATCACGATGGTCAACTGAGGCCTCAAAATTCTCAGACTTCTATCTGGAGTTATTGATTCAGAATCGTGCTTGATCTGCACTTGATAGTTCTATGTGCCTTTCAGTGACAGCTTATTTTTTCGCTGCCATGACCTTTGGGGCACGTGACATGTAACAATGCAAGCTACTGGCAGGCATCATTATTGGTGGCCTTGAAAAAATATTCCTGGATATTCCCGGATATTCGCAGTACATTCTAGAAATTCTCACTGGATTCAAGACATTTATGGCAATTCTTGTGGAGGGCTGGTTCTCCATCAAATGAGATCAGAATGTCTCGAATAATGTTGGAATGCAGCTGAATGCGGTCATGCCGCAGTTAGACTATACTTTGAACGTCGTTCAATATTTCTCCACTTCAAATGCAGTCCTAGAATGTTAAGAGCATAACATTTGGGGTGGCCACAAGAATGGACACAAATTAGTGGAATGTATTGTAAATTTTTAGAAACGCTTCGAATACTCAGATAGATATTGAAATAAATGAACCAACCTGAAATACAGCGGTATGATACCTCCACGTACTTCTGGGTACCAAAACAGGGATCACCGAAGATAGCCTCACTTGCCAACACGTTGCACGCCTGTAGTCCCTGACAGAGACTCCTAACTATGAACAGACTGTTCCTTGCTCGACAGTTGGTGTCGCATGTCCAACAGTAACAGGCATGGGACCGACCGACCGTCCGACCAAAGATGGCGTCCACAATCACGATGGTCTTTCCGCACGTACAGGACAGATGCAATATGTTTCTCTCACAGGCGCTGACAGTCTCAGTATCGGTGTTTGGGCAAGGCGTTGTGGCTATTTGAGCAAAAAAGAAACATATCTAATCATCAACAAATGACAAAAGCTAGCAAGCAGACTTAATCACTATATAACTAGAAAGGCAACATTTTTGAAAAAAATGCAGGATGTGGGCGAAGGGAAAAGAAAGCAAAAATCGCAGGAAAAGAAGCAACAAGAAAGGCAACATTTTCGCGAAAATGCAGCAAAAAGAAAAAAAAATTAAAAAACAATGTCTGTCCACGGATTCGATCCCGGAGCGTTGGTTTACCACGCGTGAATAATCCCATTGAGCCAGTGCTACAACATGTTACGAGCGTATGTTTTAACAGGTATACAAATGTATTGCGTTGCTTGAAAAAACCCGCGAGATTCCGCTGGCTATTTTTCTCGCTTATAATCGAAGGTATTTCACTAAAACTTGGACAGAATACTAGAATATTTTTTTGTGGGGCATTTTTATGTTGTTATTTAGCCGATTAAATGCTCTGAACTTGCTGCATTTTCAACGTTTTTGTGATACTGCGCTGCCGAGTGCCATTTTGTGACCTGTGCGTTGATAGGTTTACCCCTGACGTATCCACCAGACAGTCAGAATGTTAGCCAATCAAAAAGCTGGAAACGTGGACTGCATGCTACAGGTTCCATTTTTTCTGAGTTTTGATTGGTCGGGTGGAATATCTGTAGAGAATACTAAATGTGTGGCTTCGCCCACATAATAATCAGACTAACAAAATGCATAGTTAACTGTAGTTGTGGCTTACCTTGGATGCAATACTTACGTATTGAACTTCTAAGAAACTATCAAAAATATCTCTTCTCCGTTCAAAATAGCTCATAAATGATACAAATGCAATTGCAAAATGAGTTTTTATATTTGTCAGTCACTTCTACTGGCACTCAAATTTTATATGCCAATAATTCCTTGAAGTTTTTTAGTTTTGTGTCATTCACCTGTAAATAATTGTTGGTGATGCAATGTCTATGTTGATAACCTTACTAAAATGACCGGGTGGAAAGTTGAAGCTTATTTGGCTTATCAATAGTCTTTGACTTGTCAATCTGCAGATGCTGGTTCAAGACCAGGTGTGAGAAAGTGAGAAAGTCTACATTCTTTTTATTTTCTTGCTCTTTTTAATTATTTTGGTCATATACCGTCATCACACTCACTCCACCATACCAGTTATTCTTATCGTCGCCCAGGTCAGCTTTTTAAACAGCTATCTTGTTTGTTACTAACTAGATTTAGCAGACCGGCAGATCCTGACAGATAATTCACAATGTCATGAATCGAACCTGATATCTCATTGCACTTGGGGCATCAGTGTGGCACTGCGGGGTTTGCTCACTTCAGCACTGTTGTATTATTTTCTCAGATTTTTTATTCAGATATTGCGTTATACGTAAAAGTTATGTATGACTTTGGAGACAACAAAATACACAAAACATAAATATAAGTCGTCTTTTATCTCTGAAATTCATTGAGTAATCTTTTGAACCCCGCAGTGTCGCACCGGTGTCCCAAGTACAGTGAGATACCAAGGACCTTACTCATTGTCTTAGCACGACACGCCTCTTACCTGCAACAGTTGTGGTGGAAGCAGGTATAGACGGCTCAACGGTTGGAAGGTCTGTTGTAACGAGATTGTTAAAACAGAGTATTACATTTTCAAACGTTTCTAATCCCCAAATGCATCCTCACTTATTGTTACCCTCAGACGCAAGTTCAACCAACATTTGTCTAACAGAATATTAGTGTCAGTTAAGACTATAGTTTTCAATCGCAACAGCAACAAAGTCAAGATGACGTAATTGAATAGCTTTATATATTCATACACCCTCACCTGGAATCAGCCATCTTGGATACCCAATCTGGCTTTCAAAAAATACATTTTCCAGTAAGAATATATGATAACGTTTCTTTGAAGGTTTTTTTCTATACAATGAAGTGTTAAGATATTGTCCCCTATCTTGTATTTCACCTGATTAGCATGATTTATGAATTCAATATCAAATCACAAAAGTTAAAATTGACAAAAGGTTGTTAAATGATGTAAGAAAATAGGTGTGGCTTTGCAAGCAAAACTAAATACTGTAGATGCAGAAATGTTTGCGGTATTTTTATGTTCTCAGTTTTTGCGGTGGCCACTTCACCACCTCGAACATATTTTAAGGCGCTACCCTAACTTAAAACTACTGTGAAAATTGAAACACGAAATTGAATGCATTTACATGCAGTACACACTCAGTTCTTTTAAGAATATACCTGTAGTCAGTTTGGCTAGAATTTTTTGCTTTGTTTTTTTCTTGCATGGAGCTAGAGGGGGCAATACATATGGTGGCTCTGGAGTAAAGTGATATGAGTGGGCATGACCCCCCCCCCCTCTTTTCTGAATAAGGTGAAGGACAGCTATTGCTTTAAACAAGAAATACTTTTCGTTGACTTGTACGTCCTCCATGAAGGATTGTATTTCTAATGAATGGATGCAAATTAACCACTGCAAATCAACCTGTCATTAAATCTTGACAGGAGCACTATACATTCTTTTGTTGATGGTGATACAATGTACATGAAACCCCTTCCTAACTTATAATAACTAGTAAATTCAATGTCACACCCAAATTGTTCCAGGGGCCCTACAAAAGGAGCTAGGATTGACAAGAATCCAGCAGTAAAAGCACACGAAAACAAACACATCTGAAGTAACTTGGCTAAGTGTGGTCACCAAAACTGGACCTTCAACAAAGCACTCAAACCCTCAGACCACTCTAAGAAAGCCTCAAGTGCAAACTATTGATAGGAGTTCAAGAAAAAACTTAATATACGGATCTTCTAAAACTTTAACATTGAATTCCTACTTTATACTTTTTAACTTTGGTTTGAATTCTTAACAAATCCTGGCCAGGCCCCGGTTTGGAAATGTGACCTAAGCCTGAAGCACAGCTGGCATATATGAAATTAAAATACCATGTACCAGTGCCGTGTTCCACGTAAATGGCATGTTACATATTTTGTGAGCATAGCTTGTAATTGTATCCATCAAAGTGTACATTTCTACATGTTACACCAATAGACCTCAAACGAAATCAATCTCTATGTAAAAGAGTATAAAATATATTTTATAGAAGAGTGATAAATCTTACCCAAAGAAGGAAGGCCTTTCTGCAACAAGGAGGTGAACAGATCCTTGTTTTCCACAACCCGCAAACTCACTCTGTCAACTTTTGCCTTTATCTCTGAAATTCGTGCTAAAGATAATGGTAAGTTAGAACTTTCTCGCAAAGAATATGAAGTCAGCAGCATTTCAAATAGCAGATTCTACTTCAAATATGGTTAAATATTAAAACCACTTTATAGAAAGGGAGAGAAGATATCAAGTACCTTTCAAATGAGCTGCTTGTTGCGCAGTTATAATTCCAAAGACTTCCGTACCACAGCAAAGGACGAAAATACACGAGAGAGCTAAAGATTTCATAACTCTCAAGGAGCCCATTGTAAGTGTTTAAGTCCTAGATTGTGTAAGTCTGGACTACAACAAATCTGTTTCTGAACTCCAATTTATAATTGCATTACATGCTTGTTTGGATTGTATAATGCTGACGCAGAACCTGCAAATTGGCTACAACTATGTTGATTACCGTGGTCAAGTTTGAATGAACCATAATTGACCACGGGGGGAAAAGTAACAATAGCTTGCAAAACCTAATACTGTATGCCAAATTGTTTGAAAGCATTCTAAATTGAATATTGGCAACTCCTCTGGCCGGCCGACTGCCTTAGCGTACTATGGACTCTATTTTTGTCATTGCAGTTCATCATTATGCAAATACCAACTCGGCAAGGGTGCTATAGACAGACATATCGGTTGCTTTCAGCAGTACAGGCATAAGCTAAACATGTAGAGTTATGTCCAGTTTCTACTATCAGACCACCGATCTGCAGAGCCTGGTAGAGGCTATACTGTGTGTGACAGTCAGAAACTAATTCCATCTCTCTGAGTATTCTCTATTTTCATTACTAATGAAAACACTTTTTAAACTCCTGGACACCATTTTACTTGAAATATGTAATTGTGGGAGCTCTTTCAATGGAAACAATATAAGAAGTTTATTTGCAAGTTTGTGCCCGAGTTGCAAGTACATGTACATGTACATGGTATAAACATAGTACTTTTTTTTTTTAGTAGATATACAAGTGACAATGGACAGTTATGAACAATATTCTACTGTAATACCAATGTTGCCATTTCTAAACAGGTTGGGATTGACTTCTTTTTTGGAGGCAGAGGAAAAGTCCTGTATCATTGATGGGTGGGTGGGTACAATGTTCCGGTAAAAAAACTTTTTTTCTCCTTGGACCTTACAAAAAACAGCGGACCAGATTTTGGACCAATTTGAATATGAACACATTATATCAGCCTTCACATGTTATGGAGCTAGCCAGTCCAAGAAAATAACAAGGACAAAGTAGAGTATAGTATAGTATAGATTTATTTCCACTACATTTTTACTGTCAAACTTACAGAGGCAGGAGGCATTGTTTAATTCACGGATTTTAAAAAGTCAGTGGGAGTGGGATACTCCAACAAACAGATTTCTACTCAGAATATGGACAGTTCCAGACATCTGGCTGTGGTGTCTGCTCCATCAGGAACTCTGCGCCTGGAAAAGCTGTACATGGGAAAGGAAAAAAGAGATGCTGACTTAATCAAATTGCAAACATTGACTGACAGTGTTTAAAATATAAGAATGAATCTATTGATAACTGCGTTCTTGAGTTTGGTACATGCATCTGTAAAACAGCACATGCTATCAATAGTAAAAAAAGGTGTCTTGTACAACAAAATTCCATCTACATCTTTTCTTAATATCATTTTTATTGATAAACTAGAGTTCCACGAACACATACCTTTGCCAAATAAACCAGGTTTGTTATGTAGAATGATGTCTGTAGTCAAATGCGTTACTCATTTCATTTTCTTTATAATTAGATGCTTAGAGTTGGTCTATAAAATTTCGGCATTGATTATGCAAATTAGATCCCAAGTTACAATTAATTGATATCAAATTGTATCAAGCGAACAATACTTAAGCTATCAGCATCCCGAAAATCATGATGATCCTTTGATCCATTCTTGACTTATTCCCTTTCAAAGTCTTTAAATACACCTCTTATTCTCTTCCCTCTTTCTCAGTTACATATGTGACAACTTTGATGAAAGTACTATAATGGAATGCAGTGGATTTATGAACTTTTCCTAATCAATTATGCAAATGAGCTGTTAATTTGCATAATAAGTATCACATTATATAAGTCTTCACTTAGGCTATCTAAATGCCAAAAAATCATGACGATCCATCAACAAGTTCATATTTTCTCATTAATTATGCAAATGAGATCATCATTTGCATGATAAATATTTATTGACATTTCTCTCTTTCTCAGCTACATATGTGACAAGTTTTAAAGTCCTATCATGGAATGTAGTGAATTTATAAAATATCCTCATTAATTATGCAAATTAGCTGTTGATTTGCAAAATTGGTATCTCATTATGTAGGTCTTCACTTACGCTACCTACATACCAAAAAACATGATGATCCGTCAAAATGTTCATATTTTCTCATTGATTATGCAAATGAGGCCATAATTTGCATAATTGATATCTATCAACATTTCTCTCCTTCCAAGCTACATTATGTGACAAGTTTGAAAGTCCTATCATGGAATGCAGTGGATTTATAAATTTTCCTCATTAATTATGCAAATTAGCTGTTGATTTGCATAATTAGTATACCATTATGTAAGTCATCACTCATTCTATCTACATACCAAAAATCATGACGATCCGTCAACACGTTGTAGAGTTATTCTCGTCCAAAGTTTGAAAGGAAACCGGCGCCTGCAGTTCCAAAAAAGCCGCTAGGGGGCCCAAACTCACAGCACTTACTCTCTGCCTCAAGGGCTATCTACCACTCAAAAATCATAATCACAGCATGTTCAGAACAGGAGATATCAAAAATTGAGGTTCTGCTGCAGTACCTTAGCAAGCCGCTAGGGGACCCATTATCGAACTTGACCTTCGTTTTCCCGACCCCTACCGACCTACCAAATATTATTGGGATCCATCCAAGACTTCTTGAGTTATGCTGTTAACACACAGACAGACAGACAGACACACAGACACACAGACTCACAAGCCCAAAACATAACCTTAGCCATTCTGGCAAAGGTAATCAAATGAAAATACAGACACGGGTTATCCATGGGTATACAAAACAAATTAAGAAAATACAAAAAGTGTTACATGTACTTATGCCATTTGCACATAAAATTATGCCACTTGAGGATTCTATAAAATACATTGTACTTAGTAATACTTAAAAACTTTGAATAATTCTCTGAGCTATTAGTATTAGCATACCCTAGAGTACAGTATTCCAATATAAAAGTCACTAAACTTTTTTTAGTGTCAATAAAGCTTGCAATATAATATTTAACTCACCGCAGACTCCCCAGTGTTGGGTGTTCCTCAGCAGCCTGCACCACAGCCTGGAACCCTGCAGGCTCCATGGAAATGTTCTCAAGGACCAGCAAGTCCAGGGCAGGGAGTCTGGGTAGAGCCTCAGCCAGAGCCATGACAGCGGTGTCAGACAGGTGTACTGGTGATGAGTTACCAAACAGGTCCTCGTAACCAGACATGTCCAGCCTGGTCAGTGCCGGCAGTGCGCTGATGAGCTGTGCGACCCTCCCCAGTCCAGCTCCTGTTACTCCACTATTGTACCCAATGTATAGCTCCTGTAGTGTGGTGTTACAGTGAGGGGCTGTGGTCAGACTCTTGTCACCAGGTGGGTTTTGCACCATGTCCAACTTGCTAGGTTGGCAGAGTGTTTGCACCAGTGAAACAATCCCTGAGTCTCCTGTGTTATTGAAGCCCATGTCCAACACCTGTAATTGCACCAGGTGAGGTAGAGCTTTGATCAGGGATATTATTCCCCTGTCACCGATACCTGTCTCTCTGAGAACCAACACCTTCATGGCTGTGAGGTGGGGGAGGATAGCAGCCAGGCATTCCAGCCCAGGGTCTCCTATGGCATTATCACTAATGTCCAGTTTGATCAGTCTGGTTAGCTGACACAGTACAGGGACCAGTGTGTGCATGCCTTTGGGGCTAATGCCGATCCGTTTCAGGACGAACACCTGCATGGCTGTGAAGATAGGGAGGACAGTGGTGAGAGATTCTAGCCCAGTGTCACTGATCTCATTATAACTTATATCCAGTTCTCTCAGTGCCACTAGATGGCGTATGTAGGGAACCAGGGATGACATACCCACAGCGGTCATTTCAACCTCTCCGAGACGGAGTACAGCCAGGTGTGGAACACTGGACAGCCCAACCTTCAGGACTTCCATCCCAGCATTACCAAGGTCAGGGTTCCAGCTAAGATCCAGCTCCTCCAACAGAGACATGTGGCTGAACCCCTGCACAAGTGGCTGGAGTGATGACACTGTTAGTGCTGTGTCCACCAGTTGCAGCACCCTCAGACCGAGAACATTCTTCAGAACGGAAACCAGCCTGGCTGTCTCATCAGGTGAGTCAAATGTCACATTGCAATGGTGGCACAGTCTTAGGTCTAACCGCAGGCCAGGAATGGGAGAAATGAACGTTTCTTCCAGGTACTGAAGAGCTTTTGAACTACTAACATAAGACAGTTCTAGTACCATTCCTTCAGGAAACTGTGATGACTGGGTAGTTTCCAAGTAATACTTAAGAGTGCTGTGCTTTTTGCAGAGTCTATCCAGGTCCATGATGATAACTGGTAGTGCTCTGCTGACAGCCTGCAGTATGCCCGGCTCTTTTCTTCCACTCAGAATATTCAGGCAGAGCAACATAAACCTACTGTAAGTTTGAACTGATTTTTCCATATCTGGCTTTACAGGTAGGTGGGACGTCTGAAAGTCATCTGGTCGTAGATTTGAAAACTCTTTCTTACTGAGATTACTCAGTTCCTCCATCACAGCTTGTGCTGCCCGTGAGTCACAGCCACACGTGAACTGGAGCAGGTTGCTGAGTTCAAGCGCTTTGGCTATGGAGGTGAGCTGCAGCAGCTCTACAATGTCTTGGTTCACCAGAGCACGAGCGACATATCGTCCAGCCAGGAACTCTTGCATGGTCTTGTGTGAAAAGTTCAGCTGTTTCCTAGGATACAGTTTAGAAGAAGAAACCTCTAAGGAGACCACACCAAGCTTAAACAGTAACTCCCAATCAACCTTCTCTCTCTTTACTTCTGTAAGGTCAATCAGGGTTTCATTCCTCAGCAGTGCCTCTAGTGCAAGCTTGCCTAACTGCAGTAATGACTCAGCAACCTCTGTAGGTAGCCGATCTGTTGGCATGTCCACTTCTTCCCGCCTACAGTGCTTTCTAACCAGACATGTCAGCAGGTTGTCGTACAGCCCCGCCATTGTCCCAGTAGACACCATCTCTTTGTCCTCCTCCCACAACACACAGACAAACATAAGGAAAACTGGGGTCTGGATTAGGTTACTTAAGACATTCTGATTTTTAAGAAATATCACGTTATCAATTGCCAAATGGGAATGTTCTGGGTTGACTGTAAAATATTGCCTGATGAAGTCCTCTGCTAGCTCAGAATTTTGCATGAAATATTTCCTCACATATTTCACCATATATTCAGGGGAAAAGCCCAAGATGTTTATGTGACAGTCTTGCCGGGTGTACTGCTGCACTCCTGCTGAGGGTCGGGAGGTGATCACGATTGTGCTCTTTGGATGCATTACCCCATCCAAAAGTTCAGGAATAGCTTGCTTGGGTGCCCTGGCCTCAGGTCGCAGCTCATCATACCCATCTAGGAGGAAGAGCACACGGGATTCGTTCCTCTGTAGGATTGCTTTGATGGAATGTACATCAATACCTTCAGCTGTATCATCAACACACTGGTCCCACACCATCTCCTCTATAGTCTCTCCCGCTCTCACTTCTCGGAGTCGGATAAACAGAACAATGTTGTGCTGCTTGCCCAGCTCTGTTTTCTGTGAGACGGCATCTAGGGCTAGTTTAGACAGAAACGTTGTCTTCCCCCCTCCGGCTTCACCCTCAATCAGAATGCAACTTGGTTCTGGGTTGAACAAGTCGTCTAATGACTTCAGTTCTTTCCTTTGTTCTCCGATTGCTGATTCTGACCTGTTATATTTTTTACATATTTTGAGCTGTTTTGCACTTGTTGCTACAAACTCTAACCGGGTGTATATATCACCGACATCGAGTGTTAAGTTGTCATTCCAGATCATAGGCTTGAAGTGAGACAGTTTCAACTCATAGTACTTCTTCACAGACATCTGGAGAACTTCTGGAATAGGGATTAAGCTGTGTAAGATTTCAAACTCAAACACACATTAGGGAATAAGGCAAAGAACATAGACACGGTATATAATAAATTCAGGGTTTCCCAAGTTTAAATCCTAGGATGAAGGACTACTATAAATAGTGGTCCTTTCCATCTATTGCATATCTAAAAACACATTTTATAAACTTAGCTGCTAGAAGACCACCATGACAATGTAGCATTCCTCACCTGCAGTTTCACCTGCTTGACCAGCTGCACCATGTCCCTCAGCCATGATGACTCAAACAGGTGTCAGATATGTGGTAACAGCACCTGGAACAGATAAGTGGACTTTATGTATAAGGTTATAGAACCTAAAACAGAGATTTGTGTGTGAAAATTGTACCTGGTATCAGCTCCTAAAGCCCCCTTTACAAATCAAGAATTTAGCTCGGCCGAGTTGTCAGCGATCTCTGAATTACGAGGAGGTATGACCCTGATACCGACGAAGAAACTCTGTCATTTGTTTGTAGGCATCAGAGTCATGCCTCCTCATAATTTAGAGATCGCTGACAACTCGGCCGAGCTAAATTCTTGATTTGTAACGGGGGCTTAAAACAGACAGTTACCACATACCTGTGTCAGGTATGTGGTAACAGCACCTGAAACAGGCAATTTTGTGTCCAGTATGTGGTAACAGTACCTGAAAAAGACAAGTGTGTGTCAGTTATGTGGCAATCTAAGGAACAGTGTGTGTCATGACATGTAGAAAAAGACTGATTGGAATGTGTTAGTTTTACTGTCACAGCTGATGAGGAAGATCTGACAGGAACCCAACTCTGACCATCACACGCAGCTTCTACCCCGACTTTGTGCCTGTGATTGTAGTACTAGTAGATACATGATTGGGCAGAAAAGTCTCACCAAATTACTAGTACAGAGGGAAATATATTTGGGGAGGGGCGAGTTTTGAGTATTGTTTGATTTGAATCTTTTTGCCCCATCATTCCCAAGGATATGTAGGATAATGTAGCCTTGCACTAGAGTTTTATCTCCTTAGGCCTAGGAAAAAAATGTTATGTTTCCTGTTTTCCTACCTATCCTAGAAAAACCTGCCGAGCCTAGACTTTTTTGGGGTGGGCAGTGGAGTCACAATTCTTATTCAGCCTGCTTCCTCTAAAGGAGGACATAAATTTATCTACTAAATTGAAATTAAAGTTTGACTTTTTGGCCAGCCTAAAAGAATTTAAAGGAAAAGGAAAGATAACCCTACCTATAGTATACACTAATACAGACTCTAATTTTTTTATTAGGACTGAAACAGGAAACACAACATTTTTTTCTTTGGCCATACTAATTTGTAAAAGCTAAAATGTTAAAATGTGTCGGTTTTAAGTTCGCAGTTTTCGCGTTGAAAATTCACTGCGAACTTAAAACCACCACGAACATTTTTCCATTATAGTATGAGACTGCAGTTTATGGCGCTACCGCGAACTTTAACGTTAACTGCGAACACTCCACTTTCCCGCTACTATTTAAATAATAAACTTCACTGTCATCAGTGTTGGTTCCCATCTTTAAGGGCAAAGTAAGGTACCATAAGTTTATCAGGATTGGCCTGAGAAAATCAGACTTAGCCTGTCAATAGCGGGGAAATAATTGTTTTTGATAATTTCTATAAGTACAGTATAGCTGGTGCAATATAGCCAGGCAGTGAGTCAGACTGTCAAAATTATGTTGCTGAAATCACCAGAAAGGTTTTTCTTCTTCTTTCTGCAGTGGATGGTTAAAAAGCTTAATGTTAACAACAAAAGATGCAAAACTACCGAGGTCACGGGTAAATTTCTCATCACTCGGTATCCAGTGATGAAGTCGCGTCATCACTGGCTTACCAGTGGGGAATATTTATCGTCACTGGTTTTCCAGTGATGAGGAAACTTCAGCTGGTAAACCAGTGACGACAATTATTCAGTTTACTGAAGATAAAGGAATCATCGTTTCAGTTGAGGTGATTTGAAAGTTAGCACTTAAAGTTATACTGTCGTCGCTTCTGCAAGTCCCCACACTCCCGGACCAAATCTAACTCTAACACCACTATGGCGACATGTGAATCAGGGCGTTTTTGTTGCATATCGAACTCAGCACTGGAACGTTCTGGTGCTATTAGAACGTGGTCACTGGAAGCCCAGTGCCGAAATAATTTCATCACTCGGTGTCCAGTGCCGAAGAGTCACCGATCACTGGAAAACCCAGTGAGGAACCGGTGACCTCGATGGTTCTGCACTCGGTGTCTAGTGACGAATGGCGTTCATCACTGGGCCCCGAGTGACGAGCGGAGTTCATCACTGGGCCCCGAGTGACGAGCGGAGTTCATCACTGGGCCCCGAGTGACGAGCGGAGTTCATCACTGGGTCCCGAGTGACGAGCCGAGTTCATCACTGGAAACCGAGTGACGAGAGAGCTTCATCACTGGAATAAAGCAATTCATCACTGGGAAACCAGTGACGAACTTTCTTCGTCACTGGGCGTCCAGTGATGACGCCATTTTGAACACATTTTCGTCACTGGAAGCCCAGTGAGGAACCCGTGACCCGCGTAGCCTTGCACAAAAGATACACGGTATCTACAAGGCAACTCTTATTTTAGTCAACTTTATTAACCTTTCACTGGGCCGCCCCCCTCCCACAAGGTTCTCACCCACGACCGCCCCCCTCCCCCCTCCTCCTCCACTTCTTCCTTGGCTACAAATCAATTTTCTTTCATATAATTTGACACAAAACCACCACAATGGGGAACGAAGTTATCAAGAATGGTATCATAACACCAGAAACATTATACGTTGTTACTTACGCTAAGCCATTGAGATGAAAATCTCAAAATGATGTCCGGATTCGAACGCCGGCAAGATTCAGCCGGTGTGATCTATCTCTAACTGCAGTACTACTTCATTTCGCTACGCGTCTCTAATGAACGGTCCATTTTCAAGAAGGCAACATTTGCGGGCAACGGCTGAATATTTCCTTCCACAAAAGTGTCCAATGCTATCGTTAAAAAGGCAAAGTTTAGAGTAGTTTTCTACACACTTTCATCTGAAAGAAAAAGAACGTCTCAAAGCAACAATGCTCCGTTCCAGAACAACTTTTTTTCGATCGTTCGAACCTGACAACGGTTCTACAAACATGTAAACAGTGTAGAAACACTCTCGTGGAGACCAGACGTGTTTTCGATCGGCTCCCGGCTGTCGTGACGTTTTCACGCTAAAACATCGCAAATCACAAGCTTTTTGGTGTGGAAAATGCGTGTTATAGGACAGCAGACGGTGTACAGCGCTCAGTGGGGGAAAGATACCGCCATGTCGGGGAAAGGTTTGACCAAACAGACACTGTATCCTCACAGAGAAGAGCGAGAGCAGAACGGAGTACAGTCGGGTGAGTAACTTCACCGCGCCACAAGTTGTGTCAGATCGTCTCTAATATACAAGTATACACCATATAAAGCTCCGTATACTTACGTCAAGTCGAGATGTTTTCCTCATACGGCAATGGTTGTGATTCTAACGGTGGTTTTATCAAAGTAGGCTCGTCACTGACTAACTCAGGGACTGCATTCGAATTCCTCAACAATCGCCCGATTTTACGTACACTTACAATCTTCAACATACTGTACGTGTCCATGTATTTTGCGGTTTTTGTAACTACCCACAGTGGTTAGATTATACACTGGATGAAACTATCACTGTAAATTGATAAAGTCTTAGATCTCGCACAGTGAAATGTAGAGCTGTAGATGAATCAAAACCTTTCGATCGTTTACAGTAGCTACTGCACATCTCCATCAGTGCTTGTCCACCCGTTGGTGTTTAACCTAACGTATACGTAGGAAATTGATATTTATATTTCAGCCATACATAGTATGGTGAAATATATCATATTCGTAATGTTTCTTTCTTTCTTCTTTCTTTCTTTCTTTCTCCTGTCAAATCTTTAAAGTGATTCATCTCCGCCGTTCCTGGACCGAATGATCTGAAATTTGGCACAAGGGTAGAGTGGGTCAAGACCCTTAGGTGTTTTTCTCATTTTTTTCATATCTGCCTTTAAAATGATTTTATTGAGGTTAAAATTTCATGTTTTGACCAAAACGGTGTATTTTGCCCCACCGTACCCTGGTCTTACAATGGAATGGAATAAAATTTGGTGTAGATAGGCATTAGATAGTTGGTAAAATGATCAAAGTAAAATTTTTGGCATTAAACACTTTAAAATGCTTAATTTCAGCACTTTTCTGAGGGGAAATTGGTTTTCTTTCGGCCTCCTGCCGTGAACTCCAGTGACCCCACACACCTGCCCAGCCTGGGCTTTCGCGAGAGCTAATTGAATTTAAAGAGCCAGCCAATCAGCGCCGAGGAAAACGAATGCTAATTAATATCCATAAGCTGGCTTCCAATGCCGTATATACAGACAGAAACACATGCATATTACAGCCTTACAGTGGCCATACATGTGTGCGTCACCCTTTGCCCGGTTTAAAATTGTAGTTTGCGAGGATTTGGAGTTCAGACAGGGTCATTTGAGCGGTAGCGGACGGTACGCATGCATTGAACGTTAGAATACAAGTCTTTGTCGTTGAATTAACCAACATTCCGCATGGCAATATCAATCATTCTCGGCATGGTTAACTTTGGTAGGGTTAGTTGAGACAATCCAGTAAATGTTACTTGGCGGAAAACACGGGAAAATTTGCCAGTTTGCATTTTTTTCATATCTGCCTCTAAAATGATTTTATTGATGTTTAAAGGTTATCTTCTGACCAAAACGGTATATTTTGGCCCACTGTACCTGGTATTATAATGGAATGACCTGACATTTGGCGTAGATAGGCATTAGATAGTTGGTAAAATGATCCAAGTAAAATTTTTGGCATAAACTACTTTAAAATGCTTAATTTCAGCACTTTTCTGAGGAGAAATTGGTTTTCTTTCGGCCTCCTGTCGTGAACTCCAGTGACCCCACAAACCTGCGCAGCCTGGGCTTAAACAAGAGTTAATTGAATTTAAAGAGCCAGCCAATCAGCGCCAAGGAAGACGAATGCTAATTAATATCCATAAGCTGGCTTCCAATGCCGTATATACAGACAGAAACACATGCATATTACAGCCTTACAGTGGCCATACATGTGTGTGTCACCCTTTGCCCGGTTTAAAATTGTAGTTTGCGAGGATTTAGAGTTCAGACAGGGTCATTTGAGAGGTAGCGGACGGTACGCATGCACTGAACGTTAGAATACAAGTCTTTGTCGTTGAATTAATCAACATTCCGCATGGCGATATCAATCATTTTTGGCAGAGTTAACTTTGGTAGGGTTAGTTGAGACATTATTTTCTCATCAATATTTCTCGTAATAATTATTTGAACTGTAAATCTAAACAATTGGCTTACATGTGCAATTTTTGTATGAATAAAGATCAATGGGTACTAAAATTATGTGTAACTTATTGCTCTTTGTCAATAGATCAGCATTTTTTCTATAGTGGCCATATGTCTATAGTGGCAACATTTCTCTCACTGTACTGGAAAGAAAAGTGATGTATTTTTTCCCGAGCAAATGTAGGTACTTCTAGTGTTTTTTTTATTACGTAAACTTTGTACATTCAAATTGTAAGTAACTTTAAACTGCCAGAGTTTTAGCCCAATAAAACACTCCCAGTACCAGGGTATCACCACTGACCCCCGAAAAGAAACCCTCGAACAAGGTAGAAACTCCTATCCTCCGGGTCTCGCGCGCTACAAGCAGGAAATTAAAACACTAACACAACAAGATTACGCCCGTTGGCTGTTGCATACAAAGTAAAACAATTTAACAGTGGTATGCAGGAGGATATATTAACAAAGAAGGAAATGAAATATATAGATAAAGCCACATCAAGTTAAGTTGTTGGTCCTGGAATTTTTCAGAAAAGAAATACAGTACCTACTCTCCAAGCAGAGGTTAGGCTCTGGCTGTTTTTTAAAACGTTTTTTTTAGTCGTTTTTATCGGGCTTTCTATTTTGTCATTTTTCTTGAAGTACGCCAGCCAGTAGGTTTTGACACAGTAAGATATAAAAGAAAATAGAAAGCCCGATAAAAAGACTAAAAAAACGTTAAAAAACATCCGGAGCCTAACCTCAGCTTGGAGAGTACACAGTACCTGCACCTGCTTGATAATTATTAAAGCGCATGCCATACTTGAATAAAAGAAAAGTTCACTGCAATGATAAATGTATCCACATCACTAGGAGCTGATAACGGTACTTAGACGTAGTTATTGTACTGGAAATTGTTGAATGGCTTCATGTAATTTCATGATGAAAATCTTCTGAATGGAAGATGCTGTGTTTTTTTTTCACTTTCGGAAAAATAGGAACTGCCGCGATTCTAAAGAACAATTAGTTATGCATAGGGGCTCCTGTGGAAGATTATATTCTTCCATATGGGCCCGGGGCATATTGAGCAAGCTCTGTTTTGACCTGGAATCAATTCACAATATTAGTTCTCTTTTGGGAATAACTTACAGTCAAAATGTTCCATTATTGCGCAGGGGTGACTTGGAACAGTCCAATGTTGCGTGGGAATGGGTATGGCTGAAATATGCTGTATTTGCACCCAAGCAAATGTCGGCCTTTCTAGTTTTTTTCGCTAATGTCTAACGTGTTATATTTTTTCTACTAGGAATAGATCCCCAAGTGCCTCTGTCACAATCCAGAGAACACGCCCGAACCCTTCAAACTCCCGCTTACTACAAGGTAAAGTCACTAACACTTTCAACTAGCTTGGTAGCCATACCGTAACGTGAGTTCACAGTTATCTCTACGATGCTGAGAGGGTTGCCCAACCGCCCAGTTCATTAGCGCAGGCCGGGGAACTTGGGCGTCGTTGGTTTTAGTTACATCCCTAGACGATAGCTGGAAAGGCCAGCTATAAATGATGGCTGATAAAAACACACCTCTGCTTAGTAGAATTGAGCCAGTAATACGCCCCTAGCCGACCCGTGGAAAATGGCGGTCAGGCCGAGGTAGCCTAGCCTGAAAACCACCCGGCTGAAGTCCCAAAATAGGCTTGTTTAACCGGCACCATTGCTGAAGGAGAGGTCTTCATCTGAGAACTGGCCTTTTTCATCAGAGCCATTACTAGATTTGTTCCATATCCGTACAAATCCCCCGATGTGCGCGGATAACCTTGGCGGGAGGGGAACACCCCCAATACCGAGGAGCTCTCGGAGAGTTCCCGGTGATATTAGGTCACAGACGATCCCCAACGGAAATCACCAAAAACGGAACTTTGTTGACACGTCATGATCAAGTGTGAACATCTTGACACTGACTTAAACTAGAACTGTCCTTTTTACCATATCACGAAGTGTATGCGATAAAACGATACTATATATATGTATATATAAGTTATATATATATATTATGTACCGAAGATTAAACATGAATTTCATTACCAAATTTTACGGAGTTAACATGTCATGGAAAGGTAATTAATATGTTGAAATTTTCTGTACACGTCAATATCATAGGCAGGTGTGTTTACTTAGCTGTACAATAAAAGGGTTTACATTGAAGCATCTTCTGTACACATTACAGATAAGAGCGTCCTTCACATAGATTTAGATCATGAGATGAAGTGCACATATCGTATATACATTCCTCTTCAATGTTAACGATACCGGGATGTCTAATCTTCACAAACGTAATAAAAGGGTTTGTTTCTTCTCATGGATGGCTGTTCAGGACCAGGAAAAGGGGCTACATTTACGCCGTAAACACATATTAACTTGCATAACTTGAACATATTTCCACTGACTTGAACTATAGTATAACGGTTTCGTCTATCTATATCTCAAAAAAGCAACGTTTAGTCAATATACATACTATGGCTCATTAACTGTACAAAGATAATTGGAGATATGAATGTCGTTGCCAACATTTATTGACTTAATGTGATATAACGTGCATGTGTGTAAATCTACTAATCAGAACCAAAGACTAGGCAGGTGTATTTACCCGTATTGAATGACTAAACTGTATAATGCAATTTGTTCCTCTGTGTATGGATGGCTGTTCAGCACCAGGGAAAGGGGCTGCATTTCCACCATAAACACATTATAACTTGCATTGTATACATGTAGTACTGATGTGCTTAAAATTTTTGTGACAGGCAGCGTTCTTACGTTGCCCTATCCCTCCCCACAGAACGCTGTACCGAAGCCTACACGGGCCACATGTACAGACCACAGTGAGCGGAGAAGAGCCCCGTCCCCTCGGCTGTGGAGTGACGCGGACTCCGAGGGCTCCTCAGACGACGAGCGGTGTCCCAGCCGGGGCAGACAGCGTCTCAAGACGACACGCCGCCACAAGACGTCTTCACGAGAAACGTCTTCGCCTTCTCCGGCAGCTCACGGAGTCTCCGCTGTCAAGTCGTCCCGTCAGGAGAAAAGACGGCGGTCTCCTCCTCACGGTGTGGTCAAACAGCGCCGCCTAGCGTCTTCTGTACTCACTACAGGTAAAAGCGTCCTTCATGTACATGTATTACACCCGAACTTGCCATACATTGTACAATTGTTGCGCAATAAAGATTGATTGATTGATTGATTGTAGATCATAAGATGAAGTGCACATATCGTATATCATAGTATATTTATAATAGAAATATCTTATTATCTCGGTAAAATGGATGTATTGTGTAACTATGTTGGTCTGCCTGTCTGTCTCTCCTTCTGTTTGTGTTGTTTTGTGTGTGTATATGTCTGTTTGTGTTTCCGAATATTTGCGGTCACCATAACATTAGAACCCCTGAATTGTAATGATATTTGTTATGTGGATAAGGGTTGGGAAAAAGAAGACCAGGGCTGATTTGGGGCCCCTGGTGTGTGATTTTGCTACTGCAGCAAAACTTCCGGTTTTGGTATCTTTTGTCCTGGACATGGTCTGGTTCAGTTATGTAGTACTTTAGACATTCTGTAGTGCATTAGAAAATCGATATTGTCATCCTTTTTCATCATAATTGAAAACCGAACTTATATAGCGGTCATCGTTGTGATCTGTACGTACTTATTACCTCGATGAGCAAAAATAATAATAAAGGCATTTATCCATTTATTCATCATACCAAGGAGGTTATTTCTTTTAACCTCCTTGATCATACAGGGGTGTCTATGGACAAACCCGCAGTCGATGTGAAGCTCAGCACAGCTGCAGCTGCGGAGAAAGGTTCTGTCATAGTCGAGGGTTCGGCTAAGAAGGCCAGCGACCCTACAGGTGGCCTGGTGTCGTACCGACCTGATCCGACAGAGAGCGCTGCTGCACGCCACATGCTGAAGGCACACCGAACCATCCAGGCTTCCCGCCTAAATTCTGAACAAGCTTCTGGTTCCCAACAGGTATAAATTACCTTATGATAAGTAGAGGAATTGGTTTATGTGTTTGTGTCTGTCTTTGTATCAAGATAGTTCTAGTCAGCATAACTATAGAATTTCTGGACTTATTTGAGGAAGATATTTGGTGTAACTTACAGCTTAATAAAGTTCTGATAACGAATTCGTCTTTGGGAAGGGACGTAAAAAAGGGAGACCTGTGCTCGAGCACGTAAATCAGCATATTACTCAAAACATTGGGTACCTACCGGCTGCAAATAATACACCAGATGTATTATAACGTCAGCAAAATAAATCCATACAACGATTGCCATAGCTTACGATTGTGTTGAACTCACTGATAGATGACACTCGTTCCGACTGTCTTTGTTTTCTCATCTTCACTTCATCTACATTTTCCACAGGAACACCGATCAGTACCACCGTCGGTCCCATCAGCTGGTCAACCCAAACACCATGCTGCGAGGGCACGCCCTTGTCATGACGGCGGGAGTGTACGCCCAGGTTACTCGGAGGCTTGTTCTGCGAGGGTACGCCCTGGTTATGGCGCTCGTCCTGGGATGGTTCGCCCTGGCCATAATGACACGACTGTGAGGGTACGCCCTGGGTACGGCAGTGGTTCGGTGAGGGTACGCCCTGGTCATGACGGCATCTGGAGCGGCCATGATGAATGTTTCTGGCACCAGCCGGCATATCGGATCAACGCCGTGCTGTTCCCCGGTAGCCAACAGGTGAGACAGCTCTACATAAAGAGCATCCCTTCCTAATTTTTATATTTTATGTGTACGGAGGCCCACAAGGACAAATTTAATCTGCTTATCATAGAGCAAATAATTTGTGCTTTGTCCTTGTGGGCAATCGTGTTTGCTGATAGCCCGTATTACAGTATATTTACCTGCCATGGGATGATTTGTCCCCTTCCAATTACTCCAACATACTTTTAGATGCTATTTCTAATATTTTTACAACAGGCCCAGACTGTTCAGTCGCGCCCTCCAGCGGTGAAGACAGGTGCTGTAGCATCCTATGATGCACCAAAAGGTGTCCGGACGGCCAGCCAGGGTGACTCTCGTCGCCATGGTGACGGCTACAGCGAAGTGAACTTTATTTCTTGCTTTTTGCCACCTATGGGCCATAGCAAATACAATAGTAATAAAACTGAGTGACATAATGTAACACAAATCATAAACACGACGAACATATCTGTTACTTAAAAGTAAATCATATAAACCATAAGAAAAGTATCACCAGAAACACGGGATAACATAAAATTCTAAATCATAGATAAACAACATAAATTCTAAATCATGAATAAACAAAAGCATAATATAACTTAAATGCAAACAACAATTAATTTAATTTAACTTGACCAATTTAAATCAAGGGAACAAATTGTACAAAATTTCAGATTAATGGTAAAAGAACAAATGATAATTATCAACATGGAAACACATCATCAAATAAATTATCACAGACGTAATGCAACTTAATCAATTTAAAAGCCACAGGACACATATTGTAACAAAGAAACAAAACAAGGCATTGTTTGCAAAACATTAAGTGTTAATCAATATGCACAACAGGGAAACACAGTTAAATAAAATCATAAGAAATTAATAATAACAATGATAATAATAATGCAACTTTAATTTCCAATACAAATCAATAAATCAAATGTAGTTGTAACCAAAAAGTAAATCAACCGTAAATCATAATGTGTTACATATCATCAAAACAAGGAAATACTTTATCACATAGGACATAAAGGGCAATCGAAATAAATGGCAAAGAAAAAATGTAACTAGACTCATAAATCAACAAAATCCACAACAGAGAACAGGGTTACGTGGACAAGGACGACGAATGTTGGACGTTAATGCATTGCTGTCTTAGAATAAAAGCCTTATATACAAACCTTCCTAGCTGTCTCGTTGTATTGACTGTTGGTCCTTTCATTAACTCTCTAAACTTGTTTGGGTCTGGTCTTTTAACGTAGAAACTGGGCAGATGTTCTTTTCTTAATGCATTAAAAAATGGACATTCCATGACAAAATGATACTCATCTTCTATCAGTCCTTCTTCACATAATTGACATAACCTTGCTTCTCTTCTAGTCTTATTGTGTCTACCTTTTTCTATGTTGAGTGCATGTGAGGAGCATCTTAATTGGGATAGGGCTTTCCTGTGGTTAAGAACATTAATAACATTGAGGTAACTTTCCACATTGAATCTATCTTTAACTGTGCAGTATGTTTGTAACCTAGCTGTGATTTCTATCTGATTGTTCCATGCTTGTATAGCCCCCCTTTTCACTCTTTTCTTGAATACATGAATACATTCTTCTATGTTGCCAACTCCCTGGTTGAACCATGCTTCTTGAAGACCATAAGCGAACAGCAATTGCTTTACCTGGCTTACCCATGATTTCCTGTTAACCTGATCAAGTTCATACATCAACCTGTAACACTTCTTTGTATATCTGTTGTTATCCATTTCTAACACTTTCAGCCAGAACTTAATGATTCTGCTATACCTAAGAACGTACAAGGGATGCCTGCCTAACTCTCCTCTTACTGCTATGTTGGGTGTGTTCTGCCCTACCCCAAGGTAGAATTTACAAAATTTATTGTGTACTATCTCCAACTGATTACCTGTATGGAAACCCCATATTTCACACCCATACATCAGAACTGGAAGTATCATGGTGTCGAACAATTTAAAAACTAATTCTGGCTACAAGCACCCGTCGACATCTCAACCAAACCAGCTTTTATCCAGTGGTGTCAAACAGGTAGCCATTTTTCAAAACAACTCTTAACATTTTCAATTACAACATTTTTTTTTCATACAACATATTGTGCTTGTCTCATAACTCTAATATATCAAATTTTGCTCACGCAAAAAGTGACTGTAGTGATGATTTCTAAGCCCGACCATTTTTATATTTTCCCGCCAGACGATCCTGTCATGTGATCCACAGATGGAGAAGACTGCTCAGCCAATCAGGACCGCACAATCTTCCACAAGGCCTGATGGGAAACATCCCAACACGCATATGGGCGGCCACGGTTACATAAGGATGACGTCACAACGTCCAACACTGACGTCACGACCTACACCTTTGGAAGTTCTACAGGTCAGTTTCTAATGACTACGTTTTTTGGCCACGCTTCAGGGGTGTTTCTGGTGACATTATACAATAGAGAGCTACTTGGCAGTTTTTTTAGAAGACAGCTCTTTCCAAAGGGAGATAACATCTATTATCATAATATCGGACGTTTACGACGATTTCTCTAGCCATACTGATTTGTCAAATTGTCAACGCATCATTTTCTCCAGTTACATGTTGCTGTTATAGGTTACCCTTGCCACTTCTTCTGTGTAACTTTTCTGCCACTCTTGTCCTGCTAAAAGCGTAATATCGTAATTGTAACACGCCGCGGAATTACACGGCGAACGGGGGCGTGGTTGGGAGGGGGTAAAAATACCGGCAGGAAGAAACACGGCACAATTAACTGCCGCTATGTACCTTTATACATCCTCTGATGTTCCTTCCTTTTCTGTTAGTAAATGCATAAAACATAAACCTGCATGAGCGTACAAAATTTCATGAGAAAACGGACGTATACTGTCAAGAATTTTCATTTAACTTCTGTCCGTCACAATCGCTATGACGTAACACTTCACTGCTAGCGTAGATATAAAAATGGCGGGAAAATGGCAGCGTACGTTCAATTTTGCCCATTCAGTCGTAGATCTGGGCTATTATGCAACGGTTCTTCACACTTTTACATGAGTTGTAGGTCACCAACAGAAATTCAAGATTGTTGTTGAATCATGTTCGTCTTGTGCCATGAGGATGTGTAATTATGATCTACAAATCTGGCAATGAATGTGACAGTGTGTTCGTCCCACGACGAGCTGCCTACCCCGAAAAAGATACTGAAAACTTTTGGCCTTGTTGTCTTCGAATACATTGTTATCGATGCTTTGTAAATGATGTATTGGACACCTAGATGTCTGAAGTGTGCACACCTCAGAAATAACTATTGTTGCATGTGTAGATCTCTTTAAATTCCATTATTTTTGATCGGCCGGTATAAGTCTTACGGCCGGTATTATGCCAATGCATGTTAGCGTTAATTTGGGAAATATAGCATGATATCAGACAGTTGATAACCACTGTATTTTGTTGCTACTAAGCATATTTGATCACGAAATGCCACAAACTCTCAACGAGACAGCGTTCGTTGAATGAAACATTTCTTGGGGATTTACAATAGATACTTGCAGATGAAGTTATATAACATATTATTAACGTTCTATTTTACAGAGAGTCAGAGCTTCAAAGATGACCGCACCCAACTCCAGTAACGTTACCAACATGGCATCCACACAGCGCCCTGCCCCTACGTCACGACCTACACCTTTAGAGGTTCTACAGGTCAGATTCTTCAAATGACTGACGTTATGCGTTTTTGGCCACACCTCAGGGTTGGATCCATGATATCTCATTAGACGGTACTGCCTTTGTTTCCGTATTCGACATGCTCTGTCAAAGGGGATATAACATTTAGTATGATTTTCTGATGACAATCTGCTGCATTTTAAGAATTGCTGGGATTCATGACTTTATTTGCTCACGGAATACTATAAGCGAGTTAATTTTAATTCGAATGAAATATTTTTTTGCGGATTTAAAACCGCTATGCACATATATATCATATTTGGAACTTTTTTCTATACAGAAAGTCAGAGCCTCAAAGATGGCCGCACCCAAAGCCAGTAACGTCACCAACACCGAGACATCCACACGTCAGCACTCTTGGTGGTCCAGCGACTCAGAGTCCGAGTCTGATGACGAGTCGTGTTGGTGTCTGGAGTGCTTCAAATGTCGCATCATGGGAACTCATGTTCCTCACGAGGACAAGTTCGCTGTGACACAACAGGGCGGTGACAAGAAGACGTTTGAACAGGCACGTGACAGTGTCGGTAGTTCCCCCTGTCTTCAGTCCGTCAATGCCAACGGCAGCTCACGCCATGGTGACAAGAGAATTGAGAGCTCCAAGCGTGTTCTTTGCAGCTTGGAGTCAACTTCAGACGGATGTAAACGTATCAAGCTGTCAGGACAGAGCAGTGAGATGACGTCACACACCAGCTGTGAGATGACGTCACATGCCAGGTGTCCGTCCAACAGCCATGACGTCACGTGTAACCTCGGACATGGAGGTTGAGGACATTTGCAATGATCCTACAGACGCGCATGCGCACAGACGACAGAACAACGTGTTTCTGAGAACAGATGTCTTGCATGAGAAAGACAATCGTGAGGCCTTTGCGGAAGCCTCCTTGTTAATCTTCAGGAATGATGGTATATTTGCCATTAGACGAGCAATACTAATGGTTACTATCTGAATCTAGAATTATTGAATATAAAAAGAAGGAAGCAAAAGAGTTTCCATGTGTGTGTGTGGACCAAATCTTGATAGAATTGTAAGACTGTCTCAACAGAATTATGTAATATTTACAAACGGAAATTGATTTTATTTGATTGCTTGTCGCTTTCATGCACAAGTTGTAAAGTATATTGGATGAAGAACAGTCAGACTTGGAGCATGTGAGCTGATATTATTAATATTGATGTCAACATGGCTGAATACTAAAATCATTGCAATCACAGTCGTTTGCCTACATGTTTGTCTGCATGTTATTTGCTGTACATATTGCAATCGTGCGCAATAGAAAGTGCTAGACTTGATTTTATATACAAAATAGCAACTGAAGGTGGGATTGCGGACCACATATGGCGAAGTGGAGTTGGGTGGTGGGATACATTCAATATGAAAGTTCAGCTTGGTATTTACTTCTGAGCTGAGTCTTAGATATACGACAATACCATACGATGATAACGTTAGTGGCCCGCCATTCTTCGTTTCATGGCAAATTCCTATAACCATCGAATCAACGACCGAGTCCGGATACACTACATGTACTTTAAAGTAAACGTTATTTCACCTTTATCTGTTGGGATCGTTAAGTCAATGGAATTTAGTTTCACAGTGCAATATTTTGACATTAACAATCGAAGCCCATGTCATTGACCTGAAATCTCTAAATAGCCACGCCAAAAATAGTTACTCAAGCAACTGGATATGGTTTTGAAACGGTCAGACGTTTCGGATAGAATCCACTATCCTTCGTCAGTGACACTGAAGAGATCTGGAAGAAACAGGTCTTTTATACTCTTACTATGAATGAAGACAATTTCAGATGTCCAATAGGAAAGGTTGTAAAACAATTCAGACTGAAGACAATTTGGATTCCAAAGAAAACAAAGCTAAGCCAAAGTCAAGCTGAAGACAATTTGGATTTCAAAGGATAGCAAGGCTAAGACACAGTTAATGCAAATGAGTCAATTAGCTCCTGTTGTTTTAGTTACAGGAGCTAAAAGTTTTGTTGGCGGGGGGGGGGGGGGGGTAGTGCTATGTCCCAAGTGCCGGAAAGTTCCTAAAAATTCTAAATAGCCAGTTTTTTTTACAACTACGTATGTCCACGGATTAAGGAGAACTAACGTCACAGAAATTGTATTGATTAAATCACAAAGAGATTGACACACATCAGCACATATATATGCGCTACCTTTATTTCTATAATATGTGAAGACAAAAATGAAACAATTCTGATGTTTTATCAAGCAAATGTTTGATTTGAAAAAAATCAAGAAGTTGACAAGTTGACAAGAATATAAATTCAAGATTGTTAAGGGAAACAACTGCAAATTAGATTGAAGGGTCGTCTTTTTAAAACATGGGCATTGATAGTTCATGCTAACATTGTAGACATATCACTTTCGTCCATAGGATTTTAAGGTTCACAATTTTGTCAGAAAGATACACTTAATTAGAGACTTACATTAGCAATTTTAAGGCTTCATAACAACGCAGTTTAGAATGACTGAACTTTTTTTGCTCATTGTGATATTTAACTTCTATATTTGGCTATCCAGTTCACCATCTTTTTCAAGAAATTCCTTTTTAAGTAATATTAGTCATTGCAGGTTGAAGGCACAATGTCATCAAAGTGCCGAATTATGTACTTTTTTTTTCCAAAATGACTAATTGCAAAATTGTAATTAAGTTTGTGTTACTAGTATTAATGAATTTAGCAAGACTGAAATTTCTTATTGGTTTTGAACCCTGGTTTTGAACTTTTGATTACTAAGAACACGAAATTCTTCAGATGCTTGTCCTCAAGGCTGCTTGAATGCATGCACTACTATGAAATCTTTAACCTGGAATCCAGTCTACTTGTGGCACGGCCTACCGTAGTTAGTGCAGGCTCTCTACGGGGTCAGTGCAGCTCTCAGCCGCCGGTGGAATCGTTCATACCCGGTAGCATTTTCACGCGGTAGGAATTGCCCGTGGATGGTTAACTCCCACCGTGCAAAATTCCTACCGGGTGTGAAAGATTACCCCGGCGACAGAAAGGCTCTCCTGTTCCAAAGGTAGCCTGGCCAATCCACGGTAGACTGGATTCCAGATTTTCAGGCATCATTCGCGGGTACAGGAGTATCCGTTCTGGTCCTTCTCTGCACAGATCCATCCTGGGCCACACGGAAAGGACGAGCAAAATGTAGATGTGGTTCCAACCCGCATTGGTGCTGTGAAAAGGATACGTACAGGGACAAGTAAGAATGAGAAGAGGCGGGGTTCGTTTCGTAAACTTAGACTAGTTAAAACACACAAAGTAAAAATTGCATATTTAGTCTTAAATAATAATAAATACATAAATAAAAATAATAAATACTCTGGGATAGAGAACATTATTACACGTTTGATAATAGATACTAGAGCCAATGCGAAATTGCATTTACCAGCAATGGAACAAAAGCTATTTCGTACAGATTAATGGAATCATAATTGATCTTTAAGTGATGTATCAAGTATATGTCTGTTTCTCTTCATTTTGAGAAAGGAAAATGAACGTTTCCAACATGCACACAAAAACACATGAGAGTCACGAAAACTTTACGATTTCCCGAAAAATGTAATAATAGGGGATTGGTTCGTGTACTTATTCACTTGATAATTATTGATTTCAACTGAGGTACTGTCCCTTGGTTTCTTACCGTCACAGTGGAACCCCGGCACCCCGTCCACACACATCCAGCCAGACGGACATGGGTCCGGGTCGCACCAGTCAATGTCTGTGAACGTAAACTTGAAGTCAACGATTGCTACAGCGGTATGATGACTAAATATTAGTTGAGGACAAAATGGCATCCCATTTGCGATGTCTTTCATTTGTCATTATTATGTCACCAAATAGCATGAAAATGCTTGAATATGATACATTCGTAACATTCTTAACATGCGACAAAAAGCAACGATACAAATTTAAGCTTGACATCATCAGCTTATTGAGAATTTACCAGTTTCGCAGAAAACCCCGGTGTATCCACGGGCGCAGTTGCAGCTGAAGGCATTGACGCCATCGACGCAGGCTCCTCCGTTTTGACAAGGAGAAGATGAGCACTCGTCTATGTCTGCGAAAGCGCCATTCCATGTATGATTAGAAAAGCATAAGAAATGTGAAACATGTGAATTACAAATAAACAACTTGAATCCTTAGCACCAGAGGGAAAAAACACGTCCTTAAAGCTATGTATGTTAATTTTGCAGAATAAGTTTAATTTAACTGAAATTAATTTTGTTTCCAACCCATTAGACGCTTACAGTATCATACCTAACTTTGGTTAGGCACGTCCCTTGGATAGGACGTTAAATAAATGTCAAGTGTTTGAGGAGAGCTACACCTTGAGCACGAACCCATCACACTTATCCAAAAGAGTAGAGTAAGTGGTACATGAACTACAGTTCTGTCGCCGCAACGGAGGCAGAACTCTATCTATCGAAGTCATCCGTATTAGTTAGCGCCGGTTGGAAGCTCTACAGACCCTCGCGATTTAACCCTAGCCTGGAATCCAGCCGTGTTGTGCTTTGGTCGCTCTGCTTCCTTGCGAACGTACTGGCAGGAGCAGAGCGACCAACGCACAGTACGGCTGGATTCCAGGCTAATTTAACCCTGCCTGTTGTAAAATTTTCGTCATTTTTTGGTCATCATTGTCCTTGCAATTCATAAATGGAACTGTACCTGTTTCACAGAAAGCGCCGGTGTATCCTGGGTGGCACCTACACATGCTGAAGTCCGAGAAACATGTGATGCAGTTCCCACCGTTCAGACACTCGTTCGGGCCACAAAGGTCGATGTCTATATTGAAGGAGAGATAACTAACCATCAACTTTCACAGAGTGTCACAACACAACTGTATATCCTTTATCACTACATGATCCCCATACCATTTAAACAGTTAAAGTTACATTTTCAATACTGGATTCTTATTTGTCAACTTATACCCTTCTCAACTTCATTTTCCTCTGCCTGTGTGAAGAAATTACTTAAATATCCGACGTTAAGCCCTCCTTTTACCCTAACCTATAACTGGTACGTACCAGACTCGCAGATGTAGTTCTGATGTTCTGCACACACGTGGAACTCTCCCCTGTAACCACTGGAGCTGTCCAACAGCACACATACATCACCCGGGGCATATGGATAGTCTGACATCCAAGGCGACAGGACTGGTAGGAAAAATTCAGAAAACTGTTGTGAGGTTCTTGTGTTGTAACCTAACGTCTAAGGCATGTTGGAAGCTGACGCGTGATTCTACTTTCTCTCACGGGTGTCTTCATTTGTCGAATAAGACCACACACACACACTCTCTTTCTCTCTCTCTTTCTTTCCCTCTCCATCTCTCACTCTCTCACTCTCTTTTTCTCTCTCTCTCTTTTTCTTACACACTCACACAACAACAACAACACACAAACACATGCTACACGAACTCTTACATACGTTTGCACTTTGTGATTGCAAAGTGCACCTCTGGTGACATAATTGTACTGCCTGATTGAGGCATATCAATCAAAGTATCACCAAGGAGGTTAAAATACTTGGTATCACTGAAAATGAAATTACTTCTATACCAGAGAATGAAGATCCATCGGGGTGAAAAAGATCAGGAGTCCGGGATTTTATAGCTGTCCAGTAGCTGAAGTCATGATCAGTCCCCTGGATATAGCTGAGAAGTATCTGCTGCTCGGTAGCGTCGTGGATGTCCACCAGCTTCCCCTTCATGTTGGCACAGGCAATCGAGGCTTCCTTGTGTGACAGGCTGTTGTTAGAGAACCGATAGCACTTGTTGTTGTGTATTGCAGCTGTTTGGAGTAATATACACAATGTGGTCATTTTGTGGGCATTTAATACATATCATGACGCTGACAATTTCAGCAACTTCATGAAAAAAATATGTCTACACAGGTAGCGTATCGTTTATGATTACTATTTGGAGAAACATATGGACATTTCAACTACTGAAATTGATAATAAGGAATTTAGGTTCCTAAAGCCACAGAGACGTATACACATATATACTGATAAAATTCGAGGGTAAATGCAGAAATTTTCGCGGTGGTTTTATATTCGCGGTTTTCACGTTGCAAATTTACCACGAACTTAAAACCACCGCGAACATTTTTCCATGGCAATAAGAGACTACAGTGCATGGTGCTACCGCGAACTTAAAACTACCGCAAACAGTCCTTTTTCCCGCTTCTGCGAAATCAAATCCCCTCGAACTTAAATGCATTTAAAGTAATCCCTTTGTAATTGATTTTTTTTTCTTTCATAAATCACAAGTAATTACCAGCAAAGTTCGTTCCTGGCACATGGGCAATTTAACCTTAATACTTTATCTATTTAATTTAGTAGAATTGTGTTATTTTCTTGATTAAATCTCACATGAAAATCACAATACGATAAAACAGCTTAGTTTGCTTTTCTGTGTGTGTGTCTTACTTGTGCAAGATGTTCCATCGCTAGACAGCTGGTATGCCATACCGGCGACTTCATTACGACACTTCGTGCATCTTGAATCAGTCGGTCCGGTACATGGAATGTACGTCTCACAGTTGGCGATGCTTCTGCAAGCTGTGTAAAAATGATTGATAACTATTCGCATTTTTGGTTTGACCTGGGAAGAGGTGTACGTCAAGGATGTCCCCTGTCTTCTCTTCTGTTTATTCTAGCCACAGAGCTCTTTGCTCTTAAAATCCGCCAGTCTTCCGAAATCAAAGGTATTACATTATCTGGGCTTAGCGACTCCGATGTTGAATCTCGAATTTTTCAATATGCAGATGATACTGAACTGATACTTGGTGACAAAATTTCTATTGATAGAAGTTTAGATATTATTAGACATTTTTCCGTTTTTTCTGGTCTAGTTTTGAATAAAGAAAAAACAGTAGCCATGTGGCTAGGCCCTTGGAGACACTGCTCTGAACAAGCTAGTGGGCTAAAATGGTGCACCACAGCAAAATGTTTAGGGATTGTTTTCTCATCTGCATGTTGTGCCTCTGAAGTAGAAGTAAATTGGAGCAAAAAATACTGTAAGATGAAAAACATTTTATTATCTTGGGCTTCACGCAACCTTAGTCTTATAGGAAAAATAACAGTGCTCAAAAACCTTGTAGCTTCACAACTGTCTTACAGTTTTGGTGCACTTATACCACCGGATAGCTTCTTAAAGGATGTTAATTTGATGTTTTACAGATTTATCTGGAAAAGAGATAGAGTAAAGCGTAATGTGATGGTTCAAGACTATTCAAAGGGAGGATTGAAAATGATAGATATAAGAATAATGCACAAATGTTGTTTATTACGATCGATAAAAAAATTGTTATCCGGTAGTGAAACTCCTACTCCTACATGGAAGAAGATACAACTGTATTATTTTAAGAAGTTAGGACCTGATCTTTGTATATTGAGACATAACTGCTCGGCAGTCCATGTGTCATCTAAAGATTCACTGTTGCCCTTACCTCTCTATTACCGTAAACTCATACTTACTTGGTATGAAATGAAACCTGTACAGAATGTCAATGATATTGAGGTAAATCAAGTAAATTGGCAATTTTTATGGAACAATGCTTGTATAAGTTACAAGGGCAACATGCTTTATTTTAAGAAATGGATTAGACGACATATTCTTTATGTAAATGATATTGTGGATGATCAGGGTAACTTTATATCTTTTGATGATGTAAAAGCTATTGTTGGTAATGATGCACATGTATTACTACAGTATCATGCTTTAATCAATTCAATTCCCAAACAATGGAAAGGTGTTTCTCGATTAGACAACGAAGAATCTCCTAGTATCAAACTTTGTGGTAAAGACATCCGCTTGCTAGACTCTATCTTCTTTAAGAATTTCTGTATTATGCAATACCAAGCAGTCCCAGTCTCACAGAATTTCTGGGAGAAACGATTTCCAATGTACGATTTTCGTTCCATTTCTTGGCATGTACTATGGAAATCTCCCTTCTTGACCACTAAAGAACCCAAACTTATTAGTTTGCAATGGAAGATCTTGCATAATATTTATCCGACCAAAATATTGTTGCATAAGATGAGAATTGTAGAAAATAATAAGTGTATTTTTTGCGATATTATAGAATATATAGAGCACTTTTTCTTTGACTGTAAAATTGTTAAACCATTATGGGATTATGTGGAAAGTTTGTTTAGTTATTCCATATCTCTCACTGTACATGACATTATTTTTGGATACAACCCTCATATGTTAAACAAGTTTCGGTACATTAATGAACTGCTGCTAGTTGCGAAACTATCCATTGTAAAATATAAGTCTACAGTGTCATCCCCGAATTCACTATGTCAAGATGCAGAAATCATTCTGAAAATTTTCAAATCAGAATGTATTCTTAGAAATATGATATAAGCTACATATTGTACAGCTTTCTGTGACATGTAATAAAGTGCCGTGACGAACACGGAATCAGGAAGAAAAAAAAAAAAAAAAAACTATTCGCATTTTTGGTTTCGGTAACATGATGTCTACTAAAGCATCTGTTTGCATTCAACATAGACAGTATGCCAAGTTAACTTATAGTTACCTAAGTCAGGTGTTACTACTGTATGTTTATTACTGGCCATGTGATTTGCATTTCTAACCTCACAATCCTATTTGTTCTCTGTAGACAACAAAACTTATCAATAATGATGTTTACCATAGAATTGTTATTAATTGGAAGGTCATTAGTAAATAATACATTAAAAAAACGTTTCTTTATCGGTATACCGTTAACTTTTACTTACCGCTGCATGTTGCACTTGGGTCTGGGGGGTACCGGTAACCTCCATAGCAACGATAGCGGCTGATAGATGATGATGTCAGATAGTATCCTGGTTGACCAGTGTTACATCTTACATATCCTACACTGTTGTGGCTCGTGCCTCCATCGATGTATCCATTAAGAACATTTGGTGTAGAACATGAGGCGGCTGTAGGGGGGAAAATGTACTTTTAGTAGATGCTACATGTATATTACATAGCTGAAAAAAGGAATATAGGTAAAGTCTTAGGGATATAGTAAAATCTTTATGTATATGGATCTTCGTGATATAATACTTGATTGTTATTTTTCATGTATGATTTTGTGCTTTCGAAAGCCTTCTATTGTGAAAGAAATGCTACATGGTTTGACAGACCGGTATTGTATAGTATGGAATGGTACACCATTCTATCCATGATGTTTTCATCAAAGAATTGTTTTTACGGTCACATTATATCAGTGTTAGCAATGGTACATACTAGTAATCAACAAGACCCCACCTGCAACTTGCCTTGTCGCGCTTTCTCCATCATTAAGCCATACATTGAATTGAAGAGTGTACTCTCGTCCTTCGTCTGTGACTTTCACCTGTGAGGTCGAGGAAAATGATGGTATAACAGTTTCATAACTGAATGCAGTAGAAGCCGCTTAATTGCACGGCCTATTTGCCGGCGAATTTCACGCAATTATCCGAATGGTGCAATAATGCGGAGCTACGAGCGTATCTAGCTGGACCGCACCGGTTTGGGATTTGGGGATTCAGTGCAGTTAACAGAAGCGTGCGTTAATCCGTTGTACAATTAACTGGCTTCTACTGTACCACACATCGCCAGAGATACATGTATCGGATTGTTGGGGAGGCAAACGGAAAGTCCGGATAAGTCAGTACCAAGGGTTTAGCTACTACCGTGACATGATTTAGGTTTATTGCTCATGGGGCCAATGTACAACTGTAACAGTGATAATGATAATGATAATGATCCATGTCAATTGTTCCCTTAAAGCTCTAGTCCAGAGAAATGTGTCCAATGACATTATCCCAAAATCATGAAATATGTGGCAAAATGTTTGCTTATGCATATGCATGTATTATGGCATTATTCTATTGAAATAACCAGTATTTCAGTAACAGTTCTTACCCAATTCACTCCCCTGTTCGGATCAAACCCTCCACCGTTGTTTCTCACGGTGACTCCCTTCAGTATGCCGTTCAAAGTGTCGCAGGTAGTTACGTATACACTAGGACAGATTTAAACGTGGATCTACATATAACGAACGGAACCAATGAAGACACAATCATAACGTAGTGACGCTAGCTCTATTTTACTAAGTGTTATGTAATAAAGATGTGACAAGTCGATTAGATTTCTTTCCCCTATGACATGTCCATTTCAAAGTGAGAAATCATACATTGCTTTGCTAAAATGTATTACAAAGACAGTTAGATCCTACAACTAAATTGACGATTCCGGTGTATTATTTTGGTTGATTTGTCTATCCCAGATTTTGTGTCTGCATTTCTGTGAATGCACAATGTACTGACGTCAATAGACGGGAGAATATGTGCGTAATAACTACATTGTACTTACTCTGGTCGTATGCACCGATCACTCCCCTGACAAGGGAAGTCGCAGTAGACGTTTCTTGTTGATCCTGACAGGCTAATGACACTAAGCGTCAGGTAAATGTCTGCAGTACTGGCCAAACTGTCCCCGTATGTTTGGATTGTAACGGTAGATGCAGCTGCGGACGAATGATAGACATGTTGCAACAATTATCGGACCACTTAACAAATTATGTTTTAACACTTAAGTCAGGTTGTTCTTTTGGTTGCCCCATCAAATATTCATGGAGTTTATATTTTCACTACCGTTTGTGTGTGTGTGAACAAGATTACTCAAGGACGGCTGGTTGGAATGGTTTAATACTTACTGTGTTGATGGGGTGTCGAAAACACTGGACATGATTAGATTTGGGGCTCCCTAGTGACTTCCCTTGGTATTGCAGTGGAACTTCTGGTTTTTGTGTTTTAAACAAGCCATGACACGATTTTGGGGCATTAGATAGCTCTTGTACTTGGGAAGAAGTGATGTATGTTTGGGCCCCCTAGTTCCTAGGTTTGGAACTGCAGGGGCATTTACTCTAAATGCGAACTAAAACAATTTTGATAATTGTTTGATCAGCAAACTGATGGTAGGCAATAACTTTTTTTTCTATTTACTACAGTATAACACACATTTATTATTTACTATGGTGACAAAGACCGGAACTACATGATTTATCGATATATTTACCAAATGCTGTGGATGATAAGTTTTAGCATAGGCTATAATAACAATTCAGATCAACTGTGATTAGCCATGCTTGTGTGCGTGGAGCAAAGGTGAAACGGTCAAAGATCAGCCGTTATGTTATTTTTTTTACATCAGAAATTACTTTCAAACATATAGCATTAAAGAACTAACGTTAGCACTTTTAAAAACGATCACCTTACCCAGCGTGTTCTCTAATGTCAACAGAGTGGTGAGAAGCGCCAGAAGTACCTGTAGAGAGCAAAACATTTCCTGACATCACTACCCTGGTGCTAGATGAATACACATGTGTGTCTTTGAGTCCAACCTTTTTCCGATAACTTCCACATTTTCCCAACAGCTTGCAATACTGTAGACAAATCTTGATTAATATTGGCTCGGTTGTATTTTTAGACACAAACTTGCATGTAATCTCCATGGCAAGTTAATTCAATGATGCATTACGAAATTCAGTGTATATGACACATGTTCGTTGCAGTTATTATTCACATGTTTTACTGCACTACATGAAAAAATTCTGAGATATTCAATGTTTTTATCAATGGCATTGTCCCAAGTTTAGTCTCGATCTCACCTGCTGGATTTTTCTACCGTTCATGGTGTTTACAGTGAGAGGATGGCGTCACGTTGACTCGATTTGTAGACTATATTCAGACCAAGTATAGCACGCGTTGGCACAGCACCATACAGCAAAAAAAACGATATCGTAATCTGTGGAAAAATATAGGGGGGCAAAGGCCTGGTTAATAAGTAAACTATCATTTTTACGAGGGGTTGATAGAGGTTTCTGGTGTTGCTGTACTTTTCATAAGGACGCCCTCTTTTTGATATTGATATTAATATAGATTTATGGGATAACAAGGCAGTGAAAAATTTTACGTTGCCATGTAGGGGTAATTGCCAGGAATATTACGTGGCTAAAGTGAAAAGATTCTAAGCTTCAAAACTTAACCCTGGGCCAAAGGATCCCTGTGGTATTTGTAACAGATGTGTAAGAAAAAATCAAAAAGGAATATGCTGTGACTTGTGTGACAAGTGGTATCATCTTAACTGTACAGGCATGGATGTTCAAGAATATCATACACTGGCTAATTCCGACGACTATTGGTACTGCAATCCTTGCCTACTTCCCTGTTTTAGTGACTCCTTTTTTGATTCTTCATGTAATGATTGTAGTGGTGATTCTGATACTGCGAATGAAGAAGAAATCTCAGAAAGTAATTCTACGATACCACCATCAAAGGGCTTAATCATGGTGCATCTTAATATTTGTAGCTTGTATAGTAAGCTAGACCAACTGTATGTATTTATGTCTACAAATAATGTTGATATTATGACAGTCAGCGAAACCCACCTTGATGACTCTATCCATGATAGTGAATTATGCATAGATGGGTATCACTTATACAGACAGGACAGGAATCGGTATGGGGGAGGGGTCGCAATTTATGTGTCTGAAGCATATAGCCACACTGAGAGGACAGATATGACACAACCTGGATTAGAGGCACTTTTCTGCCAAATCCAGCTGCCCTTTACCAAACCTATTGTTGTTGGTTCTATCTACAGACCTCCAAATGCCACAGTGGATTTCTACTCACTGCTAAGAAACAGTCTTGAGACCTGGAGCACCTGCACTCCAAACTCAGAACTGTTCCTGCTTGGGGACATGAACATTGACCTAAGTAACAAAGACACGTCAGGAGCCAGGCACATCACAAACCTTAGCCAGGAATACCAGCTACAGCAGGTAATAGATAAGCCCACAAGAGTGCTCCAACATTCGAGTACTATAATTGATCACATTTACTGTAGTGACTTACATCAGGTGTGTGAGCATGGTGTAGTGCACTCCACCCTTTCGGACCACTATGCAGTGTTCTGTGTCAGGAAAGCAAAGGGACTCAAATCAGCACCTAGATATATCACCTCACGCAAGTTCTCCAACTTCGATGAGAACAATTTCCTGACCCATCTTAGAACACTAAGCTGGGACAGTGTCCTACAGTCCACTTGTGTGGAGGAAGCCTGGGTACTATTTAGGTCTCTCTTCATCACTGTTAGTGATTCACATGCCCCATTCATATCAAAACGCACTAAGGCAAATCAGCCCAAATGGCTCACATCTGACCTTCAGCGATTGATGCATGACAGAGATAGCACTAAGGCGAAAGCCCGTAGGACAGGTGCTACTGTAGACTGGGAAGGATATAAAGCCAAAAGGAACCATGTCAACAAATTGGTCAAACAGGCCAAAGCAATGTACTGTCAACAAAAACTAAAAGAAAATATGTCAAACACAAGTAAGTTATGGGCAACAATAAAGGAAGTACTTCCAAACAAAAACCCTGTTGTTACCAAGTCACTTCATTGGGGAGGGCAGTTCTACAAGGACCCCTCTAGTATAGTCTCCTGTTTCAACAACTTCTTTGTTTCCATTGGAAACAAGTTAGCTGAGAAGTTCACGATACAGACAGGTAACTTGGTTTGCCCAGATAAGTACAAGAAGCTAACATCCACTTTCGCCTTCAAGGAGGTAACAGAAGTTACTGTATACGACAAGCTCAGAGACTTAGGGACTAACAAGGCCACAGGGTTGGACAAGATACACTCAAGACTGCTAAAAGCAGCTGCACCGTGTATATGCAAACCTATGGCCCACATATTTAATCTGTCTCTCTCATCTGGTATCATTCCTAAGGAATGGAAAACAGCTAAGGTGACCCCAATACACAAAGGGGGGGACAAAGAGGATCCAAATAATTATAGGCCTATATCTGTTCTTCCAGTCATCATGAAAGCCTTTGAAAAAGAGGTACATGGTCAGTTCCTGGAATATCTCCACCATCACAGCATTCTCTCTGAACAGCAGTCTGGGTTCCGGCCAGGTCATTCCACTGCTACTACATTACTGGATGTCACTGACCATGTGTATCAAAACATTGACAGTGGAAATCTAGTGGGGGCTGTGTTTTTAGACCTGAAAAAGGCTTTTGATACAGTAGATCATTGCCTGTTACTGAAGAAACTGTCCTGGATTGGGGTTAAAGATGTAGAACTCAAATGGTTCACAAATTACCTATTGGATAGAAAGCAGACAGTGTCTCTAGACAGTTGTGTATCTGATTATCTCCCAGTGACAGTAGGTGTGCCACAAGGGTCAATCCTTGGACCATTGTTATTTATTATGTTTATAAATGATCTACCTGACTGTATCTCCAACAAAGTATGTCTCTATGCTGATGATACGGCAAAATTTTTGCTCCAGTAATGACACTGGGTACATTGAAGCCACTCTGAATTCAGAACTCTCCCATATAGCTACATGGTTCCGGTTAAACCATTTGACCCTAAATGCTTCAAAGACAAAGTGGATGCTCTTTGGGAGCAGTGGTAAGCTTAAGAAAGCACATCCAGTGTCAATCAAAATTGGACTAGAGTCAATAGAAAGAGTGGTTTCATTTAAATACCTAGGGCTTATTCTTGATGACAAATTGTTATGGAATGAACATGTTGACAAACTCTGCTCAAAGGTAACCCAACGAGTAGGTTTACTCAGACGTCTTAGACCTTGCTTCACTGTAAATATAGCTGACATGTTGTATAAAGCAATGGTACACCCCCTTCTGGATTACTGTGACACCGTGTGGGATAGCTGTGGAGTGGGGAGACAACAACAACTCCAAGTGCTACAGAACCGGGCTGCCAGGGTAGTTCTACAACTCAACCTACAGTCCAGCAGTGTCCTCAACCTTCATGAGAAGCTCAGCTGGCAGTACCTCGCAGGGAGAAGGCGGGATCATGTGTGCATTATGGTTTACAAGTGTATCAATGGGCTAGCACCAACATACCTATCATCCATCTTCTCTCACAACCACAACTTACACAATTACCAAACCAGACAGACATCACTTCTATACAAACCCTTTTTCAAGACCACAACTGGACAGCGTACATTTGCCTACAGAGGTGCTAAACACTTTAATTCATTACCAGCCTACATTAAGCAAGTTCCAACCCTGAATTCATTTAAGTCAGCTTTGAAAGACCTAACATAGTCTCAGTACTGAGTAGTGACCTCTGACCTCCTACACTGTTGACCTTGGTTCGGATTATGATTTTGATTTATCTGTCTTTCATGTTTCAGTTGTACTTATATTTTCCGACGTGTATGTCTACTTTTCTCTCTGTAAGTTGTTTTTATTTCCATGTATGTATATGTGAAACTGGGCCCTATCGAAAACCAGTGTATTGGCACTGAATAGGCTACCCAGGTGTTTCAAAATAAACAAACAAACAAACAAATAGTAGGTTTTACAAGAAATGTGAATAAAAATAAGAAATGTGAGTTTAGGTTACAATGTACAGAATATACCTAAAACAAGCAGAGAAATAGTCAATGCACTTCTATAATATACCGACTAAATATCTGTCCACCTAGGCCAATATATATATATATATATATATATATATATATATAATGCTATGCAAAAGAGAAGTAGTGTTCGAACAATGTGAAATACACTATGCCGCCATATTTTCTGTTATGTTACTTGCCATACATTGTACCTGATGCAATCGTTGTGCAATAAACTTGACTTGACTATATAAAATGAGCTAAAATTCCCGGCTCGTTCTTTTTTTAAACCCACTTGTATAAAGCGCTCAGCGGATGTCATGTGAGCTGCAGCCGAAGCACAGCAGTTGGTGGTAACAGTATTCTTAAAGCGCAAACGTACACAAATCTAACAAAAACATATTAATCCGACTCATTGCATGCAGTCTTATAATTAACATATTCCTTTATCATTCCCCACAGTTTCCGCATAGCTTACGTACACAGACAAATCTCTCAACTTTTTTTTTCAAATTCTGTGCCGAACTACTTTATATCAGGGGTCTCGGATAAAATTGTGTTCTGCGCCCTCAATACAATCGGGTTAAACTATATGCTACTTGAAGGGGTTTGCTGGTTTCCCGGGCAAATAGTATTGAAGATTATAGACTGCGAGAGCCTCATTTCTTTCTAGATAGGCCCATATAGAGAACTTTATCGTCCAGCTAAGTCAAGCAAAATTTAAACAGAACCGTGATATTTACAATAACGTAGACAATGCATGCCCACCCCTGTGACTAAGTGGACAGCGCCTGAAAGCTATCCACCCACAAACTCAGCTAGAATAACTCTCTATGAACACATCGCACGGTCTCTTTTGACCTCTGCGTTCCAAGGAAGAAGACACGCCAGTACAACTCTCCGGTAAGTACATGTTTTAACTACATGTTTTAACTGCATCCTGAATGACTAAACTGCACAAACGTATCTCCAGTAAGTACTTTGTTAGATGTATTGTCTACCTTACACATTAGACCACAACAAGTAAATTTCAAGGATGACATCCTATGCAAAGTGCAAAAAAAAATGAGATGGCGCGAAAAACACATAATCATACCATAAACGTCATAACAAGATTCGAAGTGACAAAACGTGGCATCACAACGAATAAGGCATTCATTCCTTTATTAAAGAATTAAACTAGAATAGTAAGACTGATACTACTGTGGCACACTGGTATCACTTGCCAAGCTGGCAACTATATTCATAGCTTCCATATTGTTGACAATTTTACAACTACTAGTATGCAGCAAGTTCCATTTCTGCAACTACATGTATATCAATGGCTACCTCGGTAGTGTCATTTCTACAATTATGATTATCAGGCTACAACACAACATGTTTGTCTTTATTTTGGTCTATCTGACCATCCCCGAAGAGCAAATAAATTCTTGTTTTTTTTTCTGAAATCCATAAAATTTACTTACTGTGGCCTTATATTGCACTATGACGAAGATAAGGATATTTTCACCACAATGATTTCGCGCATATCAGCGGCGAAGGGCTAAAAGTAATACAAACTAGACAGGCAACATTTGCGAGCCAGTGCAGCATATTTCACCAATCCTGGACTCCCACCCCATGCAAAGTCAATCCCTGTGCAAGAATGCACCCAATTCCAGTAAAAATGGACCAGTTCAAAAACTTCCACTCTCTCAGCAATACCCATATGTAAAGTGGAGCAGTCGAGAAACACTTCCACTCAAAAGGGACTCCTGTTAATCACCCTATAGTCCAATAACTCCAATTAATGAATTTTAAGAACATGCCCCCGTCCCAGAATGGACTGTTCCAGGACACACCATGTAAAATGGACCGGTTATGTGGTATGGGTGAAACATGACAAAGTGTGGTCGCCAGAGAGGTCAGAGGTTATTATGTACACCGTGTGACTTTACCTCATTGTGTGGGAATATCGTGGGAATATTTAGATAAACATGCATTATATATCGTGTTCTGTAGACTATGGTTTCTGTAGTATTTCTATTTCAATAGGAAACGAAAAAATACGCGGTCTTTTTTGTACATGGTTAACAGAGCTTTTTATTGTTGTATAAAACTGCACAAAAAGTGAAGTTGTCTTTTTCCCCTATATGTTATTAATGTTTATATGTTATAAATTACGAATCGAATCAGGAAGACATAACCACACTCCTCTAGATCAAAGAATATGCCAATTTTGTAGTTTAGGGAAAGTAGACGATGAAGTACATTTTACTATGGATTGTCCTTTGTATGATAGCGATAGGAGCATTTTATTTGACTATGTGTTAAGTAAATATCCCCACTTTGGATACTTGAATAGTAAAGAGAAATCTATATTCCTGACAGCTTTTGACAAACCAACTCTAACCAACCATACAGCTAGCTACATTTATACAATTACCAAGAAGCGAGAGGAAGTCGAATGTCTTAGAATAGATTAGACGCACATCTACATATATAGATGTGTATGATTGTTTTCATTGTTACATATATGTGATTCTTACCGTGTGACCTGTACTTAGCCCAGTGGGGCAAAAATGTGCAATAAAGGTCTTCATTCATTAATGATATCTCGAGGGAAGCTGATACTAGTCTGTGTGTGCTCTGAAGAGGAGAGGTGGGGATTTGTTATGACATGCAATATGCCTTTTTTACACGGCAGACATGACAGAACGAAAACGAGTAAAAGAAACAAAACATGTTTATTCAACTATCTCTCATTTTTTTCTCTACAAAACCACACAAATTTTCAGTCACAAGATCAGTGATCAATGTTATAACTTGCGTACGCAATTTAGGGTATACTTGGACAAAGCCCGTAGTCCCGCCTACCTCCATCCGCCAAAATTTGGAGATGCAAATTTAGAATTTAATGAGAAGAAATATTTAATGGATATGCAGCCATTCTCTTTTTAGCCGACTAACTTATTGCCATGATATCATTGGGAAACTGCTAATTATGATGGACAGTCAGAAACGGTCTAATGTTTGCCATATTAGCCTCGTTTTGGGATCTTTCATGTCCGCCGCGTGAGGTTTAGGTCACACTTACATGCATAAGATGATAAGAGACGTATCTGCATACGATTTGCGTTTCAATGAGAGAAAAATCATTAATAAAGGTATGGCGTCGTTTAACTCTAGCTCAAAATTAATTCAAATTTGAATGCATGTGTACTATGTATCTGTGTTGCTTTATCATGAGTCTATGAAAGAAATGTAGCCAAAAGTTCCAATCAAGTGTTCAACAACTTTGCATTAAATCCCAAAACATTGTATTTCCCTGACAGTTCTAGAAATACTACCAAAGATGGCAACAAAGGCCGAGATCGCCATTCCGCAGTCCGCAGAAGATATCGCCCCCTTCTGGGTGCAGTCGGTACTGCAGAAAGACCTCACAGGCATCACCGTCACAGACGTCGATGTCAAAGGTTCCATCAACCAAGGCGAGGGGTTCATGAGCGACATCATCGCTTTTGATGCCGTGGGGATCAGGAACGGTACCAGTCAGCGCTACAGTCTTGTCGCTAAGCTGACAGACTTCAAGCGGCCATTTACAATATTAAAAGAGTGCCCAAAGGACTTTCACATCAAACTCGAGTTGACAGAAGTCAAGTTTTACTCCGAAGCGGTCCCGGAGCTCCTATCTGTGGCCATCCCAGGCACAGAACGCGAATCTAAGCCAGGGAAGGAAGATCACCCTCCGACTGATTCCTTGTTCCTCCCAAAATGCTACTTTGCCGCCACCGATCCAAACTCCATGGTGTCCGTCAGGGTTATGGAGAACCTGAAATCTCAGGGCTTCTCCATCAAACCCAACCGCCAGCCGCTGAGCCGTGCTGAGATGATGCTTGTTGCCGGGGCCCTGGCGCAGCTGCACGGCCTGTCACATCTACTGGAGCTCCGGTCGGGCAAACCCCTTCCCGAGAAGTACGACTGGATCTTGTCTCGCTCAGATATTGAGGGTATGAGGGGTACGTTAAGCTACCAGTATCAGACTGCTGTGAAGGAGTTCGCCACAGCTTTTCCAGACCAGGCAGACCTTACAGCTCGTTTGGAGAAGTTAGACCCCTATCGCGAGATATTAAAGTTAGCTGAGGGCCCGAGGCTTAAGGTCATTTGCCATGTGGGCAGTTGGGTCAATAACATCATGATTAAGGTGAGACATGGCATGTTTTTTTTTTACTTTCTTGATAAAATGTAAACATTTTGGGGTCAAAATTTAAATCGCGTATCCTTTGTTTTGTTTTCATGTTTCGTCGCGAAAGGACAAGACATTATTTAGTTCCGTGTCTTCCTCTTCTTTTTTTTCTCGAAACAAATATTAAAGGTCAATAACCTGGACCGGACGGCCTTCACTGGTTAAGTAGCAGCCATCCTGTGGTGTTTGAATACATGATGTAGGATGTTTCGGGACAGAACTGGAGGGACTGGTCACCATTATACATTTAGATAAGATTAAACAGAGCAGTGTATTTACTTGCAAATTTTATATTAGTCTAGTCTGAACATCTGTGTTGGTAAATGACATTGTGGAAAAGACTAAACTTTACGTAACCAACACCAAGTTAAATTGGGACTTACCCCAAATTTTCAGCCGACTCCGTCAGCCTTGTTCACGGACTGGACCGGTCTGCTGTAGCTTCCGGACGTGACGTCAGGGACACACGACTGCAGCAGAGGGTCGTAGATGCCAGATAACCTGTGTCGCCCCCCGTCTCTGTTCAGCAAGAGGAGTGCAAGAGGAGTGAAGGGGGCTGTGTACATCCGCGCCCACCGTCCATCGCTGAACAGAGACGGGGGGCGACACAGGTTATCTGGCATCTACGACCCTCTGCTGCAGTCGTGTGTCCCTGACGTCACGTCCGGAAGCTACAGCAGACGGGTCCATTCTGTGAACAAGGCTGACGGAGTCGGCTGAAAATTTGGGGTAAGTCCCAATTTAACTTGGTGTTGGTTACGTAAAGTTTAGTTTTTTCCACATTGAAATTGTTTACATCGTGTTTCATCATTGATGTTGTCTCTGGACAAAGTACGATGGAGACGTGCCAACTGAAGTAAAGCTGGTGGACTGGCAGACTCCCATGTACATGACACCAACCTATGATCTGGCCTTCCTGTTCCTTTGTAACGCGAGATGCGACGTCTTCCTCAACCACAGGGACGACATCCTGGCTCACTACCACCACACACTACAGGAGACCCTGGGTCCAGGAGGTGAAAATACTGCACACAATTATTTTCAGTGTAAATTTACACAATTCAGATTTGAGGGTTTTATTTTCATGCTGCTTTTGCTTGTGTTTGTGTGTGTGTGTGTGTGCGTGTGTGTGCGTGTGTGTTTTACGTTACAACAGAAACGGTTTTGATATCTCTTGTTCTGGGAAGGCTACGATTGTTTAGTCAATAGCCTTGTGGTTCAAGTGGTGTAGGTGTCTGCTTTTGGGCCTAGCAGTCTTTGATGGAACTGCAGGATAAATTTCGCTTGAGACTTCGGAATAAAATACTATAGATCGACATAATCTGATTGAGAAAATGTTCATGTCTTTGCTCTTGTTGTTCTTATTTATATATAAAGACACTTATTTCACAAAACCAGAAAGCAACATCGATGTGATGCTTATGATATTACTATTAGACAAGTAGCCGTGTGTTATAAAGTACAGTATTTTATTGTAGACTCCGTTGCAGTCATCGAAACGGGGCTTTTTTTTGGGGGGGGGGGGGTCGTTGGTCTGCGATTTTCAACGTTGGCTATGTTCTCTTGTGCCGGGATAGGGAAATTGCCGAGGAAGGGAGTTTGCTGTGCACATGTGGAAGGGAGTTTGCCATGATAGCGAGTTTCTGCCAAACTTGCTATCACGGCAAACTCCTTCCACAGCAAACTCCCTTCCTCGGCAAACTCCTTTTCCCGGCACAAGAGAACATAGCCAACGTTGAGAATCGCGGACCAACGCCCCCCCCCCCAAAAAAAGAAAGACAGCCCCTTTCCGAAGACTGCAACGGAGTCTAATTTTATTGTTGTAGAACATTCGGGCCTGAGGAACTACACCCTGGAACAGTTGAAGACAGACTTCAAAGCCGACTGCTTGCACGGGGTGATCCAGCGCTTGTTACATCTGGTGGTCCTGCCTGCAGATCCAGATCTGGTGCAGATCATCCAAGAGATCCAGAAGTGGGGTGTGATCTAGAAATGCACATTTCAGTACGTGATAACAGCACATCAGCATCGCTGTCAGTAATTTTGATTTGATTTATTTGCACATAAAAAGGAAAAACATAAAGTAGAGTTAGATAATATATGAAAAATGTACGAGTGAGAGGGAGAAGCCAAAGTAGACAGCCCTCCTCCTTACAAATACTAAACACAATTCGAATGAAATAATTGAAATGGTAAACAAATGGTAAAACAAATCATAAATAAGTAGCAATTGAATGATTAACAACAAGGTAATATGGAATGTAACATTAATAAAGCTATCTAAGAAGACAATAACTAATCGATAGTACGATACCAAATCATAGATGCATAGCGAAATATTTAAAAAACATGGAAATGTAGCAATTAAAGTACATATTTTAAATACTGTTAAATATATGACTTTTACTTAGGAGCAGGAGGTTGCGAGAAAGTAGTTCGTGTTCATCTAAAAAGGAAGGCCAAATATGGTAAAAAAAAATATGGTAAAAAACTAATTAGAAACAAATATTTCCTGATAAACACTGGCAAGTGTTAATGCACGTTGGAAGAATGTTAGGAAAATTATACTTGTGAGAAAAAATAGTAGGAGCGAACTTTACACGTTGTTATCCAGTCCAATCAAGGACGTTATATAGCGTCATATAACGTCCTTGCACGGCGGTCGGTTGCTAGGGTATTCTTTCCCGTTGCTATGCGCGTTCGATAGAATATCGGGTTACTGGAGGCCTACTTTTGGCTACCCGTGAAATATTTGAAAATAAACAAAATGTTTTGACAAGGAAAATGTTTTCGAAATAAGATTAAATTAGCAATTTTACATACATTGAATGTTGTCGTTTGAATTTAGATAGCTGTTTTGTTTCGATGTTACTAAAAAAGACGATCATTTTCTGTTTTCAGGAAGGCCTTTAATTTGACCAAACTCTTGATAAGATAGGCCGCATGTACCATCGAAAATTCTCGTTTTTTATATTTTTCGTCATCTATGAGGAAAATAAAACTTTCTGTTTTTGGGATTTTTTAATTTTTGATTCTAAGCAAAGTTACAGTCGAAAATATGCGTAAAAATGGCATTTTTCGCACTTAATTACCGATAATTCAAAATCGAAGGCGTTTTCTAAAAATCCCAAAAACAGAAATCTCGGGAAAATCATGGCGGTCATTTTGAGCGTCAACGAGTTAATTTTGACTCTTCTTGGTCGCGATCTTAAACGAAGTTTGCACGAATGTCATTCCGCACGGATAGTGTGAGGGTGTAATTGATACCGGTGTAAACAACACTTACAATATTCAAGGTCACCAACACAAACGTCAGTAGCTTCGTTAAATATCACAGGTCCCAAACAAAGTGATAGCATGGATGTACTGTCCCGAAAATTGTTTATATTAGTGAAAAACTATCTTTTTTGGCTGATTCAAGGTAGTTTGGCAAAAAAGGCCAGAGAGCAGTGTTTACCGGCAACGACCGCAGATGACCCCAAATAGAACACGGGTTCGGTTCGAATTACGTCAGATGGAATATCGTGGAACAAGGTTCCAATTCGGCTAGACATGGGAGGTTTTGAGCCCGTATTTGACCACCGTGTTGGTCCAATTTAGTTCAGGAACGTAAGGCGACACTTTCAAAGCGCTATCTAGTAATCCGTGACGGTACAGCAGCAGGAAAGTGGTAGAAGATACTATTACTTTTGGACTTTCACGTTACCGAGTACGCATGTGCACCGACAGGAATTATGGGTGATAGATAAATATCTGGGAACTTCATCGTTGACACATTTCCCAAAATTCTTGTCGCTGCACATGCGTAATAGGCGGAAATGAGTAGCAACCGGGCTGTGTTAGAATGTCAAGATGGCGGCGCCCAACGGATGCTTAATAGACTATCGTGAAACAGGTTTTTCTTATATCGCAAACCTGTAACTATGATCAAACAGTCCGCTGACTAGTCTTCTTTTTCCTATCGTCACATAACGAAGACATTCATCTGGTTTCATCGATATATCGATAGAATATGAAATTGGCAAGTTAAGTGACTTTTGGCAACGGATCAGTTAGGATGTAGCTGCAATATATACTTTTGACCAATACAAGCGGACAAGCAAAATTGCATTAAGTTAAATGATTATGTAACCATTGCTAAAGGTATTATATTATCTTAATTATTCCGTCTAACTTAACAAATAAAAAAAATTAACAATAGAATATATGAAATATCTTCAATAACTTCTGTATCATTTTCATTATTATTACTGATATTGATGATATTGGTATTGATATTGGCATGATTATTGGTATGATTATGAGGAATATCTTGCATTCACTATAGTTAACTGCGATATATACTTTTGACTAATAAAAGTGAACGAACAAAATTACATTAAGCTAGATGATTATGTAACAATTACTTAGAAGTTTTTATGTTATCTTAATCACTCCGTCTACCTTAACAAATCAAAAGAATTAACAATAGAATATATAAGATATCTTGAATAACTTCTGTACCATTATCATTATTATTGCTGGTATTGGAATGATCATAAGGAATATCTAGTATTCATCATAATGTTACTTTATAAGACATGTTAGTGACATTTAAAGGTACACTAAAGATCGTATTCTTAAGAAACACTCGTATGTTTTTACCTCAGAATAGGCTATAAGCGTGAACGTAGTGATTTTGTAGAGTATCAACAAGATGAGGTTACAACTTCCTTCAGAACTACATTAAAGATCTTGCAAATGAATTAACCCATTAGAATTATTACAAGCACATTCGTTTGTGTCTGTATGTTCTTCACTGTAGATATTTGAATTGAATTTATTTACAACTAGAAAGGCCGACATTTGCTTGAGAGCAAATACAGCATATTTCAGCCATCTCCCTCCCCATGCAACAATAGGCTATTTCAAAATCACCCATTTGAAAAATCACTTTTACTAATGACGGTTTTACCCAAAAATGAATCTTACAAAATTCCCCCGTTCAAGAATGGACTCCAGTGCACCCTATGTGAATTTGCACAATAGACCAGTCCAGAAATTCTCCCGCTTGGCCTTTTGAATAAGAAACCAAATCCAAAATTGAATTTAGCAAAAAAGGTCCCAGTGCATGAAAAGGTATAATAAACCAGTCTAAAAACACTTCCACTAAAAATTGAATTTTGAATCATGACCCGTTCAAAACTGAATTTGAAAAAATCCCCCTTCCGTGTGCAAAAAATGGACTCTTCCATGTAAAGTAGGGCAGTCCAAAAATACATCCGCTAAAATAGGACTTTGACATAATCACTGAAGTCCAAAAAATGGATTTTTAAAAAAGCCCCCTTCATGCAAGAATGGACTCTTCCAGAACACCCAAGTAAAATTGCAAATTAGACCTGTCCAAAAATAACCCTACTGAAAGACTTTGACAAACTAGAAGTCACCAAAGTCCAAAATATGAATTTTGAAATATCCCCCCTCCGTGCGAGAATAGACTCTTCTAGCACACATTCTGTAAAATTGCAAAATAGACCTGTGTCACCTGTCCAAAAATACATCCACTGAAAGACTTCACCAGTCCAATGATGAATTTAAAAAAGAAATGAACCCCTCTGTGTAAGAATGGACTCTTCCAGATAACACCGGGCTCGCTGATTGGCTGCCACCCCCTTCTTTAGGATATAGATTCAGGCTACGTGATTGGTTACCTATCTAATTAGATTAAATAGACATATATGCCAGTAGGTGCAATCTGCAGCTGGGGGTCAACGACCTTAAGGTCATTGACCCCTCTGGCTATTGGAAAATGACAAAAAAATCCCCAAATATATCATTTTGACGTAGTCTATGACAAAAATTATATTCATTTGAATAAATATCTAGTGCACCCTTTTACCAAAATTTAGGTCATTTGGTTTTAAAACCAGAGCACAAGAGCCAAAAGTGTACTTTTTGGTCATAAAATGGCCAAATAATCGCAAAATTAAGCATTTTGTTGTACTGTATGCCTCAAGTGTTATTGAATCAATGTGCGCATATGTCTAGGGCACTCCTATACTAACTTTCAGGTCATCCGGTTCTAAAACCAAGGTACAGGAGCAAAAAGTGTCATTTATGGGTTAAAGAATGACCAAAAAATCGCAAAAATAAGCATTTCGTTATACTGTACACCAAAACTGATATTGGATCTATATGGGGGAATTATCAAGGCACACCTGTGCCAACTTTTAGCTCATTCGGTTATAATACCAGGGTACAGGGGGCCCAAATATACCGTTTTGGTCTTAAGATGACAAAAAAAACTTAATAAAATCATTTAAGAGACAGATATGGAAAAAATGAAAAAAAAAACGTCCGAGGGTATTGGCCCACTCTACCCTTGGGCCAAATTTCAAGTCATTCGGTTTAGGAACAACGGAGATACCGTGTTCTGAAGATTTGACAGGAGAAAGAAAGAAAGAAAGAAGAAACATTACGAATACAATATATTTCACCATACCTATGGTATGGCTGAAATATAAATATGTATAGCAACTGAAGGTAGCATTGCGTGCCATATAGGGCGAAGTGGCGAGTGGCGCAGTGGCAGCATATTCGGCTCGAGACCGAGAGGTGGCGGGTTAGAATCCGACTGCCGTGTCACCGATCTTGTGCCCTGATATAATTCATGAAACTGAGTACCTTATTTGCAAAATCAATGAAAACTCAAGAACATTTGTCTAGATGACATAAATTGTGACGTAGCAATATCTGGATGTGCCGTCTTGGCTACAATATCGCTACCACCTGTTGCATGTAGCTACTTGCTATCTTCAGATCATCGAGTTCAGACAAAGATATTAGGAGATTGAACATTAATTGACCATTGTCTGGAGTTTTGGCGATTTCTCCATACATAGTTTTCCTCATCTTAAGTGACTGTAGGAAGTAGCTAATTGCTTTCTTATGATCACCGAATTTACTCCATGATAATCCTAGGTGGTGAAGCGAGTGGGAAATTTCCGGATGTGCAGCGTTGTCTCCATAGATAGTTTTCCTCATTCTGTATGCCTGTTCATAGTAACTAATCGCTTTGTCCTTACAGCCGAGTTGTCTCCAACATACTCCTAGGCTGTTAAGTGACTGAGCAATGTCCGGATGTGCCGTGTTGTCTCCATATTGAGCCTTTTCCATCGTCAGTGACTCTTCGAAATAGGGAACTGCTTTGGAGTAATCACGGAGGTAATTCCATGATAATCCCAGGTTGTGAAGTGCCGCAGCAGTTAATGAGTGTGCCGTGTTGTCTCCATAGATAGTTTTTGCCATCTTTAGTGACTGTTCGAAGTAGCTAATTGCTTTCGTATGATCACCGAGTTTGTTCCAGGATAACCCCAGGTTAAGAAGTATCATAGTAATCTCCGAATGTGCCTTGCTGTCTCCATAGACAGTTTTGAGCATAACCAGTGACTGTTCGTAGTAGCTAATTGCTTTCATATGGTCACCGAGTTCACTCCAGGATAACCCCAAGTTAACAAGTGTGGCAGCGATGACTGGGTGTGTCGTGTTGTGCCCGTAGATAGTTTTCTTCACCGTTAGTGACTGTTCGAGATAGACTATTGCTTTCTTAAAATCTCCAAGTTTAATCATACATGATCCAAGGCTATGAAGTGCCGGAGCAATGTTTGGATGAGCCTTTTTGTCCCCATAGATAGTTTTCATCATCGTTAGTGACTGTTCGATGTAGCTAACCGTCTTTCTATAATCACCGAGTTTCATCCAGGATTCGCCTAGAATCTGAAGTAAATAAGCAATATCCGGGTGTGCCGTGTTGTCTCCATAGATACTTTTGAACATTGTCAGTGACTGTTGATGGTAGCTGATTGTTTTTACATGATCACCTAGATCTCTCCAAGATGTTCCAAGGGCCAGAAATAAACTAGCAATAACTCGATGTGCCGTGTTGTCTCCATAGATAGTTTTTGTCATCGTCAGTGACTTTTCGAAGTAGCTAATCGCTTTCTTCTGATTGCCGAGTATCATCCAAGATGATCCAATCATAGTAAGTACCTTCACAATGTTCGGATGTGCTGCACTGTCCCCATGAATAGCTTTCATTATCTCTAGTGACTTTTTGTAATAACTGATTGCTTTGCTTTGATCTCCGAACCTACTCCAAGATACTCCAATGTTTGCGAATGACTTAGCAATGTCGAAATGTGGCGATGTTTCTCCATATATGCTTTGACGTAACTTCAGTGATTGTTCGAAGTAGAATTTTGCTTTAGAAATGTCACCGCGACCTAACCAATGATGTCCTATTCCATCAAGCAATTCCGAACGTTTGATAGCATCGCTACCTGCATCCGTCAATGCTGCTTCCAAGTGACGTAAGGATATGTTTGACAACAATAGTTCATTTGCTATAAAGCCCATACACTCATTGGAAGTGTCAAATATGGTCGTTTTCAAAACCCGACTATATTTGTCGTGTGCAGGATCTTGAAGCATGGCTGCTATACATCTCTTTAAAGGAATAGCCCTGCAATAGTATCTAAAGAGAACTTTGGTGTCTGGAATGTAAAATACTGATCTCAGAATGGAGTCAGACACGTCTTGAGTTTCTGCTTGAGCTTTCATTTCGGCAAGTGGAGACAGACTGTCTCTTTGTCCACCGTTGGCCATGTATGTTCTCAGCCGAAGCTCTGCAGAGATACTGGTTAGCACCGTCAGGTGTTTAGCATTCTCCCCTTCGATGTTTTCCACTTCCTTCAATCTCTCAATCGAATCCCACGCACTCGAGAGTGCAATGCGACACCGCAGAGCTAGTAACTCGATTGCTAAACTTGGAAGACGGTAGATGTCTTTCTTGACATTCAGCAGCTGCGCAGTGGGTTCATACTTTGACAACTGGTCTCTGTTTTCTGATATGATTTCTAGACAAGATAGACGTGACTGGAAACGTGACAGACGATCATCAGTGATGACTTCTAAGAGCTTTTCAGTATATTTGCTTGCCAACGCCTCATCCCCCGCCAAGAAAACAGGACGCCTGAGGATATCTGACAGGTGATACCCTTCGAACACAGCAATGTCCAGATGCTGAAACGTGGCCATATTGGCAGGGGTCTGGATGAGGCTAACCGATGGTTTTCTCTTAGTCTTGTCCCTTCCAAAAGGTGTCTTACTTGCCCATGGCATGAATCCGTCGAAGGCAAACCCACGAGGTGTGACAGAGTCAAAGAACCAGTCTTTCTCTGGATCTTCTGATAGGAAATCATTCAATGATGGAATGGCCATGGCTGGGAGGATGGTCTCTCCTAGGTTGATGACTTTCAGGTGAAGGTAGTGGGTGAGGTTGATGAAGTACCACCGTGTGTCGTCGTTGTCCTTTCCTTCTTCAATCAGAATGGCGAACTCCAGGTCAGAATAGGGCGTAACCAGTTCTGTTGCCTGTGAGCCTAACCCGATAAAAGCGTACTTACATGGAGGATGACCAAGCTTTTCAATGCATTCGTCCACAAGGTCCTGGATAAAACTTTGTCTATCTTTGGCGATGGTTTTGAATAATGCTTTGACAGCTTCAGCTCGTTCTGCCTCGACTGTTCTAATCGTTGCCTCATCCTCGTTATACATATATGGATTATGTTGCTGATCGATGGCTTCTAGTTGTGACTTTGCACGGGAACGACTGTCCTCCAATCGCTTCTTATGACGTACTGCTTGATCAGAAGGAATGGAGTTACTGTTCACATTTGCTGTGTATTGGAGAAGCCATTGCTCTATCTCCTGCAGTCGTTTCGTCACACTGTCTTTGATTCTCTCTGTTCTTGCCATGGCTGCATTGTACAGAGCTGCTGCCTGTGTGAATTTCTTACCCTCTTTTGTTGTTTTACCTCGCCGGACGTAAACGTCACCTAATCTGCACAGACATTCGGCCTCTTTACATCGATCGGGTTTGTTCGGATCTGTAGGAACATAAATAAAGTTAGGTTGCTGCAAGCGAGATTTCAGTCGCCCATACCTTTGTCAGGCAATATTAACAGTAACTAAATGAAAAACCGTTTACGCTTTATTTGCATTTGATATGACATTACCTATTTCTACGTATACATAGCTTTCAGTTGTCACATAACTTCAAAACCCTAAAGATGCCAAGCCCTGATATATCCGGCAAAGAGATATATGTCCTGTGTACCGCGCCCGATCGATTATAACTGGGATAGGGTTCCCCCCGAAGTAACAACATTGCATGCGTGTAGCGCACGAACCCCGAAGTAAGGGGCGTCGACACTGTTCGAAGGTTTCTTCAGCGGTCAAACCCTGGAACTGAGAGCATTTAATTGGGTTGAAAACTCTGTCTATGGCAGGTTAAGGATTAAGGTGGTATCTGTATTATTTACAATTGAATTCGTGGATGCCACAACGTTTTCCCATGATGATGATAGACATACAAAGAACTCTCTTTTACCATAAATCATGTGGGCTCATTATCTTTCTTATAAACATTACATAGATTGCAAATAGCCTTCTTTAGAGACCGATTGTACGTATCATTTCTTAATTCATAATGCAAGAGAAAATATGTCTGATGATCTGCAACTTTATCAAACCTTCATGTGTGAATCATCATTTACCTCATATTAATCATGTAAATAAGTTCATGATTTGCACCATAGACATGCGCTTTTGGCTCTCTCCAATAATGTTTTGTATGTACGCAATGCTTATGAGCCTAATGTCACTTAGCAGAAATCTATACATATAACTATAGTTTTCTCACCATTGACGCAAATCAAACCCTAATTTGCAAGACTTATATACCCTTAGGCAACGTAACTTCACTTCAGTTCAAAAGATCATGAAAATCCTTCATCTTTTTCGAATCATTCTGTTTCAAAGTTTGCAACTGAAACGCCCCTGTAGTTTATAAATGTACTAGAGGACTCAAACGTACGCCACTTGTTAACAAGCGCAAGAGCTATCTACCTTAAAGTCATGACCATGAGCATGTCCAGAACACGAGATTCATAACTTTACGTGTCAGTTATTGTTGACAAAACAGGAACACATACATGTACACACAAACATGAATGAATACCGTGAATGATTTTTAGAGCAGCCGCAAACTTCCGCTCTGCTAGGTCCACGTTCCCATCAGTCAGTGCGCGGTCCCCTGTAGTCAGGCACTCCTTGTATGCCCTGCATAGGAAATTTATGTTTTTCATGAAAAATGCTTTTTATTTAGATTCCAATCTTTGTGGCTGTAGCGTATCCGTTCTGTCGTGATACATCATTTGTGTAATTGATATTATAATTAGTTCTCATCCACCCAAATGACAGACGTATACAAGACGTATACAAGATTTAATCGCATTTTCTAATAATTTATGCAAATGAGGTCCTCATCTGCATAATCAATGTTCAATGATGTTCACCTGTACATAACTTCCAAATGCCATAAGTGAGACATTACCGTCATTTATCACATGGGATTATAGTCTTTTCTCATGAATAATGCAACTTATGTCTTTATTTGCATGATATCTATCTTTCAACATCTTCTCTTTCTCAGTTACAAATATCAAATGTTGCAACAGTCCTATGATGTAACAGAGTGGGTTTACCCAATTTCCTCATTAATTATACAAATTAGACTCCGATTAGCATAATGAATATTATCATATGAAGCATCATTTAAGCTACCTACATACCAAAAGATTAGGACGATCCGTCAAACCCTTCTTGGGTTATTCTCTTTCAAAGTCCGACACTAAACCGGTTCCTGCAGTTCCAAAATAACCCGCTAGGGGGGGGGGGGGGGGGGCAATCATACACCACTTACTTTCGGCCTCATGAGCTATCTTCCGCTCAAAAATCATGTCCAGAACTCGAGATATCCAATCTGGAAGTTCCAATGCAGTACCGTAACAAGCCGATAGGAGGCCCAAAATCTAATCATTTTCAGGTCTCATTAACCCTATTCAGACCGGGCTTTTTTGGTCATCCCTGGACCGGGGGGGGGGGGCTTTTGAGGCCCTCCACTTCTAAGTCCTCTAACTCTTGAACGACGTGCCGTAGGGCCACCAAATTTTCAGGACGTGATATCGACATAATATCTGACGATTCTCTGACGTTTGACGTTACGTTGACGTAAAATGACGTAATTATGACGTCATCAATTTGATTATATTGGCCGGACCCATGAAAAAAGGGTATTCTCAGACAACTTCAAGTTATACTACAAAAATGTAACAACAAGTGCAGATAACAGAATAATAATGTTTATTACGACTTGTATTGCCAATAGCAACATCGATGACGTCATAATGACGTCATGCACATCTAAGATACGAGTTAGGCTCCGCCATATTATATCCACTACCTTGAATTTTCAAAACTACTTTTTTTGCAACAAATTATCACAAAGGGCAATGGAAATAGACTAAATTCATTCATTTAGATGGTTTTTGATGAAAAAATACCAGGTAGTTACAAATTTTAAGGGATAATTAGCTTGTTATTCTTGATCTGGCCATACGGTCCGCCATCTTGGATTTTGGGCTGATGACGTCATCAAATTAGCATAATTTATGCATATATAATTATGAAAGATATGCTAAATAATATAACATTTTATTTATGTAACAAAATAGCAGTAATATAGCAAATAAATGTGAAAAATACATTGTTAGAACCAAAAATAGTGATTTTTGGCAAAACTGCCTGTCAGCAAACGGTTGCCATGGCAACAGGAAAAAATGGAAAATTTGTCAAACTTCATACAATTGTTGCCAACAATATTTTAGGAAAACTCACCAAATTTGGTGGCTTTAGCGTAAGCCGTTCTGGCGTTATAGGGCATCGAAGTTGGCGCAGGCCTCAAAAGCCCCCCCCCCCCCCGGTCTGAATAGGGTTAAGGCCTACTCACACATTGAATATAAATACAATTCATGCGGGCGTTCTCGAGTTATGGTGGTCTTCTACAAGCACACACACCACACACACAGACAGACATTTACCGAAAATATAACCTTTTTGGCGAAGGTAATAAGAATGGCTTGATACCATTCATCACATGTATAAATAGACATAGAGCACTAACCTGTAATCTGGAACGTGTTTGGGTGTCTGACTTGAGATGTAGTCACTCGGTGACCTAGGAGACCGCCAGGAGATTTTATTACGTACACGAAACCTGATCTACCGAAAGCTGTTTGCAATGTATTCTCGCATCGGATTTCAATCCTTGAATTCTACATAGTTTGAGGTTGCACTGGTCTATCAATACAAAGAGAGCAAAGTAAGGTCATTTGACGCACTGAATTGCAAAATGGAGAATACAGCAGTCATCCTCAGTTGACGTGAAGCATATTGCGTAGCAAATGTAACATCCGGCACATACACAGACACATACACGCACATACTTACTCAAACACACATTCACACTCATGCACACATATATATTCTCACTGTGACACATACAAAGACAGACAAGTCATGCAAGTCATTCATAATTAGCTCGCCGAATCCGATTTCGAGCGATTCCATGCCGTATGAACGCAAATGTGACTTGAAATCGGCTTGGTTTGCATATTGACCCGGCCATGGGACACGTCGTCATATGAAAATTGAGGTATTTCCGCTCTAAAGCAGTTTTTGCTGGACTATTTCGTGGATCCTATGGCAGACACTTGGTGAGGTTTGTGTCTGGACAGATGGAGAGACACGGATACTTGTAGCTTAGATCTTCAATGGGGCAGTGACAACGGAAGCTCAAGCCAAGCCTGAAGGGAATGTAACAACACAACGTGATTGTTTAACGTACGTTCGTTACACATCCAGGTGGCCGAGCACCAAGAAAAATGTGGAACCCGTTCCAAAAACATTCTGTGGTATGCGACTCACCTGATTCCGATTTGGCAAGCTTAGTATGAACGGGGTCATATCACACACGCACACACGAGGTACTGTATCTCAATCACACACAAAGTCGAGTGCAACTGCCACAGAGAAAGCAAAGGAGAGAGCTGGAGAGAGAGAAAACCACAACAATACTTCACTGCTTGGGTGTAAAGTAAACATTACCACTGTTTTGCTTACATGAACTGCTGGCCTTTTGTGTCACCGATGACGTCAGTATTTAGTGATGTAACTGAGAAGTCCTGTGAAAGGTGATAGCTTTGTTGTTGTAATCGCCTGTTCGTTGGACCCTACAATAATACGAATTACAATAGAACAAATATTTAGAGCTTTTGTTAATTTCATGCAAATGACTTAACATTAACATGATTTATGCATGGTGTTGTTCATCATTGAATAACGTACAGTACACATGTCACAAGCATATTTGATATCTGCATATGTTCCACCGATTATAATTAACAAGTGTTACATTTATCGAAGTCCAGTTATTGCAAACAATGGAATTATACAATTTCCTCATTAATTATGCAAATTAAGTTCTTATTTGCATAAAATGCATATCATTATGAACATCTTTGCCTAAGCTACCTGCATACCTAAAATGCAAGCAATCCGCCTTTCCTTTCTGCAGTTATCCTCTTTGGAGTGTCTTGACAAAAACGCCCCTGCAGTTCCACAATTGAATGATAGGGGACTGAAACTTGCCCCACTTTGTCATAACGCTGAAATCTATCTACCACCCAAATGTCACGACCATATCACATAGGGGACAAGAGATACAATGAAAAAACTGCTATGATAGAATATTCTCATTAATTATGCAAATGTAATCCTATTTTGCATAATTAGTATGTTATCTTGTGCAAAATTGTCTAAGGTACCTACATACCAAAAATCATGAAAATCCGTTATTCCCTTCCAGAGTTATCCTCGTCAAGTTTTTGAGAAAAATGCCCCTGCTATCCCAAAACTAGACGCTAGGGGGCCCAAACTTATGTCATTTTTTCCTGAGCACAAGAGCTTCTAATACTTAAAAATCTTGACCATAGCATGTTCAGAACACCGAGATAGCAAAACCGGAAGTTGCGGTGCAGTACCAAGGTCACACACCAGGGGGCCCAAAATTGACCTTGACCTTCGTCTTCCCAACCCCTACCTAGCCTGTGTTTACACAAGCTCTCGCCGGCTGGGCTTAATGACCCCCTCCCCCCGAGACGGGTGGCGGCAATTGTCGGGCCGGCCGCTAGGGGCTTGATTTTAGTCAGGCTAACCCCTACCCACATACCAAATATCATCGTAGTCCATCAAGAGGTTCTCAAGTTATGATGTCCACAAATATGCGGACACACACACACACACACAGACACACCAAAAACTATACCTCCATTTTTTCATGGAGGTAATAAGGCCATGTTTAACGAAAATCTTGCCAGAGTTGACAAATCATTTTGTAAGGAACTCGTTGTTTGCTTCAGAAAACACAGTTACGTTCAAACGTTTAACGTTTGAACAGTAACTGTGTTTTCCTCCAATTTCTATAGTGTTCCCTACTAAAAGCCATGTCAACGTTAGATTATACAAGGGTAGACGACTATACCTTATTTCCCGTTCTGTTCATTTGTTGTCTGATTCTTGCCGTGTACAATAAGCGGTTAATCAGTGCCACCGTTTCCTCTACACACTCACACCGCGCCAGTGCAGTGTTGTACAGAGCAGTGGCCGTGGTCAGACATGTCGTGTCTCTGGTTTCTGTTCCTCTTTTCAGGTACACGTCACCGATACTCTTCATGGCTTCCACTTCTAACATATTGTCATCGTTTACGATTCCGTCTATCATTATCTTGGTATATTCAATCATCACAGAGTCATTGTCACAGTAAGAATTCAACTTTCGATCTAGGTGTAGAAACTTTTTTGCGATTTCGGCAGGCGAAGACATTTTCTCGTCGTTGGTATGGGGCTCGTAGTCACCAAGAAGTGTTCCTCTTTTCCCTACTCTTAGTTTCTCTGCGTACCTGTAACGATTTTCGAGACTTTGTCCCATATCTGCGTCCTTACACCGAAGAAATGCAGTCCTGTACAGCAACATGGCCCTGTCGAACCTTGGTACTTCCTTGTGGAGGTGTCCCTTTTCTAAGTTCACGTCTCCCAGAGATTTTAACACCTCCACTTCTACCGACCTGTCCATGTTCGCCATGGCGTCCAACAGGACACGGAGGTAGTCTGCCTCGGTACGCAGTAGTCCGAGTCTCCTAGCCTTAGAGTCCACCTTGCTAAGAGTCTCGCAGACCCTCAACATTTTGCTAACTGTACGATTTTGTATCGGAGACCCCAGATCACTCACAGCTGGAGATATATCGAAAATAAATGCTTGATTTCGACCGCACTTCCATCCTCTGTACTTGTTTTGCCCCAACAACCACTTCCGTGTTCTCGTAGGGTAAGTAGTATACGACGCGCAGGACGAACTATATTTTGGAGACTTGAATGTCAGTAGATGATTGATAACTTACGCCTCAAAACTTGATATGTTTGTGATTAATTTTATCTAAATGTTTGTTGACAAATACAAACTGGAACTGTTGTAGTTATCTCCATGAAAAATGGAGATATAGTTTTGGCTGTGTCTGTCTGTGTGTGTGTATATGTCTGTGTGTCTGTCTGTGTGTCCGGATTTTTGTAGTGAGCATAACTCAAGAACCTCTGAATGGATTACGATGATATTTGGTTTGTGGGTAGTGTTGGGAAGACAAAGGTCAAGGTCAATTTTGGGCCCCCTGGTATGTGACCTTGGTACTGCAGCAGAAATTCATCTTTTGGATCTTTTGAACTGGATGTGCTATGGTCTTGATTTTTGGATGGCAGATAGCTTGTGACATGAGGGATGTATGGAATATATTTGGTCCCCCTAGCATGTTGCTCTGGAACTGCAGGGGGCATTTTTGTCAAAATCTTCTAAGGTGGATAACTGATCGAACAAATTCACATGCTATTTGGTATGTAGGTAGCTTAGACAGAGATGTACATCATGAATGCAAATTATGCATACTGACACTTAATTTGCATATTTAATGAGGAAAATCTGTATTTGCAGTGTTTCCTTTATAGAACTCAAATACATACAAATTATGTAGTTTGTGGCAGATGGAACATTATCAGATACCAATTATGCAAATAAGTCCTTTGTTTGCATAATTTATGCAAAACTGCCATAATTCATCGATGTAGTAAATGATTGGACAATCAACATAGTGACCAGCGTACTAGGTTATTTACAGGTGTACATCACTAAGCATAGATTATGCAAATAAGGAAAGGGCGCGTGAGCATCACTTCACTGTCTAGTTTGGTAAGTCGTATGAAGTGCCTCTTTTGAGGGCGCAACAGAACTGAATAGCTATGAATAGCTATAGAAGTTTATATGATTGGTGTTCTATACCTAACAATGGTAAAGAATTCTAAATTCCTTTCCAGAAAATACTATTCTCATCAATACTTACTCGGTTAATGTTATACCAAATGAAGAGGAATCATATGAGGTAACTAGGAAGTTTTGTCTTGAATGTGGAGGAAGAACCTTAATTGTTGTCCAGTGATGTTCTACATTTGATCTTAATGTCATTTTGTTAATTATTTGCATTTGAAATGTTAGAGTAAATATCAAGCTAACCTTTTATATTGAATATATCCCATGCCCACCACCCAAATTCACTTCGCCCCTTCAGTTGCTATATTTGTACCTTGTATATAAAATCAAATCTAGCACTTTCCACAGCGCACGGTTTCAATATCTACAACGAATAATGTGCAGACAAAATTGTAGACAAACGACCGTACATAATTTTAATAGGTTCATTCCTATCATGTCGATATGAATATTTATAATATCAGTTCACATGCTCCAAATCTGATTGTTCTTCATCCAGTATACTTTACAACTTGTGCATACAGGCGACAAGCAATCAAATAAGATCAATTTCCGTTTGTGAAGATTACATAATTCTGTTGAGACCGTTTACCCATGAAGTGAATAATTGTGTCCGGTACAGGGCAGTAATTGAAGGTACATTACTCTCAAGTCCACACACATGTACACATAGACATTCTTTTGCTTCTTTTTATATTCAATAATTCTAGAGATTTAGAGATTCAGATAGTAACCATTATTATTTGTCATTTAATGGCAAATATGCAATCATTCTTAGAGATTAACAAGGCAATATCCATAAAAACCACAAGAGTGTCTTTCTCATGCAAGACATCTTTTCGCAGAAACACGCTGTTCTCTCGTCTGTGCGCATGCGCGTCTGTACTAGGATCCTTGCAAATGTCCTCAACCTCCATATCCGAGGTTGTACGTGACGTCATGGCTGTTGGACGGACACCTGTCTTGTGACGTCATCTCATAGCTGGCGTGTGACGTCATCTCACTGCTCTGTCCTGACAGCTTGATACGTTTACATCCGTCTGAAGTTGACTCCGAGCTGCAGTAAACACGCTTGGAACTCTCAGTTCTCTTGTCGACATGGCGTGAGCTGCCGTTGTCATTGACGGACTGAAGACTAGGGGAACTACCGACACTGTCACGTGCCTGCTCAAACGTCTTCTTGTCACCGCCCTGTTGTGTCACAGCAAACTTGTCCTCGTGAGGAACATCAGTTCCCATGATGCGACATTTGAAGCACTCCAGACACCAACACGACTCGTCATCAGACTCGGACTCTGAGTCGCTGGACCACCAAGAGTGCTGACGTGTGGATGTCTCGGTGTTGGTGACGTTACTGGTTCTGGGTGCGGCCATCTTTGAGGCTCTGACTTTCTGTATAGAAAAAAGTTCCCAATATGGTATATATGTGCATAGCGGTTTAGATCCACAAAAAATGTTTCATTCGAATTAAAATTAACCCGCTTATAGCATTCCGTGAACAAATATAGCCACGAAAGACAGCAATTTTAAAATGCAGCAAATTGTCGAATATCATGCTGAATGTTATCTCCTTTTTGACAGAGCATGTCGAATAAGGAAACAAAAGCAGTACCGTCTAATGAGATATCATGGATCCAACCCTGAGGTGTGGCCAAAAAACGCCATAACGTCAGTCATTTGAAGAATCTGACCTGTAGAACCTCTAAGGGTGTAGGTCGTGACGTAGGGGCAGGGCGCTGTGTGGATGCCAGGTTGGTAACGTTACTGGAGTTGGGTGCAACCATCTTTGAGGCTCTGACTTTCTGTAAAAAAAGTTTATAATATGTTACATAGGTCATCTGCAAGTAAGTGTTGTAATTCCTAAGAAAATGTTTCGTTCAAAGGAACGCTGTCTTTTTGAGGGTTTGTGACATTCCGTAAAGAAATATAACAACGAAGTTCCGCAGTTATCGACTCCGCCTGATATCATGCCACAATGCTGTCGACTTAAGAAACTACCAAGCAGTACTCCGCTGTATGATATCACAACCACCCCTGAGGCGTGGCCAAAAAAAATAACATGAGTTATTAGAACCTGACCTGTAGAACCTCCAAAGGTGTAGGTCGTGACGTCAGTGTTGGACGTTGTGACGTAATCCTTTTGTCACCGTGGCCGCCCATATGCATGTTGGGGTGTTTCCCATCAGGCCTTGTGGAAGATTGTGCGGTCCTGATTGGCTGACCACTCTTCTCCGTCCGTGGATCACATGACGGGATCGTCTGGCGGGAAAAATATAAGAATTTATGGACTAAGAAACTATCACTTTCTATGTGTGCAAAACGTAATATTAGAGTTATGAGATAACAACAATATGTTGTATGAAAAAATGTTGCAATTGAAAATGTTATATTAAGAGTTGGTTTGACTAATATCCCAACCTGTTTGACGTCACTGCATAAAAGCTGTTTTGGTCGATATGTCGACTTGTCCTTGTAGCCGTTACCATGGCAACGAGAGTCACCCTGGTTGGCCGTCCGGACACCTTTTGGTGCAGCATGGGATGCTACAGCACCTGTCTTCACCGCTGGAAGGCGCGACTGAGCGGTCTGGGCCTATTGTAAAAATGTTAAAAATAGCGTTTAAAAGTCTTTTAGAGTACCTTGATTTGATTCATTAGGGAACCAATCAGCCCATGGCTGAGAGAGAAACTGAAACACGGGCTATCAGTTTGAGAGCAACTTCATCAGCAAAAAGAATCACGATGGCCCACAAGGACAGTTCGCCGTCAAAGTTACGCAAACTATTTTTGTCCTCTAACTAGAGAGAACACATATTCGCCTATAATTGCGCAAATTATTTGTTCTACAAGCAGACGATCTAATATGTCCTTGTGGGCCACAGTATGCTTAAGATATATAGATTATGAAGGGATGCTCTTTATGTAGAGTTGTCTCACCTGTTGGCTACCGGGGAATAGTGCAGCGTTGATCCGATATGCCGGCTGGTGCCAGAAACCTTCATCATGGCCGCTCCAGATGCCGTCATGACCAGGGCGTACCCTCACCGAACCACTGCCGTACCCAGGGCGTACTCTCACAGGACAACTGTCGCACCCAGAGCGTACCCTCACAGGACCAGTGCCGTACCCAGGACGTACCCTCGTAGAACAAGTCTCCGAGTAACCTGGGCGTACACTCCCGCCGTCATGACAAGGGCGTGCCGTCGCAGCATGGTGTTTGGGTTGACCAGCTGATGGGACAGACGGTGGTACTGATCGGTGTTCCTGTGGAAAATGTAGATGTAGTGAAGATGAGAAAACAAAGACAATCGGAGCGAGTGTCATCTATGAGTGAGTTCAACACTATCGTAAGCTGTGGCAATCGTTGATTGGCCATGGATTTTTTTTGCTGACGTTATAATACATCTGGTGTATAATTTGCAGCCAGTATGTACCCACTGTTTTGAGTTATAATGCTGATTTACGTGCTCGAGGCGCCTCCTCGAGCACGGGTCCCCCTTTAAAGTTTTTACGTCCCTTCCTAAAGACGAATTCGTTATCATATTAAACTTTCATGCCGTAAGTTACACCAAATATCTTCCTCAAAATAAGTCCAGAAATTCTATAGTTATGCTGACTAGAACTATCTTGATACACAGACAGACACAAACTCATAAAACAATTCCTCCATTTTTCATAAGGTAATTTATACCTGTTGGGAACCAGTAGCTTGTTCAGAATTTAGGCGGGAAGCCTGGATGGTTCGGTGTGCCTTCAGCATCTGGCGTGTAGCAGCGCTCTCTGTCGGTGCAGGTCGGTACGACACCAGGCCACCTGTAGAGTCGCTGGTCTTCTTAGCCGAACCCTCTACTATGACAGAACCTTTCTCCGCAGCTGCAGCTGTGCTTTGCTTCACATCGACTGTGGGTTTGTCCATAGACGTCCATGTATGATCAAGGAGGTTAAAAGAAATAACCTCCTTGGTATGATGAATAAATGGATAAAAGCCTTTATTATTATTTTTGCCCATCGAGGTAATAAGTCTGTGTAACACAAACTCCGCTGTCCAAGGCTGTAACTGGCCCCTCCCGGTGGGGAGCCAGCGAATGTTTGGCGGGCTGCTAAAAGCGAGATTTAATCAGGCTACGAAGTAATAGATACGTACAGATCGCAACGATGATCATTGTTTCTCAATAATGATGACAACGTATGGCAATATCGATTTTCTAATGCATCTCATATGTCTAAAGTTCTACATAACAGAACCAGACCATGTCATTTCCAGGACAAAAGATACAAAAACCGGAAGTTCTGCTGCAGTAGCAAAGTCACAGACCAGGGGCCCAAAAATCAATCTTAGCCTTTTTCTTCCCAACCCTTATTCACATATCAAATACCATTTCAATCTATCCAGAGGTTCTAATGTTATAGTGACCATAAATATTCGGAAACACAAACAGACATACACACACACACACACACACACACGCACACACACACACACACACAAATACAAACACACAGAGGGGGAGAGGACAGACAGACAGACAAACACGCTAAAACGTACACCTAAAACAAGACATCTATTTTTCCTCGAGATAATAAGATATGTCTATCATTAACATGCTATGATATCCGATATGTGCGCTTCATCTTATGATCTACATGAAGAGCGCTCTTACCTGCAGGGTGTACAGAAGACGCTAGGCGGCGCTGTTTGACCACACCGTGAGGAGGAGACCGCCGCCTTTTCTCCCGACGGGACGACTGGACAGCGGAGACTCCGTGATCTCCCGGAGAAGACGAAGACGTTTCACGTGAGAACGTCTTGTGGCGGCGTGACGTCTTGAGACGCTGTCTGCCCCGGCTGGGACACCGCTCGTCGTCTGAGGAGCCCTCGGAGTCCGCGTCACTCCACAGCCGAGGGGACGGGGCTCTTTTCCGCTCACTGTGGTCTGTACATGTGGCCCGTGTAGGCTTCGGTACAGCGTTCTGTGGGGAGGGGTATGGCAACGTAAGAACGCTGCCTGTCACAAGAATTGAGTACATGTATACAATGCAAGTTATAGTGTGTTTATGGCGAAAATACAGCCCCTTTCCCTGGTGCTGAACAGCCATCCATACACAGAGGGAAAATTGCATTATACAGTTTAGTCATTCACACACGGGTAAATACACTTGTCTAGTCTTTTGTTCTGTACTGTAGATTTGCACACAAAGACGTTATATCAAATCAAGTCAATAAATGTTGGCAATGACATTCATATATCAAATTATCTTTGTCCAGTCAATGAGTCATAGTATGTATATTGACTAAACTTAGCTTTTTTGTGATATAGATAAACGAAACCGTTATACTATAGTTCAAGTCAGTGGAAATATGTTCAAGTTATGCAAGTTAATATGTGTTTACGGCGTAAATGTAGCCCCGTTCCCTGGTGCTGAACAGCCATCCATGAGGAGAAACAAACCTTTTTATTGTACAGCTAAGTTATTCACACACAGGTAAACACACCTGCCTATGATACTGACGTGAACAGAAACTGTCAACACATTTATTACCTTTCCATGACATGTTAACTCCGTAATATTTGGTAATGATAGTCATTTTTCATCTTCAGTATATAACATTATGATAGTATCCCTTTTTTCGCCGACACTTTGTGATATGGAACACGAGACAGTTGGCATAATACTGGCCGGTTTACTGCAATTTCTCAAGCAATGCTAATTTGGCAAATGATCAACGCATCATTTTCTCCAGTTACATGTTGCTGTTACAGCTTACCTTTGCCACTTCTTCTGTGTATATTATTTTGACTCTCTTGTCCTGCTAAAAACATAATATTGTAATAGTAACACGCCTTCAGTCGTAGATACGGGCTATTATGTAACGGTTCTTCACACTTTTACATGAGTTGTAGGTCACCAACAGAAATTCAAGATTGCTGTTGAATCATGTTCATCTTGTGCCGTGAGCATGTGTAATTATGATCTACAAATGTGGCAATGAATGTGATGGCGTGTTCGTCCCACAACGAGCTGCCTGTCCCGAAAAAGATACTGAAAACTTTTGCCTTGTTGTCTTCGAATGCATTGTAATCGATGCTTTGTAAATGATGTATTGGACACCTAGATGTCTGAAGTATGCATACCTCAGAAATAACTATTGTTGCATGTGTAGATCTCTTTAAATTCCATTATTTTTTATCGGCCGGTATAAGTCTTACGGCCGGTATTATGCCAATGCATGTTATAGTTAAAGTCAGTGTTTATATGTTCACACTTGATCATGACGTGTCAATAAAGTTCCGTTTTAGTGATTTCCGTTGAGGATCGCCTGTAATGAAATACCATCGGGAGCTGCCCGAGAGCTCTTCGGTACTGGGAGTGTTCCCCGCCCGCCCATGTAATTAGCACGCATCGGGGACACAATGTATTGTAAGAGTTCCCAGGCGTGCGCTAATGAACTGGGCGGGCGGACAACCCTCTCGGCACCGTAGAGATAACTGTGAGCTCACGGTACCTTATGTCTACCAAGCTAGTTGAAACTGTTAGTGACTTTACCTTGTAGTAAGCGGGAGTTTGAAGAGTTCCGGCGTGCTCTCTGGGTTGTGGCAGAGATACCTGCGGATCTGTTCCTAGCAGAAAAATATCACACGTTAGAATCCGCGATATGAAACGAATTTCTTCAACATTAACAAGAATAGAGCATCCATTTCTACGTTATGTCGGTGTTTAACCAACGGTCGGACAGGCGTGATCAGATGTAAAATAGTTACCCTGAACGATCGAAAGGTTTTTATTCATGTACAGCAGTATACATTTCACTGTGCGAGATCTAAGACTTTATCAATTTACAGTGATAGTTTCATCCAGTGTACAATCTAACCTCTCGGGGTTGTTACCAAAACCACAAAATACATGGAAACATGATGTTGAAGATTGTAAATGTACGTAACATGATAGGGCGATTGTTGAGGAATTCGAATGCAGTCCCTGAGTTAGTCAGTGACGAGCCTACTTTGATAAAAACCACCATTAGAATCACAACCATTGCTGTATGAGTAATATATCTCGACTTGACGTAAGTATACGAAGCTTAATATGGTGTATACTTGTATATTAGAGACGATCTGACACAACGGGGTGAAGTTACTCACCCGACTGTACTCCGTTCTGCTCTCGTTCTTCTCTGTGAAGATACAGTGTCTGTTTGGTCAAACCTTTCCCCGACATGATGGTATCTTTCCCCCACTGAGCGCTGTACACCGTCTGCTGTCCTATAACACGCATGTTCCACACTCCAACACTTGTGATTTGCGATGTTTTAGCGTGAAAACGTCACGTAAACGGGAGCCGATCAAAAATACGTGCGGTCTCCACGAGAGTGTTTCTACACTGTTTACATGTTTGTAGAACCGTTGTCAGGTTCGAACGATCGAAAAAAAGTTGTTCTGGAACGGAGCATTGTTGGGTTGAGACGTTCTTTTTCTTTCAGATGAAAGTATAAGTAACGTTAAAGCTACTATTAGTTTAACCTGTTTAACAATAGTTTGGGGCACTCTAGGGAAGGAAATATTTAGCCGTTGCCCGCAAATGTTGACCTCCTAAAAATAGACGGTTCAATAGAGACGCGTAGCGGAATGGAGTAGTACTGCAGTTTGAAACAGCTCACAGCGGCTAGAAGTTGCTGTCGCATGTCGGGGTCGGGACATGTGAAAAACTTCACTAGAAGTCTAGCGTAAGTAACAACTTATCATGTTCCTGGCTGTAATGATATCATTCTTGAGCAAGTATACGAAAGTAACGGGTTCAGCACTGGTGTTCCAGTGCTGAATCAATGGGTCGAATCGGCCTCAGCACTGGTTTTCCAGTGCTGAAGAAACGTCAGCACTGGTTTTCCAGTGCTGAACGGCCTTGTTCCAGTGCTGAAGCTTTCTCAGCACGGGAATTCCAGTGCTGAACCCAATGTGAGCACTGGTTTTCCAGTGCTGAACTGCCGTCAGCACTCGGGTACCTGTGCTGAACTCGCGGCGGAGAGGCGGAGAGGCTGTTCAAAGGTCATTCAGCACTGGTTACCCAGTGCTGAAACTGCCGTCAGCACTGGAACCGAGTGCTGATATACAAAAGTAACTGGTTCAGCATTAGAAGCTATTATGTACTGAATCTCTACCGTGTTGTCCAACTGACTGCTCCATACGACGACTGTGTGTCCCGCCTTCCCTCTCTCTTGTGATCGGTTACGCCTGATTTGACACTAGTAGTTCTCCTTTCCGAGTGTTTGAGCGTTCTAGATGCCCTGTCGGATATGGTCTTGTGACTTCTTTCGTAATCTCTGAGGCAAGAAGCTTAAAGCACCCCAGACAAAACTCTGATTATATGATTGGTGTTAACGTTATCTACCTAACAATGGTAAAAATTCTTTTCCAGAAAACACTAATCACTATGTTCATCAATTCCTACTCGGTTGATATACCACATGAAGCGGAAGCATATGAGGTAACTAGGATGTTTTGTCTTGGATGTGAAGGACCAACTTTAAAATGTTCTACATTTGATCATAATACAAGTCATTTGCATTGTTCATACTCCGCCATTGATATGTTTTAAAGTAAATATCACACAGAACGTTCATATTGAATGTATTCCCACCACCCATATCCACTTCGCCCTATATGGCACGCAATGCTACCTTCAGTTTCTATACATATTTCTATATAAATTCAATTCAAATATCTACAGAACATACAGACAAACGTACACAAACGAATGTGCTTGTAATAATTTTAATGTGTTAATTTCATTTGCAAGATTTATAATTCAGTTTTGAAGGAAGTTGTAACCTCAGATTGTTGATACTCTACAAAATCACAACGTTCACGCTTATACCCTATTCTGATGTAAAAACATATACCTCCAGTGTCAATACGATCTTTAGTGTACCTTTAAATGTCACTAGCATATCTTATAAAGTAACATTATGATGAATACTAGATATTCCTTATGATCATTCCAATACCAGCAATAATAATGATACAGAAGTTATTCAAGATATCTTATATATTCTATTGTTAATTCTTTTGTTTTGTTAAGGTGGGCGGAATGATTAAAATAACATAAAACCTTCTAAGTAATGGTTTCATAATTATCTAGCTCAATGTAATTTTGTTCGTTCACTTGTATTAGTCAAAAGTATATATTGCAGTTAAGTAACTATAGTGAATACAAGATATTCCTCATAATCATTCCAATAATCATACCAATATCAATACCAATATCATCAATATCAGTAATAATAATGATAATGATGATACAGAAGTTATTGAAGATATTTTATATATTCTATTTTTAATTTTTTTATTTGTTAAGTTAGACGGAATAATTAAGATAATATAATACCTTGAGCAATGGTTTCATAATCATCTAACTTAATGCAATTTTGTTTGTCCACTTGTATTGGTAAAAAGTATATATTGCAGCTACATCTTAACTGATCTGTTGCCAAAAGTCTCATTACTTGCCAATTTCATATTCTATCGATATATCGATGGAAAAAAAACCAGATGAATGTCTTCGTTATGTGACGATAGGAAAAAGAAGACTAGTCAGCGGACTGTTTGATCATAGTTACAGGTTTGCGAAAAGCAAAACCTGTTTCACGATAGTCTATTTAGCATCTGTTGGGCGCCGCCATCTTGACATTCTAACACCGGCCGGTTCCTACTCATTTACGCCTATTACGCATGTGCAGCGACAGTGATTTTGGGAGATGTGTCAACTTTGAAGACCCCAGAATAATTATCGTCTCGACCATTGTCCTGATTTGCATAACAATATTCAGACGAGATTTGTTTATGCCTCAAAGGCCTTCATCTTTGACATATCACCCATGATTCCTGTCGGTGCACATGCGTACTCGGAAACGTGAAGGTCCAAAAGTTCTACATTTGTACTAGTATCTTCTACCACTTTCTTTTCCCCAACATTATTCCAACGTGCATTTAACACTTGCCCGTGTTTACTAGGAAATATTTGTTTCTGATTAGTTAATACATTTTTGCCATATTTGACCTTCCTTCTTAGATGAACACAAGCACTGATAGCTATGCTGATGTGCTGTTATCGCGCGCTAGAATGGGAACCTTTAGATCACACCCCACTCCTGGATCTCCTGGATCATCCGTACCAGATCTGGATCTGCAGGCAGGACCACCAGACGTAACAAGCGCTGGATCACCCCGTGCAAGCAGTCGGCTTTGAAGTCTGCCTTCAACTGTTCCAGGGTGTAGTTCCTCAGGCCCGAAGATTCTACAATAAAATATCAGAAATTACAACACAAAGGGTACATACTAGTATATCATAAACATTACATTCATGTTGCTTTCTCGTTTTGTGAAATAAGTGCCATTACAACTATGTAAGAACAACTAGAGTGAAGACAAGAACATTTTGTCATTAATTGTGCAAATGAGATTATGTCGATCTATAGTATTTTATTCCCAAGTCTCAAGTGAAATTTGTCCCTGCAGTTCCAACAAAAGCCGCTAGCCACAAAACCACGCACCTGCACCACTTACACCCAATAGGCTATTGACTAAAGAATCATGACCGTAGCCTTTCCAGAACAAGATATATTAAAACCGTAAGTTCTGTTGTAACGTACCCCCCCCCCCCCCACACACACACACACAAACACACACAAGTATCCTTTAAAACAAAACCCTCAAATCTGAATTGTGTACCTTTCCACTGAAAATAAAGGATTCTCACCTTCTGGACCCAGGGTCTCCTGCAGTATGTGGTGATAGTGGGCCAAGATGTCGTCTCTATGGTTGTGAAAGACGTCCCAGCTCGTGTTGCAGAGGAACAGGAAAGCCAGGTCATAGATTGGCGGCAAGTACAAGGGGACCTGCCAATCCACCAGCTTTACACAAGTTGCCATGTCTCCATCGTACTTTGTTCAGAGACAACAGAAATGATGAAACACAATGTAAAACGATTTCAGGCTAGAGTATCATTTGCAGGTAAATACACTGCTCTGTTTAATCTTATCTAAATGCATTTACATACGGTGACCAGTCTCTCCAGCACTGTTCCGGATACTTCCTACATATTGTAATCAAACACTATTGGGTGACTGCTACTTAACCAGTAACCATGGTGACGGTCGCGGCCGTCTTGTCCAGGTCATGGTCCAGGTCATTTGTTTCGAAAAAAAACGAAGAAGAGAACGACTCGGGGACAAATAATCCTTTATAATCCAAATAAGTGTTTTCCTTCCGTGAAAACCAAACAGAGGAAACGCAACATGACAATTTGATTATGGCCCCAAAATACATTTTATCGAGAAATTAACTAACTGTCATGTCTCACCTCAATCATGATGTTATTGCCCCAACAGTGTGCATGACAAAGCACCTTAAGCCTCGAGCTCGGGCCCACAGCTAAGTTTAATATCTCGCGATAGGGGTCTATCTTTTCCAAACGAGTCATAAGGTCTGCCTGGTCTGGAAAAGCTGTGGAGAACTCCTTCACACCAGTCTGATACTGGTAGCTTATCGTACCCCTCATGCCCTCAATATCTGAGCGAGACAAGATCCAGTCGTACTTCTCGGGAAGGGGTTTGCCCGACCGGAGCTCCAGTAGATGTGACAGGCCGTGCAGCTGCGCCAGGGCCCCGGCAACAAGCATCATCTCAGCACGGCTCAGTGGCTGGCGGTTGGGTTTGATGGAGAAGCCCTGAGATTTTAGGTTCTCCATTACCCTGACGGACACCTTGGAATCTTGATCGTTGGCGGCGAAGTAGCATTTTGGGAGGAACAAGGAATCAGTCGGAGTCTGACCTTCCTTCCCTGGCTTAGATTCGCGTTCTGTGCCTGGGATGGCCACAGATAAGAGTTCTGGGACCGCTTCGGAGTAAAACTTGACTTCTATCAACTCGATTTTGATGTGAAAGTCCTTTGGCCAATCTTTTACTATTGTGAACGGCCGCTTGAAGTCTGTCAGTTTAGCGACAAGACTGTAGCGCTGACTGGTGCCGTTCCTGGTGCCAACGGCATCAAAAGCGATGATGTCGCTCATGAACCCCTCGCCTTGGTTGATGGATCCTTTGACATCGACGTCCGTAATGATGATGCCTGGGAGATCCTTCTGCAGTACCAACTGCACCCAGGAGGGGGAGATGTCTTCTGCAGACTTTGGAATGGCGATCTCAGCTGTTGTTGCCATCTTTGGTAGTATTTCTAGAACTGTCAGGGAAATACAATGTTTGGGAATATAATGCAAAGTTGTTGAACACTTGAACGGAGCTATTGGCATTATTTCAATCATTCATGATAAAGCAACGCAGATACATAGTTCGAACTATTTTGACGGAGATAGGCAAGACTACGGGCTTGCTATATGTATATACGATGCTCCAAAAGACGTACGCACAACACAAGTTATCACATTAATCATTTTGAAAATTTTGTTTTGGAGAAAAATAGCTAATCGAGGGATGGTTAAATAAATATATTTTGTTTCTTTCTTTTCCTTGTTTTCGTTTTGTCATATCTGTCGTGTGAAAAAGCATATTGCATGTCAAAACAAATCCCCAAACCCTCCTCTTCAGAGCACTCACAGGCTAGTATGAGCTTCTCTCGAGATATCATTAATAACATATAGGGAAAAAAGTAACTTCGCTTGAAGCGCATGTGGTGCCCCTTTATACAACATTAAAAAGCTCTGTTCACCGTGTACAAAAACAGACCACGTATCTTTTCGTTTGCTATTGAAATAGAACTACTAAAGAAACCGTTGTATACAGAACACGATGGATAATTTGTGTTTATCTTCCACACGATATTCCCACACATGGAGGTAAACTCACATGGTGTACATAATGACTTCTCTGGCGACCACACCCTGTCATGTTTCACCCATACCACAGGACTGGGAAATTTTACATGAGGTGTCCTGGAACAGTCCATTCTGGGATGTACTTAAAATTACATGCATGTTTGTACTACAGGGTGATTAACAGGAGTCCCTTCTGAGTGGAAGTGTTTCTCGACTGCTCCACTTGACTTATGGGTGTCGCTGTGAGAGTGGAAGCGTTTTCGGACATGTCCATTTTAACTAGAATTGCAACCAGAAGAGTGCATTCTTTCACACGGCTTGATTGGTGACAAATGCCGCATTTGCCTGCAAATGCTGCCTGTCTAGTTTACATTACTTTTAGCCTATTACGCGCGCGCGAAGTCATTATGGTGATTTTTTAAAAATCTTCGTCCTTGTGGAAACCCTGGCTTTAATATAATGCGTAAGGTAGACAATACATCTTGAAGGACTTACCGGAGATACGTTTGTGCAGTTTAGTCATCCAGGTTGCAGTTAAAACATGTAGTTAAAACATGTACTTACCGGAGAGTTGTACTGGCGTGTCTTCTTCCTTGGAACGCAGAGGTCAAAAGAGACCGTGTGATGTGTTCACAAAGAGTTATTCTAGCTGAATATGTGGGTGGATAAGTTTCAGGTGCTGTCCACTTGGTCACAGGGGTGGGTATGCATTGTCTGCGTAATTGTGGATATCACGGCTCTGTTTAAATGTTGTTCAATAAAGCAGGACGAAAATTATAAAGTTTCTCTGTGAGCCAATTTAGAAAGAAATCATGCTTAAGCGGTCTATAATCTCCAATGCCATTTGCCTAGGAAACAAGTGAACCCCTCCAACTAGAATATAAATTTAGTTTAACCCGATTGGATTAAGGGCGCAGAACACAGTATGTATCCGAGACCCCAAACAATAATAATTCAAGTATAAAGTAGTGCGCAACAGAATTTGAAAAAAAAATTGAGAGATTAGTGTGCACGTTTAAATAGCGATGCGGAAACTGTGATGAATAACAAAGGGAAACGTTCTATGAGTGTATGCATTGAGTTGGATTTAAGTGTTTTGATAGATTTGTGTACCTTTGCGATTGAATACTGTTACCACCAACTACGGCTGCAGCTCACATGACATCCGCTGAGCGGTTTCTAAAACTGGGTTTAAACAAATAACGAGTCTGGAACTTTTGGCTCATTTTTATGTTCCGCTAGTTCACCTTTATCCGAGGGTAACCTATATCCGTTGTTTGTAATATAACGAATTTAGGGATGTGAAGTCACGAAAGGTGGTCTCAAATCGGAACATATGATGAAAACATTGCAAATTTGAAACCACGGTCATCAGACTTAATACTCCTAAACGGATATAGGTCACCCCGCGGATAAAGGTGGACTAGCGTTACACTGTAACCTGAACTCAAACATATTCTATCTTTTTACATTTCTTGTAAATCCTACTATAAGTTTTAAAGCGTCGAATCTTTTCACTTTGGGGTCCTTAACCACGTAATACTCCTGGCAAAATTACAATCTTCAGTTTGAAACTGAAGCTGTACTTCGAGATAATGTAGATAGAGATCGTGGTATGATTATACCATGGACAGTAGTCCCAGGACCAAAAGTTAGCCACGAGCCTCTACCGGCATTCATATTGAATGTATCCCACCACCCAAATCCACTTCGCCCTATATGGTCCACAATGCTACCTTGAGTTGCTATATTTGTACCTTGTATATAAAATCAATTCTAGCACGTTGTATTGCGTACGACAGCATTATTTATAGAGAATACCTTGCATGCAGACAAACATGTAGATAGACGTCCGTGCTTGTAATAATTTTGATAGCTTCATTTAATTGTCAGCATCATGTCGACATCGATATTTATAGTATCAGCTCTCGTGCTCCAAGTCTTTATCCAGTATACAGCTTGCATGTGCTTGTAGCCGAGAAACAATAAAACAATAAAACAATTTCTGGTCGCTTGTGAAGATTACATAAGTCTTTTGAGACCGTATTACCCATGAAGTGAATAGTTCTGTCCAGTACAAGACAGTAATTAAAAGTATACAATACTCTCGAGACTTCGTCACACACACAGAAACACTTTTGTTTCCTATTTTTTATGTTCAATGATTCTAGAGATTTCAAGATTCAGATAGTAACTATTACGTATTGCTCGTCTAATAGCAAAAAAAGCCATAATTCCTAGAGATTAACAAAGTGCTTTTCAAACAATTTTCTTTCTCATGCAAGACATCTGTTCGCAGAAACACGCCGTTTTGTCGTCTGTGCGCATGCGCGTCTGTAGGATCATTGCAAATGTCCTCAACCTCCATGTCCGAGGTTACACGTGACGTCATGGCTGTTGGACGGACACCTGGCGTGTGACGACATCTCACAGCTGGTGTGTGACGTCATCTCACTGCTCTGTCCTGACAGCTTGATACGTTTACATCCGTCTGAAGTTGACTCCAAGCTGCAACAAACACGTTTGGAACTCTCAGTTCTCTTGTCACCATGGCGTGAGCTGTCGTTGGCACTGACGGACTGAAGACTGGGGGAACTACCGACACTGTCACGTGCCTGTTCAAACGTCTTCTTGTCACCGCCCTGTTGTGTCACAGCGAACTTGTCCTCGTGAGGAACATCAGTTCCCATGATGCGACATTTGAAGCACTCCAGACACCAACACGACTCGTCATCAGATTCGGACTCTGAGTCGCTGGACCACCAAGAGTGCTGACGTGTGGATGTCTCGGTGTTGGTGACGTAACTGGATTTGGGTGCGGCCATCTTTGAAGCTCTGACTTTCTGTATAGAAAAAAGTTCCCAATATGATATATATGTGCGTAGCGGTTTTAAATCCGCAAAAAATGTTTCATTCGAATTAGAATTAACTCGCTTATAGTATTCCGTGAGCAAATATAGCCACGAAAGACAGCAATTTTAAAATGCAGCAAATTGTCGAATATCATGCTGAATGTTATCTCCTTTTTGACAGAGCATGTCGAATAAGGAAACAAAGGCAGTACCGTCTAATGAGATATCATGGATCCAACCCTGAGGTGTGGCCCAAAAACGCATAACGTCAGTCATTTGAAGAATCTGACCTGTAGAACCTCTAAAGGAGTAGGTCGTGACGTAGGGGCAGGGCGCTGTGTGCATGTCAGGTTGGTAACGTTACTGGAGTTGGGTGCAACCATCTTTGAGGCTCTGACTTTCTGTAAAAAAAAGTTTATAATATGTTACATAGGTCATCTGCAAGTAAGTGTTGTAATTCCTAAGAAAATGTTTCATTCAAAGAAACGCTGTCTTTTTGAGGGTTTGTGACATTCCGTAAATAAATATAACAACGAAGTTCCGCAGTTATCGACTCCGCCTGATATCATGCCACAATGCTGTCGACTTAAGAAACTACCAAGCAGTACTCCGCTGCATGATATCACAACCACCCCTGAGGCGTGGCCAAAAAAAAGTAACATGAGTTATTAGAACCTGACCTGTAGAACCTCCAAAGGTGTAGGTCGTGACGTCAGTGTTGGACGTTGTGACGTCATCCTTTTGTCACCGTGACCACCCATACGCATGTTGGGATGTTTCCCATCAGGCCTTGTGGAAGATTGTGCGGTCCTGATTGGCTGACCACTCTTCTCCGTCCGTGGATCACATGACGGGATCGTCTGGCGGGAAAACATAAGAATTTATGGACTAAGAAACTATCACTTTTTATGTGTGCAAAACGTGATATTAGAGTTATGAAACAACAACAATATGTTGTATGAAAAAATGTTGCAATTGAAAATGTTAAGAGTTGGGTTGACTAATATCCCTACCTGTTTGACGTCACTGGATAAAAGCTGGTTTGGTCGAGATGTCGACTTGTCCTTGTAGCCGTTACCATGGCAACGAGAGTCACCCTGGTTGGCCGTCCGGACACCTTTTGGTGCATCATGGGATGCTGCAGCACTTGTCTTCACCGCTGGAGGGCGCGACTGAGCAGTCTGGACCTATTGTAAAAATGTTAAAAATAGCGTTTAAAAGTCTTTTAGAGTAGCTTGATTTGATTCATTAGGGAACCAATCAGCCCATGGCTGAGAGAGAAACTGAAACACGGGCTATCAGTTTGAGAGCAACTTCATCAGCAAAAACAATCACGATGGCCCACAAGGACAATTCGCCGTCAAAGTTACGCAAACTATTTTTGTCGTCTAACTAGAGAGAACACATATTCGCCTATAATATTGCGCAAATTATTTGTTCTACAAGCAGACGATCAAATATGTCCTTGTGGGCCACAGTATGCTTAAGATATATAGATTATGAAGGGATGCTCTTTATGTAGAGTTGTCTCACCTGTTGGCTACCGGGGAACAGCACGGCGTTGATCCGATATGCCGGCTGGTGCCAGAAACCTTCATCATGGCCGCTCCAGATGCCGTCCTGACCAGGGCGTACCCTCACCGAACCACTGTCGTAACCAGGGCGTACTCTCACAGGACAACTGTCGTACCCAGAGCGTACCCTCACAGGACCAGTGCCGTACCCAGGACGTACCCTAGTAGAACAAGTCTCGGAGTAACCCGGGCGTACACTCCCGCCGTCATGACCAGGGCTTTTCCTCACAGCATGGTGTTTGGGTTGACCAGCTGATGGAACCGACGGTGGTACTGATCGGTGTTCCTGTGGAAAATGTTTTGTGAAGATGAGAAAAAAAGACAACTGCAACGAGTGTCATCTATGAGTGACTTCAACACAATCGTAAGCTATGGCACTCGTGTTTTTTTTGCTGACGTTATAATACACCTGGTGTATTATTTGCAGCCAGTAGGTACCCAATGTTTTGAGTAATAATGCTGATTTACATGCTCGAGGCGCCTCCGCGAGCACGGGACCCCCTTTTTTTTACGTCCCTTTCGAAAGACGAAGTCGTTATCATAACTTTTATGCAGTAAGTTACACCAAATATCTTCCACAAAATAAGTCCAGAAATTCTATAGTTATGCTGACTAGAACTATCTTGATACACAGACAGACACAAACTCATAAAACAATTCCTCCATTTTTCATAAATGTAATTTATACCTGTTGGGAACCAGTAGCTTGTTCAGAATTTAGGCGGGAAGCCTGGATGGTTCGGTGTGCCTTCAGCATGTGGTGTGCAGCAGCGCTCTCTGTCGGTTCATGTCGGTACGACACCAGGTCACCTGTAGGGTCGCTGGCCTTCTTAGCCGAACCCTTTGCTGTGACAGAACCTTTCTCCGCAGCTGCAGCTGTGCTGGGCTTCACATCGACTGTGGGTTTGTCCATAGACGTCCCTGTATGATCAAGGAGGTTAAAAGAAATAACCTCCTTGGTGTGATGAATAAATGGATAAAAATGCCTTTATTATTATTTTTGCCCATCGAGGTAATAAGTCTGTGTAACACAAACTCCGCTGTCCAGGGCTGTAACTGGCCCCTCCCTGCGGGGAGCCAGCGAATGTTTGGCGGGCTGCTAAAAGCGAGATTTAATCAGGCTACGAAGTAATAGATACGTACAGATCGCAACGATGATCATTGTTTCTCAATAATGATGACAACGTATGGCAATATCGATTTTCTAATGCATCTCATATGTCTAAAGTTCTACATAACAGAACCAGACCATGTCCAGGACAAAAGATACAAAAACTTGAAGTTCTGCTGCTGTAGCAAAGTCACAGACCAGGGGCCCAAAAATCAATCTTAGCCTTTTTCTTCCCAACCCTTATTCACATATCAAATATCATTACACACACGTACAGACCATCCAGAGGTTCTAATGTTTATATAGTGTGACCGCAAATATTCGAAAACACAGACATACACACGCACAAACACACAAATACAAACACAGACAGAGGGAGAGAGGAGGGACAGACAGACAGGCAAACACGCACAAAGGTACACCGAAAACAATACATCTATTTTTTGTGGAGATAATAAGATATTTCTATCATTAACACACTATCATAGTATGATATGTGCTCTTGATCTTATGCTCTACATTAAGGGCACTCTTACCTGTAGGGTCTACAGAAGACGCTAGGCGGCGCTGTTTGACCACACCGTGAGGAGGAGACCGCCGTCTTTTCTCCCGACGGGACGACTGGACAGCGGAGACTCCGTGATCTCCCGGAGAAGACGAAGACGTTTCACGTGAGAACGTCTTGTGGCGGCGTGACGTCTTGAGACGCTGTCTGCCCCGGCTGGGACACCGCTCGTCGTCTGAGGAGCCCTCGGAGTCCGCGTCACTCCACAGCCGAGGGGACGGGGCTCTTTTCCGCTCACTGTGGTCTGTACATGTGGCCCGTGTAGGCTTCGGTACAGCGTTCTGTGGGGAGGGGTATGGCAACGTAAGAACGCTGTCTGTCACAAGAATTAAGTACATGTATACAATGCAAGTTATAATGTGTTTATGGCGTAAATACAGCCCCTTTCCCTGGTGCTGAACAGCCATCCATGCACAGAGGAAAACATTGCATTGTACAGTTTTGTCATTCAAACACGGGTAAATACACCTGCCTAGGTTCTGATTAGTAGATTTGCACACATAGACGTTATATCATATTAAGTCAATAAATGTTGGCAAAGATATTCATACCTCCAATTATCTTTGTCCAGTCAATGAGTCATAGTATGTATATTGACTAAACTTTGCTTTTTTTCGTGATACAGATAAACGAAACCGTTATATTATAGTTCAAGTCAGTGGAAATATGTTCAAGTTATGCAAGTTAATATGTGTTTACGGCGTAAATGTAGCCCCTTTCCCTGGTGCTGAACAGCCATCCATGCGGAGAATTAAACCCTGATATTGTACAGCTCAGTTATTCACACACAGGTAAACACACCTGCCTATGATACTGACGTGAACAGAAACTTTTAACGCATTGATTACTTTTCCATGACACATTATCTCCGTAATATTTGGTAATGATAGTCATGTTTCATCTTCAGTATATAACATAGTATCCTTTTATAATTTTTTCGCCTACACTTTGTGATTTGGAACACGAGACAGTTATAGTTAAAGTCAGTGTTAAGATGTTCACACTTGATCATGACGTGTCAACAAAGTTCCGTTTTAGTGATTTCCTTTCAGGATCGCCTGTAATGAAATACCATCGGGAGCTACCCGAGAGCTCTTCGGTACTGTGAGTGTTCCCCGCCCGCCCATGTAATTAGCACGCATCGGGGACACAATGTATTGTAAGAGTTCCCAGGCGTGCGCTAATGAACTGGGCGGGTGGATAACCCTCTCGGCACCGTAGAGATAACTGTGAGCTCACGGTACCTTATGTCTACCAAGCTAGTTGAAACTGTTAGTGACTTTACCTTGTAGTAAGCGGGAGTTTGACGAGTTCCGGCGTGCTCTCTGGGTTGTGGCAGAGATACTTGCGGATCTGTTCCTAGTGGAAAAATATCACACGTTAGAATCCACGATATGAAACGAATTTCTTCAACATTAACGAGAATAGATCATCCATTTCTACGTTATGTCGGTGTTTAATCAACGGTCGGACAGGCATGATCAGATGTGAAATAGTTACTCTGAACGATCGAAAGGTTTTTATTCATCTACAGCAGTATACATTTCACTGTGCAAGATCTAAGACTTTATCAATTTACAGTGATAGCTAGTTTCATCCAGTATACAATCTAACCTCTGTTGGTAGTCACAAAAACCACAAAATACATGGACACAGTATGTTGAAGATTGTAAATGTACGTAGAATTGGGCGATTGTTGAGGAATTCGAATGCAGTCCCTGAGTTAGTCAGTGACGAGCCTACTTTGATAAAACCACCATTAGAATCACAACCATTGCCGTATGAGGAAAACATCTCGACTTGACGTAAGTATACGAAGATTTATATGGTGTATACTTGTACATTAGAGACGATCTGACACAACGCGGTGAAGTTACTCACCCGACTGTACTCCGTTCTGCTCTCGTTCTTCTCTGTGAAGAGACAGTGTCTGTTTGGTCAAACCTTTCCCCGACATGACGGTATCTTTCCCCCACTGAGCGCTGTACACCGTCTGCTGTCCTATAACTCGCATTTTCCACACTCCAACACTTGTGGTTTGTGAAGTTTTAGCGTGAAAACGGCACGAAAACCGAGAGCCGGTCAAAAATACGTGCCGTCTCCACGAGAGTGTTTCTACACTGTTTACATGTTTGTAGAACCGTTGTCAGGTTCGAACGATCGAAAAAAGTTGTTCTGGAACGGAGCATTGTTGGGTTGAGACGTTCTTTTTGTTTCAGATGAAAGTATGAGTAAAGCTACTATAAGTTTAACAATAGTTTTGGGCACTCTTTGGGAAGGAAATATTTGGCCGTTGCCCGCAAATGTTTACTTAAAAAAAAATGGACCGTTCATTAGAGACGCGTAGCGAAATAGAGTAGTACTGCAGTTAGAAACAGCTCACACCGGCTGGAAGTTGCTCAGTCGGGACATGTGAAAAATTTCACTAGAGGATCACTAGAAGTTTAGCGTAAGTAACAACGTATCACGTTCCTGGTGTTATGATGTCATTCTTGATGAACCTGTTTCTCTACAGTGGTGGTTTTGGTTTTAGATACTAGTAATATGAAACAGCAGCCCGATTTGGAAGAAAAGGGGGGAGGGGGGCGATGGCAAAATTTGTGGGAGGGGGGCAGTCTTTCTTGAGTTCTAGGAGTTCTAGTCCATAGTCAAACTTCCTGGACTTTTGTTAGCACTTGATTTGGATTTGTTCATATAGTGCTTCTTGTCTTAAAATAAACGTCTTTGTTTTCCAATGAGTTATGTTTTCATGTTTTGAAATCCTCGCGAAAAAATACAGGAAATCACTTTTCAGAGGGCTAAATTTCCAACATTTCCTTGGACAAAAATGTTTGCCCTATTAACCCTCCGGCGCCTACCAAAAATCAGCAAAAGAACCCTCAGAACAAAATCATTGATATGAGTATACCTTTCTAAAGGGTAACTGTACATTATTTATCATGAATATGTCTACACTAAGTCCATTTTCTCTGTTGTTTTTGTTGTTGACATTTTGAGATGTAACAACAAGTCTTTGTACCGACTCAGATTTTATTAACACTAACGTTATGTCTGTATGTTCTTTTACAGAGCAATTCCCAATATCTGCTGTGTGCCAACAGCAAGGTAGAGTGGTTTGGAGTTTAACATCATACCATTTTTGATGATGCTGCATTAAGACCTGACTTACTACTTGGCATTTTCTTGTGGTAAATTTTACCATGGATGAACTGAATACCAATGATGGCGTTAAAGAACCAACTGAGAAAAGCGAAGATGAAAATTGTCATACCAACAAGGAACCTCCCTCCAGTGCACCTCCCCCAACCAACGGTAGTCCTTCTTCCAACAACATTCCTCACCAAGAAGGAAGCCAACACGCAGCCAGAACACAACAACAATACGCTCTCTTAAACGTCCCGCACATACAGCAGCGCTGGGAGTGGGATTGCGGACTGGCCTGTACCCAGATGGTCCTCCGACACGTCTTACCCTCCCCGCCGTCCGCCGACAGTTTCCGGGCCCTCTGCGAGAAGATGGACTTCGGTTGTAGCGTGTGGACCGTCGACCTAGCTCGAATCATGGCTCACTTTAACGTCCCCCATCTACTTTGCACACTAACTCTTGGCGTCGACAACGGGTACCAACAAGAGAGCTACTATCTGGACCATTTTGACAAAGACAAACAGAGAGTTAACCACCTATTTACCAATGCAGCGTCCTTGGGAATACGCACTAAGGAAAAGGCCGTAACCGTACAGCATATACGGCGTCATCTATCGGAAGGAAACGTAGCCATCGTGTTGGTTGACTCCTCTAAACTACACTGCGTTTGGTGCAACGAGAACAAGGCTTGCTCGTGCTGGCCTTGTCACATGTTTTGGTCTTGTTTATCTGAAGGTTTAGATGAAGAAGAAGTTTCTGTGGCCTCTGAAGTAAACGAGAAAGAGAAAAGAAGTGGCAAGAATATTCCTGACTCTCAAGACAGGAAAGAAGATGCAAATGTACTTGAAGAAGAAGGACTACCAGACGTATACCAAGACGCAGATGCACAAATTTCAGGTGATGATTCTGCAGATCAAAATAACATTAAATCGGAGCATAGCCAAACATCGGAAGAGACATCTCCCAAACAAGGGAGCCCAGAAAAAAAAAAAAACACAGCAAAAACACCTGACAAATCCGACAAGTCTGGCTACCAGGGACATTTCATTGTTGTTTGTGGGTACAGCGAAGAAGGAATTTTGTACAGAAATCCTGGACTGGCGACTGATCTATGCTGTTGTACGCAACAGAGTTTTGAAGACGCCAGAAAGAGTTACGGCACGGACGAGGATATCCTTTTTGTCTATCAGCACATAGACAGTGATAGCAGTATGTAAATTTGTGGTTAGTTCGATTTTATTTTTATGTACCACACATGTTGGATAGAGAGCTTTTTTTCTTTAGTTTAGGCCATGTTTAGACCATGTTTATTTAATTATATGGATGACATTATATAGATGACATAGATAAGATCATCTCGGAAGTAATTTTTAGCAAGCGTGGGGAAAAATGCTTTGGCAAACAATTTACCTTTTGTATGAAATCTAATCATCAGGAAGTTTGAACAAATGACTCAACACATTAAGGGTAAGGTTTACTAGTAAGTATACCTAACAATTTTGTTCCTTTTTTCTTTGACCTCAGAGTTAACTTTGGCATTTTATGACATTAGTATCTGTATATATAATATATATATATATGGTCATTTTGTTGCTGCTTTACAGTATGGGCAAATTTTTCAAGCAAACAAAAATTGATAAATGAGTCAGTGTCATCCGTATAATTGAATTCATTATAACATGGCCAGTTGCATATAACTAAACAACATCTTTTCTTTGTTGTAGATATTCCCACATACTAAATCTTTTATTTGAAGATTCCCACCAACCCAGCCACTCACACTATATGTATACATGTATGTCTCGTTTTATGTTACAAGTTGTCTTATTTCTGGAAATCATATTTTCTTAGAATTGTTTATTCATACATATATGTATTACATACATACATGCATATACTAAAACAACACTGAAGCCTGTTACAAAGTTAATACCGTGCTGTAAAACTGACTGAATTAAGTTTGTTTAAGTCTTGAAATAGCAACCTTAACATATATATGCAGTTTTAGTCTTAAAATAGCAACCCAGTACTTATAGATAGATAGATAGATATCTGATAGAGTGATAGTCAAGAGTGTTTTTAAATGAAGTACAGCAAATTCAGATCATGTTACCTGAATAGCACATACATCCTGTGACTGTGTGTGTGCACTTTTGTGCACCCATATTGGAGCTGGTTTGGGGTTTTGTGCGCGTTAAAAACCTGCGCGTTAAAATATGCAAATTAGCTGATTCCCTTGGGATCTGAAAACTTTTTTGCTGTTTTTAACTTAAAAGCTTGAAGATGATAACACAAAATAAAATTAAGTATCATATTGTTGTATTCTAGAGTACAATATCCCTTTCTGTAAATATTCCAGGAGTTTTAAAGTCATTTTTAAATGTTAAGTTTTAACGTGCAACAAAGGTTGACATCTACATGTGAAACAATCTGCTTGAGAAAAGACAAAATGAAGCTTGTAGAATGGAGAAAAGCCTCAAGCAGTTATATTTTACAATACGAAGCCTCACATTAGTAATTTTTCCATGTATTTGTGTCAAATTCAAGTGATTTTGAAATCTTCTGGATATGCAAATTAACCTATTCCCAAGGGACCCAAAAATTAGGGGCTTTTCAAACCAAAGATTCAGGTAACAGATGGAAAATCATATAATGGGGACACATTTTTCTGACTAAGAATTTATCAATGCACAACTTAATTTTTTAACGCGCAGATTTTTAACGCGCGCGCAGATTTTTAACGCGCAGAAAACCCGTTCCCTTGGAGCTGATGGTGCCAAATTGTTATTTTTGTGCACCTTAAAATTCTTGTGCACCTGCATATTTGTATAAAGGTTATAAGGTATGCTGAGGTGCTAGTGCACTAGTGTACATCAGTATTAACATCTGGACTGTTTACATTTAGAAGAAAATGGTAAATAAAACCGTTGTTGCATTGCTTGTTTCAAAAATTGTACATAGTTTTCCTGTTAACATTTTCTCTATTCTGAGAGATTCACGATTTTGTAGGGACAATGCAAGTGAGGAACACTAGCATTTTGACAAAGCTAAACAAGGACATCTGTAAGATATACAAAATTAACCTGGGCAAAACAAAAGAAAACATCAAATTTACAAGGTTCAAGATATTTTTAAGATTGGTCGAGATAGGGTGTGTAACTAATAGAATTTCAGTTTTCCATTTAATGTTTCCGTCCTACATATATATTTGTCTAAGAATTGCCCCCAATTGGTCAGGTGTGTACTTTCATCAAGAGAGTACAGTATAAAAACAAGGATAGCAGAGAAAGCAGAATTCACCCCACTTTGGGTACAAAATACAATTTTAGGCTGTCTGTACACACACATACATTGTACATGTGTACACATACACACACATGTATACAAATGTACATGATGTACACACATGTGCACACATACACATGCACATACGCACACACTCATCTTACACACACATACACAAACACACACACACATACATTGTACATGTGTACACATACACACACATGTATACAAATGTACATGATGTACACACATGTGCACACATACACATACACATGCACATACTCACACACTCATCTTATACACACATACACACACACACATACATTGTACATGTGTACACATACACACACATGTATACAAATCTACATGATGTACACACATGTGCACACATACACATGCACATACACACTCATCTTACACACACATACACAAACACACACACACATACATCGTACATGTGTACACATACACACACATGTATACAAATCTACATGATGTACACACATGTGCACACATACACATGCACATACACACTCATCTTACACACACATACACAAACACACACACACATACATCGTACATGTGTACACATACACACACATGTATACAAATGTACATGATGTACACACATACACATGCACATACGCACACATCTTACACACACATACACAAACACACACACACATACATTGTACATGTGTACACATACACACACATGTATACAAATGTACATGATGTACACACACATGTGCACACATACACATGCACATGCACATACTCACACACTCATCTTACACACACATACACAAACACACACACTCATACAAAGACCCCAGACTTACATGTATGTCTAGTATATGATACAATTTTCAAATTGAATACAACATGTAGAACCGACCATTACTAAATATGCAGAATATTATAGCTGACAAGCCTAAAGGGGGGTTACTGAGAGATCGTGACTCAAACAAAACCAAAGGTCTTTGTAAAGCCATCTCTGATTGGTAGATACGTACCAATACCACAAATTAATCATGTTCCAAAGAAAAACAAAACGTGGCAGAGTTTGATAATATAAACATCGAAACATCATGCGCTAGTCGTGATGTCACCTTTTGAATAGACATTTCACTGATTGTCTGGCCATATCTCATGCGTATGTATGCAAAACGACGCAGTCATTTTCGTCCCTATAGTTTTCTATTGCGGATGTGGTGGACTTGCACCATGATATTTTCTCGAGTTAAGGGAAACGTGGTCGTCTTTCGACCCTAAGTTTTGAGAGGCACAAATCGCAACAAGGTGAGGTGTTTGAAAGATGGGGACTCATCCAATGGACAAGAAAGCTGAGACTTGGAGAAGAAAGGTAAGGCAATGTTTCTGTCTCATCTAATCGTCTTGCCACACCCTTATTTCTTCTGCCATTAAAAACTGTCCAAATTTGATGCATTTTTCAGCTGATTCAGTCCAAATATCCCATGCAATGGTTTGTAAAATATATCAATCTTGTCTTACAATGTTACAAAATGCTTTATTGCCTGTAGGGATTAAAAAAAACAATGTTTTCTGTGATTTTTTTTTTTTTGCCTTTTGTTAACGGACGGCCATTGGTCAGATTGTGTCCCTTGCAATTGTTCCTAGTGTTTACAATGTTATCGATTTGAGATTTTTAAAAAATCCTTTTGCTGGAAGAACAGATTTTCCAAAGATGTATTCAGTGTAGGTTTCACCCTTTCTTGACCTAAGCATTAGAAAATACAAAACCTAGACACATTTCTGATCAGATTGTGTCTAAACTAGGGCTGGGTACCGGTGTGACAGCGATCTCGCCACCCCGTGATCTCGCCCCCCGGGGGCGAAATCACTAGCGATCTCGCCCCCCCGGGGCGAAATCGCTAGCGATCTCGCCCTCCCCGGCTAGTGATCTCGCCCCCCTACCTCGCCCCCCTTTAGCGATTTCGCCCCCCCCCCAAAAAAACCGGGTTTACATGACATTTTAGAAGTTGATTGGTATAAATCACAAAATGCAGTTTCAGAATGATATAAGTACACGAGTTTGATACATAACTCCATTCATAGTATCAATAGTAACGTAATTACATGGTAATAAGATAGTTGAACTTGTTTCAGACAAGGAGGGTTGGGTCCCTTGTATTCCCATTATTGCATATACCTGAGTCTTGACATAAGATGTATTTCATTGTATTCACCTGTCCTCAAACAACCTATATATCTCCAATATGAAGTCTCTACCATGAAGTGACCATAAAAGAACTATGTAATGTCTTTATTAATTATGCAAATATTAGGTATTAATTAGAATAACGCACATTTTGGTATATATATTTTGGCTAGTATTTAGGAACTGATGCATTTACCCGTGTTTCTTAAGACTGGTACTTTACCAGTGTTTGTGTAGCTAACAGCTATGTCAACTTGCGCGTAGATAGTGTTTATAATGAGAAACTATTATTCACGTGTGTTTTTGTTACTGCTTTGGAAATGTTTCCAGCACAAGAAAGAAAACACTGTGACAAATTGAAAACATATAGCTGGCGTATTCCGTACCATAGACGGTGTTGATTTATACGTTCGCAGTAGCACTGTTTTTATGCCACCTCAGCTGCAAAAATTGTCTTTTTCATTTCAATGTCATGTTTACACCGAACAATATAGTATCGACTTTCGAGGTATGACAGGCATCTTACGGTACGGTAATAAGGTGCCATAAGGTACCAGGTAACACACCATACACGTTACTCCCCAGGTGCAGTATAGTACCAGGTAGCGCACCTGTAATATGTAGTAACCAGCTGCTCTTGGGGGGGGGGGGCGAAAACGCTAAAGGGGGGCGAAAACGCTAGTGATCTCGCCCCCCGGGGGGGCGAGATCGCCGGGGGGCGAGATCGCTGTCACACCGGTACAAAAAATTCAGGTCCGGTTCAGGTCCAAAGGATCAGGTCCAGGTCCGGACCTAAACCTGGACCTGATGCAGTATGATTCATACCAATGGTCCATTTCACTACAAATAGATCTGTTTGGTGGAGTATTAGACTTACACTGGCATTTTAAAATCCTTCAACACTAACTGCACCTGTGCAATTGGCTGTAAAACTTGGTAGAAATTACTATAAACTCTACTCTACTTCACTCTTGTTATTTTCTTCCACCTACAAGCGCCAAAACGTTGATTTTCTAATCGGTCCAACATCCGGTCCACCTAATTTTTTCAGGTCCGGTTTTTCTGTACTGGTCCAATAAGAAAAACCGGTTTTGTACCGGTACGCTGTACCGATACCCAGCCCTAGTCTAAACATATGTCTAGAAATGTTATAGGCGTATGTGCTATGATATATAAATCTGCAGTATATGTACAACAAATTCGTGCTCAAAACTCTCAAATCTAGCCGAATTTGAACATTGTTCGATGACGTTCAATCTGAAGTAATTCAAACTGAACCCGCATTCTGTTTGGGCCATCTGCAGTCATTGTCTGGTTTTCACTGTAAACCAATGCTCATGCAGACAGCCATTAAAAATGCTCCATTTACAGACAATTGGGGAAACGGGAGGCCCTGGCAGCCCAAGGATTTGTTTGTAGAATTCACCATTGTTCAAAATATGTACAATCTACACAAACCTTCAAAAGATCCCTGACATGCACCAAAAAGTAGTTGACAAGCAACTGGATATGGTTTTGTCTTCATATTGTCTTCAGCTTGATTTTGCCTTACCTTTGTTTTCTTTGGAATCCAAATTGTCTTCAGTCTGAATTGTCTAACAACATTTCCTATTGGACATCTGAAATTGTCTTCATTCATAGTTAGAGTATAAAAGACCTGTTTCTTCCAGATCACTTCAGTGTCACTGGCGAAAACTGGTGGATTCCAGTTGAAACGTCTGACCGTTTCCAAAACCATATCCAGTTGCTTGAGTAACTACTTTTGGTGTATCTTATTACCTGGATGTCTAACCTACATTGACGTATCCCTGATATGAACTGGAAACAAAGTAGACTGTTGTGAAAGTGTGCTGTCGTTTTGAAGTCTAGGTAGTATAATGCCAAGTGCTTTGTCAACTGGCACGGAAGTAAACAGAGCCGTAACATCAAAAGATCTATTAGTTCTTTGTCTTGCCTCTCATTTTTTACCCAAATAACTTCTTACCTGACGAAGGTGTCTGAGAGACATCAAAATGTAAGCAATGTAAGTGACTTCTTTGTACTCTGTGATATTTTAGATGGCAGGTGGATGGCTGTTGGTCGTGTTGGGCCTGTGTTTGGCAATGGTTCCATCGTGTGCTGGTGAAAGTGGCGGCTACAGCCTACAGCTAGGCCTGACGCTCACACAGGGGTACTTCCCAAACAACACCTACATCGGTGAGTGCACAATGTCTCAGCCCTAATTGGAAAATGCATTTAAGTTTGCAGGGACTTAATTTTGTTGTAGCGGAAAAAAAGGACTTTCCAAGCAGAGGTTAGGCTCAGTCGTTTTTATCGGGGTTTCTATTTTGTCATTTTTCTTGAAGTACGCCAGCCAAACTTAGGTTTTGACACAGCAAGATATAAAAAAAAAATAGAAAGCCCGATAAAAACGACTAAAAAAACGTTAAAAAAATAGCCGGAGCCTAACCTCTGTTTGGAGAGTAGAAAAAAAGGACTTTTCACGGTTATGCACCATGCACTGTAGTCCTTTAACTGCCATAGAAAAACGTTCGCGGGGGCTTTATGTCTGCGGTGAAGTGGCCACCGCAAAAACAGCAAACATTAAACCACCTCAAAAGTTTTTGCATTTATAGTATTTCGATTCAATTTACAGTTTCAACATTGCAGACACACACACTTTGTTCTGTCACAAAGAAATTGTAGCCTGAAAGACAATTCCATTTTACGTGTCTGTTTCAAATTGCCAGTAAACAGCACTTTGGGTTGTCCCTCAGTAGCTCAAGTTGTATTCAAATTATAAGATTAGGGCATCTCGGTTGGGGCTGCACCTGTATTTTGGGAGGGACGTGAAATACATGTAGGGGTGAAGTGTTTGAGGAGAAACTTGTACCTTGACGAAAGCAGAAGCAACTCGTACGCTTCCTGAATTTGTGACGAAGTTTTGCTCAGCTAAATACGATTGCGTGGTACAACTTGCCAACCGGGTATTTCGAAACCATGTTCTGTGTGTAGTTTTTTGGTGCCCAAAGTATAATCATTCATATACATTGTAATTAATCAGTTATTACTAACAAGTACTATGTATGCATGTACAGTCAAACTGTATTTTTTTTTTAACAGCCACCTTTGCAGAGCGACCACCTGCTTATTGCGTTCACTTAGTGGCCGCTATAGACAGGTTTGAATGTATGATAAAGGAAAAGGCATGACTGTATGAAAAAGATTATCATAATTACAATTGTTTGAATCCAGTGAACATCACCCGTGATGGGGGACGTGTAGAGGAGTACAAGGGCTACCGGCATGGCGCTGTTTTCAGCAGGGTCAGTGTGAAGGCTATCGATGGGGAGAACATGCCTGTGGGCACCTTCGTGGAACTGCTCTACAGCTCCATGAGGACCTGCACAGAAATGAGCAGAACCGGGGTGAGTCCTAGCCTGTATTAAAACTAGCCACGGCCTTACCGAAGCATTCATAACTAACTGTGGGGTTTGACAAGGCTGTAATCTTAGTCCAACTTTGTTTAATTTATCCATTAGTGATTTATAAGATGTCTTTGATTACCAAACCTGCAGTCCACCTAATAGATGTTACACAATAAGAAAGTGTCATGTTTATTATATGCAGATGACCTGGTACTTTTGTCTGAATCCCAACAGGGTCTGCAAACTTCTCTAAATAGATTAGAAAATTATTGTGAATCATGGAAATTGAGAGTTAATCTTAAGAAAACTAAAGTCATTGTGTTCACAAAAGGTGGCCGTCTGCCCAAAGACTGCCATTTTCTTTTTAATAGACATGTAATAGAAATTGTTACAAATTATTGCTGCCGTCTGCCCAAAGACTGCCATTTTCTTTTTAATAGACATGTAATAGAAATTGTTACAAATTATTGCTATCTTGGTATTGTTGTAAATTCAGCTGGCACGTTCAAGGCAAATAACAAATATCTTCACAGTAAAGGCCTGAGAGCTCTCTTTGGAATCAACCAATCCCTTAGCAAAGCCGACGCCTCTATATCTGTAAGAAACAAACTATTTAACACATGCGTGAAGCCCGTATTGTTGTATGGTTCGGAAATCTGGGGGTCATTCAAAACCCCAAAATCATCACCAATCGAAGCTATTCACCTAAAATTTTGCAAACAATCTCTGAATGTTCCCAGGTCTGCATGTAACCTTGCTGTAAGGGCAGAACTGGGAAGACACCCTCTTAAACTGGAAGCGTCCCTTAACGCAATTAAACACTATATAAGAGTCCGACAGAACGTGCCAGCTGATAGTCTATCTGCAGACGCCCTTTTGTGCCAACTTGAGCTAGACACATTAGGCACTAAATGTTGGGCATCTGGAGTCCGCAAGACATTAGAGGAATGTGGTTTTGGCTACGTCTGGCATTCTCCCATGTCATCTGTCCTAAATACATCACAAATTATTTCATCCATCGACCAACATTTAAAAGATATGTACTTTCAAACTTTCGTGGCAGAAATGTGCAGCAACAACAAATTACGAACATACAAATTACTTAAGACTACCTACAACGAGGAGAAATACTTAAAGATTGCAAACATTCGACACAGAACAGCTATAACAAAACTTCGTATTAGTTCACACAAACTCCATATTGAAAAGGGCAGACATAACCACATTCCTCCGGAGCAAAGAATCTGCCAATATTGCAACCTAAATAAGATAGAGGATGAGTATCACTTTATTATGGACTGTTCTTTATACACCAACGAAAGAAACGTCCTCTTCGATTGCATGCATGATATGTTACCTAATTTCCGTTATATAAATAGTAAGGAAAAATTCATATTCTTGATGCAACTAGATAAATCCTGTATTATTGATTACATCTGCCCTTATGTCTACAACTGTATTAAGCAGCGAGAAGAAGTTGAACCTGTACATACTAGCACATAGTAGTCTCTGTAGATGAAATTGTGCCTTATACTATAGTTACGACCTGTACTTAGCTTGTTGGAGCATAAATGTACAATAAAGGTCTTTCATTCATTCATTAAATCTCACATGTAGCAGCCCACCCAACATTTGCCGGCCTCATAGAGCCCCACAGCAGTTACAGCCCCAGACAGCAGAGTTTGTGTTACAGCCCTGGACAGCAGGGTTTGTGTTACAGCCCTGCCCTGGACAGCAGAGTTTGTGTTATAGCCCTGGACAGCAGGGTTAAACGTTTGTGTTACAGCCCTGGACAGCAGAGTTTGTGTTACAGCCCTGGACAGCAGAGTTAAATGTGTTACAGCCCTGGACAGCAGAGTTTGTGTTACAGCCCTGGACAGCAGGGTTTGTGTTACAGCCCTGGACAGCAGAGTTTGTGTTATAGCCCTGGACAGCAGGGTTTGTGTTACAGCCCTGGACAGCAGGGTTTCAGTGTTACAGCCCTGGACAGCAGGGTTTGTGTTACAGCCCTGGACAGCAGAGTTTGTGTTACAGCCCTCCAGGACGGCAGAGTTTGTTTTACAGCCCTGGACAGCAGGGTTTGTGTTACAGCCCTGGACAGCAGAGTTTGTGTTACAGCCCTCCAGGACAGCAGAGTTTGTGTAACAGCCCTGGACAGCAGGGTTTGTGTTACAGCCCTGGACAGCAGGGTTTGTGTTACAGCCCTGGACAGCAGGGTTGGTGTAACACTGCCTAGGTTAGTCCTAAATTGGATAGGGACAGTCCTTTGAAATCTGTTCCAACCACACCTTTACAATGTGTATGTTCCAATGCCCACATGTTCCATATGCTGTGACACCCCTATATGAATGGCCACCCCCGTGTTTATACTGTACATTATAACGCTCCCATGTTGTGGGACCTCTATATGTTAGGGTTAAGGTTATAGGCTTAGGGTTAGGGATATGGCTTGAGGCTGTCTACACATAGAGGTGTCAGAACATAGACGTGGGATATCAGAACATTGGGGTGTCAGAACATAGATGTGGGATATCAGAACATAGGGGTGTCTGAACATAGACGTGGGATATCAGAACATAGGGGTGTCAGAACATAGGGGTGTCTGAACATAGGGGTGTTAGAATACATATAATTATATAGGTTAGAGGTGTCAGAACACATGCAGACGGGCAGAACAGACATGTTAGAACATAGAGCATACAGGTGCCAGAACATAGGAGTGTCCAAAAAAAGGCATACAGGCAAAATTTAATTTGAACTGCTTTCTTCATTAGTTTGTATATTGCTTACAACCTCGCTATGTCATTGTCCACTTCCATGAAAAACACCATATTATAGAATGCATTTGAGCGACATTCTCCTGACAGATGATTGGCTAACAATTTCACTAGTACGCACACTATAAGGTCTATCTCTCCTTCACTTATAACACTTGTATGTCTCCATTTCTGCACGATTTTTACAGGCACAAGTTCTGGAGGGAACGGACTGTCCTAACCTGCTGTTCCCCCTGACCCTCACATGGAAGGCTCCAATGTGGGACGTCGGAAAAATCAACTTCATGTGAGTTTTGACGTACATTTGTGTAACTCTTTGTTGTGTTTGTTGTAACGTTATACCCGGTAATTGTAATAAGGAAAATACTTGGTGTAACATATCAGGTTTGTACTGAAGTGTATAAGCTCCATATTCGGACGTATTAATTTGATCCTCTCTCACAGGGATGGCCCCTGCTTATGTTTAATGAAATGGACCCTGCCAGCCGAACACCAAAAGCCCCGCCCCTTGTTCGATGTCGGGTTCTATTTCAAAACCACGGTCAAAAACGGCGCGAGTTGCAAAAACATGGCCGCCGCCGCTATTAGGCTGAGGATACTGACTGACTTCGGTTTAGCTTTTGGGGCCTTAAAATCCTCTCAGAACGGGCGACAGAAAAATGCTATGCATTCTTTGTGGAAGGCTACATCCACTGGGTACTGTCATTTTAGGAGGGGACGTATATAATTTTGGTAAGGGCAATATGATTTCAGTCAAAGCGCAAGTGGGAGGCGCTCCATAATATTACCTTGTTAGTGGGCAGGAGTGCCCAGTTTCTGACATGCGGTCGATGCAGGTGTAAAGCTGGGTACGTATATATGTGACAGGTTGTCTACCGTGTTTGTTGCATACATGGCATGTGGATACATACTCAGGAGAAAAACCAAATTAAGAAGAAAGTAGCTCGGTCACTCGCGGAGAGGGAGCTTGTACCACGTGTCAAATATAAGACACCACTACAAAGTCCGCTAGTGCGGAGTCCCGTCTCTTCTACGAACATTGCTTTACATGCGCAGCCTGTCCTGGAAAGGAAGAAAGTAATGCTGTGTAGCGCCTACCCTTCCCAAAACAACAATACTCGGTCGGTATAGTCATCAACAAAAAAGGCATAGCATTTTTCTTTGCCCATTCCTGTCCCGCTAGGGCTGGTTTTGACCGAGTATTTGAAATAGAATAGGGGGTTCTATTTGTTTGATGTGGCGTTCGGCTGGAAGGGTCCATTGCAAAGGCAAGGCAATACAGACCCCTTTTGAAAATCTGCTGCATTCTTTTATGTGCTTGAGGTGTGGCTGTCCCCAAACCTCGAATGAACATTTTGTATCTCAGACGTTAGGAATTTCGCATTCATGTAAAATGCTTATCCACTAATACCCCCGTCACATGTAGCAAAAATCAATCGGACAACGAGTCTGCAAGCTCTAAATTACGAGGAGGTATGACACTGATGCCGACAAAAAAATGGCAGAGTTCCCCCTTCCCGTCAGGGTCATGCCTCCTCCTAATTTAGAGCTCGCAGCCTTGTCGTGCGATCGATTTTCGCTACATGTGACGGTAGTATAAGGACACAGCATTAGGAAATATCAGGGAATCTGTAGGGGTTTTGGACCAGCCAAACACCTTTCTATTACACCACCTGACTCTGCAGTAGTTACTTTATTTCTAACTCTACACACTGACAGGTAAAAATGAGTAAGTTATCTTTGGTATATATTAGGGAGATGCTCTTCATGGGATGTAACGTTGTAGAGGTACTGGGTTTGAGGAAAGCCAGGCGCCGTTTAATGTCCTATCATAATTAAGTAAATGTGTAGAGAGGTTACACTATATTCCATGTAACTCTACAGAGTCTCTTTTCTCTTCTTAAACATGGGTAGAAAAATTTAGAGAGGTTTTCAAAAATTATTACATTGTGGGTTTTAGATGCCATGATAAACATAAAGATTTTGTCCTTCGTTAATCCCAGCAAAAAACTTTGGTGCACAGCGCCAATTTTGTATGACACACCCAGTACACGTTTTTCAATCTCTGCTAAATAGTATCAGACACACATAACAAAACAAATGGTGTGTGGCATTGTGCCAACCCAGCTGTGTAATGTTCCTCAATCAGCCAATTGAACCATTAACCATTGCAAGTAATTGCCAAGTACAGTTCAGGGTTAGACAAGTTTTCAAAAATTCACTTGTCCTATCGGGCAAGTACATTAAAAATTTACTTGCCCGAACCAAATTTTCACTTGCCCGAAATTTAAATTACATTTTTCCATGTGTTTTCACTTTCATAAATTTTCACATTCGTTAAGAGACCACGTCTAGCAAAATAATAGACATTAAACGAGGACAGCAAAAACAACAAAATCAATGTCTCTACTGGCTTAAAAATGACATGGTCAATATAGGCAGGCATTCAGCCCCATGTGCTGTCACACTCGGTGGTAATTTGAGCGGTTCACATCTGGAAATTCTTACTTGCCCGTCGGGCAAGTGGGGAAGCACTTCTGCTTGCCCGAACAGCACTTTTACTTTCCGGGACAATCGGGCTAATGGACTTGTTTATCCCTGCAGTTACTGTAATAGATTATGTATCTGTGTCCTTTTTCGTGTGAGTGGCTCAAACCTTACTGCCTGGTCTCCAGGTTGAAATCTTGGAAAGGTGATGTACATGTAGTTACCATTCCTGTTAACGGTAGTTCACCTTTATGCATGGGGTAACCTATATATCCGTTGTTTTTGAAATGGGTGGTTCAGGGGTATGATTTTAAGAAATAAAGTGAAATGATTTAAGCAATTTCAGTACATTTTCTGTCAGTGGGGTATCGGAGTCTTAGTTCTCATAAAACAGAAAAAAATATCCTCACATGTCCAACACAAGTGATTTTTCTGATCAAAAACAAAATTCTTACTTTGTTACATGTACTTGCATGCACATGTACACATCTAAGCCAAGCCTTATGCACACATTCAAATTGGCTGTTTTTTCCCATAAAATCTATACATTTAGTAGGCACCCTACTGTTTCCTTTGAAATCCACACTGTACTTTCTTCTTGTTGTTTTCCTGTATTTGCTTTCTTCTTTCTTCAGACAACAGTTGACGTGTACAAATTGTCTGGCTTCAGAGAACTACTAGTATGAATATTCATAATTATGGTAGCAACGACTCCAGCAAAATTTGATTACTCATGCTTCTGCTTTATGATAATCAGTCTAGAAGTGTCTTGTTTTTCTAGAATTAGATCTACAGAATATGTGCATTTTGGAAAATGTGAAAGTCACTTTATTCCTGCTTGCTTTAAGTGCATAATTACCAGACCCCGGTAGCTATGGCCTCCCAACCTTCTCCAGACCATGTTTTGGGCTTAAGTCCCAATTCCCAACCCAGGGCCTGGCCGGGTAGTTTTCGAAAATGAAAAATATGATAAAGACAGAACCTAATTATAAACAAAGTTAGTCATGAGCATAATTTGTGTATATCCCTTGGTGAACGCCTTTATTTTTCGTGTCCGCAAACATCCCGGCAAGCCCCGGTTTGGAAATGGGACCTAAGCCTTACCATAGCCGATCATGCCCACCCCCCAACCTTCTCCAAACCATGGTTGCAAGCTAACTAGCCTCTGTTGCCTCAAGCATGCCCGTAGCCAGGGGGGGTTCGGGGGGTTCGGAAGAACCCCCCCACTCGCTCAAAAGGTCCGCTTTTTCAGGATCGAAGGTCCACTTTTTCATGTCCAAGATTTTTTTTCAAAGGCATGACTGATTTGCATTTTTCCTTGATAGACATTTCAGCCAATCGTAGTAAGTCTATCAGCAAAATTTGCCCCAGAAAGTGCAGGAAATGGCTTTTCAGAGGGTCAAGATTTCAAAATTTCCCCGGACCTCCATTGCGACGCCTCACGCCTTTGGTGTCGGACATGGTGAAAATATGTCGAGGGAGTTGGCCTCAAAGCCTTGTCCTTTAATAGAAATTCCATTAAACTTCGCAAGCGATTTTTGACGGTCAAAATGCAGGAAATGGCGTTTCAGAGGGTCAAAATTTCATTTTTTCCGGGGGAGCATGCCCCCGGACCCCCCTAGATACCTCACGCCTTCGGCGTGAGTCTCGCGCCTGCGGCGCTCGATGGTCCCACATTTACTAAAAAGAACCCCCCCAACCGAAATCCTGGCTACGGGCATGTCAAGATCTTTTAATTTAAAAAAAAAATTGTTTCATTTCGAAAATCTTCTGTATGTTGCTATTCTCTTCTTAAAATTAGATGAAAGGTTGGAGATTGAGCCAAATACTTTATAATTACAAGCGTATGACTCTTGCACTAAGAACTGAAAAAAATGTCATTATTGTCATCATCTGAGACCCCATGCAGACAATGCAATATAATATGCACACACTGTATCCCCCCTACTGTTTCTAAAAGTAGCCTTCGCATACGATAAAAGCCAAACTAGTGACGACGTATAGCCATGAATAATCACATAGCCACAGTGATTAACTGATTGTCTGGGCTCTTATGTTGTTTTTATTTATAATGCTTTTCCACGCCATGGGGCAGCATGGTAAAACAGGTGTTCCTTGAGGTAAAAATCACCTTTTCAAGGTCACAACACCCATACAAGTACAGTCAAACCTGTATTAGCGGCCACCTTTGCATAGCAACCACCTGGCCATTGCGGTTACTTTCTCTCGGTCCCTTGGATTTTTCCCATTGACCTAAGCATTAAGAAATAGTCTATAGTGGCCACCTCTCCAACACGGCCACGGCCACACGATTTCCGGTCCTGTAGATACAGAAATTCAGTCTATTGTGGCCATATTACAAGGATTTTGAGTTCCCAACAGGGTCATTGTGGCCAATATACCAATCATTTTGCGTAAATTTGACTTTGGCATGGTGAGTTGAAGTTTGAGAGGATCGAGACAATGTTACTTGGTGAGAAAGATCTGTGTGTACTGAAATCATGCGCATTATTGCACGTGGTCAATTGATTTAGATCAACTTAGTAAATCAAGTGGACAGAGAAGAAATAATCAAATCATTAAAGTCATGCAATACAACTGTGTTACTGTAATAAAGGAAAAGATACAGTATTATGATATTATCAATTTGAAGGCTTTGTAGTGAGGTGCATATGATAACAACTATGTACAAGGCTGTTCTTAACTATACGTTTGGCAAAATCTGTGTGTGGGGGGGGGGGCACACACTTAAAACTATATCTTACATGCACTGACTTGCCTGTTCTGTTATTTTAAATTAGGGCCACAATATCGCCATACAAAAAGGGCCCTTACCAACTGACATCATCTACTGTAGAGCCACTCCCCCTACCGGTAAGTCATTTTCTCTTATTCAAATGCCTAATTTTTCTTTAATTTCCAAAAAGGCAGTTTTTCCTGATGTATGCCTCGAGGTAAGTCATTTACCCTGATAGTATGTTTTTGTATTACTCAGATTTTGTTACTCACTTTTTCAGGAGAAGAATGCAATCCCTTCAGTGTTGATGAGTGGTATGTACCTAAACAATTCTTATTCTTTTTCAAAATATAAAGCTCTAGGCTTCGTGTATATTATGAGTCTTGACTAAACGTCTTAACTATGTTTTAAAGCAAGGTATCTTTTGAACGGTAACTTGTTTACCTAAATGTAATAGTTGAAGATTTATTTGATGGATAACCCATTTGTCCAAGAACTCTATGTTTTAACCGTTTTTTTCTTTACAATCAGACCATGCCTACTTCGTTGTTGTGCCTGTGAACCAGTCGGTTGCACTGGGTAAGTAACATAATTGTGCTGTTTTCAGACTGAATCATGATTAAAACACAGTTGTACAATTCTACATCATGCTGTGTACATGTATAGTAATAGTAGTAATGTATTCCACATTTCATTATACCTTTTACATCCCTGAAAATGGAGGTACATGTATAGTTTTTTGTTTGTTTGTTTGTTTGTTTGTTTGTGCAAATTAAGTGACCTTCCGTGCATCTTTCAGTAAAATGCAAATAGCTGCATCCTACTCATATTGGTGTCCAAATAACATCAATCTGAAAATGCCCCTAAGAATTTATGTTTATGACCTTATGACCTTCCGTGCATCTTTCAGTAAAATGCAAATAGCTGCATCCTACTCATATTGGTGTCCAAATAACATCAATCTGAAAATGCCCCTAAGAATTTATGTTACAGTAGCAACTCTAGTTCACCTTTATCCATGAAGTAACCTATATCCGTTGTTTGTAAATACACGGTATCAAGTCGACAGGTAGGGTTTTCAAAGTGAAATATTTTGAAAATGCCGCAATTTCAAATTTTTTGTTGACTTGATATCCCTATAAATAGACTGATTTTGAAAATGAAAGCAACGGATATACGTTACCTTCAGATGTGGCACATGTGCGTATAACTGATTGCAATTTTAAACATTATCAGGTGAACCAGCCACCTTCCACTGTGAGGCCCTGGCCGAGGCTTCGACCCACATCAGCATCACGTGGGCCTTTCACAATGGCAGGGATATCCCCCTGCCGTATCACTCCAGACACAGGCTGGATCCGGACACAAGGGTACGTCAACAGTCCACAATCTTTCACTTCACACCAAAAAGAATACTAATTCCACAATCTCAATCTCATTAAGCCGATTAATTTTTCTCTTCTTAATATGCAGATGATATGCAAAGAAGTCTTTTATTAACATACTTTTTAGGGTGAAGGATAGTACAGGTTGGTGGGAGGTCCTCTAGTAAATAAGGATCGGGAGGGTAAGGATAGTACAAGATGGGGGATAGTACTTCAGTACTAAGGCTAATGAGGGTACAGGGTGGGGGACAGTCCTTCAGTACTACATCTAGGGAGGGCACAGGATAGAAGATAATATGGGAAGGTATTTCAGTACTATGGGTGGGAAGGGTACAGAATACATGTCCAGACGATGAGGGTACATGATGGGGGAAGTACCTTCGGCACTAGGGCTGGGGATGGTACAGGATAGTACATGATGGGGAAAGATCTTTCAGCACCAAAGCTGGGGGGTACAGGATAGTACATGTACATGATGGGGTAAGGTCTTTCAGCACAAAGGCTGTGGAGGGTACAGGATAGTACATGATGGGGAAAGGTCTTTCAGCACCAAGGCTGGGGGTACAGGATAGTACATGATGGGGAAAGGTCTTTCAGCACCAAGGCTGGGGGTACAGGATAGTACATGATGGGGAAAGGTCTTTCAGCACCAAGGCTGGGGGGTTCAGGATAGTACATGAAGGGGAAAGGTCTTTCAGCACCAAGGCTGGGGGGTACAGGATAGTACATGATGGGGAAAGGTCTTTCAGCACCAAGGCTGGGGGGTTCAGGATAGTACATGATGGGGAAAGGTCTTTCAGCACCAAGGCTGGGGGGTACAGGATAGTACATGTACATGGTGGGGAAACAGGATAGTACATGAAGGGGAAAGGTCTTTCAGCACCAAGGCTGGGGGGTACAGGATAGTACATGTACATGATGGGGTAAGGTCTTTCAGCACAAAGGCTGTGGAGGGTACAGGATAGTACATGATGGGGAAAGGTCTTTCAGCACCAAGGCTGGGGGGTTCAGGATAGTACATGAAGGGGAAAGGTCTTTCAGCACCAAGGCTGGGGCGTGCAGGATAGTACATTATGGGAAAGGTCTTTCAGCACCAAGGCTGGGGGGTACAGGATAGTACATGTACATGATGGGGAAAGGTCTTTCAGCACCAAGGCTGGGGGGTACAGGATAGTACATGTACATGGTTGGGAAACAGGATAGTACATGATGGGGAAAGGTCTTTCAGCACCAAGGCTGGGGGATGCAGGATAGTACATGATGGGGAAAGGTCTTTCAGCACCAAGGCTGGGGGGTGCAGGATAGTACATGTACATGATGGGGGAAGGTCTTTCAGCACCAAGGCTGTGGAGGGTACAGGATAGTACATGATGGGGAAAGGTCTTTCAGCACCAAGGCTGGGGGGTGCACGATAGTACATGTACATGATGGGGAAAGGTCTTTCAGCACCAAGGCTGGGGGGTGCAGGATAGTACATGTACATGATGGGGGAAGGTCTTTCAGCACCAAGGCTGTGGAGGGTACAGGATAGTACATGATGGGGAAAGGTCTTTCAGCACCAAGGCTGGGGGGGGGGGGGGGGGCTCAGGATAGTATACTGCAGGGGAAGGTACTTCAGCACTAAGGCTGGGGAGGGTACAGGATAGTACATGATGGGGAAGGTCTTTCAGCACCAAGGCTGGGGGGGGGGGGGGGGGGGCTCAGGATAGTACACTGCAGGGGAAGGTCCTTCAGCACTAAGGCTGGGGAGGGTACAGGATAGTACATGATGGGGGAAGGTCTTTCAGCACCAAGGCTGGGGGGGGGGGGGGCTCAGGATAGTACACTGCAGGGGAAGGTCCTTCAGCACTAAGGCTGGGGAGGGTACAGGATAGTACATGATGGGGGATGGTCCTTCAGCACTAAGGCTGGGCAGAATACAGGATAGTACAGGGTAGGGAAGCGCCTTCAGCACTAAGGCTGGGGAGGGTACAGGATAGTACATGATGGGAAAAGGTCTTTCAGCACCACCAAGGCTGGGGGGGGGGGCTAAGGATAGTACACTGCAGGGGAAGGTCCTTCAGCACTAAGGCTGGGGAGGGTACAGGATAGTACATGGTGGGGGATGGTCCTTCAGCACTAAGGCTGGGGAGGGTACAGGATAGTACATGGTGGGGGATGGTCCTTCAGCACTAACTAAGGCTGGGCAGAATACAGGATAGTGCAGAGTGGGGGAAGGTCCTTCAGCACTAAGGCTGGGGAGGGTACAGGATAGTACAGGGTAGGGGAGGATCCTTCAGCACTAAGGCTGGGGAAGGTACAGGATAGTACAGGGTAAGGGACGATCCTTCAACACTAAGGCTGGGGAGGGTAAAGGATAGTACAGGGTAAGGGACGATCCTTCAACACTAAGGCTGGGGAGGGTACAGGATAATACAGGGTAGGGGAGGATCCTTCAGCACTAAGGCTGGGGAGGTTACAGGATAATACAGGGTAGGGGAAGATCCTTCAGCACTAAGGCTGGGGAGGGTACAGGGTAGGGAAGGACCTTCAGTACTAAGCCTGGGGAGGGTACAGGATAGTACAGGGCAGGGAAAGGTGCTTCCAAGGAGGTTCAGTACTAACTCTGGGGAGGGTACAGGATAGTACATGATGGGGGAAGGTCTTTCAGCACTAAGGCTGGGGAGGGTACAGAATAGTACATGATGGGGGATGGTCTTTCAGCACTAAGACTGGGGATAGAATAGTATATTACAGGGTGAAGGAAGGCCATTTAGTACTTTCAGTTTAATATGAGGGGAGGGCTCGAAATGGTACCGAATGAGTGCTGTAATGACATTATCTTGATTATCATCTTTAGAAAGATTACAAACTGCAGATGTTTAATGGTTGCTTGTTCAAACTTGTCTTGTTGACAGGACCTAACCATCCTGGCTGTAGAGGAAGGTGACCTCGGCAGGTACACTTGCCAGGTCAGCACTGACAACTGGAATACCAAGTACCTACAGCATGCATGGCTCTCCAAATATGGTAAGATAAACAATGCTTAGGCCTAGGAAAAAGTGTTGTGTTTCCTGTTTCCCTACCAACCCTAGAAAAACCTGCCGACCCTAGACTATGGAGGGCAGTGGAGTCACATAGCTTCCAGTTAGAATTTTTATTCAGCCTGCTTCCTATTGAAGTAAAAACACTGCTTAGCCTATCTAAGGAAGGATAAGTGTATCTTATTATGCACAACATGCAAGTTTGACGTTGCAAGGCACTTTAAATTTTGTTGAACTGTATTGTAATATGTCTCACAGGAGTTTTGGCCAGCCTAGAAAAAATTACAACAAAAGGATAATCCCTAACTACCGACCCTAATCTTTTCAGGACTTTAACAGGGAATACAACAATTTTTCCTAGGCCTTAACAATTAGCAGTGATGTACATTCCCCAACCACTCCTTAACAATCTTTCTCATCCTTTGGGAACATGAAACGGAGAACTGATGTTTGAACTAGGAGTGGGTACCCTGGGCATAGCCGATAGCTCACTATTACGGCACTGCCATTCCAGTCACTATAGCAGGGTTGGACAAGTCCACTAGCCCTATTATCCCAGGCAAGTGAAAATGCCGATTCGGGGCAAGCTCATGTCATACCCCACTTGCCCAATCAGGCATGTTAGATTTTTTCACAGACATGGCATCAAGCATTGGTCAACACAGAAAAATAACAGGCAATAAGTGAATAACAAAAATTCCATCAATGGAAGTGAAAATACATTTTTAGAAATTTCATTTACGTTTTGGGCAAGTGATAAGTTGGTTTGGGCAAGTAATATTTTATGTACTTGCCCGATAGGACAAGTTGAAATTTTAGAAAACTTGTCCAACCCTGTAAAGTCTGTATATCAGCCTAGCCCAACTGAGCATGAAGAGGCCTCTGGCAGCAAGAAATTGTACGACAAATTGCCCCTTTCAGTGTCATTGAGATCAAGTTTAAGTCACTGTATTTTATCATGTTCTCACACAGTGAAGCCGAGGATAACCACTAACATGGAAGACCAGGAAGTCAGGAAAGGAGAGAGGATGACGTTGGCATGCCAGGCCACAGGAACACCCCCACCAACCTACACATGGCTGTACAGAAACGAGGATGTGCGGCAGCTAGGGTCCAGGTACACTGTCCGAGACGGCAATCTGGAGGTCCAACCCATTCAGGTGGAGGATTTTGGGAGGTACACGTGCAGGGCAGAAAACCTTCTGGGGAGAGATGAGGCAGGCACTGATCTGGATGTCTTGTGTAAGTTTGAAAGTATCCTTAACTTGGTGGCTATCTAGATTTGGTTTTATTGATTCGATCATTCAAACTAACAGTTAACTATAGATGTAGTTAACTGAATTGCACTGTTTAATAAACTCATACAACTCAGACTGAATCACTAACAGAGGTCTAAAAAAAATACTGCACTAAAATAAAACATTGTATACATTAGCATGAAAGCTCATCTGTGTTGATGTAGTACATAATTGAAGATTTTCCACTGTCTTACAGCACCAAAATTAGCTTTGCTTGAATTTTCAGTCGCACTTCCGTCGACCTTCTTCAGGAGTGACGATTTAGTTACTCTGATCACGTGACTTAGAGACACGTGATTCGAGTAACGAATCATAAATGCCTGGCAGACGATATCGGCCCCCGTCTCTGTTGACTGTCGGCTGATGTGCTCTAATGTAGATGGCCTCCTTTACCCCCCTCGCAAAGTAATCCGGTTCGGTGTCCAATTTTGTACTTTGTCCAAGATGATGAAATGTCCCATTACATACAATTATATACAATTTAGGTAGCAGGTGACACTGGCTGAATCAGAAATTTTGAAAATGAAGAAAGCATTGAATACATGCACAGATGCTGCCTGTAATTTGCCTGTAAGCTGTAGAGACAGGCAAGTTTCAATGAAAACAAGCCGGGTGAGATGTTATAGTTTATGATAATTTGTGTTGCTTTACACACTTTTGCATTTATTTGCATCAATTTACAAATTGTAACTTACAGTGTTAACAAACATTTCCAAAAATTCCCAGTTTCAGGCAACAAAAGTTGTGCCACTTTGGGCCACAATGCCTGTATGTGCAATTCCCTTTCCCATAATGAACATTATATAATACTGTAAATGCATTTAAGTTTGCGGGCATTTAGTTTCGCGGTAACGGGAAAAATGAGTTTTCGCGGGGGTTTTAATTTCGCGGTAGCACCATGCACTGTAGTCTCTTAATACATTAGTACCATGGAAAAATGCTCACGGTGGGTTTAAGTTCGCGGTGAAGCGGCCACCACGAAAACACGAACATAAATCCACCGCAAAAGTTTCTGCATTTGCAGTACCTCTAAAGTTAGCTGCTAATAACAATTCTTCTTTTATTCATCTGACTCTCATAGACCCTCCAGAGATCGAGGACCAGAACTATCCCACCCCGAAAAAAGTGTTGAAAGGAACGAAGGACGTACATCTGACTTGCTATGCTCGAGGGAACCCAACTCCTGAATATGCATGGTTTGCACCAAACACCAGGTATGAATCTTGTACTTGATGTCCAAAAAAGTACCTGGGGTGCTCAAATGATGAAATTCTCCATGCAGAGGATGGGTGGGGGTGTAGGTTGGGTGGGTGGGGGTGTAGGTTGGGTGGGTGGGGGTGTAGGTTGGGTGGGTGGGGGTGTAGGTTGGGTGGGTGGGGGTGTAGTAGGTTGGGTGGGTGGGGGTGTAGGTTGGGTGGGTGGGGGTGTAGGTTGGGTGGGTGGGGGTGTAGGTTGGGTGGGTGGGGGGTTGGGTGTGTGTGTGTGGGGGGGTTGTATGGTAGTGGCTTGTATTTTGAGCGGCTAGCTCTTACCGGGTCTACCGAAAGTGCGAAAAGGAACGAAAAGGAACGAAAAGGAACGAAAAGGAACGAAAAGGAACGAACAGGAACGAAAAGGAACGAAAAGGAAAGTACCGAAAGTGCGAAAAGGAACGAAAAGGAACGAAAAGGAACGAAAAGGAACGAAAAGGAACGAAAAGGAACGAAAAGAAACAAACATTCCTTTTCGTTCCTTTTCGCACTTTCGGTACTTTCCTTTTCGTTCCTTTTCGTTCCTTTTCGCACTTTCGGCACTTTCCTTTTCGTTCCTTTTCGTTCCTTTTCGCACTTTTACTACCGAAAGTGCGAAAAGGAACGAAGTATGAAGCAAACTAAAATAAAATCAATGAGAATATAAGGAACCGGTACTGCGGGCGTTAGAAGCCTATGAAACGTGTTTTATTTTACTCAGAATTTGGCAATATCAAATTTTTACGGGGCTGTTTTAGGCTGTTGTGTTTGTGTGGCTAAATTATTCTCTGAAGATCAGCGAAATACAAGGAAACAGAACTGAGATAAGAAAGTAAGGACTAAAATTCAGTTACTGGTGGGTGATGGATAAATATCGATTAATATACATTTTCAGAATGAGGCAAGATTGTAGCGTTGTTGTTGTATTTGGGTGGCTTCTGTTCTCCCAAGATCAAAGATGGGAGCGCCGCATGCAAATGACCTGCGATTGTTTACGTCTAATAGAAGTCTGGTCAGGAAGGATATGCTAATAAACTGCTGCCCCACGAGCATGACAGCTCCCTTCAACAGGGCCCACAACATGGTTTTCTGGAGCTCGAGACTGGAGACATATCTTCTTGCTCGTTCACGACAAAAGAAAAGCTGTGAAAGGATAGACATGTATACATTGTACCAAGGAGTTTTCTTCACGTTGTACCATGAATATTAATCATTTTGCGGGAAGAAATGGCCAACGTGAGGAATTTGTGCAAAGGATATTGGAAAACTACGGAGAGATCTGGCGGGCGACTCACGTCTCCCGTGCGGGTTCGGCAGAAAAATTCTTTGGAACCAGGCCTCGGATAGAAATCAGCGCGGTGTCCCGATTGCCCGGGGCCACTTATAATTTAGGTCGGGACCACTAGAAAACGACTTTGTGACATTTTTGGGACCGTAGAAAAATAACCTACACCAGAATGTCAACCCGTCAAACGTTTTTCTAGCGCGCTACTCAGCGGCTTTCAACACCCCCCCCCCTCCCCCCAATTTGATCTGTGACAGCCCGCGTGGGAACCCGGGACGCACTGATTCGTGACTCCGCCCATCGCCTTTGATTTGTATTTAGCTATTTCCACGCGTGCACTTTCCCACCGGTTCACCGTTGAACCATTGGAGCTCTAGGAATTTCGTGGAACAAGTCACAAAATACAAAAATAAAGTCCGTTTCAAATGCATTTGCCGATCACAGTACCGTTACCTTATATTCCCATCGATTTTATTTCACTTTGCTTCATACTTCGTTCCTTTTCGTTCATATCCAATCCTTTCGTTCCTTTTCGTTCCTTTTCGCACTTTCGGTACTTTCCTTTTCGTTCCTTTTCGTTCCTTTTCGCACTTTCGGTACTTTCCTCTTTGTTCCTTTTCGTTCCTTTTCGTTCCTTTTCGCTCCTTTTCGTTCCTTTTCGTTCCTTTTCGCTCCTTTTCGTTCCTTTTCGTTCCTTTTCGTTCCTTTTCGCTCCTTTTCGTTCCTTTTCGCACTTTCGGTACACCGCTCTTACCTATGCCTCAAAACAGAATGGATCAAGTCTTTTAGATGTAATCATGCCAACACATCACAGCCAATTCACTTCAATCGTCAAAGCACAGGGGAAATGCAGGAGAAACATACCACAGAGAAGAGGAGATATCTCCTGCGTGTATAATGCCTTTTTTCCCCAGTCAGAGATTTTCTGATGTTTGTGTTTAGAGGATATATAATAATAATAAAAAAATTCTGTTTCCTTATCCGCAGCGAGAGTCGAAATTAAAATTGCCATCATAACCAGATCCATAATCGACACTTGTAGAGCTTGATATTAGGTACTTTAACCTGCAGCAACTTGTAATATAAGTGGACAGCCTAGCTTTTTACCTGAGGTTGCCCGCTGGGCCCACTGGGCAACCCTAGTCATATAAAAGTATCTTTGAACCATGTATGTCTTGAATTTCTTGTTTTTAGTGAGACGGTGAGAGACAAATGGGACTTGTTCATCCGTGATGTACAGCCTAAAGATGCTGGAGTGTACAGGTGTGAGGCTTTCAACAATGAGGGGATGGACCAAACCATTGTGGAGCTAGTGGTGCAAGGTAAACAATTGCCTTGCCTTGCTACAAGACCTCATATTACTCATACTACATACTACAAGACGTCATATTGATTTCATACTATACTGTATCTAATCTTCTAGTACAACCAACTTGATTTAATCATTTTTCTGTTCTGTTCAGTTGATTTTAATGATTGTTTCTTTTTTTGTATCAATCTCTGTTAAATATTTGTTGTTATGATTGTGTCAGTAATTGGTGACCTTGAAAAGGTGAGCTTCACAAGGAACACCTGTTTCACCATTGTATCCACAGTTAGATGCATGAAAAATCAGTAATGTTGAATAAATTATAATATCTGAATTCTGAAATCTTTGAAAACTTGATACCAGCTACACTAAAGAGTTATTGAACAGTATCATAAATGATGATTTTTATTCCAAAAAGTGCATGACATTAGAACAGATTTCTGACATACAAACAATAATTCTGAAGTAAATCATGGAATTGTAATTAATAAAACCTAGCCCTTTTTGAGCTTTGGTATAGAAATTTTTTTTCATAATAGTGTCAATTTTTTATCACTGATCTAGCAAACTTCATTAATTTTTAATCATGATTTATTTAGTTAACTTTTTGTTAATCAATAATTTGACCCCATTTTTATGACAATGACTATTCTTGGACCATTTTAAACCAATTGAATTTATGATGAACCAATATGAATTGAAAAATGAACAAGAGGAAAACAGTCTGAGTGGAATGGTTAATGATTTTGAATTAAAATGATAAGGAATGTAGAAAACTGAGAGACAGTTGAAATCTGAAATCAGTTGAAAAATACGTTTCTGTTTTCTTTGATATGATACAGGCCGGATTTCAACCTGTGCAACCTTTGGAATTAAAGGTGAACACTCCATCTGACATTGCATTAGATTCTCTTAGAATATAAATTTCTGTTGCCTTTCATTTTTTTTAAATTTCTAATTTCAGAACCTCCAGAGTTTGCGATCAAGGTTCCACAGAGGGTGTCTGTTGCTGTGAACGAATCCTTCCAGTTTGTGTGTAATGCCACTGGAAACCCCATTCCAGCTGTGACATGGCTTTTCAAGTCTGAAGAGGTACCATCTTCTTAATATGTTACAGTTACTTTTTAACTGAATTTGAAAAAAGCATTCAGACCAGTCACTCTGACTAATGCAACAAATTCTGTCCCTAATACCAAAGGTACTGTCCTTGGTGCTAAAATACTGTCCCTGGTGCTGAAAATACTGTCACATGTGTGGAAAAACACTGTACCTGGCGCTGAAAATACTGTCACATGTGTGAAAAAATACTGTCCCTGGTGTGGAAAATACTGTCGCAGGTGTGGAAAATACTGTCACAGGTGTGGAAAATGCTGTCCCTGGTGCTGAAAATACTGTCCGTGGTGCTGAAAATACTGTCCGTGGTGCTGACAATACTGACCCTGTTTCGGAAAACATTGTCCCTAATGCCAAAAATACTGTCCTTTTTGCCAAAGATATTGTCCCTGGTGCTGAAAATACTGTCTCTAGTGCCTCAGCCCCCTCCCCCGTATCAGTATCTTTATGTTCAGAAACAATATTTTGTTTGTTTGTTTATTCATGAAAGCTCAAATTGGCCTACATGCCGCTAGCTTTTCATTGAGGTCATGAGGGAAGTGGCAAGGGTCATACAAAGTACCGGTATACAGTTTACATCATTTAAAGTCCTAATGAGTCTTATAAGTTTATACATGTATACAGAAAGGTAACATTATTTTGAAGTTGATGACAGTTTCACGTGATTGTTGTTCTGTTACAGGTGACATCGATGAGTGACATGTACGGAGCTCTCCTGGCCCTGGACCTGGTACAGAGGGAGGATGAAGGGAACTACACCTGTCTGGCATCCAGTCCTGTAGGAGACATCAGTACACAAATGGAACTCCTCGTTAAATGTGCGTTTGTTTGCTGGTCATTGTTGTTGCTGTAGGTTTGCACTTTTCATATCACATTTGCTGTATTCAAGGCAGGGACATTGGCATATTTGAGTTAAGTATACAATCACGTATGTCATACCTGTGCCCTGGTTACGTTTGACCAGACCAACTAAGTGCCGTTTATAATTGGGATAGGGTATACCCCAAAGTAGCAGCTCTGCACACGTCTAGCAAGCAAATGCCAGAAGTAAGGGGCATCAGTCTTGTTTGGGGGATTCTTTTCAGAGGTCAGAGGTCAATTTCCAAAGCTTAGTTCAATAGTCAAAACTTTTAGGAGAACCAATCGAGAAAAACACCCAGCAGAAGATGAGATATCTTCTGTGGGTATCTTCCTTTTTTCCCTAGTCAGAGGGTTCCTATTGTTTGCTTTGAAGGATACATATCCGAAAGGTTTCCTTATCGCCAATTACAGACTGTGATTCCAATGTGTTTCTCTTGAGTTTCATGGTAATCAATCACTCCTAGCATGAGAGTATAGCAGGCAGCAGGCTGGCAGGTCCTTGTGTTTCTGTGGGTGGAGCAATTGGTCATGGATATTAGCTTTGTTTCCCATTGGGTTTCACATGTGTATCCTTTAGTCATACAATAGAATCACAATAGAAAAGTGTCCCAGTACAGGGTTGAACAAGTTTTCTAAAATCCACTTGTCCTATCGGGCAAGCACATAAAAAATGTACTTGCCCGAACCAATTTTTCACTTGCCCAAAATTCAAATGTCACTGTTACTAGTATATGCATTTTCACTTCCAGCAATGGAATTCTCTGTAGACAATTGCTTGATGTCATGACTGTAAAAAGTAACAAGTACATGTATATCAAAATTGCACTAAAATCAATGGAAAAATCTTACTTGCCCGAGACAATAGGGCTAGTGGACTTGTTTATCCCTGCAGTATGTGTCTACTGTTATGAATAAGCTTTAGCATTTTATTGGGCTGTTTAAGCATGCTGTCTCCATCCTTCCTACAGACCCTCCCAGTGCTGCAGTGTCTCCGGCTGATAATGTGGTTGAGGCTGGGCAGTCCCAGCTGACCCTGACATGTCATGTATCAGGATACCCCTCACCGGAGTAAGTCATTCAATACTGTAAATGCATTTAAGTTCGCGGGGATTTAATTTCGCGGTAGCGAGAAAAGGGACTTTTCGCGGTGGATTCAAGTTCGCGGTAACACCATAGAATGCAGTCTAATACCATAATAGAAAAATGTTCGCGGTGGTTTTAAGTTCGCGGTGAAGTGGTCACCGCGAAAACCGCGAACATTAATCCACCGCGAACATTAATCCACCGCGAACATTTCTGCATTTACAGTAGTTACTAATGCTTAGTGATGCAGTTATCAGAATTTGTTATTCTCCCCTGATGGGGAAAAAAAAGATAGTTTGCGCGAGTGTTTGTCGTGCAGCATTAATTTTATTGATGTTTTTTTAGGACTTCACATCGAATGGTTTTAGTTTTAGTTGCTAATTGAATGACATTGTACAGTCTCAAAGACTAAGAGTATAAAATAGTGTGATACATAACACTAGGGTCTAATAAACTATATCATACAATGTATGCTAATGTCAGGTTTGAAGGCAGTGGTTAGTGAGCTGTCCCATACACTGGATTTTATGCTTTTAGTAGAAAAAAAAAATTATAGTATTTTCACAGCCTTATGTCCCACATGGGATGAAGAGGATAAGTAAGTAAGTATTATAGTATTTTCAAACTGTTTGAAATAGTCTGTTTCTTTCAACTTCATAATCATAGTGTGTATAATGGCTAATAAAATCATGTATTTCATTTTCCACTTTTTAGACAGCAGTGGTACAAGGATGGAACCCCCCTGGTGACCGGAGACAGAGTGGAGACAACTGGAAACCATCTGACTATCCACGACGTACAGGCCAACGATACCGGTGACTACGCCTGTGTGGCGTACAACGACTTCGGCATGACTCAAGCCTGGGCTAGTGTCTTCGTCCAAGGTCAGATACTAAGTCTTTAATCTATCCTCAACATATAAAGTTCCAAAAATTAGATTTGAACCAATTTGTCAATCATATACTGTTAGATTTTTGGAAATCTTATTTTTCAATCGTTACATTAATGATACTTGTCATAATCCTAATCTTACTTCAAAGGACTAACAATCTGAACAAAGTTGTGAGTTTGTTTGTTTGCTTGGTTGTTTGTGCCTTTATTTCAACTCGATAATGTAAGTATGTACCAAAGCCAAAGTGCCTAGATTCCGTGACAATGCAATGACATTTGCAGGGGAATTTTAGCATTTTTTGGGGGGTGGGGGAATATTCTCCCACAAAATTTGCCATAATGCTCATTGCACAAAAGTGTGATCATAACACCCATGACTCATATACATAGGTTACTATTTTAAAGAGCAATGTGCAATAAATATAACAAGATTTTATCATAAATATAATAATCAACTTCTGACTTGATAAGTATAGCCCTGGTGCTGAACTAATCAATAAACCATCACAACAAACAGAATAATTGTAAACATTATACATAAGCTTTCTAATTATCATTCACAATGCAATAAATTTGCAAAATGACCAAGTGTCTGTTATCTGTAGCACCGTAGCGATTATTCAAGAGTTAATTTACTTAATATAGATTGATGATTTTTGAATGTGTGTTTTGCATACTATTTGTGTTACCAGTGCCACCTACAATCCACACTGCACCAGTGAACACTTCAGTGTTTCCTGGTGAGAACGTGGAGTGGGCTTGTTTGGCAACCGGTATCCCTACGCCTATGGTCAGGTGGTACAAGGATGGCTTTGACATCTACACCATCAATGCCAACGGGTAATTTACTGTTCCTTATATCATTCGTTTTTGTATTGTATTGAACACATTCAGATGCAATGCCATGACCCATCCCCCTACGCAGGGACATCCAACAGCCAAACTGCCTGTCTGGATGTGACCTGCTCTTTCAACCGTCGCCCTTAGTTCCTGACCGCCCTGCTTATGAATATTAATGAGGTTACCCTTATTCAGGCGAGACAGCTTTTGAAAACGGAAAGCCTATTCTCTGATTGGCTGGTTTGGGGGGGGGGGGACGTCCACAGGAACTAAGGGTGACGGTTGAAAGAGCAGGGCACATCCAGACAGGCAGTTTGGCTGTCGGATGTCCCTGCGTAGGAGGTTGCCATGACCAAGAAGCTTCAAATACTGATTGCTTAAGCCAAGCACAGAAACATAATTATAATATTTGCAAAGTTTGAATATCTCAGATTAAATTATATTCAAGAGATCTGCAAGACAATATATATGCAACAGGATTTTGGAAATAGTCAGACGTTTTGTTAGCATCCACTTTTTTGTTAGCGAACGGTCACAGCAAACTAAATGAATAAATAAAAAGTGTCACTAATAAAAGGTAATTGAAATTTCTGACCATTTCCAAAATTTGTCCATACCATTGCTTGTTGAGGATTCTTGAATTTGTTACTTATCTTGTTACTGATACCTAGATGTCTAACCTTCATCAACAAACTAAGATATCCTTATTGTGTTGGTTTGTACAGATCTCAGTACTACATGGAGGAGGACAGTGGTTATTTGACTGTGTTGGAGGCAGAAGCTTCTACGGAGGGAGTATACACATGTTATGCTGACAGCGAAGCAGGGATGGACAGTGCTTCTGCCTGGCTCAAGATATACAGTAAGTAAATTTGAGAAAGAAATTCTTGTAAAGAAAGTTACCCTAGCAATTCAGACTGTATGGGCCGTGGGTAGGCGTTGCTATCGGTACAGGAAATTTGGATCCAGAGGATCAGGTCAAGGTCAAAACCTGAGCCTGGACCTAATTATCTGTGAAAACTTATGAACGGGTGATACTCAGAACAATGGTCATTTTTGTTAAAAGGATTCTGTTTGGTGGAGTATCCGACGTCCATCGGCAATAAAATCCTACTAGTATCTGAATCATGTAAACAACACTAACTGCCAAGACCAAGTTTAACTGTAGAAGCTTGGTAAAGTCTACTAAAGATAACTATCAACTCTCCGCTACCTCACTCTTGTTATTTTCTAGGACCAGTAAGCCCTAAAACATGTGAAAGCCTGCTAGACACTATAATCTGTTCATTTTTTAATTGGTCCATTCGGTCCAACTGATTATTTTCAGGTCCAGTTTTTCTGGATCGGTCTAACAAGATAACACATTTTGTACCGGTACATTGTACTGGTACACATCCCTACTTAAAACATTTCAATTCTGTATTTTATGATGAAAATTTTTTTCTGCACAGCTGCTCCAACCCTGTATGCCTCTGAGAACAAGACCTACCTACAAGGGGACCCTGTGGAAATACTATGTCTGGCTGATGGCTACCCTGACTCCGTGGTCATGTGGACGTTCCAAGGTGACCCTCTCACCTACAAGGAGGGAATGATGGTGGAGGAAACAGGCATGATCTCTATTGAGCAGGTAATGTTTATTTCATTTGAATAATGTAGATGACCGACCTTAGACAAATAGGATGACTGTAGACTGTAGGTAGACTTACTTGTGCCAGAGGGGTAGTTATTCCCACAGTGAGTCTACCTCATTTCGCCATGTCTGAGGGCTATTAGTGTAAGTTTTAGTGGACTATTATCCAGAGTAAGTCCTTCACACCAATCAAGGGACTAAGTCGATCATTAAAAGTACCTCCTGAGTAACTCCATTTTCAGACCATTGGACTTAGTACTCTGGGTGAAAAGAGGACTATGGTCAGGCTTTAGCCAGGCATGCGTCAACGCGTCATCTGGACGCACTTTTCTTAGAATAACAAGAAATTTGATCCCCCTGGACGCCCTATACTGGGGAGAAAATCCTCTGACAAGCATGAAATTCCGATTGACCAGGGATGCTACTAGGTCATCTGTGGTCACAGTCTTCTACTGTGACATCTGTAACAGTATTCTTGCCTCTTTGGATACCTTAGAATGCACTGTTTGAATTAAAAATCATCAAAAACTCTGCACCATAGAAGGTGGATACCCCAGACCCCCCTACAATAGTCACTTACCACGACTCACTAATAAGTTTTAACTCCCTATTATAAAATCCTAGCTAAAAGCCTGACTATGGTCCATGGTAAATTGTTCGTAAGTCCATTGCAAGAGTTACTAAGGATCCTCTGAGAATCCCCAAACAGATGTACTGCATTCAATTACCAACCAGACAGAATGACGTGGAACATCTTTTTTGAAATGTGTTACAGTAGTACTACTAGGTTCTTTGAGGCGCATTGGGTCTGGCTTTCCCTGGAACTCCTTTTTAAAATTTCTATCCATGGGATATCCTAACTAAACCTTAGAATGTATTTCCATCTGAGTAAAGTGAGAAAGGTCATGTAAAGTGTCTTTGCAAATACATAAAGGGCACAAGCTTGGTGACATGACAAGATTTGAACACAGGACCACTTGGTTCTGACTGCCAAACACTCTGCTGTTACGTCACACGACCCCACAGTAAAATCTTTACTATAGTCTACAAAACAATACATTTTTCATAACTGCTGTTGACCTAGAGACATTTTATTTCATACAGGTGACACTGGCAGATGCTGGTTTGTACCAGTGCAATGCTTCCAACTTTGTTGGTTGGTCAGAGGCATCTGTGTACATCACAGTCCACAGTAAGTAATGATACAGCTACATACAATAGCTGGCTAACATGGAGATACTTATTTGGTACAAATTATGCCATACAGAGTTCTTCCTTTGGATTGCAAAATTCTTAACCTAATGAAGAATTCAGAACTTTAATTTGCATCCATCACAGAATTTTATGTTTCTGGGCTTTTTGGTCAGACTTTCTATTTTGTCTTGTTTTCTTTTAGCCCGTCAGCCATAGACGAAAACTCCTTAAACACCTGAAAACAATGTTGAAAAGAAGCCAGAGCTCTTACCTTTGCTTTTAGAGCACTGAATGCCCATTGATAAAGTTTTCTTTATGTCAACTCTGCCTGAGTCTCTTGGTTGTCTATTGTAGTCAATGAAGTCTTCTTGCCCAACTCTAATAGAAATATGTACAACTATTTGGTGCTCCAAGTTTAATGCCTCCTTTGTTCAATGTTGAAGAACATGCGCGATACCAACAACCTAACGGGACTAACCGCTACTTAACCAGCGCTATACCGGCAATGATCAAATCATTGAACAAACTGTAGACTCTATGTATATACTCCACCAGGAGTCAGGACAATCTGTTTTTAGCTAACGTTGTATATAGGTCAAGTCAACCAGTTTTAGCATGATCAGACTTTTAATATGTATAGTTTTAACCCTATTTTAACTTGCCTTTTAGACATTGCACTCGAATCTGCAATATTTATCCATTATGATATTTATGCCACACTTCTTATTGTATTGTTTATGATATAATTGTACAATATGGTCTTGTGAGTAGCAATAAGGCGCGATACTCAATGTAAACAAGCCTGATAATTCGGCTTTCGAGCCGCAAGTTGGTTGTGAAATGAATAAACCATTCTCTCTCTCTCTCCCATGACTGTATGTTTCACCAGTCCACATCATCATTCTAAATGTAACAGTCTTTCTTTCCCCTCAGCTCCACCCAGGTTCATCCTCCATCCGTCAGATGCAGAGGTGTTCCCTGGTGATACCACCTACTTCTCATGCAACGCTACAGGTGTGCCTACTCCACAGATCTCATGGACATTCCATCCTAAGGTATAGTGTGGTGAACTGTTACACTGACGCATTCCAGACCAAAATACATGCAGGTTTTAACTACCTGCAATATTTCAACTTATCAAAGGCTTCATCTACAAATCTTTATGTTTTTTTTCCTCAGAAATAAAAAGACTTGAAAAGTTGGAAGTAGAGCATATTAATGTTACTGTAAAAGAAGTACTGGACAAAGTCTGATTAACTTTAATTATCTTTTACTATCTGTAACTGTGCCCTCTGTTGTTGGCGTTGAACAACAGTAACAGTCCTGTACTTAACATTAGTGCCAAATGACATTAAATTTTCTGCTCTTTGTGTAGAATAACCTTCATAGTGCTGTCCTTGGTGCTGAGAAACAGGTTACTATCAATCCTGCTAAAGAAAGCTTATCATCATTCACTGTTTTCTGCATCTTACGTGGAAACATTCTGCAGCTCCATTCAGTTTTTCTCGATCCTCCTCCACTGCATTTTGCATCTTGTAACCTCCATAAACTCTCAGTGTTACCTTTTTCAAGAATGTCTCGAGCATTCGGAAATTTGACATGTCCATACATGTGCTTCCAGGTTATTAATGAATGCTTCTTATTAAGTACAGATTATCTTTGGATTCATATTCACATATTATTGAACAAGTAGCATCCCCTTTTTATTCTGTGCAGACACCAGGATCTGGACAACTCCATCCAAACCAGTCTTTAACAGGTGACCTGTGGGTTGTGAATGCTGGGTACCAGGATGAAGGGATATACCAGTGTACTGCCAGCAATGCAGCTGGGAATGTCACTACCATGGCAAGGCTGAACATCCTCAGTAAGACCTATTATATTATACCGTGGCTATGATAACAATTGATAAGTTGGGTGTTCTTGACCATTCTGTATCTTGTCATATCTGAGCTGGGATGTTGTTGTTGAAGTTCAAAACACATAGATGGATCCATATTCATGTCATCCCAGGGGTTTCAAAATGGTATTTAAGCTGTATTCCATTGAATGATTTACATTTTGTAAATGCGTCTTGTGTGCTGCTTTTGTTACTTTTTGATAATTTGATAAAGACGTTGAAATCAATATTATTACAATGTTCATTTCAGGACTCTAAATTTTCTCAACTCCTTTCACATTTCACATTGAAATTTTGTACTTTATTCCGGTGGGCATGACATAAAAGTAATACTGCTTAGTATTAGACACAGCTAATATGAATTCAAATTTGCCAGTGATTTTCCTAGATTATTCCCTCAGCTAAGTAAATTCTGATTTGAAACTTTGTGAATACACACTAAGTTATACCACAGTCAAGAACAAGATTCCTCACAAATGTAATGATGATGTTACACAGGCAGTATTTCTTCTATTCAAATATTTCTAATGACCCATTAAACTAGAAAGGTAATATTTGCAAGCAAATACAGAATGTTGCCTTCACATGTTGTAGTCTAACACTGGCAACTGTTTTGTTCATTCTTATTTGAACACATTTCTAAATGTAGTGACCCGAGCCCCTCTAGATCTGACATTTGCTACATTATGTAACCGAATACCACATGGTGCCTGCTACTTTACCGGTTACCATGGTGACAGCCGTCTGGTCCAGGTCGTTTACCTTATTTGTGCGGAAAAGAAGAAGAAACAAAGCAAAAACAATATGTTCCCTTCTGTGAAGGTAACATAAAAAAAATCATCTTGTTTCAGCTCCTAGCAACATCACTGTCCCGCCTAGCAACCTCACCCTTTTGAAGGGGCAAACCGCCGAGTTTCCCTGTCGGGCAGTCGGCTTCCCTCCCCCAGATGTTACCTGGACGTTCCAGAACATGACCATCGATGCATCGTCACATGGTTCCAAGTACCAGATTGAGGAGACAGGTACACTCGTGGTGAAGGCTGTAGACCTGGCTGATGTTGGGTGGTACAGTTGTACCGCTGACAATGGGGTGGGGAACGACACGGCATCTGCCTACATGACTGTACATGGTGAGCTATTCTGTTTCATTCATTCATTCATTCAAGATGCAGTGTGTCTGTGTATCTGTGTGTTTAACTCCAAATGTTGATCTTACTCAGCGTTTTTAGTCCTACTGTTATATTCCATGTGTAGAATTTACTGCATTTATACATCATTGAATTGTTACTTTGTACATGGGGTGGGTAGGGGTGTTTTGGGGCACACACGATGTTAGTCGATTAGTTTGTTCAATTATTGTTTCTAATGTTGTTATATCTGTATTCATGTATTTAAATGTATGTTAAGTGGCACTGTTAAAATAAGTTTTTGGCGACGCCTCAGGGGCGAGCCTAATGTTTATAGTGTGCGACCGTTTGACAGGAATTCTAGGAATTCCGCAGGCATGCGAGGAATTTTTCTACGGGTATTTTTTTGTACGGGCATTTTCTACGGGTATTCCCTAGGGAATTTGTTTTTGTGTGTGACTTTAGTCTGCTTTGGGTATGGCGTATAATAAGATGACGTGACCGATGTTATAAACCAGGATTTCATGTTTTAATACTCGTTTCACCATCAAGTATACAGCACATTACATTTTTTAACAAAATACCCGATATTATGTATCGTTAGGGTAGAATTGTGGGTCAGTTATATTTTTGCTTGACCATTCGGCGTAATGATGTCGTGTATGTATGAGGATTGTTTTGTTTCGTTTGAAGGTTTTTATTTCATATCTTTCTGTTATTTCATTTTGTATGGTTGTGTGACGCTTGAATCCCTTTTTTCTTATTGTTGTGATGTTCATTTGGTTACCAAACCATCGCGACAAAGGGGTGTACTTGTCAGTCGATTCTTCCTGTAACCTGGGGGTTGTCATGCCGGCGTTCACCTGTGGGGACAGATTGTGAGAAAGGATTGATATGAAGTATTTTTGCAATAGTGATACTAACTAAGCAACTTTTGTATGTCTGGATCGGTAAAGTGTTGTTTTCTGTTAGTTACAGGCCGTCGGTAGTGATGTAAGGCATCAAAGTAATTCAGATATAATTTATAGCAAAAGTCATACATATTGAATTACAGCGCTTATATTGTCATGTCAAGTCAAAGTCCTTCCCGCTCCATGGTGCATAGGGCGGCGCCCATGTTCTTGGAGTAACCCTGGGCCAAACAAATGCAATTACTACAGTAGGGGGCCAGGACACTGGCTGTGGTGTGTGTTCAAATTACATACTCTTTCCCGAATGCTGAGTGCTAAGCTGAGAAATTAGCACGACCATTTAACACGTCATACTATATTGGCCGGGGATCGAACTTACGACGTACCGAATGCATGGCGAAGACTTTTCCCACTCGTCTCATTGCACCGGCGATAACGCTTGTGCAGCCAGACAACAATACTCGTGATGCTAACGTGCTGTTACTTTGACCGATGAGGTCTATTTCTCTTATAACCAAAGGGCACAAAAGTGCATTATCATTTACCTTTTGGTGTAGCCCGAGTTTTGAATCATTAAAGAAGTTTCAGAAATAAAATGTACCACCGTGAATAAGAAATAATGACACAAAATATTCTTTCTCGGCTTGGCTTCGCATGATCGAAGGCACATCACAATATCAATATACATGTCGGCTTAAAAGCCACAAGCGACGGCTATCGGGTCTAACATGCAGTACACTGTTACGTCGGGTTGCGTAAACCAGTATACAGAATATTTCGTCCATCATACAAGTAAAACGGCTGCATTTGCAAGAGATATCCAACTTCTACGTGTGGAAGGGTGGTAAAGGTGATTGGAAAAGCATCCTGTATACAACGGCTATATCATCACCTGCCTGTAATAAGACAGAATGAAATAAGTCACATGTACGCTCACCGCTATTAAACTGCTTGGAGGACAATGGGTGATCAGATTACCGGTACCGTTTTGGCTACAGTCAGAGTGATAAGACGGCGGGCGATCGGAGGACGGATGGGAGTATGGCAGTTCCGGCAATCGTCGGTTAATTGACGACTCGTGCTCAGCAGTATTACTATAGAACTGTGGATACGTGCTTGACTGTACTAGTCCACAGACGATAAAGGGTGAGTGAAACGCAGAGTAAAAGATGATTGAGAACGGGGACTCCGGTAACAAATCGTATCTTTTACTTTAAGACCACGGGAAACAGATGAATATGACCACGAGAAACAGAAGCGTTTGTTGTTCGGCAGCGGCAAGGTGGCGAATGGAATTCCACAGGAGGGCCTCATGGAGCGCTGATATCTTCGGCCGATCAAAAACAAAAGGGTTGTGCCTGGTTGTGCCGTAAACAACATGTGGTATGAGTAACAAACTGCCAAGAAGTTTCCACGTTGAAAGATATTCTCTAAACAAAATCAAGAAACTCTGGCGAAACAAGGTCACAGATGAAGACTAATTCCTACACAACAATACGCTGTAAAAATGCCAAAACTATAATGCCGTTAATATGGGACTCATATTTTATCTTGCCGAAACGTGATGTTGGCGGACTTTTTGAAGACCAAGGTCTCGGGCGGTTTGGGGTAAGATTTGGGCCCACGAGATTAAGGTTGGCAGTGTTACTCAACCCAAGCACACAGTCCCAAAATCCACCTGGTACGATTCACATCGTAACGCTCTCGGTTTATTTAGCTCTAGTCACTCTTAACAACTTGTGACGTATCTATTATACGCATAATACATGCTATCATTAGCAAGGTACTCTCACCGAAATTGAGTCGCTTGTGCATGTTCACTGTCCAGTTGAAGCGCCGCGTCTAACTCGGCCGACCTTGTCCGCCGCGCCATCTCCGCCTGACTAGATAGTCAGTGATCGATCTTTAGTGGGAAGCAAACTGACGCTATTCTGAGGGCTGCCATTGGTTGGAAAATGTACTTGTGCAGTTCCTATTTGTCAATGTTTACAGACTGACGTCAGCACGGTGACCAATCCCAAGACGATGTCCAGACGACGGCCAGGGACCGCCCGTTTTGTTTGTTTTAACTATCCAAGCGGGGACGATATAGTCACAGCATTCAAAACGGGGATTGAAATGTAACCAAAAGGATCTATTTTACGATGGGTATATTGCAACCTAACAACGCTAAAAGCAATAGCAGCGAATCAGAACATTATAACCCGGAACTTTTTCATGCCTACCTTAAAAATTAGTACTAAGTTTTAACGGCTACAATGTTTCCTGTTTATTGACGAAGCGTAAAACAATAGATATATCTTGTACCGTCTTCTCTGAGGTGCGCTTATCGGGTAGTTTAGTTGATATTTTTGATCATGCATCATATATACTGGGCGATGTTGAATTCAGTATCTCCGGTAACAGTCCTGGTTATATTGACCTCTTATTTTCTTTTTCCAAAATGTGACTAGACATTGCATCTCCGAGGTTTATACTACTCTAATTAGATACAAAAATAAAGGACTTTGCCCTTTCATCTTGTATGCAGATACACACCAACATGTGTTGTATCAATCACACACGAATATATTGCCATTTTAACAACAAGAACTAGTCTATATTGTGACACGCTGTAACTATTGTGGGGAAATAAGATATACATAGTACATAGGTAGAATGATCTAGCAAGACCTCAAAATTAACCCAAACACGACTGCGTACTAGTTACCACTCGTACATTGCAATTGACCAGTATTTATTTTCTTTCTGAGTACCTATCGTAATCCACAATGTATGGGTTACATGAGTTATTACTTCGTAAGCTACCATTTCTTAAGCTGGCCCTATCTCCCTCCTATACAAGGGAAGAATGACACTTAAATACACAGACATGTCACTTGATGACAATGTTTTACTCACTTTAGAAGAACCAACATTCAGTGCTATACCTGTGTCCGATTAAATGGTCATGTTTGAGAAATGGCTGTGTGTTGTCATATAGAAATATATTCTGTGTATAAAAATCACTATAAAAAACAAACACTCAATGCTATCATCATCACTCAATGCTATACTTGTGTATATATAAATCTATTGTACAGTGGTCAAAGCTAACCTGTTCATTGTCGATAACATCTCTTTTTGTATGTCACCTGATATGCCCGGCGTGTGCTTAAACCTAAAATTTACGTCAGGTCTACGCGTGCGTATTATCAAGATTCTCAAACCCATTGCCGATAATAACAACAGCCTGGGTCACGACATTCACCAGACCTGAACGGTATTGTCTATTGATAATGCCGGTACCACTTTGTATCGGTGGCATCTGCAACTGATTGGAGCAAGATGCCGCCGTGCAAATTAATGACGGGATCTTCTCTTTGTATCTAACTGAGAAGCTCGGTATGTGGCCCAGACGTGCCAGGCGCTGTCTGTATGCGTCTAGAACCCGTGTCCCCAGACGGTCAAACCACTCGCGCATTGTGCGAAGAGATATCTAGCAAGACCTCAAAATTAACCCAAACACGACTGCGTACTAGTTACCACTCGTACATTGCAATTGACCAGTATTTATTTTCTTTCTGAGTACCTATCGTAATCCACAATGTATGGGTTACATGAGTTATTACCTCGTAAGCTACCATTTCTTAAGCTGGCTCTATCTCACTCCTATACAAGGGAAGAATGACACTTAAATACACAGACATGTCACTTGATGACAATGTTTTATTCACTTTAGAAGAACCAACATTCAATGCTATACCTGTGTCCGATTAAATGGTCATGTTTGAGAAATGGCTGTGTGTTGTCATATAGAAATATATTCTGTGTATAAAAATCACTATAAAAAACAAACACTCAATGCTATACTTGTGTATATATAAATCTATTATACAGTGGTCAGCCTAACCTGTTCATTGTCGATAACATCTCTTTTTGTATGTCACCTGATATGCCCGGCGTGTGCTTAAACCTAAAATTTACGTCAGGTCTACGCGTGCGTATTATCAAGATTCTCAAACCCATTGCCGATAATAACAACAGCCTGGGTCACGACATTCACCAGACCTGAACGGTATTGTCTATTGATAATGCCGGTACCACTTTGTATCGGTGGCATCTGCAACTGATTGGAGCAAGATGCCGCCGTGCAAATTAATGACGGGATCTTCTCTTTGTATCTAACTGAGAAGCTCGGTATGTGGCCCAGACGTGCCAGGCGCTGTCTGTATGCGTCTAGAACCCGTGTCCCCAGACGGTCAAACCACTCGCACATTGTGCGAAGAGATACGCAGGGTCACACCCTGAACCCCCCCCCCCCTCACCCACTCTCGCATATAACAAGACTCGAGTCGTGCGTAGGAGATTGTCCTAGATCCATTCCGTGTAGCAGATGATTTCATGTTGTGCAAGCAAGTGTCCGTTTTGGCGTAGAGGTTATCATTTTTCTATGTATTGATTCTCACCCCACAACCGCTGTCTAGCCCTCGGGAGGTGCTCAGAAAAAGTTGCGGCGGTCAATCTTAAGCTGGCTCTATCTCACTCATATACAAGGGAAGAATGACACTTAAATACACAGACTTGTCTTATCCACTATCTAGTGAATAATCGAATAGTTTAGTTGATTTTTGTTTATCATGCAACAAATACTGAGTCATTTCAAATTAAAAACTTCCGTTAACAGTCCTGGTTTTACTGACCCCCTATTTTCGTGTTCCCAAATGTGTCTAAATGGGGATTGCTACTCTGAGGTATATACTGCTCGAATTAGATACAAAATAAAACACGTTTGTATCCACTCCGCCACATTTATCTTCTATTAAAACACATACCAACATGTCTTGTAACAACCACACACGAATGTATTGACATTTTAACAAAAAGAACTAGGGTATCCATTTGACACGCTGCAACTATAGGAGGAAAGAAATACATTGTGCATAGGTAGAATGATCTAGCAAAACCTCATGATTTGACCTAAACATGGCAAAAACGATTTAAGGTTCACAATTCACTCTGGCACTAACGTGAATGTTTAAGTTGAGTCGGTGGGGAAGGGGGTTGGTACAATTTGGCAAAGAAAAGCCACGGGGCATGACACCACATGAGCACGGTTTGGAGATTTTTAAAGCCGAAACCATGGAGGCAAAAAATCTGGTTGTGGTTCAAAGATGCCAGAGATCAGGGGAGGATGTTTGGCCAAATCTGTTGCAATTAGCTGTCACAGACAATGAATTACGACCAGGGCTGGGGCCAGAGGGTACGTATGAAATGTCAGAGTGGCCTTGACTGCACTGAAGGTGCACGGAACGAAGAGTAGAACAGATGGCAAAAATTATCGTGGTGATTCTCAGAATCCGGCGATGTGACAAATTTAGTCACTGTGTCAGATAGATAGTATGTCGACCAAACACCGAGAAAACCACGACAACGGAACTTTTATGCATTTTTCACGAAAATTCAAGACTACACAATTCATGTAAACTTTTACGCTAACAGTGATGGGGTTTTGTGCGCGTGAAAAGTTGCGCATGAAAAATCTGCGGGTGACAACATGCACATTCGCTTATTTCCCGGGGATTTGGAAAGTTTTTGTACTTTTACATTTAAGATATTTAAACAGAGCGCTCAAAATCTTTTGATAACCATTAGTGTTGATAATTAGCAGGGATTTTAACCCATGTCCTATCCGGTAACTTCCCTGGGTGGTGTCCCTGCAGACGTGTTAGACGTTCGCATGTACAAGAACGGGATCCCGTCTGTATTTTCCTGTTGCCGTTATATCCGAAGAAAACTAAATCACATCCAGTATTCAGAATATGTATAGACTGGCTGGCATCTCCCTATTGTATTCATCCGCTAAAAGAATTCGTCACCATGGTCTTGGGCGGCTACAGGGAGAACTTACTTTGGTATGCATTCGCTCGACACATCACATATCGCTATCAAAGGAAAAGGCCGGTGTCATAACGTTGAGAGATCTTTTGTCGGCCTAACATCAGAAGGCCATTTGTTTTGCATATAGATTAATCTGCCAATTTTGTACCTCAAACATGGTAGAGGATGAAGTACACTTCACTGTTGATTGTGATATGTATGCGTATGATAGAAATACTCTATTTAGTTATATAGAAAGTAGATTCCCTCATTTTAGACACATGAGTAGCACTAACAAGTTTATATTTCTCATGCGTTTTGACAAACCGACAATAGCGAAACCCATACAGTCCTACATTTTCACTATTACCAAGAAGCGAGAAGAAGCCGAACTTTTGTGTTAGACTAGATTTGTGACACTTTTATATGTATATATCCTGACTTATTGTGACCTGTACTTAGCTCGGTTGAGCAAAATTGTACAATAAAGGTCTTCATTCATTCATTCATTCATTCATTAATCGCCATCGAGAGAACTGTTATACGACATGGTGTGAATTAATACCTCCCGCGAGGCATTCTACCACCCTCTTGTAAGACCACATTTGTAACAAGGAGGTTTTATCCTTGATTGTATAAATAGGTAACGGCGGAATTTTGATATCGCAACGTTGACCAAACACCCAACGAAAGCAGTAATGATTTCAGACTTCAACCCCCGTACACGCCCGACAACACGTAGAAACTAAGTTTTCTATGCTGATCTTAGAGCATGGCCATCTTTCCTCAGCCAATCTGGAGCGAGTATTTCTTGTGACTAAATCCACATAGTATGGTCTCCCTAGGGGTAGGGGTGTACCAACCAACGAATAAATTGACTAAGTTGGAGACGCCCACCATTCAACTGAATGGTCTCCCTAGGGGTAGGGGTGTACCAACCAACGAATAAATTGACTAAGTTGGAGACGCCCACCTTTCTCATGCAAATAAAAGCACTTAAAGAATTAACAAAAAGGAAAACAGCAAATCAACCTATGTTATTGAACATCTTTATTCATAACATGAACAAAGGAAATTCAGAAAGGAAAAGTCAGAAAACGAACAAGACAATAATAAAGAGTTTCTTGTAACAAGAAAATGTACGAACAGCATTATCTAGCTAGTTACATCAAATACATGAAAAATATAACCTCCTTGGTTACATCAAGCTAGGGAACAGGTTCTCAAGATAGTAAAGAAAAACTTTAAAATGTAGAGATGCTACATAAAAACATGCGCGTTAAATTGATAAAAATGAAGCAAACATTTGGTATACGATCAATACTTCCATAAAACTTTAAAAGAGAAACAAACTAAAATGGAGGAAGATGTGGTCTACCAGGAACGCGTCGAACTGGGAACAGGACAGCTCGTCAGGACGGTTACTCCAGCAGGGTGAAAATGAAATGGGGGAGGGGGCAGCGACATTGGCTGGTCTGTCTGGCAGGAATTGGTCAGTATCAAAACTACAAAACAGTTCGGTAGAGAAGCCAATATGCTGCAGCAAAACGTCCGCCAGCTCGAGCTGGAACTCGGGCTGTGTACGGAACTCGCCTGTACATACTGTGAAAACGGCTGAACATACTCGAGAAATTGGCCTTCAAGAGATGCCACGTCCTACTCATTTGAGGTCAGGTTGGGAACTGGGATCAATCTGACCTCCTTGATCTGACATACACCCAAAAAACAATGGCATTGTGGTGCAAAAAAGTGTTGTAAAACTTGACATGAATTTCACACAAGCCTCATGAGGAAAGGTGTGAGGCGCCATCACCAGGGTCATGAATGAGAAGGAGAAGAATGTAGCCTGTCTGTCCGCTTGCTAGGAAAACAAACTACATGTTTCTAGTGACTAAAAAGTGTATTTTTGCTTCGGAAAGATGGCCGTTCTAAGTCAGTTAGATCCTGGGAGTGGCCTGACTATGTGTATTTGGTACTGATCCGCCCTCCCATGATCTAACTATTACATGAGTCTCCGTGAGGTGAAGATCTCATTATGCCTCCAGGTGTGGTTGTACCTATTATTTTAGACGTAATTTTCATGTCTAACAAATGAGCGCTCGAAATCATCACTGAAAGTTGAGAATGAACAAACAAGGCATATAGCCTCAAGTGGGAAGTAACAGAACATATCACGAGACAGATACTGTAAATGTTTTTAAGTTCGCGGGGATTTAATTTCGCGGTAGCGGGAAAAAGGACTTTTCGCGGTGGATTTAAGTTCGCGGTAACACCATAGACTGCAATCTAATATCATTACAGAAAAATGTTCGCGGTGTTTTTAAATTCGCGGTGAAATGGTCACCGCGGAAACCGCGAACATTAATCCACCGCGAACATTTCTGCATTTACAGTACATTTTAATATACAAAGGAGGTTTCTTGTTGATACAAACGTCCGGTGAGAGACAATAGAGGTACGCCTGCGAATGTGGTGAACTTTCATCAAATTGCACTATTTTGGTTTTTCGTCTGCTTTCATTGTATGTGACCCCGGCGGTAGAAAGACTCGACTGTCCCGAAGTTAGCCTGGCCAATCCCTGACGGTAGACTGGATTCCAGGTTACTTTTGTACCAGCTCGATCTTCATGGATTGCAGCGCCATGACCTTAACTGTACATGTTATTTGCTTTTGAATGTATATTCCATTACATTATTTTGTCGTACCCAACAGAAACATACTTTCTAAAGATACTTTACTGCACCTTAAGGTGTTTGATACAAACTGCCCCAAGTGCATAGTAAACATGAACACACTCTCCATGCGTTGTCGACTCACAGTATCTTTGGTTTGGAATGCGGTAGTCACCCTTTGAGTCGGTGTGACAAATCCCGGGCCTGTCATGCTCACGACTGTCTACACATACACGACTTATTAGCCCCAGGCAGGACTGAGTCCGGCATGTTATGACAAATTTTCCCCTTTTTCCTTTTATTTCCATGTTGTAGGACCATTCGGTGCAAGCCGGGCTAAGAAAGCTACGAGAGGTGTGCCTCGATCACAACATTCATGTATATCCCTTAAAAAAGTTAAAGATGAGTCGCGCCCTGGACCGCCTGATCAAGGCAGGCACGCAGGCGAAACCCAACAAAAACATACTGTATTGTCCAAACATTACGTAGTATAGCTTAAAGATACCTTTCTGCACCTTAGGGTGTTTGATACAGCGGGGGTTTAGCGTTTCTGTGTTTGTTCAGATCAGAATAAATGCGTTACTGATAACCAAAGGCATCCACGAGGGAGGGCCTCGAGGAAATAAGTACCACATAATCGCCCCCCCCCCCTTCACGGAGATGTAAACAAACCGCCACTGATCATTAGAACAGAACCACTCACACTCACAGAACAGAGCAGAACCATCGCGACGATAATCACGCTTACCCAAAAGGATGACATGTCTCTTCCTCCTCCTGACATCCTCCATGCCCCATCTCATGTTCTCCCTGGAGCGCCCAGCTTCCGATAAGGGCCCCGGCCACCCACGTTACCAAGCGGCAAGCGGGGAGATGGCACCCCGGCCCGTGGCCGGCATGGGCCCGACGAACACGTGTCCCGGAAGTAGGAAGTAACCCTTCAGATTGACGTAAACCCGACGTAAACCCGACCTCACTATCCTTCTGGGCCTCCAAAACGTTCATCGCTAGGTCGCTGCACGAAAACGTGGACGTATGGGAAAAAAGCTAGCACAATTCTTGGGACAAGGGCCCGGAAGTCCTTTTTTTGGATAAAGAATAAAGTTTGGGATAAGAAATCCTTCGCCCCGTTTGAGGGTAGCTTTAGAGGGCAGACGTAAAAGCCTCCCCCACCCAAAATTTTTTTCCAGATTGCCCGAAACTGCGACAGGCAGGACTCTCGTCTAGATCACAAACCACCAGGGCACACAGGTCGTCATGTACACTGAGTAGCACGGAACAAAACTTAGTCGGCATGAAGAGTGGCTTCTGTATCATGATCATGCCCTACTTCCACGGGGAGTATTCCAAAATAGGAAAATCCCGACGAAGGAGTGTCCATTTGCGTTTTAATCACAGTTAGCACGTTTCAAGATCCATACCCTGGGAGCCAGACAGGACCGGGTAGCTAACGAGTTTAGTACGGGGAACCAAGCCAGTCAGCCCGCCGATCTCACATTAGCGCTCCGGTGGAGTTTAACCCGAAGGAGTTATCGCTACCCTTTTCGGTGAAAGGGCAGGTGGACCTTACAAAGTTCCAGCCTCAAAGTTCTGTTGTCATTTTGAAAATTAGCTCAATACACCCTTGAGCCATATCTAGTCCCTGATTCGCAACTACAATAGCCTGCTGACCAACTGTGGTGTGTTGTAGCTGGCTACCTGGGGTGGTTATCAATCCTAGGTTCTCCTCTCTCTGACCAAGGGCATTGGAGAGCCATTCTACAGTCATCCTGCCAGACCCCTGCACGATAGATACTGAGATCGGGCTGCGGTGTTGTAACCAGGCTCGATCCTGTCTGGCCCCCAGGGAAAAAGATCCACGAAACGCACATATCTTTGACCCGCATTTCAACTGAACCGAGAAGTTTTTACCCGCAAGTACCAACCTACCGTAACTTGGTTGTATCTTTCTATCTCCCTGTATGCCACAGAAGGTCGTTTAGCTCTTGATCTTTGAGCAGATGTTATAGAATGGCTTATTCATATACCTACATCAACATTGCAGCATTGGCCAGATGCCTTGATTCCATGGAACCGCTGCCATAAAATGGATTACGCGAAATCCAACACTTATCTGGCCAGGCGCAGATTATTGCAAAATATCAATGTAACATGTAGCATGTTTGAAATAATCTTTCTAATTTTAACGTCGTTTAATTGTATTGATATTTCTTCATGATAATACTTAACTTGTGTATCAACAACATCATACTACACAGCACATTAAGCCAACGTATCGCGACACTACGACACTAGCACATGCAGTCCGGAACATCATCATGACTTACCAAGCATACAATTCCTCAATTATCTCTATCAGGATACAATACAATACGTTACAAAAAAGTCAAACAATATTACCGTCGCCATGGCAATGCTTTTTCATTGCCACACTTTTTTTAACTTGAGTGCAGTGTCACTTTGTCCTGTCTGCTTTTATGTTGAATAAAAAAAAAAAAAAAAACTCCAGATGTTGTACTTTTCTGAGGGTAGGGGTTTTGTTTGTGGGTAGGGGTTGACAAAAGGAAGAGAAGATTAGATTTTTGCCAAGTTGAACACACAACTACAACACACCTCCCCAGTCTCTTTCTTTATTTGATATATATGGTACTGCATGGAATTTCCAGTGTTTATCTCTGATCTCTGATCTCTAATCCGTCTGTTTTTAATGCTTTCTTGTTGCCACAGTGCCTGCACATTTCAGGAGGTCACCTCTGGATCAAGCTGTAACCCACACCCAGAACGTGGCCTTCTATTGTGAAGCTGGAGGGGTCCCCACTCCCCGACTGCACTGGCGGTGGAACGGCTCCCCTACCCTGGGGAAGGGTGTCCATGTCTCGCAGGACGGACGCTCGCTGGTCATCCACTTTGCGTCGTACTACCACGAGGGAAGGTACACATGTGTCGCCAGTAACACTGTGGGACGCAGGGAAGGTACAGCCTCCCTCCGCATAAACCGTGAGTAATTACCTTCGCCAAGAACGTTTATATGTTTTTTGGAAGAGAAACTTGGGACTGCATGTGTGTATTTACTTTCTATTTATTGGTCTTGCTGTTCAGCATGCACAGCCAGGGCTGCCCAACTAGCCTGTGGCTATTACAGAGGGGCTAGCCCTACTAACAGAGACAAGGACAATACAATTTGAATTTGACAAGGACGAGATAAAAAGGTGTATGCATAGTATTTGTGACTATGAATAAGTAATTTAGTCTTATTCAAGTATGGGTTTTGCTGTGCAGCATGCACAGTCAGGGCTGTCCAATTAGCCTGTGGCTAGCCCTGCTGACAGAGACAAGAACAATACAAATATGGAATTTGTCAAGGACAGGATATTTAGCAATCATGATTTGCTATGTAGTATGAATTATTATACATGGTATAAGACAGCATAGTTTTACATAGTATCTACACTACTATTTCTACATATGTGACTGCATAATTATGAACACCAACTTAATAAGAGCTGGTTTGATTGTATTGATATTTGATATATTAGGTCTTGTTCAAACCTTCGAATGATTACATGTTGGGCCCTCCAGCAGATTGTTGCAGTGCTGCAGAGTAGGGCTGGGTATCGGTACAGCATACCGGTACAAAACCGGTTTTTCTTATTGGACCGGTCCAGAAAAAACGGACCTAAAAAAATTAGGTGGACCGGATGTTGGACCGATTGGAAAATTAACAGATTATTCTATAAGGCATCCACACGTTTTGGCGCTTGCAGGTGGAAGAAAATAACAAGAGTGAAGTAGAGTAGAGTTTATAGTAATTTCTACCAAGGTTTACAGCCAATCATACTGGTGCAGTTAGCGTTGTAGGATTTTAAAACGCCAGTGTAAGTCTTATACTCCACCAATCAGATCTCTTTGTAGTGAAATGGACCATTGGTATGAGTCATACTGCATCAGGTCCAGGTTCAGGTCCGGACCTGGACCTGATCCTTTGGACCTGAACCGGACCTGGACCGGAATGTTCTGTACCGGTACCCAGTCCTACTGCAGAGACTTCCAGTTTAGATATCTTGAGTGCTAGATATAATATGGTGGTGATTTTTTATTAGCAACAAAGAATTAAGACAAACCTTCTATTATTTCAAAACATATCTGTTCCTACATTAATTTTTTTCACCATCACAAGAAGCTAGAAGAAGTCAATATAATTTTTGTCTTAGGTTGATATGGTATACATGAATGTATGATATGTATCAGTCACCTATCTTTTTTGTTGCGACATGTACTTAACCCAGATAATTGGGTATATACATGTACAATGTATGTACAATAAAATTCTTCATTCATTCATTAAAAGAATTATCTCAACTCCAGGCAAGCCAGTGGTGACTTCCATCTCAAACCCCAGGCCTGTGAAAGAGGGGCACACCGTCATACTGGAGTGTCTCCACAAAGGTTACCCCCCTCCCTTGGTCCAGTGGTTCCACAACAAGAGCAGAATCCACATCCCTGACCAGCAGGTGCTCGGGCAGAAGTACCACATGAACAGGAAGGGTGTTCTTCAGATCCACCCGGTGATGTGGGAGGATACGGGTCTGTATATGTGCGAGGTCTCTAATAGCCTCGGCTCTGATATGGCCAAGACAGGACTGGTGGTCTGGGGTAAGGTATTCAGAAGTGTTGTTTAAAAATTGATGATACCTAGAGAATAGCTGCAGAGCATTTTAAGGTGACATCCCAGGAATACTGACACCCCTAATTAAATGCATATTTCTCAAGAAATGTAATCAATAGAGTGTAGATACATTTAGGTCAGTGACAGTTGATCATGCTAGCTCTGTCAAAAGCAGCTCTTCTACCTGTCTGTAGCACTTTTGCCCAGTTGCTAGTACTAGGTGGTTTCCAACTTGCTGTCTACCAAGGCGGTGGGGTTTCCATTACTGGACAATATATTACTACTAATGGTTCTATCGAGAACACAACACCGCCGCACACACTTAATTCTTTCCATATAAGGAAAAAAAAATCTCATTTACAGTGACTTCACATGTATTTCTACCCTAGTGGCACCAAGGTTCACCAAGCGAGAGCCTTACAAAACCAAGGAGATCTTCGTGTATGAGAAGAACGTGACGTTGGGTTGTCAGGCTGTTGGTTTTCCCGCGCCACTGATCAAGTGGTACAGGGAGACAGATGGGAGACCCATGGGGCTGTCTGATCATCAACGGTTCACTGTCACAGGTAGAGTATACATGTATCTATACAGGGTTGTAGCCAGTGCCCGTCCTTCTATTTTGCAGTTGGGGACGGAATAGACTGCTTCTCGCCCGTCTACGCCACAGCTACGGCAGAATCACCATCATTGTAGCCTATGCACCGACCAACATGGCAGCAGATGAGGAAAAAAACGAGTTTTTCACCCAGCTGTCATCACTCACGGCTGACATCTCCAGGCATGACATAGTTTGGATCCTCGGCGACCTCAATGCCACAATCGGGTCAGACAGATCTGGGTTTGAGAATGCCCTGGGCCCTCATGGAACTGGTACTTGCAATAACAACGGCCTAAGGCTTCTAGAATTCTGCTCCAACTTCCGCTTACGATCGGAGCGCTCCTTCTACCAGCACAAGCTAATTCATAGCATCACCTGGATCAGCAACGACGGCCGCACCAGAAAAGAATTGGACCACATCCTTACCAGCCGTCGCTGGCACACCTCAACCGACTGCCGTGTCTACCGCAGTGCGGAGCTGGGGAATTCCGATCACAGGCTGCTTGCCATGACAGTCTGCCTCCGACTGAAAAGGGATTCCGCAGCCAAAGTCCAGCGCAGGGTGGATGTGTGCAAACTGAGGTCGCCAGAAGTTGCAGCCAGTTTTCAACTGGAACTTCACAACCGCTTCGCTGTCCTAGACACTGACACATCTACGGACACAGGCGGGGACAGCCCAGAGAAGCTCTGGGAGAACCTTAAGGAAAACATCACCTCCGCTGCAGCCAAGGTGCTTGGGCCCAGGAGAAAGAAGAAGGCCTTCCTGTCAGATGAAACCCTCAGCGTTGTGGAGGCAAGGAGGAAAGCTAGACTGGAAGGTAACCACATGGAATCTAGAAGACTCAACGCCAGACGCAACCACCTACTCCGCAAGGATAAACAGAACTGGGTTGATAACCTTGCGGTGGAAGCTGAGGCGGCTGCCCGCAGAGGCGACCAAGGCTCCCTCTACAGGACCCTAAGAACCCTTTCCGGGAAAACCACACCACCCACTTCCTGTGTAAAAGCCCTGGACGGTACCATCCCAGACACCCCGGCAGAACAGTTGGCACGATGGAGGGAACACTTTCAGAGTCTGTTGAACCGCCCAGCACCTCCCCCCTCTCCCCAGCTGGAAGCACTAGCGGCCTCGGCCATGGAGGACGACTCTGTCCCAACAGCTCCCCCGTCTCTAGAGGAAGTTGTCAAGGCCATTAGGAAGCTAAAGCCTGGCCGGGCTGCAGGGGCCAACGGCATCACCCCAGAGTTGCTACTGCATGGTGGACCCACGGTTGCAGATCAGCTTCATCACCTGTTTGCTACTATCTGGAGGGAGGAGACCGTCCCAGCCGACTGGCTCCAAGGTGTCATCCTCCCTTTCTGGAAGAAGGGCCCGAAAGATGTGTGCAGCAACTATAGAGGCATCACTCTTCTGAGTGTCCCAGGAAAGGTGTTCGCTAACGTCATACTTGCAAGACTCCGTCCTCTCCTCCTACGCAAGCAGAGAAAGGAACAGAGCGGCTTCACGCCAGGGCGTTCCACAGTCGACAGAATCCTGACCCTCCGTCTGCTGGCTGAGAAGAGAAGGGAGTTCAGGAAACCACTCTATGCAGCCTATGTAGACCTGAAACAGGCATTCGATTCTGTGGACAGACCGGCTCTCTGGAAGATCCTCAGAATCCTTGGTGTCCCGGGCAAGCTGATCAACCTTCTCTCCCTCCTGTACTCTGCCACCTCTTCCTGTGTGAGAGTCAATGGGCTGCTATCCGACAACTTCAACATCAACAGTGGAGTCCGGCAGGGCTGTGTCCTGGCCCCGACAGTGTTCAACACAGCTATCGACCACGTCATGGGGAGAACAGTGGCCCAGTGCGCGTGCGGAGCCAGCTTCGGCGATGTCACCATCACAGATCTGGACTATGCAGATGATGTGGCAATCCTGGCCGAAGCCATGGAAGTTCTCCAACTTGCTCTGCAGGCCATGGATGTGGAAACTCAGCCTCTTGGCCTGATGGTCAGCTGGGACAAGACCAAGGCCCAAAGCCTCAGTGACTTCAAGACCCCCCCAGCAGGACTTGTCATCAACTCCCATCCTGTTGAAGTTGTGGACAAGTTCTGTTACCTCGGTGGCACAATTACGTCCGACTGCAAGAGTGATGCTGATATCCAGATCCGTATCGGCCGCGCCGCATCCGCGATGGCTAGCCTGGACAACGTATGGTCCAACAGGAAACTCTCCACTCAAACAAAGATCAGACTGTACAACAGCCTTGTGCTTTCTATTCTTATGTACAGCGCTGAGACTTGGACACTAACAGGCACCCAGGAACAACGCCTGGATGCCTTTGACTCAAAATGCCAACGCAGGATCCTAGGGATCAGATGGTATGACCATGTCTCAAATACAACCCTACGTAGCATCACCAATCAGCCACCACTTTCCCATAAGATCCGCTCTGCCCGGCTCCGCCTCTTTGGCCACCTTGCCCGGGCAGAACCACCTCCCGAACCTGTCGTCCTGCTGAGAGAACCAAACCCCACTACCTGGTCCCGCCCCAGAGGACGACCTAGACGCACCTGGCTCGACCAACTGGCCAACGACCTACAGCAGACTGCCGGCCTTTCCATCGCCGCAGCCTGGGAGGCAACCAGAGACAGATCAACCTGGAGATCGGTATGCAGAGGCGCTACGCTCCTCTTCGGAGCAAGCGGAGCTGAGTGAGTGAGGACGGAAATTTTGCAGTTGGGGACGGGAAAAGAATTTGCCCATTCAGTCCTCTGTGACGGACAAAAATTGATGTGTAAGATATGATAAAAACTATTTATCTTGTGTAATTTTTCAACAAAACAGATGCTGTTGAACAGCTTAGTCTACCAGTAAATTGTACACCTCAAAATGCAGGAAATAGCGTTTCAGAGGGTCGAGATACCTAGATTTTCCGGTATGCCCACGTTGCACCTTCGCCACTCAATAGGAGTCAAAATGAGGGGATGGAAAATGATTTCATGTTGTTTTCTATAGAAAACAACATGGAGTATTATGTAGCACCTGATGTACTAGCCAGACCGAGGGTAGGACCACCTGATGGCCAAAGGTAGATCCCTCTCATAAGAGGTCTGAGATTGACATGCTTTCAGATAGTTGCTTTCAGATAGATGTCCCCTATGCACATTCAAAATGAATGACAATGCTGTCCTTGGTGTTCTGTAATATTTGCGTTGATGTCCTTGGTACAAAATGACATTGACGCTGTCGTCCTTGGTGCTACATTTGTAAATAAAATTTCTGACACCAGTGCTGTCACACTGTTACATTCACTCTCTGGTCACTGTGCTGAATAGCATTTACATTGCTATCCTTGGTGCTGAATAACATTTACAGTGCTGTCCTTGGTGCTGAATAACATTTACAGTGCTGTCCTTGGTGCTGAATAACAATTACAGTGCTGTCCTTGGTGCTGAATAACATTTACATTGCTTTCCTTGGTGCTGAATAACATTTACAGTGCTGTCCTTGGTGCTGAATAACATTTACAGTGCTGTCCTTGGTGCTGAATAACATTTACAGTGCTGTCCCCTGTCCTGAATGACTTCTACACTGCTGTGAATAAAAATACTATTTTTGATGTTTGCTATGATTCTTAGTGCTTTCATGGTACTGAGTAGCATTGACAGTGCTGACCCAGTGCAGATTTATACTTATAGACTACAGTATTTGTCAACCTTTCTTTACGTTGCTGTCCCTTGTGCTGACATAATGCAGTATTCCCTACTTATGATATGAGTTTAACTTTTTTTTAATAACCTCACATATTAAGAAGAAATTTTAACATTGATAGTGTCTTATTTTCAGGAGATCTGATCTTGACTAAGGTAACAAAGGATGACAAGGGAACTTATGTCTGCAATGCCTCAAGTGATGCTGGCTACATAGAAGACAGGATTGACATCAAAATCCTGGGTACGCTTATTTAGGCTACACTTATATTGATGACCCCACTGCTCGCTTCAATTTTTGTTTCTTAAAAAAAACAAATCATATCATACATGATACAAAACAAACCCCCAAAAAATGTAAAACAGACAGCCAATTATATTGTAAATGCCTTGTTTCCCATCTTTTCTGTCATGTGTTCTCTATAGAACAACTAGATGGAAAACTGTACTTCTAGCCCTGAGCAAAGACTTCCAAAGTCAAACTAGAGAATGTAAGAATGTAAAAGTAAAACAAATATTTAGAATTCATTGTTTGTTACTCAGTGTTCTGTGTGTTCAGTCACTTGTTCAACCTTCCAGACCACTTAAATTTCATAATGAATGCAACTTTTTGAGTTGCCATCAAATATTGTTTATAAACGTATTTACAACTGTTACAGTTGATTAATGATATGTCACTATTATTAGTTGCTCCAGTCATCTACGAAGGGCCTTTCAACAGGAGTGTGATCGTAGGAGGTACGGCTAGGTTCCGCTGCAAGGCTCACGGTCAGCCAGACCCCAAAATCTCCTGGACCTACCACCCTGGGATGGCCGTCCCGTTCAACCCCTACAGACACGGCCTGACCGCTCAGGGCCGAGAAGAACTCCCGTTTGACCGTGCCAGACAAAGCCTGGGGGACGGGGAAGAGCTGACCATTACGGGGGTAACCCGACATGACCATGGGATCTACGTTTGCGAAGCATCTGGAGGTAGTGCTGGGAAGGTCTGGGCCATGGCAAGTCTGACTGTACACGGTGAGTGATGCAGACTTCTGTCCCTCTACTTTTATGTAAGCATGCTGAAACACTGTATGCTTTTGCAAGGCTGAGTCAGAATACTTACGCTGCAACTAGAAAAGGAACTAAACTTTTTTTGTAAAATTCTTGACATATTTTTTTTACTTCTGGAGGCTTTTCTTGCTTAGGTTCATTCCCAATAATCTCCAAATTGTCTTAAGCTTCACTATGGTGGATGAAACACTGAGGTGCCCTTATTCTGCCCTGTATTATGAACCTAAGGACATTTTGTTTTTTGCAGGGATACACTGTAATACTAGTTCACCTTTATCCGTTGGGTAACCTATATTCGTTGCTTTTTAAAAAGAGGATATTTAGGCACATCAAGTCGACAGTTGGTAGTTTCAAGTTCCAATATCCTGAAAATATTGCAACTTGAAACTAACGTCCTTTGGTGTGATATCCCCAAATACCCTGTTTCAAAAAGTAACGGATATAGGTTACCCAACGGATAAAGGTGAACTAGCGTTATATTTCAAACGATGAGGTTAAATTTTTGAGCAATTTGCAATATCTTGCTATTCTACCATTCTGCATGTATATACAGGTCCTCCTATAATAGTTGAACATCCTCAAAGTGTGGTCTTCACAGGCACAAAGAAGATCATCATGAGGTAAGCAATTCAATTAATACAGTTTCGTCAGATTTTTTTTAATTGCTCTTGATGTTTTTATTGTTTTTGGCAATGTTAATGTGTTACATTGTTTTGCTGAATGATGAATATCTGCTGACTTAAGCTTGAATTGACCTGTTCTACTGCGCCTGCAGCTAGGAGACAGTTCCAAATCTGGGCATGGCAAGGGTGTTTGTTGAAAATAAAAAAAGTTATTAAAAAATATATAGCCGCTATATTATTTTCTTATTACAAAAAAATATACACATTGTCAAATAATGCCCACCACATTCTTTTCACGTCTTGTGTAGTTTTGAGTCTTTTATATCATCCTTTTTGTTCCCAAAAGCTGCCCGACCAGGCTCCAGTTTGGAAATGTGACAGTAGGCCTAACCAATGAGCTGAAACTATTCATGAAGGATGACTGTTGTTCTCTGTACATGTAGGTGTTATGCCACAGGAGAAGGTCCACTTCGCTACATCTGGAAGAGAAAAGGCAGGAAGATTGGTACAGGAACAAGGTAAGCACATTTAGAAACTTAAGTTAATTATACAGTCCAGAGGACTAGCTAGGTCCAGGTCTGGACCTGCAAACTGGACCTACATGTAATTGTCTTTGTCTCGTGAAGGGGCGATACTCAAAACAATGGTCGATTTCAATACAACCCTAATACAATCTGATCATTTTGTAATCAGGCCCAAATCCTATCCACTTATCTTTTTTCAGGTCCAGTTTTTCTGGAGCGGTCCAACAGAAAAAGGAAAATTAGGCCTTTTTTTATTTGCAACTCATGCACGATTTAAACCTATTATGTTCCTTGTAATAAAGAGAGTTAGCAATAATATCCATGCTCCAAATCAATATACAACACCGTTAGTTAACTTTCTCCATGTTGCCTAACCCCATAACCTCTACCATTTTTTCCCCAAATGGCTGCCTTAGGAGGCGGAAGCCTTTAAACCTTTATGTGATCTAAGACTTACACCCCTTGTACAGAATCATACTGCCAGTGCCTGATGCTATTGGTCAGTACCACTGTGAAGTGTCCAACAACTTTGGAAAGTCTCAATCACGAGTGGCTGTGGTTCGGCGTCTAGGTTCGTATTTCTGCTACATGATATTATATCATCAGCAAGATGGTCTCAAACAATGGATCATGATATACTAGCTCTAGGCCATATCATTTTTAAATAGTTCCTTAAGTTTAGTTGAAGTTCTAAATTTTTTGTAATTTTTTTTAAGATAATGTTTAAAACAATAAATTTTAACTTTGGTTAATGAAAAAAAAATCTGTATAATAACAACTCTAGTAAGCAACAAAGAATCGCTTTATCAGTTGGTCATTTTTCAGTTGATGAATTATTTGCTACATGGTACATTACATTTTTCTCCTCTTTTCGAAATCCTATTCAGGAAACCAGGAAGTGGATACAGGCCATGGTTTCATGCGTCGTGAGCAGTTGAGTGTAAGTAGAAACTTACCCTGGATCAAGTGTTTCAGAAAGCTTGTGGCACCTCCCATCTCTACATGGTTATACATGTTACATTGCAGAACCATGATGTATAAATTCTCCTTTCACTGGCATACATGCAGCCTAATACAGTGCTACTATTATTTTTGTCTGTGAGACTTGGAAAAATTAAGTTTTATAATCAGCATCCATGGATAAGGGGGGAAAGTCTGCCATCTAAAATTCATCATTTACAAAATGTAGATCATTAGATCTTTAGTTTATTTTTTCTTTTCTTGCATACTTGATGTTAACCTTCTTTTTGACTTCTGTCTAGTTTGAGGCAGAAGAGGCAATGACAAATTTTGCAAACGAGTTTGCAAACGAGTTCTACCCCAGACTGAGAGAACAGGTAATATTGAGTGGAATTACTTGTAGATCAAAACTCCATGTTCACTTCAAGAGCAGATTGAAACAAACATTGAAGTTGGGCCTCATAATTGTGTTTCTTCACATTTTAACACAATGCTATATTAGTAAATTGATATCCATACTGGCAATGATGTTTTAAGAATGACATTGACACCAGGGCATTTTCTGTCTTACAGAAGATCTTGTTGTTCATTTTATGCTTAAAAACACTTCTTTTATTAGTTTAATGTCAGGGTATTCAGATTTTTAAAACGTATGGGGTGAAAATTTTTTTTTCCATCCTAAGAAGCAAATGTCTGCCCTAAGATGGGGGGATCAAAGGGTCCTGGAGACAGCCCTGATTGAAACTGATTCACATCTGTAATACTACCATCAGTGTAATACAGTAACAGCACTTTTGTGTCTGTCCATAGTGCTGAATGATTGATTGTTATTTGTACTTATACTTGCTTACTTATCCTCTTCGTCCCTGATGAGACATAAGGCCATGTTCACTTCATGAGCAGATTGGAACAAACATTGATGTTGGGTCTCATAATTGTGTTTCTTCACATTTTAACACAAGGAAGTGTAGATAACATTAATTTTGATTTGATTTGATTTGATTTACCAGGCCCTATAAAGACATACTTCTAATATAGGCTACCCAACAATCTTCAGAAACAATTCAAGCAAACCATTAAATGCATTTTAGCACATTCCTTGGTTCATCAGTAAGTTGGACAAAAATGGCAGACAAGTCAAGTGGCGATGGGAAGTGTGCATATTTCAAGACATCCTCACAACACAACACGTCATATTTTATACATTCTTTGCAGTGTATAGTTACATAATATAGAAAATGACCAAAAAGGTACCTTTTCTTTTTTTGAAATACATGTAGGTCTAATATCTAATTCCTATCGAGGCCCAATTTGTTACTGCCAGATTATGCTCTCATAAGGAAAGTTTTTTAAAAATCATGGCACCAGAGTTTGGAAAGGTTAAATGAGATTCAACTCTAACATGCCCCCTCCCCATTTCCCAACTTCAGCTTGCAGACCAACTGAAGATATCCATCAACAGGGTGGAGTACCTACGAGTCTATAGGGGTATGGTGACCTTTGACCTAGCCCCTGTAGATGCCCAGAGCCCGCCTGAGCCATCCTATTCAATGCTTGCAAAGGACTTGAAACAAAGAAAGGTTTGGTCACATTTTGTTTCAGAGTAAAAGACTGCAAACATTAACCATGTGTAGTTAGTAGTATTAGTAGTCATTGCAGTCTATTAGTAGTATCCAATATTTGGTTAAAGAAATTATCGAATTGCTGTAATTATGCATGTACATTGTAAGTTCACAGTAAACGAAAAGTGAGCTTTCAATATTGAGTGGTTAAAGCTTTTAGAATGGAAAGTAGCTCTCTGAAAGGGGGTTACTTTGCATCAATAACACTTAATTTTGATAGTATTCTTATATTTAAAGTTTAAACATTTTCAATGCAAAGATGGTAATGTGTATACAAACAGCCACTACATGTACATGTATATTATAGGTTTCAGCAGTTTGATGTGCCAAATATCTTTGGATTGTAATGCAATTCTATAACCTTATAGTATTTGTTGCTTTCAATGGTGATGATTCCATGTTTTGCTTTTATACGCACATTGATATACAATAGAAAATCACTGCACTCATGAAGTATTTATTCCTATTTACTTGTACAGAGAAGTGACCCGCTTACTGTGAAGTTTCATGAAAACTGGTATGGACTGGTGTACATCCCACCACCTGAACCAACACCCCCCAAACCAGGTCAGTCACAGACGTATTCTGCCACACTTAACATAAGGTAAAAATCTGGTTGGGAATTAGTTTGCCCACCTGGCTAAATAGTCCTTAAAGACACCAATCACACCTATTCTCCAGATTTTTTTTTGCTATCGCCATAGCAATGTATAATCTTTTATATTTCCCCAAAAGCCTATTGATCTAAGTATTTTTTGTCACAGAGATTTGGTCGTGTGGTGAACACTTCCTGATATTAGTGCGCACAGAAAATGTTGACCTCCATTGCAATATTAGTCATCATCCTTAGAAAAGCTTGTTTTTTCCATGCTGTCCATGGCCTGTAAAGAATGACAAAAAATTAGCAGTTTTGGGATGAAAATTTGATTTTCACCTCCTAAGGCAGATCCAGCGGATTCAGATAATAGATTCCCCACCCCCCACCCACCCACTTGGAGCCCCAATCAGATCGTTCATACCTGGCTTCGCTAATCTGGATTTGCCACAGGCTGGAATCACTGTACTAGAAGTATATATCCAGATTTGCAAAGCCAGGTGCCAGGTACTGAGGTTTCTCACCTTTGATACTTCAAATGCCTAACCATATTGACTTGATGTTTGATCTGATATTTCTCTTCTCAGTGGAAACAAGGACAGTGATCGTCGAGAAGAAAGTGAAATATCGTGTGACCGTCCGTGTCCCATGGAGGCCGACAACTACCCCGCATACCCCCACTCCAGACACAGAACTCGATAACAAAGTCGTGGTAGGTATTTACATTTTAGGGAACACGCACTTGCACACACGTACAAAAACAACACATATATGCTATGTGCACTTTTCCAAAAATACGAAGTAAGCGATTTGTTCATGTTAAATGACAGTTATTAACTCCAACACAGAAGATTAACCTGTTGGATGGGCTAACAAAATGTAAGTACCACCAGATTTTTTTACTTCTGTAATACTACACTAAATGTATACTGAAAAGCAGTAACAGTCTGACAGTAACAGTGAAATTTACACTTTTATTAATAATACACACATGATGAAAGTATTCACGGCTCATTGTATTGTCCTGCCAGGCCCAGGACGATGACATAGATGTTGGTGTCCTGGTGGGAACTGTTGTCGGCACCATCGTGTTCCTCAGCTGTATCTTCATATCCATCACTGTCTGGTGAGACAGTAGATTTTCTATCTTATCAGGGTTGGACAAGTCCACTAGCCCTATTGTCCAGGGCAAGTGAAAGTACTGTTTGGGCAAGTGCATGACCCACACCACTTGCCCGATCGGGCAAGTAAGATTTTTCCATTGACTGAGTGTAATCTTGATATACTTGTTACTTTTTACAGTCATGACATCAAACAATGGTCAACAGGGAATTCCATTGCTGGAAGTGAAAATGCATATACTACTAGTAACAGTGACATTTGAATTTTGGGCAAGTGAAAAGTTGGTTCGGGCAAGTAAAATTTTTATGTGCTTGCCCGATAGGACAAATGATTTTTAGATAACTTGTCCAACCCTGCTTATGTCATTTTATTCAATTTTATCACATTTGTGAAAGGATTCACATAACATGCAGGTGATTATCACCTTTTCAAGATATCAGTCCAAGACCAGACTGTAAGTTTTGATCCACTCACACCGGGAAGGACCCCTTCTGTTTTCAGTGCAGTGTGTTTTTTTAACATACTTGAGGTGTGGTTCCTCTCAAACACAGGACCTCCATTTAAGGTACTATCTAAGGGACGACCCTAGCCGAGGCTAGGTGCTCATTTTTCACCTGAGTGAAGTGAGGAAAGTTATTACAGTGGGTACAAGATCGGTGACATGGCAGGTTTTGAACTGGGGACCTCTTGGGTCTGAGCCCACATCAATGTATCAAAAGCTCTAACGGCAACATACATTGTATCTGTATCGTAGGAGATCGTATTTTGCGGACAAGAAGACCCCGAAGTCGCCCCACCAGCAGTTCTCGTTACTACAGCATGGCTTTGGTGGCGTGGAAGGCTGGGGGAACAGAGGGGACCGCTTTGAGCTGGAGTATCACCCCCCTCCCAACATGATCAAGTGAGGCAACCTCATTATTACAATCAAACTTAGCTTAGCATCCTTGAACTTAACTTGATGATAATGTAAAATATGTTTGGAATTATACCTCATTGACTCGACCTTGTTCAGGGAGTACCATATGCAGTATTCCTGGGAATCGCTAGATGGTGCACACATACAAAGAAAAGCAAAGATGATTGGGAAGGGGCGTCATCACGTGAGGTCCCATCATGCTTTTCTTTGCTTTTCTTTGTATGTGTGCACCATCTAGCGATTCCCAGGAATACTGCATGTGGTACTCTCCCTGAACAAGGTCTCGTATGAGGTATAATTCAGATTATACTTTAGATGGTAAGTACATCTTAGCATAACCTCCAATTATTATGAATATCTTATTTTACAAAGAATGTATAACGTTGTATTCTACCACTGTATTTTAATGCTTAACTATCCTGTTCCATTTATTATGATTCTAAAGTATTAAAATGGCCAGGCAACAATTCAGCCATTTGGCTGCCACTGTGGGACACTTTCTGTCTTTGATCAAATAAACCAGTCAGAGGTCTGAAGAAGGCAACCACCTGCCATCACAGGACACATTGAAACAGTCCCGTCCATTTTTACGTAGTTAAGACCCACTCACAAGCAATCAACTCTCTTACCAAACGAGCAACCGCTTTTTTTAGTCCAGAATGAGCATTCACCCTTCACTCAAGAACCAAAATTGATTGACAGCAACTAACAGTCATGACACTAAATTGTAGTGCAATGCTAAACTTTCTTCCACACAAAAGTACACATGAATCAACTTTTCAACAACCACTGTCACCTTCTTCAGGATCAGTATACTAATGACCAATCACTTCAGAACGTAAACTCACGAGAGTTACAGACACGTGATCTCACAACATGTGATCTTGCAGATACGTGTCATTAGCAATTCGTCAAACATGTCAGGAATTTTATAACACCCAGGAGACTGAATTGTTCTTTCATCATTTTTAATTTGATTCACACAGATGGAGGTAAAATTAATTTTTCTTCTTTTCAGGTCCAAACCCATGGGGTACCTGACCTTGAAGAGGCTTGTAGAGGACATTAAGAATGCAGATGACGGAGCACTGGCCGTGATAAAGCAGGAGTTTGAGGTGGGTGGGGTCATTGCCATGGCAACATGACTTTAACAAGAGTAAGAAGAGCTTTGTTGCACGACAACTGTACAATACTGATACAATTTACTGATACAATGTGTGGCAACTTGTACATACATGTACAACATGACAAACATGCACTGCTTTGATTTCAAAACACATATTGTTTTCTAGTAGACTGCCTCATCACATCAGTGTCATACGTTTATTTAATACTCATTTTCTTCTCATTCTTTCAAATTTAATGATTATTATCAATTGGTTTTCTTATTATGTGAAGTATTGTTAGTTTGTTAAGAAAAATACTCATGAGCATTTTAAAATTAATGAAGGTTCAATATTTCTGAACAGAGTGTTCCTCTGAACCAAGCCAAGATTCACCACACGCCCTGTGGCACTGAGCAAAAGAACCGCTACATGAATGTCCTACCAAGTAAGTATAAAATTTATCTTTTTCTTATCATGGGACGTTTTTTTCATATCATTGGCTGTAGCAACAGAAGGTTACTTTGAAATGTAAATATATATGTCATATACGTATATACCACACCTCGTTATAACCAGGAAAGAGTATTCCCTGGAGAAAACGGCAAAACATCAGCCTTGTTCAAAGTTTTAGTTTAGAGTTCAGGGGTCCAACCCTCACTGTTGAGAGCATGTACAAGGCTAAACCCAGGCTTATAACAAGCTTAATAACTAAGCTTAGTATGAAACTAATTAGTGATTGCTAGGCTTAGTATGAAACTAACTAATGAGTCTTTATTGTTACCTTCCAGACCCACACACATCTGTGAAGTTGTTGCAGCTGAATTCCGACACCACCACTGAGTACATCAATGCCAACCACATCAGGGTAATGTTGTCTTTATCCAATTGCAACTTTCCAGGGTTGAACAAGTTTTCTAAAATCCACTTGTCCTATCGGGCAAGCACATAAAAAATTTACTTGCCCGAACCAATTTTTCAATTGCCCAAAATTCAAATGTCACTGTTACTAGTATATGCATTTTCACTTCCAGCAATGGAATTCTCTGTAGACAATTGCTTGATGTCATGACTGTAAAAAGTAACAAGTATATCAAAATTTCACTAAAATCAATGGAAAAATCTTACTTGCCCGATCGGACAAGTGGGGTAGGACATGCACTTGCCCGAACAGCACTTTCACTTGCCCTGGACAATAGGGCTAGTGGACTTGTTTATCCCTGGATACTAATAATGCTAGTTCACCTGTATCCATGGGGTAACCTAATCCATTGTATTCAAAGGGTATTTAGTCAGTGGACTGGTTTCAAAGTGCAGCATTTTCAAAAAATTCAAGTTAAACTTTGAAACCACTTGACTTGATATCCTTTTAGATACATGATTTTAAAATCAATGTATATAGGTTGTCTCGCTAATAAAGATGAGCTAAGCTTTACAACATGTAGTCCAGAACCTGTAACAGTACCAGTGCCAGAACTAGTGGACTAGCCACCTGCTGTAGTGATTGCTAAAAGCTGTGTAACCCTGGGCTAGATGGTGGTGCCCGGTGGGGAATTGACATTTCTTTTTAACATTAAGAGCAGTATCATCATACCATTGGCAGTAACATTTCTATGTTCTGTCTTAGGGCTATGATCGTCGACAGAATGCCTACATTGCAGCACAAGGTGACCATCATTTTTCTTTTCACCAGACAGAAGATAAAATGCACCAAAGATCTGACTTTGGTCATTTCTGTCTTGTATCTATCTCCCATTACCATTGAGATTGCTAACATAAGTGTATTACATTGTATAGTGTACTTCAGTTTTATAGAAAATATGACTGCCTGATTGGACATATATACAATACAAACAAATGAAAATGACATTTCTTTTTCTTACTTGTACATGTTTTGTATATATGTAGCAGAAGATGCCATATGCTATAACTTCTATGCAATATACAAAATGTAGATTTGGTCCAGTCAACAATCATATTAAGTACCAAGCTTTGTACAAATAGTGCATGATAGAATATAGCATTTTCAATCGGGAATCCTTTCATTCCTGCCATTGCATTCTATTCTGCAACATGTGTGTACGTTAGCTGGAAAAGGTGACGCTTTAAGTCATTTATCCTCCCCCTCACACCCCTGCCTGCAGGTCCCCTTGGTACGACCCGTCAGGACTTCTGGAGGATGGTGTGGGAGCAGAATGTTGACATCATTGTCATGACAACAGGGCTCGTGGAGAGAGATCGGGTGAGTCATTATTACACTTAAAGCCACTGATGGTAGAAATGAAAATCGTCTTTCTTTTGTATACAATGTAAAATAAAACTCTTGAAATCCAGATCCAACACTAAGAAAAATTTCTGATTTTCTTTTTGTTTGTTCAAATGTTAGAATTATTATAGTTGCTTTCCCATGTTCTGATTGTTTACCTTGCTTTGCTACATTTTTTCTGCTTCTTCTTCTCATTATTCTCCAAACAAGTGAGGTCAGTGACCTGTACCAAACGGCTCTTTCCGTGGTTACTGTGTCAGACTTCCTGTGGTGTTTGATTCCACAATGTAGCAACTTGCAGGTTAGCCTGAGAACCATCCTCCGTAGTGATCGCTTGCTCAATACTTCGCTGGCTAAATCCATGGTTAGCAAGCAAAAGAATTGAGCCAGCAGTCACTACGGAGGATGGTTCTCAGGCTATCTGCAGGTAGGAGAGAGCTGGAGATGTCTGCAAATGTTACCTTTCTACTATGTTTTAAAATCTAGTACTACATTTTGTCCTTAGGTGAAGTGTGCCCGCTACTGGCCCAACTCCAGCGGTAAGACCAAGCATGAGGACTACGGGGACCTGATCGTGACAGTTCTGAGCGAGGACAAGAACCAGAAGTACGCCATCACCAGGATGGAGCTGCAGCACAAGGTAGATATACCGCACTGAAGGGGTCGGACGTTCATTTTTCATAGGTAAAGGTACTTAACTAAAGTGCTGAACACTAACCACACCATAAAACAGACCTGTCCCTGGTGCTGAATACAATCCACACCATTTAACAGACCTGTCCCTGGTGCTGAACACTAACCACACCATAAAACAGACCTGTCCCTGGTGCTGAGCACTAACCACACCATAAAACAGACCTGTCCCTGGTACTGAACACTAACCACACCATGTACACGTAACAGACCTGTCCCTGGTGCTGAATACAATCCACATCACATAACAGGCCTGTCCCTGGTACTGAACACTAACCACACAATATACATGTAACAGACTTGTCCAAGGTTCTGAACACTAACCACACAATGTACATGTAGTAGACCTGTCCATGGTACTGAACATTAACCACTCCATATAACAGACCTGTCCCTGGTGTTGAACACTAACCACATCATATAACAGACCTGTCCCTGGTGCTGAACACAAACACATCACATGACAGACCTGTCCCTGGTGCTGAACACTATCTACACCATGTAACAGACCTGTCCCTGGTGCTGAACACTAACCATATCATATGACAGACCTGTCCCTGGTGCTGAACACTATCTACACCATGTGACAGACCTGTCCTTGGTGCTGAACACTAACCACTAACCACATCATATAACGGACCTGACCCTGGTGCTGAACACCAACCACACCATGTAAAAAACCTGTCCATGGTACTGAACACTAAACACACCATGTACATTCAACAGACCTGTCCCTGGTGCTGAACACCATCCACACCATATAACAAACCTTGTCTAGTGCTGAACACTAACCACACCACAGAACAGGCCTAAATCTAGTGATGAGCACTAACCACATCATATAACAGACCTGTCCTGGTGCTGAACACTAACCATATCAAATGACAGACCTGTCTCTGGTGCTGAACACTATCTACACCATGTAACAGACCTGTCCCTGGTGCTGAACACCAACCACACCATGTAACAGATCTGACCGTAGTTATGAACATTATCTACACCATATAACAGACCTGTCCCTGGTGCTGAACACCAACCACACCATGTAACAGATCTGACCATAGTTATGAACATTATCTACACCATATAACAGACCTGTCTCTGGTGCTGAACACTACAACACCATAACAACACCATAACAACACCATAAAACAGACCTGTCCCTGGTGCTGAACACTAACCACACCATAAAACAGACCTGTCCCTGGTGCTGAACACTAACCACACCATAAAACAGACCTGTCCCTGGTGCTGAACACTAACCACACCATATAACAGACCTGTCCCTGGTGCTGAATACAATCCACACCATGTAACAGACCTGTCCTTGGTGCTAAACACTAACCAAAACTATGTGAAAATTTGATCATGATTTTGTCTTTTTTACAGGATGCCTCAGAGGTTCGTCACATCTGGCACTACTGGTACACCTCTTGGCCAGACTTCGGTGAGTTGGTTTAACTTAGTTGATACAGACTGTTACATGATTGTACATGTAGCTCATTTGAGGAAAATATGTAACACAGTGGGCAAAAATTTGTAACATCTGTATCAGGAATGGTTTGTTTAATCAGTGTAGGTTATACTCTGCCTTTCCCAATTACAACACTACTGTACAAAGCTTTTCTTCAAAACTACAGCGGCTGATTTCTGTCTGGTCTCCTCCAGGTGTTCCTGATGAACCAGACTACATCCTGGACCTGCTGGAGGACATGAACTGCCACCGTGCCCGCTCCAAACCTGTCATTGTACACTGCAGGTATGGCTCCATATTTTCTCCATTTTTAGATGTAACATTACCCTGTGTATAGAAGCAAAAAAGTGTATTCTGTATTACCCAAGGTACCAGCCCTACTACATGTCTAGGCACACGGCATGCTGGCTTAGTATTCTCAGTACCTTTCATTCATTTGATCAGGTTCCCTCTACTACTTTGTGTATTCAAATCCGTCAACTGTCATGATTCTGCCAGGTTTTAGATTTGAGCACAACATCAGAAAAAGCTTTGACATCATTACAAGTATGCCTTCCTAGGAAGCTACATTGTATTACACAAATAAATGTCTTATCTGTGTGTACCCCTCAGCTTACTTATTGTGCCTATAGTATATGACATTCTGCATCTCTTAAAGTCCTGTTTTTATGAAGTGGTCTTAGGGTATCCAGTGGACTTATGAGAATTGATATTACTGTATAATGACATGCAGTTCTACCTCATGCACTTAATTCAATATAGGGAGCAAAAATGTCAACTTTATTAACCTAACCTAATTATTGCATTGTCAAAATACCATATCAAGCCTAGCTGGGATAGTTTTGCATGTTTGAAAAGTAACAACTTGACAATGTTTGCCTTCTTGTGCAGTGCTGGACTGGGCAGAACTGGAGCCTTCATAGGCATTGACATGGGCATGGAGCAGGTACTGTCAGAATTTATTGTAACACTTTTGTTAAGAATGCATTTTTAATGGTTATTGCTACATGTGGCCAATGTGCAGTATTCTTTTAAAGATGTTTTTAAGGCTAGGGATGTTAGTAATTTATTTTAGGAACTATGTATATGTATAGTTGGAATTGAAAATACTTACTAGACAAATGTCATTTAATTGTCCAGACAAGTGAAAAGTTAGTTTGGGCAAGTAAATTTTCTGTGTACTTGCCAGACAGGGCAAGGCAGTCACTGTAGAAAACTTGTCCAACCTTGATTGTATTCACTTTGTTGTCTTGATTTTACACAATATCATGCACCTTAGGAAATATTTCCAATTTGTTCCTACCTCCATCCTCAACAATCTTTCAGTAAATAAAGAAAATATTGTACCTCGTTTGTGTCCTTGTTGATAAGGATAGCAAGGCATAATTTCCTCAGACATATAGAACTAGATTTATCAAATTAAATTGTTTTCCATAGATTCAAAATGAGAGCATCGTGGACCCCCTCCTGTACTTCACCAGGATCCGTCAGGACCGTGGAGGCTCTGTCCAGACCCTGGTATGTCCTACATGTACACACTTATTTGTTTGTTTTTTCAAATTGATTGAAAACATCAGTCATGCTTGCATGACCTGTACTATACATGGTTAAGTACTATGGAACAGTTTGAACTTCATCTACTTGAATGATGCACTCTGTTACAAATATAATATATTTGTACAATCAAAGATGAAATTTTGTATTGACATTGTACATATTAAGTTAAACGTTTTAGTCTGTTCAAATTTCATGTCATTCAAACTTTTAACCAAGACGAAGTAACAGGCTTTTGAGACATTCAGACATCACATTAGAGAGCATTCTGTTAATTTCCAGGGCTCAAAATACTGGGTGCATGTGCACCCAGGTGCACCCAAAATTGGAACTGTGCACCCAATTTTTTTCAGTGGGTGCACAGGGTGCACCCAAATATTTTCTTAGGTTTATGTATGGAAAGATAGTTAGTATACTAGTATACATCATATTCTTGACATCTAAGTGTTAGAAAGATGATAAAAATGTCTGTCATGTTACTTGTTTAAGAATTTGATAGCTTGTAACTAAGTTTTGTTATTAGTTTTTTTTCATTCTACTTAAATTTCAGTGGTGCACCCAAAAAGTTTTTGGTGCACCCAATTTTTCAAACTAAGTGCACCTAATCCCAAAAATGAATTTCGAGCCCTGATTTCTGTTCCAACATTTCTTTCCTCCAGGCACAGTACATCTTCATCCACCAGGTGCTGCTGCTGTACTTCGAGCGGAAGCGCAGCGAGCTGTCCATGCAGACTGACCTGACCCGCCTGTCCATGAGCACCATGTCCCAGGGCACCAGCTCGCTCACACAGCTCACAGCCATGCTCTGACTCACACCTGATGTGGCCCACCAGGGCACCAACTCTCTCACACAGCTCACAGCCTGACCTGTCCCATCAGGGCACCAACTCTCTAACCCAGCTCACAGCCATGCTCTGACTCACACCTGACCGGTACCTGCCCCACCAGGGCTCCAATTCTATCATGCAGCTCACAGCCTGAGTTGTCCAACCAGGGCATCAGCTCTCGCTTACACAGCTTACAGCCTGATCTGAATCACACCTGAGCTGTCCCACCAGGGCACCAGCTCTGTCACACAGCTCACAGCCTGAGCTGTCCCACCAGGGTACCAGCTCTATCAAACAGCTCACAGCCTGAGCTGTCCCACCAGGGTACCAGCTCTATCACACAGCTCACAGCCTGAGCTGTCCCACCAGGGTACCAGCTCTATCAGACAGCTCACAGCCTGACCTGTCCAAACAGGGCACCAACTCTATCACACAGCTCACAGCCTGACCTGTCCAAACAGGGCACCAACTCTATCACACAGCTCACAGCCTGACCTGTCCAAACAGGGCACCAACTCTATCACACAGCTCACAGCCTGACCTGTCCAAACAGGGCACCAACTCTATCACACAGCTCACAGCCTGACCTGTCCAAACAGGGCTCCAAGTCTCCAACTCTCTCACACAGCTCACAGCCTGACCTGTCCAAACAGGGCACCAACTCTATTACACAGCTCACAGCCTGATGTGCCCCAAAAGGTCACCAACTCTCTCACACAGCTCACAGCCTGATTTGATTTTTCACCAGGGCACCAGTTTTTGCTCACATAGCTGACGCTGACACACAATATACAGGCTGCCCAGGCCACTGTATTTGCCAGATCATTTGATCAATTACTAAATGTATAAACTTGCTGTTCTTTTGTAACTGGTGCCATATGGTATAACTGCCCTTATTGTAGCTGAAACCTAAAAGGAATAGATAAGTGTCGTTATTTGCATTACAATGTATTACCAAATGCGACATACTTTTATTCCCAAAGAGTGGATTGCATAACGTTAACATTATTGTAAAGTTAAGTGTTTTATTTTCAAAAATGTCACTGTATTTTATGCTGTTAATGCTATGGGCTATATGACTTAAGTAGTGTTCAGAAGTAAGAATCTTAACTTTGAGATTAGAAAACAAAAAATCTAAAGAAATCTATATGATGCACCGACCAGTGCTATGCTATTAGTAAACAAATAACAATTTTTTTTATTTATTTCAAAGCAATATTGTATTTAGAGAAATAGTTTCCTTACAACTGTATCACTTTGAATGAGGTACGCAGATCTACTCACATCACCTGTATTCAAGGACTGTTATTCCTCATGATCAGTTTTGTTCTATACCATATTTGCTCGAATAAAGTACACACTTTTTAAACTTTTCGGAATTGAAAAGGTGCTGCGAGTTGTTGCCAAAGTTGGGGTGTGTACTTTGTTTGAGGTTATTGCATGGATAAATGGTAAAAGAGCCTAAAATGAAGTAAGGTAGAGCTACACTTTTAGGAAGAATGCAAATAAGCATACACATTAGTGTTGTCTTACCAAAAGAACTGTCTAATTTTCTATCTTAACATTATTTACATCAGAGTGACATTTGCATACATTCCTTTGAGTTAGTGACAGTGAGATGTTCAAATATTGTTGTTGTTTTTTTTTTCAGTTATTTGTCATGTACCGACGAGTGCCTTTACTACTTACTATTACTGTACATGTACTAGCTGATTTGTTCTATCAGTTCATTCCCAGTGATTTTTATAAGTTGCAGAACTTCAAGGTAAATTGAATTAACAGTCACTTGATTGCCCAGATTTGGTCATAATAGAGTGCTAAATGTTGACTACATATACTTACAATATGGCCTATTTGTCATTGTTCACTTGTAGTGCCTAGTTGCATTCCATGCTGTTTCAGTAGCAGGATATATTTTTGCAGGAATGGGTTAACGTTAGTTCACCTTTATCCGTAGGGTAACCTATATCCGTTGTATATAGAAATAGGGTATTTGGAGATTGTTAAGTCGTTGGGATGTAGTTTCACATTGCAATATCTTGGAAATGTTAACATTTGAAACCCACGTCGTTGACCGGAAATCTCTAAATACCCATTTTTTTTAAAAACAACGAATCTAGGTTACCCCACGGATTAAGGTGAACTAGCGTTACTAGCTTTTATCCTTTAACGTGCTCCAAACATTTCCTCAAACACGGAGCCCCATTTTACATCCCTCCAAAACGGGTGCAGCTGTCACTCCAATGTGCAACACAGAGATGAAATATTTGACTTTTACAAACAAAATGGTCTCACCCAGAATGTCATATCCTCGGTTTGGATTTACAAATCGGATACAAGACAACTTTATTAAAAATCACAGTCACTGTGCTACCACTGAATTTGAAATAAAATGAACTGTGATTAAGAGTCATTAAAAAGAGATATGCATTCGATGGTGCCTCAGTTAGCACCCAAACATGTCATTTTGCTAATTGTGACATTTTTCATTTAAACAAAACTTCCATTTTAGACTGAACAATTGGCCCCCATTGGTGCTAATTGGCAACAAATTGGACCTGATTGGCACCTATTTGCTACCCATTGGCCAATGTCCTTCACTAACAGTCACTAACAGCTGTGGCCCAGTCAGTTACCCACCTGCCTGTCACTACTTTATTTGGAGACTTAGGGATGTACATGTAAATGTAGTTTAGTGATGGAGTGCAACTACTAATTTCAGAATCAGTAGCAAGTATTTGAACTTCAGCATCAGGCAATCCCTGTGTGCTAGTACGTAAATTTGATTTCGTGTAATTGTCAATATATGATTAATCTGGTGTAGCACATAATAATAGTTTTTATTGATGTTTGCAATTATAGTGCTACTTGTGGCTAAATTCCTTTGATTTGACGCTCTGTAAATTATGCAATTTGTTGCAATGTATAATTCAGAGAATTGTTTGAATGTCAAAATTGTGATTGTATTGTTCTATAGAAACCTCTATCATTATTGGGGTTCCAACAAGACTTTGTCAACTTCAGTGGTTGAAAGTACAGAAATAAATTCTGGAACAACGTGTAATTGCCAAAGCCAAAAAATGGACTTTAGGTACCCAAATTTTTGACTGATCAAAATCTAATTCGTGTCAAGGAATTAGCAATCGCCTTCTAAAAATCTTTGATATCACATTATGCAAATAGAACACACATGAAACGGCCCAGTTGCCATACATTTGGTTCTGTTTTAAAATCTTCAGTATCAGACAAAAACTAAAATCAGTTTTGCTGTAAACGTAACACTCCGCTGATAGCTGTCAATTTCAACTGCTGGACAGTTTGTAGACTGATCAGACTACTACTACTAGTCAATACGGTAAGGATAGAGGTGCATAGGCTTTTAAGATGTGTCAACGAGCAATTCAATAATATAAAAAATTTGGAATTTAGTCATCACATTGTTGTTTGTCAATAGTTTTCATCGGAAATAAAGATCTGTGTCAAAAAATCCAGCAATTTTGTTGAACAATGCATGTGACTCTGAGATATACATTTCACAGATATATATTAAAGAATGATTAAAAATTATTCAACAAATTGGGTTGATTTAAGACAGGCAAACTATAATTTTTAACCGTTCTCTTCACCAGGCAGATACAAGCTATTACAATTTACTGTAAATGCAGAAATGTTCGCGGTGGATTAATATTCGCGGTTTTCGCGGTGACCACTTCACCGCGAATTTAAAACCACCGCGAACATTTTTCTACAGTATGATATTAGATTGCAGTCTATGTTGTTACCGCGAACTTAAATCCACCGCGAAAAGTCCCTTTTCCCGCTACCGCGAAATTAAATCCCCGCGAACGTAAAGACATTTACAGTACTATAAACTGGGCCCATTTGAAACTGGGCCAAATTGAAATGAGCTGTATGGGGACTGCCAAGTTGTCTTTAAGATGAAATTTGTAAATGAATTTAGATGGTGTGATTATCATATGGCAGTGCGGTCATTAAAAATGTCCCAGCACTCTCAGGCGACTGTAAAATTCTGCAAACTTTTTGCAGTCAGGAAATTTGACCGAAGCTCGTCAACTGTGTGCCAGGGGATTCAAGCCGAGTTATTCTTCAAAATGACTACCGCATTTTCTCAATTTATGTATGCACTTTGTTTCTTGGTGCTGAACACCATCAACACACTCAAACACTAGGGATGTGTACCGGTACAGTGTACCGATATAGTACCGGTACAATCAATTAGACAGATACAAAAATACCGAACCCTGGTGTACCGGTACTGGACCTGTATCTTATTAGTGCAAACCAGGCAGGATAACAGGTCAGGGGATGGCCACTTTGACAGATAAAATTACTGTGAAATCACCATAGCAGTCTCTGAGCCCCAGTGAGGGAAAAGCAACAAGGGTCAAATTTTTGTTGCATCATGTGTCTACCATAATAAACACGTTTTTATTGGTTCAAACATGCTTCTACCCTTTTTAATACATTGTTTTGCCATTATAACATAATATAACATAATATTATGATATAATATTCAATGCCATGCATTTAGGTCCGGACTCATTAGGTCCGGACCTGTACCTAAACCTCTGGATTCGAATCCGGACCTGTACCTAAACGTGGGTTTAGGTACGCATCCCTATCGAACACCCGTCCCTGAACACTATCCTGACACAGGGAATCACACCTGTCTCTAGTGTTGAACACCATCCACACAACCAAACACATCTGTCTTTGGTGTTGAACACTATCCGCAAAAGGTAAACACAGCTTTCCTTGGTGCTGAACACACAAATGAATGCCATCCACACAGGTAAACACATCTGTCACTGGTGCACTCCAGCACATCTGTCCCTGAACGCTATTAACACACCCAAACATACTGGGTCCTGTTCTTTGTACTCCATACCCAAACCTATTGCTGGTGCTGAACACCATCCACACACAGGTAAATACATTACCCATGTCCCTGAAAACCATCCACACACATAAACACACCTGTCCCTGAAAACCATCCACACACCCAAACACACCTGTCCTTTGTAATGAGCACCATCCACACCCAAACAAACGCACATGCAAACACATCTGTCCGTGGTGCTGAATACCATCACCATCACAGGTACATACACTTTTACTTGTGCCGAACACCGTCCACATACAGGCAAACACACATTTCCCTTATATTTAACACCATCCACACACCTGTCCTTAGTGATAAACATTATCTGCAAACCCAAACAAACCTGTTCCTGGTGCGTTCACCATTCACACACAGGTGAACACACCTTTCCCTGGCGCTAAACACCATCCACACATTGGTAAACACACCATTCCCTGGTGCTGAACCCCATTCACACACAAAAACACATCTGACCTTAATGATTGATCTGAAAGCAATCTGCAAATTTTTGAATGGTTTCAAATGCAGTGGCAATAACCTGATCTTCATTCAATATGGGCTTCATACAAAAATACTTCAGACCTCAGGGTAACTGCATGGGAAAATTTGTTAAAATGTATTTTTAGTACGAGGTCAACCATAAGTAGACAACAAATTTTTGACTTTGCTATCAGAATTATGTGCAAGGAATAAAAATCAACTTATTCATATGTCGGACCGCTATGTCATTATCATAGTCAATAGATCAAACCAATAACTTAAAAGATGCAATAACTTGACAACTGACATTCCACATTTCCAAAAACTTGGTTTAATTTTAGCAACAAATGGAATGCTTAGGGATGATATGATTGCTGCACACAAAAATTGTTTACGTTTACATGCTTCAGCTCTCATTATGATCATTCCCCCCGTTTCCCTAGTCTGAGACTGTATAAAGAGATCAACTATAAATTTAGCATCAGTTAAGTGCACGCTTTGGTTTTGTAGGTGTTAAAGACATTATTCAGAAGGTCTTGATGCCATTGTTGTTGTTTTTTTCTAATGTTGTTAAACTTTTTAAAAAAACTTTCTTTGCAACATTTTACAAACTGTCAACACTTTAACAGTACACATTTAGAGATGTACTTCACTTTGTTTATAAGTCTTTCTTAACATCCCAGTCCTCTTCAAAATAAGTCACCTGTATTTATATTCTGATAGTATGATTTCCCCAGCTATGTATGGGCTGTGGTTTACAGGCATATAACCAAAAAAGTAAGATATCGTAACACAACTGTGCAGAAACAAAATTTGTTCCACTTCACATGTCTAGACAGGGCTCGAAATTCATTTTTGGGATTAGGTGCACTGGTGCACCCAGCTTAAGAAATTGGGTGCACCAAAATATTTTTGGGTGCACCACTTAAATTGAAGTAATAACTTAGTTACAAGCTATCAAATTCTTAAACAAGTTCCATGATAGACATTTTTATTGTCTTTCTAACACTTAGATGTCAAGAATATGATGTGTACTGAATACTTTGATATCTTTACAGACACAAACCTAAGAACATATTTGGGTGCACCCTGTGCACCCACAGAAAATGATTGGGTGCACAGCTCCAATTTTGGGTGCACCTGGGTGCACATGCACCCAGTATTTCGAGCCCTGCTAGATGACAACCTATTACGCACCTCTATGCGGTCAAATATGTGTAATAAATAAATCAAAACTTTGCCCCTTAGTACTGTATATAATTATATAACTGTGTTTGCCTTTTAGCTAGCTTATGTTCATCTTTGCACTAAATGTAAAATAAATCTTTCTTCAGCATGTGTGTTCATCATTCTGTAACAATCAGTCAACATATAAAAGCATCATCACAAAAAGCTAAAGGCCATTGCCTTTATGTCCCATATATATGCATGCATCAACAACAAAAAATTAACAACAACCACATTAATACATAATCACTAAATAACTACAAAACCAGAATTAAAACTTTAAAACCAACATTGAACTGAAAGTTTCAATACTTTCAAGATATCAACATGAAAGCCCATTATATAACGTAAAAAAAATAAGCAATGCCAGTTGCATCTGTAACTTTTACATTAGCTTTAAAGCAAACCAATAACTAAAACGTGTGAAGTATCAATCATGCATAAAATATAACTGTTGATTATGGCTTAGTATCCTATAGTGCATATCTCACTGAAGCTGCAGCATGTTGGCAACCTTGCTGTGGCTGGGAGATTTGATTGAGCGCTGAACGAACTTCATCGGTGAGAAATAGATCTTTTTACATTCTGTGTGTTATGTTGTCTTTATAGTCAAATTTGTAAGTTTTGTATGATATTCCCATCATAGAGTCAAGGGTAACACAAATGCAATCTAGGAAATAGTAACATCGCCAACATACCACAGTCCAGAGAGATAGTCGCTTTAGGTCTGCAACTTTTCACCAGTAACTTGCAAGTCAGGTAAGAGTTGACACTAGTAGTATGCAAGTCAGGTAAGTGTTCAACTACTGGTCTCGTAGTTAACCATCACAAGATGGACGTATCCTTCAGCCAAGAACTACGCTGGGGTCGACCTTTGCCCCCAGAATACTGCCTGCCTTCCCCACGACATCGTCAGCAGACCACCCCTGCTGGTGGCCCTTCAGCCAGGTCGTTGCCTTGCGCGCCAGCATCTGCCATTCCACCTTCTTGTCCCCCATCTTGGAGTGAAGCCAGACCAGAGCCAGCACTGTCGCCCACACTGTCTTCTTCTAAACAAGAAAATAATCATGATTTATGAGATTGCGGGTGGGACCGACTGTTGATGCCATGTGTCCGTACAATTATGTGATCTAGTTGTTTGGTCAAATCAATTCTTACACTGCATTTGGAAATTTAATCTGCTATTTTTTGTTGGAAAAATATCTAAACTGTTTCCCACGTTATCTACCAAGTTGAACACAGATGAAGTTTCCAATTGAAACACTCTTGTTATAGTGTTAATGAGTCCAAGAAAAACTATATTATGTTACTGTTACTAACATTTCAATATCAGAGCAATGAGAGTAAAAAGCTAATCTTAAAGTCCATCATGAAGTCCTGAATCCTGAAGTTTGACCAGACATGAAGTTCTGAAATTTCTTGTGTTGCATTTATGCAAAGAAGTCCTAATATAAAATTGGACCAACTTACGTGCAGGACAATTGTGATTGTCTCTCCTCCATTGAAGCCGTGGTCATACCTAGCATGCCTCTGGCAGGCAGGCACACACGTCCTAGCTCTTCACAGCCATACCGGAAGTGAAAAGAGACTCCTCCCACTTCCGCCTGTGGCTGTGCTCCCGTGAAACCCCAGTTACTTTGAATCCAGCTGCAGTACTGGCCGAAGAACTTAGGGCGGGCATATACCAATGCAGAACCTGCAACACAAAGATAGGGCGGGTATGACCACGGCTTCAATGGAGGAGAGACAATCACAATTGTCCTGCACGTAAGTTGGTCCAATTTTATATTGTCTCTCTCCATTTCCGCCGTGGTCATACCTAGCATGACTTCATAGCAGAGGCCAGTACTGATTAACCAGAGAGACAAAAAAGAAATTGTTGCAGAACATTCCAAATGTCAAAACAAAAGCCCAGTTAGCTGCCTTCATCATTACTTTAGACAGAACCCTGGCTGTGTAGGCAGTAGAGGTCGGAGCCCTCCTAAAAAAGTGTCCTGTGAAAAGAAACATTGGATCCAAATCTGCTAGATGCAGATAGAAAACTGCACAGCATTCCAGAGCTGAGAAGCTCGCAGAACAAGCCATGTCTGAAAAGAACGGAATATTCATATTCTATGAAAAAGAGCTTGCAAACACAAGGCATAACACCTTTAATTAATAGCCCAAAACAAGTACAGGGAATGCTGATTGGCGAAGACCTTGTTGGTCATTTACTTGTATATGGAAAAACCATAACCCAAGTGTGAAAAAGAGGTCGTTCGATCCATTTTTGTGAAGACGAAGACGTTCTATTCGCATCTGAAAATGCCAAATGTTGGACTCTTCCTACCGAGTCTCAGCATGGAGTCTCAGCATGGGATCTGGAAGAGAACTATTTCAGGCGAGCACCTGTGGAGCAAATTCAACGCCACAGGAAAGCACCAGCCTGACACGCTTGGTCAGAGGAGAATTCAAATGAATATAAAATGTGTACTCTCGTGCTGGGTACCACCTGATTCATTCAAAAAGAAAAAAGATGAAAAGGAGGAATAAATCGACTCAATTTTACTCAAATCTTCATAACAGAGACAGAAGTCCTATAAAACTTTCTCTGGCAAGAAAGTAAATAACGTTATAACACATAAACCGCCTTGACCTGTGGGCAAGGAACTGGGCAAACCATCAAAGGTTGCTATGGGAACGTGCTGTAGAAACGATCCGGGAAGATCGAAGCACACGCCTGTAAGAAAAACAGCGGAATCCTTGTGAAGTAACGCGTGAATACGGAACGACCCGAAACTCTGTGAAGCCGCCTACCGTTTCCAGCAAGAGCGGTAAGTATAACTGGCCGGCTGAGTACCTGAAATGAACGCACCAATCATTAACGGTTAATGCCGTAACAAAAAGTACTCGTCCCACTGTGTGGGTGAACAAGAAAGCCCATGGCTAAGAGTGCAAAATCGAAACACGTTCGAATGCTGTAAAAGTCGTCGGAGATGACCGGTACCGTACAAGGTAACGAACACGCTAACTCGAAAGCCGAGTATGGATGCGCTACTACGGAAGCGCTAAAATCCCGTCTGCACAGACGAAAACCGAAACTGACGGCTGGCGTAGCCCACATCAGAAAAACTACAACGGTATACAAAAAACCATGGAAGTAACCCGGGTAAAAAGACAAAGGCTCGATGAAACAACGCGGCAAAGACAATGTGTTGCACGTCAGAAGACGAGTCACTCAAGTGCGAGAGACGCCATATTAAAAATACACGCAAAGTCTGACCTAAAAACAGCGCCATGTAGCGATTGTCGCATGAACTACAATGGACATGTAACATATGCGTTGACGGCAGACGAATGTGATGTGGTCAGGATGAGCTAAGCTTGAACTTGGAACACGACGGACGAACAAGAGATGCTTGAACAAGGCCTATTTGAAAGGCAGCCTATCTAGTCCGTCGAGAAAAGAATGTACCACAAAGGTCTTTCATTCATACACTCATAAGGCACACGGCTTGTGATGATAATGGTAAAAAGATTAACACGTAAACAGCTGATGGCGAAGTCCGACCTAACACCACGTTCCAAAGCGGCCACCGCCGTAGCGGTAAAATATTCAAAAGGTAAAATATTCAAAAGAAGCGTGAGACTTCCTAACACCCGAGGTCAACGCCTGGCTAGCCTACAAAAAAAAACGGCGAAAATGCGCGTCTAAAAGACCCGAAAACAAATCGAAAACTGGTACGCGAGAGCGAAAACAATCGAAAACATACATCAGCGAAAAGAAACTCAAGTAACATACCAAGTAACGAAAACCGCGAAGACCTAAAATGGTCAGACAACTCTGAAACAGCGGAAGCTGCTTGATCAGCTTGAAACAGAATAACCAAGGAGCTTTTAAGAAAAGTCGAACACGATGGCGATCAACGCTAACGTAGCCACGAAAATTTTACATGACAGTGACGACGAGTGACCCGAACGAGAAATATTACGGAAAGTGCGCTCAACGATCCATTCCAATACATTTGCATAAAAATGCTAAGCAACCTGGCGATCTAAGCCAAGTAGTAACAGCAAATTTTGCATAACAGTCAACAATAAACAGCGGAGCGAAAACAATGGGTTTAACAAACCCTCATTTACCTCTAAAGAGGCGTAGCATGGCTCCATACCGGAAGTACTGGCAGTAAAACAATGAAAACCACATAACTTTACTGCATAAACTCTCCCCATGGAGAAACATTTTTCCAACCCTACCTGGCACAATCATGAACGTACTATAACGTTCTCAGTAAACAAAGAATCAACAACTCAAGAATTTGAGAAAATTCATGAACGGTATGAAACGGATTACTTTAAAAACTTGGCAGAGACGTCGCTACGAGACTGCCAGCGTGAGAAAAATCCTCGCCAAAAGGCACTGGGTGCCTCCTACGGTCATTTTGACCCTGTTAGACGGGATTGAAGTATTAAAAAAAACACCGCAAAAAGTCATTTGGGCGAGTATAACACGCACCATGAAAGTGAACAAAAACATACCTCAGCTTGACGCCTACGGTTAGGCACGTTGCTATAGTCCTGAATTGGACTTTCCACTCACCTGCAGCATGGCTTGGAATACACTTACCTACCATCGCTGCATTCGGTGCTTGTGTCCGCTCAGCGGAAGGCGCCCTGGAACCGTAGACGATTGCAGCGCCAGTCAGGATGATTCTATGTGGCCTAGGCCTGCAGTCTCCAGCAGCATGGCTCATAAACGGCCCTGCGTACGTCTTGATGGCGGTCTGCCAGCTGAGCAAGAAACGACGGCTGAAACTAGTCACACTCCCGGTCTGCATGCCGGCTGTGTGAGAATCGTCGGGCTCCGAAAAGGCCGCACTACATCTCAGATATATTCTCGTGTCCGCTGACACCTGATACATGCTGCTGTGACCCATGACCAAATTCCGAGGAAGACTGGTTGGAATGGGTTCTCTGCTGTTGTGTCCCAAAGGTGTCACATGGTGCACCATTATTGTGTTGGCAGCACATCCGCGCTACCCTGCCGAAGTGGTTTCGGTGGAACTGCAAACGTCTCCGCCCAGGCAGGAATGTGGTGCGAGCGTAGCTCACCTGAAACACTTTCATAGCAATGTATGCACGTGGATTGGGACACAGCATTTAAACACTTTCAATATAGTGACGACAAAACAGCACTCAGCTTCTGTGCATATGTCGCTCGAGGAACAAGCAAAAACACCCTGACGTGAAACTAATTTGAACAATGACCAGGACTCAAACGAGCTTGCTCACCTGGTAATGAAGGATAATGAATCATAGACACTCCGTGACTACTCAAATACCCATCTGCTTCCTGGCTCCGTGTCGGGAAACGAGCCCCGGTCTCCCGCGTGACAGGCGAGGATACACGCCACTATACAAACACGGAAGTGGAGCTGCTCAAGTAAAAATACTGCGGGAAAATTCCGTAAACACATATCGGTCACAAGACGGGGCGTAGTGAGGACTACGCGCGGCGACAGTATGCCGCGGAAACAAACTTACCTGATAAAAGGCGGAAGGGCCCGCGGGCGGTTGGAACATGCTGCCGAAGCGGTCGAGGAGACGAAGCCTAGACGTCGCTGTAAACAAACCGCTGATAACTACTACGAATACCCGAAAAAACGCGGACACGGCTCGACATGTTGGTGAACGATGACTCTCTGAGCGACGTGCCGCTCTCCTATTAAACCGCCGCGGGAAACTCTGCCGAAAAACGGTCGGTCAACCGCACGTCAATATCATGGGAGGATGCTGGTCATTCCACTCCTGCGGAGCCACGGGTGTCCGCCCACCTAGTAGTAGCTCGTTTTGCTGGCTACTCTCCGGAAACAAAGAGACTCGCACAACGCCAACAAGCGCTCAGCTTCCGTCGAAGATTCCAGGGGCGAGGGGGCGGATGCGTGCCTGGACATGTTGCCCGTCACACGTGTCGGAGCTGCGTAAGATTTGACGCGACCAAACCTCCTCACGCACGAAAAAAACACTTCCAAGAAGTGTATTAGCAAAGAAACTAAGAACTTAGAGACTAGACATGTCTATTAACACTCAAACGAAACTTGTAATAGAAGTAAACGCGAAAAAACGCGGAGCTAGAAACGCGTGTGTGTAACCTGCGTAGCGAGAAAAAGAACTGGGGTTTCACGGGAGCACAGCCACAGGCGGAAGTGGGAGGAGTCTCTTTTCACTTCCGGTATGGCTGTGAAGAGCTAGGACGTGTGTGCCTGCCTGCCAGAGGCATGCTAGGTATGACCACGGCGGAAATGGAGAGAGACAATAGTGGGTTAAAACTGATTGAGTCTCATAACTCATGTTGGATTTAAGTCCATACTTACATCATGCATGAATTGTATAGAACTATCTGTCACACTCCAGAGATGACCAGAAAGTACAAAATGTACCTGTACGGGACACTCCTTTGTTAGCCTGTCCAACTTCACCCCCAGTACAGCCGCAAGGTCATCATCCAGTTCCCATGATCCTTCAGCCATCTGTAAGGGGATGACAGTTGAGGGAGGGGCGCTGTCTTCTTCTTCATCATCATCGTCATCATCAGGAGCAAAACTTCTTCCTAACTTCTTCGGAGCAGGAGCACTTTTTCCTCGCGATCCGCCTCCAAATAATGGCATTGAAGGCATTGAAAACATGTTCTTCTTCTTTTTCAATGCTTTTGATTTCACTACAAAAGAGTAGATATGTAAGATGATTAGGTATAGGAAAAATATGTTGTGTCTTCTGTTTCCCGTTAGAACAACCTGCTGACACTAGCCTTTCTTAGGGTGGTCAGCGGAGTCACAATTTGTTTCCAGATGGAATATTTATTCAGCCTGCTTCCCATTGAAGTAAAAAAAAATGGTTGTCCTATCTAATGAAGGATTAGTTAATCCATAGATTTTAAGCCATTATGCACAAAATCAAAGTTAGACATTGAAAATATATAGTGTATTCATTTCGATTTTGTATTGTCACTATGAGTTTCGGCCTAAAACTCTAAATAAAAAGATTATCGTAAACTACGGAACCTACAAAATGTAGTTTTTTCAGGGCTGAAACAGCAAATATAACATTTTTTTCCTAGGATGTACAAGTGATGTTGAGAATTCATCACTGAGAAAGCTGCATAAAGTGGGAAGTGGTCATAGACAGGACAACATACACACACGCTGGATTGTAGAACAAAAATCTATGATACGTACTACAGTAATGAGCCCGGACAAGGAAGAATACAGACACTGAATTACACAAGTTTAAGACTTCATCACTTGATCTTATCAATGATAAATAATTGCAACAACAAAATTTATAGTTACATCATTCTTTTCAGCCCTGAACTGTAAAAGGTGAATATACCACAAGTGAAGTTTGCTTTACACAACCACAGAGATCGAATTTCCTCTTGGCTTTGCAGCAATTCATTGATGAGGGGGGGGGGGGGGTATTTGCAAAGTCATGTTTGGGACTGAGCCTTTTTGCTGCAGTGCCACTATGCAGTGGTAGCATGTACTACTACATCCTCATGTAGACAGCCAAACTGTTAGGAAATTGACTGTGGTTCTGTTAATATATGACTTCACTTGTAAATGACTCACCAAACTGAAAATACTCACACGTTGAAGAAAAATGAAGATTCCCAGGCCTTACAATTTTACATCCTTATAGTCATAGATAATTTTCACAACACTTATTAATGCAGGGTTAAACTTGAGAAAGTCTAACGTACCTCCTGTGCTGGCCCTTTTACGGTTTCCTGTCCGACAGCTAGGTGGGCGTCCCCCTGAACCCCCACCTGCCAACCTAACTATGGGTCCCCCACCTGAAATATAAGACAAGTACAGCTCACCTGTAAACACACCACAACAGTCCCTCCAACATGTGATGCAAACAGCCTTCTTACCCGCCGTCCATCAAAATCAAATTTTGCAATGTTCAAAATCATCACAGTATCAAAAAAAACTTCAACTTACTTACGTCGATGTAGGTTAGACATCCAAGTAATAAGAGACGCCAAAAGCAGTTACTCAAGCAACTGGACATGGTTTTGGAAACACTTAGATGTTTCAACAAGCAGCCACTAGTTGTCGTCAGCTTTTTTAGCTTGCTCAAAGGTCTATCTGAACCCCCTGCTGCCAGCCTAAGTACCCGACCTGAATCTACATTTAAACCACAGCTTTAAAGGGGTCATAAGTGTTCTGTTCCCTAATATGATACTTGACATTGAGTTTTGTCCCAGTTAGTACTCACTGGTAATTCCTTCTTTCCCCTCTTACATAAAAATAAAGTACAAAAGCGTTCACTAAAACCCTTTAGCTAACAATATCCCAAAGCCAATGTTGACTTGACAATATGGATGACATCCCAACGTCCATCAATTTGACCATACTGTACTTTGTAAATTGCACAAAGCAGTTGTATAAATTAGCAAATATGATATAGATGAAAAATGATATCAGAAAATGGATTCTAATATAATACATTGCTATTTAAGTAAATTCCAAAGTCAAAGAAGATGTGATAACAAAAGTTAAAAATCTACTTTTCAGCATACCATACTCAGTGACTGTGTGTTTAGTTGACTTTTTTGACCTTCTACACAACTGAGATTTCATACTGAGGGTTTTTGCTGAACATTTTTTAGTCACATGCTTGCATCAGTTTTTGGATTCCCAGAGGATGCCATCTATCATAATCAACTGAACATTGGCCTAATGGATTCCAAGTTACCTTGTGCAAAAGCTCCAGGTCCTGGACCCCCTCCTACCAGCCTCCTTCGACCTGAAACAATGAACCCAAACTTCAACCATGCCTTCATCACACACGGCTCACCTGTCTCTTCTGTTTCAAGACCTAGAACTTCCATGTCACAATCCATGGCCATTTCACAATCATCATAAACATCATCGGCCAACCCGCCAAAATCACACTCATCCATTGCATATGCCATTGGAGCGGCGCATAGAACTGGAAAGGATAGACAACAGGGAATTTACAAAGAGACAGTAAAAAAAACAATGTACATGCAACACCAATTATTTTCTGTGATTCTTAGGCAAGTTGAGATTCAGCAAGAGATCAACATGAAAACATGTACACGTACATAGTAGGGCTGTTAGCTAAAACCTGAACCTGACCAATGTGACAGTAGTGATCTGACTTTATTTGAAATTGGCTACTCCTTCCAAACAATCATTCTGGGATCTGATTTCAATTTTGTTACATTTTTGGATACTGTATTCATTGAATTCTTTTTGTCTTCTCAGGCAACAACTATTCTTTAGGGGATGAAACACCACCCATGATTTTTTAAAAGCTGACAACCAATACAAATGTTATGGTTCATCTAGATCTTCTGTAAAACATTACAGGGGTTGTGGAAAGTGTAATTTGCTCTATAGCAAGTAGCAGAGGCAGGTGATAGCATTTTTTGTACATTTCAATGAGAATGAGCCCATGCATAATGCTATCATTAGCAGTAGCCAAAAAATTGGGATCCAAACTAAGGAGAATTCTATTATTTGCATGTTACTTTCCCGGACAGTTTTATGGTACGGTTCAATCTAATTCAGAACCTCATTTACCTGGTGGTGGTGGGCATGCTGCCATACACATCATCCTCTGTGGGCGCGGGACGTTACGTCGTACCATGGCGCCCTCAATCGGTTCTCCCCGCTCGCTGTCCACACCAATAAAGGACGTGAACTTGGACACCACGTTGGTCGCCACGCTGAGGTCGATGATCTGCTTCTTTGTCGTATCTGACACTGTTTCGCTGTCATCGTTGTCATCCTTTTCCAGATTCACCTCTAGCTCTGGTTGAAAGGAAAGACAATTTCGTTGTTACCATATTTCCTTGATTACAGAAGATAAGGTAAGAAGGACTAACCTCTGACGTAGGTTTGCAGCAAGTATGCATAAGTCAGAAAGAACTGCACACCAGTCACCGCAAACCCGTGAACAGACACATGGTCGTAACCTGCAGAACTCATGAACACCACCCTCACACTCACGGTTGACAATCGCGGCAAAGCCTAATGATCATATCACCCCTGACAACTCAGCCACAGTATTCGGTTATTAGGGGCGTGGCTTCTAACCAATTGTCAGCCCATCGGAGAGATGGCTTTTTGTTGTCGAAAGCTCGGAAAGGCGCCATATAAGGCGACTCATTAATATTCAAGAGCAAGATAACAGTACCGGCATAAGGTTTCACAGTACTTTCAGCGTCCAGACATCTTTATTTAGGTACCAAATTTAACAGTTGTCGGTTCTGTGGGTATAGGTAACCACGGCATCAACATATACCAACCTAGCATATGAAAAAAAAAACATTACCGTCATGCAAAGATAAACAGATCTTTGTGCACGCCGCGCCGTACCATGCGTACGCTGTTTGTTCGAAACTTGCAATCTGGTCGCTGATTGGGCTGCGACAAATCAGGCAAGTTCATTAATATTCATAAGCAAGGCGCCCCTAATAACCGAATACTGTGGCTGAGTTGTCAGGGGTGACATCGTTAGGCTTTGCCGCGATTGTCAACCCTGAGTGTGAGGGTGACAAACACTGAGTTCCTACCATCCGCACTGCAAGATTCTGCAATTGTCAAGTACCATCAATGCTAAGACTACTCAACAAAACAAAATGACACTGTTTATGAGCTATATGTCATATTATATTTCCATATCCAATAAAATACTAATTACTCAGATCATAAGTTTTAAATTTAAAGTAATCAGGTTTTAGTAATATGTATGTCAAAATTAAGCATAGTTTTTAAGTACAAGAAGACACGATTCAGCCCCTGGCTGCCAGAACCTATTTTTATTTAATGATAATTTCCATTTTTGTTTGAAATCATGCACCCCGCAATTGAAAAGTGACATCCCCCATTTTGGGCAAGTCTTAAACAAATCTGTGTGACAGAAATGTATATGGATAAACTTGTAATAGAACATGTAATATTTTCAGATTTTCTACGTGTACTTGAATTGAAATGCTTCCCAAATTTAGATTTTTTCTGGAGTATTTACCTAAAATTTGTAGCTTTGCTGGGCCAAGCAGCTTCATATTTTCCCATTTTCGAGTCAATGTGTCGCCATCAATTAAAAATTTTGAAAACATAGGGTCGGGAAATCCGAGAAACAACAAATAAAATTGGTGTGGCCAAAACACCACATGAACAAACTCAAAACCACCACGAACATATTTTCTCCCTACCACAAAATCGAATGCAAGCAAACTTAAATGCATTTCCAGTACCTTTGATGCGAGTCTTAGCAGCCAGCCTGTGTAGCTGTTGTGGCTCAGGGCTGTCCTCTGCACTCAGCATCTCCTGATCCCGGGACTGTAGGCTCAGGTTCAGGTTGTGTTTTATCTCCTCAGTAAGCACCTGGCCACACAGGGTTACAGAGCCTTCCGTAACATCCACCGGCAGCTAGAAGAAGGCAACTTTAGGTTAATTGAGATTGAAGTACAATAATGTTACAGTAATAAACAACACTTATCTGGATCAGAACACCTGGCAAGTTATGAAGAGAGACAAGGGGGTATAGACTCATGTTTGGGACCACATAGAACACGTTTGAACAACAATCCACAAAGCAGGTGTTCTATCCACTGACTGCTTAACGACTGAGAAAATGTCTTTAAGTTATTTTGTATTTACCTGTCACCCACAGGTAAGCACAAAATTAGACTTTTTTTATGTCAATGAAAGTTATACATCCAGGTAAGAAGATAGCATTATGCCATACACAGCAGTTACTCAAGCAACTAGATATGATTTTGGAAACAGTCCTACATGTATGTAAATTTCATGTAGCATCCACTACCTTTCGTCAGTGACACAGTGGCACAAGATATCACATGGTCCAGAACAGTCCCATATCAAACATTATTGTGGCAAAGGTACGACATCATGTGTTTTTACACCTGGCAACAAAATAGCCTCAGCTGTAAGAAGAAAGGAATGTGTTCCCACCTGCCCATGCAGCTGTGCATACATGATGAAGCGGTCCCCACTGAAGATGGGAGGGGGTGTGGAGGGGATGGGCACAGCTGTCACCCCGTCAGGCAGCTGCCAGGTCAAACCTACACCTGTCACTGTGGGCTGGAGGGCGCAGCTGAGCAGCCGCATCACCTGCAGAGTGGAGGGGGGGGGGAGGGGGGGAATTGATCAACAACACAGTATTACATTTTATTTTATTTATTTGTATTTATTGAGCTTTCCAGAATGAATATTCTGGGATGTCAGAGAAGAAACACTTATGCTGTGGTTGCAATGGACATTACATGTACATACTGTGGGGTCAATGACAAAAAATTATCTAACTGACCACAAGGGACTTATCATTATATCCAAATGGTCCTTCTGTAGATCTGGTCATTAATGATATCTACTGGAGTTTGACAGTAATTGTTCATAAATAGGGTAGTTCAGTACCTTTGCCTGCAGTCTGTCTGTGCCAGAAACAAACTCCGCCTTGCCACGCCCTGCCCTGGCCACGCCCTTGACCAGAGCAGTGGACGCACCCTCACCGATACCGACAGAGAAGCACCTGTAAAACCAAACATGATAATGTGAGTTAGTCTCTACCAGACTCTTGGTAGCTGAAAAAACGTAGAAATGGAACAAACAAAGGAGTAAGCCGGCCAGAGGAGTATAGCTGGCTAAGGAACAGTGCCCGACCTGCAGGTATTTGTATTTGTTCCATTTCTACGGTTTTCCAGCAACCCGGAGTCTGGTAGAGACTAAGTGTGAGTAGGGTTCGTACCAACAGCATAATAGTCCCAATGGAAATAAACAGTTAGCAAATTTCATTCTGATTAAGTACCATCACTCTTTGCTAGAGGGAGTTTTTGATCCATGAAGGTGCTACAATGGCCTAAATCAAATTGTGTACCTTGATAGAATATGAAGTAGCATGTTTGTGCAGGTAATAGAAGTTGAGCTTTCTCAACTCAGAACATTATCCTTTGTAGCCCCTTCATGGATCAAAAGCTCTACCTATTAGAAAATAATGGTTAACTGCAGCCAAATCAGACTTTTCACGCTTGCGCATTTCAATTTTGACATTCATCCATCCCCTACTCCTCCAAACCCAAAAACTAATCAGTGACTGTCTCCTACCTGGCAGAGTCGGCATGCTTCGCCACCTCCCTCACACACGCCTGCGTGTCCCAAACCTCTCCATCAGTCAACAGGAACAGCTGTAGAGTGAAGTAGCAACAGATACTACAGATCAATTACATATACTGTAGCAGAACACAGTATTTAAACATGTAGATTTCTACAATAAGTATGATGGACCACAAATGTGTGTTTTATCGGAAGGAAAAAGCAAGCAGACTGATAGTTAAACCTTTTTGCAACATTGACTCAGGATGTTCTTGTAATTATAGAATAATGTCACTTTTAACAGGTTGTATCTACTTGACTGTAAGATGGAATAATTGTCAATTTAACACATGTACACAGAGTATGGTATATAATGAACAATAGATTGTCTCATTATTCATTTTCCAAAATTTTTTTTTGCAATCTAAGGCATGTATGTGCTCATGTTAAAACTTCTTTGTGCGACTTACAGTAAAGTTGGAGACTTCTTTTGGAAATGGCACTAAACTGATTCACCTGCAGATGTCCTCCATATAATCAAATCAGCATGGCCTATGATAATCGTTTTTTTCACTATTGACAGAGGACTAAAGCATCCTGTCATTAGCACAGCGTATTTTGCATCACTCTGTAGATCTCTGTCCCAGCCCTCCCCTGGGTGAAACAGCATACACTGTATTGTATAACGGTAAATTATCCCCACCTGTCTCGGATGCCCTGCTATGGGAGGCTGTTTGTACACATACTGTAGAGGCTGAAGGATCTCAGTTCCGCCCAAGTCTGCCTCCATCTTCCCCAGAGCCTTACAGGCTGTTTTCAGACTCTTGTTGTCGTATTTTTCACTGCCCCTGTAGTAGTGCAGACATTAGACACATTTAGAAACAGCAAGGTATGATAGGCATTCATACATCATTAACATTATAACTAAGCTAAAAGGCATACATGTAATCTGTCTGACTGTGTGCCAAAAACACACTACGGATTTGGTGCGTCGATGTGCCAACATCTGCACATTGACTTCCACCAAGAACCGTTAATTTTTTTTTTTTTAAAGGCATAACATATATAGCACTGTTTATAAATATGGAATACAAAACGATGTGAGATCGCTTTTTGGTGCATTTATGAGGGGTGTTTAAAAGGGACAAAATTTAGATGTCAACAAGTTTACAATAACCATATCTGTCATTATAAACCTGATTAGGGCATTTAATAAGAAAGTACTTCTATTTATAAGAAATATATCATAATTGCAATAGTTTGTCAACACAACGGTCTGTCAGGAAATCATATGCAACGGACGTAATTTTAATGCAATGCTGACCAACGATCCAGAAATAGTCAGATGAACTTAATTACTGTTGCAAAACAGCCGTGATATCAAGAAGTTAAAAATACTGTTAAGTGCAGAAACTTTCATGGTGATTTAATGTTCGCGGTAGCCGCTTAACCGCGAACTTAAAACCACCGCAAACATTTTTCCATGGCAGTAAGAGACTACAGGCCATGGTGCTACTGCGAAATTAAAACCACCACGAAAAGACTTTTTTCCCGCTACCACAAAATTAAATCCCCGCAAACTTAAATGCATTTACAGTAGGTCATGACTTAAACTCTAGGACTTACTTGAACAGTGACTCGTGCCTGCTGCCAAATCCGACAATGTTGAAGTAACAGCCAATGGGAAGGCTCTTCAGGAACAGGAGGAGGGTTTCGCGAGCGTTCTTGATCTTGTTCCCGCTCATGCTGCCCGAGCGGTCCAGGATGAAGATGAACTCTCCGCAGTTGGCGACCAGGTCCTCGCGGGAAAGGTCAGGCACGAAGGTCAGCATGACGGTGTGGTCTGCCATGAACCCGTCTATTTAAAAAAAACATGCATGAAAAGTAACATTTTTGAGAAAATGCAGGATATTTCACTCCCAGGAATTTGCCTTTTGTCAAGATACTCGTACACAATACTATACCATTAGGCTTGGCACAGAGGCATTGCCAACAAAAAAGAAAATATGAAAGGAAAACAAAAGTGACAGAAGAAGAAGAAAGAAAGAAGAACACACAAGCAAAAACAATTTGTAGGAAACATGAATATGGTATGAAAAACTAAATACTAGACATATCCTGTTTTACCTGCAGTTCTGAAGAAAGCCTGTTAGAAGGCCCAAACTTATATCAGTTATGTCAGACCACAAGAGCTATGTACCAAACAAAAATCCCGACCATAGCTTGTTTCAAAACCAAAAGTTCAGCTGCAGTGCCAAGGAAAGATGATAGTGGGCCCAAAATCTAAAGTTCAAGGTCTCATCAACACCTACAGTGCCTACCCACATACTTAACTATCAACTTGAAGACAATCCATCCAGACATTTTTTAATTATATTATAGTGTTCAAAAAACACACACATAAATGCTGAGGAAAACATTCGTAGGTAATGTAAAATGTATATATTCTACATTACCTACGAATGTTTTCCTCAGCATTTATGTGTGTGTTTACTTAAAGCAAACATGAATTTCAAAGCTTTAGGAATGTACATGATGATAGTACCTGTTCCATGTCCAAGCTCGGTCACTGCAAATGGTCTGTGCTTGTCCTTGTAGTGGACATAGAGCTCCACATCTGAGTCCAGCTTGTGGTCATCCTTCAGCTTAACCTGATAGTGGACACAGAGTAGGTAGACGGTGTTAAACTTAAAGAGTAAATGTATACGTAGTTGGTCAAGACATTAAATAGAATCTGAAATTAGCAATTAAGTCTGTATTAATGTGTGCATAAATATGTGTGTGTGTGTGTGTGTCTGTTTTAATGTGTGTGTGTGTGTGTGTGTGTGTATGTGCCTCTGTGTGTGTCAGACTCTGCATTAATGCATTTGAGAGTGTGTGTATATGTCTGTGTCTGTGTTTGTATTAATGTGTGTGTGTGTGTCTGTAATAAAAGCTATATTAATGTGTGTGTATCTGTGTGTGTGTGTGTGTGTAACTGCGTAAACTTTGTGTATGTGTGTGTGGCTACCAAGTCCATGGAGGGTGGTTTTTAACTTCTATAGATGACATAACTTGCAATTTGAAAGCACCATTTGAGAACTTGATATCCCTATCCAATTTTTTGATACAATAAAATACACCTGTTACCTAGCGGATGAGGTGAACTATTGTTAACCTTATAAGACTGTCTGACAGTCAATAAAAAAAGTTCCAGTACCTGTGCAGAAGTACCTCCATATGTCACGTCAATAGAAGACTTCGGGGACTCAATCTTGTCAATGGAGTTTGGTGATGACACGTTGACCTTGAGCTTGAGTTTGTAAGGGGCTTCAGAGGTCACAACGTCGCCGGTCGGAGCCATGTAAGTGTCGTCATAGGCCGCAGCTCCTGAAACAAACGACACATAGTTGTCATAAACTTTTCATATGAATTCTTTTTAAGAACCAAATTGTATATCAAATCAATGGAGAAATCAAAGATTTGTCATGAGAGTAATTCAATTAAGGCTACATAGTCTGAATCGAACTCGCTTGCTTGCGCTGCTGATTAAAACTCAAACAAATGTTTTGTTCCTTTGCCTGGTTCTCTTGTTTGAATTTACGAAGTTGTTGAGATAATTTACACTGATGTCACGTCTTATGCTCTTTTTTTGCGATAAACTTGGGCCGTCGGGCAATCCTACCCTCGGTCAGGCCGTAACTCGGACAATATGGAATACCCTGTGCTCTATATTAATTTCACACAACTAACCTGTATCAGAAGAGTAGCGTGGATTGAGAACACCAGGGAGTACAAACTTGAGCGAGCTGTCTGCCTCTACGGGCAGTTCTGCCACATAGCTGAGCTGGATGGTCGCTGACGTTTTGGGCGGCAGATTTCCCACGCTACACTTGAACACGTCCCCGGAACGGTCGTCCTCTTCAAACAGGAATGCGCCCTCCCCGCTGGCAATGGCATCGTCATATTCTTCCCGTGCCTGTGTGCAGTGTCAGAAGGGAACAAGAAATTTTAAAAAACATGTCATATTTCTGAATGGACCTATTATGGAACAGAGCAGGCTTATGAAATTCCTTCATTGATTATGCAAAGGTTGAAAAGCTAAGAGAAATTTCCCCATAAAATGAACCTGTACTACTGTAGTACATCAAACATCTATTTTCTCTGTCAGAAAAAGAGTAAAATAAGTTAGCTAAAATGTAAGACTTTTCATTCCATTTATTAAAATTTGTTACACAGGTTCATTGCCCAAAACTTTTAAATATTCCAGTAAAACAATTTGTAAGGTTCTTTCCTTTACCTGATACATACTTAATAATAAAATCCATCTTGCTTGTAACTTAGTAAGACATTATGCAATTACTAACAACACCTTTTCCAGTGTTATGGGCTAATGTTTACCTTCTGTTTCTCTTTGACCTTGCCAATGACCCTGCGACCTTCAATCAGGGCCTCGAACTTGTACACGGCGCTTGTCTCGTCCAATGGAAACACGAAGACTGCCTCAATAGGGTTGTCTTCTTCGTTGTGGTATTGCAGAGAAGACGTAACATTGGACACGTATCCAATAATGTCCACATTAACGTCAATTTCCGTCAGGGGCACTGAAAGAAATTAAGGAGATTATAGATTGCATTTTGAAACCAAAATTTCCACAGAAAATATTCGAAACATTGTAGTCTTTGGCTCTTTAGAACATCAATGTTAACAGAAGGAGCCATTCCCCTCTTCTCGCAGTCTGTACTTATTCCCTCTGCTCTGGCATATGTTTCGCTCCTTTTAATTGGCCAATGCCTTCATATCCTATGTGTATCGCTCCTTCTGTTTGGTCAGAATGAATCGACATCGACACCGCTGCCGGTGTTGATTCATTCTGACCAATCAGAAGGGCAATACACGCCGGGCTGGCGGGAATCTTTGTGTTACAGCGTCATAACCAACGTGGAACGGGGGCTTCTGATTGGTCCGCGGCGCCTGGCTATATGATAATACATGATAACAACTCACCTGGCTTGGCTGTCTTCTGACATCTCAGGCCAAACATCTTGTCAAAGGTCCAGTCAACCTAATATGTAGAATGGGTTTTCAAATTCAAGAAAGCAGAACATTTGAGTTGGGGAGTTCCATAATTATATTAAATATAGTTAACAACCAGAAGGTGACAGATGATATTAGTAGCATGCATTAATTTGAGAAGCACCACAAATGAATATGTTGAAGTCGAAGTTCAAATTTCATTTTGTATCAAATTCTAAAAGTTATTTCTTGGGTACTCCTTACTAAGTCCTTACAGTAAAGTTAGGGCCAGTTCACACGAAAATTTCTGGTCGAAATTTTCCTTGTGAGAACTGACCCTTACTCCTATTAAAGCTTGATTTTAATCACGAAAATTTCTGGTCGGAATTTTCCTTGTGAGAACTGACCCTTACTCCTATTAAAGCTTGATTTTAATCACGAAAATTTCTGGTCGGAATTTTCCTTGTGAGAACTGACCCTTACTCCTATCAAAGCTTGATTTTAATCACGAAAATTTCTGGTCGGAATTTTCCTTGTGAGAACTGACCCTTACTCCTATTAAAGCTTGATTTTAATCACGAAAATTTCTGGTCGGAATTTTCCTTGTGAGAACTGACCCTTACTCCTATCAAAGCTTGATTTTAATCACCAAAATTTCTGGTCGGAATTTCCTTGTGAGAACTGACCCTTACTCCTATCAAAGCTTGATTTTAATCACGAAAATTTCTGGTCGGAATTTTCCTTGTGAGAACTGACCCTTACTCCTATTAAAGCTTGATTTTAATCACAAAAATTTCTGGTCGGAATTTTCCTTGTGAGAACTGACCCTTACTCCTATTAAAGCTTTTAATCACGAAAATTTCTGGTCAGAATTTTCCTTGTGAGAACTGACCCTTACTCCTAAGCTTGATTTCAATTACACAAAAAATTCTGGTCTAAATTTCCTCATGAGAACCAACCCTTACTCCTAAGCTTGCTTTCACTTTATTAGAATGATGGAAGATTTCGGTCACATTACTTTTTTTAACGGTATGTCATTGACTCCCAATGGTCACGTAAAGATACTGTATCCTGTGGCCTCAATGGTCCACTTGCACATGACATGACATTTGTGATCTTCTATAAAAACCAAAACACTGCCACAGATGGCACAGAGTCACTACAGCCACTGGCTTCTGTGCTCTTATCAGCTAGGCTCTCAGTGGGGGTGCTTATTGGTATTTCACAAGTTTCTGCAACCTCATTCATGCCAGAGTTCTTGCAATTTTGAAGGGAAGATAACCCCACTTTATTGATGCCTTACAAAATATACTACATTCCTAATTGCATTCTATCCTCATGAGAAAAGATATGGGTCTTTCCAAAGAAAGCGATCTTCAGGTGAATGACATCTGTTGTTATCTGTTATTGTTTTCTTATCGAGAATATTTTCAATTTTGGGTCCAACATGTTAACGTTACATGATAGTGCAACCAAAATAAGGAACAGTTTCTGAAACTTTGCATTAAAAGGAGGAAATCTTCCTTCTGCCTCCTACTACGAAATCAAATCTGAGCTGCAAAAATTACTGAGTTTACAGTTGTATTACAGTATATTCTTGCTGTTAGTTGTGTTACCACCCTCCCCCTCCCATTTGAAAGGGTGGCATGCGAAAGGGTGTCTCTTTCTTCACCCCTCCCCACACGACACCCAGGCTCGGCCCCTTCCCCCTTTGACAATGTGCCTATCTCATCCGCCCACACCACCCCCCTCCCCACGCCCCCTGCACACAAGGTTATACACCCCCTCTCCTTCTGACAGTGCGCCCCTAGGGTTCCTTCCCCCTCCCAAATACACAAGACACCAGACTATACCCCCTCCCCCCTTTGACAACTGCTTCTTTCATAGTAAAATTCCGAAGTATATCCGCATGACACGGCAATGCGACACAACAACAAAACCAAAAGGTATCAAATTGCGAAGAAATTTTAGAATTTGACAATGCCTTACCTTGTTGTTTACACTAGGGTTGTGCAGGCAAGGCTGTACCTAGTGTTAGCAGGAATTGACTAGCTAGGCTCTCTGCCTAGCTCTAGTCCAAGAATGGACAACAGCACCCCCCAACTCAGCCAGGACTCTGAAACATCTGAATAGCGTAAGCTTTATTTCAGTCTGATGACAACACACCCACACGTGACACGAAACTGTGGTGCGTCATGCCTGGACACGCCCATCCCTTAATCCAATCACAGTTGTGATATATCGCTTATTGGCCAGACGGTCGATTAAGATTGACAGCCAGGAACGTACCATAAAATGCCACGAATCCAAATTAGGTGGGTGTGTCATGCAGGTGGCCATGGGTTTCTGTTATACTTGATGAATTCCAGATGTGATCTTGCTTTGTTTACGTGTAACAAATGCTACCTAGCGATTTTTACAGAAATTGCAACCATATTTCAGCCAGCTTCCTGAGACCAAAGCATGCGTATGGTCGCGAATTCAAAACCATTCATCGCATTTGGGGTTAACGTTACCACGTCTACAGATACAAACAAATTACGTTAACGTTACAAATATATTGTAATAAACCTCTCAATGACATAATTATCGCAGTACGTTTTTTTTTCATATTTAGAAAAGTGAAGAGTATACGTAATTTGAGTATTTGCGGTTGTTGTTTTTAAGTTCATGGTTTGAAACTATAGGGTTTATAGGATTTTACCGTAAAAAGGGAAATTTTCAGAGTAGTTTCGATTCAGCGCGCTGAAGGTGTCGACATGAAAAACGACAATTTCCCATCTTACCGTAACGTTTAAACAGTGTCTATAATTCATATAGATCTTTATGCATATAACATTAACTCTCATCGTAATTCCATCGGATGCGATATATACCGTCACTCTTTTATAACTTTAGAGGTCTTCTCGTCGCCTAAATATCTGAAGTGGACAACCTTCACCTGATATAAACCCTCGAAAAGTGCGCGAACTACGTTCTGTTCGAAGAACTTAGAGTTCTAAAGTTCCAACATTCTCTCGTTCTAATCAAATCTAACGGGGCCTAAAAGAGTAAAGATGGCCACCACTGTTGTTGGTGAGACTACGGATGTTCCCAAAAAGATTTCACCCAAGGCCCTCTGGCAATGGGAGAACACAAAACGCCGTATGGGCTTCCTAACTTTCCTGGGGGTGTCACCCAATGTAGACGGGGAGACCGTTCAGAGGCTGTACGAGGGGGTTGAGAGAATGGCCGAGGAGTATGTGGACAACATCCTGGTGGATCCTGTGGCCTGGCAAGGGGGAGAACGTCTGAACAAACGGCATTTTGCAACTGTAGTTCAGGCGCTAGCCGCTAGTCCTCACGGTCTACTGCGACCTCAACATATCCTGCAATTTTTCAGGTAAAATTGTTTCGTTTCTCCGACACATTACAAGTTTTGTCACTCAGAATGTCCCGACTACCCCCACCTAAACGTGAATGGTGACCGTTACAAAACTTACAGTACTAGTTTCCTAGTTCCCTAACGTTACTCTACTAATTTTCGTTCTACTGTCTGTACTAACTTTTTGGCGGCGCCTCAGGGGCGAGCCAAATCTTGTAACATTATTGTGCTTTCCCTGTTTCATCCAGGAACCGCTACCCAGACCTCTGGCAACAGACAGATGGAACTGCAACCACGGTGGCAGTTGTGGTGAGTACTGTGAATTCTATGTTCATAACGTTAACTTGACTTAACCTTGAACGGAAAGGAGATTTTAGCATTTACAACGTTAACAATATTGAAGAACAGTATTAATGCAATGGAAACGCATAATGGCGAAGATATTTGAAAGTTTATACTCGAAGACTACTTGCAAGTACTAAGTAAATGGTAGGAACATAGGTACCACTACTTTACTATGGTGTCAACCACAAACATTTCCATTATTTCTTTATTTCAGCATGGACAAACGAATACCGAAGTGTATGATTTATCATGCTATATGTTGTGGCGTGTTTGACAGTTGTTCATCTTATCAAATTTTATCTATTATGTCGAGTCGTCTTGTGTTGTATTGTGTTACGTCGTGTTGTACATGTGTTGTGTTGAGTTGTGTTGTGTTGTACATGTGTCGTATTGTGTTCTGCTGTGTTGTACATGTGTTGTGCTGTATCGTGTTGTGTTGTGCTGTACATCTGTTTTGCTGTGTCGTGTTAATTAATTGTGTTGTATTAAGACGTTCAAGAGAAAGTCGTAATGTTCTATGGCGCAGGCTAACTTGTCCTTCACTACTTTCCAGAAAGCCATCCATGTTGTCCTGTCCAGCCGGAAGTTCCTACAAGTTGAAGCGGACGTTGACCCCGTGACGTCAGACCGTCGTGTCGTCTTCTTCGCCATCGACTACCAGAGTTACCCAGACGCACCAGCGCCAGGTACGGTCCTCCGAATGCCACAGGATGAAGATAGACAAACTTCCGCACGAGGGCGCTGTAGCTCCGCTGAGTCCAGCACCCACTGCAAGACCCCAAAGAAAGTTCACCAAGCCAGGTCTGTTCTCAGGAAGGCTTTAGAGGAATCTAATGGCCAGAACCAAAATGTCGTTCCGCAAGGAAATATCAAGCGGCGGTGGCAACAAAAAGAAGTCCAACTGAGCCCTACTCGTGGTATAAAAGGGACTTGTGGTACAAACCCGCATGACGAGGCCGATCCTAACACCCCTACTGATGGTACAGTCAGTACCAAGGACGGGGACAACAGCAGGCGGTGGCAGGAGTATTGGGGCCGATGTCTGGACCAGGAGGCTCCCACCTACGCGTTCGACCTTGTAGGCTACGTGTGTCAGGAGCGGCTAGCACGTGGCTTCTTTCCCAGGGTAGTCAACGTTTTCCCGCGGAATTTACTGCTAACTGCCGAGCAGGCTGTGATGGAATGTTTGGCAGTGACTGATGTCGAGCTGTAGACCCTGGACAACACCGCCTCCTGGCGACTTTGTTACTAAGCTCACCCAATGTTATAACATGACGACGTCAAAGTCTTGTCAGTTTCTTTTCTTTTCTTTTCTGGAACTCTGAGCGATTTTGTAGGAGCGGGCACCATTACCATGAAGCGTTTGTTTAAAAGGCAAGTGATGAAATTAAAGAGAAAATTCTTGCCGTCCCAGACAATGTGTTTGTTGTTTCCGCTCTCTCCCTCTTCACTTAGGCCATGTTGATTTGACTATAAGAATGACATCTGCGGGCGGTAATTTGTGGGGTTATGTGGCGCAACCCTCCCTCGGATAGGAGATTTTCAAACTTAAAATAAACATACAATTTTTTTTGTCTTCGCTCCTAGTCAAGGACGTTTATTTAAGTGAATGCAGACAATGCTGGTTTTTATACCCCTTAGATATGACGAGTGCCAACCAGGAGCCTGCCTGGTTCCCTGCCGTTATTCGCAGGTCATGCGGCAGGGACCTGGTACCCTAAAACTGCCCCTCCGGGCTGTGAGAGACAAACGTTACCCTATCGGACCCCGCAGGGGTGACTACAGGGCACCGTCAGAACATCTGACGGGTGTCTGCCGGAGACGAACATAGGAAGGTGGACATTTTCTAAAAAAACTAGAGTTCGGCGACCTCATACCTCCATGAAAACTTAAAGCTTTCGTAAATTTCATGCAATTGACTAAGACATTAACATAATGTATGCATGGTGTTGTTAATCATTGACTAACGTTCACATGTCACAATTATAAAATTCCCATTATTAATCATAAAGAGGTTTTGCAATTTTTACATAAATTATGCAAATAAGTTCCTCATTACCATATTTGGTATCTGCTTATATTCCACCTATCATAATTAACATGTGTTACGTGTATTGAGGTCCAGTTATTGAAAACAATGGAACTGTGCAATTTCCTCATTAATTATGCAAATTCAGTCATCATTTGCATAACATGTATATCATTATGAACATCTTTGCCTAAGCTACCTGCATGCCTAAAATGCAGGCAATCCGTCGTTCCTTTCTGCAGTTATCCTCTTTGGAGTGTCTTGACAAAAACGCCCCTGCAGTTCCACAATTAAATGTTAGGGGACTGAAACTTGCCCCACTTTGTCATGACGCTAAAAGCTATCTACCACCCAAATGTCACGACCATATCATGTACGGGACAAGAGATACATTGAAAAAACTGCTATGATAGAATATTCTCATTAATTATGCAAATGTACTCCTATTTTGCATAATTAGTATTTTATCTTGTACAACATTGTCTAAGATACCTACATACCAAAAATCATGAAAATCCGTTATTTCCTTCTTGAGTTATCCTCGTCAGAAGTTTTTGACAAAAATGCCCCTGCTATCCCAAAACTAGACGCTAGGGGGCCCAAACTTATGTCATTTTTTCCTGAGCACAAGAGCTATCTAATACTTAAAAATCTTGACCATAGCATGTTCAGAACACCGAGATAGCAAAACCGGAAGTTGCGCTGCAGTACCAAGGTCACACACCAGGGGGCCCAAAATTGACCTTGACCTTCGTCTTCCCAACCCCTACCCACATACCAAATATCATCGTAGTCCATCAAGAGATTCTCAAGTTATGCTGACCACACTATGCGGACACACAGACACACACACAGACACACACACACACAGACACACACACAGACACACTCAAAACTATACCTCCATTTTTTCATGGAGGTAAAAACCACGGGGTGCCCACCGAAACACTCCGGGACCCCCACGGGGCAGCGTGAAGGCAACGTTAAATTGTGACCACGACAGCCGGTAAACAGCCGGTGTCCGCCCGACTTCAGAGCCCGGCCGGGGCTATATCCCTGACGGGCACCGGGCCAATTGTGACGTGACCCAAGCCTAAACTGTAGCCTGTGTTTACACAAGCTCTCGCCGGCTGGGCTTAATGACCCCCTCCCCCCTAGGGAGGCGGCAATCTTAGGGCCGGCCGCTAGGGGCGCGATTTTAGTCAGGCTAGCCTAAACTGGTCACACAGGTACATGGCAAGCGGTCTCCGCTAGGAGGCGCATTTAGACCTTTGTTAGCAACTACAGTCAATAAAGCTACTGCAATTCTAACGGTGCCTACCACATATATGTATGCCGCATAATATATCATTGTCACCATTGCGTTACAAATGAAAACATGCAGCGCCCTTCTAGTCTTTTCATTTCAAGCATGCTCTCCTAATTATAAATGGCATAAGTAGATAGACGAACATATTATGAGTTGTTTGTTCTTGCATTCATTCGGCATTCCCCAACGGCTTTGAGGAGAGGTTTTATTCATGTATTACTCGGAGTGATGACCCTAAAAGTGTGTCGAGCCAAAAACTGAACGGCTGCATGGACGCGTGTTTTTAGCGGTGAGAAATTCCCTCAGTTCAGCCAGCCCAAATGATCTCAAAAGACGACACTGTCCTAGGAAAAACGACCTACGTCTTTCAAAGTGCCTCGTCTAAATTGGGCCTTAGATTGGTGAAAGTTTGTTTGTAACAGAAGAAGTCAGCAGGTAATGTTTGGCAACCGCGCGCAATGTCGGAGGTACACAGTCCTGGGTTCTGAGTGGTGTGGTTACGTTGTACACGAACAGCGAAAAATTGCCTCTTGCGGGGAGCGACAAAGTGTAGTTTTTAATTGCTATAAACAAAGAACTTAGGCCACAGCAAGTAAATCTTTTGGATGACATCCTCTGCCGACTGCAAAAATAGTGCGATAGGGCGAAAAAACAAAACAAGATAGGTGAAAAAAAAACAAGATGGCTAACATTTAAAAAAAATAGGCACCATGAAGTTGTGATGACTCTTGTAAAAAGAATAAAAAGGGACAAAACATGATATCAGAGCCAACAAGGCATCCATTCCTGTATTTAAGACATGTACTGGTGTGGTAAAAGTGACACTAGTGTGGTAGACTGGCATCACCAACAGAGTTGATAACGACACTCATATATGCATGGATTCCATATTGGTGTCACTTTTACAACTATCCAATAAGTTTTATTTCTACAGCTACAGTCCTGGGTACCTCGCAAGTGTCACTTCTACAGGTACAATTATTAGGCTACAATACAACATAGTTGCTCATTTTGGTACTTTATCGTCATGTTGACCATCCCTGCAGAAGAAAAAAAATTCTTGTTTTTTTCTGAAATTAGGCGAAAATTAATGCGCGCGCTGATGTCATCCATAAAATTTACTTGCTGTGGCCTTATTGTTCATTGGCAATTTTTTCTCATGATCTAGGGGACATGTATGTGCTCAACAAAGAATGAACGATATGGGGAGTTTTCCTGTAGCTTCATAATGAACGCGTCCATGTAAAAGAAATATTTTCGTATTACATTCAATGGAGTGAAAAAGCTCAGCTCAAAAGCTCGTATACGCAGTCTGTACACAAGGCCGGGTTCTGTAGCCGTTTGATGTTAAAGCGTGGCCATGCTTGACTCGGTCCGTCTGTAGCGGAACAAACCGTGAAGACTGGGCCGGCCTTCGGGCCTGTCATGTGTCAGGCCGGGGGAAGTGTGACACAAGCCACCTGATCTGAGCAGGATAGCCGGGGAACCACACCATCGTGAGCTCGCCGCTAGCTCTACGGTGATCTGAGTATAGTTCTCCTGCCTGCTTCACTAGGGCAAGCCGGAGGATTTTTGTGTAGTTTGTTTTTGATTCAAAAACTGATAACCAAAGTTTGTAGGACGAATTGAACTTCTGACTAAAAAAATTTAGAAATTCGATGATCGGACTGTACAACGAACGCATTAAGACGGAATAAATGTCTTCAGAAAAAGACGTTTATGGCATGTTTTAGTGTTACAGATAGGGCAAAACTTTATTTTTGAGCAGGATTTGTATTTTAAAAAAACGACGCGGCAAGAAATATAATTGAGTTCTCCGCTCCATAGTGCACGGTGCAGATTTCTAACCCGGATGTCAGTACAGTATTCAGATCAAGGAGGAGTGGTATTCTGGAAGCAGCCCTCGCTGTTGGTATCCGGTGTCCTTGGTAGACAAACCACGACCGTTTTCCGACAGTTGACCGACCGTTGTTGACCGAACGTGCCGTCCTGATGACAGTCACGCCAACGCCACAGTTCCACGGCACCGCTGCAACTACTCAACTCTGAAACACCTGTCCACATGACACTAAACAACAACGAGAACAAACGAATTGGACGGAAAACAAGGAGAGGAGTTCCTTTACAATAAAAGCGCAATATGTATCAGAAAAAAGAACACAAAATGAGAGAAATAAGGACAAAAATTGCAGGACAGTAAAAGAAGAGAAGAAATTAAAACTGACAGGAAACGGAGTGAGTCTTCGGGAAAAAATCGTTTAAATCACACACACACCAAAAAAAAAAAAAAAAGTAAAAGAGGATGGAAAATTATGTGTGTGAGTCTATTAAAAACAAATATTTCACGTTACTACCTCTAGAAATAGAAAATAATGAAAAATTAAATTGGATATGAAAATAGAGAAAGGATATCGCTGTGACCTAAGAAACTAGCAACATTTGAAAGAAAATGAGAAAGAAATGTTAGAAAGAAACAAAGAAAGAAAGAAACGACTGTGAGTCTAAGTCTATAAGAGACAGAAGAGGACCGCCCGGAGAGAAAAACTTGACCTGTCTGTCTCTGAGATTGACCCTAGGTCATGACCTCCGACCTCTAGTGTAAGGGATGAAGACCCCGCGGTGAGGACCGTCTTGTTTAGGCTGTCTCACACAATATTTAGCTTATTACACACTTTGTCGTCTCTCACAAAAAATTCAAGATTTCTTAAGAAACTTCAACACGAGAGCCTATGGTCTTAGGGTTAAGTTATAACTAACTTATACAGATTGTAAAAAAAAAGAATTCGGACGAAAAAGTATGCACTTACCATTAACGAGAATTTTCAACTTGAGTTGGTACCAAAATCTCTTCAATGGCAAAAAGCGTCTGACAAAAATATACAAAGAAATCACTGTACGATAGTTAACGACAAATATAGACTGTTATATTGTTGCTTACCCTTTTCATTTTTTTCAGATCATGACTGAATGACGTATTCTAATAGAGACAGAATTGAAACATAATTTTCACTTGCCATTGTCAGGCTTTATGTAATGGTAGACGACAAACCAATGTTGTCGCACTATTTGTATCATAATTGTTAAATCGTCGTTTTATTGTTGCTCATCCTATCTCTGATTAACTTTTACGTATAAGCGTATCTTCCTGTCACTTTCTATTAGAACTATGATCAAAATTATGTTTACCTTTGTGCTATTTTTATTATATAGCATAAAATAGAAAAGAAAAAGAGGTACTTTATAGTAAGTGAGGGGCTACCTGAAATATATATAGGGATGTTTCTTAAAGGACAACGCCGAAGTCAAAACATCGTCTTGGTTAATTACAGAGTTACAAGTGAAGTTGATCTCATGTGGGTATTGTATTCCATTTTTCTAGCCGTCTCGTATACCTTTAATTTCAATCATACGATGTATTTCCATTGAAGGATATTCGTAAAACATTGATGATATGCTGAATGTTTAAGATGACATTGGTCGCAATGTGTTATCCATGGAAACACGCTTCAATTCAATTTATCACAAAAGAAAGTCGCTTCTTTCTATGACATGTATGTTTGTGTCTGCCTTGTGTTAACTAACGCAAGTTCACCTTTATCCGTGGGGTAACCTATATCCGTCAAGATACGGTTTTCAAATATTGGGGTAACCTATGTCCGTGATTCATGATGTCCCACTGCAAAATTGTACAATTGTACAAACATTCGTCAAACCGGTGCGACATTATTCTATTCGGATGGGAATCTTTTAACAAAAAAGTTAGAGCTTTCACTAGCTCGGCACCTAAAAAAGGCCCGATTGAAGCTCCATCCATTCATGGCACTGTGAGAGAGTCATGTTGACTACCGGCCTCACATGTGTAATGGAGTAAAACCTCGCTGTTTAGAGAGTGGAGGTTGTTGTAGTGTCCGCCACTTTCTCTCAGAAACATGAGACGGTAATCAAATATTTACCCTGACTAAACTCCCGAGGTACACATGTAGAGGAGTTGTTACATTACGGGGAAGTGGGCATGTAACTAACGGTGGGGTACATACATGACAATACATGTTGTTCCACGTTAGAAGCCGGCAGCAAGGCTGGACTGCAATTACCATGTGTACCGTTGGAGCCGAGAATATCCCAGGTGCATCTATGATCAAGGTAGGTTACCCAGGCGGTAGGATCGCGTTAGTTCGGGGTCCGCGTTACCCAAGGGTACCGAACCGTTCGGCTTTGATTTGACGTTCAAAAGGATCGTGTAGAGGCGAGCTCTAATGATACTGTCAGACGACGGCCACAGCCGGGAGACACCGTGTATTCCCTCCTTATCCTCCCGTCTATCACCTTCTCACCTATCTGAACGTCTTCAGGTATGTAGGTAGTGGTTTCACACATTGAAGAGTTTTGGTGTTGTTGTTTTCTTTTCTTTACCTGTCGTATTCTGTTCCAAGCCGACAACATCGCATATATTTTTTGAGTGATACTATCTATTCTCAACCAATGAAAATGATCTGTGAGCCCGTATAATATCTCATATAGCTTTAAGATACGATGGATGGATGAGGAGATACTGCAGCCTATAAAGATAAATCACGTATACGGCCCATTATAAAGCAATTTTTCAAGCCGGGGTGTCAATTCACGTATTATGTGCTTACTGAACTGAAGACATTGTATCAAACGTATGTTTTCAAGCCATTTTATGAAATATCGTTTCTACCAAATTTACGATAGCAAACTTATGTATCCCTGCTTAGAAAATATAAAAACTCAGTTTTAGACAGCGAGATTTTTCTGAGAAAAACGGCTACAAAAAAACTGTACTCCGTCGTTCGCTTGCTGTATTCTTTCTCCTTTTTCTCTGATTAGAAATATTTCATCCGTGACGTAAAGATATTAATCTGATCTCCCACCGCAATAATGATGAGAAAAGTAGTCTGGGAAAAGCCCCACGGAGGATTACAGGTCCGTAGGTATGCTCTCTCGGCGCCTGCGAGCCAGACAATCTCACCACGCGTTCAGACCAATCTAGTCACCGGTAGTGGTCCCTTAAAATCCGCCTTGCAGTGAATTACGCTTTCCTTTTCTAAGCATATTTTCCTTCTTTTGTCTGAACTTATTCTTCAGCATCAGCAACTGAAAAATAGAAAATAGCATATCAGAAAAGAGGATCCATTCAACAAGTAATGACCTGTTAGACAAAGGGGGTAAGAATGACGATTTGATTCTACTCCGTCCGAATGGGCACGAACCAGCCCATGCAAACTAGATAGATGTATACATTGATTGATAGGTTTTTAACGACACTTCGTGTTCGCATCATTAATTTCCGCTACTGAGATTTCCTAAGCTAAAAAGACAACAGAAAACACCATACTGTTTGGTTACAGGGAAAAACGTTGTAACAAAGTTTGTAGTAGAAATGTTAGTCTAACCCGTTATGAGGTAGGCGGGTACTAGAGTCCTTACATGCATATGTTGTAGGTTTTGCCATGAGAAAGAAACCCGCAAGATTACAAGCGAAGCGTGAAATTAACAAACGATAATCTTTCTGGTAAGAACTTGTGCAAATTGAAGCAAATTCCGACCGCTTTGTTCACAAACAAAACTCTATCGCCACCGAGGTTCCGTTACTTTTCCATGTCTGTAACAAACACAGTACATTTTGGATACTGGCAGTGGTCGGCTGCAGGAGATACGTAATCCGTTGCGGTATTTTTCAATTTCCTACGCAACAATGCCGCGCCGTGGGTACAGCACCACTCAGAACAGTGAGTGTGGATGTCTAAGTGTGTGTGTGTGCCGCTTGCCGGGTTAAAAATTGCTACCTGGGGTGTATAATTGTCTGGCTACGAGGTACCGGTCCTGTGCTCAATCCCTTACGGGGAAGGAAGGGAGGCGTCCCGACCACTTCTCCTAGTCTTCCCGTTGCTGCTAGCTAGCTAGTTCAGGTAAGCTCTATCCCCTTAACACTTCGTTCCAAGGGTTGTCACCATTTCTAAGCGGTTTACATTATATTCATACAAATGAAATCAACACTTCAAATGGTTTTCACGAAGAGAGTTTTGACCCACCCCTATTCAAAACCCCGCTGTCAACATATGGTCATAGTTTACATGTATCGTTTATATATTGTAGGAAACTTAAAATATTATCTTAGCTTGAAAGAAACAATATTGTCCGCTAAAAGGAAACTTTTGTCATATTCTTTAGAAATTATTTTTTATCTACGTGCTTGCATCTGTATAAAATTAACCGTGTATGTTGTTTTTCCTACACATTAAAATACGGAAGTTGTATTGTATGGATAATACGTTCTTATGTCATTATCCACCAAATGCGTGTTTATATTATGCACGTATATCGGGTTGTGTTCTTTTAAATACACCCAATAGACTCTATAACATCCATCAATTGGAAATGGACTAGGAAACACATGTCAGGAGCGGGTAGTTAGCAGATGGGGCGACATACGGTCAAGCCGGGCCCGTGAAATTGCGATTTTCCCCGACCATGTTTCTCTCTATGTGTCCCTCCTTAACGATCACCTGCTACTAACGTATGTCTGTCATATGAAAAGAAAATATAGTTTTTTATTTGTCTTGTTTTGTTTTATATTACATATCGCTTGTATCAGTGTCTATTCTGTGTTTATTCTATCTATATCCCTTTGTTGTGTTGTTTTACCGGTATACCAAGAATCTCCGATATTTCCTGAGTAAATTGATCACCTTTTCCGCCTTGTCTGTTACTTGCAGCTGTTCAGTTCAATTTCCTCCAACCAGCAACCTTCAACTGAAATTGATTGGCTTTCGGCTCATTGATTGGGTAATTCATTAATTCAATCATCTTCAATTCTTCTTTACAATACATTGTTGTTATGGATAGAAAATGAATGGGTAGAAGAGAATAACATACGGTCCGGATCAGAGAGACAATGCGCTCTGTCTGTTTCAATTGTAGAACATGGTTCTATGGGTGTATTTTAGCTGCGGACAAGAAGGAAAGGGAGAAAAGAAATATTTCTAGTCGTTTCTTTTCCCATCTCTTCAAAATGTGTTGTAAAAGGGAAAGCATATAAATTTTTGCAACGCTATAAGTATAAGAAAAACGAACCTGTCAAATGTAGCTATATTGCTCATGATATCACATAAGAAAAATGGACAAAAGAAACATTTCGAGACGTTTCTTTTACAATTCTCTTCAAACTTTGTACCAGAAATGAAAAAGGAAAATTCCAACATTATTCATAATTAACTTGCCAAAACTAGCTAATCTTTTACAATTGGTTCATTCGTCACGAAAGGCAATTCTAATTATTTTTTTCTTTTCCATGGGTTCAAATGGTTCGGTGATTTACACTAATTGAATTCCTTCCACGGTTAGTTCTAGCTCTGACTTGCGATATTAAGTTACTGTATTTCTAGCTTCCATATTCATGTATAGATGATAGTTTTGCTAACAGTTAATGTTGTTCGGGTACACACAATAGTTTGATTGACTGGAACAAGAATAGACAGGCTGATATCATGGTAAATCGTACCTTTTCCAGAGTAATAGTATAAAATGAAGACAATAGGATATAACTAGAAAACTGACAGCTTAACTCTACTGAGTGTGACCGATTAGACTATCAATAACATGATACTTGACTATCAATAACTTGATGGGGCTTTGTGGCCGAGACAAGCCTTAGGGGCATATTCGGGCATGAGCGGCACCCGCCATGGCACACGAGTCGGGGGTAGGAGGAACCCCTTACATCCTTAGTCGGAAGTCCTCCTAGGAGACGGATACTCCAAACAACAAAACTGCATCTGCTGGAGCCGCCTCACACGTTGCATACAGTTGCCCCTGTGAAACTTAGTGCTCCAGTAGACGAGAGGGTGGAGAAGGAATTGCACACCCCTCCTTCACCATAAAAAGTCATGTGCAGGTCAGGCAAACAGGCAAAAACGTGAAAAAGCCTGTCTGCCTCCTCATCTGTCCAATCGACAGGAGAACCACAACAACAAAAAAACATGATACTGTTGATGACATGAACAATACTAATGATGAAATAGATAATAATCTGAATATGAAAATATTATGATATTTCATCTTATTTCCCAGTTCAGAAAAGAACAAGAAATAATCATGATGCCTTCAAATATCAGTTATCAATTCAGAATTGAGGTGTTTAATTTCTTTTACTTGGAGCTACCGTAGAGTGAAAATCGTTGTCATCAAGTATTGTAGGATCATACTCTACGATAGCGTTGAACAACGTTAGAGATGTGCAAATGCTAGGTGTGACAGGTCGTTCAGTGTAATATAACCAGCTGCTGCCGCGCTGTGTGCTGGCGAATATGGTGTTTAAGGTCGAAATGCGATTATACCAGCTGTATATATATGCATATATAAATGTAGATACAGATACAGATACAGAAGTTGGCGTGACACACTGAAGGGCGGTTATACCGGCTGGATACAGATACAGAAGCTTGTGTGTTACACTGAAAAGCAGTTACGTTGGCTATACAGGTATATACAGAAGCTGGTGCATTACGCCGAAGGGCTGTTATACCGGCTATACAGGTACAGATACAAATACAGAAGCTGGTAAGTCACATTGAAGTTCAGTTAACGTTATATAACTCACAGTCCCTTTATATCATTTATATAAATGAAGAAGTGGTCACATCGATGCTCATTAAATTTTGAACAGCCATTCGTTCGGCAATTAACGTTCGGCTGCAAAATGTATCAAATTACTCTTAAGGGGCACGTGCGTTGTTCTTTTGTTCCATTCTTTCTTGCATCTTTTGAACATCTTGAATACAATAACCACAAAGATAACAATAACCATAATTCTAAGTACACCCTATGTCACAAGGAAACAAGGACCTTTACCCTCCGTCAACGTAAGTCCTTGAATATTCTATATAGCATAATCATTGACAGATATCTTCATAGCAAGCTGTAAGAACGCGTCTCTATTTTATGTCTTGCTTTCTGAACATTTTGAAATACATATCTATCAATAGATATTTAATAACTCATTTTAAGATTTAACAAAACCCTTCTTTGTCCACTTTGAACCGTACCCATTAAGATATATTTTGATAACTCATTATGACATTTAACAAAACATTTTACATGCGCCATACACACTGCATTTGATAACTTTAAGATTTAAGAAAACCCTCCTTTGTCCACTCTGAACCGTAACCATTAAGATATATTCTAATAACTCATTATGACATTCAACTAAACATTTTCCATGCGTCATACACACTGCCTTTTCGATATACGAACGTTACTTAACCAACATATATATCTATAAGTATTCATCATAAGATAAAGGCACTTTTATGCACAGTGTTTCATAAGCCTTCTTTCAAACGAAAGAAGATATATCGGTAAGAATTCTTTATAAGATAAAGACACTTTTATGCACCTTAGTTCGTGCGATTTTTTAAAAACCCTCTTGAACGTTTTAAGTGCAACTAGCCATTAAGAGATTTCTAAGACGAGCAGCAGTACAAAACATAAAGAAGCGAGAAAGTCACAATAAGGAGAAGTTGTATAATACGTTCGTTCTAAATACAGGGACACTTTGGGTGAACCATTTTGCAAAATATGAGAAAGGCGCATATTCGATAAGTTTTGAAAAGGAAAGTGGTAAAGAAGAGGGAAAACTTAGATAAGAACTATCTTCCTGGCGACAGATATTTTACAGTAGGTTCGTTTGACATTTGCTCATCTGTGGAGGTTAGATAATGACTAGATAACAAGAGAACTGGTCGCTCGTACCATCCCTGTACACCTGCCGTGCAATGTGACTTATGGAGCATACGGAGGCGCCAATCGTTTCGCATTTCCATCCGCATCATCTCATCCATAACTCCATACCAATTATCTCACCAGTACTTCCCGTAAATGAGTCCCCCTAGGCCCTCCCCTACCCCCAAGGACCTTCCGTATACCACAAGCGGGCTAATCCTCATGAAAAAAAAGCTACTTTCACCTCTTCATGGGTTTTTGAACATTTCTGTGAACAAATCTTTGTAATGACCCCCCTTTTGTTATTGTTGTTGTCCCGGGGTTTGGTGTATAATGAGAGCTTGTGTCCGGCACCACGCCACGCTTTGTTCTCAAACGTCACGGGGAGATTAAAGACGGATTAGCGACGCCCTTCAAGTCGTGTTTGTGGCTTAGGTTGAGATTTAAAGTATCAGGGGCAGACAGTAGGTGGGTTGTGGCGAATACATACACAGGAACATAGTCCGTTTGGGGCGAGTAGAAACCACTGTGTCTTACTAGCTATCGTCCTACGGAGTCTGCGTTCTAGACTACACAGGTAGGGGTTATTATAGACTTCTTTCGTTGGTACATTTTGAACAAGTTTATGTACGACCCATCTTGTCGTACGAACGCAGTACGATCGTATTGCCGAGGTTCTTGTTGAGATGGTCGTGGCCGTGCGTTTGTCGTACGTAAATCAACCGCTTTGCTAAGGGATAATGCTGTCTTAGATCCCTGTCGGCAGTTGGGTCTGTTGCAGTCGTAAGACTACCCCCAACGAATGCGACCGCACTGTAATATACGTTATGGCGGGCTGTATAAAATGCCATGATTATTCATAATAATTATCAATTCTTGATATATAATTATTAGTTAAAACATGCAACTCTTAATAGCGCAATAAACCTGATGAACATAAATATGACCATTGAAATTTTAATTATTTTATAAACATCTGGCAAATTATCAATCATATTCAGAAAATTCAATTTGATTTGGAAATTTGATTGAAAATTTATCTGAAAATTTATTTGTTAGGATTTTTTACGCATAATTGTTGATAATGGATAACATTTTCTCATTATACTTAAGTGTGTATCGTATAATAAGGTAGTCAGTAAGTGTAAGTTACTGTCTAGTTCCAACATTATATAAAGCTATAATTTGGGCAGGGGTGGGAGGGATGCTATACTGTGAACTGACCAATATTGCAGTTCTTTGAAATTGTTCTGCCATCGCAGTCATGCACAATTACAATTATCCCATCTACAGTACCGGTGTTTGTATAACGACGGGCCCATCATATGATGATCCTTTTTATATGATAATTCACTTCAGAGTATTAGGTTATTTCTCAATTATACTTTTGTCCTTTCTGGCCAAATTGATATGAAAATAGCATTTTATGCTACATCAGATAAATCTGGGTACCATCCGGGTAGTTCGTAGTTCTCTATCATACTAGAATAGCGGAGAAGTGACTGTATATAGTGTACTAGTATAATAAACATCGGAAAGAACTACAATCCGGATGGTACCCAGGCTAACAGTTCTTTATACTAGATAGAAAAAATTATTTTTTTCTCTGTTACTTTAATTTTTACTTTTGAAATCAGAAGACCATTGCATCGTTGCAGCTTTATTTATGTGTTGCAAAAACTTTCTTTTTTCTGTCCTTTCAAAAACATTTTTTCTCCACATTCACGTACACATCAGAATCTCTATTTGTCTGCCGCCGTCATTGTTATTATTCCCGGCCACTCAAGGGAACCGGTACGGAGCTTGTTAGGGAGTTGTTATGCCGTCTTCGCGGCAACGTGACCATTCATTCGGAGAAATCCCGCTTCTGAAGAAGTCCCAATTAGGAAAGAAACACAGCTGAGACGTACGTAATGAACTGATATATAGAAACAAATTGCCTCTAACCTGACATCGCTGTTTTTTTTCTTCCCCTTCGATGGATTTCTGTGCCAAGTGTTTTTCTCACATCGCAAAACACTTCACTACTAAAGCAAGGAGAAGTAAAACTTTGTTCAATGTATTTTCTTACTGATATTGAAGATTTGGAAAAATGATATTAAATGCCATAACACGATTATATTGGTTGGTATTTTAAAGGTTTACCATTTGGAAGATTTCAATTCATGCAAGCACAAGTCATTCGAGTCTCATCTTTTTTCAACCTAACGAAGGTATAAGAACCACCCAGGAAATGCACAAATCATAATAGAAGTAATCAACTATATTAATAGAAATGTATGAAATAGTCATATTAACAATGTATTAATTTCATGCAGAAAATTACGCATTGAACATTGATAGTATGATGTACGCAATGTATATTTCGTACCATTTCATATACAATTTGATAGATCAAAATTAAATGTTAACATTTTAGATTGTGGTTGAAATTAGTTAATGATGCAAGCCACGTTTTATTCTAGGAATTAGCATTACAGTTCTCTTTATTTCAATGACCAATTAATGCAACTTCAAAAAGTTCAAGTTTAGCATCAAAGCTCAAATTTCAATTCTAAATTAAGATTAGATTTTGATTCATTAAAACGTATGTCGTCACCGAATGTTCGTTTAGAAAATAAATATTTACGAAAGACTCTTGAATAGAAAGAGCCAAACTAGCTTTGTTTTTATTTTACACCTATGAAATTTTGCTTTGTACAGTCTATTTATCTCCATGACCAAACACGTGCATTCTTTGCATCCTTGAGTAATGTTAGCTAATAACACAGCAAGCGCCTGGAATTAGGGGTAAGGTCAGAGGTCAAGCCTCTGTGCTCACTCAAGTTGGTACCCCGGGCTTCATTAGGGGACGTTTAATTTTTACCTCAATTCCAATATCATGCTGAAACCCCGAATTATGTTTCTGATTCATTTGTGCACAGTGGTATTTGTTTGTAACAGAAATGCTATTATTTTTCTGCGCGGTTCAACCTCTGCTTGGAGAGTACTTTGCATCTCAATACCGTGCCCATCCACTGCCCCTATGTCCTTAAAAAGTCCGTAGACTTCGTGGTCTGAGATAAAGAAAAAACACACAGTCGAGTGTGTTCAAAGGCAGTAACACTTTAATGTTTCATCCGGGGAGGTGGAAAAAACTCTCCTCTCAAAGATGGCTGTTACTTATGGCCTGACTTCCGGTGTCGTATTCCAGTCGCGGTGTGTCTGTTGTTTTCCGTGAACACACCGTGTACACGTCGTGAACAAATCCGCACACTTCCTGTATAAATGTTATTCTTCCTCACACGCGCGTGTTTGGCAAATTTTCCCCATCTTCGAGTTCAGACTAGGTCACTGGGATGTTGGTGTTTTCTTTCATAGTTGGGGAGAAAGAAAGAAAGATGTGACGGACCAATGTATAGTTTCTTTTTTGTCTTTGTCTTTTTCAAAACGGCAACTGGCTGATAAAAAACCTTCCAGGGAGGAAGAAAGAGGGTAGAGAACAGAAATATGGGAGCTAGGTCAATATCAGAGAATGAACAGGCATGACACTAATTGAAACACTAAGAAAAACACAAAACCGAGAAGGGAGGAGAATAGTTTGTTAGATATTCTTTGATGCCCCAATCAATAAGTTACACTAAGGGTTAGATCAGATATTGTGTTTCATACTATCAAAATTTCCACGTATGCCCCAGTTCTAGAGACTGTCACCCTAATTTTGTAATTTAATGTTTCAATTCTACAATAGGTGTACTGTAATTCAGTAACTGTGAATCGTCTTTAGCGATGATTCAACTTTTTTCTGTCCGTAAATGAAAACAACGAAGATACAAAGGCCATAGGTTTTGTAACTTGGGTCAAAAGACATTATTTGACTAACTTTGTTAGCCCAGGGCATTATTCCTGCGCTTGAGTGGACTTATGAATTTCGACACTAGCTGCCCTGCCTTTTGTCTTTCAACTTGTCTTCATTCCTCCATTCAGCTACCGCTTGCAAAGACGTCAATCAACCCATTCAAAAAATGTGGGGCGGGGGAGTTGAGTGCTGTACATGTCACAGGTGCACAAATACGGTTACATGTATCCAAACCGCCGCCCCCCTCCCCACCACTCCACCCTGCAAATTTGTCAAGGCAACGACGGCAAACACTCCGGTTTAACTTCATTAGGTTTTGTATGGATGCGGATTGCGCGGGGACAACATCACAGTTTGGAGTCAAGTGTTTGCTCGCTCCCCCTCTTTAACTCAGGCCGCATTCTCGCACAGTAGCGAGGCACGGGAAAGGTCCAGGACAAGATAGCGCGTTACCACGCAACCGGGGTTGACGGGCACATCCTTGTCGATTTTTGGAAATGTCACACAACGTCGAAACACCGTCGATTTGAGCGCCCAACATTTGCAGACCAACTTGTAATTTGCTCTCTCGGAATCGTCAGATCAATGCTAGATATTTCACCCGCCCGCAGTGTCGCCAAGAAGGAATGGTCTGAAATACGTCCCGACTCGCACCTAACAGCAAAGTAAAAATTGTTTTGGACGTGCAAATATCAAGGGTCGGTCGGTGGATTTGTCGTACCAGTGTTGTAAGTACGATGGTGGCAAGGGTAGTCTGGGTTAATGTCATGGGCTTTCCCTAGCAAGATGTTAAACATGACAAATATGAAGTATCCCCCCTCCCCACTTACCTCAAAATATCGAGTACACCGTACAACATTTGCAACGTTCCTTACAGTTTTAAATTCTATCTATGAGAGCCAGTACTACTACTTGTAAATGCTTTAGTGGATAGAGTGTTCGCTACCAACAAAAGTTACGTGCTTTCTTTACACTTGTGAGGAATGGGGTGGCAGTTGAACACACACCACTGTAGTGCTTGCACAACTGTGTGGTCAAAGGGCGAGAGATGGGCATGGTCCTATGTACTGAAAGTTGTGGAAAGTCATAATTTTACCTTTTCGCACTTGACCGTTTGGCATCATTTGAACATGGAAAAAAATTATGACATGATGCCCTGGGTGATAGAAATGACGTAATAGTCTTTTATGCTCTAGGAATCTTCTTATAATCTTATAGATTGTAGATGCAGTCAAATGGCAATGCAAAGAAAACCCCTGTACATGTGTTGTAATAGCAAACATTAGCCTAAAATCAAAATCTATTGATGAGATGTATGAAAATTACAAAAAAAAAAAAACGTGTGACTTTGCGAATTCGTCCAAAGACCATACAAACAAACGAAAAGATATTTGAAGAAGATAACAGTCAAGCATGTCCATCTCCTTGCTCTTTTTATGGAGAAAGACTAGGCTCCTGTCTCTAGAAAACGTATACATAGTTATCGTTCAACATTGGCACTCGAGTAAATCCATGGGGGGAGGGCCACTTTAATTTCTTGGTGATGAAGAACAAACAGCAGATTATTTGACCAGCTGATTCGCAGGTTTACCCAGTGCGCCACCAGAAGCGAGTTGAGGTGAGAAAAAGTGGCTAGACAAACTTCCTGAACATAAGTGGGTTGGAGAGGGGGCGAGGGAAACAGTGCACTGGGTATCCTCCTTCACACACATACACACACAGTCACAGTTTCAACCGTCCTGCTCTCAACATGCCGACCTGCGCGTCCGTAAGTATAGCACGTTATTCCTATACTACAACACACGTGTGTACTGACAACGTAAGTGCCAATGATAGATAGTAGAGGGAGAGAAGGGGGCAACATATGTCCTTTTAGACGTTCTGAGGACAAAGATTGAAGGAAATTTAGGGATTATAATCACGTGTGTGTGGGTGTTGACCTTCATATAAACCATGTTACCCTTCTAGAATGCCTGGTACTTAGAAGCCGTCTGCATACTTTTTCTCAATTTCTGGGGGACGAAACAGACGGAAACTGAATTCATTTTAAAATAGACGTCTGATTTGTACTGTTGACGATTTAGTCATGCCTGCGACACATTCAAAAAGAACGTTGCAGATTCTAGCTGCAGATTCTAACAGCAAGGCAGCAACAAAACTAGACACCATCTTATACTCTATAGTCGTCAGCCTTTGATTAAGATACTTGGTGCTCTTTTGCAGAGAATTTTTTTTGTGTTAGCCACGATTTTTTTCCTGACCACAACAATGTCTATCACACGGCCGGATACATTTTCAAATCAAATGCTTGGATATGTAGAAGTAGTTTCTTGATTTGACGATGGCGGTTGTGCAAAAAGAGGCACATGAGCTTATAATGGCTAATCAAGACTGTTGACAGGTGCAGAATGTCGTCATAATCATAAACACATAGACTTAGTCAAAACAACGTCAGAAGTGGTGGTAGCCATAACCCTATAGTTTCAGATGCACTCACCTCTTTCGGTGGAAAATTCTGACGAAGGCGGGATCAAAGGACAAACACAAATACGCTGTTTTTTAATGACCCCAGGCTCCTCCTCTACATACTCAGTGGTTTGACCCAATTGAGGATACGAGTTAGCCAATCATCAACCGTTTCACTTGAAAATAACCAGGCAAAAGTGCACAAAAGCCACAAGTACCATTTCTGAGAGCGTTGGCAGAATTTATGTTCATTTCTAATTCTGGCTAGCTTGTTCAACTACAGACCTGAGCTCACTACCGACATGGTTTACCGGCACTTTTACAGCGTAGGTTTTTCTTATGATTTTTATGCATTTTTCATTACTTATTGTTGCTGTGTATTGCTTAATTATGTATTTATTTACACACAGAATCGGGTATGATAACATTTCTACATGTTCTTAAGACTAAAAAGGTTATTATGAAAAACCCTTAATTTGGTTTTAGAATACAAATGTTAATAATAACTGCAATGGTTATCCAATTGCTATGAGTTTATTGTCCTTTTCAAACACCGATAATTTCTTATTTGCAGTTGCAACCAATATATAATTTACGTTCGAATCGTAATTTTTCATATGTCCATGCACGACGAGTCTCGTTTCTTTGTAATCATTTTATAATTCAAATCTCAAACATAGAAATAACATAAAGCTAAGAAAAGGTAAAGCGGTTATGTATTTATTTGCTTATTCATAAAATTGCACAATCTTTTGATCCACAAATGTAAGGTGATGAATATTACCTTTAATTTTGTCTGATTTATCCGTCAGCTACAAAAAATTTAAATTCTACTTCTGTCTTGTTGGTCAAAAAGTCTTGGATGTTTGCAATGTATTTGGCCTTATTACTGGTTAGACATCAATGTTTACTTAATAGTCGTCAAAAATTAGTACCGGAAAATATGGAATACAACCTTTTCTTTTGTCATTTAAAGACTTCAATGTTATTCTAGCGAAACATAAATTCTCAGTAAAAATTGCTCGGTGTTTGAAACCAATTTTGTTTTTTGGCTTATAAATACATCAGTGTTCACTTAATTATGGTCCACACTTCGTGTTGTTGCAACCATGAGTAATATTTCTTAACTATCAACGCACTCATCCAAAGATATCTACCTTTATACTATTCATGTATTCTTTTTTTTTGCTCAGCAGATATATGGTTTTTCTCTTCGAATACGTCAAACCGTTTATGACCGTTGAATTCTTTCTCTCTCCAGCCCAGCACAATTATATAAAATTTATAGCTATCTGGAAGAGCAGAAGGAGAAATGTAATATTTCACGTCAGGAGGTGGTGCGAATATTAATTTTTCCATCGCTTTAATATTTGGCCACGCAGTAGTGGCCAATCTAGGGATAATACATATGTGTAAACAATTCGCATTGATGGATTAGAAGATTATACAACATTGCAATCCATATAAATGGTGATTTATATGACTTGTGATCTTTTAAGAACAACGTGGTTCTTGTCAACATTTGTACTTCATACTACAATGCATTTTGTTGTTATTGTTGTATTTTGTTCTGTGATCCTTGATTTATAGTTTCTTATGATTTGCGCAAACGCGTGGTTGTGTCCCTCTTGTGCTAAAAATGCGTACAGATAAACTGCCAAAGTAGTTAACACCTACAAAAACACTGCCTATACCACGGGAAGTATAACTGACCAGGGTGTATATACTATACATGCATTCATTTTTACTTCGTAACTACAGCTACGTTTCTCCACTCTTAATCATCCTCTCCGCTCAGTTGTACTTCTCGTGCCGCCTCCCCCTCTCCGGGCCCAGCCGCTAGTTTACCGGCTTTGTCTCCCCCACGAGACGGCGTGGCGCCGGTCTCTAGCGGCATCATTACCTGCGAACACCTGTAGCGAGCTCACCCGGACACACTCTGAATGATGGCACATTTCTATCATCTTTAATCTATCTTGATTCCAGTTGTGGACGAGGAGTCTTTGTATTTTTCTCCCTCCTGTCATTTGAAGGCTTTGTGTTTCCATGTGACAGCAGAGACCGGTCGTTCTTTGAAGAGATTCGCATGGTACCTTTGTCGTCTGCTTTTCCGTGAACGATGTTGTTGTTGTTGTTGTTGTTGTTGTTTGTCAAGCGTCAACTATAGCTACTAGGTCTTCCATGACGCTTTTACATATGTAGATCTTGTGTGTGGAACTAGTTCTCCAGATGGAACTATTTCTGGCGTTACGGACAGCGAATGGTGCTTGGTGCGATTTCACACATCATAGAGAACTAGTACTGTGACTTGACTTCCTGACTAGCAATATCGTTAGCTTTTGAATTTTTCAAGAGTTGTTTGATGCATTCGTTTTAAGAGTTTGTTGACATCAAATGTGCAATGGACAAGAATCAAAGGGACAATTGATGTTGTAACAAAGGCGCATGGAGTTGTTGATTGTCTTGAATCAACCGTTGTTCGCACAGAATTTAAGATGTTCATATTTATGAATGTAGCTATGTTTTGTAGTCTTTTCAACCTAACCAGTGTTTTTTTTTTGTTTATGTGTGTGTGTGTGTGTGTGTGCCAGTGTGTGTGAAAGAGAAAGATGTAGAGAGAGAGAGTGAAATGCATAACTCGAGACGCTGTGGATGGGTCCTTATGATATCTGGTAAGTGGGTAGAGGTTGGAGAATAGAATGCCTGAGTAACACATGCTAAAACAGCGCTACACTGGCGACCCGACAAAGGATAAAAGAAAGCGTTAAAGACCAAAACTAACTTGGAGCCATATGCAACAAAGGGACACTGACCAACTTGGGATTAGCTTGAAGGAAGCGGAAACTCTGGTCCCAAATGGTCCTGAGTGGAAAAGACTTGCTGTCCAATAACACCGGAGGATCTAATAATCTACGTGCTAAGTGCTACGATAATGTGCCTCCTAGCGGCTTTCTGTGGTGCTGCAGTGGAACCTCCGGTTTTGATACCTTTCTTCTTTATTTTCCAGACGATGCCAGTGGTAAACCTGGACACCAAGCCCGGCTCCATCGCCTGTGGCGGGTGCGGTGAGAAGATCCAGGACCGGTTCTTCCTCCACGCGGTGGACCGGCAGTGGCACTCCGCCTGCCTCAAGTGCTGTGAGTGTGACGTGCGGCTGGACTGCGAACTGACGTGTTTCTCTAAAGACGGGAGGATCTACTGTAGGGAGGACTACTACAGGTTTGTTTGTTTGTTTGTTTGTTTGTTTGTTTGTTTGTGCGACTGGACTGCGAACTGACGTGTTTCTCTAAAGACGGGAGGATCTACTGTAGGGAGGACTACTACAGGTTTGTCTGTTTGTTTGTTTGTTTGTTTGTTTGTTTGTGCGACTGGACTGCGAACTGACGTGTTTCTCTAAAGATGGGAGGATCGCCTGTCGAGAGGACTACTACAGGTTTGTTTTTTTGTTTGTTTGTGCGACTGGACTGCGAACTGACGTGTTTCTCTAAAGATGGGAGGATCGCCTGTCGAGAGGACTACTACAGGTTTGTCTGTTTGTTTGTTTGTTTGTTTGTTTGTGCGACTGGACTGCGAACTGACGTGTTTCTCTAAAGACGGGAGGATCTACTGTAGGGAGGACTACTACAGGTTTGTTTGTTTGTTTGTTTGTTTGTGCGGCTGGATTGCGAACTGACGTGTTTCTCTAAAGATGGGAGGATCGCCTGTCGAGAGGACTACTACAGGTTTGTCTGTTTGTTTGTTTGTTTGTTTGTTTGTGCGACTGGACTGCGAACTGACGTGTTTCTCTAAAGACGGGAGGATCTACTGTAGGGAGGACTACTACAGGTTTGTTTGTTTGTTTGTTTGTTTGTGCGGCTGGATTGCGAACTGACGTGTTTCTCTAAAGATGGGAGGATCGCCTGTCGAGAGGACTACTACAGGTTTGTCTGTTTGTTTGTTTGTTTGTTTGTTTGTGCGACTGGACTGCGAACTGACGTGTTTCTCTAAAGACGGGAGGATCTACTGTAGGGAGGACTACTACAGGTTTGTTTGTTTGTTTGTTTGTTTGTGCGGCTGGATTGCGAACTGACGTGTTTCTCTAAAGATGGGAGGATCGCCTGTCGAGAGGACTACTACAGGTTTGTCTGTTTGTTTGTTTGTTTGTTTGTTTGTGCGACTGGACTGCGAACTGACGTGTTTCTCTAAAGACGGGAGGATCTACTGTAGGGAGGACTACTACAGGTTTGTTTGTTTGTTTGTTTGTTTGTGCGACTGGACTGCGAACTGACGTGTTTCTCTAAAGACGGGAGGATCTACTGTAGGGAGGACTACTACAGGTTTGTTTGTTTGTTTGTTTGTGCGGCTGGACTGCGAACTGACGTGTTTCTCTAAAGACGGGAGGATCTACTGTAGGGAGGACTACTACAGGTTTGTTTGTTTGTTTGTGCGGCTGGACTGCGAACTGACGTGTTTCTCTAAAGACGGGAGAATCTACTGTAGAGAGGACTACTACAGGTTTGTTTGTTTGTTTGTTTGTTTGTTTGTTTGTTTGTTTGTTTGTGCGGCTGGACTGCGAACTGATGTGTTCCTCTAAAGACGGGGGATCTACTGTAGGGAGGACTACTACAGGTTTGTTTGTTTGTTTGTTTGTTTGTGCGGCTGGACTGCGAACTGATGTGTTCCTCTAAAGACGGGGGATCTACTGTAGGGAGGACTACTACAGGTTTGTTTGTTTGTTTGTTTGTGCGGCTGGATTGCGAACTGACGTGTTTCTCTAAAGACGGGAGGATCTACTGTAGGGAGGACTACTACAGGTTTGTTTGTTTGTTTGTTTGTTTGTTTGTTTGTTTGTGCGGATGGACTGCGAACTGACGTGTTTCTCTAAAGACGGGAGGATCTACTGTAGGGAGGACTACTACAGGTTTGTTTGTTTGTTTGTGCGGCTGGACTGCGAACTGACGTGTTTCTCTAAAGACGGGAGAATCTACTGTAGAGAGGACTACTACAGGTTTGTTTGTTTGTTTGTTTGTTTGTTTGTTTGTTTGTTTGTTTGTTTGTGCGGCTGGACTGCGAACTGATGTGTTCCTCTAAAGACGGGGGATCTACTGTAGGGAGGACTACTACAGGTTTGTTTGTTTGTTTGTTTGTTTGTGCGGCTGGACTGCGAACTGATGTGTTCCTCTAAAGACGGGGGATCTACTGTAGGGAGGACTACTACAGGTTTGTTTGTGCGGCTGGACTGCGAACTGACGTGTTTCTCTAAAGACGGGAGGATCTACTGTAGGGAGGACTACTACAGGTTTGTATGTTTTTTTGTTTGTTTGTGCGGCTGGACTGCGAACTGACGTGTTTCTCTAAAGACGGGAGGATTTACTGTAGAGAGGACTTCTACAGGTTTGTTTGTTTGTTTGTTTCTTTGTTTGTGCGGCTGGACTGCGAACTGACGTGTTTCTCTAAAGATGGGAGGATCTACTGTAGGGAGGACTACTACAGGTTTGTTTGTTTGTTTGTTTGTTTGTGCGGCTGGACTGCGAACTAACGTGTTTCTCTAAAGACGGGAGGATCTACTGTCGAGAGGACTACTACAGGTTTGTTTGTTTTTTTGTTTGTGCGGCTGGACTGCGAACTGACGTGTTTCTCTAAAGACGGGAGGATCTACTGTAGAGAGGACTACTACAGGTTTGTTTGTTTGTTTGTTTGTTTGTTTGTTTGTTTGTTTGTTTGTTTGTTTGTTTGTTTGTGCGGCTGGACTGCGAACTGACGTGTTTCTCTAAAGACGGGAGGATCTACTGTAGGGAGGACTACTACAGGTTTTTTTTTTTTTTTGTTTGTTTGTTTGTTTGTGCGGCTGGACTGCGAACTGACGTGTTTCTTTACAGACGGGAGGATCTACTGTAGAGAGGACTACTACAGGTTTGTTTGTTTGTTTGTTTGTTTGTTTGTTTGTGCGGCTGGACTGCGAACTGACGTGTTTCTCTAAAGACGGGAGGATCTACTGTAGAGAAGACTACTACAGGTTTGTTTGTTTGTTTGTTTGTTTGTTTGTGCGGCTGGACTGCGAACTGACGTGTTTTTCTAAAGACGGAATGATTTACTGTAGAGAGGACTACTACAGGTTTGTTTGTTTCCTTGTTTGTTTGTTTGTTTGTTTGTTCGTGCGACTGGACTGCGAACTGACGTGTTTCTCTAAAGACGGGTTTACTGTAGAGAGGACTCCTACAGGTGAAACGCTTTTTTTGTTTTGTTTATGTCTGTTTGTTTGTTTTGATAAACGGAAAACATGGAACTCTAGCTCTACCAGGCTCCATAGGTCGCTATAAAAGGTATGAGTTGGCCCAATATACAGATAACATGGTAGAGGAGCTTAAGTTTAATCGTACTGAAGGTGCGATACTCCCGCCCAGCTAACTCCTCTGGTATGATATAACGCTAGTTCACCTTTATTCGCGGGGTAAACTATATCCGTTGTTTTTCAAAACAATGTATTTAGGCACATCAAGTCGACGGGTGGTAGTTGCAAGCTGCAATGTACTGAAAATATTGCAATTCTAAACCAACGTCCATCGACGTGATATCCCCAAATACCACGTTTTTAAAAGCAACGGATATAGGTTACCCAACGGATAAAGGTGAACTAGCGTTATGTCCATTTGGCCAATTTCTACTCTTTCTTGTAGCATGATAGAGGCTAGTAAAACACCGACTTTGTACAGTAGGCATCGGAGGTTGGAACCGTTGGATCTACTCGAAGATGAAGTTGAAAGTATGGTTGTTTCTTTAACGTACTTAGGATGGGACCCCCTCAAGCACTAGACCCCCATCTTTACATACTCGTACCCACCAACAATTAAATATCACAGCCTCAAATGTAACAACTTACACCTGTAACATTTCATACTGACACATCACTTAATGTTTCCCAATTCATTGCATTTTACGTCTCTTTAATTGCTAAAGTTAGGTGTAATAGAATGGATGTCAAGTATGATATGATATTCCCTCAAAAATGATATTGGCGCCTAATAACAATTGTGTCGTTTGAAGATATTTTCATCTGATCTAATTAGGATAAACGAACATTGATTGGTCGTTGGTCTTTTGTTTGGTTAGATTAAATGGATTTTACCTCCGATTTATTAATATCTTAGCAGCTAGTATTCAATACAATACAAATTGATGTCTGTATAGCATGCATAAACGCTCCTTGGCGTAACACACATATCAGCATACATCAATTAGGAAAAATTCTGTTGATTGGTGTTTCATGAATGAGTTTGAATGTACGTTGTTTGTTTAGTTTTTTTTATTTATTTATTTATTTGTTTGTTTCAGACGGTTCGCAGTACAGCGGTGTGGGCGGTGCCACCTGGGTATCACGGCACGTGAGATGGTGATGCGGGCGCGAGACTCCGTCTATCACTTGGCCTGTTTCACCTGTGTCACCTGCGACAAGGCGCTCACTACGGGGGACGAGTTCGGTATGCAGGTGAGAGACACAAGAGAGAAAAAGAGATAAAATTAAGATAGAGAGATCGAGAGACAGTGACAGATTATCAAAGAGCGAAAAAAGAGTGAAAAGGTAGACTAAAACAGAGATAGATAGATAGAATGAATGAAGACCTTTATTGTACAGTTTTGCCCAACCGAGCTAAGTACAGGTCACAACAAGTCAAGATATATACATATAAAAGTATCACAAATCTAGTCTAACACAAAAGTTCGGCTTCTTCTCGCTTTTTGGTAATGGTGAAAATGTAGGACTGTATGGGTTTCGCTATGGTCGGTTTGTCAAAACGCATGAGAAATATAAACTTGTCAGTGCTACTCATGTGTCTAAAATGAGGGAATCTACTTTCTATATAACTAAATAGAGTATTTCTATCATTGACATACATATCGCAATCAACAGTGAAGTGCACTTCATCTTCTACCATGTTTGAGGTACAAAATTGGCAGACTCTTTGTTCTAGAGGAGTGCGGTTGTGCCTTCCTGATAGATACAAACAAACTAAAAATAGAGAAATACAGGGAGACTGAGATAGAGAAAGAACCAATGAGAGATACAGTGAAAGAGATTAAGAGAGGAAGAGATAGGCAGACTGACAAAAACGCAAACACAGAAATAGCAAACACAATAATAGAGACAGAGAGAGACCGAAATTGACAAACTGTGAGGCAGACAAACTAGTAGAGAGACTAACAAAGGTGTGTGTGTGTGTGTGTGTGTATGTGAGAGAGAGAGAGAGAGGAACAGCGACAAGAGACAGAGAGATAGACAGACAAACAAACATACAGGCACGCAGGAAGAGACAGCGTTGGAAGGGCAGACAGATAGATTCTAAGAAACAGAGAGAGCCAGGTAAAAACGGAGAAACAAAGACAGACACATGGAAAGGAAGAGTAACAAGTAGACATGGACAGGAAGAGAAAAGAAAGGATATAACAGAGACAGACAAGCAGACTGGCGCACAGAAAAGACAGTTCCAACAAATAGACAGAAAGAAAGTACTAATGAGTGTGGCAGAGGGAGAGAGAAGGTAGCCATCGCCATAAAACGGTAGAACACTTTGATAGACATCGCATGTGTTTCATTGCACCCTCTAAAAATAACGCCTTTGTAATCAACGTTACTTTGCTAGGCAAGGTAGGAAATATGATTTAGATCTTCATTTTGATTGTTATATGGATTCTGTATCTGTCAACCATGTCATTACAGCTAATGCAAATCACACATTGTAAAACAGTTCACCATATCCAGAGGATGACCTGTATGACCATTGCAAGTCCCGAGGGAAAAATCCGCAAGCGGCCATCCTAGGTTTTTAATTAGCCACGTAGGACTCATAAAAATAGTCAATCCCGGACAACAAGCTAACTGAAATTATTTGATCCTTATATAAGACGCATGCCACATTGTCTGGCACGTTTTTTTTAACAGCCTATGTCTGAACAATGATGATGGCCACTTTTATTTTATAATAATAATGTTTCATTGAAAGAGGCACGCGTCAAATCCCTTACATAAGGATCGGCACACTTGCACCACAAAGGGTCTGCGTCCTCCCTTATGATATTACGTACAATCCAATATTATCATTGCTGAAGCAGTAGAGCGCATTTTCTCACTAGGTGGTGTCGGCGCGGGTGATAATTCAGGAACATCTTTGAATTCGATGTTCTTTCTCGTAGCGACGCCAGGGAAAATTTGTTGTAATTGATATTATGGCTAAGGTGTTGCCTTGTTTAACAGACAAAGTGTATCCCAGACTACAGTTGAAATAAGAACACGATGGCGAATGTAGAGTCGACAACGGAACTCGTAAGTGTTCCTGACAGATTTCATGTCGGCTCAGATAAAATTGACCTTAACGAGGGTGATGTCCCGGGGCCTTGTCATCCAGTCGTCGGGCCTTTAGCTCAACATCGCCGCCCGACACTTCCGTTCGCACGGTCACGATAAAAAAGCACGTAAACAAAACAAAAAAAAAGATTAAAATGCACAACGGACTCAGAACTGAACCATTTCTTGTCGTATATTTGGGATACATATTAAATTGATAAGGTGTATATGAATTATCCATTTTGGTTATGGCGTAATATATTTCATATTGACGATGATCTAAATATTTTAGTGTTTTCTTCTATCTTCTATTTGTTCAATCGAACTACATAATATTTTTCTGAATTGGGCTACATGTAATTGAGCTTTCATGGTAAAGATGTAATCAATGATTCACATATTTTCATATCAGTGTTCTTTTGACAAAACGGCTAGATAATCCAAGTGATCGGTAAGAACATTATAAAGGAAAATGATAACTTAGTTTATGTGGAAGAACAAATGATAGTATATTATCATATAAAATTACTAACAGCAGGAAAGAAAGCATGATACTATTTTCCAAAGTAAACGTGAAATATGTTCCCTATGAATGTACCTTTAAATTCTTTTGCACATTTTTGAAACACACACAAACATGTTCATAGATATAAGATACAGATATTTAGTATTGCTAGCATCGACTGAATTTAATTTCCTCCCTTTTTAAGCTATGATAGAAAAATGGCGAAAGAGCAAATATGTTTCGCGACAAAATGCTTGTCTAGCTGCATTAGAAATATTGTAAAAGCCTCCAATGATTGTAAGAAACTTATCCCATACTACAACTCCTGTATTAGTTAGATAAGCCTTAAGTTAACTTATAGCACTGTAGTTATGTAGATGCCATACTTTGTACCTCGTACAATTGTTGTGCAATAAAGTTATGTCTTATCGGAAAATATGCCTTGCATATGTTTATATTATACAGTTATAGTAAATTTCTGTCCTTGCTATGGATTCTAATTCACTAGACCTAGATTGAATTCGTCCAGCCCTTTGTGTAATACTTTGAATATCATGCAAAATGAAGAAAAAAATGTGACGGGAAAGACAACAAATTCACAAAGCGCAAAAGAATTCGTTTCTAGCGCAGCTCATTGAACTCTCTGTAAAATGGCCTACTGGTCGCAGAACCGTCGCAGCGAGGTTGTTGTACGTGCCTTATACATTTGGATTGCGGGTGTAAATAGTCCACATTCTATCACAAAATGGCATTCGTTCTCTATTGTATTTGTAATGTATTGTACGGTTGTGTTTCAGGGCAGTGCCATCTACTGCAGATATCACTACGAGACGTTTATGCGGTCCGAAGGGAGGTACGGGGCAGCCATGGGGTCCAAACCCCTGCCGCACTCCCCCTACTACCACAGCCCGGGCGGCGTGTCATACCGGGGCAGGCCCAGGAAAAGGGGGGACTCCGACTCTTACTGCAGTGTTCCAGGTAGGACAATCCATGAGTTAATTATTACCATTATATTGGTAGGTTGCTAGGGTTCAGAAAAACTAAGGTTAAGTTCGATAATGGGCCACCTATCGGCTTGCTTAGGTACTGCAGTGTTTGTGCATAACTCGAGAAGCCTTAGATGGATCCTTTTGATATTTGGTAGGTTGCTAGAGTTCAGATAAAAGCTAAGGTCAAGTTCGATAATGGGCCACCTGACGGCTTGCCAAGGTACTGCAGTGTTTGTTTGCAAAACTCGAGAAGCCTTAGATGGGTCCTGATGATATTTGGTAGGTGGATAGGGGTAAGGAAACAAAGGTCGAGATAGATAATAGGTCCCCTAGTGGCTTGCAAAAGTATTGCAGCGGAACGTTCTTTTTGATATCTCGTTTATCGTACGATCGAAAACAGAAGACATTCTTAGTATGGTCATGCCTGTGTCGTACATTTTTTTAAGTCAGTTTCAAAAGGAGCGCGTATATTAGCAATATTACAGATGATATGCGGCTCATGCAAATAACAGCAATCATACTTATGCTACAACGTTAACGTAAAGAAAGAAAAAAGGGTATGTCACATCACCGTAAAAAATTACAATTAAAATTCAAGGAACATTTTCAATTTGAGCTCAGAAATGACCCTTGCATACATTTTCCTTTCCGACTTTCTTTATGTGGATCTTATACGACAAGCTCATTCCATATCTTTATTTGCGACTTTGTTTGGCATGCTATAGATGGTGGCATTCTCTTCGCATCCGAAGAGCAGTGCTAGAGATAGTGTCCAGTGAGATATACTTATCTCAGCTTTAGAGTTCCTTTTATTTGTACTTGTCTGCGCGTCGACGCGTCACAAATGACTTCATAGCGGGCTAAATGTTTTTTCGGATCGTAGAAGATACTATCGTGCCGTCTAAGCTTCTTGTGTGAAACATATCCTTAACGGATTTCAAAACTCTTAATATACAGTTTTTATCTCAAATCTCTTTATCTATACAATGTCCTACCAAATTGATAAGGATAGTTCATGGCTGTAGTTTAATATTCGCGAGCTCGATTCAGACTGTAGACAAATCATCAATAACTCGTATGGGATGCCATAAATTTTGTCCCGGCTCTAATTGGCTGTGTTTCTGAGGCGGTTTGGCTACTGTATTTCATCCGGAATGACCCGGGTCGGCACCAGTGAACAGCCGCGCGCGCCAACCCGTACAACTTCTCACGAAAAGTCATGGAGACCGCCTCTCCGAGGACACGCCACCGCGCAGAGACTGCGATGGCGGGACAGATGAAAGCGCGCGGGCCGAATTTTTGGGAAATCTTGCCCTAGCGTGGCTTATATCAGTTTTATCAATAATTTGGAGGTAGAGTTCACGGGCAGACGGAGTCACCCGCTAAGGAAATGGCATTTAAGAGCCGCATGTCGCTATTGCTTCCTCAAGGAGTCAAGTGACGCCCTTATATACTCGGGGCAAGTCTTGGCAGAGTGCGGTGCGATATGCGCTCTAGCCCGGGCGTGACGTAATAAATGCAATTTCTAAACACATGTACAGTAACACTTAAAGCTTTATACTCACGAAAATCAGATTCACACATGATGTTGATGGCTAACACATACACACACTCACGCAAACACACGCACAGACACACTCAAATATACATTCATACACTTACACACAAACCACGCACACACAGAGTCAGACGTGCCCGTGTCCGTGCTCATACAGACACATACACATACATGTACACACAAAATGTTTAAACCACTGAGGTCAAAACCTTCAAAGCTTATCCAAAGGGACAAAGGGATGGGTGCAAGAAAGAAGGTGATCTCGAACCAGCGTTTCCATTGGGTGAAACAGAGAGGATAGGCGATATATATATATATATATATATATATATGCGGTATTTACAGTTTCATTGTACCAGGGATATTCCCCGTAACTCTTCTCGACAAGCACCATGAACAGTGGAACACGGCATAACACATATACTGTGCTGAGGGCTGCATTCCTTCCCGGCACTCGCGGTAGCCTGCATGTCGGATGAGCGACACAGCCGGGATTTGAACACTCAACCTCTTTTGTAATGTTTTGTATGTTCCTGTCGTCCAATGACCATCCTGACCCTGCTCCTTGTTCCCCTCCTGTAGGATCTAGTGATAACGAGAATGACCTTGACCTTGACGGCCATGGCGGAGCCACCAAGACCAAGAGAATTCGAACATCGTTCAAGCATCACCAACTCCGCACTCTGAAGTCTTACTTCGCCATCAACCACAACCCGGACTCTAAGGACCTTCAACAACTGGCTCAAAAGACTGGGCTGACCAAGAGAGTCCTACAGGTACGTGTGCTGTCATGTCAAACATAGACTGGGAAACTTGTTGTTACCTCCATGAAAAATGGAGGTATTGTTTTCGGTGTGCCTCTTTCTACCTTCCAACCCCCCTCCCGTGTGTGTGCGGCGTGTTTGTTTGTTTGTTTGTTTGTGTGTATTTGTGTGTGTGTGTGTGTGTGTGTGTGTGTGTGTGTGTGTGTGTGTGTGTGTGTTTGTGTGTGTGTTTCTCTCTCTCTCTCTCTCTTTCTCTCTCTCTTTCTCTCTGTATGTGTGTGTGTGTCGGGGGGGTGTTTGTGTGTGTGTGTGTTTCTCTCTCAATGGTGTGCTCAGGATTAAAATTATAGTTCAATATGTTGTCAAGTACATAATTTTTTTTAATTACTACAGCTTAGGCTGCTTGTAGAGTTATTTTTCAAGTGAAATTATTGTTCTTTCATGTAGGTTTGGTTCCAGAATGCCCGTGCCAAACACCGGCGAAACGCCCTGCGCCTGACGGACGACGGTAGAGACGGCGGGTCAGGTGTGAGCATGGACGTGGCGGTGTCGGCCTCCCCTACATCCCTGTCCGGGCCCATCAGCACCTCCAGCTCCCCTACACTCCCGGACCTCTCCCCGAGAACTACCGACGCCTTCACCGCCTTAACCAACTCCCCCGGGCCCAACGTAGAGTCCGCTTGTACGCTCGCCTCTCTATAAATGAATGGCTTCTGTTGTCTCTTTAAGTTGGTATCTCACTGCACTTGGGGCACCGGTGCGGCACTGCGGGATTTGAAAGTTTACTAAACTAATTTCAGAGATAAAGAACGAATGTTCTTATGTTTTGTGTATTTTGTTGTCTTATAAGTCATACTTTTACGTATTACGTAATATCTAAATTATCAACAAAAAAACGGCGAAAACAAAACAACAGTGCCGCAGTGAACAAACTCTACAGCGCCGCACCGGTGCCCCAAGAGCAGTGAGATGCCACTTTCAGGGTTCACACGTGTGTACATATTCAAGTCCGTTTGAGCTCCGTATGGAAGTTTTGCTCCACAGGTCGCTATAGAAAGATAATATAACTTGTCCAGATAACATGCCAGTGAAATCATCTGGTCGCAAACCATACTCCTCGGCCAGCTAACTCCTGGCATTTTATGTGTCAATTTCTTCAATTTCTCCTATTTTTTTCCAGCGACTTGTGGAGCCTGCTGGTAGAGGCTTCATACGGACCTCATCCGGACTTGAGTATGAACCCGGTGCACGTGTGAACTTGGCTTGAAAGCGGGTATCTCAAAGACTGGACTGCGCCAAGATGCGCAAGGAAATTGCGACAACTTTGCGAATTTGCGCCACTTATCACACAGATTGCGTATTCCGCGCCCAGAATGTTACATACTCAGTTTCGATACAAGATAACCTAATAATTAGAAATCGCAGTTTCCACTGTATTAAAAGTTATGCACAGTTTCAAGAATTTCATCAAAAAGAAAGTTGCGCCGTTTTCTGCCATTTTGCCAAATGTGATTTTTTTGGAAAATTCAAAATAATTCGCAATAACATGCGGCAAATTGCGACAATTGGCAATTTTGCGCAAGTTGGTTCAGTCCAGTGAATTGCCTGCTTTAAGTTTGCCTTCTATTTTGCATATAACAAAAGACATGAGAAAAAAGAAGAAGACATTATCATTTTGCATGTGACCTTGTGGATATTCCACACAAAACCCACAAAACCGTATGTGTATGTGGACCTCACGTTTGCCGTTGTATATCTTTAATACCCCCCCCCCCCCCCCCAATTCTACTAGCGTGGTGACCTCACTGCGACCCAAAAATTGACAGAGCCGTCACAAATTTTCACAGATAAAATGAAGAACGATTTTTTGTGGTACGTTCTTCATACTCTAATATTTCGTGCGATATTCCAATTCTATGTGTGTCTGACTTGTTGTAGTAGTCATGTCATATTCAGGCAAGGTTTACACAATGCAGTCTAGGTCGCAACGAGGTCGCAACGAGGTCGCACAGTGGTCGTATCTAGTTGAAAGGGGGCCGAAGTCAATGAGGTTTTGTGGTCCAAGTAACTGAACGTCAACCTGTCAAATTTTTTGCTGCACTTCTTTCATGTTAAACAATGTAGTCACTTACTGTTGCAACTACCCGTGCGTGCCCCTATTGTATACTGAGTGTTGTATATGATATTACTTTATTGTGAAATGGGTCAGTGTACATATTGATCAGTTTGGCGCACCGTAGTCTTGTCTGCGTGTATAGAAATATTTGAGACAATTTTTTTGTACATATACGTGCCAATGTCCTGTATATAGATATATACATATATGTATAGTGTAGACCGTCGCTTCTATGTCTATATTTGTACGAAAAGTCAGATGCGTTGATGTGTCTATTAGTATTAGATCGCGTTACCTCAGAAAGCGATTGACGCTCATGCTCAGTCAAGTGGTACTATATGAGAGCGTGTAATTTATTTTAACAAGCCAATTTTTGTGCTCGTCACACATGGTGCACGCTCTGTTAAGAGGCGCAACAATACCTCCTCGTACGCTAGCACACCGGTAATCATCACAATAATTACCGCTAGTTTGGAGAGGCTTGTCTGAGCGTTTCTAATGACAGTAAAGTGTCCAAAGTTTTGGAAAAAAACTTCTTCTTGTCGTATCTACTTTCAAGTGTTTATTGGCTTCAGTCGTGTGTAGAGTATTGACATTAGTATTAAAATTTGTGAGAAGAAACGTACATATATGTGCAGAAGAAAAATGGCTAAGTGTGGGTATACACAAGGTAGATACAAAATGTTTTCAAAAGTTAAATACATCGAATTGTTAGTCGAGTAGCCATAAAAACAGACATCTTACGTACAATGTAAAAATAGCTATGGTTATAGTAATTGACCGCGAGTTTTGAAACTGATGGAGCAGCCGAAATTGTTTTTTTTAACAATCAATGACAAAATAATTGGAATACAAAAGAAATATGTTTAAATATGACTTAAAAGACAACAAGCTTTGATAGAGCAAAAAGGTATGGGTAGGTATGGGTGCCGTAGGGGCAGTGGGTTGTTATGTTATCCACTGTGTCTAGAGCACGGTATTGGAAGGTGGAGCCCATCCCTCTCTTCCCACCGCCTTTTACCTTCCCAATCGAAGTCAGGTACCCATTTTTACACCTGAGTGAAGTGAGGAAAGCTGTGTTTTCTGAAGTGCACAAGATCGGTAGCATCCCAGGTTTCGAACCTGGGACCTCTGAGCTGCTTGGCCAAGCACCCTACCGTTGAAACACGACGCTACAAAAATAGGCAGAAAAAGTCGTACGTCAAAGGCCGATCTGGCGGACGTCAGTAGCGTGCGTAGGCGCGTGCTTGTGTGCGGTACACCGGTGCGGCAACGGGGGATCTAACGGGATATTTACGTTAACACTCCTCGCTTTTGGACCAACTCTCTCTTAAACGTTTTTACTGAGAGCCACGTCCCACCTGGCGACTATGTCTTAAATTTACCTTTTTTTTTGGCAGGAATCTCATATTTGTAAGTTATGCTTTCATATGCATGCAGGAAAGTAAAAATGGTACTTTTTAACGTTATGTGTTACTGTGATAAAGCATCTAGACATTTTTTTTTTTATGAACGGGATTTGACACCAATGGGTCAGTTTCCGGACGTTTCAATGTGTTCTGAATTCAGATCGCGTTTCCGATGATGTTTGTACGTTTCCTGATATGGATGTCCTACGTATACGGATTCTTGAGCTGGAAATGGAAACATGCTTCGTCGCGGCATATCCATAATCAGATATGCTACAGTTTTATTTCCGAATATCACCTGAATATTACGTAACACTTTTCCGTTAGTATCGTCCTTCGATTCTGGAAAACTCCGTTCGTATATAAACGGAGTTTTGTTTGGAGCTGAGTACTTGAGCTGAGGTCAGAAAATTACGCTACATGTAATATCAATGCCCCATTATATACAAACTTATTGATAAGAATAGAAATACCTAGGCCTGTAACAGTACATTTTACCACAATAACTGTATGATTCTTCTGTTGTAGTAATTTTCAGGCCACCAGTACGACATTTACGAAACACGCGTACGACATTTATACAACACGTGTACGACATTCATGCGACACGTGTGCGACAATCAGCCAATGCGTGCGCGACATTCATGCAAAACGTGTGCGACATTTATGAAACATGCGTGCGACACTATACTACACGTGTGCGACATTCATGAAACACGTTTACGATACTCGTACAACACGCGTACCATTTGTTGTCGTACGGCAAAAGCCCACATAAGAAAACGTAGCCATTGCTAAGCCTTTCCAATTGTTTATGATGAGAAGTGTACATAATTTTTCCTGCTGCGCTATTTCCTGATTCCCTTCCCTCCTAACGGTGTGTGGCTATATTGTCTCCTCTCTATTCCCCACTGAGCTTACATCCCAATTAGGAAGTGATCGGGTCGCCCGTTCACCTGCTCCTCGGGCGCCCCGCAGCCTCCACCCGCCCGCGCGGCTTTGATCGCACGGCGAGAGTGATCTGAAGTGAAAAACTGTCGGAACGAGCTGTATAATGTCTTCATCCGTCCGCACACGCCTCATTACACGAGCTTTAAGTGGAGGCGTTTTACCCGGGCCAGCAACAAACACTGCCCCCCTCCCACTCCCAATCAAAACATCGTTAGGTCCCCCCTGTACGACAGATGGGTATTTTATGGACTAAGTTAAAAGTTCTTAATCCATGTTGATCTGTCACAGTGGATTAGTGCAGCGTAGCAAATTCGTTACACCTCAATTCCAATAGGGGTGACCGACTTGACAGAGCGCTCAACGACTTTATTCATGTATAAGAAACGAATCATATTTTTACGCTTGGTGTGGTTTCTTGTCTTTTTAGTCATGTATGTTGACATTTTGCATGATATTTAGACTATGAAGTCAAGGGTTACACGTATGAAATTTAGGTCGTAGCGAGATCGTAGCGCGATCGCCATGTAGTCAAACAGGCCCTTCATGTACATCAAAGCATAGCACACATCTTCGTGACAGACAGATGCCGATCGAGATGTCTGTGTGTGTATTTTCTGTCAAAAAAGGTTGATCACTGATGTAGCCCAATAATGTTAATGATCAACATCAAATCTACGTCCATGACGATAGAGAACACTATCACCTCTCTTTTCCCTCTCCCTTCCCCCTGTCTCTCTTTCTTTCATGGCTATCTTTCTCTCCCATCCACTCTCTCTCACTCCCTCTCTTTATTTTTCTCTCTCTCTCCCTGTCCCCATCTCTCCTCCCTCTCATAGCCTCTCTCCCTTTAAAGCTTTCTCTGTCTCTCTCCCTATCTCTATTCTTGTGTATATCTCTCGCTCCCTTTCTAGCCTTCGTTCTCTCGCTCTCCAAAGAAAGACAACGCAAAAAAGCATTCACGCTACATAGAAATAGAAAGAGCAGAGCAAAATTCAAACTTCCAGTTAACAATTTAAGGATATCAGAAGGGTATCTAACTTGACTGCACGTGCTATTGTCAGCAATTGTCCTTTGCGGACACTAGAAGACCCAGAAATCTGATGTTTAACAGTTATGACCTTAAGGTACTTGACACGACTTCCTTCACTTCACTCAGGTGAAAGTGAGTTCGTAATTTTGGTTATGGGTGGCTCTCGTATATAGGAAATGAAATGAGGGTCCCGTGTTTGGAAGAGCAAGTAAAAGAACCCACCACACTTATGAAAAAGAGTAGGGTTCAACCCCGGCGTGGGTGGATCAAATGAATCTGTCCGGATATACAGCTTGTGGTATGTAGTATAAACCTAGTGTCTTATGCCATGAGACGGTGTACCGGGTATGTGGGACGGTATACAAACAAACATATTATATTAGTAATAGCCTTTATTGCACATTCATGCCCTATCGGGCTTAGTACAGGCATATAGATACAAAGGGTAGTAATACAGTACACATGGTTTCTAATACTAATCTAAAACATGGATTCTAAAACTAGTCTAATACATTTGTTCGGCTTCTTCTCGTTTCTCAGTAATGTTAAATATGTAGCTAGAGATGTGTTTGTATAATGTCGTCTGATCAAAACCCATAAGAAAAATGAATTTTTTAACACAAGACAAAGATTGAAAGCGAGGGAACTTTCCTATAATATAGCTAAAAAGAATACTTCTATCGTTACTATATAAACTACAATCTAATAAAAAGTGGGATTCATATTGATATTGCACTGCGTACATTATACCTACGCACTATATCACATGTACGTATTGTATAAAAATCGTAGAAATAGCACGCTTTACCAGGGCCAAATACTATTTCTATTTTTTCAGTTTCATTATTCAACAAAATGTGGCCATGGGTTTTGTGACTCTGTTTCAATAACCAAATCAAGGGGTTGTATATGAAATTGAGATCTATTCACCTACCAAAATTCGTGACCATGGCCTGCGCAGAATACGAGATATTAACAGCGGAACTTCCGCTGCAGTACCATAGCAAGCCACCAGGGGGCCCCAAATCCTAACATCTCGAAGTCTCATCAAGACCTACCCATGTACACTAATACAATATGAAGACAATCCATCCATGTCATATCAAATTATCATGCGCACAGACGGACGGACGGACGGACACACGAACGCTGACGACAACATAGCCTTCTTGGCACATGTACAAGCACACAGCATTGTAGCTTCACCAAGGAGAGATTTATTCTCATACATAACTCCTCGCCTTGTTCATTAGCCTGAGGATTTTTCATCGCCTGTCCAAAGAGGTCGCAGTTGTAAACCCGATACGGTTTTCCCCACCCAGCCGGCCCCTCGCCGCCTCCGCCCGCCCAGGCTTCGGTTTCGTCCCGGGGGATGAGCTTTAATTCCCCGACAAGCTTCCACCTCTGGGCCGACGCCTTCCGAGCCTAGTCGGTGTTATATCACCGGAATAACTAGACTCAAGCCCCTTCCTCTGCCTCGAGCTAAAAACGCCCTACTTCAAAGTCCGCGAACTTGAGAGAAGAGAGAGAGAAAAAATCTCAAACAGAAGAAGACTTCGCCGCTGCAAGGACTCGTCTCAATCCAACTAAGGAAGGCGCCAAGACTTGTTTCGTTATCTTGGGGTCATCTCGAGAGGAACTTGAGGATCTCTCTCTCCGGGCGAGCACACATGCCTGCAGCGGGGCACTACATTGGATATCTGTGGTCCGGACTCACGGCATGTCAGCACAGGGAAAATGCTTTCCTGTAGATCATGTTTACTAAACTCAAGCAGACGTGCCGGTACGGTGGGGGGAAATATGCTACACACCAGTGAATCCTAGGAAAACCCTAACCTTGGAGCAACATAACCAGAATCACCAAAATATCAGGTAGGTTTATACATATTTAGGAGTCTGATTGTAAATGGAACGTTCATCTTATTTTATGTATAGAACTCATAACTATTCAGTTTGTGATAACTAAAGTAAGTAAAGAATGAAGCAGGTTCTAACGTTGGTTGACAGTTAAACAACATAGTCAGAATCACCAAGAATATCAATTAGGTAGGATTATACATATTTTGGGTAATATTCTTAATTTCAAACAAAAGGTTTATTATATCTAATGTACCCAAGAAAACCCTACCGTTCGATGCATATGACTACTTCGGAATCACCAAAAATATATCAGGTAGGTTTATATGTATTTTCTTTGTGAGCTTCTAATTGTTAATAGAACATTTAATTTATATGTTTTATTGTATTGCTCTATGTCATATATAGCAAGACAGCGTATATTCTTACAAACTAGTTTACAGAACTTCATCTGATATGACTAAACCCTTTACACTTTTGAAAACGACAGAAAGGTTAGTTGTAAAAGAAAGAGCGGCGTTAGATTTTCAAGGAAGAGCTTGGGGTTACACTTTACTACACTCCAGTCACTTATGTCGTACGATTGTCGTGCGATCGCAAACAGCCGAGGACATTCTTGGTATGGTTGTGTGTGTGTTGTACAAACTTCAGCTCTGTCGGTATACGTTGGTTCTGTTACAAGTTGCATGGATACCATGAATGGGGTATCGCGATCGTACAAGATCGCACGACCGTGTCCCAACTGTATCTCTTTATCGTGTCATGTTCTTCCTGTGGAACGTGTAACGCTAGTTCACCTTTGTCCGCGGGGTAACCTATATCCGTTTTTTTTAACAAAGTATTTGGGGATATCCCCTCAAAGGACAGCGGTTTCAAATTGCAACATTTTCAATATCTGATACTTAAAATATTGCAGTTTGAAACCACCGTCCGTCAACTTGATATCTGTAAAAAAAAATAACGGATATTGGTTACCCCACGGATAAAGGTGAACTAGCGTTAAAGCACGGGTCTGAGTCGTCATCAGTGGAGGTCCGTTTGATTGACGTGTCCTGACCCTCCCCCGGTTGTCTCGTGGTCAGACAAGATTAGGTACCCGGATGATCGGCAGAGTTCTCGATTCAACCCAGCACGGGGGCGGAAAACGTCAGGAGAAATTTCCACATGCACAGCTGAATACCAAACTCATAGTTCTGAATTCATGATAGCCTGTATCGTGCATTCGTTCCTTGTCGGGCTAAGCATACAGATACGAAAGTCGTAACTAAATTTAGAAAGGCCACATTTTCGACGACATGTTTCCGAAGGAAAGAAATAGGAAGAATCGCCAGAAAAGAAACAGAATAGTCGATTGTCAAACGTGCAATGCCCTGTTCGCAAGATGAAAGCGTTATAAGGTATAACGTTTATGTCTAAAAAGGGGCCCCCGTTTATGTCTAAAAAGTGGCCCCCGTTTATGTCTAAAAAGGGCCCCCCGTTTATGTCTAACAAGGGGGGGGGGGGGATTATGCCGAAGAGGGACGCGAAACTTCGTCCTTCAGTGTCATAAACGTTTGTACTGCAGACCGAGCTACTTGTACTTGAACTACATCATGGCGATTTTCTATGTATACAATAATGTTTAAACTTTCGACGTCATCAGCCTTGCTGAGCTTTTCTGGGCTGACGCCGGAAGAAAGAAAAAGAAATCTTTTACCTTCGGAAACATAATAAAGTACATATATTGCCTGCCTAACTAACTGCCTCGCCCCTCGCTCCTCTCCGTAACGGTTACTTTATAAAACTGTTCTAATACTTATCTAATACACGTACATGGTCTCTTAAACTACACTACACTACACTACACAACATAACTGTGGCTTCTTCTCGTCTCTTACCAATGTTGAAAATGTAGCTTGAGATGTGCTTGTATAATAAAGTATAAATAAAGTATAGAGGAAAATGTTTGTTTTTTAATTGCTAGGCATAGATGTAAAGTAACGAAAATCTCCTCCTATAATATGTTCAAACAGAACATTTCTATGATTACTATATAAACAAAGATACTCTTGCTCTGTTCGGTAAGGCTCATTTTCAACTAGACGACGACTCCTGGGCGTATCTCACTGAAACTGCGGTACGTTTGCGGCGTCAACGCGGCCGAGCGATTTGACAGAACGCTCAACAAAATTCATAGATGAAAAACATAATCTCGCTACGCGTTGTGTTTTCTTGTATTTGAAGTCATACCTGTACAATTTGCACGATATTTCAAACAATATCAATGTTACTCAAAGTCAACTCAAAAGGCAGTTCTGTGAGATACTCATCAGAAATGGATTAGTGACCTTTCATATACAGTAGTTGAATGTAATTTAAAAGACAACAACACACACGAAACGTAAAAAAAATCGTTATCAATTTATGTTTTTTTTTTCGATTTTTAAACCCTTGTTCGCTCAGTGGTCGCAGCGTCTTCGCAGACCCTTAGAGGAGATATGTATCTTCTTTATCTTTTCTGTGTACTTAAACAAGAAAAGAATGACCATGGCATGGCGCATGGTACGGCAACAAGTAAATATCTAGCTAGGAAACAGTCAATCCTCAAATGCTATATGAAACATCTGACTGTTTTGAGAATTTATCAAATTGCTTAGTTCTTTTTGCATGTATGTAATGCTTCACCTGGATGCCTTCTTCGAAGTATCTTATAACCATTATCTGTATCAGAGATATACGGAAAGAACGACGGAGTTTTAACTTGCTGCATTTTCTTTCAAATGCTTATAATTACTGCTCTGAAAAATGACGCTTGTAGTTTCCTTTATGTAATGCAGTCGTGTTGTACATACGCTGGAAATGTGACCTTCAAAGCCGCGAAATGTTGCTCCCGGGCCGCTAGCTTTTGTCCTCTCGTTTCACAGTCAAGCCGATATGGATGTTTTGGGGCGTTTCGTATCAAAGGAGGACTCGATTTCTAAGATACACTATTGATACGCGGGATAGAGAAAGACTGGTCCATTTCTTCTCTCGCCATTGTTTTCATCACAGTAGACGCCATCTTGTGAGTCTAATAGGTTGTGACTGGGGCGCATATGGTACTCTTGTTCCAACACAAAAGAAACGCCCCAGGGTCTCTCTGTAACATGGATTCGGTACCCGGACGTATGGAGATGTTTTCCGCACTAGAGAAACAGACCTACGGGCACTGTGAAAAGATCATCTGGTCTCTTTCGTCTTGTATAATTGGTTTTTGTTTGAGCACCGTACTCCGCGTGCATTCCTTTTACAAAATAGCAGATGCACGCGCTATCTATATTGTTCTCTGTAAATAGGCCCGACCGTCTTGCTCATCATAGAACATAAAAGATGACACTTGTTGTCACCTCCCAGAGGATTTAGTCAACAGACATTTCCTAATGCGGTTTTATTGGAAAAATAGAGAGCTTTTGTTAGAGGTACCATCGCTACAGTGGTGAAAATAGGCTCTCTGTCAATCATAAACTGAAGGATGCGTAGAAAAATACCGTCCCGACCATCTAACAATGGTTTTCAAAAAGGCGATAGTTGATACTACATTTTTTCTTTTGCTCGAAAATCACGACCCCCCCCCTTTTCTTTACTGCCCAAATACAGTATAAATGAAAATACATAATATAGATCAATATGAAATGATATTTTAAGAACTTGAAAGTGAGTGTTTTGTATGTTCTCTTTAATGTTTAATAATAAGTTCGTTGTTAAGTCAAGAATAAGCAAATTTGAAATTTTAGACAGTAACGTAGATTTAACACTGTTTCCAAGAATAGAATATATTTGTTAACAGGTGGCTATGTACATGTGACAGTGTTAGATGATGTTCACTTAACGTTCAGGCCGGGGCTATTGACAGGATGTTCCTTTTAATAACATTTTTGCACCATTGGCAGGATGTTCTTGTCAATACGTTTTTGGCACCATTGACAGTATGTTCCTGTCAATAAGAACATTTCTTGCATTTTTGACAGGATGTCGTGCAAATTTGTCTTCTTGCAAAATGTAAAAGAATTACCTAAAAGAAAACGAAACATGCAAGGCGTAAAAAGAATTTGTTAGCCTCTCTGTCAAATTGCTTGGTCGCTGCGCGGCCACAGCGCGGCCGAGTGAGGTGGCAGCGAGATCGCAGTGAGCAAAATGGTAGTGTAATGAAACAGTTTTTTACAGAACGTTTCTATGCTTGTCTACACTCATATCAAAAGGCATATACTTGTAAGTGGAGCCGATACTGAATTGTTTGGTATACTTAGATGTACGATACAAACATGCATCAGTTCTGCTGCTGGATGAATGCAGTATTGAACTACAATATCAAAACCGGTCCCGCTGCAGTATCACAGAAGGCTGTCAGGGGGCCTAAAATCAAACCGTTCCGAACATATCAAGTAGGCATTCAAGAGTTGGCGTGTACACAAACACACAAGCACGCATACATACATACTTACACACACACATACACACACATGCGAGCGCGCGCACACACACACACTCTACATGCACACACAAACATAAACACTCAAATACATACACGAACGCTGCCTAAAACATAAACTTCTTGGTGAAGGCATAAAGACACGAAGATACTGCTAGAAGAGACAAAATCGACTTTGACCCTCTTCTTTCAAAAACTACCCTCAAACCAAATATCATCGCAATCCATCCAAAGGAATGTTACGTTATTAAAACATATATAAATGACAGTAGTGTTTTGTCTATATCTGTGTGAATGGGGATAAAGAGTCAACACCATTCATGAAATGTAGGGCCCTCATTGCGCAAGGCGACGATCGCACTGCGACCTTGCTACGACCTAAATGGATAACTAACCCTTAACTTTTAACTAAAATATCGCGTTAAATGTACAGTATGACTTAAAAGACACCAAAACACACAAAACGCTAAATTGGTTGAGTTATTTGTCAAATCGCAGCGAAGTCGCAACGAGGTCGCAGCGAAGTCGCAAGAGAAGTCATAGCGAAGTCGCCGTTCAATTGGAAGGAGGGCGTAAGGAATGCTAACATGCTAGATATCCATTCACAACGTCCACGTTCCAGTCTTTTAAGTGTTATTTGTCAAGAGATGTCTTTGGAGCCTTCTACACTCAGAAACTCCTGGAACCACAGGTACGGGATTACCCCTGCTGTGGCATAAACATTCCTCTACTTTGCTCTGTTTCTCCTCAGGTTTAAGTCGTATTTTGGCCTTTGTTTCTTGACACTGCGCAGCACCAGGCTGCATAGGCCTGCTGTTTGTCTAGATGTGTGGTGGAGATTATGATCGCACGAGCGGGCAGACTTGGCCTTGGCGATGTCTCTACTTAATGAGAACAACATTGCAAGACTTTAAGTCCTGTATTATCTTTGAGTGAATCTTTGCTGTAATCAAAGGAATCCTCTTGAATGTTTGACTGTCATTTCACTTACGAGGGAACTTCCCGTTGCTATATAATGGTGACGTGTATAGATTTTCTTACGAAATCTTAAAGAAGCTACGTGTATCTACTTCTGTACGTCAGTCACTTCAAAATCAAGGTCAAGATGACTTTAAGGAAAGTCCAATAAGAAGTGCATCTAGACTTGCACAGTGTCCTTCAATTGCAACATAGGGTGATATATTTCGAATGTTAGAGTGAATTTGTGGATTGTATCATTGGTTGGTTGGTTGGTTAGTTGATTGGTTGGTCGGTCGGTTATAATTAGTTGACGTAATGGTAGGGTGTTTGCCTCAGAATCCAAAGATCCTGGGTTCGAATCCCCTAACATGCTCCAGTGTTGTGCTCCTGGGAAAGGCACTTAACATGAATTTCCTCACTTCGCTCAGGTGGAAATGGAGATCAGGGTGTTAAATGGAGGTCCCATGTTTGAGGAGAGTCACACCTTGAGTACGTTAAAGATATCTTCCTTAGGCCACAGCAAGTAAATTTTATGGATGACATCAGCGCGCGCATTAATTTTTGCATGATTTCAGAAAAAAAACAAGATTTTTTTCTTCTGCAGGGATGGTCAACATGACGATAAAGTACCAAAATGAGCAAATATATTGAGTTGTAGCCTAATAATTGTACTTGTAGAAGTGACACTTGCGAGGTACCCAGGACTGTAGTTGTAGAAATGAAACTTATTGGATAGTTGTAAAAGTGACACCAATATGGAAGCTATGAGTGTGGTTACCAACTTTGTAACCCAAACTTGTCTACCACGCCAGTGTCACTTTTACCACACCAGTACATGTCTTAAATACAGGAATGAATGCCTTGTTGGCTCTGATACCTGGCCATGTTTTGTCCCTTTAATTCTTTTTGCAACAGTCATCACAACTTTATGGTGCCTATTTTTGAAAATGTAGCCATCTTGTTTTTTTTCACCCATCTTGTTTTTTTTTTCGCCCTATCGCACTATTTTTGCAGTCTGCAGAGGATGTCATCCATAGAATTTACTTGCTGTGGCCTTACTTGTGAAAAAGAGTAGGGGTCCTTCCCGGTGTGAGTGGATCAAATAAATCTGTCCAGAAATGCAGTTTGTACTCTTCAGTCCAAACCTGGTGTTTTACGTCATAAGGGCATGCAATATGGTGTACGAAGGTCTTTTCCTCTAAGAAGATTATCATTTTAGCAATACGTTTTCAGTCACATCGCCTATGTTCGTGTTTTATGCCCCTTTGCTTATCTATTTTCACAATGGACATTCAAACAAAAATTACATGATATCCAAGGAATATCATTGACAATGATCAATGATCTTTATTTGCATGACCTTGCCCATATGGGCTAAATGCAGTAGTTACATAAAACTTTGCTGTAAATAATCTTTACAGTGGCAGTGGGAGAGACAGAACAACTAAGGCTATGCTACACTATAAGTACATCTATCGTTTACAAAATAGTCAAATATGTAATGCTATACTATTCTACAATTTACATGTCTCTTTTCTCTTCTTGAAACAAGTGTATATGAATTCACAGAGTTTTTGCAGTACAATGTTGTCAGATGATTTCATTATGTATACAAAAAGCTCATCTTTTACTAACTGTTTAGCTCGTGTATCAAAATTCAGGGCATTAATAAAAGAATTACGTATATCACTATATAACTCACATTCCAATACAAAATGAACTTCATTTTCAATATCTTTGGCGTTACAAAGTGTACAGATTCTATCACTCGGAGGAGTCCGGTTGTATCTTCCTACTTCTATTTGTAAAGGGTGATCACTAATTCTTAATTTAGCCATGGCTCGGCGATGGCTGAAATTATGTATATTTAGGTACTGTTCTCTTTCGTAGGTGTCTTTGAACTTCCTGTACGTTCTTAGTTTGTTTCCTTGATTTTCCTTTTTTCCATTAGAGTTGAGTTCGGAATAGAAAGTCTGTAGAAATATGTCTTTCAATCTTTGTTTCACTTGCGACTGAGCTGATGGTATATTATAGTCTTGGTTCAACAGTAGGTACCCATAACCAGACTCCTCGAGAATCTTACTTACATTTGAAAGCCAACATGGTACCTTACGTCGGTGTAGATCTTGTTGTACAAGGAGTGCTTGATATTGTAAACTATTTGTTGGTACTTCTCTAGTTAACCTGCTATAATAAGAGTAGAGCCTGCTGCAAGCCTCGATCCGCAAAGGAAACCTGCCAAGTTCCGCTCTTGTGGCGAGGTTACTAGCATTTCTTCTTACTCCAATGATAGCTTTACAGAATTTCAAATGTGCTTGCTCTAGTGGGGAATTATCATTTAAACCAGCATTGCCCCACACTTCTGCACCATACAACAATATAGGTACAATACATGCATCAAATAACTTACATTGCAGTGATACTGAGGGATTATTTTCGCCCAGAGTTGTTCTAATGCTAAACATCGCTCTTAGCGCCTTCTTTTGGAGGGTTTTCATGGCTGTGCTGAAGTTACATCCCGCTGTGAATACCACGCCTAAATAACAATATGAGGAGACTACATCTAGGTCTTTGTCTAATAAATAGAATTTAAAGTTTGACAATATTTCTCCTTTTCTATTAAAAATGATAATTTTTGTTTTCTTGAGGTTTACTGTTAGTTTCCACTTGCTGCAGTATAGACCGAGAATATTGATTGCATTCTGTAGGCCACGTTGACTTGATGATAAGATAACAACGTCATCGGCATAAAATAAACTCGATACTTGAGATGAATGGAGAATAGGAGCATCCAGGTCTCCTGTATTGAGATCATTTACTAAATCGCTAATGTACAGATTAAATAACGAGGGGCTTAATACACAGCCCTGTCTCACGCCGATTTCTATGGGGAAAGTTTCACTCAAGCCTATCTTGGTCTTTACACAAGCTTCTGATTGATTGTATAAACTATTCATGATATCGAAGAATTTGCCAGAAATGCCTTTTGAGAGAAGTTTGAATAGAAGACCATGATGCCAAACGGAATCGAAAGCCTTCGATAGATCAACAAAACAAGCAAAGAGTCGTTTACCGGACTGTGTGTATTTAGAGATTAGGGTTTTCAATATAAATATATTATCTGCTGTTCTGTATTTTTTTCTGAATCCTGTTTGGTTAGGTTTTAATATTTCGTTTTCTTCCATAAAAGTTGACAATCTTTTGTTAAGGATCGAGCTGAATAATTTTCCGAGACAGCTTGAGATGGCAATACCCCGATAATTGTTTGGATCATCTTTTCTTCCCGACTTGTGTATTGGGACAATATAGCTTCTCGACCAGTATTGTGGGAAGGTTCCTGTTTCTAGTACGCTATTAAATAGCTTTGCGAGGGGTCTCAGTAAAAGTATTTTTCCCCCTTTTAACATCTCATTAACTATCATATCTTCCCCGCTAGCCTTTTTGGTTTTGAGTGCTTGAATCGCAGTGCAAATTTCAGATTCTGTGACGCAATAGTCTAGGGGTCCTTGACTTGTGTTATCTTTTTGTAAAACCTTTAATTTGTTTAATATTTCTTTCTCGAAATTGTAGTCAAATACCTGTTTGTCTAATCTAGACCTGCTGTGAATGGATTTAAAGTGATCTACCCATGTATCTGTTGGTATGACTTCTTGATCTGTTGATTTTTCATTCTTTAGTTTTTTTAGTAGGTTCCAGAACGCTGTTGGGTTTTTGTCCTGCAGATTTTGTAGTTGTGTTAAAAGATAGTTTTCATGTTCCCTTTTACGTTTTCGAATAAGTTTGTTAAATTCTTTCTTTTTCCTGAAGTAACTGCCTCTTATGAACGGGTTTTTTGGGTTGCGCACAAGTAGATATCTTAAATTTCGTAGCTCGTTTCTCGCCTCAAAGCAGGATTTGTCAAACCACCGTTTGTTTCTTTTAGATTGTTTCGATTTCTTCTTATGTTTTACTTGCAAAGACATTCTGCCCGCTGTCACTAATATTTCTTGAAACTCTTTTACTTTTTGGTCTAAGTCTGCTTTTGTTGTTGCACTATTAAGACTAAAAGACGAGAAGTCTTTTAATTTCTGAGTGATTATCGGGCAGTTTAATGCATCTATAAATTTTTGGGAAGAGTCTGGACCCCAAACAAATCTCTCTGGGAAAAGACGTGAATTTGATTTTGCTACTTTTACATGTTCAAATGAACGTGATGCTGACCTAATATTTAATGAGACCATACAATGATCTGAAAAGTCTGTTAATGGGTGTACTTTGAACATACTGATGTTATGAAATAGTGTACTGCTGGCGATTACATAGTCGACCGTGCTACAGCCATTGGGCTGGTAGCAGGTGTATTTGCCACTCAAATCCCCCAGTATCCTCCCATTCAGTATGCGTAAGTCAGACTGGGTGCATAAATTTGTCAAGCTTTTGCCAAAACCGTTTGCAGGATTTCTATCGGAAAAGTTTCTAGGGATGTCTATATTAGTGAGCATTTCAGGTTCAAGGTCTAAATCTAAGGGGTCATCTTCATTAAAGTCTTGCAGAGAACCTAACCGGCTGTTGAAGTCTCCCCCAAGAATCACATAACCTTTCGAGGAAAACAGCTCTATGTCCTGTTCTAAGACATCAAAAATCGAATCGTCGGCTCTTTTATGAACGGCCGAATAAACAGGACTTATATATACACTACAGAGAAAAACATCTTTGGGTGTACCTAAGAGGTCTTTTGATACACGAACCCAGAGTAAATCGTTACATTCAGAAGTTATATCTTGAAATATCACGTAAGAAAGGCGTGTGAAAATGATGAAGCGATGAAAATTGCATAAGTGTCGTAATATTAACAGGGCTAATATCATACAATAAATATTGCTACAATACATCATGTACGAGGTTAGATAGATTGTATTTTTAAATTACACAAACATGAGATATGAAAACGGATTGGAAATGTGACCTTAACCTTAAACAGGATTACGTCTTTCCGAAATCTAAAAAAGAAACAAGGAGTAAATAAATACGAGTAAACAAACAAGGAGAGCATCCCTAGGGTCCGACCGACCGACTCTGATATTTTCTAGGGACGTTATCTGAAACCAATATAAGAAAGGAATAGAACAGGGCTCTAGCCAGCGTCCGTTTTTCCGTCAATTGACGGTAATTTGCTGTGTGTGATGGAAAAATTTTAAAACCAAGGCCGTCAACCTTGACGGACAAAAATCTGATAAAACCTCCTTGGTGGAAGCTACAGGCGGCTTGGGGATGCCGTCCACGGCCGTAAAAGCCACACACTGTTTGTTTTGCTATTGTTATGATTGTTGACAATGTGTGTCGGTGCCCTTTCGCATACGATAATCTCATTAAAACCCGTTTTTCAAGGTCTCAGTTCAGTCTCTCTACCTCCCGGAATAGTGTTTCTGCGACAATGGGAATTGGCTGACGGAAAAAAAAATTCGAGCTGGCTAGAGCCCTGGTTCAATAGAAACAGAAAGAAACAATATCCTAACTCCCGGGATTCGAACCCGCGACGATCCTGGGCCACCAGACCACAACCTACCACGCAACCGATTACACCAAAAGGCTCAAAGCCCCAGCCACACTTGTCTCACGTCAGCTATAGGAATCGATCAACTGAGGGCATTCTTGAGACTGTCGTGAATTTGTCGTACAATATTCTTGTGACAAAAAAGTTTGTCGTATGTCCTTGCCGTATATCGATTCTCTCACTTGTATCTGTAATTTCGCTAAAAACAATCATAAAACATATGCTAAAGAGATGATACATTAATAATAATAAACAAAGACGTTGGTATCTCACTGAATTGGGGCACGTTGGCGACATCGCTACGCTCTAAATTGGATTTGAGTTATCCTTGAATTTATAAAATTATACAGAGCGTACAAGTATGACTGAAAAGACGACAAACCACGCAAAGTGTAAAAAGTCTTGATATAAGCAATGACATTCGTTTAGCGCTCTGTCAAATCGCTCGGACGCAGCGACGCCGCAAACGCGCCGCAAATTCAGTTCATACACCCGCTTTACAAAATCCTAAAATCCAACCACGAAAGATACAAAGTGCCAAATCTCTGAGTCTGCTCTTGTTTTTATGACGCTCTAACAAGCTTCCACTGGGGCTCGTTATCTGAACGACACCGAGAGAAAATCGTTACTCCAGCTCCTAAATTGTACCCGAGGGAATTCCATGTGATCATATTGGGTGCATTCATCCATCTTTCTTCATTTCAAGGCCAATTTCTGCTCATAACAAGAGACTAGTGTAGTTTGGAGCCGAGAGTAGATGTGCTTCTGATATCGAACCACAGCTAGAGCTAGCGATGTGCTCATTATAGAGGTGAGACCTGGAAATGACCTCGGTATAAGTATAAACCCGTTTGTAAATTCCAGGAAATCGGCAGAATTTCTTCTAATAAGTTCTATTTTTAGGCCTCGTCTTGTACATTAATTCCACATCAAGAGTTTCTACGCGTTTCGCTGCCTTCAATGCAAAGAAAGGCGAATATGTTTGTACATCAAGATTAAACCAGAAAACGTTTGTAATCAAAATGAATGTGAAGAAGGATTAAATTGATATTTTAAGTCTTATGATGAGAAAACGTAATTGGTTTCTACGAAAAGAAGAAAACAAAGAAAACAACAAAAATATTGATCAGTGAAAATCAAAATCTTGTTATTTCTAATAAACGCTTGTGGTAATAACGTTAACATGATATTGGGTAATTGACTGAAGTCAGCCGCGAATCCACATTTGTAATGAGGCCCATGTTGAGGTTTGGTCGTAAATTCATCGTACGACTTTTCTTGCCTTTACACAATACCTTCGCGACTGTCCGAAGAATACAATCAATGGGCTATCGTAAACCTAAATCGTACGACTAATTTGACGGGGTTAATTAGTTTTTTTTTTTAGAATAAATTGTATAAAATTTTCTAGCAGGTGGAAAGACGTCTAAAACTTTTTTTGCGCTTATCACTGTTACATGGATTCTAAATAATTAAGTCAAGTAGTCAATCATAATTGGTCAGAATAGACAAAATTAAATACCATGCGAAATTTGGTGACACCTTTCCATGCATTTCTAAATTGAATTACCTCCTTCGAAATGGAGGTATAGTTTTTGGTCTGTCTGTCTGTGTGTTTCCGGATATTGTTCGTCAGCATAACTCAAGAACCTCTCGATGGATTAAAATGATATTTGGTTTGTAGGTAGGGGTTGGGAAGACGAAGGTGTTGTTCGGTGTCGGGACTCCTATCGTTTGACCAGGACAGGCTATGGTCTTGATTTGTTTGGTAGCAGATAGCTTGTGATGTATGTTTGGGCCTCCTAGCAGCATGCTCTGGAACTTCATGGGCATTTTTGTGTGATTGCTCCAAGAATTTCAGAATCATGTATATACGAAATATACCAAATGTTAACACAGACTCCTGCAATTGTTATCGTGGGACGACATATCAGTTGTAGTATTTTGTTAGCCTCTACCAGGCTCCGTGGTTTGGTGGTCTAATTGTAGAAATTGGTCAAATAGAGTCAATAGTACGCTAGGGGAGTCAGCCGGCCGAGTAGGACCATTATCTAAACCACAATAATAATGGTCCTACTCGGCCGGCTGACTCCCCTAGCGTACTATTGACTCTATTTGAGCAATTTCTACAATTAGACCACCAAACCACGGAGCCTGGTAGAGGCTAGTATTTTGTATTCTCCACACTATGGCACAGTATCCGGACTTGTTTTGGGGACAAACACTTCATAATTCATTCTGTGAGCTTCGTCTATTGACCTTGTCTTATGACATCCTCCTCTGTGATCTCACAAAAACTGCGGCACGTTTGCGGCGTAAATGCGACCGCGCGATATGACAAAGCGCTCAACTAATTTTATCGATAGAAAATACGAATATCTGTACGTTTTATTTGATTTGCGGGCTTTTAGCTATACTTGTACGTTTTGTATATTATGAAATAAATAAAGTAAGAAACGCGGCGACGCCGCCAACGTACAGCAGTCTATTGCGGTACCCTCTTTAACCAATATGAAATCTTTCCCATTGTTCAATCTCTTTAAGGAAGGTTTGTCTTCCGTCTACCAAAAATTTCATTTAATGCAAATTTCTGCACATTTTACTAAATGCAAATAGAAATGTTCTGAACACTTTAAGTTTGCAATTCTGGCGTTATTCATCATATTCCCTAAATAAAAACAACGAATATAGCTACATAACGAATAAAGGTCAACAAACTTGACGTCGTGCCAATAGTATTTCTTAATAGTTTTGTTTTCTATCGCGCGTATGATCATTATTAGCGGTTTACTTTGACATCGAAATCGGTCCGTTTAGACTTAAGAAAGTTTAATCCAAAAAGAAGCACCTGTCTGTTATCACATAGATAAGATCACACTTGACATTTCCTCACCTGTGTTTAAGGGCTGCTCGTGGCGACGCCTGGACACATTATAAGATTATAAAGTCGTCTGGTGAAGAACTCTAATTCACAATCCTGCATTATTGTACGTTTGTAGATTATACACAATATGGACTTTCAAATCTTCAAAGGTCTTGCCTAAAGGTGGTATCTCACTGCACTTGGGACACCGGTTTGGCACTACGGGGTTCGTTCACTGCGACACTGTTGTGTTATTTTCGCCGATTTTTTAAATAATTTTGCGTAATACGTACAAGTATGGCTACGAAGACAACAAAATACGCAAAACGTTCTTTATCTCTGAAATTCGTTGAGTAATCTTTCGAACTCCGCAGTGCCGCACCGATGCCCCAAGTGCAGTGATATACCACCTTCAAGTAGATTATACAAAGTAGAATACTGACTGGTGTTTTGTAATTAACTCCGTGAAGGGGGGTCATCTCCAGAAGGAGTATTGTAGTTGGTCATGTTGTGAGCTATAAGCCACGATCACCTTGCTCCATTCCTATGCAGTTTTTCATGTAGTCTGTTAATCATTTTAAATCTTATCTTTCTAACTTTCTCAGGGAAAATGGAGTATAGAGTTCTTTTTAATTATCAAACATCAAGCAAGCATTTTGCTTCTTAGTATCTGATCTACCTTCGACTTTAAACAAACCAAGTTTCTCCCATTTTTTCAGACAGAGTCAAAATCATTATTATTATCAATTATCATTATGTTTGATCATCTTCAAGAGCCATGACGACTTACTTCTTTGTAGGTGCTTGTAGAGTGACCTCATATTTTGTCCCTGGGGTTTCTCTCATATCCTGTCAAACATCAGAGAAAATATCAAAATAGTTATCATTATGTATTATCATCTCCGAGACCCATGACGACAAGTACATAACGTTGTTTACATGCTTGTAGAATGACCTAATGTTTTGTCCTTGCGGTTTAAGAGAAAGAGACACAGGGGGCGGTATTACGTCTTAAAGCGCTTTAGCCAGCTTATCGTCAACCACCCGTGTCATCCTGTCTACCAGTCGTGTCTTCTACAAAGAAAAGATTCTGTTTCAAATTCTATTTAAAATGTAACCGTCCTTTTGAAGCTGTACTTCCAGAACCATACCGTATTTGTTGTATAGCAATAAGTACAGAAATATTCTTGCACAATCGCCGTGGGTATACCATGAGAAGATTTAGTGTCGTGGTAAGTCTATGATTGAGGATAATTTCAGCGGAAAATTTCAGCAGTTTGACTTAAGGCTCCTCCCTTTGTTTGCAGTGAACTGGTCTTTGTCTCCTCTGACGTCCGAGTTAGGACAGGGTATTATGGGATTTCTCCAGGGTCATGTGTGTAAAAAGAGACCTCAGTAGAGGTCGGGTTTGTTTGAGCTTCAAGCTAAACCCGTAAAGACTAAATTATAGGACACTTTTTCTCGCATCGCACCGACTGGGCTTCAAGATTTTTATCTCACAACATTTATCTTTGACCTTTGGAAACGATTTCCTTTTGTTATAATCTACTAAATCTGCGACATATGCTAGTAGATTACAAAGTATATTTTCTACATAGTTGTGATTTGAAATACGTGCAAATAAAAGAATCTTTTCGCACATGTTATCTTTTGCTTCATATATGAAATACATACCGTCAGAAAATAAATAAGATAAGCTTAAAATGTATGATCGAATGTATGAGTTAGTGAATGAATAAATGATTATTCCATTGTTTGTACAGTGTGAAAAAATACCTGACCATATTGGCTTGTATGACAATAAACTTTGGACATGTACATGTATAATAACAAACAAACTTAACCATTACTGCAAATGTACGTATCCTTCCTTGCATCGATACTTCGAAAAAATATAAAAAGCTAGTTAATTATGGACGTAAATAATACAGGCGTATTTATTGTAAAGTTGTTTCTAATGTTTAAGAAAGCTGACTATACACCTGTCTCAAACTGAAACTATACATACAGTGTGCTAATTTGATATGAAGCATCGGAGTTACACTTTTAAAACATTTTGCTATATTGTATAAGTTTAATACTGCATGTTATCAGTTTGTGTTAATTTACGTTTCTTTCATTCATACCAGTATGTTCGTATACATATGCAAATGTTATGTTTGGAGATTGCACTAATATAAATTTGTTAACTTGATACGGACATTATTTCAAAAGCTGTATCAACATTTGAATCTAAAGAAAAAAAACAACAACATCGGACCAATGTTGCCATGAATGGTTCTGAGTTTCAAAGAAAGATTCACTGTAAATTAGGGCTGTGTACCTAAACAAATTTCAGGTACAGGTACAGGTACAGGTACACGGGTTTAGGTACAGGTCCGGACCTTCACCTATACCTAAAAATGTTTAACCAAGTATATGTAAGTTAAACATGTAGCTAACTGTCTGTTTGCTAGTGATATATTGTCATCTTTGTATGGGGAATTACATATTTGAGTCTCAAAACAATTTCTTTGCAAGTTTTCTTAAGTTTCAACTGCAAGATTATTACCATTGTCATTGTTGATTTGGGATTTACTTGTCCAGCAGTCTTAAAAAGTAGTGTTTAATAGTAATTTAGTTTGTTTAGGTACAGGTACAGGTACAGGTACACAAATGTTTAGCTCCGGACCTGTACCTAAACAATTTTTAGGTACGGTACAGGTACGGGTATTTAGGTACACAGCCCTACTGTAAATGCAAAAAGGTAAACTAGTCCCATGGCGTTTTTGAAGCCTTACTTAAGCACAGTGGGTAGTTATCCACTGTGTTTGGGGCACGATATTGGTCGGCAAAGCCAAACCCTCTCATTCCACCGCCTGTTACCTCCCCACTAGAAGCCTATTACAAATTTGTACATCTCGGTGGGGTGAGGAAAGTTGTGACTTTTTCGAGGGCTCGGCATCGGTGACAATATCAGTGGATTCTAACCCAGGACGCCTGCTTTCTGGGTCAAACACTAGCCTCTACCAGGCTCCGTGGAGCGGTAGAATCACTATCCTCACGAGGAAACGTACTCTTCTGGCCGGCTAACTCCCTTAACGTACTATAGACTCTATTTGTCCAATTTCTACTATTAGACCACCGATCCACGAAGCCTGGTAGAGGCTAGCCAAACACAGCGCCATAAGTTAAGATTGACAGCGGGACAATGCCGTGATTCTATCACGCCGCATTATCCGACATAACTGCGGTGTAATAGCGTGTAAAATCAAGCTGAAATCACGGCCCTGTGTACACATAATACAGCAACACAAATCCTATGATTCCCCTATTACTTATACCTGGGCGAATTTTCTGTACAACGATTGTAGTGTCTGTCACTTTAAATAGCAACTGTTTATACGTACCTATCTTACCAAGTCAGCAACTTCTTTCTTTTCCTAAAAATCGCGGTTTCTTACAACTCTTTTTAGATCGTAAGCGCTACTGTGTTGCTGCGAACTGCGCTACGTTTTGGTAGTTATGAACCGTAGCTATATGTATATCAAATACAGTAACATCACCTATTGATTGATGATAAATGTTACGTGTCCGTCAACTGACAAGATAATGACTTGTGACTTTTGGAAGACGAGCCAAAGATGTTCGCTGCAGATAAAAATGACAACAATGTCCGCAATGCACATCTTTTTAGTTTTGAGGCTTTATCTTAAGTCGAATATTTGAGAATATGTTTGAAATTTCATATGTTGTATAACGCTAATACACGGACGCTGTGCACATGAAATATAATACAAAAAACTAGAAACATCTGCGTAAGATTTCGAAAGATTTTATCTCTTAAATGCAAGCTAGACAAATATATCATCTTGGTAATTCTTCCGATTGTAGTACAGATACTGAGCTGACGACTCTAACGAAAACAAGACGTCATAACTTCTTCTCAAAACGAAATCTCCTCCTTCGATTGACGACAACACCTTAGGACAAAATGTTTTCCACCTTTTAGAGATAAGGGCTGTTGTTTATCGTCATTTTACGGTTGTATTGTCTGGGGAGTTTTCTACGTGAGTTTCTTTGCCCTCTAGCAATGCGAACTCTTTGCCACACAGCTGAGCATTTTTTTCTCACCACGGAGTTCCCCCGAAGGCAAAAGGGAATACAGCGAACGAGCGTGTGTGTTCAAAAATCGTCCTTTTGTACGTTTTCTTTTCGATTTGAGGTGCTGTGGGGTTAGGGAAACCACGAGGGGCCCATCTGGTCACGGCTGCTTGGACTGGAGCAGGTGGGACGTGCTGTGTTCGCACCGGGGAGAGACAGAAGGTACGGGCGGGCGGACCCACCCACAGCACCGCCAGACCTTCACATTGTTTACGGTGACATATAGTTCATAACAAGTCACGCATTATCTGTCGTACATGCACGTCATCATATAGGTGACACTTTTAAACGAGTGTTAGGGGGAGGGGGGCTGGACTATGGTTGACTACAAGTTTGTGAAACGAACCATACCAAAAACAACTCATGACATTTGTTAACATGCTCTCAAACAAAGAACGCAAATTTCGGATTACATTCAGTCGTCCAATTGTATAGCCACAGGGCAAGAGTCAGTTTACATACCTATTCTTTTTCTACCTTCCAGATATTTTAGTATCAGGATATTTGCTTCATTTTTGTTTGTACGTACATAGAGTTCCTTTGCTCTCGGTTGGAATTATGACTTTTGTCGATCGAGAAGAAGTTTGCCTGCCATCGATCGATATTGTGTTGACAAGGGTTGACCCTAACCGGTATCAACAACCCCCTGTCAGATTGGTTTGCCTCCCCAACAGTGATCGATCTTCCGATGTAGCTAAATCCGAGAGCGGAGCAAACGAGCTTCTGTATTAGACGGTACCTTATAATTGCCCCGTGGAGGGCTCCCCGAGCACGATCTGATTACACACGGGGTCCTGATCTCACCACCCCCGCTAGTGGAGCAGGCGGGGCCCGGTGTGTTCACGCCCGAGTAATAACTACCTGTGCTACCCCTGCCGTGAGGCGGGCTTGTCGTGCTGGTTCAGTTCACCGTGGTATGAAATTACCGTACACGGGAACCCCCGGTAGGCACCCCGACCACCTCCACGGTCTCCCCGCGGTGACTACAAGGCGAGAGAGATACTCCAATCCACGGGGTGCCTTTATGCCAGGTGAAAATCTCCCTATCTTCTTGTTGTCCTTTCTTCGTCCGTGGGAATGGAAAGTGTTTTATCTGTGCAAGAGATCTGTTTACTATGATTAGAAATTTCACGGTTGTCACCTAATGTTACATCCTCTCGCGTAGTTTCCTACGTCTTGTCTTCTCTGTTTCAACTGAATTCAAGTCGAGTATTTATGAATTCCTTTACGTTTAAAAAACACGCTGTTTTCTGTCTTTTATGAACTCCAATGAAAAAGAGAGGACTATCAAAAAACAACATTGAAGATGCTAGTCTCTGATTACGTATTGAACTCGCCGCAGGTAACTTTATACAATTTATAATTCATACGTCTTGAACATACAGGTTATATTTCTGAAGAATTTTGCCAGGAATTATAAGTCAACGAAGTCACTGTGTGTTGAAAATTAAGCAAGAAATGTCTGTATATGATTTCAGACTCTCTACTTTTGTGCAGATATGAACAAATGAGCCCCATTTTTTTCAATAAGCGACCCCCCGAAACTACCACACAAAGGAACGTGTCGTAAGAATCTAGTGACCTAATTGATGTAAAGTTCTTTTGTATCAAACATCAAGACGAATCACATGTTAGTAAACTGCCAATTTTTTTTACAAATACAACCTTATAAGGGGTTTCTTAGTTCCTTTTTTCGCAGAGGTTGTGAAGAAAAATTGATAAAATTGACTATCTTGTCTGTTGTATGTTTATGCCCTCCTTACTCGGAAGTTTACTATTGTGTTTATTTGTTTTTCCATGCTTGGGTAAGTGTTTAGTCTGTAGAAGGTGCCTTCCCGTACGAGCCCGGGGATATTCCGTAGCTTGTCGAGTGACGGCGGGTACAGGAAGAAAACATCCGAGTCTTTCCCAGATAGAGTTGCGGTCTGTGTCCGTGAGAACGGTATTAGTAGTGGCGTCAGAATTCTGTCTGGGTAGACAATAGACAATATGGCTCCCTTTTTTAAAGCTTTGTGACGATTGAAGACTTGGAAAGCTATAGCAAATGGCACATTGATAAAAAAAAGACGAAAAAGGTTGTAACGTTGTAAATTTGCGGTCATATTTGTCGTATGATTTCTAATATCGTAGGATTTTCAACTATGTTGTGAACTTGTGATAGAACCAAGCACCTTTTCCGTAACAACACAACTTGGGTCTAGTCTCTACGACCCACGCACGATTATCCCAAATTCATGTGTGTTCAGTTCGCGATCGTACGGTGATCGTACGACCTCTGTGACTGTTCCCTAAAGAAGAAAAGACATAGCATTATTTTTTCTCATCTACGTTTAGCCGGTGATAATTTGGCATTCTTGACTTTCATTAATCGTCGTTTATCACACTGATTGTGAAACTTTGATATAACTTACTCACCTACAAGTACATGTAGCTAACGAAATTTCAACCTTACTTTACAACCAGAGTTTGCTCTAGCTATTTGTCAAAACAACCCTTTCTGATACGTACCTTATATTCGTATATGTTCTGTAGACAATTTGATTAGTACAAAGACATTTGACATAACGGTTCAGCACTGCAATAGAACACCTTAAACGGCAAGGCATTCAGAAAATGTAGAGTATTGTTGAAGGAAAATGTCCTTAGTGTAACAGCAAACACCTAGAAACTGTTCCACTTCGATTTTTCCCTCTCTTGTCGACTCTAAGGTGTTTGTACACCTGCCGTGCAGAATTTCTCACCACTTCACCTCAATTAACCGTGCCACTTGACAAAAGTATCTTTTTTTGGGGACCCTTTTTAAAGATGGCGCCGTTGAACGCTAGGTGCCATGCGCTCTGTTTAATATTAGTAGCCATTCTTGTTCTGTCAATTCCTTTTGAGTATCTTCTGTTCAGTCCGGAAGCAAATTTAAGTCAACAAAATGGAAAAGTCTTAAAAGGGGTTTCAAAATAAAAAGTAAGAAAGGTGGTGCATTTTTTTCCTGGCGGATGTATAGGCAGTTCACAGAGTGCATATTGTAAATGTAGAATGTTAGTCAAGAAGATAATTGAACTACATATGAAATTGAAATAGTGCTCTTACAAGTCAAAAGCATACGTGTTTAAAACACACCTGGCTCTAAGAATGTTAATGAGGGGGAGGGGGGCATTTCAACCAAAATTGAATGTCAAGGGGCTCAAACCTGCCCCAAATTGTCTTGACGGTAAAAGCTACCTGCCACCCAAATGTCAATAACATATCATGTAAAGGACAAGCGATACATTGAAAAAAAACTGCTATGATAAAATATTTTTATTGTGTTAATGTACTCCTACTTTGCATACTTTGTATTTCATATTGTACATCTTTGTGTAGCTATCACGTACAAAAATTATATAAATCCGTTATTCCTATCTTGAGTTATCCTCCTCAGAAATTTTTGACAAAAATACCCCCGCTATTCTGAAACTAGCCGCTAGGGGGCCCAAACTCACTGTCACATCTTCCCGAGCACAAGAGCTATCAAACACCTCAAAATTGGGACATATCAAAACATGAAGTTCCGCTACAGTACCAAGGGAAGTCGCTAGGTGGCCCAAGCTCTAATCTTTTCCAGAGTTCGTCACATCCACCAACGTTTGTTTGGATCATGGTTAGACGTTGTGTTGCGATAGCGTTTATATATGCTTAAACGTTGTGATACCGAAACGTCTAGTTATAATTAAACGTTGTGTTATGATGGCGTTTAGATATGTTTAAACGGTGTGCATTGGATATGTTGTGTTAGGCCTACGTCACATTTCCGTACCGGGACCGGACGTAAAGAGAATACTAGTGATCGTGGGCATTATTTGTGTAAATTTTACGTATAAATTTCTAGTGTACGTTTCCACAAACAGCCCGGCCGGGCCCCGGTTTGGAAATGTGACGTTAGCCTTACGGTAGCGTTTAGATTTGATTAAACAGTAGCGGTGGCGTTTATCTAAACGTTGTGTTATGATAGCGTTTATATGTGTTTAAACGTTGTGTTACGGTAGCGTTTATACGTGTTTAAACGTTGTGTTACGGTAGCGTTTATATGTGTTTAAACGTTGTGTCACGATAGCGTAGACATACCTTTATAGTAAAACTAGGATACGGCGGTACATGTGAGACTGTGACATGCGGGGTTCGGTTGTAACCGTCCGGGTTTCCCGTGCAGGTTTCGCGTGTGAGGGGCTCAACCCGCAGCAGGGAGCTTCCTTCCACCTACAGACACTTTTCCTTTGCTCTTAAAAACTTCTGCTCGCAAACTATCAGCCCTAAAATAGTTACTGTTTAACGAGAAACTTGTACAAACCAGGCAAGTAGCGAACTAAACGAGTGTCTGGTAGCCTGTCCTGAATACACTGCCGGGGGATACACACACAGGAACGGTTGCCTTATTTTCCACACTTTGCGGTAAAGATTAGATCTTTACTGAGATAGGAGAACTTCCTTTTTTGCTAGCAGGGTTGTTTGGGGTGAGTAAGCAACATTCTAGCCCGGAAGATTTCTTTCTGGACGGCCAACTGCGAGATACAAAAAAGAACTGCCCAAGGCTATTGTCGTATACTACTAGCTTACAGGACTGTTTGAGGCGTTCAAAATTGTTCTATGGTGGTTTGTTTACGTAGTTCAAACGTATGTAGTTTTAAGATGTGACCTGGAAACTGGTTAGGATCGTGCTCGTGAGAAAAGAAAAGTTCTCGCGCGAGTTGTGGTTGAAGTCTCGCGCTAAGTGGGCTGTCAGAGGCGGGGAGTTGTAGGGGTGAGGCAGTGTTGTGTTACGAGAACCAGCTGTTGTGACCTGCGCACTCAGAGGGGAGTCACAATAGTGTGCGGGTCTGTATGCATGACAGTCGGTGTGACCAGGCCGTCCTGTCAACTTAGTACTCCCGACTGGTAGTCTGCTCGTACGAGCGTCTTGTAGTACCTTATTTTTTTTGTCGTGACGACGTCGTAGGACACCACTGCTTTTTCATGCTTGGGTGCAACTGTGCGGGGGAGCCTTGCGAGGTTCGAGTCTCCTCATCGACTGCCCTTGACGAATTCCTCTTGCAGGATATCACCACGCTGCCGACGGGGTGCAGTAGCGGGCCGAGCGCGGAACACGGGCGGGCCATGCCGGTGGTTCATCCCGAAGAGAAACCCGGAGTGTGCGCGGGGTGCGGCGGCAGGATAGTCGACAGGTACTACCTGCTGGCCGTGGATAAACAGTGGCACCTCCACTGTCTCAAGTGCTGTGAGTGTAAACTCAGGCTGGAGTCGGAGTTGACATGTTTCGCCAAGGATGGATCCATATACTGCAAACAAGACTACTATAGGTTTGTCTTCCACACTCTCCACACTACTATTGACCTTGTAGTATAGTCACTAAGCCATCTGAGTAGCCAAACTGTTGTAACGTGCTCGGGACACCCCCTCGAACATAGTACCCTCATTTTGCGTCCCTTCTGAAACACGAATGCAGCTCCAACTGGTATGTCCTTCCCAGCATTTGAACCGAGGTCTACCAGTTACCAACTAATAAGAATAAGAATCATAACTCTACCCCTTTTTCTTGACTCAAAATTGAAAAATAAGAAATATGAATTTAGCTATATCTTCCTTTCAACGCTTAAACATTCAGCATATGACTAGCCTTTTTTAAAAACTAAACAGGTACATATCTTATTTTACAGTACATGTCATGGTGAGTGCTTAGTGATGTCGTTCCAAACTACGTGAAAACTAAGGTTTCTCACGCGATCTATGAACAAAGTGCACAAAAGAATACATTTTTTTATTGTTTGGAAGATCTGAAACAAAGAAAGGTCAAAATTGCAACCACAATGGTCCCACCATTTTGTCGTCTTTTTATGTCTAATTCTGTTGTGACACTGGGGTATCGGAAGTAGTAACTTGGTGTATTAGAAGGTGTGATGTCAAACAAATTAGTGAAACGTTTAGGTGTCTTTCACACAAACGGAATAATATTCAATCAAAACACGTAGGAACGTTTAGCAAGCTAAGCCTTGTCTGATTCCTTAGCGAGAAAAGGGCTCTCCGAGTTTCCTTCTCAGACGACCTACGACAAATGTATTATGTTCCCCCAAGGGAATTTGCTCGTGTAACAAAACGCCAAGCGAAGTGAAGCTAAAACGGTACATATAAACCGCTGCACACAACCGACTCGTAGCCTGAAGTGAATTATCAGTAAATTACAGTATTCCACACGCCAATAGCAATGTTTTATACTACCGTATTGTGCGGAGTGTCGCTTCCAAAGTGCATAATTTACGTGCAGTTAAGTGTTCTGTGTGCAAAAATGTACAATTTTCCTTTACAACACTCACGCCCACTGTTGTTAGCTGAAGATATCATATAGGTGTGAAAGTTTTGTTAAAGGTCCATTATGTATAATAAGGACAGTATCGGAAGTAGATTTTCCTACAATTTTCCTACAATAGTAAGTTGAGATTGACACTATAGCATTGCATACCGATATGTAGTAGGGATGTTACAACATCAGTGCACCTACAAACATGTTTAAAACCAGTGGTCTTTGAAACTAGCGTACAGTATGTTACTAAGAACAGGAAGGTCTAGTTTGATTTTGTTTCAGAAACGTAGCAGACCTTGTGAAGCTTGTTTTGCATAGTTCACAAACACCAAAAATACGACATAATGATGAAAATATGTTGGCTATACATAGTATACACATGAAGGATTTGTTGTCGAAAATCTTTTTCGATTTTGGAGCCCAAATGTTGCATATTGAGTCTTTAAATGTTTGTTTTGTTGTTTTTCCTTGATATTTTCTGACAGACGTTTCTCGGTGAAGCGGTGTGCCCGGTGTCACTTGGGAATCTCGGCCAGTGAAATGGTCATGCGCGCCCGAGATCTGGTCTTCCATCTGAACTGTTTTATGTGCGAGACCTGTAACCGTCCGCTCACCACCGGGGACCAGTTCGGCATGCGGGGGGACACCGTGTACTGTCGGTACGACTACGAGACGCTGGTGCACGGGGAGGCCTCGCATCTTCCTCTCGGAGCCGCCTGCAGTCCTCCCCAGACCCCGACTTCACCCACGGGGGCGCAGTTTTACAACGGCGTCGGCGCCATCCATAAAGGCAGGCCCAGAAAACGTAAAAGTCCCGAACCCAACGGTTACATGCAAGGTAAGAGAATTCCCTTGTCCTTCATACATGTACTCATATATTCATCTCTTGCTACATTATAAAAAAAGCCAGTAGGTTCCCATCTAAGTAATGAGGTTGTAACGTGCTTGAGGCACCTCCTTGAACACGGGACCCCCATTTTACGCGTACGTCCCTTCCGAAAGACCAATGCAGCTCTATCCGGATTCGAACCAGGGTCCCCCAGTTATCACCAAACTACTTGTGTGAAAGAAAACAACGTTTGGAGACGATTAAACCACACACATATGGACTTTTGTCGCCGCCTCTTGTCGTCTCAGAAGTCAGGCACCGAAGCAGAACAGTTGAAAGCATCCTTGCGTTGATCTGGGTAAACGTTCTTATCGCTGAACTGTCTTCTCTCGTCGGTGGGAACGGAGTACGAATGTGGTTTGAATTACTCTCTCCATCCAGGGAAGGAAAACCCACACAACCGCTATAAACAGTTGTTCTGTGAGGTTAACTTTCGTATTCCAAGCAGATCCTACGATGCCATAAGATAGTTGGCTAAGGAGTATAGCCGGCCAAAGGGAGTCAGACTGGCATCGGGGCATACACACTCCTACTAGTCCTCGGCCGGCTTCACTCCTCTGCCAGCTTTTGATACTATCTTATGATACCGTAGGATCTGCTTAGAGATTAACATGACACACGATGTAAAACACACTTGTCAAGAAAAAGACACAAAACGTCTTGTAAGATTCTTATTTCTCAAGAAGTTATTCAGGCAGTCGCGCCCACCTTTAAGACATGCGTGTTCCGCTTTATTTATTGTCCAAACTTGTCAAAGAAAACTGTTAGGGTTTCCTCTCAACAACACAAACCTTAACAATCCGCAAGCTATTTACGTGGCATGCTCCCCTCAACAACTCTCCTCACAAAACAGTGTGTTTTTCAAAAGGACGGGGTGGTCTGTTGTAGGTCTTTAGTGCCTGTGGCTCTTTCCTATAGCCGTACTACACAATACCTAGTCTGTCTGGGTCGCCTCTCGTGCCCCCTGCCTGTAATTACTGTTTAAAGCTATTATGAGATAAATGGACGACACTAAAGAATTTTGTCACCTGGTGGGAATAGGAAAATGCGATAAGCTGTCCTCATAACAAGAAAACTGTCTAGCTACGTGTACTAGTTACTCATTTGCTGAAAAATTACTTATGTTATAGAGGAATATGACATATCATAGACGGTTATAGAAGAAGACCTTTATTGTACAGTTTTGCCACACCGGGCTAAGTACAGGTCACGACAAGACATGTTGAAGAGATTCAGTTAACAGATACAAAATGAAATTATCGTTTGATAGATTCAACTTCTATCTCCTCGCTTTACAGTTATAGTGGAGATAAGATGTTTCATGATCGACGATTTTGTTGTAGGCGAACTAGGTTGTATGATGTCAAAGCTAGAGGAAGAAAATGTGATGTAGGGGTCCTGGGTTCGATTCCCAGCGCTGAGTCCCCTCAACAGTCCCTCCCAACTCGGCATCTGGTGTTGACAAACCCACCAGGAAGTTTTCAGTTACACGTCGTTCGAAAGATAAGGCCAGAGAAAGTCTACACACTTATGGAAACACTTACCCGTCAAGCTATAGTATCTGTGACAATATTTTTTTTTCTGGAAAAGAAAAATAGCAAAAGAACTCTCACCAAGATAAATCGTTCAATGGAAGACCTAGAGTTTATATTTGGCAGTGGACCGCGATGGTTTGTCAACAAACCGTTGTTGTGATGGGCACTTGGAGGTGCTAAGGTTTTGCTATTGTTGGTAATTATCGGGTACTTACCGGTGTTTGTTTGGGAAATTGGCGTACTGTCGGTTTGTCGCGCCACGCTTCGCACGTGCTTAGCACGTACTTCCCGCGACTTGGTGCGACATTGACACGACAATAACGATTTCATGGATAAAGAAAAAAACACTCCCACTGAAACCTGCAAAATTAGATCACGAAACTGACACGCCGGAAATAAATTTCTACACGGAACACTGACTCACTTCTTGTATAAAAGTTCACGGGCGTGTACTCAATGTACAAAAACACAACTAGATTTTATGCCACGAAAACTTGAAAAAGACAAGAAATATTCTACCTTTTCCTCACCCCAAATAGATTATGTCTTTTGATCAAAGATTCTTTTCCTTAATCGATTACATTTTTTCCTTCTCTTGCAACAGTAGTTTTTGTTCAATTTTACACTCGCACTATTTCTTTCCTAAGTACACCGTGTACTGCTGCTTATATCTTGTGTGTCCGTTTCCGAAGTATCGTGCCAACTCTTGTGTTGTTTGTGTCCTGATATTGGGTATATCTGACGTCCTAGCGTACCCATGTAGGTCCTTTGGGGAGTTCACGGTCAGCCTTGCATGTCGTGTCTTACCGGAAAATAGGGCCGCTTTGAGCCCGGCGCTGTGTTCGGGAAGGTTGTCTACATTTCTGGCGCGTTTCACGCCAGAGTTAATCAGCGTGGCCCCGGACTGACGTGCCTCGGGCTGCCTGGGCCTTTCCCCCGCACAACTTCACTAGCAGGGCCGATACCGCGTCAATCTGACCGAGCCTATGTAGGGTTTACACTTGTGTCTTTCAACTGTCGTACTAGACATCGTAGTTTACTTCCGTCGTAGGTTACAAGTGTACTCCAACTTCTACGGGTACTGGTACAACCTCTGTCGTAGACTCCACTTCGTTTCTGTTTACACTCAACGAAGTTGTCTACGACAGAAGTACGATACATATGTCTAGTACGACAGGTTAAAAAAACGCCTAAAAAGGCCCCAGAAAGCGTCTTTCTCGTTTCACCAAATTTCCACGGGATAAAAAATAACATTCATACAAACAGGTTTTACTCCAACATTATGACGCATCTTGAAAATCATGTACGGTAAAACATTTTGCGCAGCCGATAGTTGAAAGAAACTCCTATCTTACATATCCATTCGTCTCTTCAAGTTGAATATAGTTCAGATATACTACATACAAAGCTCACGAAATACTACGAGTGCTCGTGTGTGTGTGTATATGTAAGATAACCTCGTTTTCTGTACCTATTTTGATTGATAGTCCATGTAAATAACGGTACGAGTGGAGTTTGTGTTGGCGATTTCCGGACCAAGGTTTGCCGAAGTCCTGGTACCTGTAGCGCGGATTTGTCAACCCCTTGCCGAGTTGTGTTTGCGCGAAGCACTGCTACAACTTACAGGGGGGACTGAGCTGTGTGTTCTGTGTAATTATAGCACTTGTGAAGTGTTTATGAGGCGATAATTCATGCGGCTAGATATAGGATGGTGTGGTGTAACTGCAGGGTGTTTGGTGGCCCCGAACCCAGAAGTGCTTGGTTCGAATCTTGTCATGCTACCGATCCTGTGCCCTTGGGAAAGGTACTTGACACGACTTTCCTCACTCCACTCCACTTGATGTAAAAATGCGTACCTGTCTTCGGTTGGGGAGGTAAAAGGCGGTGGAAGGAGAGGGATGGGCTCTGCTTTCTAATACCATATCATAGTCACATTGGATAACAGCCCACTGCCCCCACGGACTCAAAAAGGCCATGGGACTACATTATCTTTAGATATGATACAGACCGACGGTTACGTTGTGGTACTACCATGATTTGTATATACTTAGATAGATGGATGAAAAAACTTATTGTACATTTTTACCCAACTTTGCTATGTACAGGTTACAAGAAAAACATGTTTACAAACGTACGTACGGATACCGTAGTCTAGCATATGGGTTTGACTTCTTCTACCTTCTTGTTAATGATGTAGAGTTATTGTATAGGTTATGCGGTAGTCGGTTTATACGTGTCTCAGTGCTACTCAATCTATTTTCTTCATAACTAAATATTTCTATCATTAACATAGATAGTGCAGTCTATGATGGAATGTCTTCTATGAAAACGCCTTGGGCATAATTCTTTTTCCAAATGCACAGAAACCAGATAAGCAATATCGTACTTGTTAGCATATCACTGACTCTGTCGAGCATGAAACGAAGATGATAGACACACTAATGTCTGAACTAAGCATTTTCGAAACAAAGCAAATGTTTGGATAATACTTAGCAACTATTCTGTTGTTTTCATCTAAGGCTTTTTTTTGTGTGGGGCCGTGTGGTCTAAAGTCCGAGCGTTTAGCCCAGAACCCAGAGGTCCATGGTTGAAATCCTGTCATATGCTACCGATTTTGTGCCTTTGGGAACGGAAGGTGTAACGATGGGTACCTGACTTCGGTTGGGGAAGTAAAAGGCGGTGAAAGGAGAGGGATGGGCTCCGTCTCTCAATACCGTGTCCTAGACACAGTGAATAACAACCCACGGCCCTTACATGTTTGCCATCAAAAAGACTCTGCATGGGTAGGGCTGTGTACCTAAATACCCGTACCTGTACCGTACCTAAAAAATTGCTTAGGTGCAGGTCCGGACCTAAACATCTGTGTACCTGTACCTAAACACACTAAATCGCTTATTTTTACCAATTTTTAAGACTGCTGGACAAGTAAATCCCGAATCAACAATGACAATCGTGATAATCTTGCAGTTGAAACTCAAGAAAACTTATTTTGAGATTCAAATATGCAATTCCCTGTATAAAGATGACAATTTATCACTAGAAAAGACAGTTAGCTATATGTTTAACTTACACATATTTGGTTAAAATTCTTAAGGTACAGGTGCAGGTCCGGAATTGTACCTAAACCCATGTACCTGTACCTGTACCTGTACCTGTACCTGGAATTTGATTAGGTACACAGCCCTATGCATGGGACTTCCTTTTTAAGGCTTTTTAAAAAAAGCAATCCCATAGAAAGTTTTTAAATGCCTACAAACATACACAATTCACGCATAAGCGTGTTTAGGATATGAAGCTAGGTCAGTGATATTTTTGTTGCCAACGTTGATGAAAGTTAGACATCCAGGTAAACGATATTGTGACTTAAGACGTTCGGGACCAATCTAAGTATTTTATCTAGTTGTAGAAATTGAATTGTCTCTAAAATGAATGAGAGCTATATCGTGCAATAGTGTCGTCTGCGTTCGTAGCATTAAGCGTCCTCCAATTAGTTTGCAAACACGGTTTCTATATGGTCACAATTAGGGCTGGGTACCGGTACAGAAAATTCAGGTCCAGGTCCGGTTCAGGTCCAAAGGATCAGGTCCAGGTCCGGACCTTAACCTGGACCTGATTCAGTATGACTCATACCAATGGTCCATTTCACTACAAAGAAATCTGTTTGATGGAGTATTAGACTTACACTGGCGTTTTGAAATCCTACAACGCTAACTGCACCTGTACGATTGACTGTAAACCTTGGTAGAAATTACTATAAACTCTACTCTACTTCACTCTTGTCATTTTCTTCCAACTGCAAGCGCCAAAACGTGTGAATGCCTGATAAAATAATATGTTAATTTTCTAATCGGTCCAACATCCGGTCCACCTAATTTTTTCAGGTCCGGTTTTTCTGGACCGGTCCAATAAGAAAAACCGGTTTTGTACCGGTACGCTGTACCGATACCCAGCCCTAGTCACAATGGTTATCTAATTGTGTCTGGATATGAAAATTACTGTACGTCGTCAAGTCGTGTTTTTTGACATTTTATCAAACCACGTTCTTTTATTTTCAAGTATGTTCCTACTTATGAAATACCTTCAAAATAAAATTCACTATTATAAACCAGTCACTTTCAATGTATCATAACATTAGATTCACTATCAAAAACGGGACAATACATTATACATTTCCTATTGGACATCTGAAATTGTCTTCATTCATAGTTAGAGTATAAAAGACCTGTTTCTTCCAGATCTCTTCAGTGTCACTGACGAAGAATAGTGGATTCTATCCGAAACGTTTGACCGTTTCAAAACCATATCCAGTTGCTTGAGTAACTATTTTTGGCGTATCTTATTACCTGGATGTCTAACCTACATCGACGTATTATACATGTAAGTGTCTGTTTGTACTGTATACACGGTAAACCACCTCATGGCGTAACACATCAGGTTTGTACTGAAGAGTACAAGAGTACAAGCTCATATCCTGACAGATTTATTTGACCGGGAAGGACTCCTACGCTTTTCGAGAAGTGTGGTGGGCTTTTACATGCTTGCTATGTGTGGCTCTCCTCAAACACGGGGCCGCCATTTAACGTCCTATCTAAGGGACGTCTCTAGTCGAAATTAGGTACTTATTTACGCCTGTTGAGTGACTGAAAGGGCGTGAAGTGCCTTTCCCATGGCCATGGGTACAACATCGGTACCTGTCAGGGATTCGAAATCTGTACCATAATTTCTGAGCAGTGTATACATACAAAAGTACATACCCTTACCTGGGTAACCTTAAAAACACAAAGTGACGGGGGTTCCGATAGATAACGGGTCTAGGACAACAGACAATGAATGTGTTAATTACATAATAGATGTCGGAAAACGTTAATTTGGACAATTTACAACCAAGGAAACAACAAGATACTTTCCCACGTTTGACGCCATTTTTGTTCAGTCGATATCAATATAATACAGCCATATTTCAGACCACTTTTCCACTATACGGCGATCCCTGAACAACCGTGTAGCGACCAACATTAGATTTGTGTGACACTGCTTTCACATGCGTATTTGAAATATGATGTTATGAGGTATAAAGGTATGATTCAACAGAAGAAAATGCAGAAGATGGTATTTCGTCCATAAAAGTGCTTGAGCGATCTGTGAAATATTAAGTCGCTCAGTGGTCACCGAGCGATCGTGGCTTCCACGGGAAGTGGGCCGTACAGACTATGGATACGTAAAAGCCCCTTTACACTAGACGGCGATCGCGCTGAGCTCATACTGCGACCTAAAACGCACGTGTGTAATCTTCGATATCATACTTGGTATACCTGACTAAACGTAAGAATGTAACTGAAAAGACAACGAAACGAACAAAGCGTAAAAATATTCTTTTCCTTTAAGATACAATTTGTTGAACGATCTGTCAAATTGTAAGTTCCAAGAGAGAGCATGGCGAGATCGCCGTACACGACATGTTGGATCAACAAATCGCTATATAACGTTATACTAAAGTAATAAGTACGTTAACGTTAGATTGTATGCAGTACTATGTTGCATACAGCAATGATCATACATGAGAACCGTCTCGCGATGTTTGGTATACTGTATAGTACAGAGGCTACGTTATATTCCATGTAAATCTACCGAGTCTCTTCTCTCTTCTTAAACATTTGCAGACAAATTTAAAAAGTTTTTCCATTATATTGTAGTTTTTATATGATATAACATACCTGAACAATATCAATTCATCCTTCGTTAAAAGTGCCTATTTGTGGTCTATTTGAAAGGCAATTGCAAGAGATTTGCGCATACCCGTTTATAGTGAACATTCCACAACAAAATAGATTTCATTTTCTACATAATCATTGTTACAAAATGCACCAATTCTTAACGATAGTTGAACCTCTTATTTTGATATACACATTTTACTAAGTTGCAATCATGGTATTCACATTTGTGTTGTAGAAGGCACTGCGAAAATTCCTGCACTTAAAAGCGAACTGAATAAAACATAGTTGGACGCAATATTTGAAACATGAAACTTTGATAGAATACTCCGACTTTGATATAAGACCCATATGAATCACTTTTTATATACATGTCCATCTCTTTGTTACATCAGATAGTATATTCCAGAACTGCTTTTGGTATATTAGCGTATTGAAGACATTTACGCACCGACATTTGTAAAGTATACTTTTCTCAAATATTCGAATATTCACAAAGAGATTTTAAACATCATTAGGCTTTTTGACATAGAGCTCTCGTAAAACGTATCATATCTATTAGTAGAATATAATTTTTGTCATATTTTGAATTCCATGGCAAAGAGGCGCATGCGTATGTTATGTATAAATGATTATACGGAGTTTGAAATTATGAACATTAAAAACACTCATTCATATGTCTTAACATAATAGCGAATTTGTTACACTGTATATAGTTTTATCTTGACCGTTATCCTTATCATATTGTTAAAAGTTACGGAATATTTTTTTAACTCAAAAAAGGTTCATAGTACATGTAACATCACACACACAGATATGTTGCTCCAATTGGCAGAGATTTTTTTGTATCCAATTCTAATATTGAAAGTAAAATAAGAACCATTTTGATTTGCGTTTTAATTCCAACTAATAAATTCCTTTCCTCGTTGTTTGAATCTTTTCTTATTTTCCATCCCCGATGTGAATTTAAGAAGAAGAAGACAAAACATTCAGATCGCCTGCTCAATCTTTGTTTAAAAAGAGAGGTTAAAAAGGATCGCGATGTTTTTAGAAACTCCATATTGTCGAGTCTACGGGAGGTACCGGAGGACTATGGGGTGTCAGGAAGTGAAAACAAACGGACAGATGATGATTCAATCTTGTATGGCTCTCCCAGTCATGGCTGATACCTTAGAGCGGTGAAGTAGGTTGATCGCTAGGTCTCGTCTAGGGGGTACAGGCCCGAACAGGGGGTACGGTCCCCACGTGGGGGACTCCCGTCTAGGCTACAGTCCCGTTTAGGGGACACGGTTCTGTCTAGGATGCACACTCTCGTCTAGGGGGTACAATTTCGTCTAGGGGGTACAATTTCGTCTAGGGGGAAAGGAATAGTCTCTTGAGCGTACTTGCCAGTCTAGGGGAACGGTATCGTCTTGGGGTACAGTCCCGTCCAGGAGGTACGGTCCCGTCTTGGAGGTACGGTGCCTTCCAGGAGGTACGTTCCGGTCCTGTCTCCAGGGTACAGTCCCGTCCAGGAGGTACGTACGGTCCCATCCTGGAGGTACAGTCCCATCCAGGAGGTACGGTCCTGACTATGGAACACCGTTCTGTCTCGGGGGTACAATCCTGTATGGGAGGTACGGTCCCGTCTAGGGGACAGGGTCCTGTCTCGGGGGTACAGTCCCGTATGGGAGGTACGGTCCCGTCTAGGGGACAGGGTCCTGTCTCGGGGGTACAGTCCCGTATGGGAGGTACGGTCCCGTCTAGGGGACACGGTCCTGTCTCGGGGGTACTTTCCTATTACTCTTCGTGTGTTTTGTCGTCTTCATAGTCAGACTTCTACATTTTGTCAATGATATACCCAGTATGAAATCGAGGGTTACTCACATCGAGTTTAGGTCGCAGTGCAGCGCGATTGTCGTCTAGTAGAAAGAGGGCCTTAGGACGGTGAAATACTAATAGACCTTTCAGTGTCTATACCTTGTTTTCATTTTCAGTTCATTCTTCAATTCATAAAGGGTTTTAACCCAGACTATTATATTTGCATAACCGATATCACGTATACTTATGCCCAGAGACAATCAAACGTGGAATAGAAAATAACGTTATTGCACAAAATGAAAGGGGTCAGCGTATTTGCAAGCTTCTTGCAAAAGATTTCTTTCCTACAGGAACTTCCTGGCTATTCATGTAGCTGTCAGAATCAGTAAGTGTATAATGTCTCTTTGTGTACTTGTTGTACGTAGAATGATTCTTAAAAAAAAAACGTGTCCCAAAATATAACCTAACGTCCGTAAAACTGGGTAGACTTAACCCGCTCTAGTGTCGGGAATTGGGTGAAAAAGGTCTGTATGTAAACTGAACCGAAATGTCTTATCTGTGCTTTAGCGGAGCGGTCTGCTTCAATTTATGTCTAATCCGTCTCCATTCGGGAGATAAAGCGGCCATTTCGGAATGTATCCGTGTGCGCAAGTAGTCCGTGGGGAGGGACCCGACTGGGCACTCTTGTTTGCAGAGGAACCAATACAGCTTTCAATCAGGGGGATCAAGTTTGAACAACACAAGAGTTATAGGACAGAGAGGCTGGTATGGCGAGCTATATAACTGTTCTCCGAAAGAGCGCGGCTCGCGCAAGCATGGCTTAGCTTCCGTACTGTCTATTGGCAACGTTTCCTCTATCTGTGTCGCCGTATTTCACTGTCTTGTACAGCACTAAAACGGTTAGTTTCAGTAGGACAAGGTCTAGATGGTGATAGGCCGTAAGTGGTGCTGTCATCGCTCGGTCTGGGATGTACACATTTGTAACTACTCCGCTCAAGAATTCGCAGACAAACTCTCCTGACCGTGTGTACATGTTTGTGATGTTGCCATGCCGCAGCTTTTGACTCCTGAAATCTTGTCGTCTGAACACTGACAGAAAAAGGCAAATATGGGAAGGAAAGATGTATAAAAAGAAAGGTAGTGGCAAAGGATAGTTGACTGATTCAAGGACGGCACTTGTAGATAGATAACCCAAAGTGGGACACAGGATTAGATATGGGATAGCACGCGGCGCCGAGGGTTGCTAGTAAGATAAAGTCTACTCTGGGAAATAGATAAAGGTCTTTCTTGTGTATCATTCAGGTATCATTCAAAAACAAATACAAACTTCAGCGCTAAAGAGTACTTCGTGCGGTTTCTGTTGTTTACAATATGTGGTCAGAGACCTACTATCTATGAATGCATGTAAGTGCATTTTTGGAGGACACAATATGTCCTGAACGATTACAGTTTTCAAAATCCAAAATCGCAAGTGTAGAACGCTCCTTTCAATTTCCTGCATTACCTATTCTTAGAATTACAAGTCATTTTAACAATGAATAATGATAAAACGCACTTGATTTGGTTTGATTTATTCGTCTGTAAAAAATGAAATACAACCAGGGCTGTCCAACCTGCCAGATGCTATTATAAAGGTCTAGTCCGGGTAATTGCGCAATATACAATCGACAATATAAACTTTTATAAGGCGCAATATGTAGTTTTTACGCATGCAAATGAAGAAATTGCTTAAGATACGATATGTGTTTACTTACTAACCTATCAAGCATACCGTATGTGATAAAAGCAATGTTTAACAGCTATCTATAAAAGCCACTATATATGACCGCTTTAATACATAGATTAAGGCATGTCGTTCAGTAAAAACAGATTGTTTGTAGTCAAGTGTTTACGAAGTACGGGCAACTTACGGCCTTATTACAAGTTTCTCCATAAAATAAGATGTCGTCCCCTGTGGCTGTTTTCAAACCCCCCCCCCCCCCCCCCCGCCAAGTAACTACGTCTAGATTCTGCGTTTTATTGAATTTTGCGAAAGTGTTAACAGAGAGGATCGAAAGCGAGGCAAGCCACGGCAGTCACGCTTTGTTCGAGCTCCTGAAATCGTGAGATTTTTGGCAGCAATTTTCATCGTTTCCGTCAGCGAATTTGTTCTTATTTGGTGAGGAAAGTGTTGGAGAGTATCCAGTGATCAAAATCAACAAGTTTTTGGAGGCTTCAGTACATCAAACAAGACTGAGAAGACCTAGACGCCTGAGACAACAACATCGAGAGAAGACAAGATGGCGACGTACGCGTCTGTTACCACCTTGACGACGCGGTCGGCAGACTCCACCATGCCGATGGTCAAGCCTGCCTACATGAAATACAGCGAGGCCATCGGGAGAGAAGATCTGTGGCTCAGTACGAGGGAAATCTGTGGTGCAGCCGAGAAGATCGCCGGCTACGAGACCATGGAGGGAGCCCAGCTGGTGGGAGGGCTGTGGCGTCTTTACCCAAAGACAAAGGCGGCACGGACAGCCCTTCTGGCCGAAGGGCTGACGCTGAGAGGGAAAAAGATCCCCCTCTACGACCACAACCCCTACATCGTTGGTGGTCAGGGTGAAAACAACAGGCCCACAACACGAGTGACGATCAAGGGGATTCCTTTGTCTGCCGACGATCGCGACATTGTGAAAACCCTTGAGCGCTTCGGCTGCAAACTCAGAAGCGCCGTCATGTACGAGAAGGACCGGGACGAGGAGAAGAAGCTGACACGATGGAAGAACGGCAACAGGTTCGTGTTTATTGATATTCCAGCCGAACCTCTGCCTGTCAAGATGACCTTTGGAAACTTCCGTGGTACTGTGAAACACCGAGAGCAGTACCACAAGAAACCGGAAGACATGACCTGCGGGAAATGTCTTCTGAAGGGGCACTACAGCAAGATCTGCCCCAACGACATCGTCTGCAGGGACTGCGGTATGTCAGGGCACAAGAGAGGCGACCCTGACTGTCAGTACATCACCACCGTGCAGGAGATCCCTTCACCATCACCTGAAGATGTTATTGAGGAAAGTTTCCGTCTCTACGTGGAACCAGCGGCAACAACATCGCCCAACACTTCCGGCAACAAAGACACTTCCGGAAACAACACTGAGGTCAACCACCGTCTGAGTACTTCCGGGGCACCAGCTGACGAGAATGTCAGCCCGAAGACACCAGCACTGGCGAGGCGGAAAAGATCCAAGGCCCATGCTCGGCAGCAGAGGGACAGCGAGCGAGACGACGCCCTGACGAGGCTGATGAAGGAGGCGAGGATGCGTGCGGTTCCAGCTAGCACCCCGAGGAAGAGAGGGCTGAGTACGACCAGCGATTCCAGTCCTCCGGCATCGCAGAAGAAGGCCCGCGGAACACCTGTGGACGGGGACACCACCACATGACCACGCGCGTGAGAAGCACTTCTTTCTACTCGCGGATGACGAACTTGGAAAGGCAACGGACTTATGATTTTGTGGACTTTCGGACTTATGGATTTGACGCCCGGACTTTTCTGTACTCTGGTAAGGAGCTTATGTCCAAAGGACAAAAAATGTGCTGACAACTGTATAATATCTTGTGAGTATGGCTGATCTTAATTGCTTATCCTTAAATGTTAAAGGGATTAGAGATAAGATTAAACGAAAATCTATATTTAAATGGTGCAAAGACCAAAAAGCAGATGTAGTATTTTTACAAGAAACACATGTAACTTCGGAAGTAGAAACTGCCTTTGATCTAGACTGGGGTGGGAAGGGCTTCCACTCCTGTGGAACCAGTAAAAGTAGAGGAGTTTCCATCTATTTTGGACCAACATGTAATGTAGAAAACATAGACGTTTTTGATGATAATGGGGAAGGGAGAAAGATCCTAATTAATTGCCATATAGGAGACCTTGACTTAACATTAGTTAATATTTATGCCCCAAATAAAGTAACTGATAGAAATTCCTTCCTAACTAACCTTATTAGATGGATAGATGATAATAGACAGCTCAGTAATGACACTACTAGAGATATAATTGCAGGGGGTGATTATAATGCAGTGTACCATAGTGATAAAGATAAAAAGGGAGGGACAATGACTAATGTAGAACAGTCTTCAGTAGTTTTAAGAAAGTTTTGTTCATCCCTAAACCTTTGTGATATTTGGCGGGAAAAAAATAAAGAGCTTAGACAGTATACCTACAGGGATAACTTCCATAAGGTTTCATGTAGATTAGATTATTGGTTCATTTCAAAATCCATAATCAGTTCAGTCAGAAAGTGTGATATTAGACCTAGTGTAAAAACAGACCATAATGCAATTTTTCTTAAACTATACAACACAGCAAAAGATAGAGGCCCCAACTATTGGAAACTAAACACTGAAATACTTAAAGAGGAAGAGTATTGTAATGAGATTAAAGAACTGATTCAAAACACAATAACAAAGGAGTCTGAATTACCCTCTGGTTTACTTTTGGAATTATGCTATGTAAGAATTAGAGAGTTCTCCATTTCTCACTGTAAGAAGAGAGCTGTTAAAAGTAGACAAGAGGAAAATGATTTAGTAACCAAAATAAAAACACTAACTGAAATTCTAGAAAATTCTGAAAGTGAGGCAGATTATTCATTAACTAGGGATAAACTAGTAAGGGCAAAATTACAGCTAGACAAATTATATGAAACAAGGGCAAAAGGAGCCTACATAAGGTCTAGAGCCAAATGGATTAAAGAGGGGGAAAAATGCTCTAAATTTTTTCTCAATCTAGAAAGGAAAAACATAACTAAATCCAACATAGATATGCTAAAACAGGGAGACAGGGAGATTTTTGATCAACATGAAATTCTAGCAGAAGCTGTAAACTTCTATAAGGACCTATATAGTCAGGATAATATTGATCCAGATAATGTTGAAGAATATTTGTCAGATATAAAATTAGATAATACACTTAATGATGATGAGAAAAATGAATTAGATAAACCAATAACCTTAGAAGAATGTGAACAAGCTCTAAATGGAATGAAAAATAATAAAGCCCCAGGGCCAAATGGACTTCCTTCTGAGTTCTTTAAACATTTTTGGAGTAGCTTAGGGCCCCTGGTACACAAATCATTTTTAGAGGGTTATCAAAACAAAAGATTGACTTACTCACAAAGAACAGCACTCCTAAAACTATTACATAAGAAAAATGAATTGTACCTTTTGAAGAATTGGAGACCCATAAGCCTACTTAACTGTGACTACAAAATTATAGCCTTTACCATAGCTAATAGAGTTAAAAAGGTACTTCCAAAACTTATTAACCAAAGTCAAACAGCATATATTAAAGGGCGTTTCATTGGACAAAATATCAGAATAATAAATGACATAATTTTCTATTCTAAACACGAAAGAAAGACTGGAGCTCTATTGTTCTTGGATTTTGAAAAAGCCTTTGACTCTGTAAATAGAGACTTCATGTACAAAACTCTACACAAATTTAATTTTGGCCCTGCATTTTTAGAATGGATAAAAATACTATACACAGATACATGCTGTAATATATTAAATAACGGCTGGATATCAGAGCCTATAGAATTAAGCCGAGGTATAAGGCAGGGGTGCCCATTATCTTGTCTGCTGTTTATACTTGTGACAGAAATTATGGCCACTAAGATTAGAACCTCTAAAGATATAAAGGGAATCTTAGTTCCACATAATGAGGGTAGTGAGGAAATTAAAATAAGCCAGGTAGCTGATGACACAACATTAATTTTAGCAGATGAAAATTCAATACTAAATGCAGTGGAGGTTATAACAGAATTCAGTAAGGTAGCAGGAACTAAACTTAATAAATCTAAAACCCAAGCTATGTGGATTGGTGTATGGGAGAAAAGAGATAAAAGAATCTTAGACTTAGATTGGACAAAAGAACCCATTAAAGCACTTGGTGTTTACTTTGGCCATAACCCAAGTGTATGTGAACTCCTAAATTGGGAAAAGAAAATAGAGAAGCTGAAGAACACACTTAACTTGTGGAAAAGTAGAAAACTAACCCTATATGGTAAAGTAGTAGTCATTAAACAACTTGCATTGGCCCAACTAATTTACAACTTCATGAATATAGATACCCCAGAATGGGCAATAAGGAAGATAGAAAGGACATTATGGAACTATCTTTGGGATAATAAACAGGATAAAATTTCTAGAAACTGTATAATTGGAGACTACTGTGAAGGTGGAATAAAAATGGTTAATGTTAGATGTCAGATTCAGGGTCTATTGGCTTCATGGGTCAGAAGACTTTGTAATGGACCTATGGCCCAGTGGAAATCAATCCCCAACTTTTATCTTAAATATTATGGTGATGACAATTTGATTTTCAAAATGAATTTCCTAACTAAAGAACATTGTCCAGAAATCCCCAAAATACCTAACTTCTATAAAGCTGTTGTCCTTGCTTGGCATAAAGCAGGAGGGGGGATAACTAAACAACCTCAGACATTAGAGGAAATACTGAATGAAGTAATTTGGGGTAATCAGAACATCACTTTGAAGAGAAAAACATTATTTTATAGAAACTGGATAAAGGAAGGCCTAATTCAGATTAATGATATTTTTCCTGGTGGTAGTTTTATATTAGCAAGGACACTATTGGAAAAATTAAACGATACCAAAAACTTTTTGGCTGAGCACAATAACCTTCTTAATGCGATACCAAAAGAATGGAAAACAAAATTAGCTCTGCACTCTAACCTAGTAAATAAACTAGAATCTCAACCAACACAAATTGGATTGCTTCAAGATAAATTTATACCACTAGAGAAGGCTATATCTAGAACTGTATACAACCATTTAAATAAGCAGATATTTACAGAGAGAAAGAGTATTGATAACTTAGGGGAATTGCTACATGTTATTGTATTGAATAAACAGCTAATATGGAAAGGGCTAACTGTAGACATTAAAGAAAACAAGCTAAGAGAGTTTAACTTTAAGTTGTTACACCAAATCTTGCCTTGTAAATACAAATTGAATAAATGGAAAATAAAGGATCAGACAGGTAAGATATACAGTCCAACTTGTGGGATATGTAATGTAGAGGAAAACTATGTACACATGTTTGTGGAATGTAAACGACTGAAACATTTCTGGCAGAAGATAGAGGACTTTTTATTTCATAAGGGGGTTAGGGTAAAAATTACCAAGTCAACTATTTTTCTAGGTTATGAATATAGGTCAAAGGTCAGCCATTTTGTAAACAAAGTGGTGACTTTAGCAAAATTTGCTATTTTCAAATCGTGGGTTCAAGATAAAGATAGCGAGGTGAAATTATTGAAAGATGACATTTTCAAGATGTTTCTCTGGGATTTTTGGAATGACACACATATTTGGCATTGTATCCATTCAAGGTACGAATGTTCTTGACTGTTGATGATGCTCTGTGAATTTGTGCTCTCCACTTGTCATTGCTGTGACAGCCATTAGTCCAAAAGTAAATTATGTGATGTAACAGAATGTTTCTGTTTTTGTAACCTGATGTTGTCTTGATGTTTATATTGCACAGTAGTACAGTTCACTGTTTAGCTAAGATTGCTTATGCCTGTCATTTTTTTTTTCTCAATTCTGGATGAGTGATGACTACTTTCTTCTTGTTTGCTCTATTGCTTTGTAAAGTTGATCATGTCTTTTTGTGTAAACCTGCTTATGCAGCTTTTTTTGTAAATTGTAATGTTTGTTTTTTGGAAATTGTATGCTTGCTGTAACTAGTGTAAGACTGTTTTGTATCCTACTTATTTGTGTATTTTTGTCTTTAATACTGATGTGATGATCATGTTTGTGTATTTTTTTTATGTTTTCAGCTTTTGACGTTTGCTTGTTGTGTTTATTGTTCTAATGTTAAGGTTTTTTTGTAAGCCTAATGTTGTATTTGTAAACATTGCAATGTTTGTGTGAGTTTGTTAGTGCTAAGATAGTGGTATACTTGATGTGTATATATTTGTGATTCCTTTTGAATCTTCTGATTTTTTTTTTAATGCAAATGGAATGTTTGAGTAATATTCATGTAAATTTGTGATATGTGTAAAATTGAAACCAGGGAAGGAAAACCCTGCACAGAAACCCAGGGATGACACCCCTGCACAGAATTCCTAGGGAAGAAACCCTAGCACAAAAAATCCAGGGGGGATAAAACACCCCTGTAAAAAAAGTCCTAGGGAGCAAACCCTAGCCAAAAAAAGCCAGTGGGAATGGCCCCTGCAACAATATGTAAATGTGTTATAGTATGATAGTATTGCATATGTCTAGATGACTGAGTAAAGGTGTGTAAAATGGTAAGGTAATGCTAGTTCAAATATTCTATAATGATCGACTTTAGTTCTGTATATTTAGTCGTATGTTCTATAGTGATTAGGTGATTATCTTTGAATGTTCTGTACTTTAGATTTATGACTTGTGAATAAAAGGTGACACAAAAAAAAAAAAAAACAATACATATAAAAAAAAAAAAAAAAAAAAAAAAAAAGAAAGTGTTAACAGAAATATCTCTACTACCCTCTAGTTCCTTTAATTTTAAGGCTTTATATAACATTAGAAGCCTTAGGTCAATATAAAAAGAAGATTATCCTATCATTTCTACACACTTTTAGAGAGAGCAGCAATATAGAATCGCATACCTATATTATGCACACTGTGATGTATCAAGCCAGCGTGCTGTATGTTGTTGTTTAGAACAGCAGGGTCTAGTTTGAGATGGTTTCAGACTTAATGTGCACAGTTTGCTTTGTACAGTACAGAAACATTACAAATACGTCAATTTGATGCAAACATGTTGTGAAGTGCTTGTACATATTATTCAAATGAAGGTTTCGTTCTCGAGAATATCTTCAGTTTCGGGGCCAAAATGTTATATTACATAATGGGTCTTAAAGTTAAAGTTAAGTACACACCGCAAAGTTAGCCACAACTGTCTCTGACTGTAAACATAACCCAGATAAAGTCCAGAGATCCTCCGTTGTAGGAGCATTGTTTTCAGCGATCAGTCTAATCGTCTAATCTACTTGAACTGAGATTAATAGCTTCCTACAAATAAGACAGAAAGTGGTCGGAAATGCTGGGAAGATTTGGAAGGAAAACGGAAGGATATGTTCAACTTTAGAGGGGCCATTTATTATCTTTAATACTGGCTTCTAGTGTCATATCATTTTCCACTACAGGTTTCGATTGCCCAGTGACCATTGAGACCATGTATCCATTAGATGGTGATCGCGCGGCGCTTTCATTGCGACCTCAAAATACGTGTGTAGCCTTCGATTTCTTGCTGGGTATGTAATACTAGTGAAAGTGTGACTGAATAGACAACAAAATTTCGTTTTTTAACCAATTCGTTAAGCGATCTGCCAAATTTTCAGGTCGTAAAAAAGGAGTGCTCACTTTCCAAGCGTTGCGGTATATTCAGCTGTTTCTGAAGCTACACGGAGAATTTACAGTCACTTTGCGGTTCTGTATATGTCGGTTCTAAACCTGAAGACCGTTATTCCTAGAGTTGTAATTCCTTCAAGACGTTCAGGAATTCTGAGATTCCATCCGAAAGGAATTCGGAGCCGGGCTCTCCACTCCGAGTTCCCTTTTTGTGGAGATTTCCGGCCCGAGGGTCCTCCTAATGCCGAGTTGGTCTAACAAAGAACGTTTTCATTTCCCCTCGCAGTCGGCAAGATAAGGCAAATATTACCGCGACAGGTTTTTATCGTCTAATCGGTTACTTCAAATGGGTTAGGAAATCAGTTTAAACTCTGTCGTGTGATCTTTGCTTGGTGTTTTTCTGTGGCGGTAATACCACAGGTCAGACTGTGCGCTGCCACGCCTAATCTGCTCTACCATTGGTCTCTACTCCCTCAAGCCTTCGGCCATCTTGCCAGATTTGATCGGGTTCTTGTGTTACAGTTCCCTCTCGGTACCGTCAATCGTTCGATTAAAACTTCAAGCAAGGTCACCGGGATGACTTTGAACGTGAACTGAAGAAGCAGGTTACTCCACAAGAAGTAATAAGTTGTGAAGCCTGCGTTAATTTAGCCATTAGACATAATGCATGTATGATAATTGAAGGGTATGTGCGTTTTTTTCCAAGATTTTAGAAACAGTCAGACGTCTTAGATATAGCATATTCGTCCGTGTGTTTGTTTTAAGTATTTCACAAGGATATGATATAAACAGGATCACGTGACCAATTGCCCATCCCAAGAGCGGACAATCCAATAGAATGAGAACAAATACGACAGAATGTTTTCCCTAACGTTATGTGATTTTCTTACAAACAACATCATGGGGTAAGTTCGAAAAAATTACCCCATGATGTTGTTTGTAAGAAAATCACATAACGTTAGGGTTGAAAATGTGCTATTTGGAGCATTTTTCGTCAACTACGAGCAAGGAGGAAGTCACGTGATTTGGGCGTCCGGAGAAGACCAAAACATGGCCAGTTTAAGATCGGAACGAACCTTTCAAAGCCCTTTCAAACCGTGGGACAACCAGCGACCTGTACTGTGTCTAAACTCGTGTCAACACCTTGACCCATTTGTGACAGAACAACCGACTGACAGTTACCTACACCCCCCTCCCCCTCAGGGAATAGCAAAAACAACGTTTCCACTGCGGAGTCCCACAAAAATAAACAGATCAGGAGTAATATTGATAATCTCTGTCCACACACGTCCATTAATGGCTTTGATTTCAGCTGTCCGACTTTTCACTACAATATACAGGGTCTATTCGTGACGTGATCTATCGCATACTGTCTTGCCCCCCTCCCCCATAGCGTGCATGCCATCATACAGTATATAGGCCACAGCAATTACTTTTTATGGATGATATCCTATGCAGACCGCAAACGTAAGGCGATAGGGCGAAAGAAAACAAAATGTCAAAATGGAAACCAACCTTTAAGGTGGCATCTCACTGCACTTGGAGCACAGGTGCGGCACTGCGGGGTTTGAAAGATTACTCAACGAATTTCAGAGATAAAGAACGACTTTTGTTACGTTTTGTGTATTTTGTATTCTTCTAAGCCTTACTTTAACGTACTACAAAATATCTAAATTATAAAAACAATCGCTGAAACAGGGCCGCATCCACAGTGAACGAACCCCGCAGTGCCTCACCGGTGTCGCAAGTGCAGTGAGATATCACCTTTAGGCGAACGAAACCATTCAAAATTGCATTTCTGTAAATAGAACGCCCTTCGTTTTCAGATATCTTCAGATCTGCTGTCCTCTTAAACACCCTCTATGAAACTAGTATATCTAAAAAAATGTTTCATAAAAGAATTGCACTTAAAGCCTTTACGACAAAACACTAAAATACTGTATATGATTGAACACTAAAATACTGTATATAATTGAACTACAATTTTCATTGAAATGAAAATCAAGGCCTCCGAAATGTAATTTAGTACCTGATTGCAGCAATGCTTCACAGTTTACTGATACGAAAATCGCCATAAATCGTATATGCAAGGAGGTCAAAATAAGACTGCCATAACCTCCTTGTTATATGCGATACTTTGTGCCCTAAAGTCCGTATGTTAAAAGAAAGACAATCAAAAGGCATATTGATATCTTATTATATCTTTTGGTTCGTATTTAGATTTATCTTTTAGACCAATGAGCGTGCTTCTTGCACAGTTTACGATAACCGTGTGTTGTTTTCTGTGTGGACCAATGAGCGCGCTTGTTGCACAGCTTACAGTAAACGTTGTGCTGTTATGAGTGTTGGAATCTGACGGAGGAAAGCTGCCGAATGTTCTCCCCTAAAGAACACATGTAGACTGCACTAAAATAACAGTGCGACTGTTCGCGCCACTTTTCTTATTTTCAGTAAACACGTTAAAAGGAGGTCACCCAGACGGACAGTCGGTGCTATGCCAAATGAGCCGTCGCTTTTCGGTGAAGACATGAGGCAAGTGCTGTACTCAGAGAACCATAGAAACAAACAAAACAGAAATACACTCGTCTGATCATACCAGCCGGCTAGACTAGAAGCAGTTTTTATATCGACACTTTGTGAAGATAACGAGTTTATATTTTTTTACGTTGGAAAGCAGTCGCCTGAGTTGCGGTTTTTGTTTTAACTCAGTATTAGATCTACAATGCGTGCGTGTGGTTTGTGTTTATGTGTATGTGTGTGTGTGTGTGTGTGTGTGTGCGTGTGTGCGTGCGCCCGTACGTGTGTGTGTCGTCTACTGTTGTAAGGGCGCACGTGTGCGTCAGTTTGCCAGCTTGTGTGGATGCATATGTGCTTGTGTGTATGTGTGGAGGACTGGAGGTGCCTGCGCATGCGCGTATCCTGTGTGCGCATGCGTGTGTGCGCGACTATGTGTGTGCACATGTGTGCTTGTGAATATGTGATCCCAGTATATGCCCGCGAAACCTTTGTCTAAAGGGAGCCGGTAGGGGTCGGTACAATTTGTACTACCAATAACTATAAGTCAAACTCGGTCACGGACAGCTTGACATAAACTCCCTCCTCACCACACGGGATGAAGTCTATATCTACTCCCCCTACACGTATCAGACGGTTCTTTATTTACTGACACAGTCCTGCCGCCCCCCTCCCCCACCGTGTCCTGGCGACGGCGCTGCCGGCGGTCTGCGGCGGGAGCTGTGTCGGCCTCTCCCCTCGCGTAGGTCGGGCGGCATCCCCCCGTCTCACTGCCAGCTTCTGATTACTTAAGCCATCCTTGCGTCTCCATTAAGGGGATTTGGACGCTAAGTTTTATTGGGAAAATTGAAACAGAATGTTGCCTGGCCGACATGTAGACATAAAAGCCGTGACATGAAAGTGCGGCCCCCGTGACCCATGAAACCATTTATCCTCTCTCGAAGCCTTCAAAGCCCGACCACGGAAAGGGCCGAAAGGCGTCGCTGAAACACAGAAGGTCTGCCGGGAGGCGGCCAGTTGGGACCGGTCAGTTTGCAGTGATAAGAGAACTCTCTGTCGACGGTGGTTTGTGTTGTTATTTGGCCTGTAATACCGGGAGTTCCGTTCCGCACAGGTCAACCGGGTCCCCCGGGTCCCTCCCGCCCACTGCCGCCTCCAGATCAACCAGAACCGCCTCCTCGGTTAGACCTCGCTCCTGCGCGTACAGGCTACTGTAATAGTCACCCATTACAAACTTACATCCTACTTTTGCACAGAAAAACACATATCCAAACACACACACACACACGAATATAAAACCTAACTAGACATATATTTGCTGTTTTTTTTCCCAATAGCTAGATTCGAAAAATAATTGTTTGGCTTTCCTACAACATGGTTCAATTCACCGCAAACTGGGCCCATAACAAACTCTGCAGAAATAATACCCTCCCATGGCGCTTTGGCCAGACTTGTCTAAAACAATATTCTACTCTCTCATGTAGCGCGATAAAAGTCTGGGTTTTTGTTCTTCCTCAAAATTCTTGATGTCTTCTGTGTCCTTTTGACGTGTCATTTCCTTTAGTAAGAAGTACTCTGTTGCGTTTCAAATGCTTGCGTGAAGCTAGACCGATGGAAATCTCCACACATGTGTTAGTTATTACAGCGCAACATTTTACAAACGTTCTCAAACGTCTTACAGCCAGCGCCACAAATATTTTGGTGCGGGCTTTAGCCGTCGCCTAGTCCGGACGTGCCTGAATAGTGCGCGCGATAGCAGCCGACAGTTGACGGATAAGTCGCACGGGATATCGCCGGGCCTGGTCAGCTTAAGTTACTTCGGCATTATCTACCCAAAGTAAATTTCCTCAGGATCGTGTGTCACAACGTTGGGTGATCACTTATCCCACAGCCAGCACTGCGATAAGAAGCTATGTAACGTCGGTCTTATTGAAGTTTGGGCAAAGATCGCTGCAATTCTGCTTTTATTCACGCAAGTCTTCGGGGAAAAGTCGGGAATTCGTCGGGCCGACTCATGCAAGACAGAGTTCGACTGGCAGCTGTTGTTTTGTTGACGAAAAGTTTCTAAAATTGAATTTTGTTTCATCGCTTTCCTGTGAACTAATAACAAATTGGTGACTGATGTACACGTCACTGTGGTTCTCTTAGACATCCCTCTGGAGAAGGGGGGTGGGCAAATATACTTCGTGTACAACAATGGGATTTCTTATATCATTATATACTGCAGGCGTATCAATGTTTCCTACTGTCTGAATGTTTATACTATAAGCTATGCTGTGCTTTTCTGCACATGAAATGTACAATAGAGAATATAATGTATTGGGACGCTTTCTCTTGAAATTTTGAATAAGGACGTAAGGTCATATTGACTTATTGAGTCGATTATATTGATGACATCCTCCCGCACATTTTTGTCGTCGACCATACTATACATCGTACAAAGTAGCTACAAGTCACAGAAAGAGTATATACATGCCGTATAAGCCAAAACAAATATCGGAAAACGGGTACTAATATCGTAAAATACCAATTCCAAGAAAATGTGAAAGGCCAAAATTATAACATGGTCAGTGTGTTTAGTCATTTGGTCAACTTTCCACGAAGTTTTTATAATGGGGGTATTTTTGCCAGTCTATTTTTTCACACGCTCGCATCAGTTTTGGGGTTCCCAGAGGATGCCATCCATGTAATCAAATCAGCATGACCTTATCAGGAGTTTATTTCAGACACAAGACAAGGCAAAGAGATAACAGAATCTAGTAGTGGTAACTTCAATGAAGTCTGGAAGGAATATCTTAAGAAGGGCTTACGTGTGGCGCACCACACAAAATACAGACCATGGTAGCAGCAACTACACAAATACATGTATAATCTTTTTCCAAAAGTTAAAAATTCCGAAAGGGGTCGATTTAGTGTTTTTGAAAAGATATTTCTATTCATCATTTTGCATTATCTGGAAGGCAATGCATGCAATTCGAAAGGATAATTTCAATATTGAGGTTTTTTTCTTACTTACTTCTTGCTAGTTTGAGGTAGGTGTGTTTATCTTTACTATATCATAGTATCTTTTTTCTTTTTCGTGTTGCCTTGAAGTACTAGCATATCAATTATTGTCATCAATTACTGTGTTGGATTGGGTATCCAAGCGTTCTCTCTTACAGTTTTGCAACACACACACGCATGCGTACATGGAAATACACACACGCGACACGCACACACACACACACACACACACACACACAAACACAGTCACGCATACACGCAAATACAAACCCCACACTATAGCAGAGGGAAAAATTAGCGTGTAAAAAGCGTTGGCGAGGTAAGATTGGCGGCATACTTGCGCGGCACCAGACGGCTGAGAATGCCGGGCGCTAGTCGGCAAACACGCCCGGGGAAACATGTTGGCGAGCAACGGGGTCGGGAGGGGTCAAGTTTGAACAACTGGCTCCGGGCGATTCGCGATAAGAATGACATCACCAGATAGCTCTTGCACCCAAGGCCCAAGACTGTACACGCGGGCCCCCTGTTCTAACGCTTCACCGCTAAAAATATCAGCACACAAGGGGCCAAGGGGCGGAAGAAAGAAAACCCAGTCAGCGAATTTTGACATGTTTCTCTGCCGCGGATTGTTTTGATATGATAGTGTGAAATGAGCATTCTAGGCTGTTTTGCGTACTGTACACATTTCTGTCGCCTATTCGTAGCGTTATTTTTTCAGAAACAACTGTTGGATTGACAGTTAACACAATACATGTTAAAAGTATCTATTTCCGATGTACACCTTATCCGTCGTAAATTCATAAAAAGATGGATTGAAGGATGGAGGAATTGATGGATGGAGAGATGGAGAGAGGGAATGATTGATAGATCGATGGATGGGTGGATGGACCGATGAATGGATTGATGGATAAATGTGTGGATGGACGGATGGATGGAGGGAGGTAGGGATGGACGGGTGGATGGATGGATAGATGGATGAATGGATGGATGAATGCATGGATTGATGGACGGTTGGATAAATCCTTGAGTAATTGCCGTTGGCTGAGTTTACGTAATGGAAGAAAGTGATGGCATCTTTTTTAAACCAAAACTGTCGTGAATATCAAGATAATTCTGAACAAAAATGGCAAGATAGTTGGCTAAGCAGAACTGAAAATATACTTGCCTAAGCAGTGACTTATATTATCTTATATCGTAGAAAGAATCTAGGGTGGAGAAGGTGGAAAACCGTTCTAATGACTTAAGTACTTTAAAACGTTGTGTTGTCTTCGTGTCAGCCCTTCTTACGACCTTAAAGAGGAAGAGACATTAACGATTGGGCCAGTTCCAGAGCTTTCATGATAGGAGATATATGTACAATTGTCCTTGGCATTACAGTACGTGTACTGTAGTTCCTTTAGGATAAGGAAGAAATCGTCTTCCATGCGTTTCATGACGTAACCGCTAGGAGCGCAGCGGATAACCTACGTTTAGAACATACATGTACTTACTTACATGCATACGAAGGATGTGAATTTGAGAATTTGAAAAAGTGCACTACTAGAAATACGTTCTAAATGTTCCTACCTCACATTTCCAAAGCAAGGCCCGGCCGGTCAGCTTTCGGGGACGAAAAGTATGATATAAAATATACCAAATTTCACAAGACGTAAAGAGAAAAAAAGACATTATTTGTGCATATCTTTTTTTCGTTTCCACAAACAAGTCGGCCACGTCCCGGTTTGGAAATGTGATATTAGCCTAACTGGGAGACCCCGGTGTAGGGATACATCAAGATGACTGTAACGACGTGAATGTATAACGACGAGACTGTGTCGGCTCCGTAACATCTGCTTGGACTGTGCCCGCTCTGTAACATCTGCTTGGACTACATAACTAGCCTTTGGTTCGGGGGCTGAGACTGTGCCGGTTCTGTAACATCTGCTTGGAGAGTTTCTACAGAACTAGCCTTTAGTCCGAGGGCTAGGACTGTGCCGGCTCTGTAACATCTGCTTGAACTACAGAACTAGCCTTTAGACCGGGGGCTGGGAGCTATCAACAGCTCATGGCGCCATCGGTGTCGCAGGTGTCCCACCGCCAGACTCGACCCCATGTAATATCGGGACCCTGCCTCAACCCTTGTCAAATTAGAGCCTCAGCACACAACATCAACGAGAAACATAAGCGTTAGCAGCCGCTATTGTCAGTGATACTTCTCAGGCCTGGCTCTTTTCGCCAAAGGGTAGGAGGGAGGGACGGAGTGTTGAGAAAGGAAGCCAGACCTCGGCACTAACGGACCGTGCAGAAATGTCCCTTTCATCAAAGGGCTAGGGCCGCATTTGTCAATGATGTGTCATAGCTGGTACATGTAGTCTAGGGCAAATAGTGTTACAGGAGGTGACTGAAAACGATCACAGGGCTGACATGAAATCACAGAACCCACGAATGACAGAAAATGTGTGACTGTTTCGTCTTCCTATGCTTTCCACGACACAGGAAGTGAAAGACATCTATAGCCAAAACCAACCCTTGAAACTAAACTTCGGACACGAATTGCAATTCTCTCTATCCGTGTAACGTGGGAGTTTAAAAAAACTGCATACGGAAAAAGTAAAAAAAACAACTTCCCGTTTTATCTAACGTTATACATTTCATTCCCATCTTTGTTAGGTATGCAGTTCTGTATACTGCTGTTTTACTTCGGGCATGCTCTTGCAATTAAGTTATTATTCACTAACATACCAGTTGAATACAAGTTTTCAATTCTTTGAAAATGTGTCAAACTTTTCTATCACGTTTTTATACTGCTGGAAGTGTTTGTTTAATCTTTTGTGGCTTATAACGCAGTGACAAGTACCTACTTGAAAAAATTATATCACATGTACAAGGACTTCCAAGTTCAACTATATAACGTTATATTACTAACTTTCGTGTTTATGACAAGGTAGACAAAATTCATACACTTCGGCCTTCGTAAAAGAGGTGGTTTTACACCATTTTTATTTATTTTCTAATGGATTTGACTCTTTTCACGTTGTACAATTTCACGGATGGGAATTGGATGACAGTATTCCCTAGGGGTAAGGGATCTTGTGGTTTGCGAGTCAAATCTTGGCCCGAAGTGGATAAAGATGTCGTCTGCGTCGCCATGACAGCTGGCCGATCCGACATGACCGACATGCTCCCGCCAAATGAAACACATCCTTGCCGCACGCGGCCTCAGTCAACAACAACCTGCCTTCCCTCAGAGAAAACGACAACAGCAGTCCCTTATTAAAAACCCCGCTTGTGCGAAGCTGACACTTAAAACATGCTGCCGTGTGGACCGCAGGCGCTTTGTGGCGGCGCGGGAAAATGGTTCTGTCAGTTTATGGCCATCTTTGGGCGGGAAGTCGGGTCAGGATGAAACTGTCGTCTGCACAGCCCTGACAACCGCTCAACCGAGAGGCGCCGATGTCGCCAGTAATCGTCTCCTCTTTTTGTCCATGTTTAGAACAGAAGACAAAAACCGACAGGAGAATGCCGGTAGGGATTGTGGCTTCCACGGCTCTTGAACAGGACCAAAAAAAAGACGACAAACCAGATTACTTTCTTTTGCTACTTAACGTTACTACAATTAAGCAATGTCAAAATATCCGATGCGTTTTGGCTAATACTTATTTTTTTATGTTGGTATATGTATGTCTGACAATCTTCATCATATGTCTTAAAACTTATCACTTATCAATAGCTCATTTTGTGTATATCTGTAACGATGCAGGTATTCTAACGAATTCTGATGAAAATCTTAAGATCATACAAACGAAAATGAACCTCTGAATCGCTCATTTCAAAATGGATTTTCCAAGACATTGACAAAATTCTGGACCCAAACCAAATATGGCATTAGAAAAGGGCGCTCATCTGACCACTACTTGGTTAGTATGATCGATTCAATTTGTTTTTGTGTTTATAGATTATTGACAAGTATGTTATGCTGTATATGTCAAAGTCATTATTAAAGACAAAAACTAACTTAATTCAGCCAGTTTTACAGCGAGGTATATAACATACTGTAACGTTGTTTTAGATATGTATGGGTATATGTATGAATGAACCATTCTATATCAGATATTGCAGAATTTCTGTATACAATTCTATCTCTTCTGTTTTCCCGCTGTGGCGACTAGGAGGGTTTCACGACCCGAATTTTCTGTGTCAAGTAGAAGTCCTGGCCTCTCGGTAGGGGGCGCTAAGTAACCCGCCGTTCATAAACAGATCTTAGGTCGCAGCCATGTTGATAACGGTTCAAAAACTACAAACATCGTGTATTTCTGACATTTCAGACCCAATTTACACTGTGAAATTAAAAATAAAAGATTAACAGTATAGCATAGGGCCATAGCACCATGCTGGTTCGTTCTAGGAACGAAGAGCCAGGGTCTTGTATGTTAATTGTTATGGAAAAAAAAAACTTAAATTTACCTGGCAATGATATCGATGTCTGTCACACGCAGTAACAAGTTCTTTAAAGATTTTTCTTATATTTACCTTCGTGTATACTTTTCGGTATGTGTGTTCGCTTGTTTTCTCGATACAGTTGATTTTTTGGTTGAAAATGGTGTAACTGAAGGCTTGTTTGGCCCGGATCTAAAGTCAAGCTGCGGGCTTGAGTCAAGTCCCTCAAGAAGATAGGGAAACACCTAGACCATCCTCCTACGCACGGTCCCCAACGGCTAGCTAACTCAGCCTATGACCACAAGGAGTTTCGACACGACTGTGGTCACTCTGCATAGAAGAATGCACCTAGGCAGATATGGCGAGAAATTCACGATGATGAAGAAAACAAAGAAACAAACAAAATATCACAATGAATTCAAATTCGTAAATATTTCATGAAGATGTATTAGATTATTAAGGTTCTTTATCAACAACCAAGCCATTTACTCACAACCGACGTATCGTTGACAGACGTCTGTCACCTTTCTCGGGGCAATTCTGACTGTTTCACATTACATGTACTGCAGTATAGATGTCGCTGCTCACAGGTGCGGTCCCAAACGCAAAACATTTACAAACGTACATCGTGAGCGGTGTTTACAATCTTAGTTTTCTTGTTGTAACAGGTGCGCTGCAGCAATAGGTGTCGCTGCTCACAGGTGCGACCCCAAACGTAAAACATTTACAAACGTACATCATGAGCGGTGTTTACAATCTTAGTTTTCTTGTTGTAACAGGTGATAACGACAGCGACACGTCCAGTCATAACGACGGTTACCAGCAGGGCGGGAGCAGTCCCGGACACCAGCCGCAGCGCCAGAAGCGCATGCGCACCTCCTTCAAACATCACCAACTTCGCGCCATGAAGTCGTACTTCGCCCTGAACCACAACCCGGACGCCAAGGATCTCAAGCAACTCGCACAGAAGACCGGGCTCACTAAGAGAGTCTTACAGGTAAGGACAACCACCAACACGAAAATCATTCTGTGATCTGTGCACCTTTCCACAAGATGTTGCACTCTTACTGCGACCTAAAACGGATGTGTAACCTTTACTGGGTATTTCATACAAAATGTAAAAGTTTGACTGAAAAGACAACAAGACACACAAAGCGTAAAAGGATTCTTTCTTCCCTATACAATAGAATTTGCTGAGCGATCTCATACTTTAGGTCGCAGAGGGCGCGACTAGAGTGCTGTCTAGGACGAGAGAGGGGTATAAGTGACATCATGAAAGACGGAACCGTTAACATAGCCAACACTTTTAAGAAGTTAGGATTTACCCAAATTTTCGGCGGACTTCACCAGCCTTATTCAGAGAATGGACCCGTCTACAGTTACTTCGGGTACGTGACATCAGAAACACGTGACTGCAGCAACGGGTCATAAATGCCAGACTGGTTGCCCCACATTGAACGGAGACGGGGGACGACACAGGTTATCTGATACTTGCTAAAGTGATATGGTTCTGACGTCACGTCCCGGAAGTAAATGCAGACCAAACCTTGAACAAGTATGAACAAGATTCCATCCGTCAGCTAAAAATTTGAGTAAGTCCCAATTTCTTCAAAGTGTTGCCTACGCAAAAGTCTAGTCTTGTTTCGTAATGCTGACCACTTTGCTGAAGACTACGCACTCTGAAAGCGTTTAAACATCTAAATCTCTCAATCCGAAGGGGCTTTTCAAAGCCATTTAAACAAAACATAGAGAAGTCGCTTAGCCAGGATAGCATTTGTTTCCGCTCTTTTCCCGCACGAAGGAATCTGGGAGTAATCTCATTTTGATCGTCCATACACGCAACTCGTAACAAGTCCAAGTGGATTTTTATCCCGTCATAATCCAGCCACTAGGCCCTTGTTTACTGACATCTTGTTTCGGAATGGGTTGGTAATGGTACTAGTAAGCCCTCACGGCATTCTGAGTACCCTTCTCAACTTCTGAAGTTATCGCTGAAAGCCGCCCAATTGAAGGATCTTGGCGCCAAACATGAAAAAAAACAACTCCAGAGCAAAATGCTTGGGTATGGTCCACGCGCTGTGCAGTAGATTCAACTCGCAGTCTGGAGAAGTGCCAAAAACCTTCACGTTTTAGTCGTCCCAATGCTAAATCCTAAAATAGGCGCTTTTAGATTTAAATGTAAAGAAAAAAGTCATTTCCAACGCCAAAAGGGAAGTTGTGAAAGAACAAATAAGAATCTATTTGTCGGTATACCATACTCTATGTGTTCAGTTATTTGTTCAACCTGACCTGTTCCTGACCACTTAGATTTCTTTCTTTTTTTCAAAAGATTTTTTTTCGTACGCTCGCATCAGTTTCGGGATTCCCAGAGGATGACATCCATATGATCAAATCAACATGGCCTAAAAAGGAAACAATAACATGTTGAGATCCGCATACCAACAGCTTTAGTGAGATAAGTGTGCGGACTCTAAGAGAAAAGCTTTCCTAATTCTCTATATCCGGACTCTCAAACACTGCATTTTCCAGAGCTTCAGAAGAAAAAAAGGTCTTGAAAATGATAAACACACTTTTAGTTTTTAATAAACAAAATAAATATGCAACATCCAATAGGAATTAGAAACACTGACAGGAAGCCACAGAGGAAAGTCATCTGAACCAAGTTTAAGCACAAAATCAAAAATTCGATTGAAAACAAAAAACATGCTACAAACTATAGAAAGTTCCATCAATGCCCACCAAATTTTAGATAATGTTGCTTCCTTCCGTTAGCCCGACGTGTGCAAACATCAACAAAATGCACTGCAGTTCCTGAGCAATGTGCTAGGAGGTCGAAGTCGACAGCGCTTCGTCCTGACATCAAAAGCTAACGTTATCGGTCGACATAAAACTCCATAAACTATAAGCATTATCATGTCCAGGAACTTTTGAAAGTGTGCAAAACCGAACGTCCTGTTGAAGTGACAAGGAAAGCCGCCAGGCGGCCAGTAACCAAGCTTGACATTTTTCTTCCTAAAACGTTCCCATCTACCAAATATCGTCACAGCTAATGCATAGCCCCATAGCTTCGCCAAAACATACGAAAAACAGACAGACATACACACGCACACACGCACGGAAAACAATCCCTCCACTGATGTAAAGAACAATGTAGAGCATTTTTATTCATTTCATAGTTTTGCTTCTACATATTCCCTGGAGCAAGAACGCAGCTAGGAGACCAGAACAAGGTCATACATTCAGGACATGCTCCCCTGTAAGGCAATACGTTGTAGTAGTTTATAAGATAAGTCCGTACCTACTGGGCGTGTGTAGACGGGACCACATGAAAGCGGCGGGTTCTGGCGCCCTCACAGGCGGTGTTACACCAGACAGGAAGGCAGAGTTTACCCTATCAAGAGGGCATCAAAACGTCCTGACCCCGCCTGGGGGACTTTCTTAATCAAAGTCAGAGAGTTTTTATACATAGCTATAAACCCAACATGGAGTGGAATAGTGTCAAATGTGTATCGCTACATTGACGCCCTTTTTCAACACACCAGACAGAACGTGTATAACTTTTTATAAGCATGCTTGTTGCGTTTCTGTACTCAAGTTTTATAGTTGAAATTTCCGAGGGTACATAAGGCGGCGCCCATCTCCGTTTCAGCAGCTCTTGGGCCACACCACTTGTACCAGCAGTTTGTGTTTATTCACGTAAGATATTCAGTCTGATGGCCGACGGACAAACGGTACAAAATAGAATTCTCGTCAAAAACAGTCGGAGCCGAACCTCTGCTTGGAGGGTATTTTAAACCATTGCGTGACGGAGCGGGGGAGTTCTAAAGCTCAGTCCGAGTGCTCCAAGTTCCGTTAACGCTTTTGGAGAACGCCCCACAGGAAGCTATCGGTGTCAGTACCCATGTCCAACACGTGCGGTCGGGAACATCTTACAATCAACCACACGTGGTACCAATTGAGACAAAGACTGAGGAGGCAACCGCCGTCTAACTCTGCATTTGTGCACGTAGAAGGCATTGTGGTAGAATATGGAATATCGCGACTGGATTTCAAGGTTCCATGTACACAACCAAAACATAAAGTTACAGTTTACTACCTACCTCATGGTACTTTTGACTGGTTCAAGTTGTACTGCAGCTATACGAGCGATCGCGATAATGTCACGGTGACGCAGTGGTAGGCAAAAAACAGGTGTTTGGCAAAAGATTGATTTGCATATTAATTAGTAATTCGATCTGCTAATTTAAATATCAATTTTAATCGAATCTACTGACGTCCTGGTAGTCACCAGTCGTCGAATACCCCGCATATAAGGAACAACAGCGATTGCTCGTATAGGTGTCGCTGCTTACAGAATGCGGTAGTAGTAGTTTATAAGACGTAACAAAAAAAGTAAAAAAAGGATACTGTCTTTTGCCTAGTTGCACTACATATAAACATCATATCCTGTTGGTTGAACCAAAAAGCTCCTTGGTTGAACAACTGCTATTGTACCTTGATGTCTAACCTTCATCGACTAACAGTTACATTGTTGTTTGGTCGTTATAACGGTTCTAATTAATCTATTGTGTTTTGTCCAGGTCTGGTTTCAAAATGCGAGAGCGAAGTACCGGCGCAATCTTCTCCGCCAACAGTCAGATTCCCAGAGCAGCCAGAACGCCCAGAAGGACCCCAGCATCACGGAGCTACCCGCCAGCACCCCCGCACTGGGAAACGTGGTATCGCCCACCTCACGATCTTCAAACAACAATACCGGCGGCCAGCCAAAACATTCGTCATCCAACATGCAGGACATGAGCCCAACAGCGCATGCGCCAAGCGTCGGCATGGAGTGCCACGTGTCTCTCGCTTCGAGTATGACGTCATCAGATGGACACATGCAACCACTTACACATTTGGACATGACGCATGCGCACTCGCCATCCTTGTCAGCTCTATCGCCTCCCAACAGTGCGGGACTTTCCACGCATGCGCAGTCATTCCTCCAGGAGATAGGCCGGGAGTTACCTCAGACTACGATGTGACTGGGCATGCGCAGAGAATAAGGCAATATGAACGTTGGTTGCATTCTTGAACTGAATTCATGAACTAAGAAAAAGTGAACAAGAGCTCACCATGACAAAGATATTAGTCATCAAAAGAAACACATATTAATGCCACTTTAAAACCACAATAACGGCAATAAAGTCTTCATTGTGCCAATCCGTCTTTGTTCCTCTGCAATACCATGCCGCTTTTCATTCACAACTTGTAAAAAAAGTGATATTAGTCAAATAGTTATAGAACAGTTGGTTCAACGAACATTTCTGTAATGCCATTGGTCGTGTTGGAAGCAATAGAACCCGCCAGATAAGACTGTTGTAGCTTAGTGCAGTGTAGGATATGCATTCGTGTGATAATCACATGAATGTTGTCCGTCATGTTGAACGGTTAAAGCTGGAAGTTGCCAGGTAAATTTAAATTTGTGTGTGTTATCAATCAAGTGATATGACACAATACAACATGCCAATTGAAGTTTATGAGACGAAATATGCCCGATGACACATCTTCAATTAGAAAACACGTTCTGTGTTTCAATAATTAAACAAGAAGGTTGCCATTTATATGTTCAGTTCAACGTGTGAAAACCAACCAACCCTGAATGTTCTCAATGTGTCGATGTCGTGTGACCTTCGTGTACGTGAGGAATGACGTCATGTAAATATTTCTTCAGAATTTTTACCATGTTGTCTGAAACAATGAAACTGAACCAACGGGCAAGCATATCAGCAGAGCAGTGGCCAGTGCAAGACAAAACCACAGACTATTACCGCATTATTCCACTAAATGTACCTTGATGCAATCACATGTGAAATATGTTTGCATGTCGCTTACACGTGACTGTCACGTGCTCATGGCATGCTACCATTACAGGTGACGTAACCTGATTAGAGTGATTCCTGCAGAGCAAAAACATAGACGTTACGAGCTCGGTATGCAGTATTTCCTGTCGTGTATTTATTTTGTAAAAGATTAACTCTTTCCATAACAAATACCAAAATCAATGTGAGGAAATGTTATAAATGACTTCTTGTCGTATTGTCTTTACATACATTTCACAAAGTGTTTTTTGCAAGACTTCGGCCATGTTGATTAGATTATGGTATGACATCGACGCTCCCATTAATTTTCGCCCCCAATAAGTTCGACCAAACTGCAAATCGAACAAATCAGGTGCAAAATGAAAAAAAAAGTATGCCGTAAATTGCAAAAGAAATCGGAAAACATAATACTCTCGTGTCATAAAATTCCAAATTCAAAAGAGCAAGAAGAAGAGGAGTCTGTTATTCGGTATATCAACCGTCCTATAACCACTTTTTCTCACCAGACTTCATGAAAACGAATGGAACTAGGTGGGGAGGGGGTGTGCAATTTTTCGGGGTTGGGGGTTGTTCATGATGTTAACCATGGGATCAAATCAACATGACCTTATTATATTATAAGGAGCATTTAGCGGATGTTGCGCCACCCGGTTTATCACTATTGCTTACAGTTGTCTTGTTTTATGACTTGAATGAAGATGTACAGATTTTTTCTACTTTCATATTCTGTGCTATGAAGGTAACGTTAAGTGAAAGCAAGCTGGGCACATGTTGTCCTCTTCTGGAAAATGGACAATCTTACATTTGCCGCTTGTGGAAATTATTAAACATAATGTGGAATGTCGGCAACTTTACTCTCTTTTTTTATTTGTGTGTGTTTGTTCATTATGACAGTCACATTCGTTGTACGATCGTCGTACGCACGCAAACTGAGGGCACTTTATTGGGATAAAGACGTGCACAACTTTATTGTTACACAATCTTCTGTCACGTCACGCTTGAAGACCGCACGGACCTGCACCTCACCTGGATGTGATGCTCTAATTGAGGGCCTTGTCCAGTATTTTATTGAGATTGAGATTGAAGACTCAACGACAGAACCCAATTCTTCCCTTTTTAGGCTTTATTCCTTTTTAAACAAGATACATTTACTACTTTCAAATTGATAACGTGACAAATTGAACTGCAGACAAAAAGATAATGAATCCCTTAATAAATTAAAAGGATACTTTAATCATAGCCCCCTTTAATTGAATATTCCCTTGACGAATACATGGAATCATAGAAGTAAAATGACAAAGGAAATTGTCAAAGCGATACTATGCCCTTTTCAAATTAAAATTTAGCATTGTTATTCGTAAAAATGTATTAAAAAGCGGTTGAATTTTACATCGATATCACAAGCAAGTCGGCTTGGAACTTTGAACAAAGTGGCTTATGAAGTATTTGCTATGATATGAACGATTGAATCGTAGTCTAGGCAGTTGGCACAAACGCTTCTACTACCGGAAGTCAGTCTGAGTTTATCGTTTGAACGTTTACAACTGACATTATCGAGGTAAAGCCCTGCCGATACGGGTACTTAACGTTTAACTCTTGATCTGCCATCCCCTGACCTAAGGGTCATCTCGGGGCTTAAGTCTAATTTTCCCGGTTGATCCAGATAACACCGCCGCTAGCTTAATGACTTGTTTTCATGGCGAAGCCAGATTTGCGGACATAACGTTACCTTTCAGAAGTGGTTTTGTACGGACAAAATGTAATGGGAACGTGGTGGAAAAGACCCGGTACGATAGAGATACGACAGCGGATAATCAATTCAGGAGATTCTTAATCAAGAAGTTAGTCGTTTTGCGAGAGATTTCGTTTTGAATTTATTGTTGTCCTTGTCGACAAAAAATAAAAACTCAATGAAGGTGGCTGATCGATAGAGTAACTGTAGCAGCGCTTTCGGAGTTCTAGCTCTTGACTGGTTATTCGTTGACATTAAAATAATATTCCTAAAACTTGAATGAATATCGTCACGTTTTCAGCATAAAAAATTTTGAACCTAGCTAATGTATAGCATTCAAAGAAGTTGCCGATTCTTGATACTCTGGGTTTATTCATTTATTTAAAAAATGAAAAAAATAAAAATGTGACAAAGTGCGTAACACGCAGGCAGCGTTGCTGATATTGGAGTCTATGATTTGGATTGCTGTCTACTAGTACTACAACTACACTGTATTGGCTCAAGAAAATATTTAATTTTGCCAATCATTTTTCAGACGTGTCATTTCCAGTTCACAAGCTTTAAATGTTTTTACAGTGCTTACATATTCCCATCATTTTAAAATTTTATCTGTACTCGTTCAGTGCGTCTATAACATTAACTAAAACTAGTACTCTTTGTATTTCTTTGCTCGCGCAAAGTTACAGGTTTGACAGATTAGTCGTGGAAGAAGATTACCGAACAAAACTCGCGTCATTTAAACCAAAACAGACACTGATCATGTACCCATGGACTCCAGGGAACAGAAAATCCCAAATAGTCAAAACTTCCCGGAGTTCGATTCCTTTGTGAACTTGTCTACGAGCCAAAGTTTATCGCTTTCCATCTCCTCGTTTCCAACTCAGATACACCCCCGTTTATATAGTGTTACGTTCCGTTTTCTGTCACGAGGACGAGTGCATTTCCTTTTGTAGGGGTGGAAAGGGTGGGATTTTTCAGCGCCTTTAGCAGATTGAATGGTTGGCGCCAGACAGATAGACACAAAATCACAACCATGTGGGAATAAGGCACACAGCAAGCACACAGACGATCTTTGCCGCCTAGGCCTGTCAGCTACCATAGTACCGCGCCGATAAAAACTTGTTACAACCATTTACCGGCCCCTTGATCAGTCAGCAGGCGATTTACTCCAAGACGCGAGGACTTTGACACATGACCCACCAAGGAGTAGAGACTTTTACGATGTTTAGCCTAAATACTCCAGGGTATTTCGGGGAAGAGTGGCGGTAACCGTTTCCAGGACAACCGACTGTACATTCCATGACATTGTCTGACCAGGATTATCTACACGGACTTGAGTGTATTGAACTCCTACTCTCCAAGCAAAGGTTCAATATTCACCATGCACAGGTATTCGCAAACCTCTTGCAACAGCCATTCAAAGAAACTACAAATATTCACATTTATCGAGGACGAAATGTTTACGTATATCCTGGTATCTAAAATGTAGAATGAAAAAAAAGTAGATTCGTCTACAAGGAAGAGATTGTATATAACAAGCTGTAGATGGAATACAAAATGTATACCGTTTTCACGCTTTTAACTGAATGCATTTATCCCACGAATATATATTAAGATGGTTGTCATTCGCATTTAGTTACTGTGCATTATACGAAAGCTTGGGAATTCACATTCAGATAATGTCCAAGCAGATATAGAAAGATAGAAGTGTGAAATGTCTTACTCTTGTGGTTCTGTGCTTGAGAACGTCACAATGTTTGGCTTCTTGTATTTGATAAAACTTATCACAGTACGGAATCATCAGTATACTTAGCAAAAACGTCTTCAAGTGTGTCTTCGTCTTGTAATGATACTTGATTCCACAAGAGATATTAGACCGAACACTTTCGAATATTTCTACAGTCGGTTGAAATCTATAACATTTGTATAGAGAACCCTGTTGATAAGGTATAACGCTAGTTCACTTCTATTCGCAGCGTTTTTCCTCTACATTTGAATAAAACAGGGAAACAGGTTTCAAACTGCAATGTCTTTTTAATATCTTTTTGTATGTTTAGAATATTGCAATTCTAAACCACCGTATCCCGTCGACTTGATATTCCTAACTACCTTGTTTTTCTAAACAGCGGGTATAGGTGACATGTCGGAAAAAGGTGAACTATAGTGTTAATTCTAAAGAATGTAGAAAATGACAAGTGGCAGGAAAAGATCGCTTTTATTGATGCTTATGGTCTATTGGAATTTTCGTGCACAGTTGAATCCAGTTAGAAGCTCTGAGGAAGATGTCTGACAGGCATCGCAACGTCAGCTAAGGTGAGATGAACTGGTTGTGTAAAAGAAAACACCTATATCCTATCATATATATTCCTATGTATCAACACTGTCAGCATTTTGGCTAAACAGTTATGCCTTCTCTCACTAGGTGGCGCTCGTAGGCAGACTCGTAGGGCACAGTCTTTGCCACAGTAAGTCAATCTTGTTTAGCTAGCTCAGAACAGAACATATTCTGCAGATCTTACCAAATCACTTTGACATATGAATAGCTCTAAAGGCTACACATAAGTGTATATCAGGTCAATATTCAAAATTAGGTTTTCATTACAGAAACATTACGTACAAGACCATCCTCAAAGCAGATGTACGTTTTAACTGTTGAAGCGCCACTAGAAAACGGCCGATGAGAATATTCTTAACTTGCCTGAAGTAGAAGACAAAAGGTTTAAGGTTACGTGGCCACTGAGTCCACTTCTAGCCTGAGTAGCATCCTAGTTAGTTCACCGTGTCTCCCATACTTTACCCCTTTAGTAAAGAGGAGTATGAGAAGCCCGGAAAACCTGAGACTCAAGCTAGCCTCCTCCTACTCAACGAAATTGCTCAGAATTCGCAAGAGAAAGAAACTATCTAAATTTTGAAGCAGTCGTAAAATTTGGTTTTAACATTGGGTGTGCTTAGTAGTAAAGTCGCCAGGAGGCGGTGTTGTCCAGGGTCTACACTTCAACACCAGTCACTGCCAAACATTCCATGACAACCTGCTCGGCAGTTAGCAGTAATTTCCGCGGGAAAACGTTGACTACGTATACCATGGGGAAGAAGCCCCGTGCTAGTCGCTCCTCACACACGTAGCCTTCAAGGTCGAACGCGTAGGTGGGAGCCTCCTGGTCCAGACATCGGCCCCAATACTCCTGCCACCGCCTGCTGTTGTCCCCGTCCTTGGTTCTGACTGTACCATCAGTAGGGGTGTTAGGATCGGCCTCGTCATGCGAGTTTGTACCACAAGTCCCTTTCCTACCACGAGCAGTGCTCAATTGGACTTCTTTCTGCTGCCACCGCCTGGTGTTGTCCCCGTCCTTGGTGCTGACTGTACCATTATCAGAACAAATAGGGGGGTTAGCGGTGACAACAGTTACAATTTTCCCCAGTAATACATGTAATCCTATGGGGGAATTGGAGAAGCAAATGTGTCATTATCTCAAGAATCAAAACGTCAAGCCATACAAACCTACCCCATATATGCTAGCCTACTCTGTCCAATTTCATCAAACGCATTTGCAAGAATTTGTATACGGCTAGTTTGCAGATAGACAAGTTCCCTATTCCGTTTGAAGACGTCCCTGTCTTATAGCTACCCAACATTTCCTCCAACACGCCAGTCAGTACGCAGTCGACCCCACAAGAATCGGCGTGGCAGGCCAAAGCGCTGGCGGCAACCTAGCTGCCGCGGTCGCTCTGAGGCTGCAGAAGAACGACAAAAAGAAGTTCCTGTCTTTAAAACTCCAAGCGTTGATCCACCCCCCCTCTCCAAGCGTTTGATTTTCAAACTCCTTCTTACGTCAGAGGACGCAGATTCTTTGTCGTCCTCCCTCCCGAGAGAAAGTTAAATTCTGGATACGATGCTTCAACAACGACACGTCTCTTGTCGACACATTTGCAAGCAACAGCCACATCACGACTGCGCTGAAGTCGCGGTTTGCTTCTTTCGTTGACCGACACTTTCTCGACGAGTTCGTGCCAAGATTGATACCCGAAGACGTTAGCATAGATCTACCAGACGACATTAAGGACATCTTGAGCCCATACTATGCTACGCTTATGGCGGAAGACGCTGACTTGTCCGAACTGCCCAACACTTGCGTTACCGTTAGTGGGACGGATGTACTGAGGGATGACGGGATCATGTACGCCAGGAGGCTGGAAATGGCGGGAGTTCAGGTCCAACTGGCGCGCTACCCGGCAGGCTTCCACGGAATTGACCAATCCAAGCCATTTTACTTTGAGGTCGGAAAACAGGTAGAACAGGACTTGGCAACGTTCTTACGCGATCATCTGTAACGTTAATGTAGGTATTTGGATGTGGGGGGGTTCCATGGGGGAACACTTTGCAGGGGGAACCATTTGGCATGGGGGAACCATTTGGCATCAAAAATAAACACGAAATTAACTCTATGAATTAAATTTTGAAGCAACAAATTTGGGCATTTTGGGCAGAAAACATTAATCATTAGTTCAATGGGACCCAAATGGCACCAGATGGACATATCAATACACTACACATACACTACATGCATGAAGAGCATAGTTAGGTTTGCTTTCTGAAAGGACCTGACACCGAACACAAGAATAACGCCACAACACATCTTTATTTCAACCATTCAAGCAGAAGAAATCCTTGTTTCAACCATTCGATTAGAAGAAAATACAAAGACGAGTTATCAAACCCGGAAGTACCGCTATAGTACCGTAACAACACGATAGGGTTGGGGATGGGGGGTAAAATCTACTCGTTTATAGGTCTCATCAAGAACTATCCATGTTTTAAATATCAAGAAAATCCATCCAGGCATTCTTGAGTTTTGCTGGTCAGCTACACACCCACCCACATACATACACACACACAAACGCTACCGAAAACGTAACCCCTCTAGTGAAGGTATAAATTGAAACACAGTGAAATGTAAAGCTAGCTATTCAGCCTATATGTGGTTCATTAGAACTATACCTATCCGTACAACACGTGCGTTTGCCACGTAAACTTATCAAGGACAGTGATTCATTTGGCATGTTAGGTAGCTAAGGGCACAACCCGCCGTACGTGCAATTTGTCCGGACGTTTTTTTGAGAGACAACGCCCGCCACCTATTTCTGAAATCGTTCAGGCTGTCAGGGCAAGCGCGTCACCCGTACTGGCACGTATGGGGGCGAATCCGCAGCCCGATGGCATACAAAGTTTTACTTGCACGTAAAGTTCTACGGCTTGTCTGCGTACTCCAAAATCCGTTGGATCTACGAGTTCGTACGGAGGCGGTACTTACCACTTACAGATCCAAAAAGATTTCGGAAACGTGGACAGCACGTATTTGCACGCACGGCGGGTTGTGCCCTTAGCTTTAGAAAGAAAACATTGTTCTCACAACACTCACACACAAGACTATTGCATACTAGATTTCTGAGTTATGTACTACAGTATCTACTGAGGTGTGACGTTAGGTCTCACCTGAAGCATGGTAAAACATTAATATCTAAATAAGGATATGTTGATTGGATTATATGGATGACATCCTCTTGGAATAAAATAAAACTGATACGAGCGTACAGACAAAAAAGTTTGACCAAAAAGTTGCCTGAAATCTAAGTGGTCAGGAAGGCTGAACAAATGACTGAACACACAAAATATAGTACACAGAACAACAGATTCTTCATTTTTGTTCTTTCATATCTAATTTGACCTTGTAATGTTCTATGACATACGTACACGTTTTCCTATATTCCATTCAATCCATATCATATGTTCCCTTATTTTGAAGCTGCTTTGTACGATTTAGAGTATGGTTGAAAACATTTTTTATTTTATTTTTGAAAACGGCCGAAAATTTATTCGCGCGCGGATGTCATACATATATTCAAATCAACATGGCTTATAATACCTCGAAAAATTACATTGTTTCATCATAATCGCCATGAAGTGGTAAGTCATGATACATAATGATCTCAATGCTCATCAAACCACAGCAGCCCTAAAAATAGAATGACTTCATGTCGACAATTTACCACGGTCAGCAAGATTAACATTACATTGCTGCATGAATATTAAAAAAAAAAGAATTCTACATTTTACACAATGTTCTAGATACTGCAAACTGTTCTTAGTGTTACCTACTCTTCTAAAAGATGCAAACTATTCTAAATTTGGAAAATTGTTCTAAATGTTGCACAATGAAGTCGATGTTCCAAAATCTACAAAGCCTAATTTCACCAATGGATTGCTACATAATCCTCATTATGTCATACCTGTGACGCGAAAACGTTCGATACGGGTGTTCTGGACCGTGTGATATTTTTCCGTATCACACAGGTTCTAAGTTGTATGACACAGGCTTCCTTCGAGTAAATTCCAACGGGCCAAATAAGGCATGGTTGAATACTTGAATACCGTATTCGGACGTTAGAATTGCTGTTGTTACAATCTTTTGTTCGTTCGAGGACACAACATTTTCTCAACTTCTTGTGCATTTCCATCGAAATATGTGTTTTCTCAGGTGGGTATGACAAAAATAAAATACAACACGGTGTATTCCGCACCACCCTCGGTCCCAGCCCTCCCGCGCGTCGGATCGTCCTCAGGCCGTCGGGCGATCCTTCCCGACGTCGGGCTGGTACCTCGGGTGATACGGAATACACCGTTTTGTATTCTATATTTACAATAACCATCAAGCATTCATTTTCCTCAGCTTCAACAATTATTGATTCAAAGCAGTTTCTATGTCAATCTTAGTTGTTCCTAGCGGTATACCTCACAATGGGAATCGCAATGATCAATCCGAACACATACAAGGCGAGACAGAGACGGTCCAGGACCTTAACAAGCTGGTGGTAGTCCGTCTTCGGAGCCGCATCTTTCGACGCCTCAGTGGTTTGGGGTTGGCCCGAGGTCCCAAGGGACTCCACGGCATCACTAAGGGCATTGATGGACTTCTGAAGAGACAGCAGGACTTCGACACTTTCTGGCTCGGCTTCAGATGGTTTGCTAATGGCGAAAGAATAGCATTGGACATGGCTTCGTGGTGAAGGAGGCCATTTTGTTTTTACTTAACGTGGAAATAGACTTTTGATGTTTAACAACGTTACTTTCTTAACCTTATCTGTGGTGCTTCGTGGTGAAGGAGGCCATTTTGTTTTTACTTGACGTGGAAATAGACTTTTGATGTTTAACAACGTTACTTTCTTGACGTTATCTGTGGTAACATGCATGTGTGCAATGTGGCACAAGTTGGAAAGGGGTAGCAGATTTACACCTCCACAGTGTGTGTGTGTGTGCTTACCTGTCCTTTACCATCAGGCCTTCCACCATCTCAATGTCATGCACATTCACGACAGTGGGGCGACGTGCTGGCTTGGTCAGGTCTCCGAGGAACACCAGGCGAGCGAGATGCCCGAGAAACACCTTCTTTACAACGGGCGGGAGGTCTTTCTTCTACATAGAACAAAACTCATTCTGATATGCAAATATGTGATAAACACAGGCCTGATTATTGCCACATAAAACAAAGGTTCGGAGACCTCATATCTCCATGAAATAGTTCAATTATGTAAATGACCGCCATTTGCATAATGTATGCTTAGTTATGTACACCTGCAAATAACCTACGCTGGTCACTATGTCGATTGTCCAATCATTTACCAAACCAATGAATTATGGCACTTTTACATCGATTATGCAAATTAGGGACTTATTTGCATAATTGGTATATGCTAATGTTCCACCTGCCAAAAAATACATATATTACATGTATTTGAGTTCTATAAAGGAAACACTGCAAATACAGATTTTCCTCATTAAATATACAAATAAAGTGTCAGTTTGCATAATTTGCTCTTTCTGATGTGCATCTCTAAGCTACAAACATACCAAATATCATGTGAATGTGTCGTTCCCTTCAGTTATCCTCCTTAGAAGATTTTGACAAAAATGCCCCTGCAGTTCTAGAGCAACCTGCTAGGGGGCCAAAATGTACACCATATATTCCTTATGTCACAAGCTATCTGCCATCCAAAAATCAAGACCACAGCACATCCAGTTCAAAAGATCCAAAAAACGAATTTCTGCTGCAGTACCAAGGTCACATACCAGGGGGCCCAAAATTCACCTTGACCTTGACACCCAAAACTATATCTCCATTTTTCATGGAGATAACGAGGAAAAGGTGTGGCAGTCCCATGGGCACGAATTTACAATAAAACACATTGAACTGAGTTAGGCATATCGGTGTAAAACCTTAAACCATGCCCAATGGTATAACGACCTCGTAACTTATATCAAATTGCAGGCTCCTGGTTGGTCAATGAATCCAGACTATATGATAATGTTTTTAAGAGACTCACCCTTGAGCTGATCCTGATGACTATTAAGCTGTAGATCACAAAAACTCCCATCATGCACATGTACACGATGACCAGTTTACCTAGGATGAAAAAAAGTGGTTACCGTATCAATTTAGAACCAAGGATTATCTTTTTTGATAATGATAAAACTGTGCAAAATGGTTGGAAACTTTTCATATGGCATGTAAGGTTATAGATACGTATGACGTTATGATAGAAACATATCTAGCTTGGACCTAAGAACAAAAAATTTGTGTTTACGGTCCGGTTAGGTTTTTCTTATGCCCTAGCTAATTTTAGTTGTTTGACCTAGCAAAAAACCTGCCAGCCCTAGTTTTTTTGGTCAACCTCTGGCCCTGGCAAGGTACATAGATCTTTTTTTATCTGACATCTAAGTGATAAAAGACGTTGTAGAATCGTGTTCCACCACGTTCTCTTTATTTCTGTTTCAATAGAAAAACTGTGCTTGTGCAATGCATATCTGTATAATCAGAACATGATGTTCAGGATACCACTATCCTGACTCCAGATACATGTTTTGTCATGTACATACGACTTCAGTTTTACATTAATTGTTAAACAGTATTTTCTGGACCACTTTGACTGAAAACTAAATACAAGAGAGAGTTCCTATCAACCAACCCTAATGTTTTCAGAGACATAATCGGATATATAACGTTAAGACTTTTACCTAGTCCTAATCTTTAGATAATGGATTAAATCCCGTACCTATAACAGGCATGGATCCCTTGGTCGGCAGGACATCCGAGATGAAAACCAGAGAGACCACCATCGACAACAGAATCGTCATCCCGAAAGAGAGACGATCTCCCTGTCAAAAACAGTGGATCATCGATTGAAAGTATTCATTGATATTAATCAGGAAGAATTTTTGATGATTGTATATCTGTATCTGTATAGCAGGCATGACCGCCCATCTGCGTACACACGCGGCGCGGCAGCAGCTGGTTATATTACACTGAACGACTTGATACACATACGTTTTCCCCCTCTCCCCCTTCTCTCTCACTCCCTCTCTCCCTCTCCCTCTCCCTTCCCCTCTCTCTCTCCCTCTCTCCCCCTCTCCCTCCCCCCTCTCTCCCTCTTCCTCTCTACAAACCTGATGAAATTATGTTCGTAAGAATTATATAGTACGCCTTTCGCATGCGTCGGACTTGATAGATCGAAACCGATGCCAATGTGACAAACAAAAGACTGTCCATCTTAATTAGCAGTACTAGTTCAACCAATGATACGAGGGGCGTGCAATTAGTAATGGTCCTGACCCATTTCCCATAGCAGGAGATTAATAAAACTTGGCACAGTTATTAGTCTTTCTCTTCATAGGAATCACCCAGAGTTATGCATTTCTCCCATCGTTTGATGCAGCTCTGGACACCGATTTTGTAGGACACCCCAGGTTGGTCCTCCAACTGATGCCTCATCAATGGCACAAGAGGGACGACCAGGTCTGGGAGCTGTTTCCACAGACTTCCAGCCACGTTTGAATTCAGGATGCCAGCGTTTTACAAGGTCATATGATGGGGCATCATCACCATAAGTTTCATTTATTTCATCAAAAGTCTTCTTTGGTGTGCGTCCTTTCAAATACAAAAACCGGATCACTGCGCGACACTCAACTGGTTCCATTTCACACCTGGTCCATTTCGCACCTGACTAAGTTCAAACACCAGTAAATCAGAAACCACAATTAGTTCAGAGCTGTCTTTTGCAACATAACCCATAGAGATATGAATTATTACACAGACAAAATTTCATTTAGATCAGACAACTGGAAGTGGGTCAGGACCATTACTTATTGCACGCCCCTCGTAGCATGACAATTAGGAAATTAACAAATAAGGGATTGGCTGCATTTCCGTATTTGCATTATTATTATTATTATTATTTTCAATTTGCATCCCTTAAGGGACTAATGGATCAGTCTACGTTAATCTAAATTGTTACATCTTTCGGTGCATATAACATTTATTATTTGATCTTATGTTGTGAAAAATTGTGTGGTTTGGGGAAAATTAAATGGGAGCTGATTTTAGAAATAAGCTTGTCTGTTTGCCTCATTGACCTCGTTTTCGATTTATCATGGCCGCCGCGTGAGAAAATTGTAATGTGCAGTTACTCAGTTTACCGACTTATTGAACTAACCTTCTCAACCGGCAGCACAAAGATGATGCACATGAGCACAGAGAGGATGATGACAGGCGACAGTGTAGTACAGAAGTCGGCCGTTGGGTTGCGGTCAAACGTCATGTTTATACAGGCAAGACCGTCTTCCACATTAACCTGGTAGAAAAGGGAATGAAAACAAAATATGTTGCAAAAACACGTGACGTGCAGCTTTACACGAATGATGCTCACAATGTGGCTAATCAAAGTAGCAATGTAGCAACTCTATTCATCAACATATAAGATTGAAAATAGCTTCATAGGTGTGCCCTATGTGGCAGAGACTGTCATTCTCGTATAGCCTGTTTAGCCATAGCCAACACTGTAGGGCTAATATCAATTAGGATTTTACTATGGTCAATATCGACCGAAGGAGGCAATACATCACCAGCCTCAAACTAGCTTTCTCTATTTTCTCATGATCGCTTCTGTTACTGCCAATGGCGACAATCGCTTCACCCATACCATCTTTTTCTATGTTAACATCTGGACAGCTTTTTAAAAAGGTATATTGTTTTTTCTTTAAATATTTATTGTATTTTAAATAAACAGAAATAACAGAAGAATACATAATGAGAATAGAGATGGAGACAATAACTGAGACAAAACATAAACATAAACCACGGATCCAAAAATAGATAACAATACTACAGCGGGAAGAAAATAATACCAACCAAATAAACTAATACAGCAGTATAAGGTAGTATTGTTTACATAAGAAAAGTAACATCAGTGTAAATTAATGGTAGATTGTAAACAAGAATAATCTCAAGTAAAGTACAGACACATAAGAAACCATCAATACAACACTTCGCTTTAAATACTAGTGAAAATAATCGAATAATGCAAAACCACAAGAGTAACAAAAGACAAAAGGAAAATAGAGGGGTTTAAGAAATGATGTGAAGTATTTCTCCCCATTTACTGTAGTGAACTGCCAATTTGTTCTTTCTGGAAGCTATTATAAATTCCAATTTGTAAGAAGTCTTAATATATGAGATAAAATGGTTTAATAATAGGTGTTTTTCTTGCTGTTTGTAAATAAACAATTTTGCCATTAATATTAGTGTATTGTTCAGCCTAGGGGAATTTACTGTTAGATCACCCAAAATTACACTTGCTAAATCTATGTGTAATGGTTCACTCGATACTCGTTCGTGCCATTTCTTAACATCCCTCCAAAATTGGGAAACTCTTGGACATTCCCAAAATAGATGCAGTGTATCCTCTTGCTCAATTCCATAGTGTATGCAAATAGGGCTGTCCGAGAGTTTCCAAATATATAACATTTTTCTGGTAGGTAGAAATTTATGTAACATCTTAAATTGGAAAAATCTTAGTCTCGGACATATTGTAGTCTTGTATACCAGTCTGAAAACTTGTTTCCATGGTATTATTATGTCAAGTATTTCTTCCCAATATGTTTGGATTTTAACTGGGGTTTGGACTACGTTATTTGTTAAAAGAGTTGTCATGTATATATCTTTATTTATCTTACGTGCCCCCAACCAGGAATAGTTTGATATGAAGGGTGCACTAGGTCCTATAGTAAGTGGTTTATCCTTAAGCTGTCTTTTCCAGGTGCTTGGGATAGCGGAGATTATTTGATTATATTCCATCTTTTGAAGAATTTCCCCAAATTTCAGCGATAATTCCTCATATGACAAAAATTTTCCATTTGTATCTAAAAGGTCACTTCCATACCTTCCACTTTGCCCACCACTGATTGACCACATCCGCACGACCGTCCGAGTCACAAGTCATGAAACTTTCGATGAGGGGTTTGAACTCGGTAACGTTTTCCGCGCAGCCAAACCTTACCAAGCGAGTGTCTACTCTCAGACACACATCACACCCCATGGTATCAAATGGAAAAAGAGCCGAATCTGTAGATAAAAAGATTCATCTTAGTATCTGTCTCTTTCTTTTTACCTATCTTCAAAGGTCGTTCGGTATATTCTCGGCCTCAGCCAGAGACATGGGACACAACTCAAAATTCTGGGCATACATACAAAGTATGATGCATTTTAGGACAATAATGACCAAGAAGTAAATCATTTGTGAGCATTACTTTACAGTTTGATAGGTGGAGCTCAAATGAAATATGAACATGTACATACATTGTGCGTTGAAACTATTTGGAACAGCAACAATTGAACTGTGCAAATTCCATCTCCTACATTTTACCCCTTACATTTCTACAGTACCAACCATAATATGATAATGACGTGATGCATGTCTTTATCATATAATTGTTGGTACTGTACAAATGTAAGGGGTAAAATGTATTTGATGCATGATATTGAAACAATTATGCCTTTTGGAACAAGAAGAAATGGCTTATTATGTTATTGAATTTTACCGAGTTCACACGTTGTCGTCACGACATCAATGATGGTCCACTCAACTAGCCCATCGCTGGTGACTGTGACAGTGGCTTCAGAGAAGTCTCTAAATCTGGCGTCGCCACTGCAGCAATCGACACAGTCATTGTCAGTTAGGAACCAGTAGTCTTCAGAGAAACAGACTAACTGATCCAAAGTGCAGTTATTGGTCTTTGGAACAAATTTTATCTAGAGTAATGAATAAAAATAGGTCGTGAAGTGACGTGAACATTGTTTTCCTCATTACATCATTAATATTAAGCAGTAGCTTCGTTTCTATAAATAAGTTCATAGAGGAGCTACTGGTACTTAGATTTCGTGTATCTAATGAGAAAAGAATATTTACTTTGGATGAAGATAGACTTTGGGGGTCCAGACACGTTTCCTGGACACGGAGATGTTTCTGACATTGTCGTTCTGTTTGCTGGTCCAGGACAGGCGGTTGTCCGTCCAATGCTGGAAGAAGAAAAAACACTCAACAACCTTTCCAGATACTTTGTGACACGGACATTAGATAGATACTTTGTGACACGTTTAACGTTTTTGTGACCGCCAGACCGACAGAACTGCGTATGAAAACGGCAAGACAGCAACGTTCAAACACGGTTTTTCGCATCTTTGACAGAAACGGTGCCAGATTATAAAGCGCCATGATACTCACTAGCCTGAAGGCAATCGCTGAGAACATGTCCTCGTTCTTGGCGTCCTGAAACCATAAAAATTTTCAAACACATTACAGTTAATGCTGATGTACATACAACAACTATGTCATGTTATGAACAATCTTCTGTACAATTCTCAATCGTCATTTACATTAATGAAAGGCTAGAGAGCTTTTCTCAGTTGATGAGAAAACGATCACTGCCTACATTAGTGGTTGCATCGAACAACCCCCAGGATATGTATAGAAATCATATGATCAATGGAAAGTATGATATGATGCAAAACTGTAATAACTGTTTGGTCATGAACTGTGTAAACTTCAATACGAAGATGTAGATGTCCCACTTACGGCGTCAATGATGTTCACTGCTACACCTTCAAACGTGACATTGACCTGTTTCCTACTGGGCGCCAGTTCAGGGTTGTAACGTTTTGGATGGAGCAGTGTTTTTGCAAGTAACAACCTGTGATCGACTGGATAGCAACAAGAAGATTCTTCATGGATCTTTCACGAGATACATTTTTTGTGTGTAAAATATCAGATATTCGTACGTTAAGCATGAATAGACTTGCTGTAAAAAAGTACGTTTTGGCCACCCCCACCCCAAAACATATTCGGATGCCCTGCATAACATTACATTACAGAAATATGCATCTATGCAGCTAAGAAACAGAACTAAAGTAGCGAAGCCAAAGGAAAACTGCTTTAGAAGAAGCAAGCTTATAGTTTATACATCTAGCTTGTACCTATCTATCTATCTATCTATCTATCTATATCTATCTATATCTATGTACCTATATGTATCTATCTATAGCTATCTATCTCTATCTCTCTCTCTCCCTCCCTCCCTCTCTCTCTCTCTCTCTCTCTCTCTATATATATATATATATATATATATATATATACATATATAGTGCATAGTGTTTGGTTCAATGGTACAAAATCCACGTCAGCTTATTCTAGGGTTAAACTCAAAGCTCACCTTTGCACGTTGGATTTGTCTTGCTCCATGTTCTATCTTCGGTGCATGTCATCCACATGTCTTCCTCCTCCATGGAGAAGCCTACGTCACAGCTGATGTCGACGTGATCCCCTATCCTGTAGAAATTATATACTGGACTTCTGCTTCCCGATACCACAACAGGAGGAACTCCACATCCGCGGCCGCGTTCTGGCAAGATGTGATAATAAAACAAAAAACAGAGGGGTAAATTGGGTGGGGGGGGGGATTCATCGTTAAAAACGGGGTAGGGAATTTCGCCTATTGGGTCAGTTAGTCGACCTTGCTGAAGCTTGATGTTTCTGACTTACGGAGAAGAGATGCTGCCACAGTGAGCATAGTTCAGTGCATAGAAGTGATCAATGGCCTTGCACTGAGCAAACTCGTTAAAAAACATAGTGAATAACATAATATACAGCTTCTGTTTATCATTTCTTTTCCATATCCAAATGTGTAAACTGCTATGAGTTATCCTTATTGTTTTCAGAACCTTTGATCTAGTCGAGCGTGCTAACCATTACTCCAACCTTCCTCTAATTCATCCTCCTACGCACAGTCCACAACGGCTAGCTAATTGCTTATTGGGGCCCTGCTGTCTGGTGGCCCACCAGCAGTTACTGTCGCCACAAACCAGCTGTCAGCCAATCAGAGAATAGGCCTTTCTTGGGCTTTCTGTTTACGAAAGCCATGTCGCAAAGGCCGCTGGGAAGCTATCAGCCAATCATGTTACGTCTTACATAGCTCCATCCTCCTACGCCCGATCCCCAACGGCTGTCCATATAAGGGTAAGCTCATTAATATTTATAAGCAGGGCGGTCAGTAACTGATCTGAGTGCACCAGACAGCAGAGGTGACCATAAGGAGTTTCGACATGACTGTGGTCCCACTGCTGCGGAGAACGCCTTTATTAGTAATGCTCTGTTTTACTATAACGCAATACCGAGAATAGTAGACGGAGAAACCCTTACCATTGCAAGGCATCAAACCACATGGTTCACGTAAGACGACTGTTTGGTTTTCGTCCCAGACTTCTTTCACAAAGCAGAAGGGTTCTGAAGATTCATCTGTGAAAGGTAGACAGATAGAACCAGTTGTCCAGCTAGCTTAAGGTCGCAACATTACTCGTAAGGATTTTCTCTGTCTGACAACATAAGACATGCTTGCCGTAAAAATCTATAATGGGTTTTATTCAATACGAAAATGCCCAATATTTTGCATTTTTTTTGTGTGTTCATCATTTTGACATGGAAAAAATGCCTTTTCCCTCTTACCTTTTTATTTAATTAGAGAAGTTGAAGGATCAGAACTCAGTTGGTTTTGTAGCTGAAGGAATATCCTCTCAGCCTATATACAGTTATTTTGTTTCAGGATAATTCCCTGGAAGAGATGGTCGCTAGACTTGAGGGTGTGTAGCTTCTAATTCAAACCCGAAATAAACTGGGTGTACCCCGTAAGTGTCTACCACACTAGTATCACTTGTAATACCCTCGTTCACTTTTTGAATACCGGAATGAATGATTTGTTGCCTGTGCTACTATGTTTTGTTACTTCAATTCTTGTTACAAAGTTTATGTTGTTTATCTTGAAAATGTATCCATCTTTTTTCGCCCTATCTCATTATTTTTGCAGAGGATGTCATCCATAAAATTTACTTATTGTGGCCTAAGATATAACTAGAGACTTGGTTTAAGTAATAACTAGCGCAAGAAGTAGACCTGGTAAGAAATTCCGACAGTAGTTCTTTTGTAGGTTGTCCCAGTTGTCGCGCGCCTCCATTGGTCCAAGTGCGTCGGGACTCGTCCAATGGAGGCACTTATTTTCGGGCCGAGTTTCCTTTCCTCTGTAGTTTTCTCCTTTGCCGAAGTAGCAATCTGTATACAGGTTAGATTGATCAGTAGATTACAAGTAATACAACCTAACTGCCTGGTGCAGTAAAAAGGTAGTACAGTGCCAGCAAGGGCGCGGTCACAAAGGTCGTGCAATCGTCGTAGGATTTTGATGCGGTAGGATTTTCAATTCAAACAGGCTGTGGCAGAATCAACTGACAAGGATCCAAGGCAGCCTTTTTTGTTGCAAGACAGCTGTACTCTGATGGAAACATGCATGGCCGTAAAAAAAAACACACATAAAGTTGACCGCACGACCTTTGCATCCTCCTACGCAGGGTACATCCAACAACCAAACGGCCTGTCTGGATGTACCCTGCTGTTTCAACCGTCACTCTTAGTTCCTGTGGACCCCCCCCCCTCCAAAAAAAGCTGTCAGCCAATCAAAGAATATGCCTTTCAGTTTTCGAAAGGGGTCTCGCGTATATAAGGGTAAGCTTATTAATATTTATAAGCAGGTCGGTCAGGAACTAAGAGTGACGGTTGGAACAGCAAGGTACATCCAGACAGGCCGTTTGGCTGTTAGATGTACCCTACGTAGAAGGATGGACCTTTGTGACCATGCCCTAACGTGCACCCGATGATACACCGTGTGCAGGGCGCAGGCTTATGTACTAAGTCTTATAGTTTGCAACCGTGACAAATATCATGAACCACAGCTACACTACACATAGGACTGTGCTTCAGTTTAGATGACATGCACAAAATGCATGGATGTCCATATGGATGAAAATCTTAAAGGTCATTCTATTGACTCACATGCGCATTGCTAGCCTAGGGCACCGAATAGAGACTTACCTACACACGGACTACCTAAGAGGTATCAAATCTGTTTTCATTCGTTTTTACATTTTGCTAACTTCCTACCTTTACTAGCTTCGGAAGTTTCCACGTTGACGCATTCAGTGGTGTTAAATCGGCAGGCATCAGGCAAAGACCCGGCAGTGGCTGCTGATGAACATGCCGACCGCACCTCCTGGCACCATGACTGGCAGGGTAGTTGTTTGCTAATGACGCAGAGGAGATACAGTTTAGCCATCGCAATGTAGGTATTAATGTTTCTGATATAAATGCGTAATCCTATTCAGACCGGGCTTTTTTTGGCATCCTGGGACCTGGGAGAACCCCCCCCCCCCCCACACACACACACACGTAATTCCTAAACTACTTATCGTATGACCACCAAATCTTAACAGAATGTCGTACAAGTAAATTTAGAGGAAAATATATTTGACATCACTATGACGTAACATGACGTCATTGTGACGTCAGTTATGTGACTTCATTGCCTGAAACCGTGGAAAAAGGTTACTACCGGAAAACTTTAAAACATGCAACGAAACAGAAAGAATTGCTAACAGAATAGTTATGTCTGCTAAGACTTCTGCTGTTATACGGAACAGCAACGACGCCAAATGACGTCACAAAATGACGTCCTCTCGAATTTCTAACAATACATTTTATTCAACAAATCCCAAAAGACAATGAATGAAGTACTAAAAACGTTCAAATAAATGTTGTATTTAACATACTTGGTGGTGACGAATTTTAAGGGACAATTACCACGTTATGCTAGTGGTTATGAAACGTCCCCCCATCTGATGAATGATCAGAAATTACAACTTGACATTGATTGCTTTCGCATATTTGTCCGATGTCCTAGTTAATCAATTATATGGTTTATTTACTAATTGATTCATTAAATGATTAGTTGACCGGTTGTCTATGGAGAATACATTTTGTAATAAGTCAATTCAATAACTGCCCTGATTTTAAACGATTAATGCATATGCATGTTACAAAAAAGCCCAGTGGCAGTGTTTTCAACCATAGATCGGAATGCCACAGATATAACAGATGCTCTATGTGATGACATGATCGAGCCATTGCGACTTTTTGAAAATTATATTCTACTAATCAGCTCATAAATCTATGTCACCTTCCTGCAAGCCATCGGGGCATCAAGAGTGCACACAGAAAACGTTGGACTTGCGGATGGCACGAAATATTGACCGACTCCATCTCCTCCCATTGCCGTGAAGTCAAAACATCCTGGTCACTTTCGTGGCCGTAAAAGTTGGGAAACGTTACCCAGTCGAAGTTCAGGCCTTTGCAATGCTTATCAAACTCTGGAGGGACGGTGTGATTCACTGAAAAGTGATAGAAAGAGGAACGATCAAGCAACCACCCTTGCCGAAAATCCAACGGCTGAAAGAAGTAGTTCTAAGTTAGGTGGTGAGCGCATGCGTAAAAATTAACGTACGGTTTATATATAGAATACATTGAATCTTCTACTAATATATGTTAGATTGCATTTATACCATGTATCAGAATAACGTGATAATAGGAAGTATAAAAGAAGTATCGCAATATTGTGAGAGCCTGGCTACCGAACATGAAACATATATTACGACCATGAATAGCTATGTGTTACCAAAATTCCCCTTCGGAGTTGCCCAGTATCTTGCAAAGAATCCAGGCCGTGACACAGAATCATCTGATATAAAATCTACCGACAGGACGTTGGAAATCGATATCATCTCTTTCGGCACCACAATCCCACAAAACGTCTCTGTAGAAGAAGAAGAATGCCATTGAACAATGATGTTGCTATATAAAACAAACACAGTATTTCAATGTTATGTATGTTCTTATCATGGAAGCTCACTGAACAGATCTAGAGACGGTGGGTGTCATAAATTTCCTGGCACGTTTGACCAATTACTGACGACACGTATCCGCAAAATCACGTGTCGCGATCACGATCAAGAAGAAGGCGACAGTGGTCGTGAAACATGTTATCCGTGTGTACTTCTGTGTTGGAAGAAAGTTAAGCATTGCATATCATGTCTGTTCTATTCTATTTTGTGTGCTTTTGAGAGAAGGGGTTGCACGAGCAACCTCCATGGAGGAGCTCCACAGAGCTGACCTCCATGGAGGTTGCTCGTGCAGATCTCCAGCTCCACCGAGCGAGCTCTATGCGCTATGAATACAAACACTTGGTTCTCGTCACCTTCATGGAATTTTTAGTACTACATGGAGGAGCTTCTCTCGTAGAGGACAAACAACCGGACTGAACTAGCAGCTGTACGCAAAACATGCTACACGGGCTATGAATGTAAACATTTGGATCACGTAACCCAAAACAAATTGGTCTTAGCGCTCTATACGGTAACAGAGGGCTGTTTGAGTAGCACTCTACGGGTTATGAATGTAAAAAACTTGGTTCACGAAACCCAAAACAAATCGGTCTTAGGGCTCCATACAGAGATACTGTAAACAACAAACACACAGAGCCGATAGCTGATCGAGCAGCTCCACGGGCTATATGAATGTAAACACTTGGTTCACGTCACCATCAACAAATCGGTGTTTAGGGCTCTATACAGGGATACTGTAAAACAAAACACACGGAGCCGATAGCTGATCAAGCAGCTCCACGGGCTATATGAATGTAAACACTTGGTTCACGTCACCATCAACAAATCGGCGTTTAGGGCTCTATACAGGGGGACTGTAAACAACAAACACACGGAGCCGATAGCTGATCAAGCAGCTCCACGGGCTATATGAATGTAAACACTTGGTTCACGTCACCATCAACAAATCGGTGTTTAGGGCTCTGTACAGGGATACTGTAAAACAAAACACACGGAGCCGATAGCTGATCAAGCAGCTCCACGGGCTATATGAATGTAAACACTTGGTTCACGTCCCCATCAACAAATCGGCGTTTAGGGCTCTATACAGGGGGACTGTAAACAACAAACACACGGAGCCGATAGCTGATCAAGCAGCTCCACGGGCTATATGAATGTAAACACTTGGTTCACGTCACCATCAACAAATCGGTGTTTAGGGCTCTATACAGGGGTACTGTAAACAACAAACACACGGAGCCGATAGCTGATCAAGCAGCTCCACGGGCTATATGAATGTAAACACTTGGTTCACGTCACCATCAACAAATCGGTGTTTAGGGCTCTATACAGGGATACTGTAAACAACAAACACACGGAGCCGATAGCTGATCAAGCAGCTCCACGGGCTATATGAATGTAAACACTTGGTTCACGTCCCCATCAACAAATCGGCGTTTAGGGCTCTATACAGGGGTACTGTAAACAACAAACACACGGAGCCGATAGCTGATCAAGCAGCTCCACGGGCTATATGAATGTAAACACTTGGTCCACGTCACCATGAACAAATCGGCGTTTAGGGCTCTATACAGGGGTACTGTAAACAACAAACACACAGAGCCGATGGCAAACCCCCTTTCCCGGCACAAGAGAACTTATGTAATGTTGAAAATCGCGAACCAAGACACCCCCCCCCCATAAAAAACCGACCCGTTCGAAGACTGCAACGAAGGCGACTGCGGGTTTCTAAGTGGAGTAGCCAAAACAGGCGAGATACGTGCTTGAATCGGAGAGATCTCATATATTAGCGTGCAAAATTCTCAAATAGAATAATGATATAGATTATATAATGGTACTTGATAATTGTTATATGGTTTATATAAGTACCCAACAATGTTGCAAACCTCGTTCCAAGGAAGTTTTCTCACCTCCTTGCTTGTACATACCAAGTGTTTGATATTAAAACCTTGTACTTTGACTTAATCACTCTAACGCACTTTATGACCAAGCCAGCATGTACAGGTTCGTAGAGAACATCGTGACCTTCACATGTGCCGGTAGGACCAATGGAGAAAGTGACATTGAAGTAAAGGGTCACACCTTTCTCCACCAACCTCTGCTTGGAAAGTTGTAGATCTCTCTAGTCAGCCAGCTGTTTTTTTTCGGCGTGTACGTGGTAAAGCCGATATCGTATTAGCACGGGGTGTAAACTTCCAGCTTTCTTTGCGAGAGCGACAAACAATTCACCGATTGCTTCATTCAATGAACGGGTTGTTTTAATTTGCCACGAAAGGGAAAAATCATTGTTACAGTAGTGTTTGTGTCTGTGAGTGTGGCGGGAAGGGGGTGGTTTGTGAAATATGATTTCTTGAAGGTGAAGCAAACATGTACCATGTCTGTCTTAACAGGGGTGTATTCAGGAAATATTTGCGGAATTCATACGAGCTCTAAGGATCGTATGGATTCCGTAAAACTCATATGAATTAAGTCAGATTCGTATGTTTCTTTAATCTCCAAGCAGATCCTACAATGGCCGATAAGGTTAATAAGTACCAAACTCAGACGAAGGAGTGTAGTGAGCACAAAAGGTGTCTTTTGCCTGAATTGTGAGGAGCTTACAAACTCGTGTTCAATATTAAAACCTTTGAGATTAATATTGAATCAATACTAGTAGTCAAAGATAGTTTGCGCAAACTGTACTTTGACATTACTCTTCCCACGGAGCTTTTATCATTTTTGCGCTACCAGACTACATGACCCACTCTCCAAGCAAGCATGTACTGGTTGGTAGAGTCTTCAACATTGTCAACTTCTCATATGCCGGTAGGACCAGCGGGGAAAAGTGACCTTTGGGCTGGTCACACTTTACTCCACCAACATCTGCTTGGAAAGTTATACGCCAGTCAGCCAGCTGCTTCCGGCGTCAGTGTCCTGGCGTGGTAAGGTCGCGCTCTGGGGCGATTTCGGATTAGCACGGAGGTGCGAACTTTCAGCTTTCCTGGCGAGAGCCAACAAACCGCTTCATTCAATGAATGGGTTGTTTTGATTTCTTCTCAGACACCAAGAACTTTCTTTGAGATTAGGATTACGGAATTCATACGAGCTCTACTAATCGTAAATATATCGTGTGCATTTCGCAAACCTCTTTTGAATTCAAATCCGTGTGTTGTTTGGTAATGAATCGTTTAAAATAACTATAAATTCGTACATATAACCTCCTTGATTAAACTCTTATGAAAGCCGTTATATTCTTATAAAAACAGGCACTCCTGGCTTTGGAGATCTCCTCATAACAGGTTTAAATTCATATCTTTATGAAGCCATATGTGTTTTCTTTCGTAGTGGACCAACAGATCTCTACAAACTTGTCACAGGGCTGAAGTAAACCAAGGAGGTTAAACCTCCTTGAGTAAACCAATAACAGCTATTAGCATGAAGGTGCAAAGTTTCCTCATTCTTTACAATGGCAAACAAACAAGTATCTATTCTCCTAGCAGAGGTTGGGTCCCCACGTGAAGGGAGCGAACCGATAAATTCCGACTACTTTTCCCAACTCACCATTCTGTGATCAAAATCCGCTTGAAGAAAAAAATATTCACTTTCTTGGGTAATTCAATGGTACGTTAGGTAATGGGTATTGATTTGTCCGCATGATTTGTAACCTCCTTGTTTATATTCATAGTGCGTAGAGGTGCTCGGTCAGCTATCGGCTCTGTGTGTTTGTTGTTTACAGTATCTCTGTATGGAGCCCTAAACACCGATTTGTTGATGGTAACGTGAACCAAGTGTTTGCATTCGAATATAGCCCGTGGAGCTGCTGGATCAGCTATCGGCTCCGTGTGTTTGTTGTTTACAGTATCCCTGTATAGAGCCCTAAACACCGATTTGTTGATGGTGACGTGAACCAAGTGTTTACATTCATATAGCCCGTGGAGCTGCTTGATCAGCTATCGGCTCCGTGTGTTTGTTGTTTACAGTATCGCTGTATAGAGCCCTAAACACCGATTTGTTGATGGTGACGTGAACCAAGTGTTTACATTCATATAGCCCGTGGAGCTGCTTGATCAGCTATCGGCTCCGTGTGTTTTGTTTTACAGTATCCCTGTATAGAGCCCTAAACACCGATTTGTTGATGGTGACGTGAACCAAGTGTTTACATTCATATAGCCCGTGGAGCTGCTTGATCAGCTATCGGCTCCGTGTGTTTTGTTTTACAGTATCCCTGTATAGAGCCCTAAACACCGATTTGTTGATGGTGACGTGAACCAAGTGTTTACATTCATATAGCCCGTGGAGCTGCTTGATCAGCTATCGGCTCCGTGTGTTTTGTTTTACAGTATCCCTGTATAGAGCCCTAAACACCGATTTGTTGATGGTGACGTGAACCAAGTGTTTACATTCATATAGCCCGTGGAGCTGCTTGATCAGCTATCGGCTCCGTGTGTTATGTTTTACAGTATCCCTGTATAGAGCCCTAAACACCGATTTGTTGATGGTGACGTGAACCAAGTGTTTACATTCATATAGCCCGTGGAGCTGCTTGATCAGCTATCGACTCCGTGTGTTTGTTGTTTACAGTATCCCTGTATAGAGCCCTAAACACCGATTTGTTGATGGTGACGTGAACCAAGTGTTTACATTCATATAGCCCGTGGAGCTGCTTGATCAGCTATCGGCTCCGTGTGTTTGTTGTTTACAGTATCTCTGTATGGAGCCCTAAACACCGATTTGTTGATGGTGACGTGAACCAAGTGTTTACATTCATAGTGCGCAGAGCGCTGCTTGTTCAGCTATCGGCTCTGTGCTTGTTGTTTACAATATCTCCGTATAGAGCCCCAATACCGATTTGTTTTGGTTAACGTGAACCAAATATTTACATTCATAGTTCGCATTTGTTGAAGGTGCTAGTTCAGCCCGTCCCCGTTTGTTTTTCTTCTACGAGAGAAGCTTCTCCATGGATTAAAAAAAAATCATGAAGGTGACGAGAACTAAGTGTTTGCATTCATTAGTGCGTAGCGCCCGTTTCGTGGAGCTGGAGGGCTGTACGAGCAACCTCCATGGAGGTGCTCTGTAGAGCTCCTCCATGGAGGTTGCTCGTGCAGCCCCTATTGGCTTTTGATAATATCCTAATAAATTGAGCCATGGCTCTGGCCAAGGAATATATTCTACATTTAAAATATGGAGTGAACCGAAGGAGCATACCAGGATCATTGATACTGCCGTGCACAACGACATAGTCCCAGAGACAGAAAAATATTCCTTCCAGATCAAAATCGACGAACTTCAAGTGCACCACATCATCACTATCAGCTTCAATCCTCCAGGTCATATTCGTATTATCTGCAATAAGAATGTCATAAATGATGATTCATTTTTCTGTCAAGTGCGAATGATAGTTTATCATTTTTTTAATGTTTTTATATTTTTTCAGCCAAGATGACATGGATCACACAACCGCATATATTGACAGTATGCGGTACACTGTTGGGACTGCAGAAAAGGCTAAATTTAATCTTGGTAAGTAATTTGGAAATGAGCATTGACAGGATGTATTGATATTTGTTTTACAAAAATGTTTGGCCTTACCAACAAATGTATGTGTATTAGAAATCACGAAAAGATTATGGACAGATTACAATAAGTCATTTGCGAAGGGTTTTCTGTAATCACTACACTGCAAGAACTTGGCTGATCGCAATATCTGCAATTTTGTAATATTTTCTTGCAATGTTATCAGTTGGAGCTGCTCTGCTGTTTAACTACATGTACGAGGGGTGATCAATATGTTTTCGGCCTCACCAAGAAATAACAAGCACAACTCAGATTTTCAGGCACAACTTCATAGTATGAAGTCTATTATCAATATCCTCCAAATTTCAAATCATTGGAGTAATTACTTTCCAGGCATTCGTTTTTCTTAAATTAGAAGGTAAGTGGCGAGAAAAAAGTGGTGTGAATTGTCATCAGACATGTGTGGGTCTAGTTTCCCATGCCATAAATTTACAAAAGGCATTGTCAAAATGTTTGATAATGATTCTCTTCCTATTTCAAGCAAAAAGAATTGGGTTTCTAACTTCCAGCATCGCAAATTGACCCATACAGTCAGGTCAGGTCAATTCTCCACGTTTTTTTCCTTCTCCCTCACTTAACGTTACTGGGTGTCGCCTGCAAAGTAATGACCACACTAATTTGAATTTTGGTACATATTTATATAAGAATTTATACTTGACATCTATGCTTCGAAATCTGAGCTGTGCTTATTATTTCTCGGTAAAGTTGAGGACTTATTGATAACCCCACGTACATGTATAAAGTCTTATATAAATGTGTACCAAACTTCAAATTATTGTGATCATTATGTTGCAGGCGACACCCAGTAACGTTAGGTAAGGGATAACGAAAAAAAAAGGTGGACAATTGATCTGCAACCTGAGGTGTGAGGTCAAATTGTCTGATCACACTTCACCCTTCTTTTTTCCCCCACTTACCTTCTAATTTAGAAAAAACGAATGCCTGGAAAGTAATGACTCCAATGATTTGTAATTTGGAGGATATTGATAAAAGACTTCATACTATAAAGTTGTGCCTGAAAATCTGAGTTGTGCTTGTTATTTCTTGGTGAGGCCGAGAACATATTGATCACCCCTCGTATATAGGCATAAAAACTCGGCAAACTTGTTCCGTCGTGGATAAGTACTGTAATGTACTGTTAGGTTGATGTTTATGTAGTAAACCACTTTTCTTTCTGGTTAAATTTAAAGATGTTTGAAAAGAATTATTTAAAAAATCAGTTAGAAATGTTCTTACTTGGATAGTTGTTTGGAAATCCCGGACTAGTGAAATTCCCTTCATGTCGTTCGGCCTGTAGGACGATGAGCGTCGCACTTTGCTGACCGCAAACAAAGGCAACGGAGACGAGTAGGACTGCGCAGAACGCGTCAATACGTCGCCTTACCATTCTTTCTGACCTGTGCAAGGGACGAAGCAAAGCTGAGAACCTTGTACTGAATGTTCCTAGGAAATGTTTCCAAATGTTCCTCGGAAAAAGAAACAATATTACTGCCCCTAGCAAATTCGTTGGAGAGCAAGAGTCCCACAAAGTTGTTTCAACCCCTTTTTACTTGGATTAGGAAGCCACCCCCCGGCCCAAAAGGAATGTAATCACCGCTTTAAATCGCACACAACAATTTAGACAGGGGTTACACTTAGTAAGTACCGTAGATGGTGTTGATTTATACGTTCGCGAATAAATAGCTATATGTCAGCTATATGTTTTAAAGTTGTCACCTTTATCTTATTTTCTGTGCTGTAAACATTTCTAATGCACTAACAAAAACACAATTGAACTCGAAAGGCCGACATTTGCTTAGGAGCAAATACAGCATATTTCAGCCATACCTTTTCCCATACAACATTTAACTGTCTCAAATAACCCCTGCTCGAAAATGGAACATTTAGGGGCACACCCCAGTTTCTCGCCCCCATTGAAACGTATAGTTAAGAGACTATTTTCAACGACGCCGTATTTCCAAACAAACTTTTTCCCCGGGAACTACACCTATACAGTATACAGGAAGTTAAAATGTAACATATGGTCTAACATATCTGATTTGCAAGAAAATTGTAGGACATAAAATTTCACAATATCCTAATGAATTTCGAAAGCCCGTAGCGATGACGTTATCGGTCAAGCTGCCCGGGGCGCTTCACTGTTTGCGTCCTCGGAGTGATACCCGGAAGCCAAGATTTGTCGACAAAAACTTACCAAAAACAACATATAGGGGTCGAAGTTTATACTAGCAGCGACTTGGATCCGCTACGCTAATTTTACACTGAGTAACTGGGCACTAAGGGACTGGTCGATATTTAGCGGGGGGGGGGGGACGGTCGTCTGGGAGGGGGGGGGCTAGGAAAAAAAATTGAGCCAGGGAGAGGGCCTAGGAAAAAAATTGAGCGGGGGGGAGGGCCTAGGAAAATTTTTTTGCTTGGACTATCAGTGAAATTGGTTCGTCAAAATGCCGGAAATGGCGTTTCAGAGGGTCAAGATTTCAAAATTTCCCCGGGCCTCAACAGGCTTGAGACGCCTCGCGCCCGGCAAGGCAAAAAAATTTGGTGGCTTCGGCGCTCCACATGCTGAAAATTCGCTCAGTATTCCCTCAGTAATATTTTCCTGCCGCGACTTCGACTCTATCTCTGTTAAACACCGCTACAACGTTGTAAAAGTATTGATGTTACAAAAGTATTTACCGTTTTAACGCTGGTATAAAAGAAGTAAACATTACAGAAAATGAAGTCTGTTTTTTAGTTCACAATTGAAAATTTGTTTACCTTTCTTTTGAAGCTGGCGCGGCAAAGGCATGAAGCCGAAGTTCATACCGGACGTGGTAGACTATTCTCAGAGTTCTACTGAATGGTATAATAATTTCTCGATAAAGTTACCAAAATGCGACGTAAAAAATGTACTTCCGGTTATGCAATGCCACCATTCAGTCACGGTGATAAAATTCAGCGCCTTAGAAAAACTTGTATATCTTGCCAACATCTGTGCACCAACACATGTCGGTATTTTCCTAAGATTTTACTGAAAAAATGACAGGAAAAAAGCCTCTTTTCTTTCATAATTTTGAACGCTCTGGAAGACGACTGGTGACAAAGTAAGTGCACGTGCTGTCTGTGAAACCGACGGCGAGACTTGTAAATTCAGCTACTTGAGCTCAAATCAAACGCATGCAGTACAAGACGTGCCCAACCCGATTCGCATGTGGGAAATGTTGTTATACGTGTCGTTACCATGACAACAGCCTTGCCTGCAGTCTTTAGATGTACGTATACCGATTAGACGGGGCGTGCCACTTTATGCGAAAAATCGAATTAACTTGCGACCAATCACAGCCAGCAGCGGCTCCAACAAAGGCGGTAACATAACGTCAATCAAGAAGAGGCACGAAACTTTGCGAAAATAACCCGAGAAACTGTCACTGGGACTGGATGACATACACAAGTATCTCGCTAAGGCGTCGACCTGTCAAGAAGTGGACGACGCGGAAACTATTGCTTCTACTACAACTGTTGAGGGACAAGGACAAGGGGCAGCGGTGCAGTCAGGGCTGACACCGATCGCGAGGAAACGACGCCAGGGCCGCGGTGGACGGCTCCACTGTCGAGCCCGTCGGTCTCACTAAATACCGAAAACAACCGAAAACAACCGAAAACAACCAAAAACAACCGAAAACAACCGAAAACAACCGAAAACAACTTGAAATTTACCGAAAACAACCGAAAACAACTCGACAAATACCGAAAACAACTCGTAGCCACCTAAAGAATGTCAAAGAAATCATGAACAACCTGTTGGAACCCGAAAAAAAAACGGAAAACAACTCGTAAACTACAACAATGTCTATATTATCTTCATCTACTGATTACTATCCCTTGAATTATTTTCTCCACGGCCGAGGGAGAGAATGGAGTGATTCTTAAGGAAGGATTCTTTCAGCAAAGGGGATGTAGCCGGTGAAAACACCTTTCCATCGATCACACGCTGTTTTATGGTGTAAAGTAAAATCCTTATTTTGATCATTTAGTTTAATCTGGGGCCTCTATGGTAATACACGTTTGCGAGTTTTCTATTCAAATCGATTTGTTATGGCAGCAGAAATGCGTTATAATTGAGCAAGAAATATACTAGATTGTTTTGGTTGCTAGAAATAAAAGGAAGTACACATTAGCTGAATAGGCAGCAGAATTTGCCAGCAGTAATTAATAAGCAAATCTATTTTCCAAGCAGAGATTTCGTCGGGGGATAGCAGTGACTGCTATTTCTTGTTGTGGCCAATACTACACCCCGCCCCTACCGTTACCTCTGCTTGGAGTTACACAATAGATGCCAAGTAATATAGATATCCATTGATGAGTTTGCGAGTTGACCAAGCAGTCCCGTTTATAACGTACAGGGTGGTCCGTGAATCTGAATGGGAACATTAATATATTCGAACAGGCAAAGGAGATCGTTGACTTTATTATTACTAATATTGTATTAATATCAGGGGTCGTCAAACAAATAAATCCATCGTAGCCTAACTCCTGTCCAAAATAAAGTCAAAATTATTAAATTATAGCCCACTGAAATGATTGTCTGTTGTTTATGGTTGTGTCGAGTTGTTTTCGGTAATTAGTGAAAGTTGTTTTCGGTTGTTTTCGGTAATTAGTGAAAGTTGTTTTCGGTTGTTTTCGGTATTTAGTGAAAGTTGTTTTCGGTTGTTTTCGGTTGTTTTCGGTTGTTTTCGGTTGTTTTCGGTATTTAGTGAGACCCGAGCCCGTCTCAAATCCAAAAAAAATGGCTCAAGAGGCGGCATGCGGCAGTGGCTTCGTCACATCGGAGACGAGTGGTGTGTGACGTGTGTTTACAGTTTGCACCAGGAGAAAAACATCCTTTAACGATTCCTTTGTCGCGATCGATAGTTTTGAAACTATGAAAATAGGAAGCGTGACTACTGAGAAAAGAATCTGAACTAACGTGTCGGATTCGTCATAAATTCCAATTTCCCGTTAAATGCATTTTAAATCGTACAAGGTCCGGGTGATTCCGATCGGAGTTTGCAGGCATTGCAAATTAGAATCGTGAATAAAAGTGAATGTTACCGAATAAATAGTATCATGATATTTCTTTTGTCATGCTTGTTCATTTGCTTAAGCGCCTTCAACAATAAAAGTGGCATAATACGGACATAAGGTTAACATGTTGCTGCAACATCGTGCTGGCAAAATGTATGTTTATTCATATAAAGATTGCACAGGTAAGACAATTGGTTAGATTTACTACAGTTCAAAACATTCTAACGATAAATATTGATGAGGAAATAATCATTCTCGCCATTGTTAAACTTACTTATCAAAACTAAACTGGCCAATTTTCCCGCGATTTCCGCCAAGTAAAAAGTCAAATCTGCCGAAAATGATTGATATTGCTACGCGGAATGTTGGCAAATTCATCGACAAATACATGTACTCTGACGTTCAAGGAACGCGTACCTTCTGCTACCGTCCAAATGACCTTGTCGTTAACTCCAAATCCTCGCAAACAACTATTTTATATATACATGTATATAAAACCGGGCGTAAGGTCACATTCGTCCGCTGTGTTGTCAAGATATGCATGTGTTTCTATATAATCGGGATTCGAAGGCCCCGCTATTGAATATTAATTAGACTTCGTCTTCCTCTTCGCTGATTGGCTGGCTCGTTAAATTCAATTATCATATAGCCAGGCGCCGCGGACCAATCAGAAGGCCCCGTTCCACGTTGGTTATGACGCCGTAATACTTAGATTCCCGCCAGCCCGGCGTTCGCCCTTCTGATTGGTCAGAATGAATCGACACCGGCACCAGTGTCGATGCAAATCGACACCGGTGCCGGTGTCGATTCATTCTAACCAATCAGAAGGAGCGATACACAAAGGATATGAAGGCATTGGCAAATCAAAAGGAGCGAAACATATTCCAGAGCAGAGGGAATAAGTACAGACTGCAAGAAGAGGTGAATGGCTCCTTCTGTTAACATTGATAATGTTTTATTGTTCTAAAGAGCCACAGACTACAATGTTTCTAATATTTTCTGTGGAAATTTTGGTTTCAAAATGCAATCTGTAATCTCCTTTTAAATGTATGTACCAAAGAACAAATTCACGTATGGTACCAAGGGATCTATGCATCATACAGGAGTTGGTAAGTTTGGGTAGGCTATATGATAATAACGTTAATAACCCGCCTGTTCCTCGGTGTACATGGTGTCATAACGCCTGGTCCTTTGCTATAACAACCTCATAAAACCACCTCGTTCGCTTCGCTCACTCGGTGGTTTTATTCGGTGGTTATAGCAAAGGACCAGGCGTTATGACACCATATACACCTCGGGGCGGGTCATTAACCCTTAATTAACTTGCACGTGCGGGGCTCTGCGGGGTGACGTCACGGCAGAAGGCCGAAAGAAAACCAATTTTCCCTCAGAAAAGTCCTAAAATTAATCATTTTCTTCGAAGGAGGAGAAAGAAGAAACATAACGAATACAATATATTTCACCATACCATGGTATGGCTGAAATATAATGATAGTTTCTCATTACAAACACTATCTACGCGCAAGGTGATATTCCTCTACCAGTACCAGTCCTAAGAAACACACGGGTTAACACACTAGTAGTGAAGGTGAAGATACCCATATGCTAGGTGCGTATAACAAAGTGTTATTCCAATGAATACCTTATTTGCCAATTCATGTGTCTTTATATTGGGGATATACAGTTTGCTTGAGGACAGGTAAATACAATGAAATCCACCTTATGTTGAGACTCGAGTATATGCAATAATGGGAATACAAGGGACCAACCCTCCTTGTCCGAAACAAGCTCGACTTCCATTTTAATAGTATGGATGGAGTTTTATATCAAACTCGTGTACTTATATCATTTTCAAACTGCATTTTGTGATTTATACCAATCAACTTCTAAAATATTATATAAGCCCGTTTTTTTTTTGGGGGGGGGGGGGATATCGCCCAAGGGGGCAAGATGGGGGGGGGGCGAGATCACTAGCAGGAAGGGCGAGATCGCTAGAGATTTCGCGCCGGAGGAGGGGGGGGGGGGCGAGATCGCTAGTGATTTCGCACGGTCCGCGATCGATTTTCAACGTTGGCTATGTTCTCTTGCCCCTCCCAAAGCCAGTTGCAGCCGTCCGGTCACTCTGCACTAAGTAAATACATGTAGTCAATAAAACCTTCTACAAACATCCTGTAGTGCAGGCAGTGTGGGGTGAAAAACAGTTTGGATTTGTAACTGTTAAATTTATGTGGGTGGAAATGACATGGATCAAGTTAACGCAATACAACAGTTATTACCCATAGTAGAAAAGACCTAAACTAGGGCAAAGACTCGCTTTCACGGAAAACACCCTTCCAAAGCAAACTCCCTTCCTCGACAACCTCCCATTCCCGGCACAAGAGAACTTAACGTTGAAAATCGCCGTTGCTGCTGTCCAGTCACGGCTATAATTTTATGGCCTCTTGAGACAGGCGTTGTCACATACCAAACAAACAAATATGCAGCCAGGCAGTGGAGTGTAGAGAATTTTGACGATTGGCAGTAACATACAGAGTAACATACTGTTGTCAAACGTCGTAGGTATCAAACAACAATTTGGCGAACAATTTCGTGTGCAATGAGCAAATTAAGATTAAAACTTACACGACTCCCGACAAACTGCTGGAATATGAAAACGTTCCTACCTACTTCTATCAGTACTAAACAAGTTTTCATCTCAACTACTTAGGTAGGACCGCTAACAGGGAATTTATGATCAACTTTAACCTACACACGTCTCTGTAGTGTCACTTGCATGAGTACATGTAATACAGAATCGAGACCATAAAGTGACTTGAACTGGCGTTGGAAATTTCCATCACACGAGTGTCACGTTTGTGGCTTGTGGGCGTTAGGATAAGGTATGAAGAGTATTGTCAGGGCCAACGTCCTTACTAAGTACTGAGTCAATAAAATATCTTCTACAAACATCCTGTAGTGTAGGCAGTGTGGGGTGAAAAACAGTTTGGAGTTGTAACTGTTAACTTTATGTGGGTGGAAATGACATGGATCAAGTTAACGCAATATATTACCGGTATACCCACAGTAGAAAACACCTAGACTGGAAACCATTCGATTACTACCGGTCCAGACATGTTCATGGTCAGCCCTTTTCCGTTACAAACCAATTTTTTTCTTGTTGAACAGGTGTGACAGCGATCTCGCCCCCCTCGATCTCGCCCCCCCCCCCCCCCCCCGAGGGGCGAGATCACCAGTGTTTTCGCCCCCCTTTAGCGTTTTCCCACCCACCAGTGTTTTCGTCCCCCTTAAGGACATTGCTTCTCGGAGGGTTCTCAAGAGCAACTTCATATTAGGCTCGCTACCTGGTGCTATGCTGCACCTGGGGAGTAACGTATATCGTGTGTTACCTGGCACCTATATGGCACCTTATTACCTGAAGATGTTATAAGTCGAAAGTCGATATATATGGTTCGATGCAAACAAGCCATTGAAATGAAAAAGACACTTTTTGGAGGAAAAAGACAGAGCTATCGCGAACGTATAAATCAACACCATCTACGGTACGGAATAAGTCAGCTACATGTTTTTAGTTTGTCACAGTATTTTCTATTTATGCAGGAAACATTTCCAAAGCACTAACAAAAACATAAGTGAATAAAAGTTTCTTATTATAAACGCTAACTACGCGCAAGTTCATATACCTGTTGCGAAATGCCACAAAAACACTGGTAAAGTACCAGTCTTAAGAAACACGGGTAAAAGACCTGATAGAGTTTCTAAATACTAGAAAAACAATCATATTGGAGGTGAAGATACCCATAGGCTAGGTGCACATAACAAATGTGCGATATTCTAATGAATGCCTTATCTACATAACTGATAAAGATATTTCATACTTTTTTCTGGTCAATTCATGGTAGAGGCTTCATATTGGAGATTTATACATGTAGGTTGCTTGAGGACAGGTGAATACAATGAAATAAATCTTATGTCGAGACTCAAGTATATGCAATAATGGGAATACAATGCAAGGACCCAACCCTCCTTGTCCGAAACAACTTCAACTGTCTTATCATCATGTAATTACGTTAATATTTATACTATGGATGGAGTTATGTATCAGACTCGTGTACTTATATCATTCTGAAAATGCATTTTGTGATTTATACCAATCAACTTCTAAAATGTTATGTAAACCCGTTTTTTTTGGGGGGGGGGCGAAATCGCTAAAGGGGGCGAGATAGGGGGGCGAGATCACTAGCCGGGGAGGGCGAGATCGCTAGTCCAGAAAAACTGAACCTGTAAAAAATCAGTCGACCGGATCTTGGACCGATTAGAAAATGAACAGATTATATCGGCAGGCGTTCACGCGTTTTGTGGCTTCCCGGCCCAAGAAAATAACAAGAGCGAAGTATAAGAGAGTTTATAGTCATTTTTACCAAGTTTCCACAGTCTAGTCAAACCTGGTCGAAGTTAATGTTGTTAACATGAAGATAGAATTCCAAAACGTCAGTGTAAGTCACTAAAAAGAATCCTTAGAAGCGAAAGGGACCATTGTTTTGTGTATCGCCCATTCACACGTTTTCACAGACAATCAGGTTCAGGTCCGGACCAGGACCTGAACTGCACCTAGACCTGAATTTTCTGTCCCTTTTCAGGCTAGGGCTGGCCCGATAGTAATCGGGTGGCAGTGGCACCCACCTGTACACCTTGCGAACTTTTGTACACATTTCTTAAGGTGAGAGAGGGGGAACTCTCTGACTGGAAGTCCTTAGTGGATGAAAATGCCTTCAGGTTCAAGGTTGGAATGGAGAAAGAAGAAGAAAATGGCTCCTTATATAACACCCACACTCATAAAAACAGCGTCATGTATTCATGCAAGCAACGCGTGCACGTGGTCATGGTAACCTGCATTCTTTGTATAGGCGATGTCTGAAGTTCAAAATAACTGTTAGCTTGTTGTTCACGCAGTTCAAAGACAGTGCCGATGTCATTTACCTTTTGTGTTAGGCCTTGTGTTTTGACATGCGAAGGCGGTCTTATAAAAAAACAGCCGGAGCATAATCTCTGCTTGGGGTGTAGTATGTAAATACACTTATGACACGCCTTTTCCGTAGGGAGGCGTAGCGAGCTGTTTTAAAGATTAGAGGGTTCCAGGAAAAACATAATTACCGGACACAAAAGGTGTTCAACAAAGGCCACAACTAGCCTCCATAGCAGGATGGGACTGGTCCGGAAAAACGGACCTGAAAAAATTCAGTTGACTGGATGAAGGACCGATTAGAAAATGAATAGATTATACTGGCACTATGGCGCCAGGTGTTCACGTGTCTTGAAGCTTATTGGTCCAAGAAAATAACAAGAGCGAAGCAGATGAGAGTTGACAGTCATTTTTACCAAGTTTCTGCAGTCAAACTCGGTCTAAGTTAGCGTTGTTTATTTAAAGGTAGGATATTCCACCAAACAGATTTTGTGAAATGGATCATTCTTTTGAGTATTGCCCTTTCACAAACAATTAAGTCCAGGTTCAGGTCCGGACGGGGCACAAACCCGCCGTACGTGCAATTTGTACGTACATTTTTGGGGATGCCACGTCCGCCAAGTATTTCTGGAAACGTTAAGGCTGTACAGGGCACGGGCGTCGCCCGCACTGGCACGTACGGAGTGCAAATCCGCAGCCCGATGGCACACAAAGTTTTGCCTGCACGTAAAGTTCTACGGCGTGTCTGCGTGCTTCAAAATCCGTCGGATTCCCTACGAGTTCGTATGTAGGCGGTACTTACCACTTACGGATCCCAAAAGATTGCCCAGGTTTTGGCACGTAGACAGTACGTATTTGCACGCGTACGGCTTAACTTTACACGTACATAACAGAAAATGTCCTTTAGTCTCCACAACTGGATAAAAAAAGCGGGAAATTACTTCCGGACATTTCGAGTGACATCCATCACTTTTCTTCAGCGTCACTAGAATGAACTGGCAGGACAATTCAATGCAAGTACATATAACTAAACCAACGGCTGAACATGTCAATCTCACTACTTTCTCATAAAGAAGGTATGTAATTGTCACTCGTATGTTTGGATAGTTCTAAGGGTAAGACAATATGCTAATACCCCCTTTCCACTAGGACGGCGCTCTTGCCGCGCTCTCTCTGCGACCTAAAACATACAATACATATAACTAGAAAAAAGGTTGAATATGTCAATCTCACTACTAACTCAAAAGGCACGCATGTAATTGTCACTCATATGTAAATCATGTTTGGATAGTGTCAACTGAACAGGATAAGAAACAAACTACCTCCTAGGATAAGGAAGGACCTGGCACAAACCCTGGTACTCTCTCACTTAGTTTACTGTTCTCCAGTGTGGGGAAACACAACAGCCAAGAACATCAAAGTTTCAAACGTCTCCAAGTGGTACAAAACAGAGCAGCAAGTTTTGCCCTTGGATGTGATAACAAGACGGGCAGTGCAACAAGGTTACACATCTTGGGTTGGTCACCAGTAAAGGAAAGAATACAACAAAGTTTTGCCACGTTCTGCAGGATAGTGCACACAGGACTACCAAAACCACTGTACAACCAACTCACATACCAGTCAACCAACAGTCGGTACCAAACACGGTCAACAACAACAAACTGCATCAAACTATCAAAACCTAGGACCAATGCAGAAAGGAAGCGCTTCCTCTACCGAATGGCTTGCCACTGGAACACAGTTACTAAATGAACTTGTTTTTCTCTCAGTTGTATAGTTTGCAATGTACATATTATGTTTGTATGTACGTAATGTTGTGCGTGTATTAATGTATTTTATGTAGACCACTGGAAGAATAGCTGGCAACATAATGTTGTAATAGCTAAAAGTGGATCTGAATAAAGTCAAGAAAGTCAAGTCCTATGGTTAGGCCATGTGCTAAAGAAGTGATAGGTATTTCTATCCAGTTGTAGAGATTGAATTGTATTTGAATATTTGAGGTCATAGACGTAACATAAAAAATGCCATTCATTCATTCATTCACTCACTCACCGCTGTGGTACCTCTAAAGATGTGTTGAAGAGGGGGAACTCTCTGACTGGAACCACTTAGTGGATGAAAATGCCTTCAGGTTCAAGGTTGGAATGGAGAAATAAGAAGAAAATGGCTCCTTATATAACACCCACACTCATAAAAACAGCGTCATGTATTCATGCAAGCAACGCGTGCAAGTGGTCATGGTAACCTGCATTCTTTGTACAGGCGATGTCTGAAGTTCAAAAGTTCAAAACTGTATAGCTTGTTGTTCACGCAGTTCAAAGACAGTGCCGATGTCAGTTAGGTATTACTAACCTTTTGTGTTAGGCCTTGTGTTTTGACATGCGAAGGCGGTCTTATAAAAACAGCCGGAGCGTAATCTCTGCTTGGGGTGTAGCATGTAAATACACTTATGGCACGCCTTTTCCGTAGGGAGGCGTAGCGAGCTGTTTTGAAGATTAGAGGGTTCCAGGAAAAACATAATTACCGGACACAAAAGGTGTTCAACAAAGGCCACAACTAGCCTCCATAGCAGGATGGGACTGGTCCGAAAAAAACGGACCTGAAAAAAATCAGTTGACTGGATGAAGGACCGATTAGAAAATGAATAGATTATACTGGGACTATGGTGCCAGGTGTTCACGTGTCTTGAAGCTTATTGGTCCAAGAAAATAACACGAGCGAAGCAGATGAGAGTTGACAGTCCTTTTTACCAAGTTTCTGCAGTCAAACTCGGTCTAAGTTAGCGTTGTTTATTTAAAGGTAGGATATTCCACCAAACAGATTTTGCGAAATGGATCATTCTTTTGAGTATTGCCCTTTCACAAACAATTAAGTCCAGGTTCAGGTCCGGACGGGGCACAAACCCGCCGTACGTGCAATTTGTACGTACGTTTTGGGGGATGCCACGTCCGCCAAGTATTTCTGAAAACGTTAAGGCTGTACAGGGCACGGGCGTCGTCCGTACTGGCACGTACGGAGTGCAAATCCGCAGCCCGATGGCACACAAAGTTTTGCCTGCACGTAAAGTTCTACGGCGTGTCTGCGTGCTTCAAAATCCGTCGGATTCCCTACGAGTTCGTATGTAGGCGGTACTTACCACTTACGGATCCCAAAAGATTGCCCAGGTTTTGGCACGTAGACAGTACGTATTTGCACGCGTACGGCTTAACTTTACACGTACATAACAGAAAATGTCCTTTAGTCTCCACAACTGGATAAAAAAAAACGGGAAATTACTTCCGGACATTTCGAGTGACATCCATCACTTTTCTTCAGCGTCACTAGAATGAAGTGGCAGGACAATTCAATGCAAGTACATATAACTAAACCAACGGTTGAACATGTCAATCTCACTACTTTCTCATAAAGAACGTATGTAATTGTCACTCGTATGTTTGGATAGTTCTAAGCTAATAAGGGTAAGACAATATGCTAATACCCCCTTTCCACTAGGACGGCGCTCTTGCCGCGCTCTCTCTGCGACCTAAAACATACAATACATATAACTAGAAAAAAGGTTGAATATGTCAATCTCACTACTAACTCAAAAGGCACGCATGTAATTGTCACTCATATGTAAATCATGTTTGGATAGTGTCAACTGAACAGGATAAGAAACAAACTACCTCCTAGGATAAGGAAGGACCTGGCACAAACCCTGGTACTCTCTCACTTAGTTTACTGTTCTCCAGTGTGGGGAAACACAACAGCCAAGAACATCAAACGTCTCCAAGTGGTACAAAACAGAGCAGCAAGGTTTGCCCTTGGATGTGATAACAAGACCGGCAGTGCAACAAGGTTACACATCTTGGGTTGGTCACCAGTAAAGGAAAGAATACAACAAAGAAGTTTTGCCACGTTCTGCAGGATAGTGCACACAGGACTACCAAAACCACTGGACAACCAACTCACATTCCAGTCAACCAACAGTCGGTACCAAACACGGTCAACAACAACAAACTGCATCAAACTGTCAAAACCTAGGACCAATGCAGAAAGGAAGCGCTTCCTCTACCGAATGGCTTACCACTGGAACACAGTTACTAAATGAACTTGTTTTTCTCTCAGTTGTATAGTTTGCAATGTACATATTATGTTTGTATGTACGTAATGTTGTGCGTGTATTAATGTATTTTATGTAGACCACTGGAAGAATAGCTGGCAACATAATGTTGTAATAGCTAAAAGTGGATCTGAATAAAGTCAAGAAAGTCCTATGGTTAGGCCATGTGCTAAAGAAGTGACAGGTATTTCTATCCAGTTGTAGAGATTGAATTGTATTTGAATATTTGAGGTCATAGACGTAACAGAAAATGCCATTCATTCATTTACTCACTCACCGCTGTGGTACCTCTAAAGATGTGTTGAAGAGGGGGAACTCTCTGACTGGAACCACTTAGTGGATGAAAATGCCTTCAGGTTCAAGGTTGGAATGGAGAAATAAGAAGAAAATGGCTCCTTATATAACACCCACACTCATAAAAACAGCGTCATGTATTCATGCAAGCAACGCGTGCGAGTGGTCATGGTAACCTGCGTTCTTTGTATAGGCGATGTCTGAAGGTCAAAAGAACTGTTAGCTTGTTGTTCACGCAGTTCAAAGACAGTGCCGATGTCAGTTACCTTTTGTGTTAGGCCTTGTGTTTTGACGTGCGAAGGCGGTCTTATAAAAAAAAACAGCCGGAGCATAATCTCTGCTTAGGGTGTAGTATGTAAATACACTTATGACACGCCTTTTCCGCCAGACGTAGCGAGCTGTTTTGAAGATTAGAGCGTTCCAGGAAAAACATAATTACCGGACACACAAAGGTGTTCAACAAAGGCCACAACTAGCCTCCATAGCAGGATGGGACCGGTCCGGAAAAACGGACCTGAAAAAATCAGTGGGCCGGATGACGGACCGATTAGAAAATGAACATATACTATGGCGCCAGGTTTTCACGTTGAAAATCATTTTTACCAAGTTTCTACAGTCAAAGTTGGTCTAAGTTAACAGACTGTTAGCGTTGTTTACGTGAAGGTAGGATACTCCACCAAACAGATTCCTTTGTAGTGAAATGGATAATTCTTTTGAGTATCGCCCTTTCACAAACAATTAAGTCCCAGGTTCAAGTCCGGACGGGGCACAAACCCGCAGTAAGTGCAATTTGTCCGTACATTTTTGTTTCTGGGGGTGGGGGGTGGGGTGCCATGTCCGCCACGTATTTCTGAAAACGTTCAGACTGTACAGGGCAGGTGCGTCGCCTGTACTGGCACTGACGGGGGGGGGGGGGGGGGGCGTCTAGTGGAAAGTGGGAATAGTGACAGGTGTCACTCGAAGTAAATCTCCGTTTTTCATCCAGTTGTAGAGATTGAATTAAATTTGGATATTTGAAGTCTTAAAATCATAAACGTCACAGAAAATACAATTAATCCATTCACTCACCGGTGTGGCACCTCCAAAGATGTGTTGAAGATGGGGCGTCAGATATACCTCTGGATGGAAGTTCTTCGTGGCTGAAAAGGACTGTATATACCAGAACAAATTGTCTCCTTATATAACACGCACACCCATAAAAACAGCGTCGTGTATTCATATGCAAGCAACGCGTCACACCTGCATGCTAAGCACGCGCGATGTCTGAAGTTCAAAAGAACTGTCAGCTTGCTGTCCGCGTAGTTCAAAGGCGGTAAGTTCAGTTAGGTAACCTTTTGTGCCAGGCCTGGCGGCGTTCTGACGTGCGAAGGCGGTCTTATTACCTATCCCCCCCCCCTAAAATGGGGGTAACATAATACGTTGGGGTTTCTCGTGCGTAGTTCGTAAACATAAGTTAACATCTAGTTCAATCAATCCTTACTACTATATATATATATATATATATATATATAGATATATATATATATATATAGATATATATATATAGAGAGAGAGAGGGGGAGAGAGAGAGATGGATGGATATAGATATATACAATGTATGAGGTAGCTTTCATATCAATCACATACCCCTAGTACAACAACGACATTCGCTTTAGTGTTTATAACGTAGGCGCACAGGTACAGTTATTAAGGCGAGAACCGATTTCTCTGTAAATCAAACAACGTTAACGGTTTTCCTTATATAATTCAAAACTTTTAGACGACTCGTACGAGAAAAGGTCGATATTTAGCTACGAAAAAAATTTTTTTCTTAATCTAAAATAATCAATCTCAGGAAACAAATTTAAGATTTCTTTTAATCTTATTTTGAAAATGCAGTTCTTATGAAAAATTCAACTTTGAAAATTGGAAACTCCCCGCCCCCTTTCATAACAATCTCGAGATTTGTTGCATTTAATTTGAGGAATTTGAAAGTGCTAAAAATGTGATTTAACTTGAGCAAACTTGCATAAAAAAACAGCCGGAGCGTAACCTCTGCTGGGGGTGTATCGAGTAAATACACTTATGGCACGCCTTTTACGTGAGGCGTGGCGAGCTATTTTGAAGATTCGAAGGTTAGGCGTCCAGGTAGAACATAATTACCTCACACAAAAGGTGTTCAACAAAGGCCACAACTACCCGGCCTCCATAGCGACTCTCTGGGGCCTTTTCCCGTCTTTATTTTCAGCTCATAATACACTTTTGCTGACCAATCTTTTTGTATTGGGTCTCTTAAACATTGGCCAATGATCAAGCGACCCAGTACGAAAAGAAATGACCAGCAAAAGTGTACTATGAGCAAAAGAAGTCACCAGAGAGCCTGCTATGGAAGATAGCAGTTTCCTGCATTGTAAGAGGCACAATTTATGGAGAAAAAAAACAGAGGGAGCCCCAAACAGGCGAACTCTCACGTTTGAATTTCTCCATAACGCTTAACGATGAATTAAGGGTAACAAATAACCACTTGGAATTGATCATGCGAGACGTGGACCAATGACGCTTCATGGGCGTTGACAACAGTGTATTGCTTATTCTTGTTCGTTTATCCCAATACTGTGGTACACAAGTCAATGTCAATAAAAGAATATGTACTGAATGCAGTGTCGTACTACAGTAGCGAAATCCGAGCACTGACCCATTCACGCCTCCACACCTTGATTCGGCCATCCAACAGCCCAAAGGGCACATATACTCTACTCAAATGTATACGTAAAGATAAACTTGGATGTTCTGTATACCAAAGAGTTATGAGAAAAAATGATTGATTCAATCAATGACACCCCGCGCCGTACCAGCAGGATGATACAGTGTTGAACGAAAAAGGGAAATTTGGGCACTTTTGGGGGGTACATGACCCACTGACGTAAGCAGCCCTGGTGCTCGTTCCACTAATTTATAATCACATGGAGTTTGATACCATATGAAAGACAATCACACACGCTGTCTATTGATATATAACACGATGAACTTGATGCAGAAACAACGGAAATATGATCTGCCAAAGTTAATATGGCAAAACTTTTTGTGCCAAGTTTAGTATAGACGTTTAAACTCACCTTTAATACTTCTGTAGTAGGGCTGGGCATCGGTACAGCGTACCGGTACAAAACCGGTTTTTCTTATTGGACCGGTCCAGAAAAACCGGACCTGAAAAAATTAGGTGGACCGGATGTTGGACCGATTAAAGAATTTAATTTAACAGATTATTTTATCAGGTATTTCCACGTTTGGGCGCTTGCATTACTCTCCAAGCAGAGGTTGGTGGGAAAAATCGTGACCTATTCCTATCATATTTTTTTTCGACCGGCCTTCGAAAAAAAATATGGTCACGATTTTTCCCACCAACCTCTGCTTGGAGAGTAGCTTGCATGTGGAAGAAAACAACAAGAGTGAACTACAGTACAAAGTTTATAGCCATTTCTACCAAGCTTTACAGTCAATCGTACAGGTGCAGTTAGCGTTGTAGGATTGAAAACGCCAGTGCAAGTCTAATACTCCACCAAACAGATTTCTTTGCAGTGAAATTGACCATTGGTATGCGTCATACTGAATTAGGTTCAGGTTCAGGTCCGGACCTGGACCTGATCCTCTGGACCTGAACCGGACCTGAATTTTCTGTACCGGTACCCAGCCCTATTCTGTAGTGCACAGACGTTTGGAAGATATAGGGCGTTAGGCAGCGCGGGCTAGCTTTCTTATGACCCACTAGTAAGTGCTTTTGAACTTAAAATGACGTTTCAACACCTGTTGTGTCGGGCAATGACGTTCTACCCCTTTACGGAAAAGGCGTATCGTGTACTTTGTGAAAGAATTTTAAGTAGATCTACAATGGCATTGACAGATTTACAATGGCATTGACAGATTTGACTGTGGACACACACTCGTTCGACTGTGCATGGCGGGGGTTGTGTATGTAAGAGGTTCTAGGACGCTTACACTACTGGAAAAACGAACCGGAATGGCATGACAGTTATTTTCGCCTCATTAAGACAAAAATTACCTTTGCCAACATTTTTTCGAAAGCATTATATCTAGAGTCGACGAGTTACTTTAAAATTACTTTACATTAGAAATGCTGTACACAAGAATGGTTGTCAAGTGCACTTGTGTGGAACTTACATTCGGCAATCTTGCAGATTTAGTTGGTCATCATGTTAACGTCAATGATATGTCAGACAATGCTAAATTACATTCTATTCTCAGAGGTTCCTTGCTGTTACCTTCTGTGTACAACTTCAAAACGATGCAACTCACTCGTACTTACATAGAAAATACCAAGCGTAGAGTCCCAACTCTACTTTTGTTAATTTTCTTTAAATGCAATGGTACTATTGTATGTCTTGAGTTGGTGAGATATTGGCGCACTGATATGTTGATAAAGTTCAGTTATTATAGTTTGTTATGTGGCACTGTTAAAATACGTTGTTATAAGTTCAACTAAAGCTACATTGTCTTTGCCATGTGTTCTTTGACAAAAAAAATTAAATAAAAACATTCCCGTTTCTTCATATTCCGTATTCTTGTAGATCAGATACAATACCCATAGTCACCGCCCCTGAGGCGTTGCCAAAAATGATGTATTCCCCAATCAGGCTTGCTATTTGAATATGATTTAATAAAGATTTAATCCTAGATTAAAGGAATACCCACACAATGACTGAGGCAGAGAAACCATTTGACCAAAATGCTGTAATGAGCCAAGTGAATAAGTAATACTTCTCACAGAGAAAAAAAACAACTGAATATGTCTACAAAGATCTTTTAGAGACAAGGAACACCTAGTGACAGTTAACTAAACCCTTTCCAGTTGCACATAAAGCTTTGACAACTTCTGAATATAATCCATGTAATATTTCTGTTGACTAGTATGACCCATCGGCACTATCTTTCACTCATTTTGGTCAATGTTTTACCTGCGTTTTAATACCTCAAGAAAGTATTTACTTGCTGTTTATATACAAGCTGATGAAAGAATCGTTCTAAGTTTCTGTATTCTTAGATACAAGTTTTGTTTCTTGACATTTCTTATAAATTTAAGCTAACCATTCTAATATACTGCCAGGAATCTTAGCTATCATATCCACCAACACTTCCTATAAAAATAATGAAGCGGGTAATCTTACAGTACCTTTTCTAGATCAACCAATCTCTTTCAATTTTTTTTTACAGTCATTTGCCACATGCCAATTTTTCTATCCAAAAAATATCCATCCCAATCAATTTACATGTGTCACCACTACAGTTTAAGGTCTATCACACAAGATATGTACAGTTATCATATGTCTGCAAGAAAGTTTGAGAGAGCAGCAGTATACAAAAGCTTGCATTGTGTACATATCATGAGAAGAATTTTATGAAGTAGAGTCCAAATGGCATATAGAGACCTACAATGTAGTGGAATAATATTACCAATGCCAATCACTGATTTTCAATGCACATTTTTACAAGTCATACATCCATGATTTGAAGTATCACTAATATAGAGACTCAATGTCCAGTATCCAGTATCATCTAATGCATGCCTCAAGAGATATTTTTCAAACTAGAACTTCTGCAAGTGGATGTCATTTAACCTAGAACTGGGTTACTTCCCTACAATCAATACATCATTACGATGATTTTCGGTAACTATATTATCCTTCTTAAATACAAAGTTCTTTCATACAAACTATTCTATGATATTGTTTATCTGAGTGAAGACTAACTGAATATTCAGGAAAACTAATAAATCATTCTTTTTGGCATGTATTTTGAAAAGAAAACATGAGAAACATTGTCCAGTTGGTGATGCTTTAGAATCTCAGGTGTGGTTTGTGCTTCATCATGTACCTGTGGAAACAAAAAGCAACAGAGTTAAACAAGTGTAAGGATCTATGGACATTGATATGGTAAAGCCATAGTTACATCCCCTTTCCACCAGAAGCTGTGACCGATGAGTGAGCAGGGAGTGACCGCTTCATGATCAAACAATCGTTTGTCATGTCATTCAACGAATTTCAGAAAGAACAAATCTTTCTATTAACGTTGTTTTCTTTATTTCGCTGGGTACAAAACCCATAGAGCACACATCCCTAAGGAACATACATACATACATAACTACTAAATGCTGGATTGATAGATGAAAAAGACATACATTTGCTAACAAAATATATTTGCTAACAATAGACCGAGCTTATCAAACGAAGGAATTCCCCTAGCATATCAAACTGCAAACTGCAGGGGACTTTTTGTTTGAGACTTTTCAAAGCCTTCGCTCATAACTCTCCAAAATCTATCAATCAAAGGGCATAGGCTCAGAAGAAAAGTATATATGTGGAAGCTTACTTGTCCAAGACCTCCCAGAATCTGAGCAGACTGGCTCTATCCTTGTGGCGCTTGTGTCGGCTCAGCTCCAGCACACACACGTCCCACTTCTGGATGTTAGGGTCCAGCTTCAGCTCATCAAACTTCAGGTGAAAGGCACGGACTGTGGTGTTCAGGGCAAGCAGAAGAAAGGGTGAGATTCTGAAGTCTACGGCACAGTTTCTTCTATTTAGCATGATAGATTTTCTACTACAAATGATGGCATCACTTTTGGAACAATTAGTCTTTCTGAGCACCGATGCTACCATGAGTTAAATCCCCGATTGAGTCATTCCAAAGACTTTAAAAATGGTACATGCTGCTTTCTCTGCTTAGCACTCTGCATTTGAAAGAGTATGGTACAGTAGTTGAATACACAGACCACCACCAGTGGACTAGCTATTTGCTGTAATGATTGCACAAAGTTCTGTGGCCTAAAGACTATTGAAACGGAGATGGGCACCGATCTATGCACCATCTGGTGTGGCAAGGACTTAAACTATTTTTAAATTAAGTCTCTCTGCGTATAATCTTAACTACTCATCCTTGCTTATTAAAAATGAAGACCGTGATACGTGAAGTGTACAAAATTTCACGGAGAGTTTGACAATGCCTCCTGTCTTACTTCTGCAGAAGATGTCCACAGGTGACCCATCCGGCAGCAGCCATGGCCACCCCTTGAACTGCCAGGCTGGGCCCTGACAGAACACTGCTACAACTCGCTCCCTGTACAAGGGCACAACACAAGTTTAGCAATGGCTACCACTAGTACTGGTCTGGTGTACTGCAGGGTTCTAGCCAGCATTCATCCTTCCGCCCTTTGACAGAATTTTGCTGCTGGGGACGGACAAAAATTGGCATGTAAAGATATTAGTTGAACCAAGCTGAGTTTACCAGCAAAATTTGCCGTTCAAAATAAAGGAAATAGCATTTCAGAGGATCTAGATTTCAAAATGTCCTGGGGAGCATACCACTGGACCCCCTAGGATTTTGACAGGATTTCCATTCAAAATCCAGGAGACAGAAAAAAATTAAGGCTGGCTGGAACACTGATTGATGATAGTACTGTTTTTAGGGTTGGATACCTTTTGGCTTGATCAGGTTTGAGTCCAGGTCCGAGTCCAGAGGTTTAGGTTCAGGTCCGGACCTGAACCTGAAGGCTGAACCTTATCTATAGTAGTTGTCTATAGTAGTTGTCGATATCTTACTTGTAATCTTATATTATCATATAGTATCATATTCTTATATCAAATAAAGTTTATTAAACCGATATTCAGATTAGAGTACTTTTTATGCCTTTTTGTCAGTGACTACCAAGCAGAGAGGAGATTGAAAGCAATTTTATATCTATTCAGAGAACATGCTATACGTAATTCATCTCACACAGCTCTATAATCTTACATGCAAATCAAACAACGCCATCTAGCGAGCAAGGTTAAACTGCACTCTTGCGAGACTTGAGGCGAGAACCCGTGATGTTTCATCTAAAATCCAAGATGGCGGCCTGTTTCTTCACCGAGCACTAAAATTTCTTCCTGCAAGACCGCACAAATCGCCTCAACGCTGGAAAAATGGATTGAATACACGTGCAGAAGAAGAAAGAAATGTTGTTTGTCCCATGGCAATTTTCTCGGGCGCAGATTCTTCATTTTACGTGAAAATTTACCGGAATAATTAAGGAATTTTCCACTCGATTCCTCGTCGGTCGGCCTCATGTCGTGGTAAAATTTGATGATTTTTCGTAGCACATTGTCAATGTTGACCTAAAATTGAGCTGACAGGTACACAAAGGGATGAATATGAATTTATTGTAGGCTAATTTAGTTTGATTCATGGCTATTTTACCATTCCATGGCCGGAGTACTACTAGGATGTCTAAGTACAATATATTTTGAAATCGTTCAGCCTTCCGGTAGAAAAAAACGGTTCATGACTTCCGGAGTGTCTTACCACTCGTCCCCAGTGAGTTTGTTGGGGGTGTCTATGACTCTGTACGGCACTGTGACGGTCTGCGTGACCCCGCCGGGCTGGATGACTTCCTTTCTACGCTGCAGTAGCACCTCATTCTCCTTCTTCATACCCATCTGCTTCTTGTCCTGCATGCTCACGAATCTGTGGACACAAATTGGATTCCATGTTTCCTGCTCACAAATCTGAGGACACAAATTGGATTCTATGCTTACCCCATATCTTCTTGACTAGTACCTATCTGTATATCATAAATGTACAGAGATTAATACACCTTTCTCACGCGGCGGCCATGATAGATCTAAAACGAGTTCAATGTGGCAAACAAAAGGCTGTCCATCATAATTAGCAGTTCGACCAATGGTAGCCTGCCAATTAGGAAATCGACCAATAAGTGAATGGCTGCAAATTCGTTAAAAATTTGCATTATTATGTTTTTATTTTGCATCTCTTAATGGACTATGGGGTCAGTCTACACTACTCTAAATTGCTACATTTTTCGGTGCATAACACTTCTTGTAATATTTACTATTCCATTTTATATCATGAAAATTTGTGTGGTTTGGGGGAAAACTAAATGGGACCTGATTTTTAAAAAAAGTTTTGTCTGTTTGCCTCATTGACCTCTTCTTGGATCTATCATGGCCGCCGCGTGAGAAAGGTGTATAGCATCTTTTCAAGCTTCTCTGGACTTTAAAATATTCCACAAAATCCATTGAGACTGTGACTTCATCAGTTGTATGAACTTCAAACATGCAACACAAAACACATTTTTTTCAATTTCATGCAGATATTTCTAAGTTTGAGTAGAAACTTTCCTCATTACCATCTTTGAATATCCCACAAAATCCATTGAGACCTAACTTGATTAGTTGTATGAACTTCAAACATGCAACACAAAACACATTTTTTTCAATTTCATGCAGATATTTCTAAGTTTGGGTAAAAACTTTCCTCATAACCATCTTAAAATATCCCACAAAATCCATTGAGACTGTTACTTGATTAGTCTATGATCTTCAAACATGCAACACAAACATTGTTTTTTTAAATTTCATGCAGATATTTCACTAAGTTTGAGTAGAAACTTTCCTCATAAGACATAACCATCTTAAAATATCCCACAAAATCCATTGAGACCATCACTTGATTAGTTATATGAACTTCAAACATGCAACACAAACATTGTTTTTTTACATTTCATGCAGACATTTCTAAGTTTGGGTTGAAACTTTCCTCATTACCAGAACTCTCCCTTCCTGTATGTCGCAAAGTATTGCACACTGTAATATTTGTATAGATATATATGTTTTGTATGTATTACTTGAGGTCCTGAAGCAGGTCCTTGGCATTGTAGAGTGTGATGAGCGATGTACTGGCAGCAGGGATGATGATGATGGGGGTACGGGACACCCTCTTGGTGGGCTGCTGCGGTTTAGCTGCTGACACTGTTAACATAGGAGAAGAATAAGTTAACTTTTACTGTAAATGTATTTAACTTCGCGGGGTTTTAATTTCACGGTTGTGGGAAAAAGGACTTTCTGAAGTGGTTTTAAGTTTGTGGTAGCACCATGCCCTGTAGTCTCTTACTGCCAAGGAAAAATGTTCGCGGTGGTTTTAAGTTTGCGCTACAGCGGCCACCGCGAAAAACGCGAACATTAAACCACTGCGAAAGTTTCGGCATTTACAGTATTCATCTTCTCTCCTTTAATCTACAAGGCAGAGAACAATAGTGATGCTATGGGTCTGCAACAAAACAACACATACATGTATGGGCACAGCCAATCAGTTAACTTTGTTTTACAATTAAACTACATTGTTATGAAAAGTACAACATATACTATATATTACTAGATATATATGAACAGAAGCCCAAACATAACCTTACCTGGTCTAGGGATGCTCTGTGGCACAGGGACCTGGGACTTCCTAGCAGAGGCTCCTTCCTACAACACACAGAATACAAGGATTGAATTCAATGCTCTGGAATAGCCTATTGGACTTTGGCCACACCATACTTTTTAAAATACACAACTCACATGTAATATCATGGACTAAACTACCACAGACAGGGTTCTAGCCAGGATTGGATGGTGTGGAAGGGGGGTCTTGGTCCTTCCATGGTGAGATTTTGAAAATGTAAAGTAAAAGTTGGCATGATATGGGTACCTGTGAGGGGACGTACTGTAACTCTGTTAACATCACAATATAATTTGAAAGACTTGTTGGTCAGTTTGGACTTGCATATTATCATTTTTCATACATGTATTTGATTAGACATTTTTCAACAAGTAGATGACAGCAAAGTACAAACTAGCGTAGTGGTCTTCATTTTAGCGTGGTGGTCGCAAATCATAGCGTCGTGGCCAGTTTCACTAGAAATGCACAAGCTAGAACCCTGAGAGAACATTTTGCATAGGAGGACCAAAGGTACTTACTGTCACAGATTTGAGTGTCATGCCATGGTACGTTCCCATGGTGTCAATCTTGAAGCCCTCCGTTTCTGTTGGAAAAGAATTTGGGCATCACTTTAGATCACAGACAAAGCAAGACTATAACACTATCAAAGGCTTGATCCCGATGGAATAAAAAGCATATAGCACTGTGTGGAATATGGCTTATTATTCAGATTAACCAGTTGAAGTTCTAAGTTGTTCTTGAGAGTGAGACTTACCTTCCTTCCCCCTGAAACGCTCCTGATCGTAACGGTTGTAGGCTGCTGGGGCCTGCTGGGGTTTACGGAAAGACTCCTATAGAATAAAAAAAAATGCCATTGGTCTGGTTCTGGTTGGAGACAAATGCAATGTATCTTTGCAGCCCTCAAGTAGTACAAATGTATAATGTATGCACAAATGTTACCAATGTTGCAATGATGTTGTCTTGTTCGGTTGGTTGTTTCCATTGATTATCAAGATATGGACAAAACAAGATATTTCTGGAACACCAAAGCTTTCTGACACATTTTCTTCTTTGCATCTACACCTCCATCATCTTGTTATGTTCCTGCCACACTTATCAGTTACTACTACTAGTACAGAAGATTGTCTGTTGTAGTTCCAGGTAATGGCAGGTATGTTGTTATCCGTTTTATTTTAACAAAACATCTGTACAAATGCTGAGAAAAACCTTGGTTTCCATACCATTCTGCTGCTGCTACTACTGCTAGATGCTGGTTGGGCGCTGCTTGTCTCTGGTGCCCGCCCTTCCTCACGGGCTTTCACTGACTGAAGGATCGCGAAGATGTTCTTGGCAAATTGCTGAAAAGAGATTGAAACAATCCAATCAACAACAGAGCACACAAAACCACGGTTTTCACGTTGAGGTAGCAAATTGGACATGTAAAGTGGGTAAAGGAAGTCCCATAGAATTTATAACATATATAAGGCCGCAAGCACAGTGGGTTGCTATCCTTTGTGTCTAGGGCCAGTATTGGGAGGCGGAGCCCAAACCTCTCCTCCCATCCCATTTTTTACCTCCACAACCAACATGAGGTACACATTTTACACCTGAGTGAAGTGAGGAAAGATGTATTAAGTGACTTTTCCAAGATCACAAGATCGGTAGCATGACTGGATATGAACCCTGGACCTCTGGCTTCTGGGCCAAACACCCTGCAGTTATGCCACACGACCCCATTATTGTACATGTATACTGTAAATGCATTTAAGTTCGCGGGGATTTAATTTCGTGGTAGCAGGAAAAAGGACTGTTTGCGGTGGTTTTAAGTTTGCAGTAGGACCATGCACTGTAGTCTCTTACTGCCATGGAAAAAATGTTTGCGTTCACGGTGAACTGGCAACACGAAAACCATGAACATAAAACCACAGGGAAAATTTCTGCACTTACAGTAATACTTCAACATGAAGCTATATATCAGGAGATTTTAATTTTTATTTACCTTTCCAGAACTTTGCAGGATAGTGGTTCTGTTTCTCCAGACTCGCTCTCTGCTCACAATGTCACGAGTCACGTCGACCTCAGCCTCAACAAAACTACGGGGCTCAATCAGACCTAGGGTAGGAAAGAAATTTAAAAATGTCATCCGAATATTGCATGTTTTATTTATGTGGTTTAGGTATAGACCTTTTTCACACTTCCCATAATACAATGCGACAGGGTTCCGGATATGGATGTTGACTGGGATGTTACCACCGTTGCTCAGGGTGCGAAACCAGGGTGAAACCAGCTGAAACCTTCAGTACGAGGTCGGCAAAGCATTTAAACTAATGAGTTGTCTAGCAAATATAGTTACAGTGCACGGGACATGGTAAAAATCACTTTCTGACAACAAAGAACAAAGGCTGTAGACGAAACGCAAGTCGTGACCCGTGAGGTCATCAGGCAAAACCAACTAGCAGCCACAGTGGTGACTACAAAAATTGGAAAATTCTCAGCCCTAATGATAGTAGTACTATATTTCCCAGACAACTCATTAGTTTATATGCTTTGCCGCCCTCATATTGAAGGTTTTAGCTGGTTTCACCCTGGTTTCGCACCCTGGGCAACGGTGGTAACATCCCAGTCAACATCCATATCCGGAACCCTGTCGCATTGTATTATGGGAAGTGTGAAAAAGGTCTATTAGCTAGCAACTCGCAGTCCATGCATTGTATCAGTCATCAACCAACCATCCGTGGCATCATACCTTATAGTCATATCTATATGCCAGCATTTGGACTCCTATACTTTTGTCAAAAGATATCTCATACAAGATTGTAACATTCATACCAGTACAATGCGTGTGTCTTGCTAAAAAAAACAGTAATGATGTAGATCCGTCAAGTAACAAGAGGACACTTATTACCCAGTTCCAAGTCATCATCTGTCTTGATGGTTGTCCTCTTCCTGGCAAGACGTTTGGCCTTGATGGCAGCGATCTTTTCCACAGACATGGCCTCGGACAAGGACCTGGACAAGTGATTATGGGTTCAAATCCCACTATCGTACACTAATCATTCCTTACCAGGGTTGAACAAGTTTTCTAAAATCCACTTGTCCTATCAGGCAAGCACATAAAAAATGTACTTGCCCGAACCAATTTTTCACTTGCCCAAAATTCAAATGTCACTGTTACTAGTATATGCATTTTCACTTCCAGCAATGGAATTCTCTGTAGACAATTGCTTGATGTCATGACTGTAAAAAGTAACAAGTACATCAAAATTGCACTAAAGTCAATGGAAAAATCTTACTTGCCCGATCGGACAAGTGGGGTAGGACATGCACTTGCCCGAACAGCACTTTCACTTGCCCTGGACAATAGGGCTAGTGGACTTGTTTATCCCTGCTTACTTTATCTAGGTTTCCAGGGAAAAAACTGTTGCACTTGACAAAACATGTCTCTGTTAGTCAGTCTTTACCAGACTATGACAAACTACGCAAAAGAACTTAACGACAAAAGATTACAATGCTGACAATAAAGGCTGTTAAATGCCATTTTACTTATACCCAGATAAGCGCTTACCAACAAGTTTTCAATCAGTCCTATGTACCTCTAGAGTTGAATGATCCAAAGCCTATATTACATAAGACGAGACAGAAAATGCCTCCACCCCTGAGGCGTTGCCAAAAATGTACCTGATCTGTTCCATGTTGACAGTTCCCTCCTTTGGTGTTTCCAGTCGAGCAGCCAAACGCTCCTGATCGGCAACAAAACATGAACAAAGTTTCAGATCATGCCTTGCTGCAGATACATACAAAATGGATAAAATGGGGTTATGTTGATAGAGATATCAAACACTATAAATTTGTCCAGGGCATACCTTATCCTGCATGACTTTTTCCATCGCCACCTTGGGCTTCTTGAAATTGTCTTTGTCTGCATCTTCTGCTGTTCGTTTCACTGTGACAAAAAAGGGCAATGTTATACATGGTCCAGTTTAAAGCAGATACCATGCAATATTCTGCATGTAAAGAGGATGGCCAAACTGATTTTTTAACTTTTTCCATTTTGAAGTGTGCATGTACCTTGTGTTGGTTTCTGTAGGGTGATTTCAAGGGGTGCACTTTTGTCAATGCTCAGTGATGTAGATGTTTCCCCATTCAGGTAGGCAAGCAAGTCCTGAAATGTAACAGAAAAAAGTCAGTTACAAACCTTTCATGTTTCTTAACAATAACTTTTTTGGTTTATCCATACCTGTAGGCTGTACATTGAGACGTATGCAAAGCCAAGGCAACAATGATCTAGCATATTATTTCATACACAAAAAAAACAAAAAAAAACTAGAAAGGCCGACATTTGCTTAGGAGCAAATACAGCATATTGCAATCCATCTTCATCCTTGAAAAAATCCCAAAATTCAACAATTTGAAGTAATGTTTGCTCAATGAGAAAATGAAGTTCTGTGGGCACTTGTCCTACACACCTTCATGCCGAATTTTAGGTCATTTGGTTTCAATATAAGGGCATAGGAGCCAAAAATATACATTTTTTAGTTAAAAATGGCTAAAAATCCCAAAATAACTCATATTATAAGTGCTCTATGAAGAAATTGTTGATGGGGTCCTGTTGCCATATGTCCAATTTACGTTTCTACCAAATTTCAGGTGATTTGGTTTACATACAAGGGCATAGAAGCCAAAAATATACATTTTTTAGTCAAAAATGACTGAAAACCCTAAAATAACTCATTTTTGAAGTCATCTATAAAGAAAGTGTCAATGGGGTCCTGTGAGCATATGTTCAATGCACCTCTGTACCAAATTTCAGGTCATTAGGTTTTCATACAAGGGTATAGGAGCCAAAAATATACATTTTTTGTCAAAAATGGCCAAAAACCCTAAAATAACTCATTTTTGGAGTAAACAATGAATTAAGCGTTGATGGGGTTCTGTGGTCATATGTCAAACGCACCTATGTACCAAGTTTCAGGTCATTTGGTTTTAATACAAGGGCATAGGAGCCATAAATATACATTTTTAGTCAAAAATGGCCAAAAACCCTAAAATAACTAATTTTTGAAGTGATCTATGAAGAAGGTGTAAATAGTTTTCTGTGCTCATATGTCCAATGCACCTCTGTACCAAATTTCAGGTCGTTAGCTTGTAATACCAGGGCACAGGGGCCCAAAATATACATATTTTGTCTAAAAATGACCAAAAACCCTACATATCATAAATTCTAAGGCCTCTATCAAGAAAGTGAAAAAAACGTCTGGGGGTATTTGCCACCTCTATGCCCATGCCAAATTTCAGGTCATTTGGTCGAAAAATAAAAAAGTTATTCCCATTTGAAGATTTGACAGGAGAAGAGACAAAGGAAAAACAATATATTGCAATCCCATACTATGTATGGATTGCAATATAACAACATGATATCAAAGTCTACTTAATGGGAATTGGTCTGTACCTTCCTGTCAGGTCTTGTGATGACAGGAATACTGTCAGCCTGTGGACAAAAACAACAAAGTTAAAACTGGGTGGTGAATGATGTCCTTAGTTAACATAAGTAAGGCATCCAATGATCTTCTGACAAGTAAAAAAAAAGGATGACCATACTCCATAGCAGAGCTCCACATAACATAAACATCTCATGTGTTCATTAACAATGAAAATAGTAAGCATCAATTTTATTTATAACTCTTCAGTGGCATACATAGACCTTTTCATGGATACCATGGCACAACAGATACATGGGCACTCTGGATAGTACAGGAGGCAAATGACATAATCACCATGACAACATGTAAGTGATCAGATGCATACTGCACCTCATCAAACCTGTGTTATAGTAGTGATTTACCCATCACTCCCAGCATGCAATAATCTCTGTGCAATAAACTACATGTGCAGTTCTCAAGGACAAACCTGTTTGTTGACACCATGCATGGTAAACTTACACAGTAAATAAATCACATCCATTAATTTTTAAGATGATGTTGAGTGAAAGTTGCACATACCGCAGCTCTCCGCACATAGATGGGATGAGCCAGGTGCACGTTCTTGAGCAGGAACAAGATGGACTCCAGGGTGTAGTACTCTTTGGGAGTGCCATCTTTACCAGTTCTATTCAGAAAAAATGACATCGAAGATGTAACGTTATAACTTATATAACTTTATAACTTTATACACAAGCACTGAAAGATATATTCACACATTCAGAGTAACAGTTAAGACTTTTCATTTCATCATCATCATTGTCATCATAATTTTTGTTCATTGCTGTCTTCAAATAGTTGAAGGCGGCTGCCTTCACCGAAAGAAAAAGAAGAAGTCTGTTGCACCCCTCCCCATTCTCAACCCATCTGTATTGTGTTCTTTGCCATGACCAGAGTTTCAGTGCAAAGCCACTAACACAATACATGTAACATATTTTCTGCCATTGACTGCGTTCCTATCATTATTTCATACATGAAGTCAAAGATACTGCAAAGTCTTCATTTTCACTGTGCTAAAAAAAGAATCAATTTATTTTAATGCTGTGAACTTGAAAAAAATTACAGCAGCTGCACTTTTTTTTGGCTACAATAGTTTTTTAAAGACAAATTCCTCAGAAAACTACATCTTGTCATGCCAGTTTTGTGTACAGTTGCATGTTAACCACTCTGTATGTTGCAGAAAAAGCTAAATAGGACACAGTGAGTCATATGTCGACAACATGCACAACGTGGTAGAAAAACCTTAGCGCCATAATAAATTTTTACATGTTGTCACAAGGTTTACAACAGTTTAGGGTATCTAACAAGAATTGCAGCAACAAAAATAAAACAGAAATTTGATCAAAAGGCCTCTCTCTCCATTCCAATATGCTACTCAAGTATGTTGCTGTTCAAAAACCGACGAAAGACACTAAAATAAATTTCGTAGATAGGCGAAACGTTCAGACTAGTGCTATGCAAAAATCACCAACTAAAAACGCGCGAAAAATCTCTCTGATAAAAGGATATGAAGAATCTACTTACCCCCAGATCAGGTAGTTCGTCTTGACATCCTTTCGCCAGGAAAAGTCACCGAAAATGACCTCGTCGTCTCGTTCTATGATGTCTTTTTTGTTGATGTTGTACTGACGGACAATGCTCAGTGCGTCCGCCATGATGCCCTGTTTTCCTCTACTTCAACGCTGCAAACCGCAACGAAGGAATTTCGTATCAATGCATTAAACGTGCAAAACGAAGTAACTAAACATAAAAAGAGCAAATTTTTCTTCAAATAAATACTTTGACGGATTTATAGGTATGTTATACTCTATACTTCCTAAAACACTGTCAAATTGGAAGTTGTAAACCTTATGGTTAGATGCTATGATTTTTTAATTAGGAAGATTGAAAGAGACAGAAAATCTCACAAAATCTAATAAATCGAATATTGCAGGATCTACTCTGGTTTTTGATAATTTATATTTGATGTAGACCCAAAGATTCGTTGAAAATTTTAAGCAAAATTCGACTTAATTCGCGAAATGTTGACCTTACAACCCTTGATGACGTCACGAACCCTAAACTTGAGGTTCCGTGTTTGGTTTGTTTTGTTCGGGCTGTCTGATGAAATTATATCTTCTTTGCGCATTTTCCATGCATAACAAAAATCTACCGATGTCGTATTGCTTTTTGTTCTAATCCACACAACAATCGTTTTTGATAGAACCTTTCGACATTGGCAGACTAGTCTGGGAGTTGAAGTTCCTTTTACGTGTAAAATTCGCGTCCGCTATCTGGACTCATTCTCGCGCCCCCCTCCCCCATCAAAATACCAAAGCGGGTGGGTCGGCGGAGTAGCAGACATACCCGACGTCGAGCTTTTTGACTTGATAGAAAACCTCACAGAACGTAGGTTCTCCATATTCCAGCTTTTTTTTGACCCCGTACGTACGAGGTCCGGACTGGAAAATTTGCATATTTTTGGTCTCAGTGGACTAACAACTGCACAAAATACTTGCGGGGGAAGCAATGGCAGAGCAAAATGCTACATCTAACGATTCTAGTGGAGGCTGTAGTGTCACGGATCTACATCGTGTGCGTCGGTTCCTTTGTTTGGGGACAGAATTAGGGACCTACACGTTGGACGAAAAGATCGCGCTTGGAAAGGAAAACGCAGAGAGCCTCGTGAGGCTGATACACGATGGGAGGGGCGAGGAAGTGGTGGAGGAGATCAGCAAGTTTTCCAGGGAAGGAAAAGCGGTGAAACAACAGCCGGTCATCTTTGCACTCGCCCTGTGTGCCAGAGAGTCGGACGTGAAGACCAAACAAGCTGCTTACAAGGCATTGTCTAAGGTATGATTTATTAATAACTAACAATAACTGTTATCATTAGGTATTTCCAGGCAGAACATTTGGCGCACGTTTTGGCACATGTCCAATGCCACACCCAGCTGCATTGCCACATGTATGAGGGCCTGCATGCCTTTTTCCGTTAAGCATTACGAGCCATTTTAATTCACCGTTAATCGTTACCGACCCGCTCTAATTCACCGTTAATCGTTACCGGTATATTCTTCGTGAAGCGTTATTGGTCGTTTTAATTCAACGTTAATCGTTATTTATTATCCCGAATTCACCGTTAAACGTTACCAAGAAATTCTTCGTAGCAAGTCACGAAGTCAAATGCCAGACCATGAAAATGCGGGAAATGGCGTTACAGAGGGTCCAGATTTCAAATTTTCCCAGTTCCCCGGCCTTCGGCACTGGTAGTAAAAATATGTCGCGGAAGCGTCGCCCTCAAAAACCCTTTCACTCATAGAGATCTCAGTGTCAAATTTAGCTTAGTTTCAGGCACAAAATATACAAAATCGAATGCAGAAAATGAGGTTTCTCCGGACCTCCCTTGCGATGCGTCGGCTTGCGCCTTTGGCGCTCACGACAACATGGCGAAAATATGTCGGGTGCGTGGATCGTCGCCCAAAAAAACTTTTCTCTCTAATAAAACTTTGATGTCATTTAATTTAGCTTCCTCCGCCAGCAAAATTTGTCCTCAACATGCAGGAAATGGCGCTTCAGACAGTCAAGATTTTGCAATTTCGCCGGACTTATTTTGCAACGTCTCGTGTCTTCCAAGCTCGAAATGGTCAAAAAGATGTGAGGGTGGAGGTCAAATCTCTAACCATGTATGATCTTGACGAAAAAAGCCATTAAGGTAGCTTAAATTAGTCTGCCGAAATATGCAGGAAATAGCATTTCAGAGGGTCGTGATTTAAAAATTTTCCCGGGGAGCATACCCCTGGACCCCCCTAGGATGCGTCGCGCCTTCGGCGCTCCATGTGCTGAAAATTTTGTCTGCAATATCATATCTCATGTAGCGAGAACACTGCCCCATGGGAAGCAAATATCAATGACGCAGCGGACATTGTCCCTGTCATTCACCCGGGTTCTGGGCACCTTTTCCTTCTCACAATGTCATTTATAATAGTCAGATATTTTCACCCGAAGATTGAGCGCGTCCAGAAGAGAGCCCTGAGGATCATACTGGGACCAGATTGCGTCAGCTATGAGTCTGCTCTGCGCACAACAGGACTCAGTCGTCTGGACTCTAGAAGGGACATTCTATGTCTTAGATATGCGCAATCTCTTGCGAACTCTAGCAGATACAGTTCATGGCTCCCATTGCGGCGGGGGGATGTCCACAACAGAACTTTAAGAAGTAATGCCAGCTACACCAGTTTCAAATGTAGGACGTCCCGGTTGAGTAACAGCACTCTCCCCTATTGCGTCAGACTCCTCAATGAAAACTTGTAGTGTTTTTTAAAGGAATCGGACATGTCAGTATAGCGTATTTGATATGTTGTATATATATATAGTGTATATATACGTATATGTGAAATTTGTGATCATTGTACAAAATTGCAATTCAGCCGTTAGGCTGCAACAGTTTTTTAATCCAATAAACCATTTCTCTCTCTCTCTCTCTTCACCCATTGAGACACCCTAATCTAGCGTTGTACGAATAGGACTGTGCGTCAATCATTACAGGTATGCTTTGTAAACCCTCCTGAATTTACCGTTAAACGTTACCAGGCCTCCTGAATTTACCGTTAAGCGTTACCGGGCCTCCTGAATTTACCGTTAAGCGTTACCATGACCCCCCCATGCAGACCCTCATGTATGTCAAAGGCAATAAAATGCCACATTGGGCTAGGGTTACGTATTAGGGGTTAGAGTTGACAGGATCATTGTACATACAAGATTGACATCCTGTCAATATTATCATTCAAACAATTCTTATTGGCATGAACATCCTGTCAATAACAACCAAAAAAAATCTGATTGACAGGAACATGCTGTCGATGGTGCAAAAAGTCCTTGGCCATCCAAAAAGTGGTCAATAGATTGCTGCTTTATGGTACATGTATATTGGCAGAGGCTAAACAGATAATGTTGTTCATGTTTTGTCTTAATTACCATACATTCCTGCATGCATTTCAATTTCCTTCATTGTGAAATGTGTCACGCCTTACGTTTGTAAATTTGTATCAAGGAAAATGCTTATTGCGTATTGCAAAGTACAGTTGCATTTTGCAAATACCACACAAGTCACACGTATATTCTGTACATGTTTGTCAACATTTAATTATTTTGATGTTGCAAATTTGTTGTACATGTCCTCTTTGCCAGGTGTGTCAGACTCCAACTCAGCTGTTTGCTGTACAATTGCATTTTGCAAATACCACACAAGTCACACGTATATTCTGTACATGTTTGTCAACATCTAATTATTTTGATCTTGCAAATTGATGATTGGTTGTACATGTTCTCTTCGCCAGGTGTGTCAGACTCCAACTCAGCTGTTTGCTTTCATCAACTATGCGGAGACCCTGAGTGGCCAGTCTACGGGGTGGGGGCGCGCCCAGCGTAGGGCCGTGCAGGCCTGGTACAACGAGCAGGACCCCAGACAGCTGGCCCACCTGGTGACCAAGTACAAACATCGGGAAGGGTGGACTCATAAGGACCTTCTCAGGTTATGTCATCTCAAGCCCACCAATCAAGGTAAACATGGAAACAACTTAATTAGGTGTTAGGGAACACCTGTACTGGAACATTAGTGCATTGCACTAGAAATAGTGTAAGTCCCATGGCCCTACCAACCTTTGCCAAACTGTAGCAATGTAAAACCAAACTTAAGCAATGCAAAACCAAAATGTAGGAATACAAAACCAAAATGTAGCAATGCAAAACCAAAACCAAACTGTAGCAATGCAAAACCAAACTGTAGCAATGTAAAACTAAATTGTAGCAATGCAAAACCAAATTGTAGCAATGCAAAACCAAAATGTAGCCATAAAAACCAAATTGTAGCAATGCAATACCAAACTGTAGCAATGCAAAACCAAAATGCAGCAATGCAAAACCAAATGTAGCAATGCAAAACCAAACTGTAGCAATGTAAAACTAAATTGTAGCAATACAAAACCAAATTGTTGCAATGCAAGTAGCAATGCGGAGTAAAGATGTGGCAATGCAAAACCAAAATGTAGCAATGCAAAACCAAAAATTTATGTAGCAAATACTAGCAATCGAATGCAAAAACAAATTGTAGCAATCAATGCAAAGCCAAAATGTACCAATTAAAACCAAAATGTAGCAATGCAGAACCAAAATGTAGCAATGCAAACAAAGGTGATGCAATGTCCACTTGTTGAAGACATCGTGTGTTGCCCTAGCCTAACAGTTCTTACCTAAAAGAGAAGTAAAACATTGGCTACTGCTATCGTAAAGGAAGCTGTAACATTCCTCCTCAAACATTTGAATATGAGCTGTCTAATTTTCCTTTCTACATGAGTTCTGCAGCATGTTGCATCTGTCCTATCCTTTCATGCTGCAGACTGATCTGTATCAGTTACTGTTATAGAATGGACATAAATCATACCAGCGTCTAGCTAGCTTACACTTGTTTTTACACTGCCTTCACAGAATGTAAGAAATACATTATGTAACTGTGCTGCTCCACATACCACAAATATACAGGAGCTGTTTCACAGTTAGGGTTCAAATATCAATACCTATTCTGAATACCAGTGTCAGATTATGATCTTCTGTTGTTTATTTAAAAAATTCAGCTGCAATGCCCTCTCCCTATGGGGTAATTAACACCCTTTAAAGGGACAGCTGCCACAAGTGGACTGAAGTAGGTCACCAGGTCATGCTGTATTACAATCCATGGTTTATCTTTTGGAATAGTCCATTTAGATTATGTGGAGGTGGGCTGGATTCGTCTGAATTGTGTCTTAGATTTTAGTACTTAGTTTCATTCTATGTACTAGTTATTACCAAGCTTGCATGTTGGTAGTTCAAACTTTATTTCTCAATCAACTTTGCAGTCATTGTAGGGGCGGAATTGCATTGATTATACAACACTCGTCATGATACTTCAATAATTCAAGATAAAAGCAGCATAAAACAATGTTACATGTGTTAGGTATAAAATCTTAACATCAGGTGTTAGATAAACAGAGAGCTTTGTGTACTATAGTCCCTGGAATTGAAAGACATCTTATGTCGGTTTGTTAAATGCTAAATTTCTATGTCATGTTGAAAGAGTTTTTAAAGTTTATGTGTTCATACTCTCCAAGCAGAGGTTAGGCTCCGGCTGTATTTTTTAACGTTTTTTAGTCGTTTTTATTGGGCTTTCTATTTTGTATTTTATCTTGCTGTGTCAAAACCTACGGCTGGCGTACTTCAAGAAAAATGACAAAATAGAAAGCCCGATAAAAACGACTAAAAAAACGTTAAAAAAACCTCTGCTTGGAGAGTAATGTGTTCATACTTTTAACAGGAGTTGCAGTTGTCATCCGGTACATTGTCAAAGGGTTGGAATCTGCAGAGAAAGAGTTTGGCACAGAAGACGCGCCAGATGACGTGAAAAACGTGCTGACGTTCCTGCGAGCGGTGGAGGATGTGAAAAACATGAGAGACGAGAGCGCGGTGGCTGGACTAGTGGAACAGCACAGGCTGGACAAGGAACACATTCCAACTCAGTCGCTCAAGTCTAAAGAGGTATCATATGTTAGTTCTTTAGATTGATCTGTTGCTCTCTTCACCATAATGTAATGTCACAAATGTGTCACTTCTGTAGTAGATCTACAGGATTGTTACAACTAGGGGTGGGTATTGGACCTGAATCTGGACCTAATTGTTTGTGAAAACTTGTGAATTGTTGATACTCAAAACAATGGTCCAATTTTCTACAAAGAAAAGGGAATCAATTTGGCAGAGTCTGACTACCACTGGCATTCTAAAATCTTGTCTTCATGTTAGCTCTGTAAGTTTGACTGTAGAAACTTGGTAGAATTGGTAGAAATAACTATAAACTATAGTATTCTTTGCTGTTTATATTTTCTTGAACTAGCAAGTGCCAAAACATGTAAACCCCTGCCTATATAATTTGTCATTTTCTTCTTGGTCCAAAATCTGGTACTGCTTTTTTTCAGGTCTGCTTTTTTTGCACACCAGTACCCACCCCTAGTAGATGTAAGATGCTACAAAAAAATAAACTGAAACTGAAACTCCTTTCTTCTTTTATTGTAAAAATAAATGAATGTGCAGTACTAAGTCTTTGATAGGTAAAGATGAATTGGAATGTGTTCCAGCAATAATATTTAGTTGACCAAATCTTAAGAATGCAATGTAGTCTAAATATACTGTTATGTAAATGTTGCATTGCTGAAAGCCTGAAAAGCTGACTGTTAACATATCGCATGTTTATCCACAAGGTTTGGAGAGCCCTGGTCCAGGACATGCCTATAACATCACTTCTCAGGTACCTTGGCAAGATGTCTACCATTGGTCTGCTGGCTCCTCTCAATGACCAATCACAGTTGGTTTGTGAAAGGCTGACTGATGAGGAGCAGTTGAAAAAGGTGAGAGCGGATTGGTTTGTTTTACTTTGCCACAGCATATTGAGTTTTCCTGTGAAAAATATTTCTATACAGTCTAGTACACATTTTGCATTTTGTTAATGGACAGAACACCAAATTATGTTCCATAGAATGCAGTGATAGTATCCTGAGTGTATGCTAGTATAACAAAGTATATACATGTAACTGTCAGTGGCATCTTTTGGGAAGATATTTGCTAGTACAGTGTTTAGGTGTAGGGATAAGGTATGTGATGAACTTAATTGTAAGTTTCTGGGGGCTGTTTTTACCTACATTTCATGCAGGTATAGTTTTCAGTAGAATGGGAGTGTGTGGAAGGGGCGTATCCTGGCGTATCTCTAGAACCAATCTTGGGATTGCGATGATTTTTGGTACATGGGTCGGTGGTCGTTGCCTGATGCTCAAGTTTGACTTTGGGCCTCCTGGTATTTGATGGTGTTTGGGCCTCCTGGTGCCGGATTCTGGCGCGCCGAATTCTGGCGTGCCGCATGTCCAATGTATCCTTTTTTTTTGGTAGAGAAAACCATCATTTAGAATAGATTTTTGCTTACTACAGCAGTCTTTTTGAAATCAATGATACAAGATAAACCAAGAAATTTACAAAACTGAATATTTCATGCAGGTATGAGGTCTCTGCACTCTTGTTTATTCTGTATTATTGTTTTGATTGTAGATTGTAGATATACAAAAATAAACAATTTTTTATCCATCCTTTTCCACCAGGCTCAGGTTCATCCACTTCACATGCTGACAGCCCTGAAGCAGTATGAGAGGGGACGCGGAGACAAGGGCAAACAGAAGTGGGTGCCAGATCCTCAGATCATGGAGGCACTCAACACTGCTTTCTACAACTCCTTCAAGGTACTGGTTTCATACATGTAACATTACTGCACTCAACACTGCTTTCTACAACTCTTCAAGGTACTGGTTTCATACATGTAACATTACTGCACTCAACACTGCTTTCTACAACTCCTTCAAGGTACTGGTTTCATACATGTAACATTACTGCACTCAACACTGCTTTCTACAACTCCTTCAAGGTACTGGTTTCATACATGTAACATTACTGCACTCAACACTGCTTTCTACAACTCCTTCAAGGTACTGGTTTCATACATGTAACATTACTGCACTCAACACTGCTTTCTAATTCTACAACTCCTTCAAGGTACTGGTTTCATACATGTAACATTACTGCACTCAACACTGCTTTCTAATTCTACAACTCCTTCAAGGTACTGGTTTCATACATGTAACATTACTGCACTCAACACTGCTTTCTACAACTCCTTCGAGGTACTGGTTTCTTACATGTAACATTACTGCACTCAACACTGCTTTCTACTGCTCCTTCAAGGTACTGGTTTCATACATGTAACATTACTGCACTCAACACTGCTTTCTACAACTCCTTCAAGGAACTAGTTTCATTAACATTTCTGCACTCAACACTGCTTTCTACAACTCCTTCAAGGTACTGGTTTCATACATGTAACATTACTGCACTCAACACTGCTTTCTACAACTCCTTCAAGGTACTGGTTTCATACATTACATGTAACATTACTGCACTCAACACTGCTTTCTACAACTCCTTCAAGGTACTGGTTTCATACATGTAACATTACTGCACTCAACACTGCTTTCTACAACTCCTTCGAGGTACTGGTTTCTTACATGTAACATTACTGCACTCAACACTGCTTTCTAATTCTACAACTCCTTCAAGGTACTGGTTTCATACATGTAACATTACTGCACTCAACACTGCTTTCTACAACTCCTTCAAGGTACTGGTTTCATACATGTAACATTACTGCACTCAACACTGCTTTCTACAACTCCTTCAAGGTACTGCTTTCATACATGTAACATTACTGCACTCAACACTGCTTTCTACAACTCCTTCAAAGGTACTGGTTTCATACATGTAACAATACTGCACTCAACACTGCTTTCTACAACTCCTTCAAGGTACTGGTTTCATACATTACATGTAACATTACTGCACTCAACACTGCTTTCTACAACTCCTTCAAGGTACTGGTTTCATACATGTAACATTACTGCACTCAACACTGCTTTCTACAACTCCTTCAAAGGTACTGGTTTCATACATGTAACATTACTGCAGGGGTGAGAATGTATGTTGGGTCACTTAGCAGTTGAAATTTTTCTTGATGTATTGTTTGTAGCCCTGGTTAACATTTTCTTACTGAGGGATTAATTGCCCCCTCCATTGGCCAGTCAGTGCATGTTTGGCAGCAAGTTAGCCAGGCTATATAGTGCAGTGCCCATCTCTATTTCTACTGCCCTTGGGACGCATAATTCTATGTTTGCTAGTTCTTGCTACCATCATAGCTTGTTAAACTTTGTTGTGTGTTTTACTTTGTTGTAATTTCAAGTTAGACAATCCTAGGACAAACTCCTTGAAAAGAACTTTCAGGTATAGAGCAACATCAATGTGGAATCGGCTACCTGTAGCACTACAGTCTGCCCAATCTTTAAGGTCTTTCAAAACTGGTCTCTGTGACCTGGTCTCCAGTCTGGAAAAATGATCTGGGCAGTTCCATGACTTGTGTATTGTGTATATACCATGACTGTTTTTAATTGATGTTGTAAATATTGACCATTGTATGTACATGTATGTTATCTATGTATGAAGTCCAGGAAGATTAGTGGCGTGCCCTAGGGCACGGATTTTCTAATAAAGTCTCAAGTCTCTTCTAGGTCTGTTGCATCTGTTACAACAAATTTTCTCTCTGTACTCCCACAGAACGTTGAGCCGACCAACAAGCGTATCCTCCTCGCCGTTGACTGCGGACGTTCCATGGCCTTCAGCGGAGTCAACGGGTCCTCGGGTCTCACGGCCGCGATGGCCGCGGGCACCATGGCCATGTGCGTGGCCAGGGCCGAGCCTAACAGTCAGGTGTTTGGCTTTACTGACCAACTGGTGCAGCTGACCATTACCACAGACATGCGCCTGGACCAGATCTTACAGATAGTTGGAGCAGTAAGTGTTGGATGCAATCATGTATTTGTTTGAAAAGTTTAGTCATTTTAAAAACATGTGTATCTCTACATTTTGTATCTCCAATGGTAAGTGTTACTGCAATCATGATTTTGTTACTCTGAAGTGTCCGTACCCTCAGTAGTGTCGCTACTCATAGCACTGTCAATACCTCACTACTGTACTAGTTACAACAAGATTCTGGAAGACTAATTTCCAAACCAAGAAATTGGACTGTTGTCAATTAGTCAAGAATTGTCCACTTTCTTGTGTTTGAAAGTACAGTTCATTTTTATCCCAAATGACTTCTATTAACACAGATGAACTTCTAAATGAAGATGTTTTGCAATAAGACTGCAGGATAGCCAGTGAAACTATAAAAACGCGTCCTGTAGCTTTCAATTTGGTGATGCTTCAATACTCTCTGTATCTGCAGCAAAGAATGTATGATATGCATGATACATGTCTTTATTTCCTTGTAGACACCAAAAGGAAGAACAGACTGTGTGCTGCCCATCCTGTATGCCAAGGACAATAACATCCCAGTAGACATGTTTGTGTATCTCACTGACAATAAAACTGGTACAGGTAGGTTGTCATTACTACCATTATCCATCCTCCTAATGCCCGGTCCCCAACGGCGTTAGCCTATGGGGCCCTGCTATCTTATGCCCTATCAGCGGTTGTTATGATTGTCGCCACAAACCAGCTGTCAACCAATCAGAGAATAGGCTTTTCTTTTTGTTGTCGCAAGCTATCAGCCAATCATGTTACGTATTACATGGCTCCATCCTCCTACGCCCGATCCCCAACGGCTGACTGCCCATATAAGGGCAAGCTCATTAATATTTATTAGGGCGGTCCCTAACTGGTCTGAGTGCACAAGATAGCAGAGGTAAACACGAGTTTTGACACGACTGTGGTCCCTCTACGTAGGAGAATGACCATTATCATTTCTTTCTGTATCAATTGACAATGTAGGTGAGACCTATGATAGAATGTTGTGTATTTAGCCATGCTGTATGGGCACATACACATGCGCTAAAAATCTACATCCATACAGGATATAGGAGTTGTCTTTTACACTACCAGTTAATCTTACCTTAGCTCACGTTTCGATGCCATCTTCCTCATAGCTTCTAACTGTTGTTCTGCTTCTCGCCGCTGTATGTAGCCAAAGTAGGTGGCACTTCTGCGGTGAGAACACAATCCCAAATGTGGCTAGCCTGGTTACCAAACCCCAGCCCGATTTCAAGTATCTATCGTGCAGGGGTCTGGCCGGGTGGGATAGGCCGCCTTCTCAATTTTGCCCCTTATAGTGGGCAAAAAACTCCACCAATAGAACAGCAGCAGGATCAGCAGGAGGTAATACACCCCTACTATGATTAGTTAAAGACCCCCAACTGTATTTTTTGAATCCATAACAGTGGCCAGCAAGTACCTGATTCGCTACTGTGATAGCCTGCTGACCAACTGTGGTGTGTTGTAGCTGGCTACCTGTGGTGTGGGTGGTCATAAATCCTAGGTTCTCCTCCCTCTGATCAAGGGCCTTTGAGAACATTTCTACAGCCATCCTGCCAGACCCCAACGCAAAAGATATTTGAGGTTGGGGTATGGTATCCAGGCAAAAATGTGGCTTGAGTTTGTACCCCACCTCGTCACACTTACATCAATAAGGTTGACAATTTTGTGTCTTGATTTATAACAGGACTACTATTGGCTGAAAACTCTATGTACATTGTACATACTCTATGTACATTGTACATACCACATTTTAATTCTTTCAGGAGATATCCCCCCATCTGAAGCCCTGAAACAGTACCGAGCTGCCATGAAGATAGACGCCAAGCTGTGCGTGTGCGCCATGTCCAGTAACAGCTTCACCCTCGCGGACCCAGAGGATGCTGGGATGCTGGACATTATCGGATTGGACAGCCTAGCGCCGCTCGTCATCAGGAATTTTGCCTTGGGAGACATTTAATGATGGCTTTTTTAGCGTACATTCATTATCGTGGTGAGAAAGGGTTCTTCTGTCACAAAAAGGAAACATGTATAGCCTGATCACTGCCTTGTTGTTTTATACAGTAATATGAAAGACATTCTTTTGTTGTCTCATGTTTAGGAGAAAACGTAAGAATAATTGAACTGGAAATATGCTTTTTCAGTAATTAATTCTTACTAAGCAGCTGCAACTGCAAGTTTTTAAATGTACAGCGTTTGGAATCCAGGAGTTTGGATCCAGGAAGTTAACAGTTGTGTACATTGTAAATGGTATTCTACAATGCTAAAAAAAGTTCAGAATGAATTTCAAAACTTTTCAAGCTGTTTGCACATTAGTTTAGTTTTGATGTGGTTTGTCAACTTATCATGATCAAGAAAAATCTAAGGTGTGCCAAAATTTTAAGAAAGTCCTTGAAACATAATCATGTTGCTTTGTTTATCAATCATATGATACTGTAACTTCTCTAAAATTGGCTTTATGGCTTGAATAAGCTATGTCAACTTGTGTGAAAACAATGTAAGGTAAGAGTGTTGTTTTTTTCTCCTCAAAGGTAAATATTGAATAACTTTTTATAAGAAAAATAAAGAACAGGATAATGTATCATGGGAACTAAGAGAATATGGGTGAACACTTTCATCAGTTTGGCAAATCACTGAGTAATGAAATTCTTTGTATACAACCAAGTGTCCATGCACTGTGTGTGACTACATTTTAAACACTGCATTAACTACCTATGTATGGAATTTATGTAAATACTTAGTGTTTGGGACCACATCTGTAAGCAGCGCCACCTATCCTGCAGTACAATGTGAATTGCTCTGAGGAAGGTGACGGTTGGTCGCCGAAACATAGGTTGAACTTGAAAGAAATACTTGGTTGTGGAAAAAGAATTTTTAGTTATTCAGCCAGCAAAACACTCTGTCAGGGAGTTGGGTAGCCTGGTTACCAAACCCCAGCCCGATCTCAAGTATCTATCGTGCAGGGGTCTGGCCGGATGGGATAGGAACTCTTCTCAATTTTGCACCTTATAGTGGGCAAAAAACCCCACCAATAGAACAACACAGGATCAGCAGGAGGTAATTACACCCCTGCCATGATTGGTTAAAGACCCCCAACTGTACTTTTTGAATCCATAACGTAGCTGATTCGCTACTGTGATAGCCTGCTGACCAACTGTGGTGTGTTGTAGCTGGCTACCTGTGGTGAGAGTGGTCATCAATCCTAGGTTCTCCTCCCACTGATCAACGGGCCTTCGAGAACCTTTCTACAGCCATGTTGCCAGACCCTAGCCTGGTTACCAAACCCCAACCCGATCTCAAGTATCTATCGTGCAGGGGTCTGGCCGGATGGGATAGGAACTCTTCTCAATTTTGCACCTTATAGTGGGCAAAAAACCCCACCAATAGAACAACACAGGATCAGCAGGAGGTAATTACACCCCTGCCATGATTGGTTAAAGACCCCCAACTGTACTTTTTGAATCCATAACGTAGCTGATTCGCTACTGTGATAGCCTGCTGACCAACTGTGGTGTGTTGTAGCTGGCTACCTGTGGTGAGAGTGGTCATCAATCCTAGGTTCTCCTCCCACTGATCAACGGGCCTTCGAGAACCTTTCTACAGCCATGTTGCCAGACCCCAACACGAAAGATATATCTTGAGGTTGGGGTATGGAATCCAGGCTAGGAGTTGGGAACAAAGAATTGGTGTATTTTCTGGTCTCCTTTACTTGATTTTTAAATGAATTGACTGTGTGTTCTTTTAAATACAAGTGATTCAAAAGTAGAGGTAGTAAGACATAGTTTGGTTACTCTGGTATGTATTGAGCTTTCTTTTGAACTGATCATTGTATGGTTGAAATGGAATATTCTGTCCAAATTTAAGCATTGTACGTTGCCAGATTTTAGTTGAATTATGTGCACTGTTTCTTGTGAGAAACAATAGATTACCAGTTACAATGCTTTTTATGCATGTTTTATAATGGTAAAATTATAGGAATGTAGTGTAGAAATAATGGTCTGTGTGTTGCAGGGTAGTCAGAATAACAGTTGTAGTGTTGTTACTGGACAATACTGGAAAGTAATTTTGGCAACACCTCAGAAGTGGAGCCTGTTGCAGTTTATTGTATTTGGTTTGAAACTTTTCTTTAGCATTTCTGTGAGAGCATGGTTGGCATCCGTCTGTCTCGGAAGACAATGGTAGGCGGACGGGTTTAAGGCGACCCGTCTGCCTGGCCTGCACTTGGGTTTTTTTAAGATGAAGGAGGGGTGTGCACGTCCTTCTCCACCCTCTCGTCCACTGGCGCACTAGTCCTACAGGGGCAACTGTATGCAACGTGTAAGACGGCCCCAGCAGATGCAGGTTTGTTGTTTGGAGTTTCCGTCTCCTAGGAGGATTTTCGACCAAGGATGCAAGGGGTTCCTCCTACCCCTGACTCATGTGTCATGGCGGGTGCGTCATGCCCGAACATGCCCCTATGGCCTGTCGCCACCACAAAGGCCTGTCACTGCCACTAGCCGCAGCTATGTACTCATTTACACCTGAGTTAGGTGAGGAAAGTCGTGTAAAGTGCCTTTCCCAAGGGCACAAGATCGGTGACACGGCAAGCGGATTTGAACCCCGGACCTCTCGGGCCTGAGACCAACGCGCTCCCGATCGTGCCACGCGGTCCCACATGTGAGAGCATACACTTGTTGTAACTGACGTCTTCTCTGGTGAGAATTTAAATTTGATAGCAAATACCACAGGGTTGGGATGAAGTTGGAAAGCAAAGGGCTGGTTATTTCTTGTGCATTACCGATATGCTGTGTTTGACATCTTTGCAATATGTCAGACAGTAAGTTGAGTTGTACATGTTTCTACTTGCTTGTCGCACATGTAGGTGTCTATACGTCACCCCCGATATTGTGGAAATCAAGATTTCACTTTTAAGTCAGAGATGTTTGCCACTTAAGCTGCATTTTATGAGTTTTTGTTGTTGTTTTACAAGCCTTAGCCTGGAATTGCTACAATCTAACCCTACCACTGTCACAGTGGTAAAATGTACGATAAATGCTGAACATAGATGGTATACAAAAACTGGTATGGAGAGAGTTACAGGGAACATGTTTACTGGTTACAGCATTATCAACTAGAGTTCCACGAACACATACCTTTGCCAAATAAACCAGGTTTGTTATGTAGAATGATGTCTGTAGACAAATGCGTTACTCATTTCATTTTCTTCATAATTATATGCTTGGAGTTGGTTTATAAAATTTCGGCATTGATTATGCAAATTAGATCCCAAGTTACAATTAATTGATATCAAATTGTATCAAGCATAACTTAAGCTATCAGCATACCAAAAATCATGATGATCCTTTGATCCATTCTTGACTTATTCTCTTTCAAAGTCTTTAAATACACCCCTTACTCTCTTCCCTCTTTCTCAGTTACATATGTGACAACTTTGATGAAAGTACTATAATGGAATGCAGTGGATTTATAAACTTTCCTCATCAATTATGCAAATTAGCTGTTAATTTGCATAATAAGTATCACATTATATAAGTCTTCACTTAGGCTATCTACATGCCAAAAATCATGACGATCCGTCAACACGTTCACATTTTCTCATTAATTATGCAAATGAGATCATCATTTGCATTATAAATATGTATTGACATTTCTCTCTTTCTCAGCTACATATGTGACAAGTTTTAAAGTCCTATCATGGAACGTAGTGAATTTATAAAATATCCTCATTAATTATGCAAATTAGCTGTTGATTTGCATAATTGGTATCTCATTATGTTTGTCTTCACTTACGCTACCTACATACCAAAAAACATGATGATCCGTCAACATCTTCATATTTTCTCATTAATTATGCAAATGAGGCCATGATTTGCATAATTGATATCTATCGACATTTCTCTCCTTCCCAGCTACATATGTGACAAGTTTGAAAGTCCTATCATGGAATGCAGTGGATTTATAAATTTTCCTCATTAATTATGCAAATTAGCTTGATTTGCATAATTAGTATACCATTATGTAAGTCATCACTCATTCTATCTACATACCAAAAATCATGACGATCCGTCAACACGTTGTAGAGTTATTCTCGTCCAAAGTTTGAAAGGAAACCGGCGCCTGCAGTTTCAAAAAAGCCGCTAGGGGGCCCAAACTCACAGCACTTACTCTCTGCCTCGAGGGCTATCTACCACTCAAAAGTCATGATCACAGCATGTCCAGAACAGGAGATATCAAAAATTGAGGTTCTGCTGCAGTACCTTAGCAAGCCGCTAGGGGGCCCATTATCGAACTTGACCTTCGTTTTCCCGACCCCTACCCACCTACCAAATATTATCGGGATTCATCCAAGACTTCTTGAGTTATGCTGTTAACAGACACACACACAGACTCACAAGCCCAAAACATAACCTTAGCCATTCTGGCAAAGGTAATTAAGAGTGGAGTCAGAAGGGCTCCCTCTACTTCTCATGTTCTGAACTGCAGCTCAGTAATTTGAACATTTAATGAATTTTGCATCTGATTTTAAATTTAATGAATTTAAGATTAACTTTGCTATAACTTTCACAGGGTGTCTAGAATTTGATTACAGGTCTAATATCAAGTACTAATTGTATTGAATTATACCATCATATGGTATAGTGGTGTCAGATTCATAATGTTTATGGTGTAAAAGTGTGAAAATTTGAGTCAAAACTGGAAGAGTTGAATATGAATATAGGAAATGTTAGTGACTTGTATGGATTTCTAAAATGTCCACAAGAATGGTTATGTTATAATTAGTTTTCTCCATTGTGGTGATAAGTTGTTAGTATGGATAAGTGTGTTTAGCATGACATGGAGTGGTATAAAACCCATTTCTTAACGAAAGCTTTTGTTGCACAAGCACACGTACTAGTTGATACTGTGTCTTGGTTTGATATTTTTGCTAAAATAAAGTTTGTAGCACCAACTGCACTTGCACAATTGTTTGTACTTTTTACTATGGTGTCAAAAGAATTAGTTAAAACTCATTAGCCTATTCCAGATCGTTTGCATACATGTAACTTGTGTGGCCCAAGGGCTATAGAAGTAGAGATGGGCACTGCTCTATACACCAAAATATGTGGGAAGGATGTGAACTTAAATGTCATGCTAAAGAGATAAACTGCACGTGAAAGAGATGAAAAAAAATGGTTTCTCATCTATTCGTCATTACCAAAAAAAATTATAAAAAAAAATTCCACTCATCTGAACCACAAACAAAAGTACAATGCTTTAGGATAACATAAAGATTTTTACTGAGTAAAACAAGGACTACATGTACACATCAGACATGCTAAAAACTGACATATGGGCAGAAGAAAATACAGGCTGTTAGCATGTTCAGAGAAAATGGACAGGATTAAAACATCATGCATGTACATTGTAGACTTAGTATATCATTCTCTTGCAAATGAAATATTGGACACAAAAGCATCGTATACATTTTGTTGGGGGGGGGGGGGCAAGTAAGAAGCAAAATTAGCAAACAGGTTGCAAGAATGGACTTGATATTAGTTCAGTGACAGTACATAAACTGGATACACAAATGAAAGCTGCAAATTTCAATATTATTAGCTGTATACTGCCCGTACTATGAAAACATTCAGTAAGAGGTTTAGTGTACATAAATGAAGGATGCCAATGTGCATTAGGTGGGTGACTGTCAAATATTCTTACCAGTCTACCAGCTGCTATTCATAACATAACATAAAAGCAAGTTCACAATTTTGGAGTTACATCAAGAGTTACAACACGTGATGCTAAAACAACTATTTACAACAATCAAGTCTGCCCCAATCCCAAGTAAAGTAACTGAGTTATGTTGATGATTTCTCAAACCCAAAATAATTGAATTTCTCAAAGCTAACCATTCCCTTTACCAGGCACTACAATAGGCACTGCCATTACCATTTCATAATAATCCTTAAATGCAATATACACATAAAGTTGACGTCATAAAACGGATATCTTGTCAGGGAATTTAAGGCATACAGCCAAAGAGGAGCAACAAAGCTTCTTCATATGATAGTCTGATAACTGATGTGACAATCATACAGAAACATACATTAAATCTCCTTCAACACTATGATGAATCTGATGTTTGCTTGGATCACAAACATGCAGCAGTTTAAATAAGAGTGTGGTTTGAATGACATTTTTCTTCCCAAAGCCAGATTAACGTTGTTGTAAGGCAGAGCCCTTGGTTATACATATGGCTACAGGAAACAATCTCAACCAAAGTAAAGATGCACACCGTACATCCATACAGTTCAAAAGTTCAGAGTACACAAATACAATGTAGCACCTTTTAGTCTAAAGATGTGAGGCTTGCTGTTTTACTAAGTAGTCTGTATTTTACTGTACTGTAATACAAATGACAAGAAAATATTCACTTCAAAATTACTAGAGATCAAGTCTACAAGAAATACGGAGTAGTCGTCCGCGCGGGTATAACCCTCTCGGAGTCCGGTACGGCGCGGAAGAGTTTGGGTTCGCGGTTGTCGACACTGTTACACACCAGGATGGAGGCGATGTTCCCGCAGCGGTAGCAGTAGTTGGGTGCGGACCACACCGTGATGAGCTTGTCGTCAAACATGTACTTATAGCCTTCATGGACCAGCTGGTGGGCTCGACAGATCAGCTTCAGGTTGTTTATGTGCACAAACTGGGGAGGTGGAAATATGTGTTAGTCGTTCAGCTGGCTTTGTAAACAATCAATCATAATAGATACAGCAGAATTTGCAATATTACTGTAATTTTGCAATGATATTCCATTGACATTGTAATTCCATTGTTTTTTCTTAATCATCTTAAGCTGAAAAAAACAAACAATTTTCTTAGTTGTGAACAAAAGGAAGTGCTAGTTATTAATTTAGGTTTTCTGATATTCTACTTTCTTTCATATGGTGCACCCAAAAGTTGGGTGCACCAGGGCACCTAATCCCTATAATGAATTTTAAGCTTTGTACCTTATAATTTCTGCTTAGAACATATAAGTTCTCAAAGAGATATCAAATAATGTTTTATTTCAACACAAGAATCTTGACATTGCAGCAATCTATGAAGTATGATTGCAAATATAAAAAAAGAGTTACAACAGTGGTTGTTCTATGATTATCCCAAACATTACAACAACTAGAGAGTATTATGCTAGAAATAAATGTCCTGACCTCTTGAGTGACCTTTGCCCCAAACAGCCATCCCGCGCCGCGGGGACTGACAGCCCAGGTGTCCACGTCTTCAGGGTCCGACCAGACAAGATGTGAGAACGGTCAAGGAACAATTGTAGTCTTCTTGTTTCTTAGATAAAATTCAATGCCTCTGCATAATGTCCATTTCATATAATATGTCCTAAACAATCCTAACAGTGACATTTCAATTTAAAGTAGCCTTGCACCAAGCTACTCACATACAATACTGTGCCATTAGGCTCACCCCAAAGTAGTGTGTGTGAGAGAAAAAAAGAATTGGGGCTATGAATGGCAGTATCTGAGTAACCTGGCGTGATAGCCAGCCCAGGTAGTCAGGCCTGGTGCACAGCCCAGCCTTTTCTGTATACCTTTTCTGCTAGGATAAAGAAAAAGAACACTGTCACTCCAGGTCCAGCAAAAACAATATGTTTTCTCCTTCCATAAAACTCTATACACTATGTATTGTGGGAATGCTGATTTGAACTAACTTAATGGAAAACATGAGAACAAGCCATGCAGGCCATCGCGAGCAGGAACAACTACTACAGGCTCTCGTTCTTCCCTCGTACCATCAGAGAGTGGAATGGATTTGAGCCTGGTGTGGCGGAGGCGGGGTCTCTCTCCCAGTTCAAAACTGAGCTGGGGAGGACCCTGCTGCATTGAGCCACCCCCACACGTCTTGTATATATGTAAATATGTGTTCTATTAACCCACTTAATTTACCTGTCCTGTCTTTCGCACACAGAAAATCAGTTTGTTTTCATTTCCCATAGCATTTTTCCTTCATTTTCCCATGTCTATTTGTACCGGTCACTTGTATTGTATTTAACCCATGCGTAGTCTGCCAATAATCTCAAAAAATTGAGGCCAGGCAGTATGAAAGAAGAAGAAGAAGCCCCAGACATATGAAAGGATATCACAGAAGGCTCCTTTGTGTGGAATCTCCTGGTTTCTCTCGATGGTTCTGACCTGATCTAGGGTCTTGACATCAGGAGACAGTCCACCATGGACACACAGCACACACTCATCGATGATCTAGCAACACCATGACATTAGGTTAAGAATTAGGGTATGAACATCATATTCATATTGAAACAAGGTAACAAAAGAGCGCCCGTAATAGTTGTGTTTCTTTTTGTGCCCACAATCAAAGGTTAAGGAAATGGTTTCTTTTAATTACATTGTTTTAGAACAATTTGGTCAACCAACATATTGGTTGCTGTGTCACTAACGTGACTTGAAATCTTCTTGAAGAGGTCCTTTACATGAATACATGTAAAGAATTACATGCACTCACAAAAAAGTATAGATGGTATAGTTGTAAAAACAGTCATAAAATGTAAATAACTAATATACATGTAAAGGCACCCAATTATAAGACACAGCAAAGTACTAGTATCAAATGACACTATCCCAATTTGGATTAATACCCATGAGAGTCTAACTACACAAATAAGCAGTAACAGGTGTCAATTGCATCTGCATAAAGAACAATAAAACTATTGGAATAGCTTGACTTGTAAATCGGGGCAAGACAAGTACAGAAAATCATGACAAAGTCTGTAGGAGTTGATAAGAGACAGATACTTACTGCTGCCACTGTGAGCAGATCAAACACTTTAGTACAGTACCTCCAGGCATTGGCATTACCATACTTAGTCTGGCACTCGTCTGTATGGGAAAAATTCACAATGCAGAAAACTTTAAAATTCAACTAAACTGTTTGTATACTAGATCTGAAACCTTACTTGATGCCTTACTTGTGAAATACATACACAGGACTCAAAATTTGTATTTTTGCATACCTGTACAGTTGCAGGTATCATTGAAACTTACATGCACCAGACAACTTTAACCTGCACCACCTGCAATTTTCATGTGCACAGCTCCAGTTTTACCTGCACTTACCTGCATATGCAGGTGGTATTTTGAGCCATGATAAATGATTTTTGACTGTCAAATTGAATAATTAACTTAGTGATATTAGTCTATTTTGACAACCAGACATACCATAGAAGCCATAAACTTGTGTGATCTGCCTGCTCTCATGGTTTCCTCTCAGCAAAGTGATACGGTCAGGCCATCTGGGTGGGGAGGGGGGCAGGGAGGAAACAACATTGTATTCAAAGATTTAAGAATAATCATCATCCTATTAATACATATTGTGCAGGTGCCCTTGTTGTTATTGTTTATGACTTGATCTTTAAGAGTATAAGGTACACAGCAGCATAGATGCAATGGGTACACACGCTCAAAGCATTTCCCCCAAAAGGAGGAAAAACTTTTAAAAATCAATTGACAAACACATCTTTCAAAAGCTTCTCAGAAAAACTAACACAAGACAGAGCTACAGATCTAGAGTCAAGCTGTAGGACCCACTCACTTTGCCTTCAGTGTCAGAAGCCATGTGAACGTCTCCAGACTGTAGTAGCCTCTGTCTACAAAATCACCCTGGACGGAAAAACACAACACATTAATACATAAGATGTACATTGTACATGACTTGCACCTGCAGATTTTTTTACCCTTATTGATTGTACACTTGTCTTCAACTTCAAATAGAAAAAAGAGTATATTGCAGAACATCCTGTTTAAGCTGTTGAAACATCTCACCATGAAGATGTAGTTTGTGTCAGGGATCTGTCCTCCGGTGCGGAACAGCTCACCCAGGTCATAGAACTGGTGGGTGGAAAACATACAGATAACATCAGATGAATTAGTACAAAACTAGGCTTTGTCAATAAAAACAACATGGAAAACAATGACCAGGATTCCCAAAAGCTGCTGTCAACAATATGGCTTGTTTGGAAGTTTTAAAGATTATGATTAGCGACATCCTGTATTTTCTTGATACAAAGTGTAAAGCTTACGGTTTGATACCACTCTCTAGCCTCTACTGACAGAGACAAGTATACTTATAACATGTATCTTAACTTCGTTCATGTGTCATGTGTTCTTGCTGTACTTCAGCACAAGAAAAAAGAGACCCCATCACTGACCTGTCCATGTATGTCCCCACATACTGTGACTGGTGTGGACACTGGCTGGACATTAGACTCCTCCAACAGCAACTCACATACATAGTCACACAGTTTCTGTGGAAGAAAATTATAAATAGAGCGAGGCTATTGACACACCCAGTGTGTCAAACACTGCATGTGATCATGTTGGCTCGGTTTTGGAACACGTTTTCAGCTGTGTTTACTGACGATTTCCTGCCGTTTGGGAGAATTTGCGGCCTCAAAACTTCCGAAATAAGATTGCGTAGCGGGTGGATTCTGCCGATCTGCGGCTGAAAAAAATAAACGTACCTAAACATGCACTTTTGAAAATGCAGACCAAAAAGTCCCAAAGGTGGGTTTTGATGGTTCTGGTCGCAAGACGAAAATATTCTTATATCAAATGGATTTTTTAAAAAGGTAAAAGGACAATTGAAAAAAAAAAAAAACAGCGCTGACTCGAACTGGGGTTGGAACTGGTAACATGGTTTTGTGGGTCAACGCTCTCCCCACTACGCTACGGCCAACATAGACATTTGTATCCAAATGTAGGGCATAACTTGAATACGTCTGTTCATTCGAATTCGAAGATTCCAATGTCTAATCTTCCGAACAATGTCTAATCAACTGTTGCTTGTGTAAAATAATGTCGGGAAAGTCATGTTACAAGCTCTGATTGGCTGGTTGGCATCTCGGTGTGTCAATAGCCTGTTTGGCTATTGGCACACTCAGTGTGTCAATAGCCACAGCGTTATAAATATTAACGACGTTACACTTTGATATCAGAAACTAAAACGTAATATGCACAGCTACATAGCCATTTCCTTAACACGCAGAATACTTTTCTGTACAAAATATAACATGTACAGGAAAGCTTGTCCTACATGTGACTGTTGCAACCTTATTTTGTCAGTCTGTTACCTAATTTTTGACGACCAAATTATTTTGAGAACATAAGTTTGGCCCCCCTCCCCTTGCTTCAAGTGACTGGACGAAACTTCGTACATTTTCTACGGAGCTTCAATCATTTTGCCACTAAAACCTTCCCTGTAGTAACTGGGTGGTACAAGAACCCATAATTGTTACCTTCAGGTCATTTTCAGGCAGATATTTGCACTGTTTGGCGATCTCAATCCACACATCTACGTCCAACGTCATTTTTCGGTCTTCCTCTTTCCGCGTATGGAATTGTGGGATTGTTCATGACCCGATCAACACTTTGCGCCGGTTTCTAGGCGTTTACAGCCAAAATCATCGAAAAAATGATTTTTTCTATAAAAGTATTATGTATTATAAAGAAATTGATAAAGTAGGACGACATCTTATGACCTGACATTGGCAGTAAAACAACAAATTTACCGGAGATCATGATCATGACATATCTTGCATTGCTGACAAGAACTGCCAGGTGGCGTGCTTGCACTGTCTGTGAAATAAATGCAGTTGGTGCAAGGGAAATTTTGTGGAATTGAAACAATTTAACCGTATCATATCGAGATAAAAACGTTTTGAAAGGGCTTTATTTTAGTTCTACCTTCATTCGTCTCACTATCAGAAGAAAACACAACATCAAGCTTTGCTGCTGCCTTGCATGTCGAAAAGAAACCGTTAGGAGGCGCACCTGCACTGTCCATGAGTGACACAGCGCGGGATTCAACATGTCGGACGGAGGCGAGTGGTGCCTGATCGAGAGTGACCCTGGCGTGTTTACTGAGCTCATTAAGGGCTTTGGTGGGTATCAAAATGTTCCATACGTTGCCTCAGAAGTTTAAGTACAACACTGCGTGCGATTTTTGCAGATTTCTTGTTACAGTCTGTGAAAATTGTGTGAAATTTCTGCGTGAGGATGGGAGGGGGGCGGACATGGTTTGTGAGAACGCATACCTTTCAGGAAGCACACGTGTGTTCTTCTGTCAACAACAACACGAACTAGTCTTGATTCTTTCTGTTAGAGAAATTTTTTATGTATTCAGCCTGGTTTAATCTGTGTCTTGACATCAAATCATGTCCTGCAAAAGTAACCCAATCAACCAATTCTATACACATTTCAGGAAGTAAGATTTTCACAAATTGAAGTTTTCCTGAAAAAAATTATTTTTGAATTTTATTCTTTGGAAGTGGAAAAGGGTGTTAGTGGCTTCTGTTATTACGATTATTTACTGCATAATTTGAACCAATGTACGAATGTTTGAAGAACATTACATTGATCATTGAAAATTTCAAACTTTCATTAGATAGGAAAAGGATGTGAAACAGTAATCTGAATACAAAATATAACATATTGTGGCAAAGCTACCGAAGTCACGGGTTCCTCTCTCAGCACTCGGTGTCTAGTGCGGAAGGGGCCTTCCGCACTAGAAGTCTAGTGCCGACGTTACGTCCGCACTAGGTGTCCAGTGGTGAGTCGACTTCAGCACTGAAAACCCCCGATTCACCACTAGAAACCGAGTGCTGAGACTACCTTCCGCACTAGAAAACGAGTGACGACAAACGTTCCGCACTAGAAAACGAGTGACGACAAATATTCCGCACAGGAAAACCAGTGACGACAAATATTCCGCACTTGAAACCGTGAGTGCTGCGTATGGGAGGAAATATCCGTGTCGGGTTTTCAAAGAACAGTACATATCAATTATCTTTCTTATTTAGACATTTTTTTTCGTGACCAAAGTAGAACTGTCTAAACTGTCTGTAGCCGCCACGCATCAACAAATGATGCATGCGAACGATTGATTGGCTGAAAGTAGTCTGCAACTCAAACACGACAAAGGGAGCTGTAATTTATTGGCATTTTATCTTCATGAAATTTAGAAAAAGGGAACAAAGCTGACACACTGTTGACATATATAACACACCGTTACATGTAGGATGTAGCGTATGATACACACATGCTGTTTTGAGTTCCTACAGAGACACGACTAGGGCAAAATTGATTTAAAATACTGAGTAAGTGACCGTCCGAAGGTGAGTAGGCGCTGCTGCATGTCAACTATGTTTTTGAGTAACAATTTGGATGCGAGCACTGGAAACCCAGTGCTGACGGTCTTAAAATGATAGTAGCACTCGGCTTCTAGTGCCGAAGTGGTCTTAGCACTCGGCCTCTAGTGCCGAAAAATCACCGAGCACTAGAAATCCCAGTGCGGAACCCGTGACTTAGGTAGATCGGCACTCGGTTATCCAGTGCTCAAAGACCTCTGCACTGGGTAACCAGTGCTGAACGACCTTTGAACCACCCTTCCGCACTAGAAACCGAGTGCTGAGCGGAGATCAGCACTAGAAACCGAGTGCTGGGCGGAGTTCGGCACTAGAAACCGAGTGCTGGGCGGAGTTCGGCACTGGAAAACGAGTGCCAAGACAAGGTGTAGCTCTGGAATTCCAGTGCTGACGGGTCTTCAGCACTCGAACAAAGCCTTTCCGCACTGGAATTCCTGTGCGGAAGTTTCTTCCGTACTGGGCCCCGAGTGCCGACGCCAGTTTCTCCACGAATTCCGCACTGGGCGCCCAGTGCGGAACCCGTGACTTCGGTATACTTGCCATATTGTGCATGTTTCTTATACTTGATCTAACGCTACACAATAGATTATACTTATGAGTAATCAGCGAGGGAACAGAACGCGTGTTAGAGTGCATCTAGGTTTGATGCCTGAGGCAGCCAATACCGGTATATCATATTTGTGACCAGATTCCCCCCAAAGGACGATCTGATGGTTTATACTGTGTGCAAAAAGCAGGACCACTAACCAATAGTGCAACATGGACTGTCCAACACTTCTTATATTGTTTCCAGGGTTCTAGACAGGATTTTATTTTAGCGTAGTGGGAATGGCATGGTAGCAAAGTGACTAATCAGGAGATTGGTGTGGAAGGGGGGTCTTGGTCCTTCCACAGTGAGGTTTGAAGATGTAGAGTTAAAAGTTAGGATTTTGGGGTCAGTTTTGAGTGGCATATCATCATTTTTCATTGTTCAGACATTTATTAGTCATTGTTGAACAAGCAAATGACAGCAAAGCACCACTACACTAGTTAAAAATTAGCGTAGTGGCCCTTATTCTAGCGTAGGGGTCACAAATTTTAGCGTAGTGGCCCACTATGCTAAAATGCACTAGCTAGAACCCTGCTCTGTACAGGAATTATGTTTTTTATGCCTTGTTTTTGAACATGCAGATATGAGAATCTAATGTACTTGACAACAGTAACCTAGAACAATGACAACAGTTAAAATGATACAGGTAACTTGAAGACAATTGACAAATGACTTGAAGTGTAAATATTTTTCCAGGTGTGAAGGGACTTCAGGTGGAGGAGATCTGGAGTTTGGATCCGGAGAACTTTGACAAACTCAAGTAAGTCACTTCTCTGTATCGAATCTTGATGACATCAACAAACAAGATCTGTTGTCTTCCTTTGGAAAATTCAGATTTGGGCCAGCATATACAGTCTTCTTGAATATAGTTTAGATAGCTTCCCATTTAGAACTGCTATTGTTATGCAGAAATGAAGAAAAATGATGATAAATTTGGCATTTTGAAAAGAAGGACAAGTTTGTATGTGAAAATGGGTCTTCAAATGGGATAGCAACTAGGACAAACACTTGGTGTAATGTGAATCAGATTCTGTGTTGTTTTGTGTACAATTATAAGCTCTCAGTACAAATTTTCCCACAGTGTACTCAGTGGCCCAGACTCTAGGCTGATTAGAAAATGTACAGATTTTACCAACAGGCTTTCACATGTGTTGGGGCTTACTGAGGTCAAAGAAAATAACAAGATAAAAGTAGCGGAGAGTTGATAGTCATTTTTACCAGGTTTCTACAGCCAAACTTGGTCTAAAACAGACCAAGGCAGTAAGTGTGGATGATAGATGAAGATAGGATTTTAAGACGCCAGCGGATACCGAATATTCCACCAAACAGAGTCCTTTGTAACGAAATGGACCATAGTATCGCCCATTCACAAGTCTTCACAGGTCCAGGTTCAAGTCAGGACCTGGACCTGATCCTCTGGACCTGAACCGTACCTGTACTTGTATTTTCTGTACCCACCCTTAGCCATGACAGATGTTATTGAAAGAATTTCAGTTGAAGTGAAGTGTGAACTTTAAGATTTCATATTTCTGTAGTAACAGTAGTAGATCATGTTTTCCTGCAGGCCAGTCCATGGGTTGATTTTCCTGTTTAAGTGGCAGCAGGAAGAAGAACCCAGCGGCTCTGTCGTCCAAGACTCCAGACTCGACCATATCTTCTTTGCCAAACAGGTAGGCATGCAGTACCACCTTCAGCAGATATAGGTGATCATGAAATGGTGCTGAAATAAAGAGACTGCAGTGCAGGGCTCTAGCCAGCGTCCGTTTTTCTGTCAATTGACGGAAATTGGCTGTGTGTGATGGAAATTTTTTAAAACCAATCCGTCAACCTTGACGGACAAAAATCCTTGGTGGAAGGTACAAGCGGCTTGGGGACGTCGTCCACGGCTGTAAAAGCCACATACTGTTGACGAAGTGTGTCGGCGCCCTCTCGCATACGATTATCTCATTAAAACCTGTTCTTCATGGTCTCAGTTCAGTCTTTCTAGCTCCTGGAATAATGTTTCCCGGTTTTCGCGACAATGGGAATTGGCTGACGGAAAAAAAATTCGAGCTGGCTAGAGCCCTGTTTGTACTGGGTGAGGTACTTTTGTATAAATATCAGGTGCTTTTTCAGCTTGAGATCTAACATGTCCAATCCTGTAGTACTGTCTACAAAAGTTAGGGGGAGCTGCTGAACTGACGAGCAGGCCTCAGTACAGAACACCTTGTGTCCATTCATAGCATCGTACCGGTAACTCGTAAAAAAAAAAGAACTAATCTACTTTTATTTTATATTTTTGTTTGGACCAGCAAATGAGATGAAAATTGATAATAGCATAGGAACCAAACTATACTGGTAACCAAGTCATTACAAGACACAATACACATCAGGGTTCTACTGTAGCTAGTCCATTTTTAGCTCAACGGGCCACTATGCTGTAATTTGTGACCACCACTCTGAAACGAGGACCACTACTAGTATGCTACTTCTCAACTAGCGTAGTGGCCCTTTGCTATCATTTACTTGTTGAAATATGTCTAATCAAATGTAACAAATGATGATATGCTGTTAATAGGGTTACAGTAAGTCCCCTCATGGGTACCCTTATCATGCCAACGTTTTACTCTATTTTTCAAAATCTCACAGTGGAAGATCCGAGTTCCCCCTTCCACACCATCTTTGCCATTATCATTTCGCTAAAATAAAATTCTGGCTAGAACCCTGCGTGTGTGTCATGCAAGTTTCAGTTTACTCAAGCAAGTTTTCTCTTTAAATATATACTTGTTAATGATTTTCCTTAACCTGCTCTCCAGGTGATCAACAATGCGTGTGCGACCCAGGCCATCCTGAGTGTGCTGCTGAACTGTAGACACCCTGACATCGAGCTGGGAGAGACACTCGCAAACTTCAAGGAGTTTGTTCAGCACTTTGATGCAACTGTAAGTGGCACTTTTTAAAAATGATATTGTGACCAAACTTTGGGCTTAAACTGTAGCACCCATTGATATACAAATGTAATAAGAATACCTTGTGTTAGAAATTAATTTAGTCTTAAAAATCTTGTGCTACATTCATTGTAGGTCCATCTAATCAGTAAGAAACTTGCATTTTCTACAATTTGCTTTACATTGTAGCTTGTACATTGATCCCTTTCTGAAAAATGTAATCATTAGTACCTTTGCAATAGAGTTATCACTTTCAGTTCTGGTCAACGTTTGTACATGTATATAATCTTGCTTGTCTTAAAAGTTTTTTTCTTCTTTTTTCTAACTCTAAGTCTAACTCTAAGCCCTTTTGTCATCTTGAACTTGAAACTAATGTTGCTTATTTCTTTATTGTTTTTCCTTCTTTCCAGATGAAGGGACTGAGTCTGAGTAACTCTGATGTCATCAGGAATGTACACAACAGCTTTGCAAGGTAATCCTCTTTTTTTCTTAGAATTACATTACAAAGACTCAAAAAAGTTTAAAATCTCTTGTGCTATTGTTAAAGAAGAAAACCTATGTTGACATAGTCTTAATTTCGTTTCCTATTGGACTAATCCTAATCTAATTCTAAAATGTCTGAACACATACTTTGTATATCAATTTATACTTAGGGCATAGCACCTGCTCAGCAACAGATCTTGTCAGTGTCACTGACAAAATGTAGTGGATGCTACCTGACAATTTCCTGACTATTCCTAAAATCATATCCAGTTGTTGGGGTAACTGTTATATGTAAGATATCTTACTACCTGGATGTCTAAGCTTTATCAACATATCAAGAAAATGTTGAAATAATTTTCATCTAACAGTGACTTCTTATTAAAGGTATACACACGTACACGTACCGCCAAATTTTCAATGGCTATCAGTCCATCTTGTTCACGGAGTGACCAAGTCTCCAAGAGTGAAAAACTAGGTCGAGACATGCGTGAATCTAAAAAAATTTGGAGTTACTTGTGTACAGTCAAACCTGTCTATAGCGGCCACTCAAGGGACCGGACAAATTTGACCACTATAGACAGGTGGCCTCTGTATAGAGGTGGCAACTTGTAGATAAAAGGGACTGACAAAAGTGGCCACTATGGACAGGTGGCCCCTCTGTAGAGGTGGCCCCTAATACAGGTTTGACTGTATACCTTTGATAAAAAGTAACTGTTAGATGAAAATTCTATTGACTGTTTTGAATACATGACTACTGAATCTCTTCAACAAGAAAATGTTGTTTTTGATTTTTGTAAACCTCTCCCCATCCCCCACAGACAGCAGATGTTTGAGTTTGATGTGAAGTCTGCAGGTAAAGACGATGATGTTTACCACTTCGTCGGTTACATCCCCATCGATGGGCGGCTGTACGAACTGGACGGACTCAAGGACGGGCCGATAGATCTAGGTAAAAACTCTTTAAAGGCAACCTAAGCAATATTACAGCGTCAAAGTGGAAATATTCTGAATAAGGCAATCTGCATGATATTGACTGTTGACATCTACTGCACTGTATTCTCACATTTACATCATGATTTGATACTTTGAGCGGTTTAAAACAGCCCAGAGACAAGTCGCACGAGGATATTCCTTATTATTGTACCCCCCCCCCAAAAAAAAAAAAATAAGGACTTGATCTGAAATCCTTGTGCAACTCATTCCCGCGCTGTTTTTAACGGCTCAATTTATGAAATAATGATGTAAATGTGCTAAGATAGTGCATTAGATGTCAATATTATACAGACTGCCTTATTCAGAATATTTCCACACTTTTAACAATATGATATTGCTTAGGCTGCCTTTAATGTGACATTTACTAAATATGTGTAAAGGCTAAAGCCATTTTGTATTGAAGTTTGTAATGTTTGTACATCTACATACTTGTAACATTGAATAAGTGTCATTGTTTACATGATAGCTGACTAGGATATAGTGGTATGTTTGATTGTATCATTATCAACGAATATACATACATATCAAGATATTTGTTTATAAGATTCCATGTACTAGTATGCACTTAATGTTTATAATTATTTCATGTGCAACCTTTGAAGTCGTGGTTTTGTAAATTTTAATTCACATTTGTTTTATTAAGAAATCTCAATGACTTGATCACAACTAGTTGCAGTTTTTATGAAAGGTTTGTAGTTTATATAAGTTTTTAGTTTGTTGTTGACATCAGTTTGTTGTTGTTGACAGAAGTTTGTTGTTCCCAGGTGCATGTGATGCTCATGATTGGCTGAACACCGCCAGGCCTGTTATTGAGAAAAGGATCCAGAAGTGAGTAACCAACCATGAGCTTCTAAGACATGGCTGTCTCTAGGATCCATCCCACCATCTGTGGAGGGAGAATTTTTATTGGAACAAACAAATATATCAGCCCATTCTTCCCAAAGTCTGAACTTACTTAGCCTCTACCAGGCTTCGTGGTTCGGTGGTCTAATTGTAGAAATTGGACAAATAGAGTCTTTAGTGCGCTAGGGGAGTCGGCCGGCCAGAAGAGTACGTTTCCTCACCACGAAGACTGTGCGGGGTCGCTATGTTCTTTGAAGTCCACTAATCGCTATCTAATAGGTGCGAAGTGGTTTATTACTTTCCGACTCGCCCGTGACAGGTCTTGCCAGCAGCGGCCGGGACTTCTCACTGGGGCCAGCAAAACATTTTGTTTTCAAGCCATCCCGTCCCGCATCAAACATTTGTTAATTGTCATAAGCCCTCAGGTCGGCCATTGCATCCCAAAATGAGTCCTTTTTGCCTCCAAACTTCACCAAAAAGGTACAGCTTGGCCACACTCAACAGGGAAAAAATTTGATCTCTTTTCGCGCCCGCTTGCTGCAGATTGACCGCACAGGAATTTACGTAAACTGTTATCATGTTAAATTTCATCACAAAATTAACCTCACTCTAGCCTACATTGTTTCAAAAGCAACAAAAGATTTTATCTATATTTTAGCAAAAAAACGCCGTCCAAAACATCATTTTTGCCACGTTTTGTTGTCGATCCCAGTTTGACCTTGTCCCAAACCGAGCTGTTTCCCACTGGGCGCTGGACGATTTATGACTTAAATTATCTCCGGCGCTGAGCTACTTCCTTTGTACAAATAACGGGGATTAATTTTATGTCGTTTGTTCATAGCGACCCGCACAGGCTTCGTGGTGAGGATAATGATTCTACCGATCCACGGAGCCTGGTAGAGGCTAGAACTTACTGACATTGATGAAAATGTATTTTGATGTAAGCTTAGTAGAATTGCAGATACAGCAATGAAAATTTACAACAATGGCTCGCAAACAATGAGTTGGATGAAATAAAATATTACTACTGTACCACAGAATTGCTTCAAACTGGAAATAAAAACTCACCTTTCTCTTTTACTATAAAATAAAACCACAGGGAAAGGAAACAAATTTATGGTACTAATATTTTCTTGTAGTCTCTTAAATACTTTTAAAATACTATAAATAGGTTTATCTTCAAATTTGCAATTACATGTTCATTTGTAATTGACAATTTTTTTTGGCAATGTCTCAGGGGTGGAGCCTATCTTGTCTTTCCTGACAGTTTTGTATCCCATGATCCCCCCTCAGGTACCAGGATGGAGAGATCCACTTTAACCTGATGGCGGTGGTGTCCGACAGGAAGATGACGTACGAGAGACAACTGACCGACCTCCAGGCACAGCTGGCAGCCATACAGGATGTAAGAAACAGCTGGACAGTTATAAATGTGAAACTTACAATTCTGGATGTCCTAAGATTTTTAAATGTTATAACACAATTGACACCATCAGATTGACTGATAATGTTATAATGCTTAAGTGATGTAACTGCAAGACAGATAGCTAAATATAATTAGCATCCATCTAAAGTATTCAAGAAATGCAAACTTAGCTAGCACTCAAGTGACTTTTTTAAGACAAGCTGGTAAAGAAAGAAATATTTTTCCCTTTTGAGACTTGATAATTCAGATTTATGTTCCAGAATGATACAGAAAAATACTGCAATGTTTAGCAATGGAGTCATGGACATTTTTTGCCATATAGTCATGCTGACAAATGCAATTTTGTACAAAACGTACAGGATAGTGAACCTGGTCCATTAGCTTTTCTTTCAAGTTCGTGTTTTTTTCTTATTAAGTCATCTTTGCCCCCCTCCCCCCACCAGGGTAGCGCCATGGAGACTGACCAATCAGACACCATCCAATCAGAGATCGGCAAGCTGCACATGCTCATTGGAGAGGAGGAACAGAAGATGAGAAGATACAAAGTAGGAGAGAAGACATTGTTACCATGCCTTTTTACATGCTTTTAAACTAAAACTTTGAACTGATCACATCATCATAGTAACCAATGAAACGATAGGACGTTGACCTTCCTGACATCATTGTAAGGCAAAATTGTATAGAGTATCATTCACTTTCTATAAGGCTGACAGGTGATGACAGCCATAGTGGTGTCCCTATTTGCATTTCAGTGGATCGGAGGTCCAGCATTTTTCACTGTCAAATTTTTAAGTATTATTTCAATTATTTTCTCCATCGAGCTGTTGACATTCAATAGTGGTTACCTGAGAAAGTCAGATGTTCACATGTTTTTGCACTTACCGGTTCAAGAAAATAACAAGAGCCAAGTGGAGTAGAGTTTATAGTCCTTTCTGCAAAGTTTCTGCAGTCAAAGTTATTTACAAGTTATGTACATTTACATGAAGACAGAATTTTAAAATGCCAGTGAGAGTCGGATACTCCATTGGATAAATTCCTTTATAGAGTATTGCCTAGTATTCAGAAGTTTTCCCAATAATTACAATAAAGATCCAGGTTCAGGTCTGGACACCGTATAGTACCTGTACCTGGATTTTCTGTACTTGTACCCACCCCTGGTAATGACATCACACGAGGATACTCAATATTGTGCCATCTCTCCCTGCAGACAGAAAACCTGCGAAGGAAGCACAACTACCTCCCCATGATCATGGAACTACTGAAGATCCTGGCACAGGAGGGGAAGCTGGTTTCACTGGTGGAGAAGGTACAGCTTTTTTAACCTTTCTCCTGCTACCTAACACCATAACCAATAGAGAATTTGATGCCAATTGGCTGATCCAGTGTGATGAGGGTTAAAAAGGCGCACTGCACCCTCACACTTTCTTCATGCAACCCCTTATGCTTGGGGAATGGTTCTGGCAAAAGTAGAGACTTACGGTTGACCTCTATTGCTGCTGACCATGCCTGTTCATGGGTGGCCATGTCTTCAATTGTAACCTGCCTGACTATAGTTTCATACTCAGGTAGATTTAGAATGTCTTGCTAGATTTAGAATGCCTTGCTAGATTTAGAATGCCTTGTGGATTTAGAATGCCTTGCTTTCACATCATATGTTTTAGCATTAGGGTTTTAGTGTAGCAGTCTTCTTGTAGGTTACTTGTGACGTATGGCATGCTAGCAAATGCAAGTTGGTGACGTTGTACTTCTGTATGTAGTGATGGATAGTAGACGTCCATATAGTTCTTTGTTGTGTGTTTCCAACAAGGCTCATTGTAGGCTTTATGATGTGTAAGTGTCCTACCATTCATATGTAGCTTTGGGAACCATACAGTATTCATGGTCCATTCTGGAAGTGATATCTTACAATAGTCATAACAATAGTTAATACTTAATTCATGAGCTGTGTTTTTGTTCTTGGTCCAGGCAAAGGATAAAACCGCAGAGCTTCAGTCCAAGAAGGATGCAAAGAAAACGCAAGAGGCAAAATCCTAGTCAACTGTTTCTACATTCTGTGTATTAAAACGGGCTATAAGCTGTGATACGGACAGTCTCGTACTTTGGACTAATATGATATATAAGTCATACAAGAACAGGGCCTGCACATGCAACTTAGCTTTTGTTTTACTCAAGTTTATACTTATCTATTATCCAAAGGATTTATGAAATTTAGAAAGAGTAAAGTAAAACTAAACTTTAACAGTGTGCAGAGGGTAGGACTAACTGTAGAACAGGACAAGCCATGTATAAGCTAGAGTCAACTGTGGTTGACAGTTTGCTTGCAATAATGTATTACTCTTTCACAAAGTGAACTTGTTGGTTTTTCATTGCATAGTAATACTTCTCTTCTCCACAAGTTCCGAAGAGAACTCCATTTCCTGTCTACTCACAGATAACACAGACACGATATGTGGGGTAGGGTAGCGGCGTCACCATCACGGCGGCCGGGTGTTTAATGGCTCTTCGTCAGTCTCGTCAGACAGTTAATATAACGTCCTTGGTCATAACAAGTGTAATAGCCATGAACTAAGCAAGTCATGCTGCGAGCGGGCGACACGTTTTACCCTGGTTGCCAATTGTATAAGAAGCCAATGTGAAGCCAATGTCGGGCTGGTCGGTTAAACCAATGCTCTGTCCAGCGGATGTTTAACGCATCCTGACTTGCAACTTAACTCAAAGTCACAGTAAGTCACAGTAAGTTTATGTCACATGGGGGCCACCATGTCAGAAGAGTGGCGTAATAACGACCTTAGTAAGGAACGAGTAGCGCAATTACGGTCTGAGTAACAAGGTCAAAGTAAAAACTACATCCAAGGTTGAACGGCAAGTACGGTATTTAAATACAATACAAGCAATACAATACAAGGTAGCGAAGAAGAGGTCAACTAAGGAAGGAATCAAAGAAGTTGTTGTTACACAAGGCGTGAACCACGCGGGGTGTCTCATTCTAAGTGCTGAATGGTCGTAACAATATTACTCAGTTCAAGGTTGAGCATCAATTTCAATTACCAGTTAGTTAAGTCTAACTAGGCTATCAATCAGCCTGTACGTCGGGGGAGGGTGTGTTCTGGGGTGGGTGGGCGGGTAACACACCCCGACCGCAATGAGGTGCAAGCCACGAATGGTTAGGGGAGGGGGAGAACATCTGGGGTAGGTTGGGGGAGGTTCACTTATGCTTCTGTGATCCGACAGGAAATGATACTTCTCTTCTCCACAAGTTCCGAAGAGAACTCCATTTCCTGTCTACTCACAGATAACACAGACACGATATGTGGGGTAGGGTAGCGGCGTCACCATCACGAACAAAAAAGGATAGAACAGATGAATTAAGTAACGTACAGGTGGTACCGAGCACACAACCAACACCACCGGAAAGGTTCGTCGGCTGGCTGGATGTCATGTTCGGCATCGTCAAGTCAACACACAGTTCCTACGGAGTACAGGTGACCATCGCAGCCGAAAGTGTCATAGCTGGAGGGAGCACTACCGAGGAATCGTCCAGTCAACACTCAACCTACGGAGTACAGGTGACCATCGCAGCCGAAGGGTCGTGGCTGGAGGGAGCACTACCGAGGTATCGTCCAGTCAACACTCAACCTACGGGGTACAGGTGACCATCGCAGCCGAAGGGTCGTGGCTGGAGGGAGTACTACCGAGGCATCCGGTCAACACACACTTCCTTCGCAGAACAGGTGACCATCACAGCCTACCCTCATGGTAGCTGGCGTCACTAACAAGGCATCTTCCTGTCTGGCACACTTGGCCGTACGAGACAACTCAACACGGTCAACAGGGACAAGTACATGTAGATGGCAAGGGAGAACCGTCTCAGTCAACAGGAGGTTGTTAAGGTCATGTCAGTGGACAGGTTAGAGGCAAGGGAGGTGGATGGGGTAGGGTAAGGAAAAGGGGTAGGGTAAGGAAAAGGGGTGGGGGTGGGGTGGGGTGGGAGTGGCTATACAAGCAATAGTGTAGGAAGTAATCTAACAAGAATTAAGTAATCCAACGGGTAGTTACAAGCTAGGAAGCAAGTTCCTTGAGATACGGTACATGAGGTACTGTAAGTTCAAGTGTCCAGTATAAGGCAGCCAAGGTGTCATCGTGTCGGCTGTCAGACTCTGAGTCTCTGAGGGATGAGTCCGATAGACGCGGTGTCGACCCAATAGGTGCAAGACCATGCTTCCAGTGTCAGTAAGGTGTCACATAAGTGTGGCTGTGGAAAGTCCTGGCAGTACAGCAACAAGGTTCTCGATCTGATCCGTGTTAGAGTCAGAGACCGGACAGAATTCCCAAGTCTATAATGGCGCGTTCCGGTCAAGCTTGTTACACCTGGGCTCAACACTCGATCCTGCCAGGGTTGATGTCGGGGGTCGCCTGTGGGACTACTCGGTGCAGATATCATGTCTGTACATACATACATACATACAATATATACGTACACATATGCATATAATGACGTTTAACTTCTTCGCTGTCTGTGATGATCTGTAATCAGGACTAAGAACTAGTCATCAGCAGGTGTTAATTCGGAAGGCTGCGCCTGTAGGAGTTAAGTCTGTAAAGTCTGAACAGATGACGATTCAATGGTTAAAAAACAAAAAAAAAAAAAAAAAAAAAAAAAACATGCGCTTCTCAATGACGTGACTGGAGCCAAGTGGTGCTTTGCATGAAGGCACAGGTAGCATGGAAGAAGCATGGGTAATTAACGAAAAGCGTAATACAATAGTATACTGTGTGAAGCCGTTAAATCGATGTGGTACTCGAACCTGTAGTGAGAGGACACAGCCTGAATCTACACCAGGCCTAACTGATAACAGGATAGGAGAAAACACTGCAAGAATTTGTGCCTGTCAAAAACAAATAAACAACCCTGGGTCAGTCCTCTGAGGGGGGTATACTCTGTATGGCTGGGGACACAGCATCACCTTGTGATAATTAGAATTCCTACATGTAGGACATGTACATGTATTCCTACATGTAGAAAAAACACAAACTTTAGCACTGTTCAATCTTAGAGGGAATCATCCGTTACTTTTATCTAGAAACTTCTGGAGGCAGACTGGGCTACCTTAGAAACAAATTTTACAGAAGTGGAGAGAGAGACTGGTATCAATAATTCCCTTGCACATGGGTGTCAAGGCAGGAATGTGCCAGGCGGAAAACCCTCAGCATGGTGCCATGTGTGCCTAATTTAACCTTCCAACAAAAGAGGAGAAAAGACACAAGAATCAGATCTAGATGTGTGGAAAAAACCTGTTTGGGAAACGGTGATTGTTATTCAACGATTAAATAGAGCATCACAGTACAAAATGAAGAAAAGTTGTCGTTGTTCCTAAGGAAGTTTGAAAAAGGGTGGGTGTGGGGTGTTCAGATCGGCCACTCGGGTGGAAGTTCATCCGTCGGCGGTACGGTAGGACAAGATGGTCACCGATGAAGACATCAAGGTCACATGTCACAGTGCGGAAGGCAGTTGAAGGCAGAACTCACAGGCGAATCGGGATGTCCAGGAGACGAAGAGTTGACTGGGTCAGTCCAGTAGGAACGGGGCAGCTTGGTAACCAGGGCTCAAGCAGCAACAGGGTTTATCCAGAAGTGTTCAGCACAGAGTCAGGTGATTGTAGGATCCTTGTAGGTATTCCGTCCAAGAAAAAACGGTGGCAGACCAAGCAAAAAACCCTTCAAAACAAGGCAAACTGAAGAGCACAACAAACACACCCCGACCGCAATGAGGTGCAAGCCACGAATGGTTAGGGGAGGGGGAGAACATCTGGGGTAGGTTGGGGGAGGTTCACTTATGCTTCTGTGATCCGACAGGAAATGATACTATTCCCACCTTGCCTAATCTGTATTGCCTTTTGCTTGGGCTATACTTGCTCAAAATGATAGAATATGAAAAGTATGTTGTTTAGGTTTTGTGAACTACCCAGTGGGTACTAAGATCTATTCATTCTTTTGGGGGACTTTTGTGTGTATGACTTTTCATACAGATATGAGATTGTTGTTTTTTCAGTTAGTAATGTTGACACATTGACAAATTAAAGGCATTTTCTATGGTAAATCGCAGGTGCCATTTTTCTGAACAGTTTGTAACATATTCTACAATGGAGGCAAATAATAGTCTAACATTTTTGACCCCCATCTCTCTCTAGTGTGCAGAATGTATCATTCTGCATACAGGCATTCCTTTCCTATCCTTTATTGATTCAACATAACAAACATGAATACGTTCTTTTGGGTGCTAGAATTACTACTATATGCTTTACTCTTTAATCAGGAAGTTTAGTAAGACAACACTCACACTGTGATTGAAATACATATTAAGCTACACAAACTCTGCTTGGCTTTAATTTTAAATGATTTTGTTTCATAGTGAGGTTGAAATTCTGGTGAATCAATCAGGCTTTGATTTATTTAAAAGATTTAAACTTGCATGGGATGTATAGAAATAGATTTTTAGGATGTGGGTGAGTTTTATTATGTGACTCATCTTTTGACACCACTTTAACAGGTGTGTGTGAATTTAATAGCCTAGCTGTTAGGCTAGTGGACATGGGATACAGAGGTCATGGGTTTGATTCCTGGCTCAATGTTGGGAACGGGTTTTCTGCGCGTGGAGAATTTGCGCGTGCGCGTGAAAAATGTGCGCGTGAAAAATAAAGTTCCTGAAATATGTCAAAAAATCTGCAGCAAGGAATTCTATGGCAGAAAAATTTGAACCTATGATATAATTTTCCATCTGTTACCTGAATTTTTGGTTTGAAAAAACCCTGATTTTTAGATCCCTTGGGAATAGGTTAATTTGCATATTTTGAACATTTCAAAATCACGTACATTTGACAAAAATAAATGGAAAAATTACTCATATGAGGTTTTATATTGTAAAATGTAACAATTTGAGGCTTTTCTCCATTCAAGAAGCTTCATTTCATATTTTTTAAGCAGATTGTTTCACGCGCAAATTTCAAACTTTTTTGCGCGTGAAAAGTTTACATATAAAAATCACTTGTAAATCATTCAGATCGAGATTTTGTACTCTAGAATGCAACAATATGATGATTAATTCCATTTTGTGCCATCTTGTTTGAGCTTTTAAGTATAAATCTGCAAAAACTTTTTGAATCCCTTGGGAATCAGCTAATTTGCATATTGTCACGCGCAGATTTTTCACGCGCAAGTTTTCACGCGCAAATTCTTCACGCGCACAAAACCCCAACCCCTCAATGTTGTACCCTTGAGAAAGGGAACGGGTTTTCTGCGCGTGGAGAATTTGCGCGTGCGCGTGAAAAATTTGCGCGTGAAAAATAAAGTTCCTGAAATATGTCAGAAAATGTGCAGCAAGGAATTCTAAGGCAGAAAAATTTAAACCTATGATATAGTTTCCCATCTGTTACCTAAATTTTTGGTTTGAAAAAAACAACTGATTTTTAGATCCCTTGGGAATAGGTTAATTTGCATATTTTGAACATTTCAAAATCATGTAAATTTGACAGAAATACATGGAAAAATTACTCATACTCATCATATGTGGTCTTATATTGTAAAAAGGAACAAATTTGAGGCTTTTCTCCATTCTAGGAGCTTCATTACATCTTTTTTTAAGCAGATTGTTTCACGCGCAAATTTCAAACTTTTTTGCGCGTGAAAACTTAACATTCAAAAATCACTTGAAAATCACTCAGATGGAGATTTTGGACTCTAGAATGCAACAATATGATACTTAATTCCATTTTGTGCCATCTTGTTTGAGCTTTTAAGTATAAAACTGCAAAAACTTTTGGAATCCCATGGGAATCAGCTAATTTGCATATTGTCACGCGCAGATTTTTCACGCGCAAGTTTTCACGCGCAGATTTTTCACGCGCACAAAACCCCAACCCTTGAGAAAGGCACTTTTCACACCTTTCCTCACTCCATCCAGGTGTAAACATGGGTACCTGACTTCGTATTGGGAGGTAAATGGTGGTGTAAGAAGACATATCAGCGTCATTTTTAAGACAGTAATGAAGCGATCTATTTCTCGCTTTTATCATACACATACTTCAGACAATGTCAACTTTGATGAACAAATGCAAAACAATAATTTGAAGAATAATCCATAGATTTTTATTGGAAACTAATATATTTAAGATGACAGCATGACACAACACCTTTCAACCAACCAAATAAGCACTGAAACAGTCCTACACATCAGACATATATACACTGGAAAGTTATTAGTCTTGAATAATATTGTACCAGTTCACTATGTCACTGTATTTAGAGCACACCAGTTTGGCATTTTATGTCGTAAGAAGAAATTTTGTATCAATGCAAGTTCGGATGAGATCATGGTTGTCTTGGATTGGATCCGTACCTTGTGCCACTTCCAGCTTTCATTGAAATGAAATATTTTAAGAGTACATATCACACTAAAGGTAACATCAGGTTATAGCTATACTCATCTGTGGTTATTAGGCAAAAAATGAGTACCATCTATAGTATACATTACAACATATAATCTGATGTAGATTCCTTTCAAGTTGATCATTTATCACAAAGACTCTCACAATGCTTTGGCACACTCCTGGATTCATAAAACCATAGTGATATGGACGAAGCGAAGTCAACAGTAAAGGTGCCCTTTTATTATTCAGTGAATAGTTTCATCAGGTTGGTACGTCACTGAATAAACACACTCTTTTACACAACCATTGCTTTATTCTCACTGACGTTTTAATGACCGTCTGTCACAGGGCTTTAGCCAGCTCGAGATTTTTTTCCGTCAGCCAATTCCCATTGACGGAAAATTCCTGTCAAGAATCTTTTTTTTTCCGTCATCGCGTAAAAATTTCCGTCATTGACTGCAAAAATGTCTACCTCGTCCGATATAAATGTTGTCATTGGGAGAAAATATGACACCACGCTGACGTTTTGTAATAATGTGAACAGTAAAACATCGTTTATTTGCGTTTTCCCCGCAAAAACACGGCGCTAAAATCAACTCGCGGGGTATGCAAATCTAACATTACATATTCTCAATACGCACTGTTGATTGGTTGATCGTAACATCTAGAGGGGCGTCTCCTCAGATCCCGCGCTCTGATTGGTAAAGCTATGGATACCGACCCACGATGCACCGCGCGCACCAGCGTTCAAATATTTTATTTGTTTGAAAATTTTACATTTGTAAAGGCAGGAGAACGCTATATTTTTCTATTACACGACAATTTTCTAATTAAGAACACAGTTACTCAAAGACTCTTTTGAGAAAACATGCATTCATATACGGATTTATGGTGCATTTGGGGGAATTTTGGCGTTCAATTAACCCGGAAGTGTGCCAACAACAACGTGGCGTGGGTATCTCATCTGACAATTGACGGAAAAACGGACGCTGGCTAAAGCCCTGGTCTGTCATCTTCTTCAGGGCAATTCCAACTGGTTCTGCAGTTCAATGTGAACTAGTCAGAATTGCCCTGAAGAAGGTGACAGATGGTTTGTTTGTTTGAAGCTTTATTTATTCATGAAAGGTCAAATCGGCCTGCAGGTCATGAGGGAAGAGGCAAGGCCAGACAAAGTATATAACAGAGATACAGTTTACATCCTCATAGGTCCTATAAGTCACCAAATGTTGGTGAGAATAAAGCATTTGGTTGTGTAAAAAGAGTCTCTTTCTTCAGCTAAAATCTTTTGCTTATTCAGAATTCCAAAGGACCATTGGAGCTAGCATCATGATCATAACTTTGACTGAATGGTAGCAGTCCCCTCAACAAAGGTATTTCAAGTCTAGATGCAATAAATATGCAAAATCACATTGACAGAATCTCGGGACTTTGTTCTGCAATTTTTCACAGAAAATTGATGGACAAAAATCATATAAATTCCTTCTAAAATTCCTCATGACATCATACTCTTTGTAGTTACATAATTAACCTATGGTATGCATACTCTGTTGTACAACAACGATAATTGTTACTATTTTCCTTAATTTTTGGTTAAATTAAACAAAACAAAACAGAAAGCTACTCACAATAGTATCATAAGACTAAAAGCAAAACAAAACCCTGATACATCCATTAAACAGGATGTTTGAAAGGCTGCAGACAAAAATCAGCATACACAATGTAATAAGTGCAGTAGACAGCCCTGAGTTACCAGGTCATCACACGGTCGTCACATGATCATCACATGGTCATCACATGATCACCCTTCCATGGAGGCCTTCCAGTCCTTGATGATCTTCTCAGCCAGTGCAAGAGTGCTGTCCTCCTGAAAATAAAACAAGTAGTATTACGTTAATATTCATTACACATAAAGCGTATGTCATAAATTTTTGAACGTTTTCATACAACTGTAACACACACTATTTTGTTAAGAAAAACAGTAGAAATGTGTGTTTTGATACAATTCCTTCAGACAATATGGAAGACATTACATATATGTGATATCAACTGTAAAACTTTTACCTTGATGAAACAGAAACGGATGAACTTCTCAGCCAATGGCTTGTGCTCAACAGAGTAGAAGGCACTGTTGGGGATGGTGGCAAGGCCCTGGGGAAAAGCCAACAACAACTTAGTTTCAACCCAAACTTAATTTGATTAAAATTTAAACATATAACATTACCCTTCACCCATTTTGCTACAGAGCTGCATGTACCTGCTACCAATTCATCTGGAAATGATAATCTAGCATTATAACTTTCCAATGTTAGTTTATGAGGACAGCATTCTTGCACTGGGGAATGCAGCTTCCATGGAATGGCGATCATGTGATAATTATGTGATGGACATATGGCCAACATGTGACTATCATGTGACCATCATGTGATCATTATCACAGTACTCACTTTGTTTTTAGTCATCCACTTGACAAACTTGTAGTCATAAGGCTGATCAGGGTCCTCACTGGACAGGTCCACCTCTGAAACAAAACAAAAAACGTAAACGTAAAATAATCAAGAATGTTCTATAACATACTTTTTGGTATGCTATTTGTGAGCAAAAATTCAGTTGATAAATCATTGGGTAAAACCGTAAAAGTCTTACTCATGTTGGAGATCTCTGCCAGCATAAAGTAGCCTCCTTCAGGAATCACTGGCTTGAAGCCTACTTCTGTCAGGATCCTATCCAACAAGAAGAGCTTAGTTTTTGAAATTCTTGTCATGTTATAACGCTTACATGATTGTATTTAAAAATGGTCACATATGCATATGTGTGTGTATTAGGGGTGTGTACCAATACAGAAAATTTACTTGACTGTGGAAACTTGTGCATGGCGAAGATACTCAAAACAATGGTCCATTTTGCTTGTAAGGATTCATGTCAACAACGCTGATGACTGTCTCTGTTAAAGGGGCATTCCACTCCAGAATGGAGTGTTATTTTCCAATAGATAATGTATCAATAAATACATGATCAGCCAAACTTTTGTGGAATTCCACTTGTGGCGAATTATGCAACGTGTGTTTGTAAAACAATATGACACTCACTAAACCCATGCAGACCCTACCCATGTATTCCCTATACGTGTAGACACTTCCTTTATCGTGAATATTTTCGGCGTAAATGAGGGGCGCTAAGCACACCAAGAAGGTCAATTGTTCACAAGATATCAAAGAACACATACCTAGACGTGTTTTTCTTAGCGCCCCTGAAATTAGCTTTGTATTCTAACTTGAGTCAGGCACATTGTATTCAGCCATAGGCTGAGATTGATTTAGTTTAATTAGAGGGTACTTGGGGAGTTTTGTAGAAGACTGAATGCTTTTTGATGCGCGTGGGGCTACGTAATGGGTTCTCTTTCGTATAATGGTACATAGCATACATTTGTCACTTCCTACAATTAATATCTATCGGAAAATAACAGTCCCGTCTGGAGTGGAATGCCCTTTTAACTTAGACCAAGTTGGACTGTAAAAACTTTCAGCTCTCCTTTACATCGCTCTTTACTTACCAGTAAGACTGCCAGTACAATCTGTTTATTTTTTTTTTACCAGTCCAAAATCCAGTTCACTGATTTTTTTTCAGGTCCGTTTTTTCTGGACCGGTCCAACAAGAACCATTACCCACCCCTAGTGTGTATATATTTGTGTATTTGAGAATCCTCTACCTGGCCATGTTGTCCCTTTTTGGTTTGAGTTCCTCAGCCAGAGCCTTGAAGTAGCACTCCTCTGAATTCATCCGGTCAAACTCCAACTCAAAACCTCTGGCCACAGCTTCCTATAGGAGATATAATACCAGTGTAAAATAGCACAATTAATATTCATGACCTAAAAAAATTGGTGATTCAAAAAAACAAAACAACCACATTATAAAGTCTGTTACTAATTATAGTTTATACATTTCTATAGTTACCAGCTATATACATGTACTTTTGCATTGTAAGCTATTTGACTGCATTTTCTATAAAGTACAAGTCATGTACTCAGGGCTCTAGCCAGCGTCCGTTTTTCCGTCAATTGACGGAAATGTGCTGCGTCTGACGGAAAAATTTAAAAACCAATCCGTCAACCTTGACGGACAAAAATCCTTGGTGGAAGCCACGGCGGCTTGGGGACGCTGTCCACGGCCGTAAAAGCCACACACTTGTCTTGATTTGCTATTGTTATGATTGTTGACAATGTGTTCGGTGCCCTTTTGCATACAATAATCTCATTAAAACCCGTTTTTCAAGGTCTCAGCTCAGTCCTTCTAATTAATTTTCACGGTTTTCGCGACGATTGTAATTGGCTGACGGCAAAAAAATCGAGCTGGCTAAAGCCCTGCATGTACTCTTAAAGGAATAGTACTCTCACATATGTATACCTTATATTGACCTATTTTTTACAGTGGCTTAATGTAAGGGTGTGGTTGGTCGTGACCTTGACTCAAAGGCGTCCCTTACAGAGTTCGTAGGATAGTTGAAGGTCTTATGGCGTGTGCGACAACCAAGGTCGACAGAAAGCCAGAGCTACATGGAAGACGTGTCTGTATTCTCTCTCTCTCCAAAGCAGAACTGAGTACATGGGTTCTATTTCCTTATTTATATGTTTCTTATCCGCCTACACACACATTTCTCAGAAAAAGGTACATTCTTGTATCTCCGTCATCCTGAGTCACTTCCTTAATGGCTTCTAAGATGTTACCGGACAGTCCCCTGACCATACCCATATTTGGAGTGGTCTTATAGACTGGCCTGCTCCTCTCCGCAGGGGAGGTGATTCGGCTGTCTTCGGGTCATTAGTCAAATGGCTACTTGGCCTCATTTCTCAGAAAAGAGCAGGGTAAAGAGTGACTAACCCAGCTTCTACTAAGTTCTAGCATGAGGATCTTGGAAAGTACAAGGAACTTAGCTAAATTACGATATAGTACAGGGGCACCCTGTTACATTAATACTAAAGAAATGGTGTTCAGTCAAGTTTACCTGTATAGGTGTAGGACAGGTGTAGATACAGTTCTGGTGTACAGTCTGCAGGTGTTTCAGCAGGTAACTGGGACCGATGGACCAGCCAAGCTACAAAGGGTGTCAGAGAGTAGTCAAGATTGCTACTTAAGTTTCCAAAACTTTCAAACGAAACAAAATAATGTACTTCCTTTCAGTTACAATCACTTACAAACATGAACTTGATCAAGTCACTAGTAAAGTAGCATGAGCGATTTGTCAGCGAATTTTATCCCTTTACCCGGCTTAGTCCAATAACTTTAGGAGAGTCCACACCTAGGTGTTGGGGGTGCTGGTTACGGACTCAGGGAACCAATTAAAATAACATGCGTAATGCTTAAATCGAATCCCTGAATAATTGTGTTTTTTTTTTTACTTATGCAACATACAATGTAGCATAGTTACCTTCCATCCGGTGACACTGAATGTTTTTCCTGCACTTCCAATAGTGATGGTTCTCTCCCACATGCCTGGTAGGGTAGCTGTACAAAAACATTTCAGAAACAGGTTATCATTTGGTAAAAAGAGCTTTAAAAAAAGTTCCTTCCCACGCCACATTGCAGGGTTGAACAAGTTTTCTAAAATCCACTTGTCCTATCGGGCAAGCACATAAAAAATGTACTTGCCCGAACCAATTTTTCACTTGCCCAAAATTCAAATGTCACTGTTACTAGTATATGCATTTTCACTTCCAGCAATGGAATTCTCTGTAGACAATTGCTTGATGTCATGACTGTAAAAAGTAACAAGTATATCAAAATTGCACTAAAATCAATGGAAAAATCTTACTTGCCCGATCGGACAAGTGGGGTAGGACATGCACTTGCCCGAACAGCACTTTCACTTGCCCTAGACAATAGGGCTAGTAGACTTGTTTATCCCTGCATTGTGTATAGGCCTAGCAGTGCTCAAAATACTTTTTGTCAGCCAGGTTGCCCCACTTCCAAGTTACTCCTTTTTTTCAAATCAGCTATTTATACATTATCTTTTCTTCCAGTTACATGACACTACTTATATGTTTTATCTTATCAAGAAATGAATACAAATCTTATGCATATAGGTGGGGGGAAAAGCAGTGCTGCAACTGCAAAATTTCTGGTTGCGCAGTGTGCAACCTGAGTTCGAAATTAATTTGCAGCGAGCAAAATGTGGTTGCAGTTGCAAGTGTGCAAGTGGGTATTTCGAGCACTGCCTAGGGTGGTTCCCATCTTCATTTCTGTAGCTCTTGGGCCACACATCTGTACAAGATAATAGAAGGCAAACGTTGAGTTCTAAAAGCTCATTTGACACTCACCCATCCTGACGTGTTCAGTACCATTGTAGGTCATGTGTTCATACACCTCATCACTGAGACACACCACGTCATGTTTTATACACAAGTCTGCTATCATCTGGAGCTCCTCCCTCTTATAAACCTGTACAGGGACAAAAAAGAGTTTAAGTCATACATCTATTATACTGTCAAATTTCTGTCAGTCAACTTTTGAATAGAGTTAATAGAAAAGGGAAGACCTACTTCAAAGAAAGAGTTTAATACAGTTTCAAACCAACAAAATATGATATAAATCCACTTCAAACTTTGTTCAGTCAACTTAAAAAAATTTAGCAATAAGGGAAGACCTACTTCCTAATCCTCCACAATTCACATAATGTTATTTCTCCTCAAGGGAGTGAAGTAGTGTTTTGGTTTGTCAGAGAGTGTGTCAGTCTGGGTGTCAAAGTGTGTTTCTGCAATGCCCAATATACACAATGTAACATAACCGTAATAATGCTCAGTGCATTTTTATTTTCAGTCCGCCATATCGTAGGTATGGTTCTTTCCCTGACACAGCTTGAGTTCAAAGGACAGGGATTTTCACATGGGATGATTTTCTTCAAATTCAATTTTAGAACAGTCCATTTTTGCATAACGAGGAGGGTGGAGTGAAAATAGATGAATTTGCTCATAAGCAAATACCGGCCTTTCTAGTTTGTCTGTGGCACTGTAAAGGTAGACAAAGCATTATGGCTGGGTGACATTTCTACCATTTCTGATTGCCTTCTTGGTTTGTAGTGATGTATCCCTTCTGTAAAGTATCTAAGTAGGAGTTACCTTGCCCAGTGGGTTGTTGGGAGTGTTGACAACGATGGCCTTGGTCTTGCTGGTGAACTTGGAGGCTAACTCTGCAGGGTCAAGGTAAAAATCAGCGCTGGACAGGATGTTGGACCCACTGTCTCTCTGTTAAACAAAATAACAACAATGGTACATCAAAGATGTATTCAATCTTTGTTGACTGCACAACAAAGTCAATGACATGTCAGGGCTCGAAATTCATTTTTGGGATTTTGGGTGCACCACTTAAATTTAAGTAAAAACTTAATAATAAAACTTAGATACAAATTATCAAATTCTTAAACAAGTACCATGACAGACATTTCCATCATCTGTCTAACTTAGATGTCAAGAATATGTTGTATACTAGTACATGTATACTTTGATATCTTTACATAGTATTACGTAAAACCTAAAAAAATATATGGGTGCACCCTGTGCAACCACAGAAAGTAATTGGGTGCACAGCTCCAATTTTGGGTGCACCTGGGTGCACCGGCACCCAGTATTTCGAGCCCTGCTTGTTTTAGAGACTTCCTTGGTATAAATCGACAATCAAATTAAAGTTAGTTCACTTCAAGGCCACAGAATAAAACTTTTAAGATACCGGTAACTACATACATGTACTGTAAATGCAGAAATGTTCACAGTAGTTTTATATTCGCAGTTTTCGGGGTGGCCACATCACCGCGAACTTAAAACCAATGCAAACATTTTCCCATTATAGTATGTGACTATAGTCTATGGCACTACAAGGAACTTAAAACCACCGCGATTGACTACAATGAAAAACATAACTGCCATCTCTGGTTTTTACACAGAGTAGAACGGACAATACAAATATTTGTTACTTCTCTGCAAAGGGAAGTAATTTCTCCTTACCAGTCTAAGTGGAATGAACACAGGGGTCCCTCCAGCCATTTTCACCATGGGCTCATAGCAGTCAAAGTATGGCTCTATGATGATTACCTGAAACATACAAGGAGCTACAATGAATCATAGATAAACAAATGATGTTAACAACACAAATGTCAATATTTTTGGATAAAAAAATGTGACAGTCAATGAGTCGTGCCCTAGTATAACTTTTATTTATCCAAATGAGATATTAAGATACAGAAAAGCTATAAAATTGTGTCAAATAATTAGAACGTACTCAGCGCACACCAAGTGCGGGGTGGTCAAAAATTTGAATACCTGATTTGGATGTTGTAATTACTGTTGTAACAATTTCTGTTAGAGGGCTTTCTCAGGTGGGTATGACATAAATAAAAAAACAACACACTGTATTCCGCATCACCCTCGGTCCCAGCCCACCTATGGGTCAGATCGCCCGATGGCCACGGTCAGGCTGGTACGTTAGGTGATAAGGAATATACAGTGTTGTACTCTCTATATATATGTTGAACATGTACAACAGAGTCCGTACCTCATCCCCATGTTCCACCAGTCCCATCATACTACAGAACAGGGACCCGTAGGCTCCCACTGTGATCAGCACCTCCTTAGCTGGGTTCAGCTCTCTTCCCAGGAACTTGTTATACACTTTAGATATGGCAGCAATCAGCCGCGGGTGGCCCTACAGGAAAAATAGGAGGCAATATGTTGACTTACAGTAAAATCCATTGGTTCTGGATTTGGATTCCTAGTAGACATCTTGGGAAAGACATTTTTACCTTCCTCGTAGACATCTTGGGAAAGACATTTTACCTTCCTCGTAGACATCTTGGGAAAGACATTTTACCTTCCTCGTAGACATCTTGGGAAAGACATTTTACCTTCCTCGTAGACATCTTGGGAAAGACATTTTACCTTCCTCGTAGACATCTTGGGAAAGACATTTTACCTTCCTCGTAGACATCTTGGGAAAGACATTTTACCTTCCTCGTAGACATCTTGGGAAAGACATTTTACCTATTTCCTTATTGATTCAAGTGAAAATAGTACATAGCTATTTGGTCTGGGTATTCTCTCTGATGGGACATTAAAACATTTAAGAACAGCCGCACCTTTTATTGTGTTAAGGAAAAACCTTAGTTGAAATCAGCATTCTAAGCTTCTGCATCTACATTTCTAAAGTACTAGTAGATGTGTACCACTGTCATTCATCACGATAAGAATAACTAATAGTTTACTCACAAAGCCCCTTGTGTACTGGTTAGTCAGAGGTCCTGAGTTCTGGGCAGCATCCACCAAACCTTTGGTAACATAGTCTGGTGGGAAAAAGTCAGGAAATCCCTGCAAAACAGAAATCATTCTTGTTCAAACATGTACTTTTCCTTGCTTTTTTTCTGTAGTATATTCGCTTACCATCAAAGATTCACGATGGCATCATTGTAAAATCTAACATAAATTGCTTAACTGATAAAATAAACTCTTCCTTAGCTAAGACCATGCCATGTTTATCACTTGATATGTTTCTATAACGATACTTAATCAACATTGCATTTTCTCACCTGTCCAAGGTTCACAGCTTTGGTGTCCAGGACTAACTGAACAAATTCCACCCTGCAACAAAACAACAGATATACATATAACAAATGCTGTAACGTTCCAACACCTGTACCCAAAATGTTACAACATTCCAATGCCAGTATCCCAAACATTACAACATTCCAACAGTAGTATCCAAATCATGTATGCCTCTGTAACCACTGAAAATTTAAAAAAAGCATTTCAGATACCAACATTAGGTTGAAACTTGTCTTGTACTTAACTATCAAAACAAATGAGACCAACTTACCATACATTCTTGTCAATGCCCTCCAACCTTTTTGGAGGATTGGCAAACTTCTGGGAAGACATCTTTCTTTGCAAGTCAATCTGTAGATAAGAACATATTAATCATGTCATTTTGTAACTCTAACTTAAGACTGTAAACAGAGGTTGAAATACGTAGATAATAAGTATTCTGTTGGGTTAATACGCTAATGTCTGACGTTGACAGTTGATGCGTGTTTTAATACATGTATGCACTAGTAGCAGATTACAGAATTATACTGAACAGCACTTGAGCCATCTGCTGTCTGCCCTCTTAGTCCTTTACATGCCAAGCAAACATGATACGATCACTGGGAACTGTTGTACAAGCATGTATCTACTTAGTACGTGTACTAATTAAGCTTTCCTTCATTGAAAAACTTTTAAATTCTAAGATTGGTCTTTAATTGGTCTTTCCCAGTAGACCAATAGTGTACATCAGCATTAAATGCCTTACTTTAGTACCAGGGAACTACATAGAAGCTAGACTTTTATACTTTGATACATACCTGAGATGATACCGTCCTAGTTTCCAACAGTGAAGCACAACCACAGGCAGGTTTTGTCAATCTTCCCACAAGTCTCAGCACACTGACCAATGGGAGCATACCTGTCAAGGGTTAAAGGTCAACAATCAGGAGGGCAGTACTTCTGTGAAGATGAGGGATTCCTGATAAACACAGGAAAGAGAAGAGAGACAGACACATATGTAAAACTAAAAGTAAAAGGGATGATGCATTGTGCAAAATTGATGATTGCAACATTTTACAGACTTCTTTTGCTTTCAATTGATAATCGCCAGTGCTGTCTAATTTTAAGTTTAACATCTTTTTTCTACAATCTAATATTTCTTTGCATTCAACATCTACTTCAGGCATTTGAAATATACAGTAATTTACTATAATCTTTACAAATTTGAGTTTCTGCATTTACAGCAGAATTTTCAGTTCTTAAATCATTTTTGATATAGATACTTTATAGATACTAGCTTTTTTACCCAAGCCAATCTTGTAAAAATAGAAATAAAAGTACACCTAACCTGAATACCATATCATGCATCCAACATTCCAAGGCATTAAAAATCAACTACCAGGCTGCCAGCAAGCAATAAAAGATTATGATAAAAAAAACTGAGGAGCTCAATATAACTTGTTAGTGACTCAATCATCTACAAAGAACCATTTCACAGCAACCATCAGACAATTATGTCGATGAAGGTTAGACATCCAGGTAGTAAGATAACAGTTATTCAAAGAACCTGATATGATTTGGGAAATTGTCAGATGTTCCTGGCAGAATACACTGACGATAAAAGGTAGATTATCTGACAGGAACATCTGAGCATTTCCAAAATCATAACCAGTTGCTTGAGTAGCTGCTAGTGCTATTTGGTGCATGAAACAATTAGATGATATGGTATTAGCAGGAAACATCTACCAGCAACCTCAAAATCAGAAGGTGAGGGTTAGAATCAGCCGAAGAAAATGGCCACAAAGCAGCTGCTGTGCCAGACATGCAAACACTTGTCCTGACATACCTAGAGACGACAGACACACCACCAAGCTGGAAGCTAGAGAAACAACATCAAAGGCACAATATCAAGTTGGTACAAACTTCTTTTTTTTCTTTGTTGGACAGACAATGCAACAGCTGTGGCTGTGTGAACAAAGTATGGATGTTTAGCAAAGGGTCATTCCACTTCAAAAGTTAAGGGGGGTGATGACTTTTCACAAATGAAATGGGAATGTGAGATGTCAACAGGGAAAAGAGAGTTGAAGGGACAAAGGCTTACAGAGGAAAAGGAAGTGTCCTAACCACCCCTTCTCAACTTTCAAAATGGAATGGCCCTAAATACTAGCAATGTTACATGTAGTTGGAATTTTTCATTTTTTAATGGTTTGAACAGTTAGCACTTGGAATAGCAACCTGATAAACCTTTGCAACATTTCCCATTTTCAACTTTCCTATCAAGTACATGGCATTAACTGTTTTAGGAAAAAAAGCAGCCTAAATGGAACCCCTCTTGCTGAAAAGCATGCCAGTTTTGCATATAATCCAGACTAGTTAGTGTAAGAAGCTTTAGACTTTGGATAATCGCTTGTTGCATTCTGTTAATCTGTAATTCACTACTAATTGTGTGGGTCAGTCATTACGAGCTTAAGTTGCCTAGGCTGACCCCAGTGCAATATACTATTTTCATTGCCAATAAATACTGAAACTAAAAAAAAAATAAGTTGCCACGCCCCCTGATGTGCTAGCTAAGAAAACTAGGTCATGTTAAGTTCACTGAAAAAAAAAGTTCACTGAAGCACCCTTTCTCAAAATCATTGCAGTTTTTGTCTCAGGATACTTGAAAGTATGTGCTGTGACAATGAAAATCAAAGTCAGAGACACTCAGTTCTACAAAAGTTGATACATGACGTAGCTTCAAGTCGGTAGTTCAACCTCCTTGTAGCTAGCTAAGCCGGTGAGAAAATACTCGCCCTCCCCCAAATTCCACAATTTGTTTCCTGGCACACAAGTCTTACTAACAAAATTGAGCGACTAACAAAATTGAGCGACTTGACATCATACTGCAAGATACATTTGACATTCACGAAGAAGATCACAGCAGCTGATTGTTTACATACTTACGTTTGAAAGCAAGATATTGAGAGAAATTTTGCAAGATGCACTTGTTGCACGTCACGTCAGTCCACGAGGGTTAAATGGGTCAAAGGGCAAAGGTTATACGTCTTCTAGAGCATTATGGGATGTTGATACAGCGGTGCATGCTGGGATACTATGAACAAGTGCGTCACCCCAGGGGGGACGCGCAACTTGATCCGTATGCAAATCAGCGTCCAAACAAAACGCACAATACCCGGTTTTCGCTTACAAACACAAGAAAACCCTTCGCGGGACGTTTGAAAGCAGAATCGTCCACTCTTTGTCTATATATTCAAAAATAAACAAAGGGTTCGTGAGAATGGTTTGTCCTGACGGCCTTGTCAGGTCAGTACCTGAGAGGTACAATGTGATTTGCATTTTCTTGCAAAGTGTAAGAACAGAAGCGGTCCCAAAACGCGGTCATTTTTTCAATGCTTCATTGATTTTTACTAAACACCTGGGTTGAGCATGGTCTATGCTGGTCAAGGCTTGCTAGCGAGGTCATGTGATCAAAACAAAAGCCCGCCCGTTACTTAAACGGTGACAGCTCCTTTGTCACGACATAGTAACTGAATACCTTATAAGTTAGCGTCCTTGGGGTTTGTGCGTTTACGTTGCTAAGACGACCACAAGCCTGGATCTGTAATTAAAATGGCTCATTGGACTCCTTTTGTAGGGGTGTCCTGACTTTGTGTTTTGATGCGTTTCTGAAACATTTATGTAGTGAAGCTCCTCTGATGCTATTTAAACAGTAAGTAGACCAACATGTATCATATGCAGATGATGAGGAGAAAATTCTACAATCTAAAAGCTTTGTGAAAATAAAATCTGACAGCCACGTTTCCCCTACCTGTACCAAATGGTACGCTCCAATCTCAATGTCGCAGGTCACATAGCTGCGCGTCCCTGCCTCCAAGTCTTTTGTGTTCGCGCATAGCTATTTTTGCTGGGATAGCGTCCCCCACCCCAGTTGCAGCTTGGAGCTTTACCGCACCGCACCGCAGCGAGTCTCTTCACCATCCAGCGCACCTGACCTCCAGCACGGGGAATCTCATCTCGTACCGCACGTCGCCCTCAACCGTACCCGCCATGCCTAAGAGAGCCCGCTCCGCTTCTGGAAGCCGCAAGCCAGCGGCAAAGAAGGCCAAGCCGGCAGGTGAGTAGCTGTAGTGCTGTAGACAGCGGGTCTTAGCTGGGGGGTGAGCGGTCCAGGTTTACGGTGCGCGGGTTGGGTCGGGGTCTCTCCGACGGCTGCCTGGTACCTGGCGGCGTCTGAGTCCTTCGGCCCGGTCTACCGCCAGCGGTCTATCTCTCTGTCCTATTTTGAATGCAGTTTGCGCTTTTAGACTATAAATCAGGGAGAGTGGGTGTTTACATGGATAGATTTCTGTTTTTGCCTTCCATCCTGAAAATTTTTCATAAAGCAATGCAACCCCGGGGCCCCGGGTACCTTCAATCACAGATGGGTGACGCTACTTTGCGGGTTAGGGGTGCTCGCCGCGGCTTTTTGGCAAACACACGGAAATTCGTCTTCTGAGCTCGTTTATGCATAATCATGACTCGTTCATCGTTCAGTGCAGTCTCTGGCTATGAAGAGGCAAGTTGTTGTTTTTTTTTTAATGCACTAATTGTGAGGACCATTGGAAACGACGAATCAGCATTTGGTAAGGATCGTCTCCCTTTTGTGAAAGTTTTTTCTTTCTTTTTTCGCGAAAAAAATCTCACGGACAGAAAAAAGTTGATTTCATCCCGTAAAATGATTAGTTGCTCCAGGTTTTAACTGAAGAGCTCATTTTAATTTTGCAGTGCAGGGTACCGGTTAGCCGTCCTGTTTAGACATTTTTGGGGACTTTGTTTCGTCAGAGATACCTGTTAGTCAAAGTGCATTTATCTTCAGACGCACGCCAGAGACAAACGCGACACTTTGGGTTTAAACGCCTTGGTCGACCCTGTACGAGTATAAAAAGTCAAGGGTTTTTCTTTGGTAGTAGCATGTTGTGAGGAAGATATTTTATGTTTGCAAAAGTATCTTTCTCGGCTAATCTTTGACAACAGTTTATTTGAAAACTCCTCTTTTACGCGCCGGATATCTCTACCGTGTTATATCGGTTTACTTTGCGGCGGGGTTGAGTAACATCTCTTTTATCTTCGTTATCTGCTTTGTCACGAGTCCATTGGTTCGCTCATCCTTTCCGAAAACTTTAAGCGCCCAGACAGTGTGTTGCAAAGAGGTGGATTACATGACATTAACAAAACACGTGAGACGCAGAGTCCTGTCAATCTTTTCACGAAGAAAACTCTTATCACGGTGCAAAAAGAGCTCTTGACCAATAGGGCCTGTCATTCATAGGAATTATTATGAGATGAATTTTACTGAAAGAAAAAATTAGAACTTAGCCAGAAAATTACAGCGCACATTCTCTCTATCGTTGAGTTTTGAAATGTTTCTTTTAATCTAACTTTGACTTTTTTCTCTGTGTTCTGCAGCTAAGAGGAAAGCACCAGCCGCCGCGACCGCAGCCCCTGCCGCCAAGAAAGCAAGTAAGTACACCCTACACCGAGTCCTTACTAAGGACGGGAAATGCTTTCCAAATATGATAACTTCCTGGTTAACTGACCCACCGGTCACTAGGGTATTTAAAAACTTTTAGAAGGTATCGTTTGCTTCATTTCCGTGAAATCTGCAAATATCTTGCAAATTGTGTACTTGATAAAGTTTTTAAAGACTTTAAATTCTAAGGAGACCGAACGATGCACTGGCAACTGTAATTTGTATACTGCCGCTTGACAAGAACTCGGAGTCCCCGTTGTCAGGCAGATTCAAACATCAACACCGGTGGAAAATTCCCAGGCAAACTTTGTTGTGGTATCATGTATCGAAATGACGTATATTACAACCAATCAGATTACTCTTAGCACGCAAACTACCAATCACATGACTCCTTCCACTGATACAAACGGTAGCCAACAGCTGACGCGTTTTCTTGTGTTTATGATGTCGATAGCTAACAGTCACTTGTTTGCTTTGGCGTTGTGCCAGAATTTGGAATTATGGGTAAAAGGGGCGGAGTTATGCAAATGAGGGCTTTAAAAAGACTTAAACCCTCTTTTGAAATTCTTGACCTTCACTGTGAGTTGGCTCTCTGCCATAAGTCTCACCCCCTTGGGGTATCAGGTTTCCAATGAACAGTCTATTGAGTAAAAGCATCGTTAGCCATTGATTAAAGAACTTCTCCTTAATTTTTTCAAGGGCCCGCCAAGGCGAAGAAGGCCCCCCGCAAGAAGGCAGCCAAGCCCAGGGCCAAGCCTGCGAAGAAGTCCTTCAAGAAGAGGGCAGGTGGAAGGAAGAAGTGAAGAATGGATCCCTGAAGATTCGGACACTGTCCAGACTTGTGTGTCTGTGACAGATATTTGTTTGACTGTGTGATGACAATGACTACTTCATTCAACATATAGTTGTAAACTAGACAGAGTGTTTTGACGATGTATTTTTTCCTCCATTCTTCTTCAACGTTTGCACGGCAACTGGTTGCCACGACAACAAAAAACAACAACACAATGTTGTGATACAAAGTTATCGGTTTTTCTGTACACTCTCTGAGCAGCTCAGAAAAAAAGGGACCAATTTGCTCCGATGGAGTAAGTGTGATATTTGAAAAGAGAAGCGGTTAGAACGTAGAGCAGATGGAGGAAGGGGTTTGCGTATTTTACTGGACAAATGCAGGCGAAGGTTCGAGGTTGTGAAAAGGTTTGAAGGAAAATGAAGGGACCATCGAAGAACGCACATTGTCAACGACTACTATCAGCAGAACGTCTAACGTCTAGATCCATTCCCACTGTGTGTTATTGTGTTTATTTATTGTTTTGAAAATCTCTCTATCAGTAAAAAAAAACACTGCTACCCGTGTCTTTCAGAAAGGAAGATATTTTGTAGACTTCTCTGTAGACGATGTCAACTTTTGTAAAATAAAATCAAAATGTAGTTTTGCTACAAATACGCTTCTGTGTTGAGTTTTAAATGGTTCTAAAACGACCACCCGGATAGAGTATGTTGTTCAGTAATGTAAAGTGCCTTGCACTCTATTGTGAAATGCACCATCAATTCAACATCACCGTATTTACAGAGTGCCTTCCCTATGGTACAAACAAAACATATTCAGCCTCCCTTCAAAAGAACTACATGCTTTGGTTGCTGCTTTTCAATTACCCCAGGCATTTCCTCACAACCCTCTAACACCTATTCGCAAAACGTTACCATCGCGTCTGATTGGTCAATGTTAAAACATGTGATTGGCTGTTTTCCCTCACGAGTCTTCTGATTGGTTAGATGATGATTACGTTGGTGACCCAGTTGCTAGGACACGGCCTTGGCGTTGTTTGGAAGCGTTGTCACTCAAGCTGAGCGCACCTGTTAGCTTTGAACACGCAGGGCATGATGGGGACGTCTCAGGTAGCGTCCTTTTTGTTGACACAAGCCACAAAAGATTAAGATATCGTTACGTACGCCTTTCAAGCACGCAAGGAGAGAGCGTCTGTGAGAAAATACGGCTGTAGCCCGGTGTTTTGAAGTGAGAGGGCGACTGGCCATAAGCACAATATCCCCAAAATGCAACAACTCTAGAAAAAAATTTATATTTTTTTCACGGTAAATGTTACTAAAGGGGCTCCCAAGGAATGAGTATGCGTCGATTCTAGCTGACGATTGTTAGGTTTTGATGAAAGATTACTTTGCTAAAACTGAAGCTATGAATAGGTAGGTAGGTAGGTAGTCATTAGGGCCGAAGGGGCAGTTGTTACGGCACTTTGTTATGGTACGGTATTGGGAGTAGCCTCTACCAGGCTCCGCGGATCGGTGATCTAATTGTAGAAATTGGACAGATGGAGTCTATAGTACGTTAGGGGAGTTAGCCGACCAGAAGAGTACGTTTCCTTACCTACACTAACGCTGACTGCCCTAGCGTACTCTAGACTCTATTTGTCCAATTTTCAATTAGATCACCGATCCGCGGAGCATGGACGAGGCTATATTGGGAGGCTTTTACCTCCCCAACCGAAGTCAGGTACCAATATTTATACCTTCGTAAAGTAAGGAAAGTGGCTTTCCCAAGGGCACAAGATTGGTAGCATATAAGGGCACAAGATTGGTAGCATGATTCGAACCCAGGACCTCTGGCTTCATTGCACAATGCTCTGCAATTACGGCGCAGGACCACACAAGCTATTTATAAGAGACTCTACACAAGTCCACTATATCTTGTACACTGTTTAAACTAGAATTGAACTTAAGCACTAGGAAAACACCATGAAGACTCCAGTCATACATGCATCGCCCAGCGTTTGTTCCCAGTAGCCAGTGTCCCGGCTTTAAGGTCAGACCTTGAACACTATATAAGTTGTGCCCATGAGATGGTTTATTCAGTACGGTTTAATGGCACAAGGACTGTAACGTAAATCCCATTGCTCGTAGCCATAATCTAAAGACACTGTTGAGAAAATTGTTGGACGATGTTTTCTTAGCGGTCAGGTGACAGCTATAGATTTAGAAGAATTAGAAGAAACCAACTACAATTAGGGGTGAGGTATAGACCTACAGCTAACATCCGGATATCCCAATGGTGCGTTCATTGCAAGAACACCCAAATAACATGTTACGTCATGGAGGCTGACAGAAAGGTCAAATATGTACGTGTGGATCCCTGACAAAGAACAACAACAAAAGTTTTAAGAATACATATTTGAATGGGCACGTTTACCCCTACCCTCACAGCAGTGGGCTGGCCTAGCCCAAATGATTCACACAGAGTTTAGGTTAGACACAGAAAACCAATATTGGGAAAGCAGAAGAAATGTATATTCCGTTTTATTTGAAAGTCAGTTATCTCGATGGGAATGCCACGAAGTCTGTCAGGTTCTCAGTAAGACAACATTAACGATATATACAAACGTACTGATTGATTAGGCACACACAGAGCATCAGACCAACGTATAGGTTCAGGGATTTACTCATATTCACCTCGTAACTCTGCCTAACGAACGCCACAGTCCCGTTTGTTCAAGAAAATATATCAAAATACATTGTCCTAGATCCTATAATGTATCTAATACCTTACTCGTTACAGAGTCGGTGAAAAAGGCTTTTATCTAACTGCAGCGATGCTTCTTGTCTTCAAGTTCAATTAACGTAAGCTAGGTGGTCGCTGAGGCCTACGTCACACTTCCTACCCGGGGCCTGACCGGGCTGTTTGTAGAAACGAAAAATTAAGGTTTGTGCCAATAAATATGCACAAGGCGTACTGTTGAATTATTTTTGGTCCGTTTTGTGCTTTTGTTGTCCTTTATATCGTACTTTTCGTTCCCCAAAACTACCCGGCCGGACCCCTTTGTGGAAATGTGATGTTACCCTTACCAGCATTTTGCACAAGGAAAAGTCAAATCTATATCAAACTATATAAATCATTACTCCGCTAAAACACTTTTGCTATATACATTCTCTCTTTCATGTTCTTTCCATTTGAACACTTTCCATCATTTTCTTTCAGTACCTTTGTATAGACTCACTCAGTACGCGAATACAGAAATAACCGAATCTATTCTAAAGAACGAAAGATATTAAAGAAAACGGAAGCAGATGGAGGCATAAAGGAGGCTGATACTAGAGGCAACCACTGTTCCCGACAGTTATACAACTTCTAGCATGAAACTAGTACTGAATTTTGTTGAAGTTGATGAAGCTACCATATCTGTAGGATCTGCAATACGAGGGATGATCAATAAGTTCTGAGCCTAACTAATTAACAAATAAGGTAAATAAGGTACACATTTCAAATTTCGAAGTCTTTAATGATTATGCCCCGAAATTTCAGTTGTGCACCTTATTTCTCGGTAAGGATATCGTATGTACACCATGGCCCCTATGTGTGTATTTCCCAATATTAGACCTAGTCTCTACCAAACTGACTACGCTCGCTATTGTAGGGAGAATAATTTGCCAATGGAGTTTTGCTACCAGAGGAGTTGGTCGGCCGCGAAGCAACGTGGACCTATGCGTGGACTGACTCCCCTGGCCAATTTCCCGATTTTTTTTTTTTTTTTTGCGAATTCTACTATCCCCGCACCCCCATAGGAAGAAGGCCTTGTGGAGGCTATATTAGACCAGTCCAGCAGTGTCCACGGTGATCTTGAGGAACATGGTGTCGTCCCTGACGTATGCGTGCCCGCTGCTGTACACCTGCTCCAGCGGCACGAAGTCGGGAGTCCCGCAGGGCAGGTTGGAGTCACTGGTGGGCCGTGCGAAGGACGGGCTGGTCGGGTAGGCACCGGCATGGAACCAGTCAGTCACGTCTGCTTGGTGGTCCTGGTCAAGTAGAGTGAAGGTCACCTGGGGTGAAGACAAGGAAGAAATGGTGTCCTGTTGTTATTAGAGTCTTCGCAGGTCTTGGAACAATGTTTTTCCGCGCTCGTTTGGGCGTTTTGTTACTGGGTATACCGGTAGTAAAGCATGCACCTGGACATATGTAGCCAGTTGGTAGCGGGAACAAGAGTGACTTATGTGTGAGAAATAACACAAATCTTAAAGTTAGGAATATTGTGAAGAACAAAATTAACTTTTACCATTGAAAGGACGTATCTATTGTTGATCAAAACAATTTCAAGCAGCGACAGTCAGAACCTCGTACCAGTATTTGGTGCCTAATGCAATGTACTGCACTGCAGCTTACTGACAGCCTCTGCCGGCCGCTTCCACATCTGCATCAAAATTGCACGCAAGGGGGCGCTCGCGAACGGTGAACTTCACCTTCCGCAACTGGCTGGCTTGCCAGGATACGGTCGATAGGCGGCGCTTTGGATGACACCTGTGAAAGGAAATCAATAGTGTACAATGGTGGGTGACGGTACCTACCTTCTGACGGAAAGGCCAGGGCAGAATTGCGTCGTACTCGCCCTTCATCATGACGAAGAAGACGCTGATGTGTGTGCCCTCCCCTCTGCCGTATCCGTTCAGGTACACCTTGGCGCGCATCTTGTATCCCGTGCGGATGGTGAAGAAGCACACAGAATCGATGACTGTAGTTTTACCAACTATCGCATCGCGGCGCTTTTGAGCCATGCCGGAAATCTTCCACACCAACTCGCCGTCGTAGCTCGTCTCTTTCAAAGTTTTGAGACGGATTGCGCGCTGAGCGAGCTGGGCGTCTTGCTCAGCACTTCTCATCTCCAGCGCCTCGACCTGGCTTTGCAGACGGGAGATCCGGGCTTTTCCTTCGGTTTCCTCGGACACCTGCAGCTGCTCCACTTCGTAGTTGAGACGCTCCACCTCGTCGAAAGCTCCCCAAACAGCCTGCTCGGCAAGCTCCACCCGGGTCTCCATATCCGCTGGTACACCCATGAGGATTTCCTTGATGGCCCTCTCTATGTCGTCGATCTGGGCCATCAGACCAGCGATGCCAGAATCTGGAACAACGAAGAACATGAAGAAATAGATCGTTATTTGCACCCGATTACCTAACAGTTCGATGTCTTCCGATAAACTGCAATGCCAGATATTTCAGAGCCTGAAAACTTTTGACAACGATTCCAAGTTACATTATCTAAGTTGGGACACGTTCATTCAGACTTGAGATAAAATCAAAAGCAAAACATTATTGAGGAAATGCAAAAGAAGAGTCACATTAAGTTTGGTGACTCTTCTTTTGCATTTTCTCAATAACGTTTTGCTTTTGATTTTCAACGCGTATAGTTGTCGAGGTTCAAATGATAAAGTGTAATATCCTATAGTGATCTGTAGAATTCATTCCCATCTTAACTAGGAATCTATGTCATAACAGTGTCCCCAACAAAATTATGATTAATAAAAAAGATTTTATTTACGTGTAACGTGCCTTTATAGAAGAAAGGGAATATAACAGAATAGACGAAGAAAGTGAAACGCAACGACAATATGTTATAGGTTTACCCCTGTCCTCCAAGGCACCGACCCTGTCGGAAAGTTGCTGTACCGCCGTCAGAAGTTCCCCTATCACGCCCGCCAGTACGTCTGGTCTGTCATTCCCTGTCCTACCTCCGCCCCTGCTCTCCTTGCCGAACCTTTCCATAATGCTGGCGTGTCTTGCTGACGGATGAAATATAACAACACTACTTTTATTAGCCGTCGATTCACAAGTCCGATCCCTTCCCCACATACAACCCAGACCCTCTTGTTTCCTGATGATAAAAGCAACCACAGAAGCGGAGCGTCCAAACTTTTCATAAAATTTCAACATGTTGACATGTACTGTAAATGATGCTTAGCTAAGACAATTACTCTCCAAGCAGAGGTTGAGTCGCGTAGATATAGTAATAGTCGGAAAAATTAAATCGGCTCTCCTCTTAAGAGGTTTTATAACCTCCTTGGATGCATGTAGGTTAGCACGAGGATTTCCTTTCTCACCCTGCGTACATACCTGCATGCCAAATGATGCCACATAACTGGCAAACAAAAGCTATTGAGCGACCATCGGCAGAAAAGACAAATTCAAGGCAAACACTCAATGCAAGTTGGCCATTTTACCGGCCGTCAACCATGAAACGCCACTGTAAAAGTGTAAACCATGTAAGAGCTCCTGGGCATGTTTACATAGACTCTTCTGTGTAGTTGTTTCACACCAGTGCTTTTGTGTGGCTGTCAGAATATAATTGATTACGTGTGCATGGTATGGTTGGACATGGGTGGAACTGGAAATGTTTTGTATGTCCAGAACACGAGATGTCTGAACTGCTAACTGGAAGTTGTGCTGCATACCGTAGCACGCATATAATCCAAGCATTTAAAGTTCTTATAAAGACTAACCCACATACCAAATATCAAAACAATTCATCCAGACGCTCTCTGAGGGGCTGCATGGGGGGAGGGTCCCAACAACGATTTACGCTGAATTCAGAATAACACCCTACATACTGTAAATGCAGAAATGTTCGCGGTGGATTTATATTCGCGGTTTTCGCGTCGGCCATTTCACCGCGAATTTAAAACCACCGCGAACATTTTTCCAGGACATTAAGATACTACAGTGCATGGTGCTACCGCGAAATTAAAACCACCGCAAAAAGTCCTTTCCCCGCTACCGCGAAATTAAATCCCCGCGAACTTAAATGCATTTAGAGTATTACGCCAAATCAAGGAAGGCAATCACGGTAAATTTGGTCGCCTCGCTACGAATTACGTATATACAGATAAGATGGTTTCCCTACGAATTACGGGAAATAAAAATAGACTGCCTATGCCTTACGGAAAAAAGTATGCAGACCCTCTTCTCTAGTTCTCTTGCGGACAGATATCACAAACACACAGCGGCCATCTGACTATAAATAATACCCCCGATACAAATGCGTGCAGACGACACGGCCGTCTACAGGAGGCACATGTTGTTCAATCATCTGCCCGGGCGCGCGCACACGCACCAACCACACAGAAGTGGGAAGGTCTCCTCTGTTTGTGTTTGTGAAGGTGGCTAAAAAGTCCGGATATATTTTCGGGCTTCACTATCAAAAAGGCTAGACGGTGACGCTCGAAACATATGCGTTAACACTTTTTTTCTCCAAAATAAAAATAAAAACCAGAAATTAACTGCCTGATGAAGACTCACTAATGTGTAGGGCGAAACTTCAATCCGGGTTCGCCACCACGACACTCCAAGGGTAACTGGTCCGTGGTTTTCACGATATCAACCTTGTCGTTTTCTATTTCTTAGTACGACATAAAATCGGAAGTATAACGGTAATGTTACATTTGAGAAATTCTGTTTCTTAATGCCAACACGAGATAAATCTGGAAATCCTACCGGTATAGATGCAGCTGGCAGATTTAGAGCTGTTGACACGTCCAAGGCCGGTGAGCGGCTGACTGTGAGAAGCATGAGAAGCGTGCGCCACATGTCAGCTATGAACTTCTGATAAAGCTTCGCCATGCACAGGTACGCTCCCCGTCCTTTTGTGTAGCTATCAGATTCTGACAGCTACACAAAAGGACTTGTTTGGAGACTGCGTGCGCTCTTGTCCTCTTCCGGAGGGAGCGTGCATGTCGGGTGAACGACACAGCCGGAATGGAACTTACGGCTTCTTGGTCCAGAGGCAGGGCCGTTAACCACTGGACTACGCATAATCTCCAAGCAGATTCCTCCGGTGGCATTAAAACAGTAACATAAGCTGGGAAAGGAATCTGCTTGGGGATTAGACTACGCTCTCAGGAAAGACTTGCGGGGAAAGACTTACGTGTCGTGTGAGGCAGCCTGGTGTTGTGGGACCCACCGTTTTTTAATTTCAGCGAGTGTTCCTTACATGCTAGAGAAAGTAGATTTTCCTATCATTCCTTTACATAGGAAGACTTTTGTCGATTGTTGAAAGACGCAGACCTCTCCCAACTTCACATACATTCTGATTGTTACACAACCACAAAGGCGGAGAAAATATGTGCCCAACCTTTTCAACATGTTGACATCTAACGTTACTTGATGGATTTTGGTTAGCATGCCCTTTGTGACCCCACGTGCATTCCAGAAAATAGTACGAAAGAAAACAACACAAACCACCAGCAAAATGATTTGGTGCGATGGCTCTGAGAGCCCGGACTCGTGCTCTAAGAAATGCTGAAATACTAGTCGACCTGGATATACCATACCCTTGTCAACCCGGAGCAAGTAAAGTCGCTCTCCCTGTTTCCAAACTCCAAAGTTGTCAGTCATGCTTTTGTTTGTCAAACAATTATGCTACTGTAAACCATCCTACTGTAAACAATTATGAGCCCGAGGGTATGTAAATTTGACCCCTCACGCTTTGATACAGAACTTTTGTTCTGTATCAAAGCGTGTCGCACCAACGCTTGTTTCGCACAAGTGCCTTCCGTTGACTTGTCAACCACCTGTCAGAAGACAATCAATTACTGTGCATGGTTGGACGTACGCCCGAAACCAAATGTTCAGTGTGCTCAAGTATCCATGTGAGTTCTACGGAACGTACATGAACTATTCGAAATCCATACGATCCACTATATACTGTAAAGGAACATACGGTTTAGTACAGAATCCATTCAAGGATCGTATGTACGAGTATACTCGATATTAGTAAAACCGGTAAGTATTAAGCTGATCTTGAATGTCCTTGTAATGTGATTCTTAAAACAACAGAGGCGGACCGTCGTCTGCGGGAGGCACATATTTCCGTTGTCCAATCGTTTTTCTTTCGTCCCGGCCACCTAGGCGGAACTGTGTATAGCTGATACGTCCTGAATTTTCCATAACATACTAGTAGTAGCGAGGCAAGACCTAGTCCTTGGCAAAACTTAACACGGTATTTTCTTTTCTAACACCTATAGGACCTATAGCAAACAAGACTTCGAAGGTTTTGACAACCTCTGTCAAAGATTAATCAGGTATGTGACCCAGAATGTGGCCCAATTGAGTCGGAAAGTACCAACTCCCGGCATACTGCTACATGATCCTACATACTGCTGTACCTGTCATTCAAGCTCAGATATAGATCGCTCTGTAAACGGCCCGCCAGGCCCAGGACTAGGGGACTGTAGAAAATTGAGCAATTTCACACATCAAACGTCGTTAGCGGGTGATACAGCCTGAAGAGGGTGGAAGTCTGTCCGTGACCATCAAACATGGACCAAAGCTCCACTAAGCAGGAGAGAAGCGGACTGTTCCCCCTAGAAAACCCTAGTAGAAAAACCCTTTTTTCGACCCGATTCAAACCCGAGAAAAACCCTGTTTTCGACCCGATCCAAACCCTAGAAAAAAACCTGTTTTCGACCCGATCCAAACCCTAGAAAAAACTGTTTTCGACCCGATCCATCCCTAGAAAAACCCTGTTTTCGACCCGATCCAAACCCGAGAAAAACCCTGTTTTCGACCCGATCCAAACTCTAAAAAACCTTGTTCCACCCCGATCCAACCCCTAGAAAAACCCTGTTTTCGACCCGATCCATCCCTAGAAAAACCCTGTTTTCGACCGATCCAAACCCTAGAAAAACCCTGTTTTCCACCCGATCCAACCCCTAGAAAAACCCCTTTTTCGACCCGATCCAACCCCTAAAATAACCCTGTTCCGCCCTGATCCAAACCCTAGAAAAACCCTGTTTTCGACCTGATCCATCCCTGGAAAAACCCTGTTTTCGACCTGATCCATCCCTGGAAAAACCCTGTTTTCGACCTGATCCATCCCTAGAAAAACCCTGTTTTCGACCCGATCCATCCCTGGAAAAACCCTGTTTTCGACCCGATCCATCCCTAGAAAAACCCTGTTTTCGACCGATCCAAACCCTAGAAAAACCCTGTTTTCCACCCGATCCAACCCCTAGAAAAACCCCTTTTTCGACCCGATCCAACCCCTAAAATAACCCTGTTCCGCCCCGATCCAAACCCTAGAAAAACCCTGTTTTCGACCTGATCCATCCCTGGAAAAACCCTGTTTTCGACCTGATCCATCCCTGGAAAAACCCTGTTTTCGACCTGATCCATCCCTAGAAAAACCCTGTTTTCGACCCGATCCATCCCTGGAAAAACCCTGTTTTCGACCCGATCCATCCCTAGAAAAACCCTGTTTTCGACCCGATCCATCCCTGGAAAAACCCTGTTTCCGACCCGATCCATCCCTGGAAAACCCCTGTTTTCGACCCGATCCATCCCTAGAAAAACCCTGTTTTCGACCTGATCCATCCCTGGAAAAACCCTGTTTTCGACCCGATCCATCCCTAGAATAACCCTGTTTTCGACCCGATCCAAACCCTAGAAAACCCGTTTCCGACCCGATCCATCCCTAGAAAACCCTGTTTTCGACCCGATCCATCCCCTAGAAAAACACTGTTTTCGACCCGATCCATCCCTGGAAAAACCCTGTTTTCGACCTGATCCATCCCTGGAAAAACCCTGTTTTCGACCCGATCCATCCCTGGAAAAACCCTGTTTTCGACCTGATCCATCCCTGGAAAAACCCTGAATTCCGACCCGATCCATCCCTGAAAAAACCCTGTTTTCGACCCGATCCTTCCTGGAAAAACCCTGTTTTCGACCTGATCCATCCCTTGAATATCCCTGAATTCCGACCCGATCCATCCCTGGAAAAACCCTGTTTTCGACCCGATCCATCCCTGGAAAAACCCTGTTTTCGACCTGAGCCATCCCTAGAAAAACCTGAATTCCGACCCGATCCATCCCTGGAAAAATCCTGTTTTCGACCCGATCCATCCCTGGAAAAAACCTCGTTTTCGACCCGATCCATCCCTTGAAAAACCCTGTTTTCGACCCGATCCATCCCTGAATAAACCCTGTTTTCGACCCGATCCATCCCTGAAAAAACCCTGTTTTCGACCCGATCCATCCCTTGAAAAACCCTGAATTCCGACCCGATCCATCCCTGAAAAAACCCTGTTTTCGACCCGATCCATCCCTGGAAAAACCCTGTTTTCGACCTGATCCATCCCTGGAAAAACCCTGTTTTCGACCCGATCCATCCCTGGAAATACCCTGAATTCCGACCCGAATCGCTGTGCTGGATAAACAACCGCCTGTCGTGACTGCCCCGACCTGTCATTCAAGCTCAGATAGGTCTGTGAACGGACGCCATGCCCAGGACTAGGGAACTGTATGTATATTGAGCAATTTCACACAACGTCAGACGTCAAAAGTCATCGTTAGCGGGCGATACAGTGCAGAGGTTGGAAGTCTGTCCGTGACCATCAAACATGGACCAAAGTTCCACTGAGCAGGAGAGAAACGGACTGTTCTACTGTGCTGTGAGGCGACAGTCTGTGGACAAAATGGCTTCTTTATGGACTGAACTTTGGACCGTGAGTTGCACGGCCTTTAGCAGGGCGACTGTATTAAACCACGTTCATGCTTCGTCTGCGGTTTTGTCAACCACTCAGGTGAGAGATAATAAAGATAGAATGTTATTACTGACTCAAGAGCGTATGCTGTGATATTTGTTTGCCTTGATTACGGACAGAAATTACCTATCAGACAGTATCAGTATCATGAGTTCTAAGGAATCAGACCCTGACACTACTCTCCAAGCAGAGGTCGAATCGCGCAGATATAGTAGATATAGTAGTAGTCGAAAAAATTACAAGAGCGCTCGTGTAATTTTTTCGACTACTACTATATCTGCGCGATTCGACCTCTGCTTGGAGAGTACCTGACACCTGATGAGTGAGAGGAGGTAAATACTGGAAGATGAAAATCGTGAATCACAACTTCAGAACTTTGCAAATGCCAGATGGTGCCTATTTTATGGCTAAATCTGCGAGTTATCAACAATACATGTATATGAAATGTTGCCATATCACACGCTGATGGTACTTGTAACCATGACTACAAAATCAGTGTAGGCTGCCCTAAGGCCATGTTGATTTGATTATATGGATGACATCCGCGCTCGCACCAATTTTGCCGTAGATTGGAAAAAAAGTATCAGAAAACAGATAACTAATGCCATAGAATGCCAAAATAAATCTAAAGTCAAAGAATAAGATGTGAAAAAAATCTATTGTTGGTAGGGGTAGGTACCAGTACAGAAACTTTAGGTACAGGTTCCGTTCAGGTCCAGAGGATCATTTCCAGATCCGGACCTGAACCTGATTGTCTGTGGAAAATTGGGAATTTGCTATACTCAAAACAATAATAATTGGTCAATTTTGCTACAAAGGAATCTGTTTGGTGGATTATCTGACTCCCACTGGCGTTTTAAAATCCCATCTCCAAGTAATCAAGTTTCTGTACCTTTGACTGTAGAAAAGGTGCAAATGACTATTTACTCTACTCGACTTCGCTCTTGTTGTGTTCTTAGCCCGGTAAGACCCCAAACGCTTGCTGACATAGTGTGTCCATTTTCTAATTGGCGAAGCCGGTTCCACTGATTTTTTTTCAGGTCTTTTTTTTCGGATCGGTCCAAGAAGAAGAAAAAAACGTTTTGCACCTGTACGGTGTACTGGTCCCTACACCTAACTGTTGGTATATCATACTATGTGTTTTTAGTCCTATGTTCAACCTTCCTGACCACTTAGATTCCATAATGAAGTCAACTTTTTTTTTTGGCCAAACTTTTTTTTTATTCGCTCGCTCGCATCAGTTCTGGAGTTCCCAGAGGATGTCATCCATATAATCAAATCAACATGGCCTTACAGTAAAACAGTAACGTTTTAGCTCAAATAATTTGAGAAATGCTGTATTACAGGTTCTCCGGCGCGCTACTCCCATGGGAGGAAGTATCCCTCGGCTTTTATACACCCACGCGATTAGCCCAGCAAATGAACTCTGGTAAACTTGGGCTCACCGCACGATGTTCCAAGGGAAGGATTGTCCTTGTCCTCGGTAAATCGCTACTGAATTATACCAGAAAAAATACCAGAGAACTTCCTATGATCTTTGGTTAAATCGACGCTTACTTAAAAGTTAAAGTATATTCATCCAGCGGGTTGGCACGATATTCCCGCGGCAGGAAGTGCTGTGAACTCGGACTCGCTGCACGATGATCCGCCGGTGAACTTGTCCTCATCCTCAGCAAATTTCTACTCAGTATGGATACCAGAAAGCTTTTATGCTGATATGATATGATTTTCAGGTCAATGCATTATAGACAGTATAGTACCACAACACCGTTCGAATCCGCCGCTCAAGTTATCACAAAAATCAACTGCGTAATGACGTAGATATGCATTTCTGGCTGTATAGGGTGGAACTACTGTAGTAGCCCAGGCTCGCACCACGACGCTCCGCGGTAGAAACTGGACTTGACCCCGCCGAAATACTCGGAGGCCTGACCTACTTTCCCCGCCCAACTGTCGTCACCGGGTCGAAAGTTTAAGGCCCCCTCTCACTTGACGTGCGGCACGCTTGCGGCATTGCTGCGTTCGTTCACTGCGGTACTGTTTTGTTATTTTCTCCGATTTGTTATAATTCAGATATTGCGCAATACGTAAAAGTGTGACATAGAAGACCACAAAATACACAACAAGTAAGAAAATTCGTTCTTTATCTCTGAAATTCGTTGAGCATCTTCCGAACGCAGCAATGCCGCAAGCGTGCCGCACGTCAAGTGAGAGGGGGCCTTTAGCGGGCCCGAGTAAGCTGATTTTCGATTGATAAGGATAACGTTACATCTGAGAAATTCTGTATTGTTTACTAATTTGTCTACTAGTTTTGAAAGATAATGATTAAAAATCCTATTGTAATATGCAGTAGCTGGCGACTGAGACTGGCTTTCTTATCTTGTTTGCTTGCTCTATGAAACGTCAAGACAGCGCGGACTGGACTCGTAAGGAGAAAGGAGCGCGCTTGCAATTGGCCATGAAGATTACTGACCGGCACTACACGGCGGATATTACCGGATTCGCCGGACCGGGACCAGAACGTGCCAGCTGATAGTTTTCAGACAGACGTCCCTTTGTGCCAGTTTAGAACTACACTCTCTCCAGCTCGTGCAGGCATCTGGTGTACGTACGATTAGACGGTTAACCGACACAAGTCGGTTAAATTAGCCTCCATAGCAGGCTCTCTATGGACTTTTTTGGCACTTTTGCTGGCCATTTCTTTTTGTACTGAGTCGCTGATTGCTGGCCTCTCTCATAGCCGTCGATTTTACAATGCTTCTCTACATTGGATATTACCAGGCTGCACAACGGTAGGTGCCGATGTCAATTGCATGCACGTCAGTTGCGTTCGGATTTGGACAGCGATTTGGCGGTTCAGAAACCGACCGTCGTTAACCACACACCTATCTTACTGCCCTTAAATTCTATCGTGAATTGGACAGCAGTACCGCGGGTACCAAACTTGACTCGGGCGGCGGAGAGCTCCTTCTGTCCCGAACAGAGCCCGCCCATTCAGCGATAGACTGAACGCTATATATAGGTTAGATTTAATTACATAAGTCAGTTCCCACGGCGAACGGCTTCCGTGGTTGCGGGAGAAAGTGCAACTGGCCCCGGGGGCTTTCCGCCCTATATTGTGGCTATTGAAGGTCCGGGGTGTTCTGACGTTATCACTAAGTGATTAAACACTAATGCCCCAATCTTATCACACACGATTGCGAATTACGCCCTCACCGTTCCATATACAGTACAAGAAGTACGTGCACGCGCGCTGTGGCATAGTGGATAGATCGCTCCCTGCACCCAAAAATCCCAAATGGTCCGGGGTGTCCTGACGATTCTACTAGGTGATAAAACACTAATGTCTCAAATGTACAATAAAGGTCATTCAATATCATCACACGATTATGCACCCGCTGTGGCACAGTGGGTGGATCGCTCCCTGCCTTGCCTGGGGCAACTGGAGCCAGACTCACTCCACCATCCTCCACCACTCCCGACCCGCAGCGCTTCAAGCGCCAGGCGCGCGTGCAGATAAACACTCTTTGCGCCTCACTACGATCCGATCACTACTTTTCTTACTACAGTATTAATCCATAAATAGCTTTCTTATAAGTCGAGTTTAGTCGTACGGGGGTAAGTTTCGCCTAACTATGGAAAGACGATTGTACAGGCTGTATTATAGTACGAACGTTCATGATCACAGAACGTTGTCCATGGATCCTGGCTTCGTCCCGGCGTTTACAAACTCGCAGCAAAGTCTCTACCGAGTATGTGATCTGAGCGTCCGTTCCTCGTACACAACAGCTCCCTATGCGCGAGTCAGTGCTGCATCCAGGCACATACGCCAGCGCCTCAGCCGTACTTGCACGCAGTGCGCTGCCGTACTGTGACACATGTACAGTCCAATCGTGCCCTTTCCTGTAAGGCATCATCGATCGATGCCCGGGCAACTGACGCCAGACGCACGGGAACATCGATATCCCTCACTTTGAAACTAGTTACCCGACTACGTACCTTGCACGCCGAGCTGAACCCGGAGTTCCCGCGATATCCAGCCTGAACTTGACCTGACTAATCACGCTTCTAGCTATTCTACAAGCAGAGGTTTCGCGGGGATAGCAGTGGCCGGGATTTTTATGGCTATGGTAAGATTGACCCACCTAGGTTACCGAACAGCACCTGCAAGCTAGACGGGCGCGGGCAGAGCGAGACAAGCCTCCGGGAACATTTGCTGCAAGGTTATCTTCCACCTGACACATTTAATCGTAGCAAGATCGTAGTCCTCTAAGGAGGTTTAACTACCGGTTGTGTGGCATTGTCCTGGGAATGGCCACACAACCGGTAAATTATTTCGGTGGGAGATCGGTGGAGTGAGAATTGCAAATTGGGTGGCGTTTTAGTGTATCGTTAGGTCTACCAAAGGTATCTTAACTTAAGAACAACCTTTTGTGTCGTGGTAACAAAATGTGTTCAGTGGAACCCGGCCTGGCACACCGAGCCCATCGTTTTGCTCTGTCCCGCGCGCTACGTAAAATTTGGAGGCTTGAAAAGGCCCCGAGGTGTTTCCACGTTCAAAAACATCGTTGCAATCGATATACTAGTATACCTAATATCGACTGATATATCTATCACATCAATATACTAACGGTAAAACACACCTTAGTTCATGTATGCCAATTGGGACATTATGCCTTTTGTCAACTATCTTTCACAGTAGAATCAGCCGGGCCCATCGTTTAAGATAAGCTACATGGACTGATTTTGCAGGAAGCACTCATCATAAGTACCCATTCATTGATATAACAGCAAAACAATCTTACCGAATATTCCGGTAAAAATCTGAATGAGGTGGTGCACCTTCGTCCCAGGCTTATAGGAACTGACAGATCCCGTCCGACGAGAAGCAGCGAGTAGAGAACTAAACGCACCGCACGCTTTCTAAGTTAGTTTTACTTGCTCAAGTGTGCGTAGTAGTATAGTCACAGTGGTCTAGCGGCGTGTACCAGTAGTTCACTGAATGCCCCGGGCGGGTTTAGAAAAAATGGGCGGTCTGTGTCATGCGCAGTGACAAGTTAAACAGTCGCCAATACACCTATGATTGTCGACGGTAGACCTGAAGTTGAAGGGACCCGACCGCCACTTCCGAAGGTTTAACGACTTTTACGTAACTTAAAGCCATTTTTAGTCGTTCAGAAGAGGCTTAGGGGTATTTAAGTGTGCCCGTGTCTTCGTGTAACCAAATATCAAGAGGCAAGACTGTATACCTCGCGACGTAGATCAGTTGATTGTTGTATTGTGCAATGAAGCTACAAAATGTCTAGCACAAAATGGCTACCCCAGGAACTGTGTACGTACGCGGGAAGTACTGCTTATCTCTCACAACCTGCGACTGAGTGGGTCGGTTTGAAATCCAAGACAGCAGTCTCTTCTGTCACTCAGCCAGGTGAGTGATAATAAAGGTATGATTTTACTGAACCATATAAGAGCGTGTTGTGATATTTGTTGGCACATTTGTAGGGACAATTAAGCACCACTTTCTCCTCGTTGCTATTGATCTGTCACTCAATATTCAGGGGCGTCTATGCTACCTTAATGGTTTGGGGTCTTGCCGAACTTTCTACTTGCTAGTCTGACCCATTTATCCCACAACAAAAACATTAAAATTGTGTTGAGTAATATTCAGGCGGCTAAATAGTTTCTTAAGTTAAGGTTTATGGCTTAAATCACAAAATGGCTTCAAATCATAACCTACAACCACCAGTTTTATTGTTCTGGTGAAAGTATCACACAGTCCGGTTAAAAAATGCTGCGAAACCATACGATAATATTCCAATAATGCAGTGAGAGAATTCTTATACATTGTAAGAAGTCCTAACATTTCAGTTTCAATTTGGGGCATTTAAACAATTATCTCCTTTTAACCTTTACCCAGTCATTCAGAAGCCAAACTACATATATTCGGTTGGGCAAATTTTGTGTTTGGAAATTATCCGGTGTTGACTTCTTCCTCGACCCTTAAGGTATAACATGTCCTTTGTTGGGAAAGAGTTTCCCGCCTCTAGATCTACATGTACTCTGGGACATAATGATCGCCCCCTTTTGAATACAGGAAAAGAAACTTGCAAATGCAACTTACTACAAAAAGAATGGAAACAAGATATAACGCCAGAGACACTACACCAGATAAACTACTATACAGGAATATACAACCATTATTGAGAGACTGTTCATATTTTCTTGCGGTCTCAAATAGCATCGATAACTCAAAACACCGAGTTTGTTCAGTGGCCAAGTCCTGAAACCTATGCACCGGCGGTTCAGGAAGAACTTGTTTTGATTGACTGAAGTGAGCATTATCGATTCGTGCCTACAACCCCGTTACAAAATCATCATCGGTCGACGTGATCAAATGTAAACATGTTCGCACATGTTCGCACACGACGGGGTGATACCGCCCTTTTCGGGGTGACATACCCTTTCGCTGGCTAATTACAAGACGGGGATGCGCCAGGTCTCCCGTCCGGGTGAATGATGTAAATCACCGTGTGGCTGATACGGTATGGAGGTTCGCCAGGCCTCCAACCGGGTGATTTGAAGTGAATCACCAACTCCGGACAGAAGGGTTTGCTCCAACCACACCGCACCATCGCACGTGTGGGGGTTCTTTAACGTGCATGGGGTGTGACTCTCCCCATACACGGGACCTCCATTTAACGTCCTATCCGAGGGACGACTCATTTTTCACTGGAGTAAAGTGGGGCGTGGGGCCGCGTAGCACAGTGCCGAGACCCGTGACCGAGAGGTCGCCGGTTCGAATCCGCCTCCGTGTTGCCGGTCTTGTGCCCTTGGGAAAGGCACTTTACACGACTTTCCTCACTTTACTCAAGTGAAAAATGAAAAATGATGTTACAAAATGCTTCTATGCGAATACTATTATGGGATGTCTCGCACTTTGCTAAACTATCAGCGTTCTGCTGACACAAAACTAAGCGACATAATATCATATCTATCCTACAATTGCTTATCCAAGCTTAAGTCGTCTTTAGGCATAGAACTATGGTAGCAGCATGTCGAACGGTTCCAATAGTCCTCAATACAATGTATAGTCCACTAAAAAAAAAGAATTCGTAAGGAAATGGGAGCCTAATCTAAGACTAAGGCTTGTGGAAAGTAAATAAAAAATAGCAAATTTCAAAGACTGGATCTTCGGCAAAATTGTCATGAAATGATAGCACGCAAACATTGCACAATTCCTTCACCAGACTGTTGATTGAAGACAGACTTACCGGCAGATAGAAACGTTTCTCGTGAATCGAGCCTACTCTGATGCACTAGTACTGTCGATGTCGGTCGAGTCAGTTCTAACTGGGTGTGGTGGCTGGGTGCTATTCCTTTGCAATGCCGCTGTGTACCTTGCCTTTAGTGGCCGGTTGGTCTCACCAATGTACGTACTGTTGCATGCAGTTGGGTTCTTCACATTTGAGTCTGTTGATTACATTGGCCTAGATACCCTTCCGTGGTCTGTCTTTTGTATTTACCATTTTGTGTCGGAGGGTTGAATTAGACCAGTGAGACCAAGGTAGTGAGAGGACGTGCCCCGTGTTATCTGCACTGTATATACCACGTTCCACGTTATACCACCAGTGCGCCGTTCCTCTTCGACAACAAATTGCGATGATTCCTGACTGCTACGCACGAGAATCGAACTACTCTCGAGGATTGTATGTGCCGTCCACGCTGCCCCGCTTTGCTCGAGTTTACCTGCCGGTTCGGGATTTGAAACCCTTCGGGCGACCAATTGTATCCGCACGCACGTTTAAGATTCAACGCCGGGCTGCATTCATCGAGCTGTCACTCGAAGACGTGAGTTGGGCGGAGTTAAGGCGACCAAACAGCCAGGACTACTCTACCTGCGCGATCGTTCCTAAACACTTGGGACATATATAGTACACCCCGCAACAAAACATTCAGCTCCTGTAACTTTAACAGGAGCTAATTGACTCATTCAATAAAATTCTTCTATTTACACCAACCGTGTCTTGATCTGCCTTACCTCTAAGACTCGATCTTCGGCAAAATTGTTAAGAAATGATAGCATGCAAACATTGGACAATTCCTTATTCACAAGAGTTTTGACTTACCGAGAGCTAGAAACGTTTCTCTTGCAATTGAGCCGAGCCTGGTGGACTATTACTGCCGGTCGTTTTGGCTCTAATTTATAAGTTCTAACTACTGATGTCACGTCGCTGAAATGTGACGTCACTGAAATGTGCGACTAGCCTGTTTCTTATACCCCTTGACAGATAAGGCGCCCAATCATGGCTGGCGCTTTCAACATCGGGCTTGTGCATTGGGTTTGTAAGGCGAACGTACGGATCTTCATTCCAACCACAATTACAAATTTCACACTGAAAGAATTCGAATGAATAGATGAATAGATAATTTGACGGGAATCTTTGGTGATACACAGAGCAAGACAGGTGAGAGGACAGCTCTGTCTTTGTGTGTGTTTTTTTAACACCAAGCACCAAATGTCTGTTTCTCCCCATATCGCATATCTAATAGACAAAATAGTTTCCATGCGGCCCGTGGGTGAAGGGTAGTAGCAGCAGCTGTACATTGGCTCCAAGCCAGCGAAAAGCAAGACAGGTGAGACTGGTGAGGCCGAGGTGGCCATGGGACTCTTGGCGACGCTTGGCTGAATGTTCAAACATGTCCTACATGCCTATCAATCAAATGAAAAAGGGAAGGGTCGGCCTTTTCGAGGTTTGCGACATTTTCCCGTCACACATCATTTGAGGTCTGTGGTTTTAGTGTAGATGTTCAAGCTGTATAGTCATCTGGTCATGTTTGAACAACCAGAGGTCATGTATTTTGCATTCTTGAATAACATGGGGTACCTTATGTGGTACACAATGGATTCCTTTTCGGTCAGCTTTGAACAAAACGATCTTTGCCTCGCAATGAAAGGATTATTTATGCCCGGTGATATGGTTTTCAACGGGTGAGGGGTCTTTTCATGCTGTAAGAGTGCCTGCGTTCAGTAGACAGTTTGGGGTGTTAAACGTGTAAACAACCATTGGTTGTTAAACATCAAATAACCGCGCAGTAACAGAACAATTATACCAATCGGTACTTACGGAACGGAGGAGAAGGAGAAGTGTGTTACATGACAAGGAACCGCTTCATGGCTTTCATAAACTCACGGGAGTTATTTGCCCAGACAAGATTTCACTAATCCACAATTTCACACACACACACACACACACACATATATATATATATATATATATATATATATATATATGCGCTTCATATGCACATGAGATATTCAATCGTCTTTATGAAAGTTTATCGCTTGAATCCCTTTTATTATATGGTTTACAGTGTTTCCAGTTACGTGTACTGTATATGCTATTTGCACACATTGTCTTCCGATGGGAACGAAAGGAACCAATTACTTTCCCGTCTCAACTTGGATCGTTGGCTGACTAACATAACCGACCAAGCTGTGAGATCAGTTGCGTCTTCAGTTACATAGAAAGTAGATTCCCTCACTTTAGACTGTGTTGTAACACTTTTTGTTCGAGGGTACCAAATTTTTTCAACTTCTGGCGCATTTCGCATGAAAACATGGGTTTTCTCAACAACAATAACATACAATACGGTGTATTCCGCATCACCCTCGGTCCCAGCTTTCATGCGGCACTAATCTGTCGAGGATAGCCTTGGGCGATTTCTCCTGGCGGAGAATTGTGTGGCGAGCCAGAGTTTTAGTAATTGGCAGGGTATCGTCAGAAGGTGTAGCGCGCCCGCCCGCTTGATGTGTATCGCCTTTAGCACTACAGAGAGTTAAATTAGACTCCCTTGCAGTCTTCGGACGGGGCTATTTGGGGGGCGTTGGTCCGCGATTTTCAACGTTGGCTAGGTTCTCTTATGCCGGGAAAGGGAGTTTGCCGAGGAAGGTAGTTTGCTGTGGAAGGGAGTTTGCCGTGATAGCGAGTTTCCCCCCGTCCCTAAACAATCGCGAACCATACACTTCATACGTACTGACATTTTTCATTGTAACGTCTGTCGCGTGTATCTCCCTTCACCGACACATCGATCCCCTCGTGGTGGACGAGTACCGAGTGTTGCCGTGCCGTCTGCCCGGCACACTATTGAACCAACCGCCCATGCCAGCGACAACGCACGGCGGTAGGCACGGGGGCACGTGTCCATGTCGGCAGACACGTGGCCTCTTGGCTAGAAACTCCTCAATTACTTATGATGACTGCGATTACACTAAATGTAAAATTAATATGCCAGAGTTCATGTGTGGAAATTGGGGCATTATGCCTTTTGTCAACCACCCTTCACGGTAGAATCAAACCGTCGATATACAGAGAAGCGACGCGGACCGGTTTTATAGGAAGCACTCATAAGTACCCAGTCATAAAGGTGGGGTCACCCATGCGTATGTATTCAAGTCCGTTTGATGTGCGTATGAAGTTCTTAGTCTCTACCAGGCTCCACAGGTCGCGGGAAAAATAGTACAAATTGGTCAAATATATATACATAACATGCCAGATGAGTTAGCTGACCGAGAAGTATGGTTAGCTACCCAGCTAACTCGTCTGACATGTTACCTGTTTACGTATGTCCAATTTCTATTATTTTTCCGGCGACCTGTGGAGCCTGGTGGAGGCAAATACTCCCATGCGCGCCTCATACGGACTTAAATATATACGCACGTGTGAACCTACCTTAACGGAAAACAATCTTACCGAAAATTCCGGCAAAAAACTCTGTATGAGGACGTGCACCTCGCCTCCCACACTTGTAGGAACTGACCGGTCCCGTTCGACGAGAGGCGGAAAGAATGGTAACTATACCGTATACGCAGATCACGATTTTCAGTTACTCCTCCTGTGCATACAGGCCTGGCGCACTAGGCGACAATTTGATTGCGTGCCCCGGGGTCATGTTTTGGGTGGAGCTTATGTCATGTGACACAAGGTAAACAGTCGCCCATTGAAGACGTTAAACCCGTAGTTGAGAGGAGCCGATCACCATTTCCGAAGGATTAGCGACTTTTATGTAACTTTAAGTCATCGTTAGTCGTGGCTTAAGGGTGTTTAAGTGTGCCCGTTACTTCGTGTAATCAAACATCATGAGGCAAGACGGTGTACCTCTCGACGTGAATCGGTAGAATTGTTGTACTGTGTAAAGGCCCCCTCTCACTTGACGTGCGGCACGCTTGCGGCATTGCTGCGTTCGGAAGATGCTCAACGAATTTCAGAGATAAAGAACTAATTTTCTTACTTGTTGTGTATTTTGTGGTCTTCTATGTCACACTTTTACGTATTGCGCAATATCTGAATTATAACAAATCGGAGAAAATAACAAAACAGTATCGCAGTGAACGAACGCAGCAATGCCGCAAGCGTGCCGCACGTAAAGTGAGAGGGGGCCTTAATGAAGCTACAAATGACTTGCACAAAATGGCTACCCCAGGAACAGTGTAACGTTACGTATGCGGGAAGTACTGCTTGGCTCTCACAACCTGCGACTGAGTGGGTCGGTTCGAAATCCAAGCCAGCAGGCTGTCTTTTCTGTCACTCAGCCAAGTGAGTGATAATAAAGGTATGATTTACTGAACCATATAAGAGCATGTTATGGTATTTGTTAGCACTTCTGTATGGACATTTAAGCACGACTTTCTCCACGTTACTACTGATGTGTCGCTGAATAATCCAGGTGGACTAGGCTACCCTAATGGTTTCGGGTCTTCCTACTTTCTACTTTCTATATTTGTTGGACTGATTAACCGCAAAAGCATCAGCATTGGGTAGAGAAATATTCAGGGGGTAAAATAGTTTCTTTAGTCTATGGTTTATTCCATACATCACAGTAAAAGTGGCTGTCAGCTTTGCGTGACTTCACCTTTTGCAGTCAAAATGGCGTCAAATCATAACCTACAACCACCAGCGGAAAATAATGTGTAAAATGTTGCAATCTGGCTCCGTGAAATACGTTGCCAAATGATTTACAAGTTATGGTGTATTGCCACAAGGATATTGCTACTTATCAAACAATACAAACTGCTACTGATTTCAATATCAAAAGCATTTCAATGTGTTGGTAAAGCATTTCTATGTGTTGGAAGTCCACAAAGCAAATCGGGAAACGACACATGGTATGAACACCATTTTAAACGGTACTCACAACATGAAGCTATTATACTTGGGCACTCGTGTCGATTGCGTGCAGTTCTTGTGTGTGTAACCAATGAGCTTTATCCTTGGTGTAACTGTTAACGCTAAGGGATCTTTAAACCTACCCTGATAAATTATAATTTGATTACAGTTTATTGCCCTGGTAAGGCTAAGATCACATTTCACCGGGGCCCGGGCGGGATGTTAAAAGAAACCAAAAATCAAAATGTATACTTAGAAATATACACAAATCATGCCCATGAATCTTACGAGTGTTGACATTTTGTGTATTCTGATGTCTTTTATATCATCATTTTCCATCCCAAAAGCTGCCCTGCCGGGCCCCTTTGTGGAAATGTGACCTGAGCCTAAAGGAATCATGCTGTCAGTCAATTCAAGAAATTATGCAGCATGTAAGGAGTTGCTTGTAGCCTACCATATAAAGTGTAATTTTAAGAAAATTACTAACCGTCTGAGACCAAAGTTTCCTTAGACTCTAGACGCCCTTCCAACTTTTCCGTTGCTTTTTTTATTGATATCCGAATACTCTTATCTGTTGATGCCGTGTCGGGAAAAGCCCTCAACCACTTAAGATACGTGTTGTTGACGGCCAAGTTGAATAAATCCGTGACCGACATTCCCCGTATGACACCTCGTGTTATCACATATCTTTGAAACAAAATGTTTTCAATCAGTCCGTGGGTGGTGGGTAGCGTTACTGATGCTGCTAATGCTCACTGGCTTAGAGCCAGCGAAAAGCGAGATAGGGCAGACCGGGAAAAACTTGGTTGAACGTTCAAACCTGTCATACCCACCTGGTAATTATGGTGGTCTCACTCTTAAAGTGAACAAAGGGAGAAGAGCACATCGCGACTGACAATTACTAAAATGGGCTGGGATAATCACAGGTCATTTCTTTTGTATATATGTACCTATACTTAAGCTATCTAACTCAATGTATTTAGCCCATGTTGGGCAGGAGTATGCAATAAAGATCATTGTCATTGTATTATTGAATAACGCGGAATAACGAGTTGAAGTGTATTTACAGATTTTGTATGCACGCCAGGAAATTGTTAGGAAATTGTTGGGTGCTGAAGAAACCTAAACACTCTGAGTGATAGAAAAGCCCTATTTTTTAGTATTTCCTGAAGCCAACATACCCGACTACCTTGCCCGCCGAGCTGACAACGACAGGGCGGTAACTTCAAGTACCTAGCCTGACTTTAATCGCCCACGCTTCTAGCAAGGAGGTTTAAAAATAAAATCCTTTTTTAAAACCTCCTTGCTTCTAGCTATTCTCCAATTAGAGCTGTTTCGGTCAAGGGGAAAGTAGGGGCCGGGATTTCTTATAGTTGCCTTCCGATGCCTGATAAGATTTATAACATGTTTTTCCCACCAAGAAATATTTGCCCAACGTCCAGACAAGTGAAAAGATCAACCCACTTATATTACCGAACAGACACTGCAAGCTAGTCGGGCGGAGTGAGACAACCCTCCGGGAACACTTCTCGCCATGCTACCTTCCGCCTGGGAGATTCATGATCATCACGGGATGTGTGGTGGTAGTGTCGTGGAAAGGTGCACCACGTGACCAGCTTGACCTAAAATCATGCCAGAAAGTTGTCCAGTTTTTATACCGCAGTATTAAATCAGTCGAGGATAAGGGCAATTTCTCCTGGCGGAGAATTGTGCTGCGAGCCAGAGTTCATCGGCGACCGGGCGTCCGAGCAAGGGATAGCCCGCCGGCCCGCTGGATGAGTGTCGCATTTTGTGAGTGTGGCATTTTGTGAGTGTCGCATTTTGTGAGTGTCGCATTTTGTGAGTGTCGCATTTTGCCCGCTGGATGAGTGTCGCATTTTGCTCAGCATTTGTTGTGTTCATGGAAATCTAAGTTTGGCCACCAAGCAATTATTTGGGTGGGATATCGGTGGGACATTAACTAGGATTGCAAATTGGGTGGCGTTTTATTAGTGTATCGTTAGCTCTACCAAAGCACGCGTGCGTCGTGGTGGTAACAAAATGTGTACCAGCACCGGTGCCCGGCCCAGCACACCGTTTTCGCGTGCATGCCCCGCCAGCGACAACGCCAGCGATCGCCAGAAACACCCTCTACTCATAATGACTCCGATCACACTAAAAGCAAAGTATACCAGAGTTAATTTGTAGCGATTGGGACATCATGCCTTTTATCAAGCACATTTCACAATTAAGAAAAGCGACGTGGACTGATTTTACAGGAAGCATTCATAAGTACCCAGTCATTGATATAACGGCAAAGTAACCTTACCGAAAATTCCGGCAAAAATCTGTACGAGAAGGTACACCTCGTTTCCCGGGCTTGTAGTAACTGACAAATTCTTTCCATACGCAGTCCACGCTGTCTTGATTTGGCACGCTTTTCCGCTGCGCCGCAAATGATACAACAAACAAGGGCCCGGTCCTTTTCAGGTTCCCCGTGTGCCCCGTGTTTCCCGTGTTTCCCGTGTACTACCTGTTCTGGGCGGAGCTTATGATGTCGGTTCATGCAGGCCAATCATTTGACTCTTGTGAGATAGGGTATTGTCCACGTAACCGCCCATGTATTGTCTACGCTAAACATGTAGTTGAGGGTCGAATAGCCGTATACGCCTATGTGAACTATGTGAACGGACCAATATTTCGAAGGGACTGGCGACTTTATCTCATCGTTAGCCCGTTAAGAAGGGCTTAGGGTGTGTAAGTATGCCTGTGACTTCGTGTAACCAAACACCAAGAGGTACAAAGGTGTGCCTCGCGACGTGGAGCAGTACAGAGAAGCTACCGCAAATGTCTTTCACAAAATGGCTACCCCAGGGACTGTGCACGTATGCGGGAAGTACTGCTTATCTCTCACAACCTGCGACTGAGAGGGTCGGTTTGAACTCTGAGCCAGCAGGCTGTCTTTTCTGTCACTCAGCCAGGTGAGTGATAATAAGGGTATGATTTTACTGAACCATATAAGAGCGTGTTGTGATATTTGTTGGCACTTTTGTAGGGACAATGTAAGACCACTTTCTCCTCGTTGCTATTGATCTGTCACTGACGAATCCAGGTGGACAAGGCTACCCTTATGGCTTCTGGTCTTGTCGGACTTTCTACTTTCTAATCTCACCCGTTTGTTGGAGTGACTTACCACAAAAACATCAACAGTAGTGTATAGAGTAATTTAGAGGGGATAGAATAGTTATTTTTCTGTTTTCTGTATACGCTGTACTCCATAAATCGTCAATTGTTAAAATGACTTTGCGTGACCTCAATACAGTCAAAAGGGCATCACATCATAACCTACAACCACTAGTCAATGTCATTGCCTATCAAAACAGACTTAATGTGAACTTCGTGTGAAAGGCTTTGACAAATAATCCACTAGTTGTGGTGGAATGCAATACGGACATTGGTACTCACCAAAGTGTTTATGAAATATTCTAAACAATAAAATTGTTAAAAAGTGTTTGTATGCGTTGGTAAACGGAAGTCCACAAAACAAAGGCAATGGGGCATGGTATGGCATGAATATCTTTTCTAGGCTACTAGTATTCAATGAAATTATGTAACGCTTAAATCCTCGGTATGCAACACGTGTCAATTGAATGCAGTTCTCGCGTAACTAATAAAGTTAAAGCTAAGGAAATCTTTAAACCTACCCTGGTAAATTGAGATTTGTTGCTCAGGTGAAGTACCACACAGTCCGGTTAAAAAAAATGCTGCGAAAGTATACGATCATAATGACAATTGCAATAATGCAGGGTATGGGTTGAGAATACATATACATTGCAAGATTTCCTAGTATGTTAGTTTCAATTTGGGGCATGTAAACAATTGCATGCTCATTTCTACCGTTACCCAGCCATTCAGGAGGCAAACTATTGGGTTTGGTAAATTTTCTGTTTGGAAATGATCCTGTGTGAGGATGAGACGCTAATTCCTCCTCACTCCACCCTTTCCTTTCCCGGCAACATCTAGATGCCCAGGCCCACACAAGTTCATCAAGTACGTACAAAGATTTTCGTGATTTCATCACCCAAAGGTATAATTTGTCCTTTGTGGGAGGTTTAAAGTGAGACTACAGTTTCCCGCCTCTAGAACTAGATGTACATGTACTCTGGGACATAATGGTCCCCCCTTTTGAATACAGGAAAAGAAGCTTGCAACCAGCTTACTAAAAAAAATAGACAAACATTTAATGCCAGAAACAAGATAAACTACAACACAGGAAAAAAAAAACCATTATTAAAAGACTATCCATACCTTCTTGAAAAGTTCTTGCAGTCTCTTTTAGCCTAGGGAACATGAAACGTGGCTCTGTTGGCCAAGTCCTAAAACCTGTGCGCCGGCAGTTCAGGAATAACGTGTTTTTGATTGACTCAAGTGACAACCCCGGGCCAGCGTTGTGTGTACCAAACAAGACATTTCGTACCACGGACATACGCAGACAGGACACACCTATAACTGGAGCAGGGCAATTAAACCTAGCCCAGGAGAGGCAGATAGTCTCCAAGCAGACCCTACGGTTCAAGTATAGCCGGCCAAGGGAGTCAAACGGGCACCGGTGCCGGCTATACTCATTTGCCAGCTTTGATACTATCTCTAAGGCACCGTAGGGTCTGCTTGGAGACTAGAGACAGTGGCTAAGGGACGGTCATTGTATCGGCTAAACTCCATTCACCTCGAAGCTAGCAGATTAATAATTTTGCACTGTTTGGTTGGTCTTTTTATATTTTGTTTCCTTTTCTGTGTCTCTATACAGCCAGTTGCCAAAGGTTCGCCACATGTCAGTCTGAGAACAGCTCTGTCTTTGTGCCTTTTTTTGGACACAAAAGCACCAAATGCCTGTTTAGATATAAGGTTAGAAGATGGGCGTAGCTTCTGAATGGGAAAATATTGTTGTGCCACCCACAAGCTTAAGGGTAATCATTTACTCTTGTGGCGAAGCCAGACAACAGTGCCAATGTGGCCCGCGGGTAGAGGGTGTTTTCAATGGGTAAATATTGGCTCTAAGCCAGCGAAAGGCAAGACGGGACAGGTTGAAATGCTTGGCCGAGCGCTCAAAAATGTCCTATCCGCCTGGTAATTATGGTGGCCCCACTCTTCAAGTGAACAAAAGGAGGGGACACCCTGGGTTGGACACACAGGTGTGGGTTGGACAATTACTTAAATGGGCTGGAATAATCAGGTAATTTCTTTTGTATTATTGAATAGCCCAGCGTAAGTTATGTGGTCTACACGAGATTCTTTTTCAGCCGGCCTTGAACGAAACAGCTTTCACTCGCAATGAAAGGATTATTGATGATTTTCAACGGGGGAGGGCATGGGAGGGTCTTTTTTTGTTGTTGTAAGGGTGATTGGGTTCAGTTAACAGTTTGGAGTGTTTAACGTGTAAACAACTGTATCTTATTGTTAAACATATACATAAGATAAAGATATGATGACATGGTCGAACTAATCTCTCACCAATGCCGACTGGTGATTCCAGAACGGAGTAATTGGAAAAAAGGGTGTGACATCATGTTATATAAATAGATTTACCACTGTTTTCCATATTATAAAATTCACGGAAATTATCGACGTGACCTTAGCTTTCACTAATCTGTTGAATACGACACTTGCAATTGTCTAACAGTGTACAATTACATTCAGACGTCAAGCATGGAATACCCTAGCCGATACTTGCGTTTCAAAGAATTCGAAAGAACAAACAAATCTACGGACGATTCAAAATTGGGGATGGTAGCTTACACTTGAGATGAGAAGCGTTGCGTGAGTTGAAACACTCACTCAAGCATATTGTCACCCACCCGAACCAGGAACCATGACAGACCCTAGCTATAGCCAATGTTTTGGCTATTGTCCCTGATCCACACAGGCCAAAGTCAATGTGTTGAAAACGGAAGCCATTACAACACAATGGCGTCTATGGCAATCAGAAAATTAGCACGCAAAGGGCCAGCTACGGAAGCTATAGTACTCTGGTATCCCCTGAGACAAGATACATCCACGTTCAGTCTGTCGATGGATAAGGATATAATTTTATCATTCGTTTAGTCCATTAGTATATATAACAATCAGAGGCACGGAACTAAGTATACACAGCTTTGCCCTAGACACCCACAACCCACAAACAGTGTGTACAGCCGGCCACACCCGGTACCCTAAGAGTAAGACAAGTACAAAATGGCGCTAACGCAACACTGGACAACAAACATGTTTGACATATGCACAACTGTCTGGTATCTCTGGACGGTGATGTTTAGTGGTTTACGTGTAACAATGAGATGGTAGCTATAGTTGATATGACACTTACCTACAAGGTAATCATTCCATAGTCTGAATCATATCTGTACTTACCTGTGTATCGTTGATGTCGGCGTTGAGGAAGAAACACGTACAGCCCAGTGCACATGGGAATATGACAGTGAATACCGGCTTTGTTAAACTGGGGGTGTAGCGGAGGTGTGGTCAAAATTTGCTCTCTGATTGGTCATTGTTTGGGTGTGTCATCATAGTGGCCCTCTGATTGGTTATCCTAGGGTGTGTGACATTATGATGGCTCTCTGATTGGTCACTATTGTGCTCATCACAAGCATATAGATTTTGCCTATTACCATTGCCGATGGCTATGAATTGCAGCCACCCTAAGTTTTAGTAAGGATGTTCTGGGATGCCTAGTGCTTATTTATCTTCTTTACAATGTATACTTACTACAATGTATAAGTCAAGTAAGTCACAATGTATACTCAAGGAAAAATATTAAGTGTAAAATTTGAAACTTTTACCATATGAACACTTTGTTACTTTTTCAATGAGGTTGTAAAAGTGGGGGCAAGTGGTGTTGTACACGGTTACCTTGCACAATGATAGAGTAATAATGACCGGTGTTTTCACTGGGTCAATTAACGTCCCTCAAAGTTTTTATTTTCGGTCTGGATGTATGATACAGTTAATTAATCTAGGCGTCAGTCAACAATCCTAGATTGAGAAATGATACATAAGAAATTTTTCTTAAAACATCTGTTCACTGAAAACACTGTTTTAATTTTCGTACAACATTGTTGCACTGTTAACTGACTCTTTGGAGTATAATGATCAATAGTCCAAGGCCAAAAAATTTCCGTACTCTAGCTTCATCCTTTGGCATCATGTTGAAAATGGACCTGAAATACAACGATCATTCAATTGGCTGTTACCAGCGAAGGAAGCCACCTTTCCTAAGTGTGTATATGGCGATTGAAAAGTGCATTAAGGTTAAAATACCACCTCCAATGAGGCTAGACGGAAAACAAGTGTCAAGTTACAAAGTATGAATAGCCACTTCAACAAATGTGAGGCTGAGGTCAAAGTTGAGACGCACTAGAAACACCTGAATAGATCGAACATAAATCAAACCGATATAATTTCAGGAAATTCACATGATAACACATACATCATAACGCACACAAGCCTTAGAGAGAACAACAGTTTTTGTCCAGCTTCAGTAGTCCAATTCATTAGCAAGACAGACACCCAGCTGGAGGCCATTGCTACAGCAACTATTATTATCTTTAAAAAAATCTGCCAGTGCATGCTTGGCTTTGATAATTTGATAATTCATCATCTCCCAGCAAAGGTTCGGCTACGGCTGTTTTTTGACGTATTTTATGCGTTTTCTCTTGCGACCACAAGACATAAAGAAAACGGTACAAAATAGAAACAGAGCTGCAGTCAAACACCTATCATCGGTAGGCATAGGGAGGTCAAAATGAAAGAACATTACCCCACCAGGGACATATTCATGTCATTTTAAAACAAATATTGACGGCTTTACGTTCCTCCACTGGTTACATATAGAAATGATTTTGCTTAAAGTACCAGTAGTTGGAAACTTACCGGTGATTAAAGAGTAGCTCTTGTCCCAGCTCCTTTATCTTAAATTTTCTCCACTTTGAAGAACAAGGTTGGTCTAACAACACTGGAACTTGTTGTTCTCACTGAATGCACCATGCACTGTTTGCCCGCCTCTCGTGCTTTTGTATCAAGTACTGTAAATGGATTTAAGTTCGCGGGGATTTAATTTCGCGGTAGCGGAAAAAAGGACTTTTCGCAGTGGTTTTAAGTTCGCGGTAGCACTATGCACTGTAGTCTCTTACTGCCATGTAAAAATGTTCGCAGTAAAGCGGCCACCGCGAAAACCGCGAATATCGAACCACCGCGAAAGTTTCTGCATTTACAGTAGCTTTTGTTTGTAGTAGTTGGTCACCTGTGGGCTGGACATGAAGCATGAAAGTGAAATTGTCAAAAACAAGTCCATTCTGTGGAATGCTTTTGTTGCACAATAGCAAGACATCACCACCTGCGGTGTCAGGTTAACATAATTCTCTTGCAATAGAGCACTTTAGATAGGGCGCAATACTATTGTGTAGACACAGACATTATAGGAAGCCATCGGCACGACGAAGCTTAAACAATAATTACGATTCTTTGTTCTTACCAAATCTGACGATGCAGGTATTTCAGGTGAAACAAACGCTGGTAAACATGTCATTGTGTTGTTGACCCAACCCGCCCACGCATTCTGGGTGTCTGGGTCGTGACGTGCGGCGCAGACTAAATTTAGAAAAATTCCCCACCTTTGATGTTTGCGTACGTGCCCGTTGTGTTTACTGATTTGCGCCATTCTTCGTTAAATGGGAAAATGGCCTTCTCACGTAGGCAGCGGGCCACAATTTTTTAAAGACATAATGACTACGTATTTTATTCTTACCAGTACATAATAGTGATATGCTAAGCTACGTTCCTTTGTACTGCTATTGATTGTTAGCTGAAGCCTAACAGGGTATGGCTTTGCATAGAAACACACTAAAACACCTGTCGTAAATACGAGAATCGTAAATGCCGTCGCATTCTAAGTTAAAGTATCATAATGGTATTGTAACACTGCGATGGGAGGGATGCAAGTGACTGACAACGACTTTTTTTAGCTGATAGGGTCTTTGTTGATAGGGTCTACAATCGGCATTCAAGAGTTCGACCTTACACTTGCCCAGCCGAGTAAACAGGTCATAACAAGAATTGTGTTGTTCGGTCGGGTGGATTGTAACAGAACAGTACTAGTGAATTACCGCTTATGCAGCATAGGCTTAGTTTTGCCGAAGAGTAGCTGAACATGAACATGCACTCAGAGTTGCGTTATTTCTGTCCGTCCCCACGCACGTTGGATGGCATGTATATAAGAAATGAGTGGTTCGTAACTTGATGAATGCGGTCTTGCAGCTTGGTATACGTAGCACAAATGTCCGCGGGGCAATCACCACACATAGTCTTAATGATCCTTAATGTGAGAAGCCAGTGGTGCATAAAGGGGTCCTGCTTTGCAACACATACACAAGTAGGTAACGTGGTTCGATTTCTACACCCATGAGGGTATGAGGCACACGCCTATGGAGCCGAGACCCTGAAATTATATCACTGTCGTGTGCACTTGGAGTAAGGTTAATTTGAGCATTTATAATATCATTTGCTTCAGTATTACATAGTTAAATCTTTAGACTTGATCAGACAGAATCAATTGTTTCTAGAAGCAGTCTACATAAATCATCGAGGAGACCAAGCCAACCGAAGGTTAGCAAGCATTCCCAAACATTTCAAAAGTAATAACAATTGTCCTTCATAAAAGGATCGATCAGTAATTTTCAATAGTTTATTGCCAGGCACCAAGGCCCATAAGGACAAGCAATTAGACGATTCATTTAAAACAAAACAATAATCCAGTACATAAAATCAAAAGGCAGGGTTTACGCTGTAACTCGTGCACATGGTCTGTGTACTTAGTATGCAGTAATACTGACAATTTTCGCCCTACCAAGATTTTACGATAAAAGTGTAGGTGTTATTTATCGCTATTTTTTTGGAGACAATCACTCATGACCAGAAAACGTTCAGCAAAGGCTACAACAGCGTTTATTGTAATATGACGGTATAGAGTCAATTCCGAGTCACCAAGAGGATTTTAAAATAATATTTGTATTAAGTTTGAACTATTCTAATCAAAAGAATATTTCAGTCACTCAAGTTCTAAATTGTTCAAACAATTAAAAATGAAAGTTTGAACATGTTCGTACCTACGTACATATGTTGGAAACATTTGGAAAGTAATGGTACAAATATCTCTTTATTTAGAACAATTTAGAAACATCTATGTGTTTTTGTTATTGTTGGAACATGTCATCATATGTTCCAACAATTTGTGTCATTTTTCCCTCCATAAAAACTTTATTACCCCCATAAACCAAACTGCTAAGCTGGGCCTTTTGTTTGGGTCTTGTATTTTTAGATTTTCTTTAGTAGACACTGGTGACTCCTTTGTCAGAAGGTGTCAGACAGACACAATTTCCTGTACTTGGCGGGGATGTGTGAATTGCCCTCTTCCCAGCCCACTGACGTCCCAGTTTCATCATATTGTTTCCATGTTCGAACATGTGATCACATGTGATCACAAATGATGAATCTATGTTGGAACAGTTTAGAAAATTATCAGAAATAATGACTTTGATGTTAGAAATGTTTCTAACATGTTTGAATACTGTAGAAAATATTTAGAACATCACAATGATGTTATAAACAGTTCTAAACAGTTACTTATCTCAATTAGAATGTTATAAACATTTCCAAAATGTTGGAACAAAAGGCAAGAAACACCCTCTTGATAATGTGGAATTGACTCTAATATAGCTTGGCATTAATAGATTATGAAAAAGCCCACCAAAATGTGAAAAGAAAGCATGTATGTTCACTAAAATCATGTATGTATACTGAGAATGTACTATTTCCTTTGCGCAAAAGTCTTAAATATGCAAATCAAGCTTGATTACAATTGAGCCGAGGCAACCTAAAATATTCTGTGACAAAGATTCTGCATCTCCAAACTGCACCAATTCCTTTGTTGGTAGTATGATTTGTACAAAATGTTTACCGCAGAATATTCAGAAATAAAGGAAGAATTCGTTCAACACATATTACAGCTCTAGAACAACACACATAATACAGAGAAGCTAGATAAGCGTGGACTCGATTCTAATCATATTTAATATTGGGAAGTTAAAACATATCAGCAGATACATTGTGAAGTGAAGATGATGCTAAGCACTGCATAAAGTCTTTTTACATTTTATTTTTTTGATTTTATTTATTTTGCACAATCTTTAAAAAAAAGTTAACAGAAAACAAATTAAAGAATGAAAGTACATGCAGGGGGGAAGAAAAAAGCCTCGTGGCTTGTACAAAGTCTTCCTCCAAAGTACCAAGATTGAATAGACGTGTAAAAATTATACATTAGACAATAATGTAACCAAAAGAATTATATCAATTAACAAAATGGAAATAAATCATAATAGTTCAATAATTGATAACTAATGCAATATCATAATGGCGAAATAAATGAAATGATGTAATTAGAATATAAAATTGTAAGAAATGTAACAACTGACAATGAATGGGAGATTAATTAAATGTTTGATTATCTAATAATGACTTTTTTAACAGTTTTTTGAAGATGGTTGGTGACTGACAAAAATGTAAGGTTTCACTTAAACTATTCCAGATTTGCGGACACTTGAACAACATGGAAAACTTTCTTTGTTGTGTTTTTACTTGTATCTGTTTTAAATGGTTAGACTGTCTAGTATTGTAATGATGGTGGTCTGAATTGTGATGGAAAAGGTTCTGGAATTGCTTTGGTATACAAGAACTATTAATTGTTTTGTGAACAAAAAGGCAATTTTGCAGTTTGTTTATATCATATATAGTCAATACTTTTAAATTACGAAACAAAGATGCAGAAGGGAACGTATACGACACATTTGAGACTATTCGGACGAAGCGTTTCTGCAGAAGAAGTAGAGGTTTAAGTAATGTGGAGTACGTACTCGCCCATACGATGTTACAATATGCAAGATAGGGATATAGTAAACTATAGTATAATATCATATATGTTTTAGAAGATAGTAGCGTTGCGATTTTTCTGACAATACCTTAATTGACAATAGATTTTTTTGCAAATAATATACATATAAATCACTAACTTTGTCCCAAGTGTACATAACGTTATCTGTATTCTTGCCACAAATACTTATCTAATTGGTTCATTGTTGAACTGCATAATAGCAGGTGAGCCGATCTTAATCACTAAACATCCACCAACCCTCATAGATATGTTGTGCTGGAGACATCATGTGTTGTATCAGTAAATAACTTCATCAGGTTGACAATTCTTGATGTAGTAAGGTTCTTTGGGCACAACAGAAGAACACGGTGGATTAAGGAGGCAGTTTGAATCAGAAAATCAGCGCCAGTCATGAACAGAGACGAGGGGGATACAAACTAAGCCACGTTTGGGACGACATTCTTGCTGCTGCAGCGCCACATGCATCGGCTATAAGTAGCAGCAAGAAATAGTTCCCAGTCATTCTACCCTGATGATGGTGTCTGACAGACACCCAAACGTTGGAAGTAAGTACTTCCTGGTTGTGCCTAAAGAACCTTACTATATGATCATGTATTGCAGATATAAAAGAACCCACAACATGTATTTGGATATCGAATATTATCATTCTACCAGCAATGAATTATCCCTTTTTAGACCAAAGTTATACTTTTATGTATTACGTATACGCGGTTGCAACAGGCCCCGTGTGGTTCGCTATTTCCCTTGCATTGACGTTGAATTATTTCCGATGTTTGTCATATTTCTCTACCAAGAGTACATACCACAACATATCCACTTCATTGTTAGTGGTACTAGTGAACCGAGTGGCTTTCGAGGACGGGTCACTGCTTCCCAGAGAGGTGCTTTATACATACATGTGTAAACAAGTCGGTACGCCAGAGACTAGCCTGTACATGTGTTCACACAATCTCTCGCTGGCTGGGGTTGATGACCCCCTGCCCGAGAGTTTGTGGGGTCGGCCGCCAGGAGCGCGATTTTAGTCAGGCTACGCCAGAGACTAAATTGTTATACGTCGTTATCTATCGCCATGACAATGCACAGACAGATGCGCGCACCCTGCATCTACTTGGGCTCCCAGCTTTGATATCCTCACCTCTGCAGACCACCGTTGACAGGTTTAAATGGATGAGACAAAATTTGAATATGGCACTTCTACAGTTACCAGCCAAAGTTTTGAATATCTTCCGTCTGGTCGTGGTTAGTTGGAACTAGTACAAGGGAAAGTTACAATTAAACTTGTAATCTTTGATAGAAACGTGATTCGTGACAACGATTCAAGACTTTTTTTGCCAGCATGGACACGCCTTACTGCAGAGGTGACAATATCAAAAGATTTCAGGCCATGTCTATATACAGGGCCTGCACAATCTGGTGCAACCTAGGCCTGGTGATTTGACTTAGTTTAAGTCAGATGTGTCCACGATGATCTTTAAGAAAATCGCATCATCACGGACATAGGCATGGCGCGTGCTGTCCAGCTGACTGAGCGGCACGAAGAGTGGACATCCACTGGCGATGTTCATGTCACTGGTGGGCCGCTGGAAGGACGAGCTGGTTGGATCGGGGCGGAACGCGTCGATCACGTGTTCACGGTTGTTCTGGTCCAACAGCATGAGGGTCACCTTCTGGCGGAATGGCCATCGCAGAAGCCCGTCAAAGTGCCCCCTCATCAGGACGAAGAACAGGCTGATGTGACTGCCCTTCCCCATCCCATCTCCGTTCAGGTAGATCCGGGCGCACATCTTGTACCCTGTACGGCTTGTGTAGAAGCAGGGGGAATAGATGGAGGTTGTCTTACCAGTGATGGCGTCGTGACGTTTTCTTGTGAAGTCTTGGATCTTCCAGAGGAGCGTGGCGTCGTAGGAAGTCATCTCCAACGATGTGATACGGAGATCCTGCTCAGCAAGGGCCACGTCTTTGAGGGCAATGATTCGCTCCTGGGACTTCATCTTTCGTTCAATGGACTCTATGATCTCTTGGTCCTGGCGCCGCTGTCGTTCATATGCCTCAATGGTAGCAGAACACTTCTCAATCTCACGATTGAGAACTGCAACTATACCCTCAAAAGTGGCAACCCTGGTTTCCATTGCTACATACTTATGCCTCATCTCTTCCTGCTTACTAGCCATCTGCTGCAAGCGATTTTTAAGTAACTTGACTACCTCTGAATCAGGCCCTACCCTACGCTGGTTTGCTGCGACTATCAACCCATTGAGCTTATCAATGCACTCTTTCATTTGTGGCGTAATGCCATCATTTGGCATCTTCACCACTTTAGCCGGCGGCCGCGATTCTCCAGCTTTCTGTGCTGACGGCTGTGATGACGCCCCCTCTTGTCGAAGTGGCCCCATGACTTGACCACTGACAGTTGTATGAAAGTCCTCCACGCTGCCGTTGGCACGAGGTGTCGGGGTCCCCGCACTGTTGCCGGCATCACCCTGTAATAGATGACCACAGTTAATCCAGTTAACTGTATTGCCTGTTGATCGAGCTCGTATGTCACTTTTTACTGTGCGCAAATTACTTCCATGGGAACAATGGTGTGACTAGCTATCAGACACAAATTCAGTTTGTATCAACAGCTAGTCACAGCTACCACGTTTTTATGTGTTATCTAGTAGCAAACGTGTAATAAGCCCAAACTCACAGGTCTCCTGATGTGCCTAAAGTGCCATAAAGATGTATTCAGAAAATATCCATTGGAAGGTTTCTGAGCTTTTGGAAAGTCGCTTTACTATAGCGTTTAGCCCTAGACATAGGGGATGGGACCTTATCACTTTAATATTGATGGGATGTGCGAAAGCATAATGACCTGAAATTTAGTATGGCCTGCATAGGGCACACGTGTAATATGTATCACGGGACCTCCTCACATTTTTATGCATCTGCTTAAGACGTCTTAACAGTTTCAAAATCATATCCAGTTGCTTGAGTAACTGGATTTGGCATATATTGTTACCTGAATGTCTAATCTTCATCGACGGACTTCTTTTTGGATTTTTATTTGCTATTCTAAGCTTTCAATGCATAGTCTGGGTTCTGTCGCCATTGTTTCCAAATTAAAAGTTCCTTTTCTGTTAAAATCCCGTTTTTCCTGTTTCGAAAATGATATTTTGACTTAAGTGTTTTAATATTACTTACATCATACTGATGCATAAGAGTGAGATACTTGTCTCGCATGAGGCTCAAGTGATCCGCCTGGTGGTTGACGATGTGGTCATTCAGTTTCTCACGTTCCAGCTGTTATGATGATGAATGCATTTTCGTCATTTAACAAAGCATGCAACCAAAACCACACTGACAGAATAAAAAGAAAAAGCTACCAATCCTTATGGTACCAGATACCATGAAAGGAAAGCTAGGTTTGTGATGCTACAATTCATATCTGTGGCACTTAAAATAACGAGTCATCTTTAGTCAACAGCATTTGCGTACTTCATTGTGTTTTTGACATAACGACACTGACCATATATAGTGACCATAGTGATTTAATGGCTTGATTTTCCAACATACCTTTGCAGGGCATCCGACTGAAGCAAATGGGCAGGCTACTTTCAGCCTTTTGCAATCTCCAGTGTTTTCATCCTGATGCTGCTGCAACTGTACAAAAGAACATCTTATTGAATGTGCATATTCAAATAACAAAGGAGTAATCGATTACTTGAGCTTGGGTCTGTTTACAAATCATGCAAATACAAAAGGAGCAAGCAGGAGAAAGCAAGGGAACATGATAGCTGAATACTATCTATGACTTGTAAAAAGAGCTCATGAATACACATGTAAAGTTGAATCAGTAAACTGACTTAAAAAGGGGGTGAAGCTCATATCATACTACCGTTTAATAGCTCCAAACTGATTCAGAAGTAACAAACCCACTGTAGCCTTTCTGACTGGCAATTTTCAATCGTCATCATTGAAGTTTTGCTGGAGAAGTATAGCCAGAAGGTATTTGGCAGATAGACAGCATTTCGTAGATGTTACTAAAACTGGATTGACCTAACCCACATACCTGAGCCCTTGGTATCTTCTTCTTCCCACAGAAGTCACAGTTCACGGGGACTTGAGGGCAGATGAAAAGATGGTCCTGGGTAAGGTACAAAACAAGGTATTTCCTTGTATACCAAAGTATACCAAGAAAATTATGTATCTTTTGCCATTCGTTAGAATATCTAACGTTCAAACTCAAAGGAAATTTCATCTAACATCAGAAGTAACAAAGCAAGTGGTAAGTCCTAAAATGTTACCTTTTCATCCTTCAGCAGTATTTCTTGTGCACAGTACTTGCACTTGACTTGTCTGACAGCACACTCCTTATCCAGGTGTGCAGCAAGATCCATTCGCATCACCTGTTTGCCACATCCTTGCTTCGGACATAAAATCAGGTCAAACTCACAGTTCTCCTGATGTTCCTGAATATATAGAATTATTCTGTATGAGACATATATGTTGCTGTCTTAATGGTATGATATAATTACATTGTGTTTCAACCCTCCCCTTAAGTATAGGTTGCTAACTACAACGTGGAATCTGTGTCATCACTTGCAGGTACCAAAAATTAAAGAGAGGAAAATGTACGAAGAGCAAGGCATCAACATCATGTTTGATGAGGCCTGCACAAAAATTATGTACTGTATGTCAGATTTTCAATTTGTCAGAAATGCTTTCGTTGTTACTTTGATGAACAGTCTTGGCTTTCCACGGCATGCCTTTCACTCTTCAGCACATCTTCTATGCAGTGTTATCTGCTGTTATGCTGTTCGCTGTATCTTTATGATATTCTCTGCATCTTCCCTGCTATTCTGTTGTTACCCAAAACAATATATACTTACATCATACTGGTGTGCTTTCCCCTTCCATTCACAGGCGTCTGCATTCCCACACTTGACAGGAAGTTCACCAATGTCCCGTTTGATAGCTCTGTCGGGAAAAGCCTAGATGCACACACACATGCAAATGTAAGGATCGGATAGATCACAAGAATATACAGTCATTGTGCACATAGATAATCAAGCTTCCGCAAACGGTACAAAAACTATGTTGCAAGTTGGATAGCCACATGTCGATTTGGTCCACTCTTCGACTCATATAATGGCACACTTAAAGTTAATGGAAACTGCACTTCCTGTGTGAAATAAGTATCATATCAAAGCGTATATCTTTTTGACCTTGACCTCAAACACACAAAATGATCACAGGAAGTGTCACAGTACAGTGACACCAGTACCCTAAAAGCTGCACGAAATGCCTTTACGTACGTTGGAATAAAGATTGTCTCCCTACCTGCTCAGGCTTGAGCAGAGAGTCCTCTGACAGTGTATCTTGTGGGCACTTCTTACACATCTGGATACCTGGCATCCTGTAGAGTAGATTGAGAACCCATACATGTACTTTAAGTATTTCAAGAAACAGATACACCATGGTACGCTCTTGGAATTACGTGTACTACATTGTCTGTATGACGACAGCCTCTTCTGCAAAAGACACCATCTCTGGGTAAGCTGTGGAAGCAGATTCCCTATGATATGGTTCTACACGCAGATTCTCTTGTCTCAGAGGAGGTCGTGGAGCCATGCCGACGAATTACTATTCACATGTTTACCAATATCATGACTAGGCAGGTCAGCATCACCATCATCATCAGATGACTGGGCAGGTAGCTTAAATTTTGTCGTGAGATATTCATTCCAATCTTGCTGATTGCATAAGAAAGACTTCCTGGTTGCTGTGTTTTGCCGTGCTTTCTCCTGCTTTTGTTGAGGAAACTATACTTGAAGAAAAATCATCTCTCTTTTTACTTCTTCAAATAAGCATAAATATCAATGAACTACCATTTCCCCGTCAGTTCCTCTATTAGAACAGCCAACACAGACCTGATTGCACTATTTGAAGTAAATTGTACATTCATATATTCCACCTCAAACCCATTGTACTTAACCTTCAAGCAAGTATATCAATGTGGAAGGAAACCGACATCAAATGTTTGGTAAGTTTCAACATACTTGAAGATCTCATCCAGGCATGACTTGCAGTAGCGATGACCACAGTAAGTCTGGAAGGGTTCCCGCAACACCAGGCGGCATGCTGAGCACAGATACTTTTCTTCAACCCTGACTTCAAATATCTCCAGTTGATAGCCAGGCATGTTGGAGGCCTGTAACAAGAGTGAATGGTTTCCATGATATCTATTTACATCAGTATAAAAAGGTAGAACACAGGTATGAGATATGAACATGATTTAGAGATTCATTTTTAGAGAGATTCATTTTTCTTCAATGAAATTCGTTCAGCGCTCTGTCAAATCTCTGCGCCGCAGTGACGCCGCAAACGTACCACAGATTCAATGAAATTCTCCATTCACTTCATACGGACGTTATGACATCATAATCGAACAAAATGCTACAGCAGTAATTAAAGCGAGGAATGTACAAACCACTTTCTCGAGCTTGAGGAATTACCAAGACTAGCGAATGTGTGCTTTTTGTAGCATGGCTGAAAATAGTGACTGAACACAACCTTGCCACTACCGGGTGTTAAAGCATATATGAATACTGGGTTAAGGGTCAGGGTGTAAATGTGCTTGTTGATCTTTATCATGTTTAGCTACAATCAAATCATTAGTATATTCAATGCATAATTCATGCCATGGATTTTCTCGCGTACTATGTTCTCTCTATTACGTATAGAACACTTCCTGAAAGGGTCAGAGGTTAGGAGAACCATTCAGCCATGTATGACCTTGTGGGTTGCTAAGATACCAGTCTCAACCAATCACAGCTCTGCTGATGTCATGATCTCAGGTAGCAAAACAGTTACTGTGGGCGCGTTACTGACTCAGGTATAAATTGGGCGACAACAACAGCTGCTGGTAGAATAAGGTACAATTTACGGTTATATCTTGTACGTTTTGCCTTGTCCTATACATGTATGTGTGACTAAGTTGGTAAACACCTGTTGCTATTGGTGACTTACAAGCTCATGATCATTTCAACTTCTTGAGAACGATATGCGCTTAATTCGACAGAAACGGATTTAACGTTTCACCGCGTCAATAATGGCGTACCTAGAACTGGTTCGAATCATACGCCGCCTCAACGGTTGAAATTGTCGCACGCGGAGTTCGTTTGAGAACTAAAGAACCGTAACCAGATGGATCCAATAAATCATCGTTTCTGGGCCAAGTATGTGTGTTTTGTTTTGTATGTGTTGATACTTTGTCGTGTTACCATGTCATGGTAGACTTGCAATGATAATTACCCCATAGTAACATATCTCCATCAAGAACCACGCATTGGTCTCTACATGGGGCTAACACTCAACTAATGGATTGAGAACATTATTTGCAAATTCATGCCCTTAGGTTAATTGCAAGGGTACAATTGAAAACCGCGAAGAAGGTGTCTATTCTATATAACTGTCCAATGCTTCTACATATGATGTTGGGGATTGACTAATGAAAAGCCCGACGTCTTTGATAATTAGTGGATTCTGTTATTTTAGTGGAATGTTTGTTTTTTGGACGTCCTCTTGCTGCTGAAAGCTCGGGCATATTGCTTTAATTGTTTCATAATAATTTCAACTCGGCAATTGCCTTTGCAACAGTCTGTTTGCCCAAATCTCACTGCCATATAACATGGTGGACTTATACATGCATCGAATAGCTTAAGAGGGTCTTGGAGGACGTGCTTTTAGGGACAGTTTCTTTAGGGGATACGTACCTGATGGGGACAACGTCGGGCCTAGGTAAGGCTGACAGCTTACGATTTCGATGTTATCCGTGCGACGTAAAATAAAGAAAACATATTTCATCTTGCCCGACTTATCTCTTAGCGCTAGCTTGAGGGGTTATAAGAGCCCCAACAGTGAAAGATGGCGCAAAAAAATCAACACGTAATCTGATTTGTATTCTTTTCAACTGTTCACAATAACCTTGTGGCGTCGGCAAACAATGCGACTTGCGGCGTTGCCACGCTGTATCAATGTATCATGTGACTATTGCCTATTGTGTGATCAGGAGGGCATTTCGCGCCAAAATATCTAAAGGCGGGAACATGTGCGCCACGACGGTTAATAAACCACCTATATTCTGCGTTGAATATGAGTTAAGATAGCTCTAGAAGCACTCTAGTAATATACAGTAATAGTGATGTCGGTCCAGATTGTCAAAGGCCTAAAAAGAACGACCAAACGAGAGTGACCGTCTTGGCCCCCTTGGGGCCCCATGACGGTTAATTCCGCACCCCTCATTCCGGAGCCCTATTATGCCCATGCTAGTCCCCCCTTTTCTGTAAATCATTCGACACATAGCCTGCAAGTGTTATCAAATGTCTTTGTACTATGCACGACAAATATCGATACATTTATACCCTCCCAGAAACTAACCTTTCCAGCGTCGGCTGCGCCAACAGTTGTTCAGTGGGCGCGTGGCTCCTCTTTAGGCGGGAAAACTTTAGGCGGGTTACTTTGGCACATGCGCAGTAGTCGTCAGTCTTACGTAATGTTTGTTTTACTGACGCCTATTTATTGCCCCACATTCGTGGCGGAAAACTTCGGTTAGAATCGGTACCAACTTCTTGCTGCATGTGTATGTGGTAGTGCACGGTAGTGACGGTTTCCGACACAGTTTTAATAGAGAAAGCAAAGCTGAATGGGTGACTTGGCTGACCAATGACGCCAAGTCACCCGTTTGTGTACATTGTGTGAAAGACGTTTCAGTGATTTATCATATTATATGGATTGAGTCATTTCAACCCATGCCATATCATGTGGCACTCTGATTCTTGTACAGAGGCCATTTTAATTCAACAGGAACTTCGATCTTTGAGAACGATGGTCACTTTTTACATACTCACTTAATTGCACGCAATGATTTCTGTAACTAATTCTGCTAAGGTAAGGATCATCTTAGAGTATATAGACATATTTACTAAATACTACTAAAATATGCTTCAAATACGGCAGAAATGCCCTTTAGCGTTTCTCTTGCTGTTACTGATCAGAAATATTCTAAAATTGGTACCAGTCATCAATTTCTACGCTTCCTGATTTATAATAAAAATTCATATCACTTTCTGTCGACGAATTTCAGCTTATAGTATTGTATCATGAGTTGGAACAGACTAACTTAAATTACAGTATATGTAATAGCTAGCCTTAGTACCATCAGATTTCAACCGGGGCTCCTTACACTCTCTGCCATAATTTTATAGGGTAGCGAGTGCAAGGAGCCCCGGTATTATTAAAATGCTTTACTCAGATCCAAAATAGTTCTGGCTTGAGGTCAAGGGTCAGCGGTTTCAGTCTAATGTAACGAGGCTGGGTTTGGCATTGTTCCTGAAGACCCACGTGTGGTGTGTCGGGGTAAATAACTGTGAGGTAAGCAGATCTAGATCAGACTCATTTATACTTGATGGAATGTCAGTTGCTTTACTTGGGTTGATGACTATCATTAAGCTTATAAAAAGCTTGTAATTGATCCACATGAAAATAATCTTGGTTTTGTTACCCAGGCGTCCAGGTACGTACATTTGCACTTTGCAACAAAGAACTTCTGCTTCGTCTTGAGAAAGCAGATCTGAAAGGGCAATTTTCATTCCAAGCTTTAAGTGTCCTTCCATAACTCGTGCCAATAGTAGGCCGCAATGGAGGGGAAAATTGGGCCCTGTACATGTGCACCCCAAATCCCTTTGTCCAAGTCTAAGCCTCTACAGTTGTAAACTGATACGCTGACCTTTGTTGCTGCTCTTGCACCATTACATTTAGCTTGCTATAATTTACCTCTACTCCCTGTAAGTAAAGGCAATGGAACTAACTTTATAATCTCAACATGGGTATATTACTGTGTTGACTGCATGTACAAAATATTTTGCGTATTGTAGTAGTATTAGTATTGTAGTCGTGGTATTAATTATTATAAGCATGTGTCGGACAACACGGGAGCCCCTAAGTCTAAGTCTAAGTTAAGCATATTTGAAGAAAATGATGACAAACTGTTGAAACATAACTAGAAGCCACTGGAAACCGAAAATATATCTTGAAATTATTAAAAGATTGACGAATTATTTCATTAAAATGTACAGGGGACTACTAAGTGTATACATATGCACAGGTGTGCATAAAAGAATAGGCCTTATCGTGTAAACAACGCAATGTCAACAATGCAACAGTCTTTGTTTCTAACTCGCTGTTTTCCAAGTTCAAAGTTCATGGCAAACATACAGGTCTCGTCCTTGTCTTGCCGATCAATCAAACTAACGTTGTACCTCACAACAAGCCGCCCTTTTACCTGGATTGTTCAACCAATCCCGTTTGGTTTCGGTGACGTCATCGCGTCCCCCTGTAAGCACACACCTGGGCAGGGCGAACAGAAGGGTGGAAAAGAGACGGTGTCGAGTACATGAAGACATTTCTACCGTTGAAATACGAAGCATTTGGTAGTTTTTTAGCGTCATACGTTGGGGTTTTCACCATTGCTGTCCTGAGTCGTATTTCTTCAAGATGCACGGAAAGACTGGTATGGAGAGCAGGACTGGTTTGCCTTCAAGCTGGTGTTATGGCGGCCACAGAAACGGGAAGTCACCGAGCGAGGACTCAGTACGAACATCATCATGTGTAGCCCGGAGTCCAGCCTTGTTCGCTTTAGCCCGCTAGATCTCGAAAGTCTGTACCCACGGACTAAAGCGAGCAAGGCTGGACTCCTGAGGCTATATCATGCCAGCCAAGTTTGGTACAGAAACAAGGCTCGCACACGACACAAACTGAGACTGGTATGGGAGCCGGACTGGATTGCCTTGGTGTTATGGCGGGCACAAAAAACGGAAGTCACCGAGCGCGGGGACTCGTTATCATGTGTAGCCCGGAATCCGGCCTTATTCGCTTTAGTCAGCTCCCGAAAGTCTCTACTCGCGGACTAAAGCGAACAAGGCTGGACTCCAAGCTATATTATGCCAGGCTTTGGTACGGAAAGAAGGTTCGCCACGACGACATTTTGATGGTGGCAATATAGGCAAGCTTATAAGGTAGGTTTCGACGTTCATGAATAAATTGTTATTTGGTGCCACAGTGACATTTGTTGTTATTCTTGAAGAAAATATTTGAGAGGATGTCTATGGGCGTGTTCGATGTCTACCCTAAAGATCAGAGTCACATGAAAGATCCTGAAATGTTCAAATGTTCAAATTTTTTGCCGTCTACCTCGTTTACTCAGGGAAGACTAGCAATACGCGTACGAGGGTAAGCAATTGCTCCCATAAGTAAGTTTCATTAATTTACGTATGGCGACAGGACACACGGAAACTGTTATTCGGGCGGTGAAAATTATGGCCACGTAAGACCACGCAAACAGGCAGGGACATCGGGCCGAAGCCAAGGCCAATAACTACCGTCCTAGAATTCGCCGATGAAACGCAATTCCACCACAACGGCCCATGGACATCTAACAAGTATTCCTAGCGAAAGGGAACTGATATGCTGCATTATACATAACAACGGGTAGCATGTCGTAACCGTAGGTACATTTAAGATACCAGTAGTTTAATCCTTGAGTATCCATGCACACGACTTTGACTGAAAATGTGATAACAATGCAAAGAAAACCAGTAAGTTACGTTGTGGCATTCTATTCTAGACTTACCTTTTAATTTCCAAACTGTTAACTAGACTGGAAATATGCGCATCGACTGCAAACTGCACAATCGTGGTTGGTAACTTTGATGTTTTATTTGGAACATCCCTTCCATGTATACGTATGTACACACTAGCATACTTGACGTCATCATGTGGTTTTGAATCCTGCAATATGATTGGTTTGAAAGACTGGGTTTCCTAATATAGATCACCAATGGCAGTCCCTGTTCCTTGGCACTTCATCGCGACATCGTGACTATCAACTGCCCTGATTCGCCGGGCTGCCATATTGTTAATATTTTATCGCGTTGGAGTTCGGGTTGTTTTCCCAGGCAGTTGTCTGGTTTAACTAGTTAGAACATGAAATGAGGGCTACTATGGGCAAATAGGGTCGCTCCGTCCACAACAAGGGCCTTTGAACACCCGAGGCGATGCCGATTCAGGATATTGCATTATATTTAAAAAGAAGTGATTAAGAGTCAATCTCTGTTGAGCAATGGACATGTTCCTGTCTTTGCCACATGCTACATCTTGTATAATCCCCTGGGCAATTAGCTTGCACTGTGTGTCTGTGAGCTGACCAGTGGTGCAGAAATAGTATGGTATGAAAAATGAGTAGAAAACAAGGGAGGGGGAATTTCCTGACACCATACTGTTTGCGAAACCAAACCATGTAACTTTATACATTCTGATATAAGTGCTCCTTACGAACACACCAGTTCGTTCGACATTTGTAGGGTGACAAACGATGTATGGTCTGCCTCACAAGATACAGGACATGTAGATCCGTACACAAGCTATTTGTATCCTGTCACATTTTGTATTTGGGGACACAAACCACTTAGATGTGCTTCTCGCGGTCTAGATCTGTTACGTTCTGTGATATGATAGGTTTGTCACCACAAACATCGCTATCAGACATTTTGTCAACCTCTAGATAACAGCAAGTTACCGGTCACCAGGACAACATGCTTGAAGGTGCACGTGTAAACGATGTGTCAATCTAACACTGACCTTGATGCGTGAAATGAGAAATTTGGAAATGTTTTGATCTCTAAAATATGTCGCTGGAAAAAATGTTCACTTGTATATCTAAATACACGTTTTTAAGATCAGTTTCAGACACTATGGAATCAGAAAATCACAGTAAACAGACCCAAAGAAAATGTAATATTTGTTGAAACATAACATCCATTCGTCATTCGACAGCCGGATGTCAGCTGCATGGCTAAACAAATAAGACATTCGGGCATTGCTTTAGGGTGTGGTCACATAGGTCGTGCGATCGTCGTACGATCGCTAACTTCGGGCATTTGGGAGGACAAAATGTACGTCTCCTGCAAAGTTCAACTCTCTTGGTACACACAATGCTGTTTTGGATCCATGTCGGTGGTTGGTACTGTCACAGCCTGCTTGAAAATCCTATGGCATTAAAGTCGTACGACGGTTGCACGACCTATGTGGCCGCGCCCTTAGTAAGAATTTTGCAGTCAATACAGTCAGATTCTACTTACCTCTGCTACATACCCTTATACCCGCCTCACATTATATACGATCTTCGGACGTACTTCGCGATCGCAGGAAGGTCGGCTGATTTTAAGATCTTAAGATGGTCTTGCGTATTTTTTGCCCAAAATCTGTTCCCTCACATATAAGCGAGCCTCTTGCGATCGACGGTGAGTAAATCTATGATAATGAACCTCCCATGACCTCTTGCGCGCGGACAAGGGAACACAAAACGTTCCTCAAAAAAGGCAAGAGATCAATAAATGTTGCTTATTTTGTTGTCGGAATCTTTTTAACCAATGAATGGAATGCGCGGGCATAATAGAAATGACACAAGAAAGGAAAGTGTGTCACAAAGACAGCCTACATACTGCCACAGGGGCCACAATGTTATAATTACCCTCACATTCCCAGAAATTCAATATTTGTAAACAATCGGAAGTCGGGTGAACGTCGCCCGACGAACGGGCGTTCGCCATCCGATTTGCGTTCGATGATAAATAACTATGTCTGTGCTCGCCTATCGGTCTTCAATCGTTGGATTGACGCAAGACTATTGACCAGAGCTCGTTACCGAGTTGCAGATCGTGCGTGCAAATCGTGCGTACCTCGCAAGGGTATCGGTCAATAGTCTTGCGTCAATCCAACGATTGAAGACCGATAGGCGAGCACAGACATAGTTATTTATCATCGAACGCAAATCGGATGGCGAACGCCCGTTCGTCGGGCGACGTTCACCCGACTTCCGATTGTTTACAAATATTGAATTTCTGGGAATGTGAGGGTAATTATAACATTGTGGCCCCTGTGGCAGTATGTAGGCTGTCTTTGTGACACACTTTCCTTTCTTGTGTCATTTCTATTATGCCCGCGCATTCCATTCATTGGTTAAAAAGATTCCGACAACAAAATAAGCAACATTTATTGATCTCTTGCCTTTTTTGAGGAACGTTTTGTATTCCCTTGTCCGCGTGCAAGAGGTCATAGGAGGTTCATTATCATAGATTTATTCACCGTCGATCGCACGAGGCTCGCTCATATGTGAGGGGAACAGGTTTTGGGCGAAAAATATGCAAGACTATCTTAAGATCTTAAAATCAGCCGACCTTCCTGCGATCGCGAAGTACGTCCGAAGATCGTATATAATGTGAGGTGGGTATTAAGAACATGTTTCGCTGCACCGCGACCGTCGTAAGACTCATGAGAATTGCCGGCGATCCTAAAAATCGCAAGATGATCGTGAGAACACCGGACGTCTTACTCACGAAAATGTCATTTAGAGCTCGTAAACTAGTCTTCCGATCGAATCGCGCCTAATGTGAGGCGGGTATAAGGGCCAATTTTGTATGATAAGTTATCCTAACCGCTGCGAAACATCTTATCAATTGTTGCGGATACCTACTTTCTATCATTTGTATTTCAAAATCAATATGCCGCCTCGTTTCTCATCGTTCAGGAAGCAATTGAGGGAAGACGGTCTATAGAACGCAAAATAGCCGACTTGAATAATTCTACTTAGGAGCATGCTGCTAATTCAATCTTGGAAATCCGGATCAATTTCATTGTACTTAGCCATTTCCCATACCACTTTTGGGATCCGGAAGTTGAAGGAATTTGTAGATTTTCTCTTTACATGTATATTGGAACAGGAAGTTGCATCAACCACTCCAGCAAACGTCTGCGTGATACGGCTACTGGTAATTTTCCGTAGCTGTCACGAGGGCAGTCTGCCACGTTGGCAAACTGTCGCTGTTCAGAAGGTATGTCTAGCTCGTGATGGTGAAATAGCCCTATATGAAACATCAATGTGTCTTATTTATATTTGGACGTCACTGCATTAAGAAATCATCAGAGGGAAATGGTCAAAGAAGTAATTGAAGGAGCTGTCCTTGACGTACGTAGTCATGGGATATGTTATGTTTAGATGAACACACATGGGAAACCCCACCAAACATTGTTGGAAACCCCACCGCGGTATCTAACAATAACTTTCACAGGATACACGATTGTGCAAAGAGACATAACCAATTTTTTTAGACTCACCGAACTGTCCAGTGTGTATCCACAGTTATCCACAGTCGATTTAGATAAGGACGGTGGGCCAGTGCAAGCGAGGCGCGTGACACAACAATTGTGTACGTGCCCTGGCTATCAAAATACTCTTCTGCCAACGACGACTCAATAGGACATCCTTATTTGGATACTGACCTTTATATACCTATTAAGGAAACATTTGAGAGGTTGTGCCACCTGTTATTATCAACAAAGCATTTTTGAGATGATAGAAGAAATCGTTGTCACACAATGTCAGCTTGAATGAATACCAAGGATCGAGATTTGGCGTGCCTATATATGGGTACATCGTTATGGAACAAGCTTCCTAAAATTGCTTCCCTGTAGAGTACAGACTAAAACTTTTCAAGTCAAAGGTAACAAATCTTTGTTCAGAATCCAGTACTGTACCCCAAAACGCATGAGCTCGAGCTCCACGATCCTTGTTTCGTGGGGAACCTTAAGTAAAAACAAAACAAAACCAAAAATAAATAAAAGATAAACATTATTCTACAATGGAGTATACTATTAATTCAATTCTGGAAATGCGAACAATGATACTTACATAGCCATTTCTAATTGTATTTATGGGAAGATAGCAAAAGGTATATGTAGGTAGTTAGCTATAGGTGTATGTATATTCGAATAGGAAGTTACATCCAAAAGCCCATCCCCCTCCCCCATCAGCAAGCTCTAAGCGTCTGCGCAATACAGTTCTCGGTCACGAGACCAACCAACTGCCACGTAGGCAAACTGTCGTTATGGCTCTGCGACGGTGAACTGACCATGGAAAACATCGTGTCTTTACAGATTTAACGGCCGCTGTTTTATGCAGAAAACAGAACAATGTCCATAAATTTGACCGTGAGAGCTGCCCTGGACATTGGGTATGTTATGTGGTGGTGATGAATATACACACGGGGAAACCTCCTTTAAGGAAACCACATGGCGGTATCTGAGAATAACTTTCACAGGATACACCATTGTACAAAGGAACACATGTACAACCACGCACATAATTTTTTTTTTACTCACCGAACTTTCTAGACTCACCTGAACTTTCTAGTGTGCGGTGTGTATCCAGAGTCGATGTAGATCATAAGACGGAGCTTTACTTGGCAGTATCGTCGACTCCTGGATGTGTGAGCATGGGAGTGCGCCAGTGCAAGTAAGAACGATGACTGTGTACGTGTTCTGGCTATCAAAATACACGCCCACTCAATAGGACAGCCTTATTTGGATACTAACCTTTATATACCTATTAAGGAAACATTTGAGAGGTCGCGCCACCTGTTATTATCTACGAAGCATTGTGGAGACAATAGAAGAGATCATTGTCACACAATGTCAGCTTGAATGAATACCCAGGGTCGAAATTTGACGCCGACATTTGACATTTAAATGGCCAGCCGAATGGAAAACAAAAGGTACAAATGGCGTGCCATGATTATATTACACGTAATGTCTTGTGTCTAGATTATCTGACAAGACGGTAGAGTGGTTCAAAGATGTAAATAAGGTGACAAGCTTCCCCAGGTGTAACGTTAAACTGCCAACATCCTTATTCAGATGTAACAAACCTTATCTGCGTGGATAAACATACCGATTATGAGACACTTGGGGGAGCACGCCATCTACTATCTGGCAATCATACCGTTACATGGCCACTGTTTTGGACAAACAATCGGGCATGTGAGTGTTGGCTAACATAAATGCAGAAATATGTTTGACATGGATACTTGACATTTGGGTGACGTTGAGACAACAAATTAAAAAAAGTGTCTGATTTACAAATAGAGCCCATTCCGAGTCACCGAGAGGGTTTTGAAATAATATTTGTATTAAGTTTGAACTATTCTAAGTAAAAGAATATTTCAGTCACTAAAGTTCTAAATTGTTCAAACAATTGAAAATGAAAGTTTAAACATGTTTGAACCTATCTGGATATGTTGAAAATATTGTGAAAGTAATGGTACAAATATCTCTTTATTTAGAACAATTTAGAAACATCTATGTGTTTTTATTTTTGCTGGAACATGTGATCACATGTTCCAACAATTTCCAACAAAATCCAACAATGGCTTCTATGTTTTGCACGGGTGGTAATGTATATATATATATATATACACACACACACACACACACACATATATATATATATATATATATATATATATATATATATATATATATATATATATATGTATATATATATATATATATATATATAGTTTCCTCTATTTCTTTATGAACGTCTAGCCACACACACTGTTGAAAGATTTCCCCCTGTACCAGTGAGGCCCCTATAGCACCCCCACATATGTCATACTGTTTGGATTATTTCAACCATTGTATTCTCGATTATTGTCCATTTATTTTTTAACTACCTTAAAATAAGTTTGACCCCTAAACTGTCAGTTTAAACCTGAACCTGAAATATCTGGAATCATGACTTATTGAAATAACACACGACCTTTGACTGAAAGAGGGTACGTGTAGATAGCCTCTGCTTTTGTGCCAATTTTTATGCTCTTTGACTTTTAGAAATCTGCAGCTGAAAATACAAATAAGGTCCCAGATATGATCAAGCAAATCATATGCAGATCTTTTTCCACACATGGGAGAAGATGTGGTAAAGAATTGTTCCTATATATATTACAAACATAGGTGACTACCTCACGTTCAAATTTTCGTTGGTTAACTCACCCGAATGCACAAATACATGATATTGCATTCCCACGATACTTGTGATAGTTGTACAAACATATACATATACAATAGATAATGAACATATAGAGTCTATTCCGAGTCACCGAGAGGGTTTTGAAATAATATTTGTATTAAGTTTGAACATTTCTAAGTAAAAGAATATTTCAGCCACTAAAGTTATAAATTGTTCAAACAATTGAAAAGGAAAGTTTGAACATGTTTGAACCTATCTGGATGTGTTGGAAACATTGGGAAAGTACAAATATCTCTTTATTTAGAACAATTTAGAAACATCTATGTGTTTTTGTTATTGTTGGAACATGTGATCACATGTTCCAACAAGTTGTGTCATTTTTTCCCTCCATAAAAACTTTTATTACCCCCATAAAATTTCCTGACCAACGTTTAAGTATTCTTAATTCTTCCAAACTTATTTCATGTGAAATATTGTGAGAAAACTTTCTAATGATCATCGCCTATATGCCCATGGGCCGACAAAGGGTACATTGTTCATTGCTCAAAGAAAGCTGCACACTTGTTTGTTTAAGGGAAAATATGTAGTAAACGTCATGTTTAGTAAATTTTACAACTAGAAGGATTCTTTGTCTCAGAAACATGTTTTAAGAAAACTAATTTAGCTAAGGTTTCCTCGCTTAGATAATGAATTACACAGTATTTCTGGCACTCATTTAAAGCCCAAATGACCCGACTGAAAAACAAGACGAAATACATGTCCCTAACTGTGCCTTCCTGAAGCAGACATTTTAGTGGCATTGATTACAGCATTTTTAGAATATCAGTAGCTGGACTTGCACATTAATGTTATAACTGACCTAAGTAGGGAACATGGTTACCTAGATTAACAGAACATGCCGCGCCCCTTGCAAGAAAACAATTATAGAAGGAAACTGTAACGTTATCTTTGCTTGTCGGAATTATACAGCCATGTAGATGATAAAGCATTGCATATTAGCACTGAAACGCATTCATGTAAAGCTATGTCCTACAGTCTTAAGTTTATCTGAATTATTAGCTTGTCAGTATCAGGTCATATAATGTTGCCCATGTTGCCCGTTTCTAATGGCGTCTTTTTTCGGCCATGTTGGAATGGGTGTAGTTAAGGACAGAGTTGACAAAAAAAGCAAGTCTTTCTTCCAGGGGACATGAAAGTCATGCTTTTAACGATCTAAAGTTCATACCGTAGGTTAAACGTCCATTGGGGGAAGAAAGGAGAAAACGTTGTCAGTCAATGTGCTCAAAATAGTTAGTAAATTACGGTAACTCGATTCACGCCGTCGAAGTACATGACGTGTTCCGCCATTACGTTTTCCGCCGGGTATCCTGCTATCCGCCCACAAACAATAGCCCACAAAACAAACCGCGTTAACCCAAATTGATACGAACGAAACCGCAGGAGTTATGACCTACAAAAGACGTATTGAACTAGCAAGGGTAATGTGCTTAGTTGCGGTTGAAAAAGCACAACGCCCAGTCTTTGTGTGGCATCGCTCATTTTCTTACACGCAGTATTTCATGGCGCGCGCGCTGTCCCAATCTTCACGAATTTCAACATAGGAGAATCGAAAATTCGCCTGTAGTAAAAAGCAATAGAAGTGCGAATGATTCCTACCGTTTGTCCTACCTCAGAATGTAAAATCCTTGGAATACTTTGAGCGGATGACCTCTAAAAGCACGACAAGGTTACAGATTCTAGAGTGGTTACAGATTCTAGAGAGAGTCTGTCGTCTGCGATCTGACGCAGTGCCCGTTGATTCGTCACCAGATGCAAATATACCGTCTATCGCAACCTTTGACCTCCTCCGTCCCACCCCTCCACCTTTCATAAATTATGCTTAACACACACATGCTCAAATTCCCTCTCAGCTAATTTCTTTAAAGATAGTCTCCTATTTGTCTGAAGTGTACAATGACATGTCAGGCTTAACTAAATTTAATTTCGGCTTCCATGCGTTTAAGTCAACGTTATATAGATTGAGAAAGAATTAGTGTAAAATGGGACCTATAGCTAGCTACATATAGATCAGGTTCATGGTCATTCACCCGACATGTGGGTACAAAAGTCCACTGAAACAAACTAAAAAATAAACACAGCTAGAATTTTACAAGGGTATCAACAGAATTATATTAGTAGTCACTGGCCGAAAGAATACACTGAAGGAAAGGGTCGCATGTTTTACGAATTTTAAATATCCTACCTTTTCCTAGATTCATGGCATGAAAAAAGAACGCGAGGTGTTGAGATAAATTCCTCCATGGACGCCATTTTATTGAACAAAGTCATGAAAAGATCCAAAAGAACCAAACGCAAGACAGTCTGTTTTAAACATCGTATGGACAAATGCTGTGGTCCCAAATGGTCCAAGAACGGCTCTGTTTATGTAGTCCTTTTGTGAAAACCGCTGGTCCATCCTCATAGTTTTTGAACGAAAATGGAATACGCGTTGCAACATTCTCAGTTTACGGTTTACCTCCGTCTAGATCCTGCTGGCGCTGTTGAAAAACGGGAACTTCGAACTTCCGCCCAGTTTGGCCCTGGCGAAGAAACCACACGAATCAGACAAAATTCCCTTTCCGTCGTGTTTCCAGAGGTTCTCACTTTAAATTTACTCGTCCCACAACTGCTAGATCTCCGAAAGAATCCTTTCCCAGCATAAGGTAATAATATCCAATACTATTACATGATGTAGACGATCTTATAGGAGTGCGATTTTTTTCGTCCCCACCTGTTGACTGCACACCTTTTCAAGCCCCAATCAGTTACCTGCCAACTCGACTTACTGGTATTTGACACGTGACTGCGCGCGATTGGTCTGGCATGAATTGAAAGGCAAACATGCAAACGACAAGTCTATTTATAGCTTTTGTTGCTGGGTGTAACATGACTCTTGGCGCAGGTGGGTCTTTGCCACATAATGAATAAGCTATTACTCAACGCCACAACACCTCAATACTTTAAAAAAATAGCATAGATACAATGCTTTTCTTAAGACAGCATTCTATGTAACACAGCGCTGACAGCCCCTTTCCTTGTAGGTAATAGCAGGTGCAATAATTACACTTAAGGCAAAGACTTGGCAACGATACAGATTTATTACGCGTGCTTCACGGAAACACCAGTGTCCTGTCCATGTCTATCCTACGCGTTAGACTATGTGTCCATTGTTGAATAAACCTGTAGGTATATGTAGTGTTATGGCAACACTGTAGAGTCCATTCCAAGACACCATGTGGATGTTTGTTGCCATTGTTTAGAATTGATTTTAAAGTTTTGCAATTATATGTCTAGGACATTTGATACTTCAGAAATATTTTTAACACTGTTTCAACTTTATAAATTTTCCCTGGTCCTGTAAAACTTTGGAAATATTCATGGTGTGGAATTGGATACTTCTAATGGTTTCTAAATAATGATAACAGCATTCTACCATTATTTACCATTTTCTACCATTTTCTACCATTTTTTGTAAATGGTTCAGTGGGCTGGGAAGATAGCAATTCACACATCCTTGCAAAGTATGGTTGGGTGCCATGCAACAATGGCCCACCACAAAGGATCCACCAGTGCCCAGCAGTGAAATCTAAAAATATACAGATGCAACAATAGGGCTTACTTTTATGGGGGCAATAAACTAATTTTACCATTTGGCCAGGTTTACCATTTTTTGTAAATATTTGTAAATGTGAAATAATCACAGAGAGGTTTCACAAATATTCTAAATAAAGATATTTTTGTACAGTTACTTTCAAAATGTTTCTAAAATATTCAAAGAAATTCAAATAAATGAGTATTTTCTTAGTCAATTTTTTGAATATAATTTAATTATTGTGGCTCAGATATTCTTTTATTCAAAATAATTCAGACTAATTATAAATATCGCCTAAAACCCCTCATGGTGTCTTGGAATGGACTCTATTGGCTTGGCTATCATTGGAAACTACAAGTTCGCTCCACCTTCTTGTACTATTGCAGAAGACTCATCTCTAACTACTAAGCAGATCTAAAAGCCAGACAGTATCTAGAGGGTTAAACACTATTATGGGTCAATTGGATAGTGGTTAGATACATTTCCGGCCCCAAGTAGATCTGCTTGGAGGTAAACTACTATGTACATTCATGGTCCCCTAACCCTAGCACATGGTACTTTGAACTTCTAGCAATTAACTAAAGTAGATGGAATGCACAAATGAAGCTTTGTCTTGGTGGCGTATACGAAAAATTATCTTTCCTCACTGCGACCGTCCTGTGACCGAGCACTCAGCGAATTTCACAACACAAAATGAATATTTTTCACTATGTATGCTCTGTTCTTTTTTTCAGTCACACGTTTAGATTTTGCATGACATTACAGAAATGAAATAACGGTAATATAAATACAATTTAGGTCGCAGCGAGATCGCCGTCAGGTGGCACAGGGGGCCTTAAACAGTTCAGAAATATATGTACAACAACTCCTATCTGCAACAACTTCGAGACACATATAAACACATTCAAGTTCTGAGTGACTGAATCTACAAATTTTGGTATGAAATTAGAGTCGCACAGAAGCTGAAGACTGGCGGTACGCCACAAACATATTCAGTCCGAAGGCGCGCTTTCACAATCAGTCACTACCAACTGAGATCCCTCTGACGAACATTGTTATCCAAACATTATCATTATGCCATCTTTCATCGAACATTGTGAATCTACAATGAAGCATGAAACATCAGTTCAACTGTATAGACAGACCAAGGACTTGGACAGACTAACCTTTTAGATCGTAGCGTCCTTCCAAGAGATTGGGCCTGTTCGAATTCACAAAGGAGAGTGCGCATTATTTTCCCCACGGAGCTGTGAGGGAATTGGGCGGGGAATCCCCTGACGTAAAGTTCTGTGCCGTATACAGACGATTCCATTATAGATCCATGACAGGGATTTGATGTTTTGTGCCCGGAGCCAATAGATGAAATGGGATTTGACAGACAACCACACAGTACAGAAACTCATCCTGTCGTATTTGAGCCATGTACATAATAGGACATACAAGGGATGGGGGAAGGGTGTATAAACAAATTGGACAAAAGAGAGCGATCAAACTCAAAATCATAACGAAATACTACAAGGACATGGACTGACAGAAAGTGAAAGGTTACTGAATTAGGGAATTCCAAATGGTCGGTCTTTCAGACAGCAACTAAGTAATTAATTGAACTTGAAATTCCGTCTTTAAACCTCATTGCATTTAGAATGCATACTTAAAGGTCCGAAGTATCCACGATGATCTTGAGAAACATGGTGTCCTCTCTGACGTAACCGTGGCTACTGCTGTCCAGCTGACTGAGCGGCACGAAGAGCGGACATCCACTGGCGATGTTCATGTCACTGGTGGGCCGCTGGAAGGACGAGCTGGTCGGGTCAGGACGGAACGCGTCTGTTACGTGCTTGTGGTTGTTCTGGTCCAGTAGCATAAAGGTCAACTGTGGATAAAGAAAGAATCAAAATTAACAACAGGCTTCAGCTGATAACTTATCATTCTAGCAAAAACGGCCTGTCTTTTTTAAGATCAGCAACAAAAGGCTAAGCAATAGCACAACGACATGTGCGAGTATTCACCTTCTGACGAAACGGCCAGCGCAGAAGCCCATCGTAGTGCCCCCTCATGACGACGAAGAACAGGCTGACATGAGTGCCCTTCCCCATCCCGTCTCCGTTCAGGTAGATCCGGGCGCACATCTTGTACCCTGTACGGCTGGTGAAGAAACATGGCGAGTAGAAACTTGCTGTCTTCCCCGTGATGGCGTCGTGGCGCTTGTGAGCGAAATCCGGAATCTTCCAGGTCAGGATGCCGTCATAGCTGGTCAGTTCGAGGGTCTGGATCCGGAGGTCTTGTTCCGCCTGGGCCACCTGCTGCTGAACGAGCATCCTCTGAAGACTCTCGACTTTCTTCTCTAGAGTCTTAAAGTTCTCCCTTTCTTGTCGACGCTGTCGCTCTAACGCCTCCACCCGACCACTGCACTCTTCCATCTCGCGATTGAGGACTGTGAGGATGCGAAGTCCTTCGAGCGATGCTTCCCGCGCCCCCAGCCCCAAATCCCGCTCATGATTTCCTGTAGTCACAGGTGCTGGCCTAGGCTCCGACTGACGTGATAACTGCTGGATCCTGTTATTCACGTCTTGAAGCGATTGGCTGATCTGCTGTTGCAGACCCTGAAATATTGATTAAATTTCCAGTTTTAGACACTGTCCATTACATGATTTATCCCGAAACAGTAAAGGTGCAAATAGCGCATGGGTAAGTTCGTAGCATAATCGTAAAACAAGAATATGTGGAAATATTCAACATGGCCTACCTGGATGCAGTGATTGTACAGTTGGCGCGTGGTATGGCAATTGTGGCAATGGTCCTTAACAACAAAAGGAAAAGAATAATTTAAATCATTAAAAAATTGCAGCAAACTAAGCTTCCAAAGCGACCGTTAAAGCAACTGTCCTTCTCAAACCTACCTGGTAATCCTTGAGCGCCCCAGACCAGCGACACGTGTCATCGGTGCACAGAACTCGCAGAGCCTGTACCTCCCTGTCTGTAGCCTTGTCATAGAACGCCCACAACCTGAAACGCCGAGTGAGAAGATGACTCATTGTACATATACCGCTTGTGTAACAACTAATGAACCAAATGCGTTTTAAAACTTAATAAAATGGTGTTCAAGTTTGATTCTGAGGAGTACATTAGACGTCTTGCATTTCAAAGCGTCATTTTACAGTCAAATCCTATACAAATCTCTAATAATATGTGAGGATAGGCAACCTGAAACGCCGAGTGAAAAATGACTCATTGCACATTTGCCGCGTGTGTAACAACTAATGAACGAAATGCGTTTTAAAACTTAACAAAATGGTGTTCAAGTTTTATGCTGGTGATCGTGTGAGACGTCTTCTATTCTTAAGCGTCATTTTACAGTCGAATCCTAAACAAATCTATAATATGTGAGGATAGAAATGACACATAACCAAATTTGACCGAGATCGACATATATGACTTCCTGTTGTTACCACAATCTAGATGACAAACCAAAGATAAGGAGGAACTTAGCAACCGCGATCGAACTTTTACCTTTGAGGATATTCTTGACTTTCACAGGTTTTGCAGTACCGATCACCCTTGTCTGTCTGCCATGCTTGTTTCAAAACAAGCCCGCATACCACACAAGTGTAGCTGGAGACGTCGTCCAAGAACAGATCAGGCGCGTACCCCGGCATGGCGCCCTGCCTTCTTCACCCTTCAGAATGAAAAACAAGCGTTATAGCAAAGCTGCTACTAGTTGCGTTACTGATACGCGTCGCTCTTTTTTGTCGTAATGAGCTAATATTACTAGTGTACAAACGTGGAGTAAATGCTAAGGAGACTTTCACACATTGGCCGTCGCTCTACAAGTGGGACGCGGAGAAGTGTCGCGCAGTCTTACTCTGATCAAGGACGTTAGAACATAAATCATGTCCGGGTAAAGAAGGAGCAGGTCTAGGTGTGCAGCAGTGCAAACGTAATGCCACGTGATCGTCACTCAAACAAAAGCTAGGAATGCAAATCTTAACAGCTTGCCGCTATTCATTGATTCATTGGCCCTCCACATGACAAATATGAGTCATTACGTTCGATACACCTTACCCTCAGCTTGATTTCTGAAACGCATACTCGTGCAGTGAGTTTGGCGTTGTTATGAGAGTTGCGCTTCAGAAATCAAGCTGAGGGTAAGTAAGGAAAGGGCCGTGAGTATCAAACGGAATGACTCATATTTGTCATGTGGACGACCAATCAATGAAAAGCAGCAACCTGTTTAGATCTGCATTCCTAGCTTGTATGAGTCACGATCACGTGGCATTAGGTCTACAAAGAAATGCCTCACCCTTCCATGGAACGAAACCATTGTGAGCAAATGATTGATACCATGACGAAACTCTATGATCCTGCTTGCAGACGTAATGTCACGTGATTGTGACTCATGCAAAAGCTAGGAATGCAAATCTAACCAGGTTTTACCCGGACGTGATGACCCGGACGTGAAGACAATTCGGTAGGTTTGACCTTATTTTGGGCGTAATTGGCGAGTAAATCTCTACATACACATATACATTTGGAACCAATTTTATCGTAGATCGAAAAGTAGGGTTCTTATATTATAAGCAAGGCAGTGACCATGGCCTTGTTGGGCCACACCCAGTTGGTACGATAGTCACCTGCAACATTTGATCAAGGTGCGCAATAAATACTCCAGTCTAGTCTGTGTGAGACATAGATACAATTTACGTGCGCTAAACGGAAACAAATCCAAAAGATTTAAAAAGGTTTGAAAAAATATCACAGGCATATTTCTATGTAAAACAACAATAACAAAAAGCATACACCCATATTTTCCTATCCCCTTTTCCTATTATTGTTTTCCACCAGTCATGATCGTAGCTGAATAGTAATAAGTTTTAAAAAGAAGTCGCTTTTCTTCACATTCCAGTTGCATTGTGTAATGCTTTCGTGTCCTTTCAGTTGGTTGTTGGCCATAGTAGTCTAGTGTCCCTACTCTCCTGTTGAGAAAGGCTGCATCTATACTGTGGAACACATAGCGCTCCACATAATTTCGAGTAAAATTCCCTGCTGTTAAGTATGCGCTGACTGTGCCTGTGCTGACTGTGCTGACTGTGCTTACCACAATACATTCTCACGGTGATGGCAATTTGTCAGAAAGTTAATAGATAAGATTCCCTCTGAACTGCGTAAGAGGATAACAGGAAGGTCAATTGTAATGGATTGTCTGTAAGAACCGTAACGAAGGTCGAGTTCACATTATAGTAGACTCACACGGGTACCTGCCCAAGCCAGGTACACCTTGGACAGCTAATAACATGTAGGTTGACTATAACCTTATTATGTAAGTTTTCCTTATTAGTTATGTAATCTAGACCCATTTTGCATATCACTTTGTTAATCGAGTGGCAAAAACTATGAAAATCCACCAACCCCTGCTTGAGTTATTATATCCCAAAGTTTTAAGGCCCACGTGCATTGTACTTCCGAAGAGGGTTCTATGGGGCTCAAACTTTTACTCCTTGCCCCAAGTAAGTTTATTCAACGTGCCAATGCTGGTGAACTTGACTATAAGGAGAGCTTATTGTACCCCAACATAATTTCACCACTCTCATATAGGAGAGAGATCGCTGATATCATGTTATTTGTTAAGTCCCTAGCTCTGGACTTGTCTAACTATGTATCCTTGAAGATTTCAAACCCGGAAGTACTGCTGCGGTACAATGTTACTTGGGAAATTCCCTTTGAAGCAGACAAATACATATACGTCAGTCGAGTACGCATACCGTATACGTGGACGTGGAAGCCTTCCCCTCAGGTCTTCTCACCCTATCCTACTGATTCTACTTTTATGACAACTATCATTGTTATATCTGACGAGAGGCAACAACAACAAGGCAACGTTTGTTCGAGAGGTAAGGGACTAATCTAGCTAAAATGGCGACTGACGCAAGGCAGGCGAAGTTTCACAATGTAATAATTTGTGACAACTTATGCAGCTGCTAGCATATGGCGAATTTGATCAATACAACGTCATTTTTGTGATACAAAGGAGGTATGTAGAATTTCTGTTCGAATCAAGTCATGTTCCTGTAGTCTGAATCACGTAGTATTATTATTGTAAGGAAGCAACAGGCTTCAATCAGAATGGATCCAGCATAGCCTGACGTCAACAAAACATGGCTACCACACGTCTAGCTGCATGAAGCACACCAGCTGTCACGACTGCCCAATCATGTAGATTGTACCATTTCTTTAATGCCTGCTGGTAATCGAGTCTCCCCTCTTATAGTTCTGATATCATTACTAACCGTTTATACGATTCGAAATATAATCGTTAAGGTTAGTAGACACTGTCATTATCAAAGTACTTTCCCCTACATGTAGTTACATGGTTCAGTACTGTTGCACATATTGCATTAGAATACCTCATTGCAGAATGCTGTGCAATAACTTCACCCTGAGTGGGCGACTAATAACGCGGCGCAGATATTCATAATCATCCAGCCATGGTGAAAATATCTCACGTCATAGACTACGTATATGCATTTCGTAATATAGATACACGTGTGTATCATATTCTACTTACAATGATTCCATCTCACTTATCTATATTAAAGATTTGAGGGACTCAATACTTATTCTTGGGAAGTCTATCCTAATTACCAGTTTTTTTTTCATAATGAAGTGAATATTTCTATAGCAAGTTCGCTCAGATTTCCTATTCAATTTTACTCTATCGATGAATAAAAATAGCTAAACATAATAATTTTCAACAGCATGCGACTGTTTACGGGTCACGATAAGATGCACACATGTTGGGAACACAATGAACAAACCTTTTGCCATGGCCATAGACCAATAATCAGCCAGTGTGTTTACCTGCGATAGAGAGTCATCTTACATGGAGTACCTTTAAACATCCTTGCCTGCAACTTTGGCGCTTTGCCAAGCAGCCATGTACTTATCACGCACGGCACGCGTGATTGTTGGGGGAATCCCCTTTACGTCAGTACGAAAAGGTCATAAGTCACTTGGCCATGCCCACAATAAATGTATGTAGGGGTGTAAGCCTTGGTCAGCAAATGCTGGCCAACACTGAATGTTTGTGGATAGCTATATATTAAAGTTTGAAATGGATTAAACAGTACACTAGTGCATACGCATATATATAGGCAGTTATTTAACTGTTCGGGTGACGTCATGAATAGCATGTAACGTTAAAATACACATATTTTTTTTAATTCACTGGCCCAGTTTTTTGGGGGGAGGGCAGTGAATTTGCAAAATCTGTGATACAATCATTTGAAACATATTTGCTTAAAAATGTTCCATATACGTGGTAAGGAATACGTTTTTGGCGATGTAAACAGAGCTCAGTCCGTCGTCATAGCATTCATTCTAGCAATTGGTAAGCTCCAAAAGTAGACTACTAGTATTTTTCCCGGTGGGCAATCTTCTCCAAGTTTTCTTTGTCACAGAAGAAATCATATATTTCCCATGTCCATGTTTCAAGATGGGGTTGGATCATCATTTACATGCCTCCACCAAGGACACTTGTCCTTACATCCATGCCACCAGGCCTTCAGTACAGGGATCGTAGAATTCGGGAAAGAAATCGGGAAATCGGCCTTGGGAGTCAGTCCACGCTATTAAGGTTAGTATTCCTCCACGAGGCCGGCCAAACCATCTGGTAGCAAAACTCCTTGGCAATTTATCCCTACATTAGCCATTGTAGTCAGCCTGGTAGAGACTTATCATTTACACTGACAAGCCGGAACCCAAACTTAGCGGCAGTCGCCTATGACGACAATTTCCGCTTCCCGCGTAAAATGCCACGTGCACGTGGATCATTACAACATGGCCGCCCCCAGGGAAATGTGATCAGAAGTCGACTAAAGGTTTGGCCTCAAAATCTTACCTCTACTCTCAGTGATATTAAGCCAGTAAAAATTATACCGACGCCTCGATTCATAACTCGGGTCTGACTATGTCAACAAGTGAGATTTAGGACAGTTGATGGTTGTCAATACCAAAAAATGTGAGAAGTAAATTTAGTGCCATCACAGCGCCGGAAGGCAAATGCATGTCGATGGCACCACGTGTTGAGGCCTGAAAGTGAAAGCGTTAAAACTTGGTACAAGAAAGGCAAAATTTATTGGGGCGAATGCAATGATGTTTCACCAGTGACTGTTCACCTGGTACAAAAGTCATTTTCGTTTTTGGAATGATCATACATTTAAAAAAAAAGACCGTGATTAATTTGGGCACATGGAAATACAGGGATGGTGACTCAAAACTTAGTTATGAAACTGGAATGTAGGCGCACCTTCGTTTACACAAGGTGTGGGAGTAGCTGTATTATTTTAATAATACCTGCATTAACCTCAGTTTTGGTTAATATAAACTGTTGAAAATTTGCTTTTATTAATGCTCGTCATGTATTGGCCACTTTCTCAGGGCCTCATGCAAATTGAATGAAACCTAGTGATACTGATACGAGTACTTGGTACCACACGTAATAGTAAAACCAAGAAGGCTATTTGACCTCCTTGCTCAGACAGAACGTCTTTACTACAGTACCAACAAACAACGTCTTTGGGGCATGTGGATGCTAAGTCGGTATTTCTACACTTCCCTAAGTATTTTTTTACCAACTTTTACTAGCAATAGAATTTTATGTGGTCCATGTGGTAAATTTGCTACTACTCGTGATGAGGTATTTCGGAGACTCAGACATACATGTAGTCTGTTCACGAAGACAAAGAACTCTGTTTAGATATTTACTAAAGACATCACCATTGACATAGCTAGTAAAAAAAGGCTCTATCGCGGATGTTGGTTCAAGATAGCTTGCTAACTACAGGCAGCAGTATGCGTATCAAATGACTTCACAGGAAATGCCACAAATTTCCTCGCCCCCAGTTGTAACAAACGTATTGTATGGAGGTTGTGCGGAATTGTCTAAAAAAACAGGAAAACATGACTGATAGACCGATCAAATATCATTCCTTATGATACAAACCTTGTGATTCTTAAAAACCCCTACGCATGAATACAAGTGGTGCATTCCATGTACGTGAGTACTAGTTAAATAAACCTGTCGATCTTAAGCTTCGTTTGACAGTACACAATCCATCCAGACGGCTGAAGATCGAGTAAGGTAATACGCTTTCCACAGCACTTTTCTTAATAGATATTTCACGTCACGTTTTTATCTTCAAATGTCTGTCCATGGGGCTTAGGTAGTCCGAAAGCCTTCGAGCAGAGGTAATATTATATGATAATTGTAAGACTTTACGTTCGAAGATTTTACGTTTTAAGTAGAATGTATAGTACGGTTAGTAATTAAAAAGCTCTTTGGTCGGGATGTCCTCTTAAAAGATTCAATTTTAGGCCACGTTACATTTCTGTCCAGTAGGTCGGAGTCAGAGACCAACAAACTATCGAGTCGGCATAGGCGAGTCATATGCGGCTCGGAACTGGTGACACCTGCGCCCACATTTTAATTCGCGATCGGCCTTCTTAGTAAACTGTAAAATAGCAGCTATGAAACGTTAATTACATCAGTGCTTTTACCTGTACCATCAGATGTTGACTGCTACGCCGACTTAGCCATTTAAAATGTACGTTTAGCGCAAGAAAGTGTTAACTAATTACAGCGCTTGTTGCTGGGCAACGTATGACGAACATAAAAGTGATACGCTTGCGCAGTTAGCAGCCGAAACATCATGGGGAGGGGGGGCAATAAGGGGACTTTAGTTTGTTGAAATTATGCAGCATCGGTTGTTTTCCCAATAAAATAGTATCAAGATATGATATAAGAGTTAACGGGCAAAAGAAAGTATTTCAAAGTCATAGCCTTGACTTAATCTTTCCCATGCCTGGTAAGTCAGCCCCGATAAATTATAGCATCTTACAACATGCAACGCGTGGCGTAGGTTGTGCGCCCCGCCCGCTTCTTTCCTCCAGTTTAGCTATGTATTTCGTGAAGTCTTTGAATCAATCATCATACTGACCTGTACTATTTGGAGGTGTTACCAGTGACCAGTCCTTCGACAGTTTTATCTTGCGTTCTGTGAACTTCTCTCCAGCTGCAAAATTAATTCCTGTTGAGCCATACTGTGTAATCGCTGCGAGTGCCAGGTTGTTTGTTAGAGTAACCGAACATGGCGCTGGAACCAAGGGGAATCCCCCCGGGACTGTCACTGCGTCACATGCAACATGACAGGGAAGTCATTCTATTAGAAGCATACGTCTAGTCGTACAAAGCAATTCCAACATTTAAGAACATGGCAAAAAAATGACAATAAAAGCACGATCAAGAATTTTTTATCATCTAAAACCGAGAATATTGAAAACCAAGTACAGTCAAACCTGTATTAGCGGCCACCTTTGCATAACGGCCACCTGCCCATAGTGGCCACTTTTTGTCGGTCCCTTGGATTCGTAATGATTAAGAAATAGGCTTAGCGGCCACCTGTCCAACGCGGCCACGGCCACACGATTTCCGGTCCCGCAGGTACAAAAACACTGCCGATAACGGCCACGCGGACCGCTGATCTATGTTTCGGCACGCGATCGGCTATATACAGCTGCCGTATGGTCACCCTACGCCGGATTTAAAACCTCTTTGATTTATTTTCAAAACAAAACTTCGTAAACTGGCGCTACCCATACCCGCCGACAAACGAGGTCATATAAGGTCAATAGACGACACCAATATTACGGAGGTAAATTGCGTTAAAGATACGTTCTAATACACTACCGCTTAGGTTAATTTTCATCACAAAAACTTTCTGAATGAATTGTTACAAAGACAAAATAATATGAACTTCAGGCTATGGTGGGTTTTTCTTACATTTATTAAGAGATAAGTCTAAAATGACGAGACTTTTCTTGTGAGTACCACATTAGCATAATGGGCGAACCTGACGTGTGAACGCGGGAGGGAACACAACACACGGACGGCGAAGTATCAAAGGATACAAGACGAAAGATCAAAGAAATATGACGATGCCGGTCTCTTCAGACAATATAAACTGTAGAACATTTAAATCTTTTTATAGCTTTTATTTTCTTAATACATATAGTGTAAAAGTCATTGCAGTATATGTACAGTACTGTATTATGTGAACAAAGATCAGTGGGTACTAAAACCATGTGTAACTTATTGCTTGTGGTCAATTAATTAGCATATTCTCTATAGGGACCACCTCTCTATAGTGGCCAATTTTGACCAGTCCCTTGAGTGGCCGCTATAGACAGGTTTGACTGTATAAGTCTGAATATCAGGTCTTCAGTTTTGTATAGAGTACATGTACAACCAAAGTCCAGGAAGTTACATGATGAGACATGCCAACTCCGGCATAGAAGAAGGAAACCGTTTTATAATTAGACGATGACCAGGTATAATTAACATTAGCTAAAAATTGTAAATTTGTTCCATGGTGGGGGCTAGAAACGTCAAGTCTGAAATAATAATATTTTTTTGGTGTCGGTAACAATGCGGATGACGTCAGTTTCAATCATATGGTGGTCACATGAGGTTCGAATCACCTTGTCAGCTCTTTTCACGTTGCGTATTGCTACTTGCACCTCCAACGAGTCTATGAAAGTCAACGTTCCTATTACTGTATTTAGCGAAGGACTTAACTAACTGCTTTTCCCACGGTAAGTCCCTAGTTAGTTGGAATTTGCGGGTCTTGACAGGTGTTATCATTGCTGGCCAGCAGTTTAATCTTTAACCAGGCAGCTAATGTACTGAACCATGATAGACGCTATTCAAGATAACGTTTAATGTGTACTGTACTGGCTGTCGCTGATTCTGTATACAGTACCGTAATCACATATTTTCTGTAAAGTTTTGTTGTTCAATTTGGCTATATGGGAAATGGCGCAATGGACACCCCTTCTTTTCAAGTTGGTGCATTAGCAAAATTGTGCAGATATATATTAGCACCAACCCAGTAGACCTTCTTTCCGGACTGCTTGAACTAAGAGAGTGTTACTGTATAGAATTAATTACACGTACATTAGGCCCAATTTCCACCAGACGGCGATCACCACTGCGCTCTCATTGCGACCTTAGAAAAAATCGGATCTATGTAACCTTCAATTTCATACTGCAGGTAACATGGAAAATGTGAAAGTATCACTGACAAGACCAGAAAACATACAAAACGTAAAAAGTTTCGTTTTTTCCTGTGCAATTCGTTGATCGATCTATCAAATCTTAGGTCGCAGAGAGCTCGAGCGCGGCGACAGCGCCGTCCTAGTGGAAAGGGGGTATAACTGAATTGCATAAGGGCATATCCGCAGTACATTATACTCACCATGAACACACCGTGCACTGTGGTTTCATAAGTAGCTTTCAACGTATTACAGTACAGGTTGATGACTCAGGGTATTCCCCTTGACGTCACCCCCTATTAAGTATCAGCCTAGGTTTCAAAAGGCATTTTTGTTTCAAAACGTTTTATCACAAATTACAGCGCACGTTTAGGAACATTTTGGGACTCTTTCTTCGTTTTCTTGACGCCCCGTTTTCAAAACATGAATACATGTCGAAATGATCACTGCTGTCAAATTTTCCCATTAAAAACTTATCATGTTGGACTCAATATATCATATACGCATTAACTAGCGAAAGAACTTTTTCAAAGGCATATAGTTGACATTGTGTTTCCCGTGCCTGGTAACAACGCGTGGCGTTAAGCTTGTGAGTCACACCCGGTTCTTGTTTACTTTTTAGCTATGTATTTCGTAAGTCTTACAGTTTAATCAGTCGTCATACTAACCTGTACTAGTTTCAGGTGTGACCGGTCCCTAGCAGGTTTATCTTGCGTTCTGTCCAACAGGAAAATTGGCACTGAGTCATACAGTTTATTCGCTGCCAGTGCGCAGGTTGTCTGTGAAAGAAAGGAGGTTAAAATCTCCTTCGTGAAAGTAGAAGGAAGCATGGCGGTGATCAGGGAAATCCCCTGGGGCTTTTTCACTGATTCATAGGGAAGTCATTCGATTGTCCTCCCGGTCGTAGCAAGCAAGGTCACACATAAGTTGTGGAACAAATCTTGAAGTTCTCAATTCAAAAATGATCGAAAACATGAAATGATCAATGCTGTCTCAAAATATCGAAATGCAATTTAAAAGGTTATCATGTTAGGCTGAAGATACATTTAGCAGCGAAATGATTTTTAAGGCATAATCGTTGACCTTTGCTTTTCCTCATGCTCGCTAATATAGCTTAAATACAGCAGAGTTATGCAGCCTGATATCACTGATCCATGATTTGGGTCATCAAGATATGATCTTAACGATTGACAACACAGAATTTCGTCTGCCAAACTTCCTACCAACTGTGGTCACGAATGCGTCACAACGCGTGGCGTTACGTTTGTGCGCCACTTCCGATTCTTAGCGCCTGTTTAGCTATGTAGTCGTGAAGTCTTTGAATCAATCATCATACTGACCTGTACTATTTGGAGGTGTTACCAGTGACCAGTGATCACCAGTCCCTCGGTAGGTTATCTTGCGTTCCGTGAACTTCTTTTCAGCAGGAAAATTCCTGCTGTGCCACACAGTGTATTCCGGCTACGAGTGCGCAAGTTCAAGTGTTTGTGAAATTGATGAAGTATCAGCATGGCGGGGATCAGGGGAATCCCCCGGGACTTTTCCACCGTGTCACAGGTATGACAGGGAAGTCACTCGATTGGAAGCATACGTCCAGTCGTAGGAAGCAATTCCAACGTTAAAGAACATGGTAAAAAAATGACAAAATAGCACATGGGTTGTCGAGAATATTGAAAATCGAGTATTATTCTGAATATCAGGTCCTCAGTTTCATATAGAGTACAACCAAAATCCAGGAAGTTATCATGAGAAATGCCTACTCTGCCATAGAAGAAGGTAAAAGTTTAAAACAATGACCAGTTATAATTAAGTTAGCACAAAATTATAAATTTGTTCTAGGGTGGGGGTGGGGGCTAGAAATGTCAAGTCTGAACTAATTTTTTTTTCGGTGTCGACAACAACGCGGATTGCTACATTCTACAATTACGTCAGTTACACTCACATGGTCATCACATGAGGTTCGAATCACCTAGTCAGCTATTTTCACGTTCCGTACTGCCACTTGCACCTACATCCAGTCTAGGAAAGTCAACGTTCCTATTAGTAATTAGCGAAGGACTTAACTAACTACTTTTCCCACGGTAAGTCTATAGTTAGTTGGAATTTGCGAGTCTTGGCAGGTGTAACCAATTGACGGTCATGTGCTGACCAACAGTTTAATCTTTAACCAGCTTAATGTACTGAACCATGAATGACAGACATTATGCGAGATTGCTTCAAATATGCACTGTAGTGAAGGTGGCTGATTCTAGTTCTGTACACAGTACTGTAATCACAGGATTCTCTGTAAACTTTTGTTGTTCAAGTTCGCTCTATAGGAGTTGGTGCAAAGTAAACCCTACTTTTCAACTTGAATGCCTTAGCAAAATTGTGCATTTTGCAAATATTAGCACCAAGCAAGCAGACTTTTTGCATTTTGCCGCCTTAGCGGCAAAATGCTCTGAGGCCAGAATAGTGGGCGTTGTGATGAACGGACCTGTTCAATACTGTAATTCCTGATTTTTTTCACTGTAATGTTATGTTCACTGTTTTCACGGTGACGACTGTAACGTGAACTTATCATTACCGATAAAAAATAATTCACAGACATTTTTCATGTGCACTTGCCTCGACAGTGAACATATAGTTCCGAGAACAAGTTCAATTTTCTCAGACCGTGAAAATTTGGTACCGTGAAGATAAAGTGATTTACAGTATCTGCTAAGAATTTGTATACTTCTTAAAAGCTCTGTCATAAGTCATTGTTTGTGGTCCGTAATTGCCCCTGATATTTCATTAAATTTAATAAATGAAGTATGATATTCCTTAGATTGGTGCAGCATATCATCAAATAATTGCTTTAACATTTAACCATGCATTAGCAATTCATAAAGATGAAATGTTTTCCAAATAAATCGAATATATATACATAACACTTACATATAGCGTCCCAGAGGCCCTTGCGAATATTCATAATTTGATCCGCGAAAACCCTCTGCAGTACGGCGATCCGTAAATTTCCCTACCATCTTCCCACACCCGCGGTACAAAAACTATCCGGTTCTAGAGGTAAAGTTACCCATCAAAATAAAGGATATAAGTTTCTTTTTCTTGTGATGTGTTTATTTTGCTTGTAAATTTTTAAAATGCCAGAAATTCGCCGGTGTAAGCGGGGAGGTCGGGTCTTCGGATCCTGCTTCCACACTTCCGGGAACCCCCACTTTACTGCGCTTGCGCTTCGCCGTCTTGTCAACTTGAAAGGATTTGTCGATCTTTAATGATAAAAATCACCGAACGAATTTTATTTTTTCTTGTTTGCATTTCTATCCATAGTAGTCGCCGTTGTGATGGAGTGATGTTGAGATGAACGGACCTGTTCAATTCATGCCAAACATTTCTATACCTGTTAAAACAGGCATTTTTTCAACACGTTCGCACTGGCGCAGTGGTTAAATTTTACGCATTCTAAACCAATGCACCCGGTTCGAATCCGGGGAGGTAGATTTTTTTTTTCTTTTTTACACCATTAAAATACTAATTTTTACATCCATTTGGCCACACCAATTTATTTCTTTGGTTAACGGATTCGCCGCTTCGTTTTTTTGCCGAATAGAAATAAAAATAAAAAAAAAAAAAAAACAAAAATGCCCCGCAACAGAGCTCACTCAAAAACAGGCAGTGTAGTGAAATTTGCTGCACTTCACGCAAATTTTAACAGGTGGCGTCTAGATCTAGATTCAGGCACATATGTGAATCTCTCCATGCGCCAATATCAGGTTTAGTTACTCTGTTCTATTTATATGACATTCTAATAACTAGAAAAAAACGTTCACACACGCAAACATTGGCAAAATGCCAGCTTTTTAAAAGCACTTGTTTTCCGCATGCACATTTGACGGCGATCGCTCTGCGCTCTCACTGCGACCTAAAACGGATGTGTGTAGCCTTCGATTTCATACTAGGTATATCATACAAAATGTAAAGGTGTGACTGGAAAGATAGCAAAATACCCATAGCGTAAAAAAATCGTTTTTATCTATACAATTTAGTGAGCGATTTGTCAAATTTTAGGTCGTAGATAGAACGGCGAGAGAGTCGACGTCGTTCTAATGGAAGGGGTATGACTGAATGACAAATGGGCATCTCTGCAGTACATTATACTCACCTTGAACATAGCGTGCACTATATATAGTTTCATACGTACGTGCTTTTAATGTATTACAGTAAAGGTGTGTGACTCAGGGTATTCCCCTTGACGTCATATCCCCTATCAAGTATCAGCCTAGGGTTCTAAAGACCTTCTTATTTCAAAACTTTTTATCTCAATACAGTGCATATTGAGCAACCTTTTGGGACTCCTTACTGCGTTTGCCTGAAGTTCTGTTTTCAAAACATATAATTTGATGATCAATGTTGTCACAAGTTTTCCCAATCAAAACGATATCATGGTAGGCTGAAGATATCATATATACATTAAGCAGCGAAGAAAGTATTTCAAAGGCATATAGCCGTTGACTTTGTTTTTCGCCATGCCTGGTACTTCAGCCCACTAGAACAAATATCGTTAGAAGGCGTGGCCTTAAGTTTGTGTCACGGCAGGTTCTTACAATATAATGTTTACTTATATATATTTCATAAAATTTTTGAATATAAGTCGTCATACTGACCTGTACTTGTCGCAAGTATGACCTTGGTACGTTTATGTTGCGTGCTATCCAACAGGAAAATTCAGCTGTGAGTGCGCAGGTTCACGATGTGTTTGATATAGCAAAGTTGATTTCCTCGGTGTAGGTCATCTCAAATGGTCACCATACGGAACATGGTGAAAGTAGCTAACTAGGTGATTCGAACCTCATGCGACGACCATGTGAGTGAAGCTGACTTGGGGAATGTAAAGGCGTGGTGGGGAGCAGGGGAATCCCCTGGAACTTTTCCACTGCGCGTTACAGGGGAGTCATTCGATTGGAAGCATACTTACAGTCGTAGGAAGCAATGCTAACCATATAGCTGCGACATGTTATATTCTGTATGTCGCACGTTCTAAGCTATCCATTCCTGGTGATTACAATGTACATGTGCCCATCTTTTAGCTGAGAGTATTTGTTACATAAATACACATGACTATACATAATAGCAGACATGTTACATTTTGGAGGGATCGAAATATTAAAGCTAAAGATATCACCCATAAATAGGTTATTGGGTCATATACTATACTACCAACACTCTATATTTCAGGGCTATTCTAACCAGTCATGCCGGGGTTTGCTGTAAAACGTAAGGGAGGCAGGACTGAACCCAAATACCTGTGTACGAGCTGTGGATTATTACTCTGTGAACCCAAACAAACACTATGTGGTCATCGCTACTGTCAATCCTGTGTGGAGGATCTCGAAAGGTGAGCAATTTTGACGAGTCGTAAAGGTACTTAACATGTAGTACAGCGGTTGAATTTTCGGCTGTACATTTCATGGTTCTACTGGGGTATGTTTTTGTCAATACAGAGCTGAAGCTAGGTAGCGATGTAAATATTCCATACCATACATATAAGCAATTGTAGTCATGTGCGCAAGTTCGTTTTCTGTTAAGAATATGAGAAATTTTTTGCAAACGTTAGCAATAGGGGGGGGGGGGGGATTCAGCTTTTGTTTATTTCAAACACATTACCTAATGGCTGATACAATGGTCAGTAAACATTTGTAAAACAGGTGTAAGTTATTACATAGTCGTATATTATGATAACTGGTGCAGCATTGATGATCATTTAGGGACAGAAAATCAATGCCATATTCATAAACTTTTTGATTAATCATGATAGCACCATTTTTACAAACTGTAATTTTTAGGAGTGGGAGACGACGTTGTAGAGCTCGCGACTGCGGCGAGGACATAAGGCTTCAAGACGTAAGATGTTTCATTGTACTCTGGTATTCAGATGGTTATTTCTTTGCTTCAATTAAACATTATTCACCTATAAAATGTCTTGGTGTTACGTCTTGTAAATCTATCGGAATTGAATCCGGCAAAATTATAGTAACAAAATAAAATATTTCATAATAAAGACTTTTCTAAATTGGATATACTTGGCTCTGGCTGTTCGCAATGTCTCTGAGTGGAATGTAATAGCGTCAACAATTCAAGACAAAATTCTGCTGAATCGAGGAGAGGGTGGGAGGGTAGGGTTGCATCCCAAACCGTTTTTTATTCTTCGTCAAAATAGTTAGCATAAGTCGCTATGCCAAGGACGCGTGAAATCATCTACATTTGCCGGATGTCCAGCTATGATTAAGAGATCCATCGTCCAACTAAGACTGCAAGCTGCCTTGTGAGGTGGACATCCCACTTCTGTGGTAAGTGCGTGGTACGGTGTTTAATTTCGATAGCATGTTATATCATGACCTTTAAGGAGCACTAAACTCCAGAAGGGAACGTTATGTTCCAATAGACAATAATTTTAGAAAGTAAAATGCATAGTACTCCAAAGTATACGAAAGTACTCTACTAAATTCCCCAATGAAATTAAGTAATCGCAGCCTATGACTAAATACAATGTGACACATGTGGCCTGGTAAAAGTTACATTACAAAGATCATAAAAACAATTTTCCTTATCGCCTCGCATTTGTAGGCCAAACGTATTCACGATGAAGGTAGTATGGGGAATAATTGGACAAGATCTGCAAGGGGTTAGTATTGTTTTACAAAACACATCAATTCACTACAAGATGAATTCTAAAAATGTCGGCTGATTATATCTAATCTATTGGAATATACCACACCCTTCTGGAGTGTAATTGTGTGTCGGAAAGTGCAGCATTGGTACTAACACAGTCTTGTACTACTATGTTTCAGGTAGCCACTACCACTGATAAATGCTGACAATGCCAATGGTGATGGCCACGGCAGATGATGGTTGGGTTATGCTTTTGCATGGTATTATCCACCCTTTTCCATGGCAGTTACCACCCGATTACGAGGTTTCTAACGGATGAGGAGGACTTGGCCCATTGATGACAACCCAAAGATGACACCTTCAAATCGGGCGCCGTTATAACATCAGAATATAGCTAGTTTCGGTGTTATGATAAGAACAGATGCTAACATTTGCAGTAAACCTCACCAGTCCAAACTACACATGATCAGATTCTCAACATCAAACCAATTTTTACAAGAGAAGTGTTGTTACTAACGACAACCAGGCTCGTAACACCGAGACTGTTTCTCTTTTGGTATATTTTCAAAACTAATTTGACTGTGTTGTATTCCCATGCGACCATTTCTGAATCCGTTTATTGCAGGTGTATCCCGACAAAGCCATAGAAAGGGAGATACTGAGTATAGCGATTTTCTGCAGTAATGTCGAAGATGGGTGTAAATGGGAAGGCATTGTTCGTCATCTTATGGTAAGATACCGGTATACATTTTCTGTATTATAATTTTATTATTTCTAATCCCCAAAAATGTTCTCAGCATTTTGTTGTTGTAAATAATTTTGTAGGGTCTATTGGCATCTTAAAAGTCTATATATATCCCAAGCTTTGTCTTCGAAAACACAACAAGAATAAACATGTATCTTTAGGCACATCTTTCAGAATGCGACTTCGAGAAGATCACATGCATCAACGCCGGCCAAGGCTGTAAGGTGTTAATATGCAGGAAGAACCTGGCCAACCATCTACAGTCTGACTGTGAATATAGACCTGTGACTTGTCAGTGGTGTGATGAGACAACACCTCATAAGGAACACAAGGTAGGAAGTTAGTTCCTCAGAATGTCTATACTGACGATAAACTTGTTACATTGAACGATGAGAAACGACTCCTAGCCTCCAGCAGGCCTTCCTACGGGGGTATGGGATCGTAGAATTCTGCAAAAATTCGTGACTTGGCCTGGGGAATCAGTCCATGCTTAGGTAAGTGTTTCCCCTTCGCGGCCGACCAACTCCCCCGGTAGCAAAACTCCCTGGCAAATTATTCTCCCTATAATAGCCGACGTTGTCAGTCTGGTATTGCACAGCGACAGACTATTTAATGCAGCTTATTTACACGATGCACTCCTCTTGACATACATTGTAGGCCCACAGGAAGACCTGCCCATCTGCCCCAGTACTGTGTGACTGGTGTGGTAAGAAAGGTCTGACTCGGGCTCAACTACAAGAGCATCAACAACCCGAGACAGGGACCTGTCCCAACATGAAGATAGCTTGCAGCTTTGAACACATGGGGTGCAAGGAAAAAGTAAGTATTTACATGTAGATGTGTTTCCTGCGCGCGTGCGATTTTTTGCTTTCCGTGATATTGGGGTTTATTCATAGTAGCGTGAACGTTTATTACTGATATACGACAATGCACACTGTTTATCGTTGATGGTTTGACATCCACAGATGGAGAAGAGGCAACTGGCCGAGCATCTAAAGAAGTCAGTTCAAAATCATTTGAACATGACTAAGGACTACATTGTCAACTTTTATTCCAATTTCGAACAACATCGACAGCAAGAGGTTGAGTCGCGTGAAAATATGAGAATCCTTCTTCCACGGATAGAAAAGAACATTAAAGATGTTGATGGAAAAATTGCTGAAATTGAAAGTAAGCTGTCAGGTGAGCAACCATCAGCAGCTGCATCTTCGGGCGGCAACAAAACTCTAGAAAACCGGATTGAGCAGGAACGTGCGAGGGTGGAAGAACTGAGGAGGAAAATAGCTGCATGGGAGACAAGGGTCGGTACGTTTGAAGGCATTGTGGCGGTTCTTAACCGCGAGATAGAAAAATGTAGCTCTCAAATGGAGGCGTACGAACGACAACGTCGTCAGGACAGGGAAATCATCGAGACTCTAGAGAGGAAGGTCAGGTCTCTGGAGAGGATCATCGCTCTGAAGGACGTTGCCCTCGCGGAACAAGACCTCCGGATCCAGACCCTAGAACTGACCAGCTATGACGGCATCCTGACCTGGAAGATCGCAGACTTCACCCGTAAGCGTCACGACGCCATCACGGGGAAGACAGCAAGTTTCTACTCGCCATGTTTCTTCACCAGCCGTACAGGGTACAAGATGTGTGCCCGGATCTACCTGAATGGAGACGGGATGGGGAAGGGCAGCCACATCAGCCTCTTCTTTGTCCTGATGAGGGGGCACTTTGACGGGCTACTTCGCTGGCCTTTCAGACAAAAGGTAAGCTAGAACTTTGCAAAAACAAGATGAGCTCTATCCTAATGAAGAAGATAAAGCCTCCATAAGACCAGGAATAGAATAAGCACATAACATAGATATGTAACTGTCCATTTCGGCAGGTGACATTCATGCTCCTGGACCAGAACAACAGAGAACACGTGATCGACGCGTTCCGTCCTGACCCGACCAGCTCGTCCTTCCAGCGGCCCACCAGTGACATGAACATCGCCAGTGGATGTCCGCTCTTCGTGCCGCTCAGTCAGCTGGACAGCAGCAGCCATGGTTACGTCAGAGACGACACCATGTTTCTCAAAATCATCGTAGACACTTCAGATCTTTAACTTTAAGAAAAGCACTACAGGTGTAGTAAGATCCAAAGAGAAAACTCTGATGTAAAACTTTTGTAATGCGCGGTTGTCTTCAATAAAGGCCACCATAAGACATATCCTGTCATCAGTTTTGCTTCAGTTTTGTATTTGACTAGCCTCCCTTGTATACCCTGTTTACGTACTATATGAGCTTATGTGACAGCAGAGGTTCTGTAATGTGCGGTCTTCTGTTGACAAACATCCGACGCCTTAAAATTTATGGCATAGCCCAGACATAATATAAACGGTTCAAACCAACAAAACACAAGTATGTGAACATAAGTCCAAGCTTAGGGCGCCCTGGCATAACTAGAGCAGAGGCTATAAAAGCCAGTGCGGTACCACTCTCTTGTCATTCTGATGAAGACTTTTGAATAAAAGGTCGAAACCGGTAATTCGTTGTGTCTCAGTCGTCATCCTTCTGACGCCTTATCGACCATAAGTCCAAGCTTAAGTTTGTCTGCTCGTCCAATGTCCTATAAAAGCCAGTGTTAAGCCACTATTATTTGACCCCAGCGGAGGTCATCATACTGCAGCCGACACACGGAAGTAGCCGAGAACAGGATTCCATCGCAAAATTCAATCCGTGCGAACAAACACCGTCACCCAACTCATTCAGTCTCAAACCTAACGTATTTCTGTACCATTCACCACAGTTTCTGGCTCGCTGGCGTGCACAAATGAATTTCTATAGTTGCTTCAAGTACTGTAGTGTGCCGCACTAATTTGCATCCGACTGTATTCCGACGTCACGCTACGTCATATATGGGGATTCCCCACCGTCGATACCACTGCCGATAACCTCCTTGAACAGAGGGAGTCTGTTTACGTTTCGTCTGAAACGCGTAGCAAACAACTGAAAATTGACCCATGAATTCCCAATAGTGGTCAGAAGAAATAGTCGTGTTTTCATTGCTGTTTTGTTGCCAGAAAACGACACTGGAAAGTGGAAAGAAAGAGTACACAAAAGGATCCAGGATTTTTCAAAGGGGGGGCGCATATCCTATCGCACCTCAGGTCGTGGCCGAAGGCCACGAATGCGCAGCGTAGCTGCGCGGGTGGAGAGCACGAGAGGGGGGTTTCCCCCTCTCGTTGGGGGGGTTTGGGGGGCCTCCCCCTAGAACTTTTTAAAATAAAGAGGCTCTCTGGTGCATTTTAGAGCCATTTCTGTGCAAAAATAACCAACAAATCAACACTGACTTTTAGGGCTGAACAAATATAATAAACGAAAGAACACTGATTTTTATAGTTAGCAATCTCACATTCAACAATCATATTTTTGGCATGGGGGAACGGCCATCGAAACATGCCTTGAGTCGGGGGGGGGGGGGGGCATTGAAAAAAAATGCCTATTAAAACGGGGCCTTAAAAATACAAGCAAAATGTGCCCCTAAAACGCAGGAAATGAAGTTTCAGGTGGTCAAGATTTCAATTTTTCTCTGGACGTGCCTGGCGACGGCTTGCTCCTCCGGCGCCCACGACGCTCTGGCGCTCGTCGCCATCAAAAATCTTTTTCCCTGACAGAAATGTCATAACATTTAGCATAGTCTACCAGCAAAGTTTATCCCTCAAAGTGCAGAAAATCCTGTTTCAGAGGGTTCAAATTTCAACATTTTTCTCCAGACCTACCTTGCGACGGCTCGTGCGCTCAAAGTTGTGAAAATACGTTGGGGGCGTCGTCGCCCTCAATAATATAAGCTAAAAACCCTACTAGAAAGGCTATTAAACTTAGCTTAGTCTGCCAGCAAATTTGTCCATCAAAAGTTAGTCAAGATTTCAAAATTTTTCCGGGAGAGCATGCCACCGGACCCCCTAGGATTACGTCAATATAGTTCGCCCTCCCCATAAGAAATTTGCTGCAGCCGCCTCTGTCGTGTAATTCCATGTTCGCACGAAGTTTACGAAGACTAAAATTGGTATCAATATCAATCCTGTGTGCATCGGTTCTTTGTAAACGGAATGGTTCACGGACGGCAACGGGATGAAACATTATTTACGATGTTTACTTTCGTGACGGCGGGCTCTCTGCTGCGTGCATATATGACGTAATCATGCATATGATGGCGCGAAAATTTTTCGGCAAGTTTGTTGGTTGGCCGAAATAACTCCCGTTTTGGAATGATTACAGCAGTATTGAAGCGGTTTTCGTCACGATATCACTAAAATGTACCCAAGTCTCTTCCAAGTAGAACATTAATTAGTTTCTTTTGTGTAAATATCGTACATGTGTAGTGGAAAAGATCGCCGTTTTTTTTTACCTGACCCATTTTGCATCAGCCCTCCCCCCGGTAAATATCATCAAGTCCCTTAGCGGAGACATATCGTAAGTTTGACACATTTTTACTCCTGACATTTACCGTCACAGTATGAATGAATTAATTTTATAAACATGTATTGTATCTTGCGTCGCTCAGTCCACATGGGCTAATACGGCACCAAAATAGCAAATATAATAACAATATTAGAGTCAGATGGAACATAAGCGAGTTCCGAAGGAGGGTGGGAGTATTGCCAACGTCCTGGTTACGAAACATTCTGGCTATGCCCGCAAAGACCGACACAAATTATGAGGAAGTAAAAGCGGGAGGAGTGCGCCTTGGTATTGTCGCTGAAACTTTCGCTGATTTTCTGGATTTATTTGTGGAATTCCTTTTTTTTTTGTGGTCCAGCCGAATTTTTTTTGGGGTCCAGCCAAAGGGGGGGGCGCGCGCCGGGTGCGCCCCCCCCCTAAATCCGCTCCTAAATCCGTTACACACCCTGTTTTCCCTTGAAAGTAAAGTAGTAGGTCATCACGCATTAATTCCGCTCCGCTTTACTGCAAAATCCAATGATTCCAGAGCTCTAGAGTTTAGTAGTCTACTACAAAATCACTGCCTGTGTGGTAAACACACAGAACTGTCCCAAATATCTTTGACCGACCGAGGGACGCGAGGATTGGAAGGTTAGTCTGATTTCACGGGGCGTGGCAGCTAACCACGGTACGGGTGTTGTTTTGTTCCGTACTTTCCAGGGGTGGACTTTACAGAAACCTATATACAGTTGAATCGGCGTTTCATGCCATTTATAAGAGTCACAATGTGCGGTCTATGGTTTTATATTGCCGTAATGTCGGGTTAACAATACAGCATTGCAGGGTCTGAGAGTAGTTATAGGTATCGATAGAAAACAAAATGGCTACTAAAGGCTGTCAGTAAAAACTAATGGCTTCCTGTGACGTCAATCACATGTTTCCTTGAAAGCAAGGAGGATAGCATGTCATCGAACTTGACAACATAACCGGCATTCACCGCGAGAACACTTGGCGCGAAACTGTGAAAATCAGTGAAGAAAAAAAGGAAGACGTTTTCTTGTTGTGACAAATCATTAAATGTCACCTGCAATGCAATTGAATGCTAATTTTGGTGCTAATCGCCTAATGCTAACCGCCACCACCGCTCCCTGCACGAACCTTTGACGTATTCACGTAACATTTTTATCGAAAAGGAAAGGGGGAATAAAAAGGAAATCGTGGTTTTGAGAGCGAGATTATAAACTACCTAAAATAACGCTAACCAGTCCAGAAACGTTGGGGGAATCCCATTTTTTTTACCCTGACCCCGTGTGGGCGTGTCTCATACTATCCAAGCAGAGGTTCGGCACCGGCCGTTTTTTTTACGTGTTTTAGGCGTTTTTGTCGGACTTTTTATGTTGCACCGGCCGGTGGACATGAAGAAAACGGTACAACATACAAAGCCCGACAAAAACATCTAAAACACGTCAAAAAACAGCTAGTCGGAGCCGAACTTTTGCTTGGAGACTACTGTCTATACGGTGTTGGAATCAGAACATTTCAATCCTAAAAGAATACTGTCGAAGGGCAGTCCACTAACCATAGAAATTGGTAATTTGCAGGCTCCTATATAGCTTGGTCTGTAACTGAAACTATTGAGTATCTACAGATCTCTGTGTTTTGAAGCTTCTTGCCAAAACACCATATCATATGCATGCCACGTGGTTATCATACTTGGGAGAAAGGCGGAAGTTGTACGTCAAGACAATTAATTATATAAAAGTTTAAGTTTCCGTCCGGCGTCACGACCAAAGAGTTCTTCGGAAACCCCGCGCAAATAAGACTAAAAATAACCATATCTTAATTGTTCTCGTTAAGAACATATATTAAGTGGGAACTGGCGACTGACAACAGTCATTTTTTGATATTGTAGTACTGAAAGGAGGCTGGAAAGAAGGCGTAAATTGAAAGGTATTTGGATTTCAGTAACATTTCTATTGCATTTCAGTGTATTACAAATAGTATCTGTAACTTCTAACGATAGCATACCTCTTGCCAATAATCATGGCCAAGTCTTTTCCATACCATTCTATATAGAGGCAGTCATACGGGTGGGCTTCGAACAGTGACAGGCAAGTTTACTCTATTATAAAGTGTCACTGAATAAAACTTGGTGAAACCTATAGCTGTTCATTATGGAATTATACGGAAACGATTCACTGAATATACTCAGTCACAGCAAGCTGGTAAGAAGTTTCGCTGGCAAAAGAAACTAATGTAAGTGAATAGCGCGCTAATTAATTTACGTACCCCGCGACCCGGAAGTACTAGTATTTGGCGCGAATTCCCATTCAAGTGGCGCGAAAATGCACAGTCTGTCAGCCATGTAGGTGACTGCCAGCTCGTCCTGCCTGTTGTGGCTGTAGCAGAACTTGACAGGTATGGAATGTATAAGATAAGTGTTGACTACATCTAAACGAATCTTTACCAGTCAGAGATAGCACTGTAATAGTTTCGAGAGTCGGACAACATCAGTGTGGAGTCTGACGACAGGACTGACCCCATTATTAGTCTGTGACCAGACCCTCTGGTCGACAGACTTTTAGTTTTGTCACGTTTACGCGCGTTCGCAGCTGTATCTGTATGTTCCCGTTGTCTGAATTCTATGTGGTTTGGCAGGTCCTTTGTACTGAGGTTGACGATGATGCACGTGAACTTTTTTTGCGGCAGGTGGTTTTATTATGGATTTTATAAAAATAACACCCCTACAATTTGTTCGTCTTGCGGTGTTTTGGTCCAGATCCTCTGTATGTGGGTCATGGTGTCATTGGAATTTGTCAAGCAGATGCGTGGTGTTACCTGATCGTCAAAGTTATTCGCGTTCGCATCGGTATCTGCATGTTCCCGTTGTCGCATACGTACGTTGTTTGGCAGGTCATCTGCACTGAGGTTGACGATGATGCACGTTGTTTGTTTTTATTGTTTTTGCGGCAGTTGGTTTTATTAGGGACGCAATAAAAATAACACCCCTACAAAATGTTCATCTTTCGGTGTATTAGTCCAGATCCCCTGTATATGGGTCATGCTGTAATTGAGATATTGCAAGCAGATGCGTGATGTTCTCTGGTCGTCAATGTAACGCGCGTTCGCATCTATATCTGCATGTTCCCGTTGTCGCATACGTTTGTGGTTTGGCAGGTTCTCTACACATAGTTGGACGATGATGCAAGGTGTTTTATTTTTTCGGCAGCTGTTTTTATTATGTATGTAATAATTTCAGAAATCACCCCTGCAAATTGTACGTTTCACAGTGTATTGGCCCATGTCTGCATATGGTGCCCGTTGAGGTAATTGGGTATAGTTAAGCAGATGCGCGATATGTGCAAGAATTTTACGCGCGTTTGCTTTCTACCTCTTATTCAACAAGTTTATCCGTACTACTTTATGTACCAGCATCATGGACCCCGGGATTCACCCATTAACACTGTGTCATGCTACCTTATGGCTTCACACTAGTTAAAAACTTATCGCACAGTTCATCATCAACAGCTGTGTGTTATCGTATGTGGGACATGGGAACCGACATCTAATGTTCCACTAATGACCCTGTCAATCAAATACCTCCTGTCGCCGTTTGCAATGAAGCGTGTAAGAATTCTCGTCCCAAATGAAGTTTAGCCATATTATATTCCCGGACTTCGACTAAGAAACATCAAGGTCCTATTCCGTGCTTCATACTTATTACGTCCATAACAGAAACATGTTAATACTTGGTGCGTTTGTCAGTCTGCCTGTCGGTCTTGTAGGTGTGTCTGTGTGTGAATGTGCCTGTGTATTAGAGTAGACCATCCGGTAACTTATCGTCACCATATCTTTTGACTTTGGCCACATGTTATCTCACAATCCATACCTGTTTAGTAAGATTCACATGACACAGAAATATTAGGCAACTTTAGATACAACGATATATCTAACACCATGAAAAGAATCATATAGGATATAAGCACAACGTCACACACCAAAGAAGACAAAACAACCAACATATACCAGACCGACGTCACAGACTATGTTACCTACGGTCACTTGTTAAGACATAGCGTATACATACACCATGCAGACAGACATTTATGGAATACTCTGTTTCAAATAATGGGTCATTGGTCGTGTTCAGACCTCAGAAGTTATATCTCTGGGATATTCCATTAATGTGGGAGCTCTATAACTACCATTCATATAACGTCAGGTGATTCGGATTGACAATGAGAATTCACCTGCCCATGTCATGAGTATAATACGTTGCACAGCTCTTCAGGCTGACAGGCTGCTTTGTTCCATGCTTTGACTGTCGAATAATTTGACCAAGGAGGTTCGTGCATTGACAAATGCAGCTTATAAGTTATGGCGAGTGACACTGTGGTCCGATGTTGTGCAGGCATAACAGCAAACTGTATGTAGTCGTCACAAATGTTTGAGAAAACCTGACCTTTTGAAGATTATTGTCCACAAAATTACCTCTATTCGCACTGCTTACCTTCACACTTGTCCGTACAGTATACGTTACCCAACGTTATCTGGTCATTTGTCTGATCTTTGAACTTTGACCAGCGGCTTGCGGCAAAACACGACTGTGCCATTTTTAATGGGGTGGATCGGGCGGTGGCTAGAAGCCAATACATGAACAAGTAACGCACAGTATCTCTCCAAGACATCCAAAAATCTCAAGACGCAGCGCACTCTGGTGATTCTAGTAACAACTTAACAATCAACCCAAGTGGGCGCATGTACCATGCGTTTGATAAATCACTCAGAGATAGTCGGATAATATATCAGATGGTACAATTGCAACTACTACAATAGACAAAATGCTCTATGATGTGACTACACTAAAGGGACAATTGCGATTGTTTTACCTAATTTCTTAACTGTAAAACGGGAGATGACTGTATTGTTGATCGATATAAGAGCATATTGAGAGTTGTACATGTACTAAAATCATTAATAACTGTAGCATCATTTGCAGATATGGTTGTCAATTCATACATAAACTTGAGTGAAAAATGGGCGTCTCATGTAAAAGCAGGTGTCTCTGTACTCTTTCAGCAAATGACTTTAAGAAACTAGCTTTGGAGTATGTGCATAATTAGTAAAGGAGCCAACTCTATAGGAAATGTATAGATAATTATTTTGTAAGCTAAGAACGTAAAGCCCTAAACTGACATCTTAAGATAAAATAGTAACGTGCCGTTCTCGGACTACGTGGCAAATCAAGGAATACATATGATACATGTAAATGTACCGATTGACTAATTACTTGCTAACTGTTCACCATAAATGATAAATTGTTTACTCATACAATTTCTAAGATTCGTAACAACCCACCTCTAGTAGCTTCGTGGCGTTTTGGAAGTCTGTATGCCGTCCTCCCGAAAAAAAAATCGAATTTTTAAGTACACAATCGTAGACCAATGTCGTCCTCGATAATAGCGTCCCTTCCTCCGAGTCTACTGCGTATTGAGATCACATGATTGTTTTGGCGGGAAAATTCTGGCCAGTAGCCAACATGTACCAATGTACAGCCGCGTAGAAAACTGGGTAAATAATTTATCGATCGGCATATGCCTGATGTTGTTTTGTTCGTATCTGGCCAAATTGAAGATCCGGATAACAGCGAAAAATTTCAACATGGCAAATTGTTTAAATTGAGGAAAAAATGATGTGCTGTGTAAACTTTAATGTTTTATAGTAGTTTGCGAAACTCATGCCCGAAGAATGAGAAAGGCGACGTAGACGCATGTCAGGTAAACAACGTAAGCTGTAATGCTGAATCTTAGTTTACTTAATGTCCTTTGTCTCACATGAGGATCGATATATGGCTAGGTACAGGTACAGGGAGCACGAGCTGTACTCTGACGTTTCAAACTTGTTCGAATTCGGTTCAAACTATATTGAGGGAATCGTCTTTGAGAAGCACGTTAAAAAAATCAAACACCTTGTTAAGTCATTTGGTTAAGGTGGGGTCACACATGCGTATATATTCAAGTCCGTTTGAGGTGCGTATGACGCTATTAGTCTCTACCAGGCTCCACAGGTCGCGGGAAAAATAGTACAAATTGGACAAATATAGATACATAACATGCCAGATGTGTTAGCTAACCGAGAAGTATGGTTAGCGACCCAGCTAACTCGTCTGACATGTTACCTTTTTACGTTTGTCCAATTTCTAATATTTTTCCAACGACCTGTGGAGCCTGGTGGAGGCAAATACTCCCATGCGCGCCTCATACGGACTTAAATATACGCAGGTGTGACCCCACCTTAACGCTGACAAAACGGTAGGGCATTATGAATTGTGTACAACAACGTTCATTTAATTTATGAAAACGCAAGTGTAACCAGGGATGCTCGAAGACGATTCCTTCAATATCTTTTGCACCGAGATTAGAATGTTTTAACGATGCTGTTGTATTGCGCAATACACCGATCCTGACTGGCTTTCACAATTAGCAATTCAACCAATGGCGGCATAATGATTAACGGTTCAACCAATGAGAGGTTGGCTGCATGTCCGTGAGATATTTGCATGTTTATGTCCTTATACTTTATACTATAGTCCTACGTTTTGACGGAGATGGGAGGGGCAATGGAGTGGGTCTATTGTGACTTGCGCAACCGCGCGTGCAAACTGTAAGGGGATTCCCCTGACGGCATTTTAACTGCGCAGTTGCATTTGATATTCTCGAGGAAAATGGCAGGCAAGAGAAGCAGACATGATGCACATCCACCTGACTGAGGTCAGTGGACATGCTTCTTACGATTCTGCACCTCATATATAGTTCCTTAAGTAGGAAATAGCACACAGCTCAGCTAACATGCATATGAAGTTATTTCACCAGATATCTAGCATACAAGATGGCATGTGTACATCTGAGCATAAAGCAATAGTTTGTGCATTAGTATAGTGTACTCTAGGATGTCTCACCTGTCCTATTTGCATAGAGAAGATAAGTGAGTCATACATATGCTACTAGCTTAAAGCATGCACGTGCACGTTTTAAATAAAAGGTCTTCAGTCTACCTTTGTGACACGTCAAACATAGCAAGTATCAGATGGCCCTTCTGGCTCACGACCTGCGGTCGACTAACACCATACATATATCAGCTGCTAGTAAATGAGGCAATTTATTCCTCCAGTATCATACGTTAAGGGTACAAAAGAACCATATACACAGCCACTACGACGTAACTTAAAACCGCGAAAGTTGTGTATAACTACATATGGAACATCAATCATTAGGTATCAAATGTTTAAAACCAGTTTGGTCCTCATCTAATTTGTCAACATTGAAAATCTCAATATACAGTGAATGCACAAAGCTAACGCTACCTTCTTGCATATAAAGCTATATCATCATCGTCACTGGGTATGTCACATTCTATACGTATACAACAACGTTTGACTACAAATACCTGTCAACATGTACAGGACATACACGTTATTTGTGTGACAATATCTATTGATCCGATTTTTCCCTTGTACACTTTGCATCACTCATCGTCCTGTAAAATCATTTAAAGAAGAGTGTTAGAAACAGAGCACAAGAGGGAATTTAAGTTCTGCAAAAATGCAGAACTAGGTCACCTACAATAACAGTTAACTTGAATTTCCAAAGGCCACAGGCCCACTGCACTATTCATAGGCGTTGGTCGTTAAATGTTTAAAACACTAAAGATCAAATGTGACTCAGAGCCACCAAAGGAACACTGCATTGTGTAAGTTAGATGTCGGCAATGTTTACTTTAAACAGAAATGTATTAGTTTAACACAACGTAACATAAGTCAGTGCATTTATTCTTATACTCCAACTTGTTTTGCAATTGCAAGGTCCCATTGTTCACGTTAAAAGTGTCAAAGTCCAGACCCCGGGTCTTGTGGTCATGTTTAGTCAGGGTAGAGAGTCAATTCAAACAAACAGGCTACGCTGTGCAACACGTCTCGGTTAACACTTTTGAGCTATGTGTGAATGTTAGGGTAGAGAGTCAATATTCAAACAAACAGGCTACGCTGATTGCCGCACGTCGCGGTAAGCACCTTTGAGCTTTGTGTGAATGTTGACATAGTGCCAGGGCAACATATCATGCTAACGCTCAATGTACAGTCCCGTTGTATGGGTATACCGTCATTATAAACATAAGATATCGAATGTATGAAACCAATATGTCTCAAAGGTTCTTGATCGTCAACAACATGGTTTTCATACCTATTCAATTACAGTGATGTAATATAGTCTCCACTATGTTGGTGAAAGAAATATCGTATCACCACATATTTCTTTACAGTTATTTGATTGATGCACAGATCTAGAAATACATGATCATCAAAGGGAGGTGGGTGTGGTATTAGCTAGCAATGGTTCTTTCCATCATGCACGTAGAGTCTGTCACGTTCTTGTGAATCATAGATTATGACAACCCTTTAAAAGCTCATTCCGTGACACTCATTTTCAACTATCAAGTCCACGTTGAAGAGCTCCAAACTGGCATCTTCGTTTTCTCGCAGGTAGGCATGACATTTGAACTTACGTATATTAATAACATAGTTGTAACCTATTTATCTGTGCTCAAATCAGGAAGTGTAAACATCTGTTAACAAATTAGTTTTGTCCAACCTCACCTGCAAAAAATAAGATCCCTGTCTCCATGGAAATTATATCCCCGTCACTGGGTTTTTAATTTGGAGATACGAATAACAAGATGTCTAGTTGGAATTGTCCGTGGAGAAGTTATCGGTAAAAAACACAGGAACGACCATTCTTCACGTCGATCTGAAAAGAAAAAAGATCTTTGTACCTATGACAATGCTAATCCTATAAACTGAACTTGAAAAAGGTTGCTTGTTCCACCATGATGATCTGCGTGTTGACTGTTGTTGTTAAACACCGGTGAGGGGATTCCCCATGACTCATTCTCTCCACAGTATGTAAATTAGACCACATGACTACGCCCGATACAATTAACAATGCATGAGCATACAACAGACGTAGTTTATCGAATACCAGTGCGGTTCAATAATTAAACGTACCGGTTTAACTTCATACCTTTTTTGTATTTTTAACCTTAAATGAGTGTTTGTGAAAGTTGTTGAAAGTTTTGCGGCCCTGTCGTTTTTTCGCTGCCATGTTTTAACCATGACCTCTGAACCCAACGTTGGCAACCTGCCAGACTTAAGTTCTGTATGTGTATGTACCAATCTTTTGTGAAAGTAGTGGGATTCTAAACTATGGTTTCTTAATGATTATATTCATGATCATTTTCTGGTTATAGATTGCTAGTAGATATGGGTTATTTGTACAGAGAATGAACAATTGAAAATGAATGAATTGTACAAAATATGTTATTTGAATATTATGAAAGTAAAAGTAACTATTTATGGCACATGACTCTTTCCAAGTAGCCAATGAGCACTCTGTGTTCCGCGTCTATTTAACCTCAATGTACAAAGCGTATTCTTGCAAAGAGCTTTTGACAAAAGCTCATTGATTCTTGTGAGTAAAAGTACAAAAGTTTTTTTTTGTCTGATGAACATTTGATCCTAACAAGTAAATTATCGATGATATGACCACCATCTCGAACATTGTTAACATTAACTTGTGAATGCTTTACATTGAAAAGTTTAGTCGAATGTTATTATCTTTAGGCTGGTCGCTGTGCGAACGATAGGACGTCTCACCAAGGATTGGGGACCCTTCTGAACAATGCCTGGCTACTCGGTGAAACTGAAGGGAGAGGGGACAGACCCTAAGTACTGCTGCTCCTGTTGTGCTCTCCTGCTGAATGAGCCAAGACAAACATCCTGTGGACATCGGTACTGTAAATCATGCCTGGAAGACCTTAATCGGTGAGTAGAGTATGGCAGAGTCGAGTTTTCGCTCAATTTGTATTTGCAGAATTCCAGTCAGAACAAAGACACCCCGCACGTGGCATGGGGCATAGGCAGTATACATCTATATGATTGCAGTATTACAGTCAACATATTATCAGCATTACAAAGCAAACGTTGCAGTCAGTTAAAGTAACTGTCAGTAATTTTGTGTCTGTTTCTACAATGTGCCCTGGGCATTTTCTGAAATGAACAAAGGATCTGTTCCGACGGTTAATGGGTTAACAAGGAGGTTAAAACCTCTTTGGTACAAATGAACCGTTAGTGTCCACGGCGTACTTTGTTAGGTTAGAGGATAAGGTCGTGAACTTTAAATGTCCTTACGTTTGCATTGAACCAGGACATCTAAAAAAGTTTCAAATGTGTTGTCAAAGCTCTAGTTTTAGGCCCCATCTACATACAAGCAGTTCGCTATGGCAAAAAAAATTGTTACATTGGCGGCGAGCGAGGTTTGCCTCTGACTATGATCTATTTTTGTGAATGACGAACTTAGTCATAGATGAATGTATTTTAAAATAGCTTATGGTGTAACCCCATGTATAATTGTATCTGATGACTCACAGGTAAACAAAGGTGGTAAGATATGGAACACCTGGCTTTGCTATGACGCTTGGCATACTGCCAAAGAACGATTTGTTTAGCGTCAATATCGGTTAACCGTAACCAATGACCTTTGCCCCTTCTGAGTAACAATGGTTTAGTCAGCTCTTGGTGAAAGCTTGCTTCAAAAGAAAAAAAACACACTGTATGCACCAGTATCATATCAAGGCGGATAGAAAATCAGCAATCATGTAGCATAGCGGGAACAGTAGTAATAGTTTATATTGTGTATAGTGTGTAATAGTTTATATTATTATTATGCTTTAATATATCAGGGTTTAGAAATACGTAACATATACATATACAAGCACGTACTTACAACAGTTCGATTGTCGATAATACATGAAAAATACAGCATCCAAATCTACAAACATTTACTAAAAGCTTTTGGTTATTCTGCGCGTTAACTATTTGACATTGGATTCCTCCCCTTATGTATTATAGTATACGAAAGTGTTGATTTCTGAAACACAATTACTTTAAAACAATATACACTTACCTAAAACAAGATATGATATTTTCCATGATCTTGAAAGTTCATCTGTGTTGGTAGAAATCTTTCTTGAACAAGTTTAACTGTAATATCCAACACAATAATTACACTCACCCAGATTTTCGACTGAACAGCTCTAGTCCCTAGCCGGCTATATTCCCCTGGCCAGCTTACTCCTCTACTTGTTCCATTTCTACGATTTAACAGCGATCCGGAGTCTGGTAGAGATTATTGACAAAGACTGGTGCTGTTCAGTTGAAAATTCTGGTGAGTCCAATTTTTGTGTTGGATATTACAGTTTAACTAGTTCAAGAATATTCTCCATGGTATATAATCTTCATTTTTTTCAGGGCCAGCGAAGGACCATTTACATGTAAGGTACGGTCTTGTGGCGAGAGCATCAATATCAGAGACGTAAGTCGATTGCTACTCAGTATTTAACGTAGGATACCCTTTATTTGTACTTTGTACTATGCGGTTTGAGGGGAAACCAGTGCCAGAGGTCTAATCACACTTTCTTCTTAATCAATTTCTTGTCAATTTTTTCCTACAAATCAAATCAAATCAAATCACATAAAATCAAATTGTACACGCCTGTGTAATCGAACACACGGAAAGATCTATTAAGAAGGTTATATTTTCAGTGTGTTTTTCAGTGTATTTGTGTGTGTGTGTGTGTGTGTGTGTGTTTGTGGGTGTGCGTGCGTGTGCGTGCTTGTGTGTGTTTGTGTGTGTATATATGTGTGTGTGTGCGTGTGCGTGCGTGTGTGTGTGTGTGTGTGTGTGTGTGTGTGTGTGTGTGTGTGTGTGTGTGGTGTGTGTGTTCTTTGGTCTTTTAGCTCCAAGAACAGGCTGGGCCCTGTCGTTCCTGGTCGCGAACGTGATACTGGAGAAGTTGATGGTGTAGTGGGTGCGGGTCGTCCAGTGGTACTATGACAAGAGGTACAGGGTAATCTAATATGACAAGCACCTTCATTTTGCTGCGGCGGAAGAACAACGTATTGTTATTACTCATCATAGCTATGCACACCATACATTATGACTTTCCATTGATGACAACAATAGGTATGTATGTGATGTAGAAGTAGAATAAAGACGTTCCTACTTGTGTCACTCCGCTCAACAATATCATTCACCGATGTCTGTGCTATATTTTGCTACAGGAGGAGACCTGAGGGAACCTTGGTGACTTCATGGATGTGATGTGAAGAAGGAAGAGTCGTAAAGGTGTGATTACATTGTATTGCTCTTAATGTATTATACTTTTTATCCCTTTAGGTTACACAACACCGGAGATGACACGAATGAACCAGCCCAGCAGTCTATACCTCTTATCTGACTTCGAAGGGGTACCAGGGTGGACTGCCTAGTACGTACCTTCAAAGACTCCAGGAACTGTGCATCCGGGTTGACCAGCAATGTTTGCAAAGTTGGATAATCCTTAAACGGGATTTTCTTTAGGATCATTTTTATGGATCTCTCATGCTTGAAAAAGCAATTTTTCCAAAGCTTTTTAACAAGTAACCATGCCTATGGGTTACTTGTTTACATCGACTCATTGATGGTTCCCATCCACGTGTGTGTGTGTGTGTGTATGTATGTATGTATGTATGTATGAGTATGTGTGTGTGTGTGTTTGAGTATGTGTCTGTGTGTGTGTGTGTGTGTCTATATGTGTGTTTACGTGTGTGTCTATGTGTGAGTGTGTTTACGTGTATGTGTGAAAGTGTCTGTTTGCCTATATGTGTTGGCATTTGCATGTCACGATGTGTGTGTGTGCGTGTGTGCGCGTGCGTGTATGTGTGTGTGTGCATGTGTGGGCGTTTATGTGTTGGTGTCTGCACGTAAACGCGTTTGTGTGTATGTGTGTAATTTTAATGTAAGTGCAAAACTACATTGCACGAGTTCACTACGGTAATTTTGTCTTGCAGCGACTAGTCTTGATATGGTATCCAGTGGTTCAGTCATTCAGACCCAACAAAATTTAACACGTAATGTTCTTGATAACAGATATTTCCAGATAGGGCAATTGAGAAAGAGATTCAAAAGTTTGAAGTGCTCTGTGACAACAACGATGATGGTTGCACATGGGAGGGACGCCTACAACAACTTCAGGTAAATGCGTCTATACTAGTCTGGAATGATAGAGATTGCCCTTTGTTGCGAAGCTTCAATTCTTTCTGGGTGCTGAATGGTATTAACGTCTCTAGCTGCTATCGATGTCAGCTGCCGGTGTTTTATATATATATATATATATATATATATATAGTAACAATATTAATTTTGATTGTACAGGCTCACCGTGATGAGTGTGAGTATGAGAAGATTGCCTGCATCCACAAAAACTGCGGGGAGAGAATCCCAAGGAAGGACCTTTCCAAACATCTTACAGACACCTGTGCCTTACGACCTAGTGCCTGTCAGTGGTGTAAGGAATCCCATCCATTTAAGGACTTTGCGGTAAGACTTGAATGATGTTTTCTTTATATATTTATATCCCGAGCTAAATTAAAAACACCATGTTGTTTGTCCACGTCAATAATCAGTTACTCTTTGTGAACGCCGCACAGTGTTAGCTCCACTGTCTGATCTAACGAAAAATGTTGTCTTTCATGATCAGAACCACCAGCAGTCGTGCCCCATGGCCCCTGCCCGGTGTAAGTGGTGCGGTAAGAAGGGTCTGACCCGCTCACAGCTGCAGGATCATCAACATCCGCAGACTGGAGACTGTCCCAACATGAAACTGCCGTGTCACTTCGAACCAGTCGGATGTCAAGAGAAGGTAAGAGACTATTTCCCCCACAAAAACCACAATACTACGAGGGTGAGTCAGAAAGTAATGCAAGTGGTTTCATAATAGAGTCGTTCTTTGATCGAATGAGTTGAAATTTGCCACAAAGGTTAATACATATCTCCTCTTGAGATTGAAATATCTAAATTTGTTGCTCATTATTTTATGAGTGACTGAGCTGCTTTCGAGGTGACCACACCCTTGGTATCCCGTCAGAAGAAGAGTGAGGTCCAATTAACGTACAATTAAGAATGTCCATAAACCAGTTTTTGCTATTGTAGGAGACTAAGCCTGCAGATGTAATAAGCTGCATTTCTCTATAAGCCACATGCTTAATTTCAACTCTGAAATCCGAGCAGTTTTTCTTTTTTCGTTGCTGGTGTAGAGTGAGGTATACGTGGTCTTCAGGGTCATGACATCTGCGGTGTTATGATTAAAACTTTCTGTAGCCTTCTTTTCCATTAACAAAGAGAACTAAGATTTAATATATTTTTTTGGCCTTGAAACAGTTAATAACTGTGTAAAGTTTCGTTTCTTTTGGTTCATGGAAAAGTAGTCTTTTAACCTAGAACTCACGAATTCGTGTATAAATCCAACAGCTCTGTAACACAACTTACTGCATCCTAGCAGCTGTAAATGAAGAACCATTACGAGTTTAGAAATGAAAATTGGTACGCAACCTATAGAGACATTTGGTATCATACATATATAATTTCAACCTCCTACAGTGATTTTAAGTGGGTCAGATTTAGAGGAATTGATAGTCTGACAAGCTACCAAGGGTGTGTTCATCTTGAAATCAACTCAGTTGCTCATAAAATGATATAGACCAAATCTAAAACCTTCAATCTCATGACGACATATACCTCTACTTTTGTGCCAAATTTCAACTCAATTGATTAAAAAACGAGTTTGCTATGAAACCACTTGCATTACTTTCTGACTCACCCTCGTAAGAACCCATCGATTTTGTCATCGTCATTTACCCTGTGGTCATACTTGACTTATGTGTCTTTTGCATTCCGCAGCTGGAGAGGAAGCAACATGGCGACCACCAGAAGAAAACTATCACAACTCACTTGAACATGGTTCTGGCCATGCTCCTCCAACTGGCAACAAACGTAGAAGGGCTCCGGGATGAGGACGTGGAGGCTCGAGAGAACATGCGAGTCGCCATTCCTCGACTGGACAAGAACCTCAAGGACCAAGTCAGCAAGATCACACAGTTGGAGCAGAAGATTTCCGATTACCAGTCCGAGGGGGCAACGGCGTCAGGATCAAGCGGCTTGAAGGCACTGGAAAATCGAGTCGAACAGATTCGAGCAAAGGTTGAAGACGTGATTAAGAAACTTGCAGCATGGGAACCCAGGGTCGGCACGTTTGAAGGAATTGTTGCCGTTCTCAATCGTGAAATCGAAAAATGTAGCTCCCAGATGGAGGCGTACGAACGACAACGTCGTCAGGACAGGGAGATCATCGAGACTCTGGAGAGGAAGGTCAGGTCTCTGGAAAGGATCATCGCTCTGAAGGACGTTGCCCTCGCAGAACAAGACCTCCGAATCCAGACGTTAGAACTGACCAGCTATGACGGCATCCTGACCTGGAAGATCGCAGACTTCACACGAAAACGTCACGACGCCATCACGGGAAAGACAGCAAGTTTCTACTCGCCATGTTTCTTCACCAGCCGTACAGGGTACAAGATGTGCGCCCGGATCTACCTGAACGGAGACGGGATGGGGAAGGGCACTCATGTCAGCCTGTTCTTTGTCGTCATGAGGGGGCACTACGATGGACTTCTGCGCTGGCCCTTCCGTCAAAAGGTACATGTAGACCACGCTAGTTGCTTTAGGTCGCAGTTTTTGCGAGTAATACGTAAAGCCATGTTTCTTGTATTCCTTTTCTACAAAATCACTGTCTTCTATTTTTTAACTTCAGGTGACATTCATGCTCCTGGACCAGAACAACCGTGAACACGTGATCGACGCGTTCCGTCCTGACCCGACCAGCTCGTCCTTCCAGCGGCCCACCAGTGACATGAACATCGCCAGTGGATGTCCGCTCTTCGTGCCGCTCAGTCAACTAGACAGCAGCAGCCACGCCTATGTTAGGGACGACACAATGTTCCTAAGGGTCATAGTAGACTCCGCTGATCTCAACTAAAATTATTTATATTTGTTGAAGTGGTTGGCTTACAAATGAAGTGGGTTCTTGTGACGCAATCGACAGAATGTTCGATCCATAATCCATAGGTTCGAATCCGTTGTTGTGTCAACGATCTTGTGCCCATGGGAAAGGCACTTTACACGACTTTCCTAACTTCACTCAAGTGAAAATGAGTGCCTAGCTGTGGTTAGGGCCGTCCCTCGGATAGGACGTTAAATGGAGGTCCCGTGTTGGTGGAGAGCCACACCTCGTGCACGTTAAAGAACCCATTACTGGCACTGCACTTATCGGAAAGAGTTCAAAACCTACAGTCCTTTGGCCGCACATGGGACAATTACTGTCGTGTTGAGGTCACCTGAGTTAGCGCCGAATAGCAACCGCTCCAGACCCTAACGATTTAGCCCCTGGCTGCGAAGAGAAAGTAGTCGGACAAACCAATAACAACAACACCACCAAATACTATAATTATACTAAGGTCGACCAGTACCTCATTTAAGTAAAACCCAGCTATTTTGGCAAGTAAAAGCGCTTAGTAAGACAGATTGACCCTTTCTGTAGGTGTGCCACATGGATTGTGGACATTCAGATCCTAAAAAAGTGACGTACTAGGCACTATTATCCATTTTATTGTCCACTATGATGTGAATATATAGATGATAATAATTTCTTTACAAGATCTGTTAAGACAGGGGAATCATTAGGACCCTTCATACGACTGTGGAGAAATACTTAAAGAAATAAAAAAGTGGTGATAACTGAGGGAATTGTTAAATGTTAATAGTACTTTTGATAAACATCTAATAAGGAAACTTCTAACGATAGACATTTAATGAAAGAATCTAAGAGAATTTGACTTTTAACTTTTGCACCAAATATTGCCCTGTGTATATCTAAACCGAATAAATGAAAAATGAAAGATCAAAAAGGTGTAGTATACAGCCCTATTTGAGGGGTATGTAAGGTAGAGGAGAACTATGTACACGTACCGTAATGCATGTGCGTATATGAATAAGTGACTATATGGTAGTTAGAACTTATACATGTAAGTATAATAAGAATGTGTAGATAAACAATGTACACACGTCTTTCCAGTAAAAAAATGTATACATGTGTATATATACCAATGATACAATGTACAAACAAGTATTCAAACGAGTATTAATTAAAAATAGAAATATTAAGAAACAGCTGTTGTTGTTGCTGATATAGTTTTAAGATTTGTGACCAAGCAGTAAAAAAACTGGGCTTGTATTTTCTACAATATAGTCATAAAGAACAACTATTTATTCAATGAAATCATGTACATAACATAGACGTAGACAAAGCATCGTTTTTGCTTAAGATTCAGATGGTGAAAAATAAAGAACTGCTGCAGCTATAGTCCTATCAGCAGCACTTATGATTCTTTGACTGATTTTTTGTAAAAGCTGAACAACATGAAAATGACATTAATTCCCCTGATTCAGGCTCTGGCCTTGCAATTCAGCACATCATTCTTGTGGAATTCTTAACAACTTTTCGGTCGCTCGTCTATTTCCATATTCTATAAACTTTCTTGTCAAAAGTTAATCCAGCACCACATCAAAAGCAACTATCATCACAGATACAATATCAGCAACATCCCATTTTATGGGTTATTATTATTGCGTTCTAGATACATCATTAGATGTATCACTATATCCTTATATAAATCATAACCAACACATTATAACGTTATATCCTATGATGCATAACACTACTACTCTAAACTTACTCTGATGTACGATATACATGACATGGTATGCATATATGGGGTATGTCATTATTTGGTATGGTCTCGTCCTGGTCACGCCCACAGCTTGTAGTATGTGGCGTGGTCTGTGGTCAGGTGCACGATTCCGAACGTAGCCATGGAAACGTAGTTACAAATCGATGGGAAATTATATAGCACCGACGTTATATAGCACCGACGCACTAATTTATGCCATGTTTGAAAGAAAAATTCAAAAGTCGTGGCTGTGGTTCGGAGTCGCCCCAAGATCATTGCACTGTGCAGCTTCCCCATGTATTGAGGTAGCAGAACACAGTTTTCGGCATATGGGGATTTCTATAGTTAAGGGCCTCAAGGTGACTGGCTTCGACGCGGAAAAAAATATAGTAGGGTGCACTTTTTTGGAATACCAAAAACGGATATGTTCGAGTTCAGGGTACAAGCCACAAAGTATTGAAAAACAACAAAGTCCTGTCGGCGCATCGCCCTCTCACGCCCACTTTGAAACGCCGCTCTGCGGAGGTCACATTACTGCAGCCGGCTCACACTAGAAGGGCAGTTGCGTAATGGGGCGCATTTATACACGAAATAGAAAGCTTTCACAATCCAAACCATACAGTCTCAGAGTCGACACCTTCGGCGACCACGCAGCACAGGTTATATCTGGCTGCCTATTAAATAAGACTTTTTACCTCTACTTCAACAAGTTTATCCGTACTACTTTATGTACCGCGTCATAGACCCCCGGGGTTCGCGGAGAAATACTGTGTTCTGCTATCTTGATTAGCTGAGGTAACTACTGATAGGCAAGTTTATAGTTCGAATATGGATATGTAAAAAAAAAATGAATGCGACTACTACATACCAGCTGCAGTGTGATTCAGACATTTTAAGTCCTACGAAGCTGCTACGAAGCTGCTATTAAAAACGTAACAGTCTCTACAAAATAAACACCATAATTACTATGACAATGACAATGAACTTTGTTGCATATTAATGCCCCAATGGGACGAAATAATTGTTAAAGAGATATCAATAAGAAGAAAGAAACTTGGCCTGTCAAAATCTAAGGTGAATCTATGAGATTCTTAGAACGAAAGAAAAGTATCATGAAAACCAATAAGTGACGATTTAAATTCTAAAAAAAAAAATGAATCAAACTCTTCAGGTATTTCACTTCCTACTTTTTTTCGTGTTCTCGTCTTTACTCTGAAAATACCACGCTGTCATAACAAATCAAAAAGTATGGTTTTCAAGCATGAACGAGGATACTGTCTGAAGGAAATATCTGCCCATTTGGCAAGCTTTTAGAAATGGTCAAAATGTGTGAACTTTGGCAAGATGAATTGCCAGCAATACCCAAGAGTTAAACGACAGTCAGAGTAAGACATGGATGGTTTAGGCGTGACGTTTGTTGTTACACTATCGTATAGCCAGCTTTCCAGATCGTTAAATTATATGTGTACTGTTACATTAGATTAGATTAGTTGTTAGATATTTGCAATAGTACATAGTTCAACTGCCATGTATATTCAGATTGCCATACATTGTACCTGCTACAATTGTCGCGTAATAAAGTTCTGTATTACTCTAAATGGTGGGTATACCGGTTGACCAATTCAGATTCTAGAACATGCTAACATTATAGTTGATATAAGATTACCTTTTGTCTAAAAGGCCAGCGCAGTAGCCTGTCAAACTGCCCCCTCATCAGGACAAAGAACAGACTGACAGGTGGGGAGGGCGGAGAGAAAACGGAAGATGAGAAAAAAGTCCCAATTTTCTCCACCAACATCTGCTTTGAGAGTATGCTGACCTAGTTGCACGCCTGCCTCAGGTTGATCACCTTATCACGGACACCAAGACGTCGACACAGTCTGTTGCTTTTAGATTTGGATGAGGTGAATTCTTACTGCGCCACAGACCGTCTCAAAATGGCGAGGGATGTTTGCCGACCAGGCCAAGCTAAATTTTAACTGGAGGGGTTCCTCTACAAACTGCGCATGCCTATGAGGGTTCTCACTCGGGGCTCAGCACCACATCAAAAGCAACTATTATCACATATATGGTGTCAGCAACATACCCTGTTATAGTAACTTGCAGATTCTAACATGACTTCCACATGATTTAACACAAGAACACAACTCATTACCACTGCTGATGCCGGCCTAAGAGCTGAATCGACACTATTGGATGACGATGCTATAACATGGTGAGTGTCGTCATATTACTCACCATGTTACTCACGGCTAGCATAAACAGGGAAGAGACTAATCAATGTAAACCTATCATTGAACTTATAGTGAAACGGTAACATAAAACATTTCAAAACACACCTATATTTCAGACCTCGCGATTTTACCTCACTGCAAAGCAGGCATGTTTGCTTTGATTAAACAATTGAGAACAAAACACCTGCATTACAGCCAAACGATAACACAAAATACACCTTGATTTCACCTTCTTTCATAATTGGTCAGTCCGGTCAATGATAAGACCGGGCCATCACCCTTTTGGGGTGAATCACAGGGCCAAACTCAATGGGGAAAATTTCATAACACCAACTTTACAACAAATTATTTGTCATGTCTCTGTATGGCACGAACACCAAAATTCGTTTTGTCATTCACTATTTGGTTGATCGAAACAGTCACAAAGGTTCTCTGACATTACACATCTTGGCCAGATTTGAAACATTTCGGCCCTTGTCAATCATCATTAGAGCTCTAATCTAAAAAAATTCGTCCCAGAATGTCTGACCAGGTCTGACAGTATTTTGCAATCTTGGAAATTCAACCCTTTGCTGTCACCATTTTCAAATAGGCTTAAGCCAACAGGGATTGGATAGTGAGGAGTACGACGTGCTACTCTCCAATGAGGAATTGGGATGAATTTCGTGACAATTTTTCAACAATTACTTGTCAAGTCGCAATATGGCATGAAGGAGATAATTAATCAAATTCCTTTGTAACTCAATTTTCGTTGTTCTGGCTGTTCATAATACATGTAATTTGTGAATTTGGTATGAATGACGGATACTGTCAACCGATAAAACTGATGGCTTTGTGTAGGGGTGGGTACCGGTGTGACAGCGATCTCGCCCCCCCCGCGATCTCGCCCCCCCGGGGGGCGAGATCGCTAGCGTTTTCGCCCCCCTCTGGCGTTTTCGCCCCCCCCCCATCCCAGCGTTTTCGCCCCCCCTAGGAATATCCTTCCCGTTTTCTATAGTGTTCGGTTGAAGCTTAATCCTATTGCTGTGATAATGATTAGCACTGTCTTGTTACCTACTTTTGTATATATATATATATATACTTTTGTATATATTTACCTACTTTTTACATAGCCTTAAGATACTTAACTTGCAGCTTGTTACTGCATATTAATCGAGCTACCTGGAACAATATATACGTGACACCTTAGTATGTTAAGATGAGATACAGTACCTGTGAAGCCGATCCTACCTGGTTGGGTGCAAGCACACTTTGCATTGAAATAAAACAGATACATTTTTGTTGTCATTTTGTGGTGACTTTTATTAACATCACGAACGTATATTAACATGTGCATATCAACACACCTGTTGCTGAGTTGTAACAAAACTGGTAAATATTTGCCAATCAGCACAGAGGTATACACACCTGTCTATGAGTTGAAACAAATTGTGATGTTCAAAACTAACAGCTAAATACATCCTTATCAACATACATGTACAGGTAAGCACACCTGTTCCTGTGCTGATAATACTAACCGGTGTTCAATACACAACTGTATCCGAATTGAAACAAAACCAACAGGTAAATACATGCTAATCAACATACAGGTAAACACACCTGTTCAAGGGCTGTTCTGGAGTTCAAAACTAACGGGTAAATATAGGGATTATCAATATACAGGTAAACACACCTGTTTCGAGTTGAAAGAAAACTTACAGTTGAATATATGCTAATCACCATAAAGGTATGCGCACCTATTCCTGCACCTGTTCAATACAAACAGGTAAATACACACTTCTCATTAACAGCTACGCGCACCTGTTCCTCTGCTGTTAGAATACTAACAGGTAAATAGACACTTCTCATTAACAGCTACGCGCACCTGTTCCTCTGCTGTTAGAATACTAACAGGTAAATACAAACTTCTCATTAACAGCTATGCGCACCTGTTCCTCTGCTGTTAGAATACTAACAGGTAAATACACACTTCTCATTAACAGCTATGCGCACCTGTTCCTCTGCTGTTAGAATACTAACAGGTAAATACACACTTCTCATTAACAGCTATACGCACCTGTTCCTCTGCTGTTAGAATACTAACAGGTAAATACACATGGAAGGGAAGGGGGGGGGGCGAAAACACTAGCGATTTCGCCCCGGGAAGGGGGGGGGGCGAAAACACTAGCGATTTCGCCCCGGGGGGGCGATATCACTAGCGATTTCGCCCCGGGAGGGGGGGCGATATCACTAGCGATTTCGCCCCGGGAGGGGGGGCGAAATCACCAGAGGGGGGCGAGATGGGGGGGCGAAATCGCTAGTGATCCTGCCCCGGGGGGGGCGAAAACACTAGTGATTTTGCCCCGGGGGGGCGATATCACGGGGGGGCGAGAACGCTGTCACACCGGTACAGAAAATTCAGGTACGGGTCCGGTTCAGCTCCAAAGGATCAGATCCCGGCTCGGAACTGAACCCGGACCTAATTGTGAAAACTTATGCATATGAATGGATGATACAAAACCTACTTGACTAGAAGCGCTTGGTATCTTGGTATAAATGTAAGTTTGAGTGAGTTGCATCGTTTTGAAGTTGTACACAGAAGGTAACAACGTGGAGCCTCTGAGAATAAGTAAAAGAACTTTACTGCGCGACAATTGTAACAGGTACAATGTATGACAGTATGGCAATCTGTGTATACATGGCAGTTTAACTATGTGCTATTGTGAGAATCTAACAACCAATCTAATCTAATCTTAATATCTAATGTAACAGCATAAACAATCTAGTTAATGTTATACAAGATGTAATTTAGCATTGACTGACATATTATTAAGTGTGTATGTATACTATTAACGTATAACACGATGACCAAGTAAATCTGCAAGATTGCCGAAAAGCTCTGATTTCTAATAAATATATAATAGACAACGATGCATAAAGTGTAAGACAGATTCACAACGACATTCGCTACTACAGGAAGCACTGAGAGACACTGCTCGGATGAACAGACTTTGATTGAGAGCACAGGTGCCGATGCGAAGCCGAACAAGAAGGGCGCAGGTGTAACGACTGCCACAATCGTAGTGTGGTGAACGAAGGTACCGTACTAATTCAATCAGGTATTTCCCAAACAAAGAGTAGCGTAAGGAACGAAAACCAAGGTTCAATTATTTCCAGTGACCCAAACAGTAAGGAATGAACGATCTGCTAAATCTTGTGTCTTGTAATAATTCAGGAGACTGGATTACCAAATTATTAATATGCCAAATAAACTTTGCAAGATATCGGTGAGTTTCGTGGAAACAATTCTTTGACCTTTCGGCTGTTCCAGGTCTTCTTCCATAGCAAGTGAAAGTACACGTTTATCACTCACTTCTTTCTCATCTCACGACAAATCCCTGGAGCAGCTTTGAATGCTAACGTTAGTTTGTTCAGTTACAGATCTGAAGTGTCCACGATGACCTTGATAAACAAGGTGTCGTCTCTGATGTATCCATGATCGCTGCTGTCCAGCTGACTGAGCGACACGAAGAGCGGACATCCACTGGCGATGTTCATGTCACTGGTGGGCCGCTCGAAGGACGAGCTGGTCGGGTCAGGACGGAACGCGTCGATCACGTGTTCTCGGTTGTTCTGGTCCAGGAGCATGAAGGTCACCTAGAGTTGCAACATGAAAAATGTTAACCCGAAAGGAAAGACACACATCTATTTGTACAAAGGCACTTTATTAAAGGAAAATCTAAAATCTATGGCATAAGGTGATGATTTGAACATAGGCTCACCTTTTGCCTGAAAGGCCAGTGCAGTTGTCCATCGTACTGCCCCCTCATCACGACGAAGAACAGGCTGACATGAGTGCCCTTGCCCGTCCTGTCTCCGTTCAGGTAGATCCGGGCGCACATCTTGTACCCTGTACGGCTGGTGTAGAAGGGAGGGGAGTCGAGGCTGGTTGCTTTCCCAGACTTGGCATCCTTGAGCATTTGCTGTACGTCGTGTATCTGCCAAATCAGGACACCCTCGTACCTGGCCCACTCGGACCCTTCGAAGCGCAGTTGCTTCAGCCGCAAGAGATCGTCTTTGCGCCTGCTGTCCTCCTGAAGCTCCTGGACCCTCATCACCAGACGCCGTATCTTGTTGGCGTCTTCTCGTTTGGTCTTCTCCAATCGGTGGTTGATGTCCCAGATTTCCTGAAACATTCCGCCTACAGTGGTTTCTAGCAGCCCCATCGTGGTCTCCAGGCTTGTGAGGTCGTTCTGGACGTCTGTCGTGGCTCTCTCTGCATCATGCACAGCGTTAGACAAACCATCCCCGTTGGTGCTCTGGTCTTTGTTGTCCATCTTAAATCCTGGAAAGACACATTATGGCTGCATTTATTTTACTAGTAGTTTGTTTTCAGCCTGTTCTGTCATTGGAGGAAAGAAAGAAGTGGACTGATACAGTCAACTGCCTTCACCAAGTGTCACCTTGCCGGAGGATATCCACTGTGTGATGTCAAAACAACCGGAGTCGAACCTTTGCCTGGGGAGTAGGCTTTCATATGAAATCTTTATTGACACGACAAAAGTATAGCGGCTCTTATATCACTCAGGGTGTCTTAAATTTCCGCAGCACACACTGAGTTTCCAAGCTGGCCGTGGATACACAATATGTCACAAATCTGTGACAAAGCATAGTATAGCAAGTATGCCATCAGTGTCCTTATCTTAAGTAAGCCTTGATAACAAAGCCAACCAACTTAACGAGACTCTTTAAGCGGCCCTTAAATCAACAGTCTATCGTGGATATGGCGGGTAGTTCCGCGGGTACACGGAACAGAGGCCACCGAATCCACCACTCAATTATGGGTGGTTAGGTTCACGCGGCGAACGGTTTGCATGCTTGCGGGAGAAAGTGCGACCGGCCCCAAGGGCTTCCCGCCCTATTGTCGCTATCAAAAAATTAACATGTTGCTTCAAAATGTTGCTTCAACATGTTTCGGGGGTCTGTTGATCATACGCCAGCGCCTAAGTCACCTGACTAAAGAAAGGAAAGTCGTGTAAAGTGCTTTTCCCAATGTCACAAGATCGGTGGCATATCAACGGATTCGAATCCAGAATCTCTGAGCTATGTACCGGACCCCCTACCGTTTGTTTGTTTGTGCCTTTATCTAAAATCGGCCATTCGGCCCGTTACGCCACACGACTTGACCCCACGTGCACCGCCGCCACTTCCTTATTCCCACCACACGACAACACCACCGGTATCGCCACTTCCGGTGGTGTTGCCGTGTTGCGGGAGTATTGGGAAGTGGCGATGGTGTTGTCGTGTGGCGGGAGTATTGGGAAGTGGCGATGGTGTTGTCGTGTGGCGGGAGTATTGGGAAGTGGCGATGGTGTTGTCGTGTGGCGGGAGTATTGGGAAGTGGCGATGGTGTTGTCGTGTGGCGGGAGTATTGGGAAGTGGCGATGGTGTTGTCGTGTGGCGGGAGTATTGGGAAGTGGCGATGGTGTTGTCGTGTGGCGGGAGTATTGGGAAGTGGCGATGGTGTTGTCGTGTGGCGGGAGTATTGGGTAGTGGCGATGGTGTTGTCGTGTGGCGGGAGTATTGGGAAGATGCGATGGTGTTGTCGTGTGGTGGGAGTATTGGGAAGTGGCGATGGTGTTGTCGTGTGGCGGGAGTATTGGGAAGTGGCGATGGTGTTGTCGTGTGGCGGGAGTATTGGGAAGTGGCGATGGTGTTGTCGTGTGGCGGGAGTATTGGGAAGTGGCGATGGTGTTGTCGTGTGGCGGGAGTATTGGGAAGTGGCGATGGTGTTGTCGTGTGGCGGGAGTATTGGGAAGATGCGATGGTGTTGTCGTGTGGCGGGAGTATTGGGAAGTGGCGATGGTGTTGTCGTGTGGCGGGAGTATTGGGAAGTGGCGATGGTGTTGTCGTGTGGCGGGAGTATTGGGAAGTGGCGATGGTGTTGTCGTGTGGCGGGAGTATTGGGAAGTGGCGATGGTGTTGTCGTGTGGCGGGAGTATTGGGAAGTGGCGATGGTGTTGTCGTGTGGCGGGAGTATTGGGAAGTGGCGATGGTGTTGTCGTGTGGCGGGAGTATTGGGAAGTGGCGATGGTGTTGTCGTGTGGCGGGAGTATTGGGAAGTGGCGATGGTGTTGTCGTGTGGCGGGAGTATTGGGAAGTGGCGATGGTGTTGTCGTGTGGCGGGAGTATTGGGAAGTGGCGATGGTGTTGTCGTGTGGCGGGAGTATTGGGAAGTGGCGATGGTGTTGTCGTGTGGCGGGAGTATTGGGAAGTGGCGATGGTGTTGTCGTGTGGCGGGAGTATTGGGAAGTGGCGATGGTGTTGTCGTGTGGCGGGAGTATTGGGAAGTGGCGATGGTGTTGTCGTGTGGCGGGAGTATTGGGAAGTGGCGATGGTGTTGTCGTGTGGCGGGAGTATTGGGAAGTGGCGATGGTGTTGTCGTGTGGTGGGAGTATTGGGAAGTGGCGATGGTGTTGTCGTGTGGCGGGAGTATTGGGAAGTGGCGATGGTGTTGTCGTGTGGCGGGAGTATTGGGAAGTGGCGATGGTGTTGTCGTGTGGCGGGAGTATTGGGAAGTGGCGATGGTGTTGTCGTGTGGTGGGAGTATTGGGAAGTGGCGATGGTGTTGTCGTGTGGCGGGAGTATTGGGAAGTGGCGATGGTGTTGTCGTGTGGCGGGAGTATTGGGAAGTGGCGATGGTGTTGTCGTGTGGCGGGAGTATTGGGAAGTGGCGATGGTGTTGTCGTGTGGCGGGAGTATTGGGAAGTGGCGATGGTGTTGTCGTGTGGCGGGAGTATTGGGAAGTGGCGATGGTGTTGTCGTGTGGCGGGAGTATTGGGAAGTGGCGATGGTGTTGTCGTGTGGCGGGAGTATTGGGAAGTGGCGATGGTGTTGTCGTGTGGCGGGAGTATTGGGAAGTGGCGATGGTGTTGTCGTGTGGCGGGAGTATTGGGAAGTGGCGATGGTGTTGTCGTGTGGCGGGAGTATTGGGAAGTGGCGATGGTGTTGTCGTGTGGCGGGAGTATTGGGAAGTGGCGATGGTGTTGTCGTGTGGCGGGAGTATTGGGAAGTGGCGGTGGTACTTCCTAATACTCCCGCAACACGACAACACCATCGCCACTTCCTAATACTCCCGCCACACGACTCTTCACGCCGACGTACACTCCACCATCATATCAACATAAATTTTAGATATCGCACTATTATAACCTGTACATGTGTTACACAATCTCTCGCTGCCGCGATACCGACAGGCTGTGTCGTGCACCTCCCACCATGGCCCGTCAAGGTATGACTGTATTATACATATGGCATGGGACGGGGTATTCTTTTTAATCTGACTCATTTACTTCATACGAATTTTTTCATCGTAACGACCGTCGAGTGCCTTACGACACATCCCGCGCCGGCCCCTCGTGGTGGACGAGTACCGAGTGTTGCCGTGACGTCTGCCCGGCACACTATTGAACCAACCAGCGACAACGAAGGGCAAGCCTGCACGGCGCTAGGCACGGGGGCAACATCTCAATTATTTATAATGACTCCGATTACACTAAACGTAAAACTTACCAGAGTTCATGTGTGCCAATTAGGACATTATGCCTTTTGTCAACCACCTTTACAGTAGAATCAACCCATCGTTAAGATAAGCGACGTGGACTAATTTTACAGGAGGCACTCATCATAAGTACCCAGTCATTGATATAACGGCAAAATAACCTTACCGAGAATTCCGGCAAAATCTGTATCAGGAGGTGCACCTCGTTTTCCACACTGCGGTAGGAACTGACTGATCCCGTCCGACGAGAGGCAAAGAGACGGGAACTAATTATAAACGAAGCACACGCTTTCTCAGTTACTTTTACTTGCACAACTGTGCGTACTAGCAGTCACCGTAGTTGTGCGGCGTGTACCTGCCGTGCCTGTATTTTTCTAAAATGCCCCCCTTTTGGGGCGGAGCTTACATGTATGTCATGTGACACCAGGTAAACAGTCGCCAATTGTCGACGTTAGACCTGTAGTTGAGGGGAGCCGATCACCACTTCCGAAGGATTAGCTACATATCTGTGACATAAAGCCGTCGTTAGCCGTTTAGAAAGGACTTAAGAGTTTGTAAGTATGCTTGTTACTCCGTGTAATCAAACATCATGAAGTCCAAAGGTGTACTTCGCGACGTGGAGCAGTAGACTTGTTGTACTGTAGAATGAAGCTACAAAATGTCTAGCACAAAATGGCTACCCTATGGACTATGTACGTACGCGAGAAGTACTGCTTATCTCTCACAACCTGCGACTGAGTGGGCCGGTTTGAACTCTGAGCCAGCAGGCTGTCTTTTCTGTCACTCAGGCAGGTGAGTGATAATAAAGGTATGATTTTACTGCACCATATAACTATAAGAGCGTGTTGTGATATTTGTTGGCACTTTTGTAGGAACATTTAAGCTCCACTTTCTCCTCGTTGCTATTGATCTGTCGCTGAAGAATCCAGGTGGACTAGGCTACCCTTATGGCTTCTGGTCTTGTCGGACTTTCTACTTTCTAATCTCACCCGTTTGTTGGAGTGACTTACCACAAAAACATCAACAGTAGTGTATAGAGTAATTTAGAGGGGATAGAATAGTTATTTTTCTGTTTTCTGTATACGCTGTACTCCATAAATCGTCAATTGTTAAAATGACTTTGCGTGACCTCAATACAGTCAAAAAGGCATCAAATCATAACCTACAACCACTAGTCAATGTCATTGCCTATCAAAACAGACTTATATGTGAACTTCGTGTGAAAGGCGTTGACAAATAATCCACTAGTTGTGGTGGAATGCAATACGGACATTGGTACTCACCAAAGTGTTTATGAAATATTCTAAACAATAAAATTGATAAAATGTGTTTGTATGCGTTGGTAAACGGAAGTCCACAAAACAAAGGGCAATGGGGCATGGTATGGCATGATTATCTTTTCTAGGCTACTAGCATTTAATGAAATTATGTAACGCTTAAATCCTCGGTATGCCACACGTTCTCGCGTAACTAATAAAGTTAATGCTAAGGAAATCTTTAAACCTACCCTGGTAAATTGAGATTTATTGCTCAGGTGAAGTATCACACAGTCCGGTTTAAAAAAAATGCTGCGAAAGTATACGATCATAATGACAATTGCAATAATGCAGGGTATGGGTTGAGAATACATATACATTGCAAGATTTCCTAGTATGTTAGTTTCAGTTTGGGGCATGTAAACAATTGCATGCTCATTTTTACCGTTACCCAGCCATTCAGGAGGCAAAATATTGGGTTTGGTAAATTTTCTGTTTGTAAATGATCCTGTGTGAGGATGAGACGCTAATTCCTCCTCACTCCACCCTTTCCTTTCCCGGTAACATATAGATGCCCAGGCCCACACAAGTTCATCAAGTACAAAGATTTTCGTGACTTCATCACCCGAAGGTATACTGTAAATGCTTTTAAGTTCGCGGGGATTTAATTTCGCGGTAGTGGGAAAAATACTTTTCGCGGTGGTCATAAGTTCGCGGTAGCACCATGCTCTGTAGTCTCTTACTGCCATGGAAAAATGTTCGTGGTGAAGTGGCCACCGCGAAAACCGTGAACATTAAACCACCGTGAACATTTCTGCATTTACAGTAACTTGTCCTTTGTGGGAGGTTTAAAGTGGGGCTAGAGTTTCCCGCCTCTAGATCTACATGTACTCTGGGACATAATGGTCGCCCCTTTTGAATACAGGAAAAGAAGCTTGCAACCAGCTAATACTACCAAAAAAAAATCGAAAACAATCTAATGCCAGAAACAAGATAAACTACAATACAGGAAAATACAACTGTTATTAAAAGACTATCCATACCTTCTTGCAATTGCAGTCTCTTTTAGCCTAGGGAACATGAAACGTGGCTCTGTTGGCCAAGTCCTAAAACCTGTGCGCCGGCAGTTCAGGAATAACGTGTTTTTGATTGACTCAAGTGACAACCCCGGGCCAGCGTTGTGTGTACCAAACAAGACATTTCGTACCACGGACATACGCAGACAGGACACACCTATAACTGGAGCAGGGCAATTAAACCTAGCCCAGGAGAGGCAGATAGTCTCCAAGCAGACCCTACGGTTCAAGGAGTATAGCCGGCCAAGGGAGTCAAACGGGCACCGGTGCCGGCTATACTCATTTGCCAGCTTTGATACTATCTCTAAGGCACCGTAGGGTCTGCTTGGAGACTAGAGACAGTGGCTAAGGGACGGTCATTGTATCGGCTAAACTCCATTCATCTCGAAGCTAGCAGATTAATAATTTTGCACTGTTTGGTTGGTCTTTTTATATTTTGTTTCCTTTTCTGTGTCTCTATACAGCCAGTTGCCAAAGGTTCGCCACATGTCAGTCTGAGAACAGCTCTGTCTTTGTGCCTTTTTTTTGGACACAAAAGCACCAAATGCCTGTTTAGATATAAGGTTAGAAGATGGGCGTAGCTTCTGAATGGGAAAATATTGTTGTGCCACCCACAAGCTTAAGGGTAATGTGGCCCGCGGGTAGAGGGTGTTTTCAATGGGTAACTAGAGTTCCACGAACACATACCTTTGCCAAATAAACCAGGTTTGTTATGTAGAATGATGTCTGTAGACATAAATTTGTCACTCATTACATTTTATCTTATATGCCTGGAGTTGGTTCATAAAATTTCGCCATTGATTATACAAATTAGATCCATATTTACACTATTAATATCAAATTGTATCAAGCATCACTTAAGCTATCAGCATACCAAAAATCATGATGATCCTTTCATTCTTGACTTATTCTCTTTTAAAGTCTGAAACAAAACCGGCATCTGCAGTTCAAGAAATGACATTATAGGGGACCCAAACATACACCACTTACTCTCTGCCATCTTTCTCAACTACATATGTGACAAGTTTGAAAGTCTTATCACGGAATGCAGTGGATCTATCGACTTTCCTCATCAATTATGCAAATTAGCTATTAATTGGTATCTCATTATGTAAGTTTTTACTTAGGCTATCTACATACCAAAAATCATGACGATCCGTCAACACGTTCATATTTTCCATTAATTATGCAAATGAGATCAACATTTGCATAATTAATATGTATTGACAGTTCTTTTTCTCAGCTACAAATGTGACAAGTTTGAAAGTCCTATAATGGAATGCAGTAGATTTACAAACTTTCCTCATTAATTATGCAAATTAGCTGTCGATTTGCATAATTAGAATTCCATCATGTAAGTCTTCCCTTTGGCTATCTACATACCAAAAATCATGACGATCCGTCAACACATTCATATTTTCTCATTAATTATGCAAATGAGGTCAATTGCATAATTAATATGCGTTGATATTTTTCTCTTTCTCATCTAAATATGTGACAAGTTTGAAAGTCCTATCATGAAATGCAGTGGATTTATAAACTTTCCTCATTAATTATGCAAATTAGCTGTTGATTTGAATAATTAGTATTCCATTATGTACATTGGGCTATCTACATACCAAAAATCATGACGATCCTTCTACACGTTCCCGAGTTATTCTCCTCCAAAGTTTGAAAGGAAATCGGCGGCTGCAGTTCCAAACAAGCCGTTAGGGGGTCAAAACTTACAGCACTTACTCTCTGCCCCAAGGGCTATTTAACATTTAAACATCGCGACCACAACATGTCCAGAACATGAGATATAAAAAATTGAGTTTCTGCTGCAGTACCTTAGCAAGCCGCTAGGGAGCCCATTATCGAACTTGACCTTCGTTTTCCCAACCCCTACCCACCTACCAAATATTATCGGGATCCATCCGAGGCTTCTTGAGTTATGCTGTTAACACATACACACACACACACACACACACACACACAGACACACAGACTCACAAGCACAAAACATAACCATAGCCATTCTGGCACTGTGGCTATATTTGGGTGTAATGGTTACGTCATGCCCAAGCCTATAGTGTAAGATTGACAAGAAGTGACCCCAAAGGTCATAGTTGCTGCAAAAGAGGTCAACACGACTATGAACCAGACGATACGATTACAAGAAAATTGTTTATAGGGACAGTACATTATACATGATGGGGTGTATACATGCTATGTACACATAAGATTTAATAATCTGTAGACCAAGAATAAGGGCAACTAGGGGGCCCAAACTTATGTCACCAACTCCTGAGCACAAGAGCTATCTAACACCCAAAACTCGTGACCATACCATGTTCAGAAGATGAGAAAACACACCCGGAAGTTGCGCTGCAGTACCAAGGGAAGCCGCTAGGGGGCCCATTATCGAACTCCCCCTTCGTTTCCCAGACCCCTACCCACCCACCAAATATCAGCTGCATCCGTCGAAGTCTTCTCGAGTTATGCTGTCCGCAGACAAAAGTTTGCAATTAAACCGGCGCCCGCACTTCCATGAAATCCGCTAGGGGGCCCAAACTCGCAGCAATCACTCCCTGCTTTAAGGGCTCCCTAACGCTCAAAAATCACGACCGCAGCATGTCCGGAACGCGAGATATCAAGCATGCAGGTCCCGCTGCAGTACCTTAGCAAGCCGCTAGGAGGCCCATTATCGAACTCGACCTTCGTCTTCCACACCCCTACCCACCCACCAAATATCAGCCGCATCCATCGAAGTCCTCCCGAGTTATCCTGCTCACAAACGGGGAGAACCACACCACCAAACCGAAAACATAACCTTAGCCATTCTGGCAAAGGTAAATATTGGCTCTAAGCCAGCGAAAGGCAAGACGGGACAGGTTGAAATGCTTGGCCGAGCGCTCAAAAATGTCCTATCCGCCTGGTAATTATGGTGGCCCCACTCTTCAAGTGAACAAAAGGAGGGGACACCCTGGGTTGGACACACAGGTGTGGGTTGGACAATTACTTAAATGGGCTGGAATAATCAGGTAATTTCTTTTGTATTATTGAATAGCCCAGCGTAAGTTATGTGGTCTACACGAGATTCTTTTTCAGCCGGCCTTGAACGAAACAGCTTTCACTCGCAATGAAAGGATTATTGATGATTTTCAACGGGGGAGGGCATGGGAGGGTCTTTTTTGTTGTTGTAAGGGTGATTGGGTTCAGTTAACAGTTTGGAGTGTTTAATGTGTAAACAACTGTATCTTGTTGTTAAACATATACATAAGATAAAGATATGATGACATGGTCGAACTAATCTGTCACCAATGCCGACTGGTGATTCCAGAACGGAGTAAACGGGAAAAAGGGTGTGACATCATGTTATATAAATAGATTTACCTCTGTTTTTCATATTATAAAACTCACGGAAATTATCGACGTGACCTTAGCTTTCACTAATCTGTTGAATACGACACTTGCAATTGTCTACCAGTGTACAATTACATTCAGACGTCAAGCATGGAATACCCTAGCCGATACTTGCGTTTCAAAGAATTCGAAAGAACAAACAAATCTACGGACGATTCAAAATTGGGGATGGTAGCTTACTCTTGAGATGAGAAGCGTTGCGTGAGTTGAAGCACTCACTCAAGCATATTGTCACCCACCCGAACCAGAAACCATGACAGACCCTAACTATTGCCAATGTTTTGGCTATTGTCCCTGATCCACACAGGCCAAAGTCAATGTGTTGAAAACGGAAGCCATTACAACACAATGGCGTCTATGGCAATCAGAAAATTAGCACGCAAAGAACCAGCTACGGAAGTTATAGTACTCTGGGTATCCCCTGAGACAAGATACATCCGCGTTGGGCCCGTCGATTGATAGCGTTACAATTTTATCATACGGTTATTTCATTAGTATATATAACAATCAGAGGCACGGAACTACACAGTTTTGGCCTAGACACCCACAACCCACAAACACCCCCACAATAATGTGTACGGCCGGTCACACCCGGTACCACAAGAAATGTACAAAATGGCGCCATACGCAACATTGGACAACAAACATGTTTGACATATGCACTCCTGTCTGGCATCTCTGGACGGTAATGTTTAGTGGTATATGTGAAACAAGGAGATAGTAGTTTGTCCAACACTTACCTACAAGGTAACTATTCGATAGTCTGAATCCAATGTGTGCTAACCTGGTACGTATACATATGGGTTGAACCTGCACGAAACACCGGTGCAGCCCAGTAGGCAATACACATGGGAACATGAAGACAGTGGATACATCATTTAACAGGGGGTGTAGTGGGGGTGTGGTCATAAGAATGCTCTCTGATTGGTCATCGTGGGGGTGTGTCATCATAGTGGCTCTCTGATTGGTCATTGCAGGGGTGTGTCATCATAGTGAGTCTCTGATTGGTCATCGTAGTTGCTCATCGCAAGGACTGATTGATTTTGCCTATATATTACCATTGCAGCTGGATTTGAATTGCACTCAATCATAGTTACAGTAAGGATGTTCTGGGAAGCCTAAAGCTGATTTATCTTTGTACAATGTACTGTATACTTAAGATAAAAATAGAAAGTGCAAAATTTCAAAATTTTACCCAATCTACACTTGATTACCTTTTCATTTAGGCTGAAAAAACGGGAGCATGTGGTATTGTGCACGGTTACCTTGCGCAATGATAGAGTACAAATTAAGGTGTTTTCATTGGGTCAATTAATTTCCCTCATCGTTGACCTTTTTATTTTCGGTCTGGATGTATGATACAGTTGATTAATCCAGGCGTCATGCAACAATCCTAGGTTGATAAATGATTCATAAGCAAAATTTTCTTAAAACATCTGTTCACTTAAAACACTTTTTTTAATTCTCTTACAACACTGTTGCACTGTTTACTGACTCTTTGGAGTATAGTGATCAAATAGTCCAAGGCCAACAAATTTCCGTACACTAGCTTCATCTATATTGACATCATGTTGAAAATGGACATGAAATACAACGATCATTCAATTGGCTGTTACCAGCAAAGGAAGTCACCTTTCCTAAGCGTAAAAGACAAGGTGTTTACTTGATGGAAATAGATTTCGTGTTGACAACTTCATGATTTCTTCCCAGTATTTAGAGGCGACGTCATCATCTAAAAATAGACTACCAGAACAAAGGAGCCATAAGTTAGATGTGAAAAACAAGAGTGTCACAGTTGAAATGAAATAAACAATCATCATAACTTTATATGTACCCACGGAATTATTCGTACCCTTGTCAAGCAATGACCATTACAAGGGGTATGAATGATTTTGTTGTTAGTTGTCGGTCTTACAATATATGTATACCTGTTGGTGGTTAAAAAGTGCATTTGAGCTAAATCACCACATCCGACTAGCTTGGACGGAAAACAACGTGTCAAGTTACGAATGGATAGCAAATTGCGCATCAGCAATGTGAGGGAGCTCAAAGATGAGCTGGGCGAAACACACCCGACAAATGCCAGACACACCTGAGTAAATCCAACATAAGTCCAACCGAGGGGATGTATATATTTAGAAAAATCACACGTCACATAACCACACGTATATCACAACGCTTCTGTTTGCCCAACAGACACTTAGCTGTAGAACATGGTTATGGCCACTACGACTATCTTCAAGAAAATCTGGCGATGCACTGTTATACGTATACTGAATTGAAATACGTAAATGATCACATACATGTAGCTATAGCTTGATTAATATTTTACAATCATACCACCACGGGGTTGGGGTTTTGTGCGCGTAAGAAATGTGCGCGTGAAAACTTGCGCATGAAAAATCTGCGCGTGACAATATGCAAATTAGCTGATTCCCAAGGGATTCAAAAAGTTTTTGCAGTTTTAAACTTAAAAAGCTCAAACAAGATGGCACAGAATGGAATTAAGTATTGTATTGTTGCATTCTAGGGTACAAAGTCTCGATCTGATTGATTTTCAAGTGATTTTCAAATGTTAAGTTTTCACGCGCAAAAAAAGTTTGAAATCTGCGCGTGAAACAATTTGCTTCAAAAAAGATGAAATGAAGCTTCTAGAATGGAGAAAAACCTCAAATTGTAACATTTTACAATATAAAACCTCATACAAGTAATTTTTCCATGTATTTGTGAAATTAATGGGATTTTGGATTGTTCAAAATATGCAAATGAACCTATTCCCAAGGGATCTAAAAATCAGGATTTCTTCAAACCAAAAATTCTGGTTACATATGGGAAATTATATCATAGGATCAAATTTTTCTGCCTTAGAATTCCTTGCTGCACATTTTCTGACATATTTCAGGAACTTTATTTTTCACGCGCACGCGCAAATTCTCCACGCGCAGAAAACCCGTTCCCCCACCACGGATCATGTTGAGGATATTTTTTTCAACAGGCCAGGACAAATATTGCGATAAGCTCTCGGGATCAAGCGCGAGCATAAGTTGGTAGGCCAGGGCAAACAAATTACTGGGCCGGCATATAAATTTAGTTCCCAAATGGGATAGACCAAGCAATGTATACAACCAGGCCAGGTACGAAGGTGTCCTGATTTGGCACATACACGATGTGCCACAAATGCTCTCGAATGCCAAGTCCGGAAAAGCAACCAGCCTGGACTCCCCTCCTTTCTACACCAGCCGTACAGGGTACAAGATGTGCGAACGGAGACGGGATGGGGAAGGGCACTCATGTCAGCCTGTTCTTCGTCGTCATGAGGGGGCACTACGATGGGCTACTGCGCTGGTCTTTCAGGCAAAAGGTGAGCCTATATTCAAATCATCATCTTATGCCATAGACTTTCAATTTGCCGTTAATTACAGTGGAAAAATACGGTGTTTTTCCCATCTAGATACAGTTGCTAGAAAACATGCGTCATGTGATATAAGCGTATCGTTATCACGAACTGAAACGCACACCGGTATCACTTTGTTTCTTCGTTATATGATATCTTGCACGTTTTTCCACGAGGATTTGCCCGCGTATTTTATTTACAAAGTAAGAAGGATCTGTGTGTCCACAAGAAACAAGTGCACATACATAAAGAAATTGACAAATCCACGATAGACAGGATGCATGGTTAGCTTTCCCTGACATGGGATGTTAAAATTCAGCTTGGCCGGAAAAGTTGGTTCGCGAGGGGACCGCCTCACATGCTCGTGGGAGAAAGTGCGCCTGGCCCCGAGGGCTGATCTCGTCATATTGACTGGCGCGCGTACCGACACATCCATGGCGACTGTCCGCCACAATAAAGGTGGTATCTCACTGCACTTTGGGCACCGGTGCGGCACCGCGGGGTTCGAAAGTTTACTTAACGAATTTCAGAGATTAAAAAAAAAAGAATTTTCTTACGTGTATTTTGCTGTCTTCTAAGTCATACTTTTACGTATTAGTATATTACATGATATCTAAATTATAAAAGATCGGCGAAAATAACACAACAGTGCCGAAGTGAACTACTAGTAACCCCACAGTGCTGCACCGATGCCCCAAAGTGCAGTGAGATACCACAGCCCATACTAGCTACTCTCCAAGCAGCGGGGAAGATTGTGACTTTTTCCTCATGTTTTCCGTGTACAGCAAAAGGGAGATACGAGAAATCCTCCCCACCTTGGAGAGTAGTGCAAACGTGAACGTGGCTGTGAGCAAGCATGGGACCTCTTGCTTAGAAACGCCTCAATTATTACTTGATGATGATTCCGATCACACCAAGCTAAAAACACAATGTCCTTGATCACACTTCAGAGTTAATTTGTAGCAAGCAAGACAGCATGTTTTTGTCAACCTCTTTTCACAGTAGGCTTGACCAGGTACAGGGACTAATTTTGCAGGAGGCACTCGTATTGAAGTACCCAATCATTAATAGAATAGCAAGATAATCTTACCGTAAATTCAGGCTAAAATCTATATGAGGAACGTACGGCGTACGTGCAGCTCGCGTCCTAGGTTGTAGGAACTGACTGGTCCCGTCCGACGATCCCGAGAGGCAGAGATAATGGGAACTAAACCGCGGCAGCGCAGTTGCAACACTGTCTCTGATACGTACCGTCACTCAGAGGCGTCCGTCTACTTTTAATGAATGAATGACCTTTATTGTACATTTGTGCTCAAACAAGCTAAGTACAGGTCGTAGCGCTAGTGATAAGGTACAATTTTGACAAAAAAGGTATCTTATCATCTCTACATATGCTAATACATTCAAGTATGTACAAGTTCAACTTCTTCTCGCTTCTTAAAACAGTTATAAACATAAGGACAAATGGAATCAATAATATATGGCTTATCTAATTGCATGAGAAATATAAATTTTTCCGTGGTATTCAAGTATCGGAAATTTGGGAACATAAGTTGTATATTTTCAAAAAGGACGTTTCTTTCGTTGTTGTATAAAGTACATTCAACAATAAAGTGACACTCATCCTCTGTCTTATTCAAGTTACAGTATTGGCAGATTCTTTCTTCCAGAGGAATGTGGTTATGTCGGCTTTTTTCAATGTGGAGTCTATGTGAACTAATGCGGAGCTTTGTGATGGCTGTTCTGTGCCGAATGTTTGCAATCTTTAAGTAATTCTCGTCGTTGTAAGTAGTTTTAAGTAATCTGTATGTTCGTAATTTGTTGTTGCTGCGCATTGCTGTTACGAAAGATTGAAGGTACATATCTTTTAAACGTTGGTCGATGGATGGAATTATTTGTGATGGATTTAGGACAGATGATATGGGAGAGTGCCAGACATAGCCAAAACCACATTCCTCTAGCGTCTTGCGGACTCCAGAAGCCCAGCATTTAGCGCCTAATGTGTCCAGTTTACGTTGACACAAAAGAGCGTCTGCTGATAGACTATCAGCTGGCACGTTCTGGCGTACTCTAATATACTGTTTGATGGCGTTAAGGGATGCTTCTAGTTTAAGAGGGTGTCTTCCAAGTTCTGCCATTACGGCCAGGTTACATGCGGATCTGGGGACATTCAATGATTGTTTACAAAATTTTAAATGGATAGCTTCAATTGGTGATGATTTTGGAGTTTTGAATGAACCCCATATTTCCGAACCATACAACAAAATAGGTTTCACGCATGTGTCAAATAGCTTGCTTCTTACGGATATAGAAGCGTCGGCTTTGCCAAGGGATTGGTTGATTCCATAGAGGGCTCTCAGGCCTTTGCTGTGCAGATATTTGTTATTTGCCTTGAACGTGCCAGCTGAGTTTACAACAATGCCCAGGTAGCAATAATTTGTAACAATTTCTACTACATGTCTTTTATATAGAAAAAGGCAGTCTTTTGGTAGGCGGCCACCTTTCGTAAATACAATGACTTTAGTTTTCTTTAGATTAACATTCAACTTCCATGATTCACAATAATTTTCTAATCTACTTAGAGAAGTTTGCAGACCCTGTTGAGATTCAGACAAAAGTACCAGGTCATCTGCATATAATAAACATGACACTTTCTTATCGTGCAATATAGGAGGGTTACAGGAATGGTCATTAAACACATCTGGTAAATCACTTATGAATAAATTAAACAAAGTTGGACTAAGATTACAGCCTTGTCGAACCCCACAGTTAGTTACAAAAGTTTCGGTAAGACCGTGGCTAGTTTTAACACAATTTGTTGTTTTGGAATACATGTCTTTTATAGTGAGTAGAAATTTCCCTCCTAATCCAAGTTTGTATAATTTCAGTAGAAGGCCTTCTCTCCAAACCGAGTCAAACGCCTTGCTAAAATCTACAAAACAGGCATAAATTCGTGCGTTTTTGCTCAGATATTTGCTAACTAAGGTGGATAATACGAAAAGGTTGTCAGTTGTTCTAAAGTTCTTTCTAAAACCGGCCTGTTGTGGTTTGAAAAGGCTGTAATGTTCTGCATAATTAACTAGACGGGTATTCAGGATAGATGAGAATAGTTTTCCCAGACAACTAATTATTGAGATTCCCCGATAGTTGTCTGGGACAGAAGTGTCCCCGGATTTATGAATGGGTACAATATGACTTAGTGACCATTCTTTAGGGAAGTAACTATTTTGTAGACAGGAATTGAAAAGATGTAGAAGTGGTTTCTTTAGGATATGTTTTCCACATTTAAACATTTCATTATTAATCATGTCGCCACTGCTAGATTTTTTGTTTTTTAGATTTGATATAGCGGTGTCCAATTCTTTCTCTGTTATAAGGGAGTCTAATATGGAGCTCTCCATTGGGATTGTATTTGAAGGGGATGAAGTGTCTACGTTTTCAGTGGTTGAAGCGTCTATGTTACAGAAACCATTTGTTAAATGTTTGTCCAGGTTACTAAAGTGCTGTAACCAGTCCTCTTCTGATATTTGGCTACTCCCAGACACTTTCTCAGATTTCAACTTATTCAATAATTTCCAGAACGCAGTCGGGTTTCTTTCTCTGAGTGAAGATAGTTGATTCATTATCTGTTGGTGAAAGTCACGTTTTTTCTTTTTTACCAGCTTTTTGTAGTCTTTTCTTGTTTTAAAGAACCTTCCTCTTATTTCTGGGTTAGATGGATGTTTTTCAAGCAATGTAGCCAGGTTTTTTATTTCACGTTTCATTTGTATGCAGGTTTTATCGAACCATCTTTTGTTTTGTCTTTTCCGTGGATGTTTTCTTTGTCCTTTCAAACTCAAACAATTGTGACCAACATCTCTTAGTAATGAGCTAAATTTGGAGACAATGTTTTCTATTTAATAGTACGCACCCACTTGGTACGCACCGTGCACTGAATGCCCCGGCATGTTATGGGCGGAGCTTATGTCATGTGACACAAGTTAAACATCCACCAGTTGTCGACGTTGAACCTGTAGTTGAGTGGAGCCGACCACCACTTCCTAAGGATTAGCTACATATCTAAAATGTTTCAGTCTTTACACTAATAACGTGGCATGATGAAGCAATTTATGGTGAACAAGCTACAAAACAAATTTAAGAAAAAAAAAAACAGCAAGACAAACGTGTATATAAACTGAGTCTCAGGCTAATTGACTGAACAGTGACCAGAATTGGAGTTGTTTACAGCCTTGATTTTATGCTCTGAATATTGCGACGTCGACTTTAAGCTGTTTCTCCTAAACCATCCAATCACAGCTTGGTGCTTTCCAGATTGTTCCTATGGGCGTTTTGTCGTCGAAGATTTGTCCATTGATTTCTTACAACGTATTTACCTCCATTCCAACCACAATTACAAATTGCACACTGAAAGAATATATTATAGATAATTTGACGGGAAGACTAGAATATTTGGTGATACACAGAGCAAGGCAGGTGAGAGAACAGCTCTGTCTAGGTGTCTGTTTTCAAAGTTACCATAAATTGTCCAATGTCTATCCGGATATGCCCCATGCATGTGTTATCAAATATCTTTTAGACAAAATAGTTTCAATGTGGCCCGTGTTCGCGAATTCACCCGTGTTCGTGGAGGCGGGCGTTGGCCCTAAGCCAGCGAAAAGCAAGATGTTGGGACAGGTGAATAGGCTTGGCCGAACATACAAACCTGTCCTACATGCTTGGTCTCATGTGCACTCTTCAAGTGAACAAAGAGAGCAGAACACCTTGTCACAGACAATTACTTATCAATGGGCTGCAATAATCCGGGATTTTCTTTCGTATTATTGAATAACACTGGATAACATGTAGTTTACACTCAGAGATTCCTTTTTCAGTCCGCTTTGAATGAAACAATTGTTGACACGCAATAAAAGGATTATTGACGCTATTCAGTCAATCGCGTGGTCACAAACAGTGAATGTAGTTGTTTGCCTGAGGTTGGGTTACGGAAGACTTAGCAGGCCTGACGGCTTTTTCGGTGGCGTGTCAACAATCAATAGATCGTTACACCGCCAATCACTTTATCGCAAGTAGTAGGGAGCACGCCTCCAAGCATGGCTTCCCCAATCAAGCCACGATCGACGGCCGCGCACCCTCCCTGCAGTCACAGGGACCCGGATCCTTGTGGTTTGGCGGCTCGCTACGAAACCAGGAGGCGCATTGTTGTGGCGCTATTTACCCCTCAGGATATATAGATATATTTGTGTCGCGGATATTTCTGGCCGGAGCACTAGTAACAGAAAATCTACAACTTTGTAAGATTAGAGGCGTTGCGAAAGCTACGGAAGCTATAGACCATCATTAAGGGACGTCAAAAACATGATTTATTTGACGGTCACGAAGTAAACAAGCTAGGAGGTCACATTCCCTATGAAGTGTTAAAAACAAGGTGTGTTTACTTGACGGAAATAGATTTGGTGTGATCGACTTGAAAGTTTCTTTTCAGTCTTTGGAGGCGACGTCATATCTAAAAATAGACTACCAGAGCAAAAGAATCACTAGCTAGATGTGAAAAACAAGAGTGTCACGGTTGAAATGGAATAAAGAATAATCACAGATTTATCATAACATCTGAATTTTGCATCACCCGACAAAGCAATGACAATTATAAGGGCTGTTGATGATTTTAGGAAAAATTATAAGTCACATGATAAGACATACATCACAACGCACACAAGCCTTAGATTGAACAACAGTTTTTGTCCAGCTTCAGTAGTCCAATCCAGTAGCAAAACGTTAACAGGCACCCAGCTGTAGACAATGGTTACGGCCACTATTATAATTATTATAAGAATTATCTTCAAGAAAATCTGCCCGTGCACACCTGGCTTTGAAAATTTGATAATTCATACACTCCCAGCAAAGGTTCTACTCCGGCTGTTTCTGACGTATTTTGGCGTAAGTTTTTATCGGGTGTAATCGTTTTTATCGGACTGTCTATTTTGTACCGCTCTCTTTACGTCTCGCGGCCACGAGACATCGAGAAAATGGTACAAAATAGAAACAGAACTGCAGTCAAACACCTATCATCGGCAGGGAGGCCTACATTGCCTCACCGGAGGCATAGTCACCTCATTTTAATACTGACGGATTTATACTAAGATTGAATCACTCAGATCTGGGGGAACGTAAAATGCAGTACAAGAGATTACATATAGAATGAATGAAGACCTTCATTGTACGTTTTTGCTTTCTGACAAGCTAAGTACAGGTCAAGGTGAGTAGTATACATCTCCCTATATAGCTAGTGAAGTACAATTTGTGTAGGGTGTGATACATGACAAAGACTACAAAGTCAAAAGTATACTAGTATGCACAGGTTCAACTTCTTCTCGCTTCTTAAAACAGTTGCAAATGTAGTTGCAGGTGGAGTTTAGAATACATGGTTTCTCTAATTGTATGAGGAATGTAAATTTTTCAGTGTTATTTAAATATAGAAAGCATGGAAACTTATCTTGTACATAATTGAAGAACACATTTCTCTCATTGTTGTATAACGTACAGTCAACAATAAAATGACACTCGTCTTCTATCTTGTTTAAACTACAATATTGGCAAATCATTTGCTGGAGAGGAATGCGGTTGTGTGTATCAACATGCAGTTTGTGTGAACTAACACGGAGTTTTGTGATGGCCGTTCTATGTCGATTGTTTGGGATACTAAGATATTTCTCCTCGTGGTAAGACGTTTTGAGTAATCCATATGTGCGTAATTTGTTGTTATTACGCATTTCTGTTGTGGATTGGAAGTACATGTCTTGAAGAGCAGCTCTTGTCCCAGATCAAAGAAATGCACCTTTATCTTTAATTTTCGTCCACTTTGAAGAACTAGGTTGGTCTAACTACACTCAGTCTGGCTCTTGTTCTTCTCACTGAATGCACCATGCACTGTGTCGATCTCTCATGCTTTTAATTTGTATCAAATAGCTGCATGGTTGGTCACCTGTTGGCGGGGCCTCTGGCATGACAGTGAGGTTAGTGCGCATTCACACTTGGGCCCAAACAAGTCCATTCCGTGGAACGCGTTTGTTTCACAATAGCAAGACTTATCACCTCACTGCCCACGGTGCCAGGTTAACATAGTTCTCTTGTACTATCAACGCGAAACCTAGCCGTGCATGGTTAGCCAGTACTAGTTTAAACAGTACATAACAATCCTTTGTTCATACCAAATCTGACGATGAAGGTGTTTCAAGTGAAAGAAACGCGGGTAAACATGTCATTGTGTTGTTGGTCTAACCCGCCCACGCATTCTGGGTGTCTGGGTCGTGGCGTGTTGTGCAACCTAAATTTAGACGTTTCTCGCCTTCGTTACTCTTGTTACGTTCTCTGCTCTGTTTACTGATTTACGCCATCCTTCGTAAATGGGAAAATGGCCTTTTCACGTAGGCAGCGAGCCACAATTTTTTAAAGACATAATGACTATTTCTTTTAGTCTTACCTGTACATGATAGTGATGTGCCAAGCTACGCTCCTTTTTACTGCTATTGTTAGCTGCCTTCACAAGTCTTCCAGAGTATGGCCTTGCTTTAATAGAAACACACTAAAAACACCTATCGGAAATACAAGTAACGTAAATACCGTCGCATTCTACGTTGAAGTATTATAATATAATGGTATTGTAACACTGTGGTGAGAGGAATGCAAGTAACCGACGACGACTGTTTTAGCTGACAGGGTCTGCATTCGGCATTGAGAGTCCGTCCAGTGACCTTACAAGTTAAGCTTGCCTAGCCCAGTAAACAGGTCAGAACAACAATTGCTTGTTTGACCGGATGGATTGTAACAGAACAGTGACTTACCGCTTATGGAGCACAAGCTTTGTCGATTTGTCGAGGAGTAGCTGAGGATGAACATGCAAACAGAGTTATATTATTTCTATCCCCACACACATTGGATGTCGTGTATAGGAATGGTCCCCAACTGGATGAACGAGGGGAAATATGTTTCAATGGCACCTTGATGGCACACAATTCCGAGGGCCAACTAGTCTCAATGTGAAAAGAACAGTGACTTACCGCTTATGCAGCGCAAGCTTAGATTTGTCGAAGAGTAGCTCACTCAGAGTTGTGGCCCCCCACACGTTGGCATGTATATGAGTAAGGATAGGAGTGGTCCCAAACTGGATCAACGAGGTGAAGTCTGTTTCACTGGCAGCTTGATGGCACACACACAAAACCCGCGGCCAATCACCACACCTGGTCTAAATGAATGTCGGACACTTCGGCACATGGACACTTCGGCTCCCTGGCAATCAGGACATTTCGGCCCCACGCCGAGGACACTTCGGCCCCAAGCCGAGGACACTTCGGCCCCGGGTCCGGTCCACGATAGTTATCTAACACGTAGCCCGAGCTGAATACATAACGTATAATTTTAGGACGTATGATTTTACTTGTACAGTATATTACATAGTGTTTTCCTGTCTACTCGAGAAAATCGCTGGTAAGTGTGTTTGCTATTTTTCAATACTTATTTATTTGTTTCAAGACTTAATGCTCAATATGTTTAATCGTTGCGTTTCACATAGCTTTTCGATTAATTTGCACATTGCACAGCATGCCCACGCACGTAAGAACTAGCGGGGCCGAAGTGTCCTCTGAACCTGGGCCGAAGTGTCCTCGCCCTGGGGCCGAAGTGTCCTGGACTTGGGGCCGAAATGTCCGGGCCGAAGTGTCCATGTGCCGAACTGTCCTGATACCGGTCTAAATGTGAGCATTCAGTTTTTCCTAATAGGGTTCTGTGGTTCCTGTTTGGACCTTTGGAACATATATACTGACGTAGGTGACGTGGACCAATCACCACACCCAATGGGCACAAGGCACACGCTATGGAGCCCAGACCCAACAACGATTCGTGCCCATAGGGTCTATGCTAAATGCTGATTTCAACAGCCTGTTTCATCTTTAAGTTAGTACTCGGTACTGACAGTATATGTTACTTCAACTCCTTCCAGCATTGAGTCTCTACTTTTTAGATAAGAGAAGATAGGATGAATGGTTTCTCTAAAGCAGTCGACATAAGTCATTCAGGGGACCAAACCAACTAAAGATGTGCAAGTATTCCGTATCATGACAATAAGAATTGTAGGAGAATCAGTACTACTTGCGATTCCCGTCCTACCAAACATTTATGATAAAATTGTTGGCCTTGAATATTGGTAGGTTTTTTTTAGGCAAACATTCATGACCAGGAAATGTTTCAGCAATAACAGCAGCGTTTATTGTAAAGTGACAGCAAAACATTGAATGGAATCTATAGACTAAGAATAGGCCCACCAAAATGTGAAAAGAACTGACGCATACAAAGCAATAATAGTTTGGGGTTAAAAGTTAGCTTTAACGTTCGACGTGAAAACAGAAATCATTCTGAATCGGTGGACTGTGCATTCCGTGACAAAAACTGGAAATTTGTGTTGGAAACTATCAGCTCATCATTGGTTCAGTCAGAGTAACTTTGGTAGTACATTTAGCTGTTAGCAGTACATGGTAAGTTGGTAACCCTTAACATTGATCCCCCCCAAAAATATATGAAAAATACACTTCTAAGATAGTTGCATTATGTATGAGAGTGATATCTACACACACTATGTACAGCGATTCGTTTGTTGGGAGCATCTACTGTACAAGCTATAGATTTTTACTACAGACTACACAGAACTAGCCTCCTTCACCGGCCTCTCTGGGAAGCTTGGCAATTTTTTTGGGATGGGGGGGGGGGGGGTGTTAGGTCGATTCGCGATTTTTAACCGGTAATATTATGCCGGGAAAGGAATATATGCCGGGAAAGGAATATACACCGGAAAGCTTGTACGGGCTAGGCGAAATTGGCTTCCCAGTACCCGATTTCGCCTAGCCCGTACAAGCTTTCCGGTGTATATTCTTTTCCCGGCATAATATTCCCGGTTAAAAATCGCGAATCGACCTAAAACCCGCCCCCCCCCCCCCAAAAAAATTGCCAAGCTTCCCAGAGAGACATGAACCTGGACCTGATTGTCTGTGGAAACTTGAGAACTGGCAATACTCAAAACAATGGTAATTGGTCAATTCTGCTACAAAGGAATCTGTTTGGTGGATTATTGGACCACTGCATTTTAAAATCCCATCTCCATGTAATAAAGGCTAACTGTCTCTGTACCTTTGACTGTAGAAACTTGGTGCAATTGACTATAAACTCTACTTGACTTCGCTCTTGTTGTCTTCTTGGCCCCCCGGTTAGACCCCAAATGGCTGCCGACATTGTGTGTCCATTTTGTAATTGGCGAAACCTGTTCCTCTGTTTTTTTTTCAGGTCTGTTTTTTTCGGATTGGTCCAAGAAGAAAAAAATGTTTTGCACCCGTATGATGTACTGGTCCCTACACCTAACTGTTGGTATACCATACTATGTATGTGTGTTTAGTCCTATGTTCAACCTTCCTAGTGGCCACTTTGATTTCATACTGAAGGCAACTTTTTTTTTTGGCCACACTTTGTTTTATTCGCTCGCTCGCATCAGTTTTGGAGTTCCCGGAAGATGTCATCCATATAATCAAATCAACATGGCCTAACCAGTGAAAATTGTAGATATCTACCGTCTGAACCTTGCAATTAGTTGCGATTAGAACTAGGGCTAAACTAAAGTATTAAACCCATGTATCTGTAAGTAGTACATGATTCTGGACATGAAGACTTTTTGAATACTGAGGTGAAAACATTAAGATTTCAGGCCATTTCTATATAAATAAATGTACACGTCTATACAAGCTGCTGATATACATATAGATTGGCCCAGAATCTTCAGGTGGGATTTGGTGCTTTGATTTAGTTTAGTTTATGTCAGAGGTGTCCACGATGATTTTCAAGAAAATCGCATCATCGCGTACGTAGGCATGGCGTGTGCTCTCCAACTGACTGAGTGGCACGAAGAGAGGACAGCCACTAGCGATGTTCATATCGCTTGTCGGGCGCTTGAAGGAAGAAGATGTTGGGTCGGGGCGGAAGGCGTCAAGCACGTGCTCACGGTTGTTCTGATCCAACAGCATGAAGGTCACCTTCTGACGGAATGGCCAGCGGAGTAACCCATCAAAGTGCCCCCTCATCAGGACGAAGAACAGGCTGATGTGGCTGCCCTTCCCCATGCCATCACCGTTCAGGTAGATCCGGGCGCACATCTTGTATCCTGTACGGCTGGTGTAGAAACATGGTGAGTAGATGGAGGTTGTTTTACCAGTGATGGCGTCGTGACGTTTTCTTGTGAAGTCTTGGATCTTCCACAGCAAGGTGGCATCGTAGGATGTCATCTCCAGGGATGTGATACGGAGATCCTGCTCGGCAAGGGCCACGTCTTTGAGGGCGATGATTCGCTCTTGAGACTTCATCTTACGCTCAATGGACTCGATGATCTCTCGGTCCTGGCGTCGCTGTCGCTCGTATGCCTCGATGGTGGCCGAACACTTCTCAATCTCACGATTGAGGACAGCAACTATATCCTCAAAAGTGGCGACCCTAGCCTCCATGGCTTCATGCTTATGCTCAATTTCTTCCATCATACTAGCAATCTGCTCCATTCTGTTCTCAAGCATCTTTACAAGCTCTGAATCAGGCTCTGCCCCACCCCTCAGCTTCGATACTGCGGCTACCACGACGTTAAACATATCAGTCAAACTTTTAATGTGCACATCTTGCTGTTGCCCACACTGCAGCCTACCGCCTGGTGTCTTCATCAGCGCTGATGGCTGTGATGAAGCTCCCTGTTGAAGTGGCCCCATGACTTGACCACTGACAGTCGTAGGAAAGTCCACCACGCCGCAGTTGGCACCACCCTGAAATAGATAACCGCACTCAATCCAGTTAAGGTGTATTGCCTGTTGATCTCGTATGGTAGTTTTTACTGTGCGCGAATTACTATTCATATTCACTTTCATGTGAACAATAGTGTGAATAGCTCATGATCAGACACAGATTCAGTTTTTATCAATAGCTAGTCACGTGCACAGCTGCCAATTTTTATGTGTTATCTAGTAGCAAGCCGCAATAATCCCAAACTTACAGGTCTCCTGATGTGCCTTAAATGTCATTAAGATGTATTCAAAAAACATTCATTGGAAAGCTTTATTTACATACTGTTGTGCTTAGCCCTAGGCATAGGGCATGGGAACTTTTCACATTGATAGGATATGCGAAAGTCAAGTAACCTGAAATTTGGTATGTTGTCCATAGGGCACACATGTATCATGTATCACGGGACCTCCTCACATTTTTATGCACACCTATTTTGGGATTTGGGGATTGGCTATTCCAAAGCCTACAATGTGGGTTCCTGCGTCATTATTCGTCATGTCAAGTTCCTTTTCTCGTTAACATCCCGTTTTTCCTGTTTCGAAAATAATATTTTGATTTTAGTGTCTTTATATTTACTTACATCATACTGATGTACTTGGCCTTGTATGAGACTGATGAGGGTGTGATACTTGTCCAGCACAAGGCTCAGGTGATCCGCCTGGTGCTTGGCGATGTGGTCATTCAGTTTCTCACGTTCCAGCTGTGATGATGATGAATACATTTGGTAATCAGCAAAGCATGTAACCAAAACCCACACTGACAGAATGGAAACAAAAAGCTACCATACCATGAGGAAAGTTTGTGATGTTATAGCTCATATCTGTGGCAGTTATAATATCTAACGAGCATTTTCGTACCCAATTGTGTTTTGACAACACATTCTGTACTTCAATACATTATGCATCGTAGTGACTTCAAGGCTTAATTTTCCAACATACCTTTGCAGGACATCCGACGATAGCAAATGGGCAGGCTACTTTCAGCCTTCTGCAATCTCCAGTGTTTTCATCCTGATGTTGCTGCAACTGTACAAAGGGACATTTATTGAATGTACATGTTCAAATAACAAAGGAATAATCAATTACATGTAGTTAAGCTTGGGACTGTTTACAAATTGTGCAAACGCAAAAGGAGCAAGCAGGAGAGAGCTGGAACATAATTGCTGAATACCATTTCTGACTATGAGTATGAAGATGTATGTATGTATGTATGCATGCATATATGTATGTATGTATTTCTGACTTCTGAAAAAGAGCTTTCGAATGCTCAGAAATACACAGTCATGTAGAGTTGAATCAGTACACTGACTTGACAAAAGGGAGTGTTGCTCATGGCATACTAACGTTTAATAGCTCAAAACTGATTCAGAACTAATGGCTAAATGCCTAATATCTCACTGTAGCCTTTCTGTCAGGCAATTTTCAATCGTCATCATTGAAATTTTGCTGGAGAAGTATAGCCAGAAGTTATTTGGCAGATAGACAGCATTTCGTAGATGTTACTAAAACTGGATTGACCTAACCCACATACCTGAGCCCTTGGTATCTTCTTCTTCCCACAGAAGTCACAGTTCACGGGGACTTGAGGGCAGATGAAAAGATGGTCCTGGGTAAGGTACAAAACAAGGTATTTCCTTGTATACCAAAGTATACCAAGAAAATGATGTATCTTTTGCCATTCGTTAGAATATCTAACGTTCAAACTCAAAGGAAATTTCATCTAACATCAGAAGTAACAAAGCAAGTGGTAAGTCCTAAAATATTACCTTTTCATCCTTCAGCAGTATTTCCTGTGCACAGTACTTGCACTTGACTTGTCTGACGGCACACTCCTTCTCCAGATGTGCAGCAAGGTCCATGCGCATCACCTGTTTGCCACATCCTTGCCTGGATCCTGGACATGAAATCAGGCCAAACTCACAGTTCTCCTGATGTTCCTGAAATCACAAAATTATTTTCTATGAAATCTAAATTGCCGGCTTTTCAATTATCACTAAAATTGAAGAAAATTCAAATTACATTGTGCTTAAACTCTCTCTTTATGTATTGCAGCACAGGTTGCTCACTACAAAGTGGAATCTGTGTCATCACTTGCAGTTACCAAAAATAAGTGGAGTTTTTACTAAGAGCAAGACATCAACCAATGCAGAAAATAGATATGAAACATCAGTTTAGCCAGATCTGGGATCTGGACATGCCTAATGAGGCCCGGACGAAAATCCTCTACTGCATGTCAGACTTTCAGATTGTCAGCAATACTTTCGATATCATATGAACAGCCTTTACTTTCCAAAGCCTTGGCCTATGCCTTTCACTCTTTTACACATCTTTTCTGTATCTTTTCTGCTGCAAACTGTTGTTATCTGCATATTTTCTGCTGTTCTCTCGATCTGCTGCTCCCTGTATTTTCTCTGCTGTTCCCTATATCTTCTCTGCTCTTCTGCTGTTCCCTGTATCTTCTCTATTCTGCTGTTCCCTGTGTCTTATCTGATGTCCTGCTGTTCCCTGTATCTTCTCTGCTGTTCTGCTATTCTCTGTATCTTCTCTGTTCTGCTGTTCCATGTCTCTTCTTTGCTGCAAACTGCTGTTCTCTGCGTCTTCTCTCTTGTACACTGTTGTTCAGTTGTTATATAAACTGTAATTTGCTGCACACTGCTGTATGTTTTCATATGACTCCACGTTATATAAATGGCACCATTGTTCTATGATGCACAAACGATATACTTACATCATACTGGCGTGCTTTCCCCTTCCATTCGCAGGCCTCAGCTGCATTCAGACACTTGACAGGAAGTTCACCAATGTCCCGCTTGAAAGCTCTGTCTGGAAATGCCTAGATGCACACACATGCAAATGTTAGGATATAAAATAGATCACAAGAATATATAGTCATTGTGCACATAAATAATCAAGCTTCCGCAAACGGTGCAAAAACTATGTTGCAAGTTGGATAGCCACATTTCGATTTGGTCTACTCTCCGACTCATATAATGGCACACTTAAAGTTAATGGAAATTGCACTTCCTGTGTGAAATAAGTATCATATCAAAGCGTATATCTTTTTGACCTTGACCTCAAACACACAAAATGATCACAGGAAGTGTCACAGTACAGTGACACCAGTACCCTAAAAGCTGCACGAAATGCCTTTACGTACGTTGGAATAAAGATTGTCTCCCTACCTGCTCAGGCTTGAGCAGAGAGTCCTCTGACTGTGTATCCTGTGGGCACTTCTTACACATCTGGATACCTGGCATCCTGTAGAGTAGATTGAGAACCCATACATGTACTTTAAGTATTTCAAGAAACAGATACACCTTGGTACGCTCTTGAAATTACGTGTACTACATTGTCTGTATGACGACAGCCTCTTCTGCAAAAGACACCATCTCTGGGTAAGCAGTGGAAGCAGATTCCCTATGACATGATTCTACACGCAGCTTCTCTTGTCTCAGAGGAGGTCGTGGATCCATGCCGACGAATTACTGTTCACATGTTTACCAATATGACTAGGCAGGTCAGCATCATCATCATCATCAGATAACTGGGCAGGTAGTTCAAATTTTGGCTTGAGATATTCATTCCAACCTTGCTGACTGTGTATAAAGGTTTCCTGATTGCTGTGCTTTGCCGTGCTTTTTCCTGCCTTCATTGAGGAAAATCATCTCTCTTTCATCAAAATCATCAAAAATCATCTCTCTTTTTATTTCTTCAAATAAGAATAGATATCAATGAACTAACATTTCCCCGTCAGTTCCTCTTTTCGAACAGCCAACACAGACCTGATTGTACTATTTAATTGAAGTAAATTGTACATTCATATATTCCACCTCAAACCCATTGTACTCAACCTTAAAGCAGTATATCAATGTAGAAGGAAACGGACATCAATGTTTATAAGTTTCAACATACCTGAAGATCTCATCCAAGCATGACTTGCAGTAGCGATGACCGCAGTAAGTCTGGAAGGGTTCCCGCAACACTAGGCGGCATGCTGGGCACAGGTACCTGTCTTCAACCCTGGCTTCAAATATCTCCAGTGGGTAGCCTGGCATGTTGGAGGCCTGTAACAAGAGTGGATGGTTTCCACGACATCTATTTACATATCAGCATAAAAAGGTAGAACACCGGTAACTGTTATGACATATGAACATGATTTAGGGAGATTCAGTTTCTTCAATGAAATTCGTTCATCGCCCTGTCAAATCTCTGCACCACAGCGACGCCGCAAACGTACCGCGGATTCAGTGAGATATCCCCTTTGATAAGACTTCACGCAGACCTGGTGACATCATTGTCGAACAAAATTCTACAGCAGTGAAGGAAGCGAGGAATGTACAAACTACTTTCTCGAGCTTAAGGAATGACCAAGACTAGCGAATATGTGCTTTTTGTAGCATGGCTGAAAATAGTAACTGAACACAACCTTTCCACTACTGGGTGTTAAATATATATGTAAAGCATACGAGTATATAAATACTGGGTTACTGAGGGCCAAGGTATACAAGGTTGCTTGTTGAGCGTTATCATGTTTAGTGTAACATTTACATTTGTAACATTCCTATCAATTCAACGAAGGAATAGGGCCACGATGATGTTCAAATTGTTCCATAGGGCGTAAAATATACAATAACCAAGAGTCTTTCAATATTGCTCCATTGTAATTTACCTACCTACCTCCCTACTTAGTCCTTCGCAATTTGCGAAGCTTGAAAGTACATGATACGTGGGTTACAATGGCACAGATTAGGCTAATGGTATCGGCTATATGAAATAAAAACTGTCGTACTATTTCTATTATTTGAATGGATATTTCTGATGAGTTTATTTGCATTTTCACCTGCAGTACACTAGTATGTTGTCTCTGCTGTTACGTATAGAATACTACCTGAAAAGGTCAAAGGTAAGGAGAACCATTCAGCCACGTATGGCTTTGTGGGTTGCTAAGATACAACCAATCGCAGTCCTGCTGATGATGTCGTGACCTCAGGTAGCAAAACAACGCTGGGCGCGTTCCTGACTCAGGTATAAACTGGGCGACAACAACAGCTGCTGCTGGCAGAATAAGGTACAAATTACGGTACGTTTTGCCTTGTCCTATGTGATCGAGTTGGTAAACACTTGTTGCTACAGGTGACTTACAAGTAATTGCTCATTTCAACTTCCTAATGATATTATCGAGAACACCGTGCGCGTGATTCGACAGAAAAACAGACTTAACGTTTCAGTCGAGCCCGTTCATATAATGGAATACCTTTTGCGCAAAACAGGGTGGGGTTCGTAACATAGGCTGCCTTCCTGCCAGAATCAGCGGTTGAAACAGATTCGCGTTGAAATGGTTGACATACTCTGAGTTATGTTGGGACCAGCCATATGGATCTAATAAATCATCGTTTCTGAACCAAGTAAGTGCGGTTTGCTTCATTTTGTTTTGTTTTGTATACAGTATGTGTTGGCACAGTTTCGTGGTATAATTAGATATATCAAGGCAGAATTAATAGTCCATACGCGTTGCTATCAACTTGGCAAGGTAATTGGATAGAGATGTGGTTTCACTGGGTTGGTCAGACAGAAAAGGCCAACATTTAAATTGTATTGATTAATCATGTTGGAAATAAACTATAACCGAAATATAATCAGAACCAACTACATCTCCAAAGTTTTGTCAGATTCACTGCAACATCGAAATGCAGGAACATAAAATCAACATGGACCCCACGATAGTGTGTTCAACGTAACGCCGACTAATAACATAGACAAAGAATGCATCTAATGCAACTTGCTGTGATCTCAATCTTTTGTGCATATTATTCCCACTTAAGTTTGGATGTTCCTGTCTCTAACCTCCAACGTACTCCTGTTTTACACCAGCCCCAAGCATAGACAGAGAGCTAAGACGTACGTGTTGGGTATCAAAGGCGTAGACGTTCACCATACATAAGGCATAAATCCACCGCCTATGAAGTGTTTACCGTGGCACGTCATTGCACATGAGAGTTTGTTTACCTTCACGACTTATTTGCAGCTAAATTCAGAGTGACTGCGCCGGTAACAAATATTACGACAACACTTGTTCCGGTATGTAGCACCTGTCAGGCTAATGATGGATCATTAAACATTGATCTTCCGCGATGCGCAGTTGATCACGAAATTACGTCATCTTTTCAGTCTACAAAGTGCCCAGACCACGAGATAGCTATCTTTTGTGTTAGATTTAAATTAGATTCTTGAACGAGTTCATCAACTATATGAAACATTTAGGGTGATACTGACATTTTGATTATCTGTAAAGATGCCGTATATGAGTGATGACTTCTTTATTTCTGCCTTCGACAACTACGTATAAATATATACATTGTCATTGTCATTGAATATCATGCAAAATGATTGGGCCTAATCAGTACCAATGTTCTAATTCCTAAACCATGCATATGTCCTCCTATAACACAATTTAGCTGATGTAGGCAATCGACAACAACAAGTACTTGAACGTGTGAGACAGCGACTTGACGCTTGATACGGGGAACACCCGATATCCTGACACAAGGTTGTTGCTATGGTCGTCGTTTGTTGTTTTAGGCCTCTCTGTTTATGTCCCGGGTGTGGTCTCTATGGTAATTACCATATTTACTTCCTCTAGATACATGTATATACTTCGCCCGACGTATTCTGAGGATGTCCACAAGTTGTTAGCCTTGGACGTTAGGAGCCACAGGAGCAAATAAAGGCTACACGTAATATCTGTTATACATTGTTTTCAAAGGGTGCACCAAAACTAACCAATCTGTTTACGTCATACGTTCAAACAAGGAGGTTGAATAATTCTTGAACAAATCACTTCGTATCCACACATTCAGACGCAAGTGGGTCGTTGAAATAATGAACATTAAGGAGATTGTGGTCACTGTTGTGGTCATTCGGTAACTGCAAGTGATTTAGTCGTATTGTTTAATCGCAACCAGACAAACAACAATGGTCGACAAGCTTGTGGCGTTTGTGCTACGTATCATGTGACCTGCCAATGCATGGCGCGAAATTGTTCGGGGTGGGTGGGTTTCGTGGCGGTTCATAATTATCATAGAAACCACCCATATTCCGGGTTGAAAATGGACTAAAATGACTCTTGCACCATTCTAGATATAAATAGTAATTGTTATGTCGGTCCAGATTTCCACATGCGCAGAAAAAAATCTGGATCAAACGAAAGAGTGACTGTCTTGGGCCACTTAGGGCAATTTGGCGGTTGATTCCGCACCTCTTATTGCATTGTCGGAGTCCTATGATTCACATGACAGTCCCCCTGTCTCGTAGATCAGTCAACAAATAGCCCGAACATGTTATCAAAAGTCTTGTGCTATGCACATGCAATATACGTACATCTATACCCTCCAGAACACTAACCTTTCCAGTGTTGACCGACAGTTGTTTCAGTGGGCGCGTGGCGTGAGGAGCGGAAGCGTGGCGCGGGGAACAGAGGCGCGGGAAATGCCCATGCTTGCACATGCGCAGTAGCTTGATGCCGGAATAAGGCCTCAGAACAAGGCATTTACAGTTCTGGTATAAAGTTGTGCGTCGCAGTACTTGAAAAGGGCGTATTTATTTTTCAGTGTACAAAAGCGTTTTGGAAAGTGCTGAATGGTTGAGGAATACAGCAGATTTGAGACCGCATATGTTGGATTTCGATGTTTCTTTGGTAGCCGTGAATTTGCGCATGTAACTGGGTGACTGCATATGCGTTGCAGTTCCATAACCTCTGTTGGGTCAAATGATCAGATCAAATATTTTAAGATATTTTGTAAAATGTACGATGAACTTATATCTATACTTAAATGTATCAAATTCTTGTAAATTCATTGTATATGTGCACCCTGATGTTAGCTCAATCTTTAGAACATTGTATCACAGCCATTATTGGACAGTCATAATTTGAAGAAGAAAAAATCTGCCGATAAAATAGCAAATTCTTTTAGTCCGGTTGATGTGTTGATTCAAAACACAATACAGACCTATACCTCTGTACATTATGTTAAGTATTGTATCTTGATTTAACAGTCTGACTAAAATTTCAGCAAATGTAATAATCATATTATTATCAAAAAGATTTCTTCAGAGCCAAAATAGTTCTGGCTTGAGGTCAAGGGTCAGCGTTTTCAGTCTAATGTAACGAGCCTGGGTTTCGGCATTGTTCCTGAAGACCCACGTGTGGTGTACGAGGTTGTGTAACTCAGAGGTAAGCAAACCAGACTCGTCTACACTTGATGTTATGATACAGTTGCTTTACTTGTGTTGGTGGATAGCATTACCAAAGAACAAAGTGTTATCCAATGTGACGCAAAAAAGCTTATAATTGATCCACATGAAAATAATCTTGGTTTTTACCCAAGCGACCAGGTACGTACATTTGCACTTTGCAACAAAGACCTTCTGCTTCGTCTTGAGAAAGCAGATCTGAAAGGGTAATTTTCATTCCAAGCTTTAAGTGTCCTTCCATAACTCGTGCCAATATTAGGCCGCGCAATGGAGGGGAAAATTGGGCCCTGTACATGTGCACTCCAAATCCCTTTGTCCAGGTTTAAACCTCTACAGTTGTAAACTGATACGCTGACCTTTGTTGCTGCTCTTGCACCATTACATTTATCTTGCTTTAATCTACCGCTACTTAGTAACTTACTGAAGGTAAAGGCAATGGAACTAATTTTTTCATCTTTAACATATGGGTATATTACTGTACTGACTGCATAAAACACCCATATTTTGCGTATTGTAGTGGTGGCATTCATTGCTTTTTCAAAGCACATTTGAAGAAAATGATGCCAACCCGTTGAAACATGACTAGAAGACATTGGGATTCCAAAATATATCTTGAAATTATTAAAAGAATCATTTCATTAAATGTACAGGGGACTACTAGGTGTATACAAATGCACAGGTGTGCATAAAAGAAAAATAGGCCTTATCGTGTAAACAACTCAATGCTCAACAACGCAATGTCAACAATGCGACAGTCTTTGTTTCTAACTCGCTGTTTTCCAAGTTCAAAGTTCATGGCAAACATACAGGTCTCGTCCTTGTCTTGCCGATCAATCAAACTAACGTTGTTACCTCACAACAAGCCGCCATTTTACCTGGATTGTTAAACCAATCCCATTTGGTTTCGGTGATGTCATCGCGTCCCCCTGTAAGCACACACCTGAGCAGAGCACACAGGGAAGTGGAGAAGGGATGGTGTCTAGTACATGAAGACATTTCTACCGTTGAAATACGAAGCATTTCGTAGATTTTTTTTAGTTACATCCACGCGCCATACGTTGAAGTTTGAACCATTACTGTCCGGAGTCGTATTTGTACAAGATGCGCGGAAGGACTGGTGTGGGGAGCAGGATTGGTTTGCCTTCAAGCTGGTGTTATGGCGGCCACAAAAACGGGAAGTCACCGAGCGAGGACTCGTACGAACATCATCATGTGTAGCCCGGAGTCCAGCCTTGTTCGCTTTAGCCCGCTAGATCTCGAAAGTCTGTACCCACGGACTAAAGCGAGCAAGGCTGGACTCCAGGCTATATCATGCCAGCCAAGTTTGGTACAGAAACAAGGCTCGCACACGACACGAACTGAGACTGGTATGGGGAGCCGCACTGGATTGCCTTGGTGTTACGGCGGGCACAAAAACGGAAGTCGCCGAGCGCGCGGGGACTCTTACGCTCGTCATCATGCCTAGCCTGGAGTCCAGCCTTGTCAGCCTTAGTCCTCTCCCTAAGGTATCTACCGGCGCACTAAACTGGACAAGGCTGGATTCCAGGCTATATCATGCTAGGCTTTGGTACGGAAAGAAGGTTCGCCACGACGACATTTTGTTGGTGGCATAATAGGCAAGCTATAAATATAAAAATTTAGGCCGGACGTGACGACCGATATATTTTGATTTGGCCCAACGTTACAGGGGCCAAGCATCAAACCGAAGTTCTTTTCGAACAACCAATCAGCGCCCTTCAAACAAGCAGTGTTCAGAGATTCGAACGCTGAATCATTCTTGACAGAGATAGAAGAAGGGCAGTTTGAACTTCCCCGAGCTCCACGCCCGAATTGGGGAGTTAATCGCATGTTTTTGTGCCCTCCCACCCAGTCCCGAGTGAGTTTGGTTAGCTGATTATTGTGGATTATTTTGTATCATATTTTGTTTCTTTTTAATCGCATGTTTTTGTGTTTGTGAGTTAATCTTATCTTTTGTTGTTTTGTGAATCGTCTCTTTGGGGGAATTTACAGCGCTGGATTTGAACGTTAACGTACACTGTTGCGGTAAGTGAGATATTCGTATCTTGACATAATATTGGTAACGTTCGTTTCCACAATATGAGTTTGGAAACTTTCCGGGCACATGTACACTGATGCCCCAGGTCTTTCTTTTTTATCCATATAAGTACTGGGGTATGTAGCCTGTGTTCATTCACAGTTTATCTCAGTCACTAGTCTACTAGTAGCAAGACGGGAAGCAAACCGCAGACGATTGTTTGTGTTGTTAGCGTGGGTGACGAAAAGGCCATGGAGTCTTCACGAAACTTTTTACAGATTTACTTGACTGAAAACTGTTTAGTCAATGGTAGTATAACTGCGATTTGGTGTTTATCTGAACGTTTCTAGTCAGGATGAGGGAACTTCATACAGGTGTTTAATATCAAATAGGGTTCGAATAACACATTACAAACTCTCTACTATACGTTCCCCACGTGGGGGCTGTTGGTATGGCCGTGAGGTCCATATTGCTAGCTTTTGGATGTGAGCATTTTCAATAATAGGGGTGAAATGGCGTGCTGAGGCATGATTCAAAATGGCACGTGTTCTGATTTCCGCCCAATTTAGATTGACAAAGACTGGAGATGTACTTGAAAGAAGGACACTTCAGGGCATATCGGTTGCCTTAGACGGACATTTTATTAATTTGTTTTATATTCTCTGTGATGATAAAAGTGTAATGTGAGGATGTAAAGTATAATTTCTTGAAACTCCAAACGCTGCCCCTCTCCCACGAATTTAATTTATTGGCTTGAAAACATACCGGAAGATTGATTAACTTGTCGTTGCCATGTGCAATCTTTATGGGCTCAAACTTAACAAGGTTTTAAGTCGTATATCTTACCGATTTTGTAAAGCACTGAAAATATTTTGCATACCGGAGCTAGTTTTTGACTGACAGATGGGTTTTGAAAAGTATCCGATTAAAGTTCCGTGCCGTTACTAACGTTATCTTATGTATCGACACGATTCCAAAACTTTGCATAGAATCTATAACGTTTTAAATCCTGCCGAGAAAAATGGAATTCAGGACTTTCAAGCATTCAAGCAATGTCATAGATGGTAACTGTTTAACAGTGACGACAGAAGTACCACAGAGTGGATTTCAAAATTTTGACATTGTGCATAAATGAAACAAGGTAAATCAGGAGGGGTAATTTCACTATCCGGTGTTTATGAGTGCTTATTGTATGGCATTTATTTGTTCATGAGAGAAACAGCACAGTATCGTGGAAAGGGGTATCTGAATCTGATGGTCACGTTTCCAGGGATCATCATTTTGTTCATGCCTACCTTACTGGCCTTTCTAAATCGCCTAGCGGCTCGCTTTGGGGGGGTTTTCGTCGCTATCGCTCCATTGGCGGGTGGAAAAATCGTGATTGATTGTTGGTTATAATATTACAACGTTTGTAAAACATTTTCAGATACACAATAAGTGTAATGATCGTATATGTCAGGCATGACAATTTGTGCAAAATTATTTCCATTTTGGTTTGTAAAGTTTGTCGTATTTGTTATGCTTTATGCCAGTCAATAAAAGTTGCTGGTATTCCCACCAAGAAACATTTAGTGTGGAGTGATTATGGGTTCTTTCTGAATAACTATAACGGCCGAGAAGGTAGGCATAAATTCATTTTTGTGAAACAAAAATAAAAATTTAGGCCGGACGTGACGGCCGATATATTTTGATTTGGCCCAACGTTACAGGGGCCAAGCATCAAACCGAAGTTCTTTTCGAACAACCAATCAGCGCCCTTCAAACAAGCAGTGTTCAGAGATTCGAACGCTGAATCATTCTTGACAGAGATAGAAGAAGGGCAGTTTGAACTTCCCCGAGCTCCACGCCCGAATTGGGGAGTTAATCGCATGTTTTTGTGCCCTCCCACCCAGTCCCGAGTGAGTTTGGTTAGCTGATTATTGTGGATTATTTTGTATCATATTTTGTTTCTTTTTAATTCGAAAATTAATTCTTGCCGGTAACAAGTCAGGTTTTTGCCTGTTATGATATTTTTTAACCTCCTTGGGTTTATACATCATGAAATTAGCTCAATATCAGGTCATGCTCTTTACCCGTTATGTGACCTGGTTTATTTATCATAAAGATCTGCTGTGTGACCGTATGGCTCACAGTTAGTATTTGTTCATGGCTGATCGTTGACTCAATACTGCGAAGTTAATTTTAAAATGTGTCACCGTACAGACCATTTTTCTTCTTTTCTATTTACCGGTGCGAAAGTATGACTCACAGGTTATGTTTAGGCTGTGTGACCGTATGACTCACAGACCATTCTTTTATTCTATTTACCTATGCGAGAGTAGGACCCACATGTTATATTTCGGCTGTGTGGCTGTATGGCTCTCAGACCATTCTCTTGTTCTATTTACCGGTGCGAAAGTAGGACTCACATGTTATATATTGGCTGTGTGACCGTATGACTCACAGACCATTCTTTATTCTATTATCCTATGCGAAAGTAGGACTCACATGTTATATTTCGGCTGTGTGGCTGAATGGCTCACAGACCATTCCCTTATTCTATTTACCTGTGCGAAAGTAGGACTCACATGTTATATATTGGCTGTGTGACCGTATGACTCACAGACCATTCTCTAATTCTATTTACCTGTGCGAAAGTAGGACTTACAGGTTATATTTTGGCTGTGTGGCTGAATGGCTCACAGACCATTCTCTTATTCTATTTACCTGTCCGAAAGTAGGACTTACATGTATAATTTGGCTGTGTGGTCGTATGGCTCACAGACCATTCTCTTATTCTATTTACCTGTGCGACCTGATAGGAGGGTTACCACGGGTTATTTTGGGTCAATGACTGTGTGACTCTTAGACCATTCTCTTAAACAGGAATCCCGTGTTCCCTGGGTAAAGTACCAAGGAAGCATTCCCTACTGTGACCATCCCAGTAGCTACAAGGGTGAATTGTACCCTATAAATACATAGATTTATTAGAAATCCCAGACTGTCTACAGGGTGGAAACAAAGGCAGGGACACATTAGGCTCGTTCTTATTGAAATGTAAAAAATGCTGTCGCCTGCCTTTATGACTTGATATGGAGCAAATTAGACAACATCACTGGTTCCTTCATTTTTCACAACCCCTGTAATGTTTTAAGAAATATGCACCACAACTTTCATGTTGCTTAACCGATTGGGAGATCATTATAGCCACTGGTGTGATTTCACCCCCTAAAAAGTTGGTGTCGCTTGAGAAGAAACGAAGAATTCAAGTAGTAAAAATGTAACAATTCAGTTCCCAGAAGGATTGTTCGGCAGGTGAAACCAGCTACCCATTTATCTGTGTAAATGTATAACTCACAGGTTATAATTGACTGATCGACCGTTTGACTCATAGACCATCCTCTTATATTATTTACCTGTGCCACCTGCTTGAAGGGTTAACACAGGTTATTTATGGCTGTGCGACCGTATGACTCACAGTCCATTTTCTTATTTTTATTTACCTGTGAGAACGTATAACTCACATGTTATTTATGGCTGTGCGACCGTATGACTCACAGACCATTTTCTTATTTTTATTTACCTGTGACCTGCTTGAAGGGTTAACACAGGTTATTTATGGCTGTGCGACCGTATGACTCACAGTCCATTTTCTTATTTTTATTTACCTGTGAGAACGTATAACTCACAGGTTATTTATGGCTGTGCGACCGTATGACTCACAGTCCATTTTCTTATTTTTATTTACCTGTGAGAACGTATAACTCACAGGTTATTTATGGCTGTGCGACCGTATGACTCACAGTCCATTTTCTTATTTTTATTTACCTGTGCCACCTGCTTGAAGGGTTAACACAGGTTATTTATGGCTGTGCGACCGTATGACTCACAGTCCATTTTCTTATTTTTATTTACCTGTGAGAACGTATAACTCACAGGTTATTTATGGCTGTGCGACCGTATGACTCACAGTCCATTTTCTTATTTTTATTTACCTGTGAGAACGTATAACTCACAGGTTATTTATGGCTGTGCGACCGTATGACTCACAGTCCATTTTCTTATTTTATTTACCTGTGAGAACGTATAACTCACAGGTTATTTATGGCTGTGCGACCGTATGACTCACAGTCCATTTTCTTATTTTTATTTACCTGTGAGAACGTATAACTCACAGGTTATTTATGGCTGTGCGACCGTATGACTCACAGTCCATTTTCTTATTTTTATTTACCTGTGAGAACGTATAACTCACAGGTTATTTATGGCTGTGCGACCGTATGACTCACAGTCCATTTTCTTATTTTTATTTACCCGTGAAAACGTATAACTCACAGGTTATTTATGGCTGTGCGACCGTATGGCTCACAGACTATTTTCTTCTTTCATCTACCTGTGCCACCTGCCAGCTTTATCAGAGGTTAATTTTGGCTGTCCGACCGTATGACTCACAGACCATTCTCTTATCTTTTTTACCTGTGTGACCAGGTAGGAGGGCTAGCATAGGTTATATTTGGCTGTGTGACTGTATGACTCACGGGCCATTCTCTTATTCAATTATTTATTGATTGAGATTCTCAGAATAAAATCTGAGACAGTGAGAGGTGTGGGCAACAGGGTAATCCTTGGCGTGGATACTGTAGGACTGTCGATTTGAGGGATGCTATTTCCCCCCTCTATTATGTGTTCTTGGACATGGAATGTTGACCTTGGTGTGTCACAGTTTGAGTTATGAGAGTCTACCGCTAAAACAGACTGGATTCCTGATGGTGAGTTACCTAAGGACGCCAGTGAGTGATAGTTCGTATATGGTACCCTGCATCTAAGTTTGTACTTTATACATATGAAGGATGATTTTATACCTTACATTGAGGTATACTATTTTAATGTTTCTTGCAGTGATCACATAGAATTTTACTATCTCACAATATATTCGATCACATACTATGTTGAATCATGACAGTTATTACACTTTCTTTATCGAAACATTCTTCATCAATTACTTGATTTATTTTCTCTCCTTGTTCGGAGTTCCATCGATACCGCCAGCCCGAACGACGGAAGGAAGAACGCAAAGTGACAAGTAACGGACCTTCAGCCGTCATTGCCCACACTCCTTCTAGTACGACTTCAATTGTTCCCCCGACTACAACATACAACATTTGTTCTACCGAGAACAACATCGGCGGGCAACACCAGCGTGCTAGGTAGGCTACCAGCAGGCCCATTGCCCAGCTCTACAAGTGGTGTGACTCGTGAAGGACATGTAGGACCAGTCTGCTAGGTAGGTTACCAGCAGGCCTACTGCCCAGCTCTACAAGTGGAATGACTCGTGAAGGACATGTAGGACCAGCCTGCTAGGAGGATTACCAGCAGGCCTACTGTCCAGCTTTACAAATGGGGTGATTTGTGAAGGACATGTAGGACCAGTCTGCTAGGTAGGTTACCAGCAGGCCTACTGCCCAGCTCTACAAATGGGGTGATTTGTGAAGGACATGTAGGACTGCTAGGTAGGTTACCAGCAGGCCTACTGCCCAGCTCTACAAATGGGGTGATTTGTGAAGGACATGTAGGACCAGCCTGCTGGGAGTGTTACCAGCAGACATCTGTTAGGTTTCTTCTTTAGGGACAATTACATTTGGTGTTTGCCCGTGGGATATCTTACGTCTTGCGCACGTGCCATCGTTGTAACAGTTAGCACCGCGCTTCATTGGATAGCAGTAAGGAAGTTGAACATATGTTATCCCACTTATATTACTGATGTTTTTATGTTCGATAATAGCACATACGCATCTTATGAACGTGATCTTACAGTTTCCAGTGATAGGGATCAGGATGTGGGAGTACCACAGGCAGAAGAAAAACTCATCCAAAAACAACAACGACCTTACTACACTGATTAATATTGGGGGCACGACTGTCCCTTGATAAATTGCAGGAGTGTAGGGTTACCATTCAAGAAGTACTACATCTTTCATCAGCCTTGAAACAGATCCAATTGATAGGATTGCTAAAACATGTTTCTCCTGGTCATACTTTTCTATGACACTGTAGTACACTTAATTTTGTGATAGTATAGTGGTGAACGGCCATGTATTATCTGCATAAGTGTTGTTTATCAAGATATGTGTCATTATCCTTAACGTACTTGCTATATGGATAGTTACATATGCATATGTTCTAGATACAGTTGACATTATAACCTAACTGAGAACGGAAGAAGATCTAAGAAACACGTTGTTACTTTACAGATCATATTAATAACCATCTCGCGGTATATTAAATGCCCAGAACCTGTGACATGTACACCTTTTGCTCCATAATAGACTCTTACGTAAGTTTTGTACGTTCAGTTCCCTAGCATTTGTTCATATTTATACTTATGGTTATCCATTTGGTTAGCCTGTTGTTGACTCCTAGATAGTTGCTTTCAAAGCTAAAGAAATAACCTGGTAAGTTTAAAGTGTGGCAAGTGCCAACTTATATTATCTTCGCTGTTCCTTGTTTATGTCTGGATACTTATTGGGTCTTAGTATCCTAGACACAGGCTCTTTGATTTTGAGACACGTTAGGACATGAGGTACATTAGTCAAATTTAAACATTTACCATATTCCTGGCAATGATTACTGTGTTATACTACAGGGCTCTACTGGGTATTATTGTTATTGTAATATTGCCAGAGTGTTTGTTTTGTTATCGTTGTTGTTAACATTGCGGCAATCTGACTTAACTTGGGCACATAGCTATTCATGTGCCAAGCTGTGATTTCTATGCTTCGCTGTTGGACTCGTTAGCCCATATCGTTATTTCTTCTTTTGCCGGAGTAACCTTACCATTCTTGCTGCAAGTATATTCAATATTCAACTTTGCACGAATGCTAATTTGTTGTAGGCGGGTGGAAAAATCGTGATTGATTGTTGGTTATAATATTACAACGTTTGTAAAACATTTTCAGATACACAATAAGTGTAATGATCGTATATGTCAGGCATGACAATTTGTGCAAAATTATTTCCATTTTGGTTTGTAAAGTTTGTCGTATTTGTTATGCTTTATGCCAGTCAATAAAAGTTGCTGGTATTCCCACCAAGAAACATTTAGTGTGGAGTGATTATGGGTTCTTTCTGAATAACTATAACGGCCGAGAAGGTAGGCATAAATTCATTTTTGTGAAACAAAAAAGGTAGGTTTCGACGTTCATGAATAAATTGTTATTTGGTGCCACAGTGACATTTGTTGTTATTCTTGAACGAAAATATTTGAGAGGATATCTATGGGCGTGTTCGATGTTTACCCTAAAGACCAGAATTACATGAAAGATCATGAAATGTTCAAATTTTTTGCCGCCTATTGCGTTTACTTAGGGAAGACTAGCAATACGAAGGTAAGCTACTTGCTCTCATAAGTAAGTTGCATGGCGACATGAATTGAGGTACACGTGGAAGCCCAGAAATGTTATGTTGGCGGTGCAAATCATGACCACATATACAAGCAGGGACGGGCCGAAGCCAAGGCCCATATTACCGTCCAAGAATTCGCCGATAAAACGCAATTAAATAGTTGGACATCTAATACGTATTTCTAGCGAAAGGAAACTCATGTGCTGCACTATAAATAACAACGGGTATTATATCTTAACGGAGATACATTTAGAATACAGTAGTTCAATCCTCGAGTTTACCACGCACACAACTTAGAAGTAAATGTGACAACAATGAAAAAAACAGCAAATTTTGTTAGGTTGTGGCATTCTATTCTAGACTTACCTTTTGATTTCCAAACTGTTAACTAGACTGACAATATGCGCATCGACTGCGAACTACAAAATCGTGGATGGTTATGTTTTACTTGCGACACCCCTTCAATGAACACACATTAGCATACTTGACTTCAGCATGTGGTTTTGAATGCTGCATTATGATTGGTTTTAAAGACTTGATTTCCTTATCTGAATATATAACTCACAAATGGCTGTCCAGGTTCCTTGGCGCTTCATTGCGACATCGCGACTATCACCTGCCCTGATTGGTCGGGCTTCCATATTGGTGATATTTTATCGTTTGGACTCCGGGTTGTTTTCCCAGACAGTTGTTTGGTTTTAGCTATATATAGCTCGTTTATTTACGTCATATTTTTCCTCTGGTCTTGGTTGAGTGGGCAAATCAGAACAAAGATCTAATAACTAGGAGATAATAAGGGAGAGGAAATTCAGCAACTAGCTACCGGTGAACCTGGTCGACTGTTGCCATTTTGTACACCATACTGTTTGCGAAACCAATCCATGCAAATAAGGCATAGGGAATTATATGGAGGGTGGTCATTAGAAATGAAATAGACAACCAAATTCGGATATATATATTTTTCAAGAACTTTATACACACCATGGGTTGGTTCGACATTAGTAGGGTGACAAACGATGCATTGTTTGCCCCACAAGATGCAGGGCATCCGTACACAAGCTATTTGTATCCTGTATTTTGGATTTTGGGACACAGGCCACTTAGATGTGGTTCTCCCGGTCTAGATCTGTTTGTTTCTGTGATGTGATACGTTAGTCACCACAAACATCACCATCAGGCATTTTGTCAACCTCTAGATTACTACAAGATACCGATCAGCAGGGCAATATGTTTGAAGGCGTAGTGTCAGCCTAACGCTGACCTTTATTTGAAAAATGAAAAATTTGGAAATGTTTTGATCTCTAAAATATGTCGCTGGAAAATGTCCACATGTATATCTAAATCCACGTTTTTTAAAGATCATTTTCAGACAACATGGAATCAGAAGATCACAGTAAACATGACCCTAAGAAAATGTAAAATCTGTAAAACATAACATCTATCCGTCATTCAACAGCCGGATGTCAGCTAGGCTTATCAAATGCGACATTCGGGCATTGCTTAGGGCGTGGTCACATAGGTCGTGCGATCGTCGTACGATCGCTAACTTCCTGCATTTTGGAGGACAAAAATGTACGTCTCCTGTAAAGTTCAACTGTCTTGATACATACAATGCTGTTTTGGATCCATGTCAGTGATTGGTTCTGTCACGACCTGCTTGAAAATCCTATGGCATCAAAATCGTACGACGATTGCACAACCTATGTGACCGCGCCCTTAGTAAGAATTTTGCAGTCAATGTAGTCAATGCAAACGGATTTACTTACCTCTGCTACATATATACCCCGAGGACCAATTTTGTACGATAAGTTATCCTAACCGCTGTTAAACATCTTATCAATTATTAAAGATACCTACTTTCTATCATTTGTATTTCAAAATCGATATGCCGTCTCGTTTCGCATCGTTCAGGAAGCAACAGAGGGTAGATGGCGTATATAGAACGCAAAATAGCTGAATTTGAATAATTCTTCTACTTTGGAGCATGCTGTTAATTCAATCCTGGAAATCCGGAACAATTTCATTATACGTATCCATTTCTCATACCACTTTTGGGATCCGGAAGTTGAAGGAATTTGTAGATTGGTGTCTTTATATTCGAACAGGAAGTTGCATCAACCCGACTTCAGCAAACGTCTGCGTGATACGGCTTCTGGTAATTTTCCGTAGCTGTCACGAGGGCAGCCTGCCACGTCGGCAAACTGTCGCTGTTCAGAAGGTGTGTCTAGCTCGTGATGGTGAAATAGCCATCATCATCTATATGGAACATCATTGTGTCTTGTATATATTTGTACGTCACTGCATTAAGAAATCATCAGGGGGAAATGGTCAAAGAAGTAATCGAAGGAGCTGTCCCTGACGTAGTCATAGATTATGTTATGTTATGTTACGATGAACACACATGGGGAAACCACATTGAAGGAAACTCCACCGCGGTATCTAACAATAACTTTCACAGGATACACCATTGTGCAAAGAAACACAAGCACTTTTTGAGACTCACCGAACTGTCGATGTAGATGTATACGTAGATAAGGCGGTGAGGTACTTGGGCGGTAACGTCGACTCCTGGATGTGTGAGTGTAGGAGCTCGAGTGCGCCAGTTCTAGTGAGGCACGTGATTGTACAGTGATTATGTATGTGCCCTGGCTAGCACAAAACATGTACTCTCTTGTCAACGCCCACTAAGTAGGGCAGCCTTATTTGGATACTAACCTTTTAAGGAAACCCTATTAAGGAAACCCTATACCTTTGAGAGGTTGCGCCACTTGTTATTATCGACAAATCGAGATGGTCGAGATTTGATGCCGACATTTGACATTAAAATGGCAAGCCGATTGGCAAACAAAAGTTGCAAATGGCGTGCCATGGTTATATTACACGTACTAATGTCTTCTGTCTAAATTATCTGACAAGACGGTAGAGTGGTTCCAAAATATAAATAATGTCACAAGCTTTTTCAGGTGTAACGTTAACTGTCAACATCCTTATTTGGATGTAGCAATCCTTATCTGCGTGGATAAACATACCGATTATGAGACACTTGGGGGAGCACGCCATCTACTATCTGGCAATCATACCGTTACATGGCCACCGTTTGGGACAAACAATTGGACATGTGAACGGTGTTGGCTAACATAAATACAGAAATATGTTTTATTTATTTATTAATCTTTCAGGGTAGTCCCTACAGTTTTGATAAAACTGAATTCCAAGGGAGCCCAAATGAACATAATGGACATAAACATAAAGATAACAATAATCATATAACATAAAACGTGTTTGACATAGATACTTGACATTTGGGTAACGTTGAGACAACAAATTAAAAGAATGTGTCTGATTTACAAATACCAATGGGATTTTACACAAAAGCTTGCAGCCTCTTACCCTATTTGTTAAGCGGTAATAGAGTAACATATTTTATATAAAAGTGAACATGACATGTATGCCAGATGGTTGTGGTGGTATATCCTACCATTTTGGTTATATCTAGTAATGAGGAGGATCTGTTTTATGTCTTGTATACATGTTTTTTTTTTGTATCCATGAATGGCTCATATAATCTGACTACATTTAATCAGTCTTTTATGCTTTAAAAATGCGAGTTTAGTTCCGTTCTAAAACTCTAACACTGTTCAGCTGGATGTATCGATACAATGTGGCATAAGCTATGATAATACCTTGTTCTGTTGTACTTGCTTTGTATAGAAATCCCTGAAAATGTAGAGTTTCTTTCATTTTGTGTCGGTTGTATATGTTACAAACCGCACAGTTAAGCCCCTTTTAGTTGTATTATGCCAACTAATACACTGGTTACGCCAAAAATAGTTACTCAAGCAACTGGATATGGTTTTGAAGTTGCTTGAGTAACTATTTTTGGCGTATCTTATTACCTGGATGTCTAACCTACATCGACGTAATACACTGGTTATTTTCATAGATAACACTTTGGCTCTAGAGTGTATGGCACTTTATATAATCAGATTATTCACACTGCTGTATTATGTACAGTTAAGAGGTACTTAACGTGTACAACCATGACTGCACACGTTAAGTGCACGTTAAGTGACACGTTAAGACCCACCTTATGTGTCAGTTTTCGCGTAGAGACATAAACTAAATCGTACTGTTGCTTTTTGATCGTCAAGGTTACCGGTGACTGACGGTACAGATAAAAATATCCTTGATAAGGGTACCAATTCGTTTATATAGATCAAATACCATTAAGCTTTGGATGACATTATACATTAATACTCGGTTTTGAAAGAGTAAAAGAATCCCAAATGAACATGAAAAAGTATGGCAAACAGTATCTAAGAAAACGTGTGCAGAAACAGTTTTAAATCTGTACCTTGAAATATAAACCGCACATGGATAAAACCCTTGAATGTGACCAAAGAAACCACATTCTAATCTAAGTGGCTTACAAAAAAATCTATGACACACCTCACAAAGAAAAGACTGTTTATATTAAAACCTGGTGTAGCCACCACAAAATTCCTTTCGACAACAAACGGCATGCCGCACAAGACATATGGGAAATGTAGTTTCTACTCTCTTTAGTTAGGCCCAACATCATCTTTGTGCAATTCCTTAATTCTTTTGACAGTTTGTATCCAGGACATGTAATGTTAATTTTGTAGATTATGCAAATGGTATTATTTTTTTAGCCAAAACTTGCAATGTGTATTTCCACTTACCTGCTTATATACAAAGATAGATGGTAATATTATTTGATGAGTGTTAGTACGATGAGCATAAGTTACACATTATTTCCAGTAAAGCAGAAAGCAAAACAAAACAGATGTTTTAAAAGACAAAATAGAACACATCACACTCTCCTCTATATCTATAGCTTAATTCATGTGGTCAAAATGTTCTGACCAAAGTTCCAGTATTTTTACTTCTTTATTTGAAATATTGTAATAAAAAATTCTAGTGATCATCGCCTATACCCATGGGTCGACATAGGGTATATGTGATTGCTAAGAGAAAGCTACACACTTGTTTGTTTGAGGGCAAAAAAATGTAGCAAACGTCATGTTTAGTAATGTAACAACTAGAGGGATTCTTTGTGTCACAAACATGTTTCAAGACTTATGTAATTTAGCTAATGTTCCCTCGCTTAGATCATGAATTACATAGTATTTCAGGCACTCATCTATAGCACAAATGACCCGACTGGAAAACAAGACAATTTGTGGTGAAACAAATTGGCCTGTGCCTTTATGAAGCAAACACTTTAGTGGCATTTGATTACAACATTTTCAAAATATCAGTAGCTGGACTTGCAGATTGATGTCAGAACTGACCTTAGTGGGAAACATGGTTACCTACATTAACAGAACATCCCTCCGGCTCGCCCTATGCGAAAAATCCAAACAAAGAAGGAAACTGTACATGTAACGTTATATTTCCTATTCGAATATATACCTCACTTCACCTCACCTCACCTCATAAAGAATATATAAAGCCATGTATATAATAGAGCAAGGCATACTATGGTAACAGTGAAACGTATTTATGTAAAGTAGCATAGTCTTGAGCTTACCTGACTTATATAAATATAACGTTGCCCATGTCACCCGTTACTACTGCCGTTTTGCGGCCACGTTGGAAAGGGTGTAGTTTATTTTAGATCAGAATTGAGAAGAAAAAAAGGGGGAAACGTGAAGGCCATTCTTTGAACTTCGTACCATAAGTTAAACGTACATTGTGAGAAAAAAGAGGAAAACGTTGCCAGTCAATGTGCTCCAAATAGTTATTAATATACGATACAACGGCGGCCATCCGCAACCCAAGATTGCGTTTAGCAGGCCAAGTGATGCGCCATGAAAAAATGGCTGAAGCGGCCCTGCTTTGGGAACCAAACGAGCCTCCCATGTTGCCCCTCCTTGAATTAGGAAGGTACTGCTGGAGTCAAGGGACTAGGTAGGTAGGTAGGTAGGCTGGAGTATACAGGTCTGCAGGTCAACAAGCTTCAATCATGCTGGACAGGAACATTTGGAGACGCTGGTGTCATGGTGAGGATGAACTTAACTGAAGTGAACTGTTCTCGATCCACGCCAACCGACTACATGATGTGTTCCGCCATGACGTTTTCCACCGGGTATCCTGCTATCCGCCCACAGAACGGCGTTAACCCAAATCGCTGATATCATCCCACAAAACAAACCGCGTTAACCCAAATTGATACGAACCAAACCACAGGAGCTAACACCTATAAAAGACGTACTGAACTAGCAAGGGTAATGTACTTAGTTGCAGTTGACAAAAACATGGCCACAAACTGTACGCGCGCGCTGCCGCAATCTTTTCACGAATTTGAACCTCGACGAATCGAAAATTCTTCTGTAGTAAAAGTTACAGAAGTACAAATGATTCCTACCGTTTCTCCTACCTCCAAATGTAGAATCCCTGGACAATTTTGAGCAGATGATGGCCCCTATGAAGATGAAGACTACGCAGGCTAGTGCGGAGTCGAATCACTTCCCCAACAACCGTCTCGCGCTAGTCTCGCGCCAGGTCTCGCGCCAAGTCACACCGTGTTCGTCTCTGAACTTTGAACTTTAATCCCCAGCCGCAAACATGGCAGGCATTTACTGTAACTCTTTACCTCAGCTCTGCCCCATTCCTCGACAACCTCTCATAATTGTTATGCTTGACACATAAACGGTCAATCCCGGACTCAGCCGGTTCAAAGCTTCAAATCTAGTCTCCACTCTGTCTGGTGTGCTGTGACATTTATGTGTCAGTTCATTTAGGCCTCAACAAAACTTAATATATCGAGAAAGAAATGGTGCAAGCTACGATCTACAGGTAGATATCAGGCTTCAGGAAATTTGCCCGACATGCGGTTGCAAAAGGCCCCTGAATCAAACTAGAAAAAACCCACAGCTATAAGTAAATTAGGATATCTGAAAGAAAATCATGAAAAGTCACTAACCAAAGGAAGACACTAAAGGGTAGGGTCGCGTGTTTTTAGGAAGTTCAAACAGCCTACCTTTTCCTAGATTCATGGCATGAAAAAAGGACGCGAGGTGTTGACACTAATTCCTCCTTGGACGCCATTTTATTGAACCAAATCATGAAAAGATCCAAAAGAATCAAACACTAGACAGTCTTCCTGCTGTTCAATATATCATACGGACAAATGCTGCATGTGGTCCCAAATGGTCCAAGAACGCCTCCGTTTGTGTAGTCTTTTCACGAAGACCTCTGGTACATCCTCATGGTTCTTGAACGAAAACGGAATACACGTTGCAACATTCTCAGTTTACAATTTACCTCCGTCTAGATCCGCAATGGCGCTGTTGAAAAACGAGAAGTTCCGCCCAGTTTGGCCCCTGCGAAGAAACCACACGGAGCAGACGAAATCCCCTTTCCGCCGCGTTTCCAGTGGTTCTGACTTCAAATTTACTCGTCCAACAACTGCTAGAATCCTTTCACAGCATTAGGTGAAGATAATATCCAATACTATCAGATAATATAGACGATTTTATAGGAGTGCGATTTTTCCGTCCCCCACCTGTTGACTGCACACCTTTTCAAACCCCAGGCTGTTACCTGCCAACTCGACTTACTGGTATTTGACACGCCACTGCGCGCCATTGGTCGGACATGAATTCAAAGGCAAACATGCACGGCAGGTCTATTTATAACTACTGTTGCTGGGTATCACGGTAACATGACTCCAGGCGCAGGTAGGTCTGTACCTCATAATGAATAAGCTATTACTCGACGTCACAACACCTTAATACTTTGGAAAATAGTATAGACATCATGCTTTTCTACATAACACAGCGCTGATAGTCCATTTCCTTGTAGGTAATGACAGATACAATAATTCCACACAAAAATGGCAACGATACAGATTTATTTAGCGTGTTTCAAGGAAACACCAGTGTCCTGTCCATGGTCTACCCTACATTAGACTACATGTTCAGTGAATGAATCTGTGTGTACATGTAGTCTTGTATATATGGCAACACTGTGTTGGCTTGGCCGTCCTTGGAAACGATACGTTACAAGTTCGCCCCACATTCTCATACTGTTGCAGAATACTCGTCTCCGAGCGCGGCCTATATGCTATCTCCAGACAGTACCTCAATACTATTAGGGGTCAATTGGATAGTGTTCCGGCCCCAATTGCAAGTAGATCTACTCGGAGGATAACTACTATGTACATTTATGGTCCCCTAAACCAAGTATGTGGTACTTTAACTTCTAGTAAATAGATTGAATGCACAAATGGAGTGTCATCATGGTAGCATATACAAAAAATGACCTTTCCCTCCTGCAGCGGTAACACCAACAGGTAACTAAGGAAGAAACTTAATTCTTTCGGTAGGTTGTTTATAACTCCATTCCATCCGGACGGAGACCTCACTGCGACCGTCCTGTGACCGAGCGCTCAGTGAATTTCACAACACAAAATGAATCTTAGCTACGCTATGTATGCTTTGGTCTTTTTTTCAGTCACACGTTTACATTTTGTATGATATTACAATTATGAAAACAAAAGAGAGACAAATCCAACGTAGGTCGCAGCGAGGTCGCAATGTGATCGCCGCCAGGTTGCACGGGGGCCTTACAACAGTTCAGAAATATATGTACAACAACTCCTATCTGCAACTGCTCCAAGACACATATAAACACATTCAAGACCAGGGTGACTGAATCGACAAATTTTAGTATAAAATTAGAGTCGCACAGAAGCTGAAGACTGGCGGTACGCCACAAACATATTCAGTCCGAAGGCGCGCTTTCACAATCAGTCACTACCAACTGAGATCCCTCTGACGAACATTGTTATCCAAACATTATCATTATGCCATCTTTCATCGAACATTGTGAATCTGCAATGAAGCATGAAACATCAGTTCAACTGTATAGACAGACCAAGGACTTGGACAGACTAACCTTTTAGATCATAGCGTCCTTCCAAGAGATTGGGCCTGTTCGAATTCACAAAGGAGAGTGCGCATTATTATCCCCACGGAGCTGTGGGGAAACGGGCGGGGAATCCCCTGACGTAAAGTTCTGTGCCGTATACAGACGATTCCATTATAGATCCATGACAGGGATTTGATGTATTGTGCCCGGAGCCAATAGATGAAATGGGATTTGACAGACAACCACACAGTACAGAAAATCCTCCTGTCGTATTTGAGCCATGTACATAATAGGACATACAAGGGATGGGGGAAGGATGTACAAACAAATTGGACAAAAGAGAGCGATCAAACTCAAAATCATAACGAAATACAACAAGGACATGGACTGACAGAAAGTGAAAGGTTACTGAATTAGGGAATTCCAAATGGTCGGTCTTTCAGAGAGCAACTAAGTAATTAATTGAACTTGAAATTCCGTCTTTAGACCTCATTGCATTTAGAATGCATACTTAAAGGTCCGAAGTATCCACGATGATCTTGAGAAACATGGTGTCCCCTCTGACGTAACCATGGCTGCTGCTGTCTAGTTGACTGAGCGGCACGAAGAGCGGACATCCACTGGCGATGTTCATGTCACTGGTGGGCCGCTGGAAGGACGAGCTGGTCGGGTCAGGACGGAACGCGTCTGTTACGTGCTTGTGGTTGTTCTGGTCCAGGAGCATGAAGGTCAACTGTGGATAAAGAATGAATCAAAATTAACAATAATATTCAACTGATAACTTCTCATTCTCGCAAAAACGGCTTTGCCTGCCTTTTTTAGATCACCGTAATTTTCCGATACGTGGCTTTATTATCTTTATCGAGTATTCACCTTCTGACGAAACGGCCAGCGGAGAAGTCCATCGTAGTGCCCCCTCATGACGACGAAGAACAGGCTGACATGAGTGCCCTTCCCCATCCCGTCTCCGTTCAGGTAGATCCGGGCGCACATCTTGTACCCTGTACGGCTGGTGAAGAAACATGGCGAGTAGAAACTGGCTGTCTTCCCCGTGATGGCGTCGTGGCGTTTGTGAGTGAAATCCGGGATCTTCCAAGTCAGGATGCCGTCATAGCTGGTCAGTTCTAGGGTCTGGATCCGGAGGTCTTGTTCTGCCAGGGCCACCTGCTGCTGAACGAGCATCCTCTGAAGACTATCAACTTTCTTCTCTAGAGTCTTAAAGTTCTCCCTTTCTTGGCGACGCTGTCGCTCTAACGCCTCCAGTCGACCACTGCACTCTTCCATCTCGCGATTGAGGACTGTGAGGATGCGCATTCCTTCGAGCGATGCTTCCCTCGGCCCCAGTACCAAAGCCCGCTCATGATTTCCTGTAGTCACAGGTGCTGGCCTAGGTGACTGACGTGATAACTGCTGGATCCTGTTATTCACGTCTTGAAGCGATTGGCTGACCTGCTGTTGCAGACCCTAAAGAAAGATTGTAATTGCAGTCTTAGACGCTGTGCATGTTTTAGCCCGAAACATTAAAGGCGCAAATAACTCCTGGCCAATTTCGTGGCATAATCCTAAAACAAGTAATTTCCAACACAAAAATTGGACTCAACCAAATTTTTGACTGAATAGCACCAATCTTTGTCGAGGAACGAACAATCCACTGCTGCCGTGACGAAAATTTGGGTGAGTCCAATTTTTGTGTTGAAAATTACAGTTAAACTAGTTAAAGTCTTAGAAGCACATATGGACGTCGCAATGTCAGATAACAGGAAGATCTTAATACTGGCCGTAGGTGGTCATAGCTATGACAGGGCCACCCCACATATGGTTCTGATAAGAGTTCAATAAAGGGACAGACCCCAGATCTGTCCATAGCAGTTCTAACCAGGCAAGCACAGAGTGTACGTCTCATCTTATTCTCCCCTACAAAAGAATGACTTCTACCAACACAGATGAACTTTCAAGTTAAGATATGTAGAAATGTTCAACATGGCCTACCTGGATGTAGTGGTTGTACAGCTGGCGAGGTGTATGGCAGTTGTGACAATGGTCCTGAACAAAAAAAAGGAACAACACTCTAATGCCTTCAAACAAACATTTGAGCAAACTAAGATTCCAACATCTTTTTATTGCAACATATATTTACAACACAAGATTCAAATATGTTCAAAGACAGCGACCAATAAAGCAACTTTCCTTCTCAAACCTACCTGGTAATCCTTGAGCGCCCCAGACCAGCGACACGTGTCATCGGTGCACAGAACTCGCAGAGCCTGTACCTCCCTGTCTGTAGCCTTGTCATAGAACGCCCGCAACCTGAAACGCCGAGTCAAAAGATGACTCATTGTACATATACCGCTTGTGTAACAACTATTTTTTTTTCTATTTTGCTTTTTGGACAGACGAGGACAATGTGGCACTGCACTCAAGTTTTTGTAACTTATATTAACAGTGCCACATACACGGTACAGACAGAAGGTACCCATTTTTACACCTGGGTGAAGTGAGGAAGGTCGTGTAAAGTGCCTTTCCCAAGGGCACAACGTCAGGGCGGGGCACGGCGGGGATCGAACTCAGAACCTCTAGGTTCCAAGCCGAACGCTCTACCAGTTACGCCACGCCCGACGCCACATGTAACAACTATTGAACCAAATGCGTTTTAAAACTTAACAAAATGGTGTTCAAGTTTGATGCTGAGGAGTACATTAGACGTCTTGCATTTCAAAGCGTCATTTTACAGTCAAATCCTATACAAATCTCTAATAATATGTGAGGATAGAAAACCTGAAACGCCGAGTGAAAAATGACTCATTGCACATTTGCCGCGTGTGTAACAACTAATGAACGAAATGCGTTTTAAAACTTAACAAAATGGTGCTCAAGCTTTATGCTGGTGATCGTGTGAGACGTCTTCTATTCTTAAGCGTCATTTTACAGTCGAATCCTAAACAAATCTATAATATGTGAGGACAGAAATGACACATAACCAAATTTGACCGAGATAGACATATATGACTTCCTGTTGTTACCACAATCAAAATGACAAATCAAAGATAAGGAGGAACTTGACAACCGCAAACTTTTACCTTTGAGGATTCTCTTGACTTTCACAGGTTTTGCAGTACCGGTCACCCTTGTCTGTCTGCCAGGCCTGTCTCACAACAAGCCCGCACACCACACAAGTGTAGTGGGAGACATCGTCCAGGAACAGCACGGGCGCGTACCCCGGCATGGCGCCCTATGTTCTTCACCCTTCAGAATGAAGAACAAGCGTTATAACAAAGTTACTACTAGCTTTGTTACCGATACGTGTTGTTACGTTTTTGTCGTAACTAGCTACTGTTGTACAAACGTGGTCATTTCTGGAGTAAACGCTATGGAGACTTTCACATAGACCGTCGTTTTACAAGTGGACGCCTAGAAGTGTCGCGCAGTCTTACTCGGTGATCAAGGACGTTAGATCCGGGTAAAGAAACAGGTTTAGGTGTGCTGCATTTCTTTGCAGACATAATGTCACGTGATAGTCTCTCATGCAAAAGCCAGGAGTGGTTGCTGCTAGTCAATGATTCATTGGTCCTCCACATGACAAATATGAGTCATTACGTTTTTACACACACACTCCTTTTCCTTATCCTCGGCTTGATTTTTGAAGCGCATACTCGTGCGGTTAGTTTGGCGCTGTTATCAGAGTAACTTTGCGCTTCAGAAATCAAGCTGAAGGTAAGTAAGGAAAGGGGCGTGAGTATCAAACGGAATGACTCATATTTGCCATGTGAACGATCACGACCAATCAATGAATAGCAGCAACCTGTTTAGATGTGCATTCCTAGCGTTGTATGAGTCACGATCACGTGACATTACGTCTGAATGAGCACACCTGGACCTGCTTCTTTATCCGGACGTGATTTATGAAGACAATCCGGTAGGTTTGACCTTATTTCTTGCGTAATTGGCGAGTAAATCTCTACAAGTATATTCCTACACATTTGGAACAAATTTTATCGTAGATCGAAAAGTAATTGTATTAGAATGATCTCTTGCAAGGCTTACACAGTGACCATGGCCTTGTTGGGCCACACCCGTACGATAGTCACCTGCAACATCATGGTGCGCAAGAAATACCCTATGTCAACCCAACTAGCCTGCGTGAGACATTGGTACGATTTACGTGCGCTAAACGGAAAAAAAATTCAAAAGTTTGTAAGTGTGAAAAAATATCACAGGGATCAGTCTATGTAAAACAATTTGCTTTTACTAATGCTCGTCATGTATTGGCCACTTTCTCAGGGCCTCATGCAATTGAATGAAACCTGTCTATGTAAAACAATAATTACAAAAGGCATACACCCATATGTTCCAACCCCCATTTCCTATTAGTGTTGTCGACCAGTCATGATCGCAGTTGTAATAGATTGTAAGAACAGTAACAAGGTCGAGTCTATACCAATAAACCCCAGGGGTACCTGCCCAAGCCCCGATACAGCTAATGCGATGTAGGTTGACTACAACCTTATGATTTAATTTTCCTTATTAATTACATAAACTAGGCCCATTTTGCACATCACTTTGTTGATCAAGTGGCAAAAACTATGAAAATCCACCAAACTCTGCTTGAGTTATCATCTCCCAAAGTTTTAAGGCCCACGTGCACTGTACTTCCAAAGAGGGTTCTATTGGGCCCAAACTTACACCACTTACTCCTTGCCCCAAGTAAGTTCATTCAACGTGCCAATGTAAATGCTGGTGAACTTGACCATAACATCATTTTACTACTCTCATATAGGAGAGAGATCGCTGATATCATGCTATTTGTTAAGTCCCTAGCTAACATGCACGATCTGGACCTGTCTAACTATGTATCCTTTTCTACTAGACCAACAAGAAGTACTAGCAGTCGGTCATACACACTGATGCCATGTCGCTGTAAAACATCTGCATTTGCTATGTCATACGTACCACGGTTAGCTACCTAATGGAATAAGCTTAAGCTTGACGTTCGCAACATAGGGGCTGTGTCGTCACATCAGTCCGATTTATTGTCTTTTAAACAGCTTCTTGTGAAACTTGCTGTTGACAGATTCAGAAGTCACATTGTATCCGATAACCCCTGTACGTGGTATACTGCATGTTTATAGTGCGCCTCCTGTCCGGATTTAAGGGCTCGGTAGTCTGATTGATTGATTATGCCGTCTTTTATTAGTCTTAGTCTGCATGCTTTGTATTTTCATGTGGGGCCCAGGGCTAGTAAAGGTGCCACCACCTGTTCCCCCGCCCCTTCCACTTGTGTGGTGAATTTTAATAAACACATAAACAAATAATATGATATGATATGATATGATATGATATGATATGATATAATATAATATAATATAATATATCGGGTGTAATTGTAGCCAGTGGCATAGGCAATGTGATGTACGATGTACCTAATGTGTTGAGTAATGAGGCTGAATAAACAAGAGCTTTCCGCCATTAATTAAAAGTCACGACCATACCACTTCCTAAACACTATAGATAAGCAAAGAAGAAGAAGAGGAAGATCTCAAACCCGGAAGCACTTCTGTGGTACAATACCTACATTTACTTGGGAAATTCCCTTCGGAAGGAGATGAATACGTATGCACACATACGAGTACGTCAGTCGAGTACGCATACCGTATACGTGGAACTTGGGAGAAGCCTTCTCGCCAGGTCGTCTCCCCCCTTCCCATTGATTCCACTTTTGTGTCAGTATCAACGTTAAATCTGAGAACAGTCAACAACAACAAGGCAACTGTTTATTCGAGAGGTAAGAGACTAATATTGCTAAAATGGCGACTGACGCAAGGCAGGCGAAGTTTCACAATGTGATCCACATTTGCGACCACTTATAATTATGCAGTTGCTAGCATATGGCGAAGTTGATAAATACAGCGTCATTTTTGTGATACAAAGGAACTATGTAGAATTTCTGTTCGTATCTAGCCATGTTCCTATAGTCGGATTCACGTAGTATTATTGTAACGAAGTAATAAGAATGGATCCAGCATTGGACGTCAACAAAACATGGCTGCCACACGTCTGCATGAACCACACCAGCTGTCGCGACTGCCCAATCGTGTAGGTTGTATTTGTTGCCTGCTGGTAATCGAGTCTCCTCTCATATACTTCTGACATCATTACTAACCGTTTATACGATTCGAAATATAATCGTTAAGGTTAGTAGACACTGTCATTATCAAAGTACTTTCCCCTACATGTAGTTACATGGTTCAGTACTGTTGCACATATTGCTTTAGAATACCTCATTGCAGAATGCTGTGCAATAACTTCACCCTGAGTGGGCGACTAATAACGCGGCGCAGATATTCATAATCATCCAGCCATGGTGAAAATATCTCACGTCATAGACTACGTATATGCAGTTCGTAATATAGATACACATGTGTATTATATTCTACTTACAATGATTCCATCTCACTTATCTATATTAAAGATTTGAGGGACTCAATACTTATTCTTGGGAAGTCTATCCTAATTACCAGTTTTTTTTCATAATGAAGTGAATATTTATATTGCAAGTTCGCTAAGATTTCCTATTCAATTTTACTCTATCGATGAATGAAAATAGCTAAACATAATAATTTTCAACAGCCTGCGACTGTTTACGGGTCACGATAAGATGCACACATGTTGGAAACACAATGAACAAACCTTTTGCCATGGCCATAGACCAATAATCAGCCAGTGTGTTTACCTGCGATAGAGAGTCATCTTACATGGAGTACCTTTAAACATCCTTGCCTGCAACTTTGGCGCTTTGCCAAACAGCCATGTACTTATCACGCACGGCACGCGTGATTGTTGGGGGAATCCCCTTTACGTCAGTACGAAAAGGTCATAAGTCACTTGGCCATGCCCACAATAAATGTATGTAGGGGTGTAAGCCTTGGTCAGCAAATGCTGGCCAACACTGAATGTTTGTGGATAGCTATATAAGTTTGAAATGGATTTAACAGTACACTAGTGCATACGCATATATAGGCAGTTAGTTAACTGTTCAGGTGACGTCATGAATAGCATGTAACGTTAAAATACATATATTTTTTTTAATTCACTGGCCCAGTTTTTTGGGGGGAGGGCAGTGAATTTGCAAAATCTGTGATACAATCATCTGAAACATATTTGCTTAAAAATGTTCCATATACGTGGTAAGGAATACGTTTTTGGCGATGTAAACAGAGCTCGGTCCGTCATCATAGCATTCATTCTAGCAATTGGTAAGCTCCAAAAGTAGACTACTAGTATTTTTCCCGGTGGGCAATCTTCTCCAAGTTTTCTTTGTCACAGAAGAAATCATATATTTCCCATGTCCATGTTTCAAGATGGGGTTGGATCATCATTTACATGCCTCCACCAAGGACACTTGTCCTTACATCCATGCCACCAGGCCATCAGTACAGGGATCGTAGAATTCGGGAAAGAAATCGGGAAATCGGCCTTGGGAGTCAGTCCACGCTATTAAGGTTAGTATTCCTCCACGAGGCCGGCCAAACCATCTGGTAGCAAAACTCCTTGGCAATTTATCCCTACATTAGCCCTTGTAGTCAGCCTGGTAGAGACTTATCATTTACACTGACAAGCCGGAACCCAAACTTAGCGGCAGTCGCCTATGACGACAATTTCCGCTTCCCGCGTAAAATGCCACGTGCACGTGGATCATTACAACATGGCCGCCCCCAGGGAAATGTGATCAGAAGTCGACTAAAGGTTTGGCCTCAAAATCTTACCTCTACTCTCAGTGATATTAAGCCAGTAAAAATTATACCGACGCCTCGATTCATAACTCGGGTCTGACTATGTCAACAAGTGACATTTAGGACAGTTGATGGTTGTCAATACCAAAAAATGTGAGAAGTAAATTTAGTGCCATCACAGCGCCGGAAGGCAAATGCATGTCGATGGCACCACGTGTTGAGGCCTGAAAGTGAAAGCGTTAAAACTTGGTACAAGAAAGGCAAAATTTATTGGGGCGAATGCAATGATGTTTCACCAGTGACTGTTCACCTGGTACAAAAGTCATTTTCGTTTTTGGAATGATCATACATTTAAAAAAAAAGACCGTGATTACTTTGGGCACATGGAAATACAGGGATAATGACTCAAAACTTAGTTATGAAACTGGAATGTAGGCGCACCTTCGTTTACACAAGGTGTGGGAGTAGCTGTATTATTTTAATAATACCTGCATTAACCTCAGTTTTGGTTAATATAAACTGTTGAAAATTTGCTTTTATTAATGCTCGTCATGTATTGGCCACTTTCTCAGGGCCTCATGCAAATTGAATGAAACCTAGTGATACTGATACGAGTACTTGGTACCAAACGTAATAGTAAAACCAAGAAGGCTATTTGACCTCCTTGCTCAGACAGAACGTCTTTACTACAGTACCAACAAACAACGTCTTTGGGGCATGTGGATGCCAAGTCGGTATTTCTACACTTCCCTAAGTATTTTTTTACCAACTTTTACTAGCAATAGAATTTTATGTGGTCCATGTGGTAAATTTGCTACTACTCGTGATGAGGTATTTCGGAGACTCAGACATACATGTAGTCTGTTCACGAAGACAAAGAACTGTGTTTAGATATTTACTAAAGACATCACCATTGACATAGCTAGTAAGGCTCTATCGTGGCTGTTGGTTCAAGATAGCTTGCTAACTACAGGCAGCAGTATGCGTATCAAATGACTTCACAGGAAATGCCACAAATTTCCTCGCCCCCAGTTGTAACAAACGTATTGTATGGAGGTTGTGCGGAATTGTCTAAAAAAACAGGAAAACATGACTGATAGACCGATCAAATATCATTCCTTATGATACAAACCTTGTGATTCTTAAAAACCCCTACGCATGAATACAAGTGGTGCATTCCATGTACGTGAGTACTAGTTAAATAAACCTGTCGATCTTAAGCTTCGTTTGACGGTACACAATCCATCCAGACGGCTGAAGATCGAGTAAGGTAATACGCTATCCACAGCACTTTTCTTAATAGATATTTCACGTCACGTTTTTATCTTCAAATGTCTGTCCATGGGGCTTAGGTAGTCCGAAAGCCTTCGAGCAGAGGTAATATTATATGATAATTGTAAGACTTAACGTTCGAAGATTTTACGTTTTAAGTAGAATGTATAGTACGGTTAGTAATTAAAAAGCTCTTTGGTCGGGATGTCCTCTTAAAAGATTCAATTTTAGGCCACGTTACATTTCTGTCCAGTAGGTCGGAGTCAGAGACCAACAAACTATCGAGTCGGCATAGGCGAGTCATATGCGGCTCGGAACTGGTGACACCTGCGCCCACATTTTAATTCGCGATCGGCCTTCTTAGTAAACTGTAAAATAGCAGGTATGAAACGTTAATTACATCAGTGCTTTTACCTGTACCATCAGATGTTGACTGCTACGCCGACTTAGCCATTTAAAATGTACGTTTAGCGCAAGAAAGTGTTAACTAATTACAGCGCTTGTTGCTGGGCAACGTATGACGAACATAAAAGTGATACGCTTGCGCAGTTAGCAGCCGAAACATCATGGGGAGGGGGGGGGGGGGGCAATAAGGGGACTTTGGTTTGTTGAAATTATGCAGCATCGGTTGTTTTCCCAATAAAATAGTATCAAGATATGACATAAGAGTTAACGGGCAAAAGAAAGTATTTCAAAGGCATAGCCTTGACTTAATCTTTCCCATGCCTGGTAAGTCAGCCCCGATAAATTGTAGCATCTTACAACATGCAACGCGTGGCGTAGGTTGTGCGCCCCGCCCGCTTCTTTCCTCCAGTTTAGCTATGTATTTCGTGAAGTCTTTGAATCAATCATCATACTGACCTGTACTATTTGGATGTGTGACCAGTGACCAGTACCTCGGTAGGTTTATCTTGCGTTCTGCGAACTTCTGTCCAGCAGGAAAATTGCTGCTGAGCCGTACAGTGTATTCGCTGCGAGTGCGAAATTGTTTGTTAGAGTAACAACATGGCGCTGGGACCAGGGGGAATCCCCCGGGACTTTTACACTGCGTCACATGCATCATGACAGGGAAGTCATTCTATTAGAAGCATACGTCTAGTCGTACAAAGCAATTCCAACATTAAAGAAAATGGCAAAAAAAAAAAAAAACTGACAAAGTAGCACATGGGTTGCCGAGAATGTTGAAAACCGAGTATTATTCTAAATATCAGGTTTTCAGTTTCATATAGAGTACAACCAAAGTCCAGGAAGGTATCATGAAAAATGCCTACTCCGCCATAGAAGAAGGCAAAATTTAAGTTTAAAACGATAACCAGTTATAATTAAGTTAGCACAAAATTATAAATTTGTTCGAGGGTGGGGGCTAGAAATGTCAAGTCTGAACTAATTTTTTTTCGGTGTCGACAACAACGCGGATTGATACATTCTACAATTACGCAATTACGTCAGTTTCACAGAGTCACACAGTCATCACATGAGGTTCGAATCACCTAGTCAGCTATCGTCCGTATTACCACTTGCACCTACACCGAATCCAGGAAAGTCAACGTTCCTATTACTGTAATTAGTGAAGGACCTATTTAACTGCTTTTCCCAAGGTAAGTCTACAGTTAGTTGGAGTTTGCGGGTCTTGGCAGGTGTAACCATTTGACGGCCATGTGCTGACCAACAGTTTAATCTTTAACCAGCTTAATGTACTGAACCATGAATGATAGACATTATTCAAGATTGCTTCAAATATGCACCGTAGTGGAGGTGGCTGATTCTAGTTCTGTACACAGTACTGTAATCACAAGATTTTCTGTAAACTTTTTTTGTTCAAGTTCGCTCTATAGGAGTTGGTGCAAAGTAAACCCTACTTTTCAACTTGAATGCGTTAGCAAAATTGTGAATTTTGCAAATATTAGCACCAAGCAAGCAGACTTTCTTTCCGCATGCACATTTGACGGCGATCGCTCTGCGCTCTCACTGCGACCTAAAACGGATGTGTGTAGCCTTCGATTTCATACTAGGTATATCATACAAAATGTAAAGTTGTGACTGGAAAGATAGTAAAATACCCATAGCGTAAAAAAATCGTTTTTATCTATACAATTTAGTGAGCGATTTGTCAAATTTTAGGTCGTAGATAGAACGGCGAGAGAGTCGTTCTAATGGAAAGGGGTATGACTGAATGACAAATGGGCATCTCTGCAGTACATTATACTTACCTTGAACATAGCGTGCACTATATATAGTTTCATACGTACGTGCTTTTAATGTATTACAGTAAAGGTGTGTGACTCAGGGTATTCCCCTTGACGTCAAATCCCCTATCAAGTATCAGCCTAGGGTTCTAAAGACCTTTTTATTTCAAAACTTTTTATCACAATACAGTGCATATTTAGCAACCTTTTGGGGCTCCTTACTGCGTTTGCCTGAAGTTCTGTTTTCAAAACATATAATTTGATGATCAATGTTGTCACAAGTTTTCCCAATCAAAAAGATATCATGCTAGGCTAAAGATATCAAATATACATAAAGCACGAAGAAAGTAATTCAAAGGCATGGCCGTTGAGTTTGTTTTCGCCATGACTGGTACTTCAGCCCTCTAGAACAACTATCGTTAGAACGCTTGGCGTTAAGTTTGTGTAACGCCAGCTGGTTCTTAGCTACTGTTTTCCTATGTATTTCGTGAAATCTTTGAATCAGTCGTCATACTGACCTGTACTTGTTGCAAGTGTTACCAGTCCCTTGGCAGGTTTATGTTGCGTTCTATCCAAGAGTGCTCAGGTTGTTTGTTTGATATAGCAAAGTTGAATTTCTTAAACTCGGTGTAGGTCATCGCAAATGGTCACCATACGGAACATGGTGAAAGTAGCTAACTAGGTGATTGGAACCTCATGCGACGACCATGTGAGTGAAACTGACTTGGCGAATGTAAAGACTTGGTGGGGAGCAGGGGAATCCCCTGGGACTTTTCCACTGCGCGTTACAAAGTCAAAGTCAAAGATAGTTTATTGCGCAACAATTGCATCAGTGACAATGTATGGCAATGTATATACAACAAAAGGTACAGTCTGATACTACACATATACGTTATATTGCAACAATTTCAGTTACTACAAAACTAGTGGAATCTACGGTAGGTAATAAAGGGAACTATAACATACATCAGATTGAATATTTCTATGCTACTAACGACATAATATCTGTCAAATGTTATTTAGGAATGGTACAGTTTCTTTTTTGCATGGCGTGATAAATGTATTGACCTAGGTGGATGGATATGGAATCATGACATGATAAGAGTACATTGAAGGTGTCACCATTTGTGTGTGGTAGAGATATATTTGACTTACATGTGATTGATTGCATTAACTTTTGTCTTTCTTCATTGTATGTAGGACAAGTCATAATGAAATGATACTCATCTTCAATGCTAGTGTTATCTTGACATGAAGGCCGTCTCTGATCTGTTGGTTGGGGAGTCATTCGGTTGGGAGCATACTTACAGTCGTAGGAAGCAATGCTAACCATATAGCTGCGACATGTTATATTCTGTATGTCGCACGTTCTAAGCTATCCATTCCGGGTGATTACAATGTACATGTGCCCATCTTTTAGCTGCGAGTATTTGTTACATAAATACACATGACTATACATAAGAGCAGGCATGTTACATTTTGGAGGGATCTAAATATTAAAGCTAAAGATATCACCCATTGAATAGGTTATTGGGTCATATACTATACTACCAACTAACACTCTATATTTCAGGGCTATTCTAACCAGCCATGCCGGGGTTTGCTGTAAAACGTAAGGGAGGCAGGACCGAATCCAAATACCTGTGTACGAGTTGCGGATTATTACTCTGTGAACCCAAACAAACACTATGTGGTCATCGCTACTGTCAATCCTGTGTGGAGGATCTCACAAGGTAAGCTATCTTAATTATACATCAATGTAACTAGCATAAGGTACAGAGGTAAACGTTTCACGTGTATATTTCGTGGCTCTTCTGGGGTGTGTTTTTATCATTGCAGAGCTACTGATAGCGATATAAAATGTTTCATACAATACCTAGTGGTTGGTATCTATATAATGTTGGTCGGTAAAACATTCTATGTGAACTCAAGTTATTACATAGTCGTAGATTATGACTGCTGACGTAGCATTGAGGATCATTGAGGGATAGAAAATCGATGCCATATCCATAAAAGTATTGATAACTCATGGCAGCACCAATTTTAAAAAACTGTTTGTAATGTTTAGGAGTGGGAGACGACGATGTAGAGCTCACGACTGTGGTGAGGACGTAAGGCTTGAAGACGTAAGATGTTCCATTGTGCTCCGGCATCCAGATAGTTATTCCTTTGCGTCAATTATACGTTGTTCACCTATGAAATGTCTTGGTGTTACGTCAAAATTCTGTGATAAAGAAAATCTTACGTGCCAATCTATCGGAATTGAATTCGGCAAATTCATAGTAATAAAATGAAATATTTCCTAATAAATACTTTTCTAAATTTGATATACTTGAGTGTATAGAACTGGTTCAACAATTCAAGACAAAATTCTGCTGAATCGAGGAGAGAGTGGGTGGGTAGGGTTGCATCCCAAACCGTTTTTTATTCTTCGTCAAAATAGTTAGCATAAGTCGCAATACCAAGGACGCGTGAAATCATCTACATTTGCCGGATGTCCAGCTATGACTAAGAGATCCATCGTCCAACTAAGACTGCAAGCTGCCCTGTGAGGTGGACATCCCACTTCTGTGGTAAGTGCGTGGTACGGTGTTTAATTTCGATAGCATGTTATATATCATGACCTTTAAGGAGCACTAAACTCCAGAAGGGAACGTTATGTTCCAATAGACAATAATTTTAGAAAGTAAAAATGCATAGTACTCCAAAGTATACGAAAGTACTCTACCAAATTCCCCAATGAAATTAAGTAATCGCAGCCTATGACTAAATACAATGTGACACATGTGGCCTGGTAAAAGTTACGTTACAAAGATGATTTCAGGGGCGATAAGAAAAACAACTCGTCTTGTGATGTGTGCTTTCATATCATAAAAACAATTTTCCTTATCGCCTCGCATTTGTATGCCAAACGTATTCACGATGAAGGTAGTATGGGGAATAATTGGGCAAGATCTGCAAGGGGTTAGTATTGTTTTACAAAACACATCAATTCACTACAAGATGAATTCTAAAAATGTCGGCTGATTATATCTAATCTATTGGAATATACCACACCCTTCTGGAGTGTAATTGTGTGTCGGAAAGTGCAGCATTGGTACTAACACAGTCTTGTACTACTATGTTTCAGGTAGCCACTACCACTGATAAATGCTGACAATGCCAATGGTGATGGCCACGGCAGATGATGGTTGGGTTATGCTTTTGCATGGTATTATCCACCCTTTTCCATGGCAGTTACCACCCGATTATGAGGTTTCTAACGGATGAGGAGGACTTGGCCCATTGATGACAACCCAAAGATGACACCTTCAAATCGGGCGCCGTTATAACATTAGAATATAGCTAGTTTCGGTGTTATGATAAGAACAGATGCTAACATTTGCAGTAAACCTCACCAGTCCAAACTAAACATGATCAGATTCTCAATATCAAACCAATCTTTACAAGAGAAGTGTTGTTATTAACGACAACCAGGCTCGTAACACCGAGACTGTTTCTCTTTTGGTATATTTTCAAAACTAATTTGACTGTGTTGTATTCCCATGCGACCATTTCTGAATACGTTTATTGCAGGTGTATCCCGACAAAGCCATAGAAAGGGAGATACTGAGTATAGCGATCTTCTGCAGTAATGTCGAAGATGGGTGTAAATGGGAAGGCATTGTTCGTCATCTTATGGTAAGATACCGGTATACATTTTCTGTATTATAATTTTATTATTTTTAATCCTCAAAAATGTTCTCAGCATTTTGTTGTTCTACATCATTTTGTAGGGTCTATTGGCATCTTAAAAGTTTATATGTACCAAGATTTGTCTTCGAAAACACAATAAGAATAAACATGTTTATTTAGGCACATCTTTCAGAATGCGACTTCGAGAAGATCACATGCATCAACGCCGGCCAAGGCTGTAAGCTGTTAATATGCAGGAAGAACCTGGCCAACCATCTACAGTCTGACTGTGAATATAGACCTGTAACTTGTCAGTGGTGTGATGAGACAACTCCTCATAAGGAACACAAGGTAGGAAGTTAGTTCCTCAGAATGTCTATACTGACGATAAACTTGTTACATTGAACGATGAGAAACGATTCCTAGCCTCCAGCAGGCCTTCCTACGGGGGTATGGGATCGTAGAATTCTGCAAAAATTCGTGACTTGGCCTGGGGAGTCAGTCCATGCTTAGGTAAGTGTTTCCCCTTCGCGGCCGACCAACTCCCCCGGTAGCAAAACTCCCTGGCAAATTATTCTCCCTATAATAGCCGACGTTGTCAGTCTGGTAGAGACTAAATTATTGCACAGTGACAGACTGTATAATGCAGCTTATTTACACGATGCACTCCTCTTGACATACATTGTAGGATCACAGACAGACCTGCCCAGTTGCCCCAGTACAGTGTGACTGGTGTGGTAAGAAAGGTCTGACTCGGGCTCAACTACAAGAGCATCAACAACCCGAGACAGGAGACTGTCCCAAAATGAAGATAGCTTGCAGCTTTGAACACATGGGGTGCAAGGAAAAAGTAAGTATTTACATGTAGATGTGTTTCCTGCGCGCGTGCGATTTTTTGCTTTCCGTGATATTGGGGTTTATTTATAGAAGCGTGAACGATTATTACTGATATACGACAATGTACACTGTTTAACGTTGATGGTTTGACATCCACAGATGGAGAAGAGGCAACTGGCCGAGCATCTAAAGAAGTCAGTTCAAAATCATTTGAACATGACTAAGACCTACATTGTCAACTTTTATTCCAATTTCGAACAACATCGACAGCAAGAGGTTGAGTCTCGTGAAAATATGAGAATCCTTCTTCCACGGCTAGAAAAGAACATTAAAGATGTTGATGGGAAAATTGCTGAAATCGAAAGTAAGCTGTCAGGCGAGCAGGCATCGGGAGCTGCTTCGTCAGGCGGCAACAAAACTCTAGAAAACCGGATTGAGCAGGAACGTGCAAGGGTGGAAGAACTGAGGAGGAAAATAGCTGCATGGGAGACTAGGGTCGGCACGTTTGAAGGCATTGTAGCGGTTCTTAACCGTGAGATAGAGAAATGTAGCTCCCAGATGGAGGCGTACGAACGACAACGTCGTCAGGACAGGGAGATCATCGAGACTCTGGAGAGGAAGGTCAGGTCTCTGGAAAGGATCATCGCTCTGAAGGACGTTGCCCTCGCGGAACAAGACCTCCGTATCCAGACGTTAGAACTGACCAGCTATGACGGCATCTTGACATGGAAGATCGCAGACTTCACCCGTAAGCGTCATGACGCCATCACGGGGAAGACAGCAAGTTTCTACTCGCCATGTTTCTTCACCAGCCGTACAGGGTACAAGATGTGTGCCCGGATCTACCTGAACGGAGACGGGATGGGGAAGGGCAGCCACATCAGCCTCTTCTTTGTCCTGATGAGGGGGCACTACGATGGGCTGCTGCGCTGGCCTTTCAGACAAAAGGTAAGCTACAACTTTGCAAAAACAAGATGAGCTCTATCCTAATAAAGAAGATAAAGCCTCAATAAGACCAGGAATAGAATAAGCACATAACATAGATATGTAACTGTCCATTTCGGCAGGTGACATTCATGCTCCTGGACCAGAACAACCGAGAACACGTGATCGACGCGTTCCGTCCTGACCCGACCAGCTCGTCCTTCCAGCGGCCCACCAGTGACATGAACATCGCCAGTGGATGTCCGCTCTTCGTGCCGCTCAGTCAGCTGGACAGCAGCAGCCATGGTTACGTCAGAGACGACACCTTGTTTATCAGGGTCATCGTCGACACGACAGATTTAAACTGAGAAGTAAGGAAAAAGACTTTTGTACAAGAATAACGCAAATAATAAACAAAGATTTCGATGTAACCATAACAATGCCAAACAGAACTTCGAAATTAATATAACTGAAATTCTGGAATTCAAATATAGAAATGCCTAAGCAATTGAAGGCATTACAATTTAGAGAAGGCAAATGATAACAAAAGATTTCAAAATAATCATAACAAATTATGCCAGACATTAGAACTGCGATTCTAGAACCTCAAACATAAGAATAGCTATAGTCATAACCGAAGTCCAAATATAACAATGCTTTTAGCTAAAGATATTACAACTTGAATAGCACAAATAATGACAATGGCAATGATCTTTATTGCATATTCCTGCCCAACATGGGCTAAATGCATTGAGGTTGACAACTTAGGTACAGGGGAAAGAGGTTACATTTTAGATCATCTAAAATCTACAGAGTCTCTCTTTTCAAAACTTGTCTTATTTACAGAGCTTTTCCAGTACGTTGTACTTTTTAGTCGACATAATATAGCTGAACATTTCGTCCTTGCTTAAATAAGTGTATTCATGATCTAGCTGTAGTGTACTAATGAGAGATTTGCGCATCTCTGTGTATAGTGGTCATTTTAAAAGAAAATGTACTCCATTCTCTACACATGTATCGTTGCAAAATGTACATATTCTGTCGTTTGGAGTCTGGTTGTGTCTACCAACTTCAACTTGTAATGGTCACTTATTCTTAGTTTAGTAATAACCAAAGAGTTCAAAATAATCATAGCAATATCAAACAGAATTTCAAAAGTAATATAACTGAGATTCTTGAATCTCAAACATAAGAGTAGGCATAACAGAAGTCCAAATATAACAATGCTGAATCAGCTTAAGGTCTTACAATTTAATTAACGCAAATGATAACCAAATATTTCAATATAACCTTAACAATACCTAAACAGTTATTTGTTTAAAGGAATGCCAGTGAAGTCTCCTCCAGCGTCTTGATGATGATGTTTTGCCGAGCAAGCTGGGCGTCTTGTTCTGCAGCTCTCATCTCCATGGCCTCGATGCGACTTTGCAGGGAGGCTATCAGAGCTTTCCTTTCACTGTCTTCCTCTCTCATCTGCTCCACTTTGTGGTTGAGATGATTTACCTTGTCGAAAGCGATCAAGACAGCCTGCTCGGAAACCTCCATTCGGGTCTCCAAATCCCCTGTTCCGGCCATGAGCCCATTGATGGCCCACTCTTGTTCGTCAATCTGGTTCATCAGACCAGTGACACGGGACTCTGAAATAATGAACAAATTTGACATTTATGTCCCGCTGACCGCAGTATTGACAAGATATCCGAGATGACAGCATAGATTTTAGTTGAAATCAGAACAAACTGAGACGTGAAGTTATCGCCACAAAAGACTGGTACTTGCCGCTGGCCTTTGTATTGGGCGGTGTAGCTGCCTCTGCACCCCTAGCTTGGTTATTGGAGAGCCTGTCTTCCTCTTTAGCCATCTTGTTACCCAGGTCTTTGAGGGTCTTCCCATGCACAGGGACGCCTGCGTTGTCTGTTGGCATCGCTGTTGGATGGCGCATCTGAACATTAAGACAGATCGAAAAAAAATCCCTTTGAATTGTCGGTAACGTGATTTCTGATGGTTCGATAAAAATCAACAAATTTCGCTGCACCTGGTATCAATTCCACTAAAATGCAATGCCTGATCGGACAACAGGATATCAGGAAACAAGCTTAAGTAACAGAGATGATGACGTACCTCTCCCATAGGTTGGTACTCGCAGCACAGCAGGTGGTCGCCAAGGTACTTCCGGACAATCTGCGCCGTGCAGTCTTGACCAGCGTTGATGCACTCAATCTTTGCAAAGCCACAGGTAGACCTATGATCCTGGATAACAAACCAACAATGTTGTAGCAATTTCTGAATTAGTCGATGTTAGATTATTTTGTTAAACATTTTACTTACCATGCTGTACATGACGAGGAACTAAGTTACGCATAACTAGAGTCCGTCGACACTTTGTCGTAGTATGGTTTATTTCTCTAAAATAACAGCCAATTGCGACCCTAGGGACGAATTATCAGGCTTGGTTGCATATACGTTCACAAAGACACGTTATAACGGAAAGATTACATTATCAATAAGCATTACAAGGAGTGAATGTTTAAAATGTAATTACGTTAACGTAATTAGTATACGTTAACGTTGTTTCTGAGACATTGTTGAAACACAGTCAAGTTAAGGATTTTTGTTTAAACATTTAGTGTAGTGCTTGGTCGCAGATGTATTTCATCTATATATTCCGCCGACATATCTAGAATATCTTGTCCATCAAGTCGGCGGTAAATTTGTATATGCATAAAATACAAAATTTAGAATTAAGCTTGATTGTACTAAAATTATCTAATCTTGGTGCTCAAATGGAGTAATAGTTCATTGTTTTATATGGCTAGTGTTAAAACGTTCTAAGAAAAAGTAGCTGCTACGAATAATTTTTGCTGGCAACATAGAATATGTACATGTAACCTTTATATTTCTTGCATACTTGAACCTTCATGGCGGACTAAGTTTTTATTTTTTATTTAATGAGATTGTGGCAATCTTGCAATTTCAGATATAAAGTGTATAGATTACACAACTGTAAACATTGTTACAACAAACCTTGAGCTGTCGCACAACACCCTCCCATTTACAGCCATCTTCCGCGTTTGTGCACATAATGGCGATGCCGAGTACTTCTCTCTCTGCTGCTTTGTCGGCCCACACCTACAAAACAAATCCTCATGTAATTGATTGAAATATCTTATTTTGCGTGAAACGTGCCTTTTATATTTACAATTCTTCAGTGTTTTCTGCTATTCTGTGACTAAAGTCTGACTATAGCTTTCATGTGATTCTCACCTCACCGGTCACCGTCAATTCACGCATGTATTGAGTTGGTCAGTATACGTCGGTAAAGCACAATCATACACATGCAAGTGGTTTTTGGCCTTGGCTTACTTTAGAAGGTCGAACCTCTTCACCGCAGTCAGATGCTGCACATCGTCCACTCCAGCTCCTGGTCATTACAAAATAATAGTTGACATTATAATAACATTGTAGTGATCAGTGAACGTTTTAACGCATGCACTAGTACACAAAGGCCATTGTTTTTTGTTACTTACAATATGCCGAAATTGGCTTCGAATGTAAGTAACTAGAGTTCTACGACCCCATACCTTTGCCAATGATTTTAACCTTTACGGCTGATGCACGTACTGTGTGTTTCTCATTGATTATGCAAATGTCCATAAATAAAATTTCCATAAATTTATCAGTTGATCATCTTCTCCACTCAAATAATGACAGTCCAAAGTATGACAGTCCCATCCTAATAAAGAAGCTATACTAGCATTTTGTGATCATTTATGCAAATAAGGTTCTCATTTCCATACTTTATATTCAACAACGTCCACCTTCACCTGACTTCCAAATGCCAGATGTATAAGAAATTTCCTTCATTTACAATGAAATTGAAGTATTTTCTCATTCATTATTCAAATCAGGTCTTCATTTGCATACTTTGTATCTATCAATGTTGTTCTCTTTATATATTGCATAATGTAACACGGTTTGGTAGTCCTATCATGGAACGCATCGGATTTATTCCTCATTATTTATGAAAATTAGATTCTGATTCTTGCATTATCACCATCAAGTTATAGTGAGCATATAAGCTGTACAGCTCCTGCAGTTCCGAAAATGCCGCTAGAGGGCCCCAACCACTTCGTCTCTGTTCCAATAGCTTAAAAATCACGACCATATCATGGACGTATTCTACTGCAGTACCGTGAAAATCCGCTGGGAGGGGGTACAAAACCAAATATCAACACAATCCAGGCTTTCACTAGTCATATAGTATATTTGCTATTCACCCGCATACATGTACAAACATACACACAGCCATATAAACGCGTCCAAAAACATAACCCTCTTGGCGAAATACTCTTTACCTTGCAAATAATGGTATATGGTATAATGGCAGGAGCAACATTTGAAATATCAAACTATCGTAATGAAACTATCAATAATCAACACATAAACCTTCACCATTCCAACAAATTAGTAGGATATATATGCTGTGAAAGCAAAATATTTATAAAATTGCAGTGCGAAAGTTAGAGATCCTTGTAGGAACTGGCGGCACAAAGTGGATTAAAGATGTTTTTCTTCAACCATGTTTACGAACGTTTGCTCCATTATTTCCCCAACGTTGCAGATTTTAACATGACATAATTTTCACGCCAATGAAAGATAACTCTAGACATGAACCTTGTTAGTTCCTGCACGCACGACTTGCAGTAGCGATGTCCGCAAGGTGTCTGCCTTGGTTCACGCAGTAGCAGACCACAGCTGGTGCACAAGTAGCCAAAGTCAGATCCTTCTTCCTTCAGGTTGACAGCGTACCCTTGCATTATTGGTTCCTTTGCTGCAGACGGCATTAGAATTAACTGATGATCCAAGAATTGGTCGAATACAAAAATGATTATAGAATCGATACCTGTTTAGGTAGTCTGGACTCCTGGGCACATGGGCATACCTGGTAATGAGATGGCAGATGGTCTAGCGAAGGAAGCGGCCAGACAAGCAATGAAAGAAGAACACATGATGACACCACATTTAACGAAACAAGACATAAGAAAAGAACTCAGAGAAAATTCTACGAAAAGCTGGCAGAACAGATATGACATGTCAATACAGTGCCTGACCACGCACAATGCAATAAAAAAACGTGGGTGCAAGAAGGATTGGAAATAAGCCGTACAGAAAAGGAAACATATTATTGAATCAAGTGTTAAGCGGACACACAAGGCTGAACTGCATGGAAATACATACTAATCCAGAATGTGAGACAGACAAGTGTGAACAGTGCAAGAGACCAGAAACCATTGACCATTACCTGTGGGACTGTTGCAAATATGAAGAAGAAAGAGAAGAGCTAGAGAGGGAAACATACATGTGTCTAAAAGAGGGAGACCAGCTAGAGAGAACAGGAAGTCTGGAAATATACTCTGGCACCCTGGAGGAAATCAGCAGAGAAGGATCAGAGAGGCTACAAAAAGCAATGATGGATTACATCCTAGAAACAAAACGTTTTTGAATGACTGGAAATTGATAACACACATGTGAAGTAAGATCATACACATGTGAAAGCGACGGAGAAGACCATAGGATGATGAAGAAAAGAGAGAAAGAAAGTGTACCGACAGATGTGTGCCGCATGCCGACCAATTGGAAAAAAGCAGCAAGAGAAGTACACAAGAGAAAGAAGCACAGTGAGAGAGAAAAGGCAGCACATGTGACCATCTTCCGACGAAACAAGCGGATAATAGAGACAACAACAACAACGTAGTATGCAAAAGTCCAAAAACTAATAGATTTACACCTTCATTGATCAGCTTTGCATTTTTACCCGATGAAAACGGCGCAAAAAAATTCCGTTTATAACGGCAATCAGCCGATTAGCCTTACATCTTTCTTTACCATGAATCGAAACCAAGCTATATTCGAATTTCCTTCTAACATTTTCGAGGGAATTAGAATATGACATGGTTTTGATTCATCTTACAGAAAAAAAGGAACAGGTGGTGATTCTTTTGACAACGACGACTGTATACGTAGCTGCTCAAAAATTGCATTGTACTGGGGAAATTCCCCTAGCTTTTTCCAACAAGTCACGGGATGAGCTTTGAACTCTATCAATTAATTTACGGTACATACATATCATGTTACGTATACACAGAGCAATAGCAAATACTGAAGTACCATTCAACAGCATTACCAACTTTGATTTTCTCTGCAGATGGTGGGCAATAACGTTAACAATTTACTTTTGCGCACTCGCCATCATACACCTAACGTTCCGCTTCATTGTTAGATTAAAGTATGATGTTCCGTACGTGGGTGCCCTAATTTTACACATCACCAAATATTTTACACATCTCCCCCTGACACTTATCCTAGCTGATCCATGGCCAGGTTCAGCAGTTTTCTAAAATTCTAAAACATGTAACCGTTCCTTCGGCAATAATAATTGGCTCTATCGGCCATACCTGACGGTGTCGGCAGTAACGGACTGAATCGGAAATAATTGACGTAAGCAACTGATCTGTATCACTATGTGTCTCGGCAATATGCTCTTTCCAGAGCCTTGCAATTGTCTCCCACGTGAAGTTCTCACCAGATCTGTACTCCGCCCGATCAGTGGCACGCCAGGTGAGTGCAGCAAGTGCGATATTCCCGAGTCACAACGAGAGGGATACTACAGCGTCGTCAAAATGACCAGTCCATAGTAGTGCGTCCATGTGTACACAATAGGGAGGGTGTGCCGCCGTCAGCCTGCCTTTAAATTCCTCTTAATTCACCGGTCAATATTCTGCGCTGTCAGTGCGCATGACCATTGTTATTTTTAAGTTGGTCAATGTTTTTGCAATTGTATACAGTATTCTTAACAGTCGTGTGTAAAGTTATACCCATAGATCACCCTGTCGGTGTGTGACTGAACTGTAACTAACACTACCGCGGCGGTTATCAAGGCATCATATAAGCATGCCCTTCAGGCAAGTTCACGTGACCTTCGGGTCAGTGTTAACCAATCACGTCGTATTTTGTATGACGTCATTTAAGCGTCTGTTTGTGTACGTGTCAGCTTAACAACAAGTTCAACCGGGAGACGAAGGAAGGGAAGTCCGTAGTACTTTTTGTTACCAGAACATTGCGCGGCCACAAATCAACTTGTTTGCTTCATAGAAACCGTCATGACGACAATAAGGATGTACTTGCTTGGACGGACATCATTCCTTTCGTGTCTTGTGGAATGAAGCGCGCTCTAATAACGGAAATAGAGCGGACTACCACGACATTGTGGAATACCAAATGGGAACGGGCCTCCGTTTCCTCTCGCATACGGAACTAATTTGCAGTATGTTGAACAGCACTCTTACAACAAACAAAGCAATGTTGTTGTCATAAGGAAGGTAAGGTGTCTTACTGATTACGTGGGTGCATATCATGTTTCGGAATGCTTGTGGGACTGTAAGTCTAATAAAGGACTGTTTGTAAACAATGAAATGTGTCGTAGTTTGTCCGCATCATTTCATTGCCAATCATTTATACCTGCACAGCCTTTAAATTTGATAGTGGGATTAACGCTGACACGTTGTATACCCTTACAAACATTTTTGAATTCATAAAGCATCCAAGTAGTAACAAGTATGGTATGTAGCAGTTTCCCTGTCCAGACAGTGTGAGTTTCCGGTGTCTCTGCACATTGTTTCCGGTGTCTCTGCACATTGTTTCCGGTGTCTCTGCACATTGTTTCCGGTGTCTCTGCACATTGTTTCCGGTGTCTCTGCACATTGTTTCCGGTGTCTCTGCACATTGTTTCCGGTGTCTCTGCACATTGTTTCCGGTGTCTCTGCACATTGTTTCCGGTTCCTCTGCACATTGTTTCCGGTGCCTCTGCACAGTGCACTTTATGCACACATGTACAGTTTTATTTCTACATTGGGTGCACGGAAATTATAACGTTAATAGTTGTTGGCATATAGTTTTGGAATACGGCTTAATCCTTTTGTCGCACTCCAGATCGCGAAAAAGTTTTAATTTGCATGTATAGGGCTTAATGGAACATCTTTTCGCCCGTCTAAGTTCACGGATAGGTTAAACTGGGCGAATGGGTAAATGTAGAATAACAGCCGGATTAACTATCAATGATAGATTTTAGCCAAAATTAAAAGATACCTGTAATGCAAAAACATCTGTCTTGATGTCTAAACTTGCATTTCAATCCCAAAGAAGTTTTAAGAAGAGTGGAAAGGAGCTAGCTTAATTGTCCAGTTAGTTGTTAACATGGTTAGCCCCTCACTTTATGTTCAAGAGGACGTCTTGTGTAGGGAAATGATGATAATGATTTGAAACATGTTGGACACTTTATTTCCAAATGTTCATTCAACCAAATCGAAAGAACCACTCAGTTTACAAAAGCCACAAAGACTTATCCCAACTTACCCACATTGACAGACGAACAGAAAGCCAGTTTTCTCATGAAATCGCAGAACCCACAAATTTGAGAAAAGGTGGGGCTTTTCGTCTCCCTCTGCTTCCAGAAAAGAAGTCAAACCCAACCTGTTTAGAAATAGCCAACACTAGTATTAGAGTAGAATATTGTTTATAACTGTTCATTGTCAATTGTATATCTACTATTTTTATACCATGCACTTACAATTAGCCCTCGGGCACGAACTTGCAAATAAAACTTCACTGTATTAATTGATTAAAAACGTTCATCTGTATGTCTCGGTTATGTCTCACGTAGGCCGAGAAATTTCGGAACGCCCCTAGTATATCTATCATATAAAAACTATCTAAACAAAATTAGCAAGACCGAGAGCTATTATGAGGCAACATAGCTATATGTTGTTCAATATGCTTCGTTTGCGTAATTCACTTTCCGACAATGTGATAAAAGGCATGGAGTAAACTTACCACGAGGACCTTTTTGGTGTTAGTCCTACAATGTAACAGCACAAGGCGAGGCCGTAAGAAAGAGATGCAATTGCTCACAGTCCTATTATTCCTTTTTTTCCTTTTGACATGCATGCCGGGAATTCCCATGAAGGTTCACCGGGTCACATGGGTGTTGCCAGGATATCCGATGGTGACAATTTAAGGTTAGCAAACGTTCTTTCACCAGGTAGGGTCATGACAAACAAACTGTCGGGGAATGTTGACTTTTGTCGGTTGAACAAGTTACTCCGTGTACTTAGGTGTCAGCACTTTGGTCTTGTGAAATGATTATGTCAAACAAGTTGGTTACTGTGGCCAAACAATATTTCCGCTCCATTCGATACAAAATCCTGCAGTTACGCACCTACCACATCGAATAAACCATGAAGGTAAACGCTGCACGTCTATTATTCTGGAGTTAAATGTATAAAGGTGCCGAGCTTGACATTAATGTTATTTCACAACAGTTGTGCGGCAGAAGATATTAGAATTGACATTATGTAATAGATAGATGATGGGCGTGGCTTGATTATGTGAAATAGGGGTTGCCCCCCACTCGGGGGTTCCTTTAACACCCTCGGCGACTTTTTCTGCACTATGTGGATATAATCACAGTAATTGAAGGGCTCCCATTGGCTGAGGGGTAGTGGCCATGTTCTAATAACTCTTACAACAGTAAGAATCCCGTCCTGTTCCTGCATTATTGTACCGCCATGTGTAACTTATGATCCCTTACATGTACTAAAACAAATCTACATCTATTATGACCCTCGACTGAGTCAGTTGAAACTAAACAGGGCTAGCTGTAAATGATATCTAACTTTCAGCTGTAAACTAAGCGAGCCCCTGGTCAGTATCAATAGTCAAGGCATTGCGGTAATTGAGTTGGCGACATTTTTATATGGAGCACTATCAAAATTATTACTTTTAGAGCATTTATCAGGGGAGGACTGGGTAAGAATGCATTCTGTCAGGAAAATCACCAGTACAGTGCTTTGCTATCACACAACGTGATTTATAGCAATAAGACCATCTTGAATATATTCTCATTCATGTAAGATTTGTAAAGAATAATTTTTGCAACAGGTCGTTTAGTCTCTTCCATGGAATACATCACTCTGGTAGAGAAGGTTTGACTGTACAATGGCAGTGGCATACATAACAAGTTCTCTGATATCTTAGCACAATATCAAGGTTTTTATATACTTCAATCTATGAGCAAAATATGGGAACCGGGATTGCGAATTTATCAAGTAGCATACGGTGAGATGTGACATGTTTGCATTTCTTTTCTTTTGTTTGATTTCTACATTAAGGACGATGGAGCCATATCATGAACACATCCGAGAAAGGCTGCACACTAGATATCCAATTATCACTGTCACACACTGTTGTGTTTGAATTGATTTAAATTGTTATTGAGCTTTCAGTATCAAAACCTGAAAATGGATCCCTTGTAATGTCATTATGTAATCATAGCTATCGATAATCACATATTGATACAGCTTATCCGTGTGTTGTCAGTTTGTGCAGCCACCTAGAGTGAATAGGATTATCTGTCCATGCTAACAAAATGTAACAAAAGGTGATAAGATATTGCATATGTCCACAGTGTTTCATATGTTTTCAGTGTAGCACTATGTTAACTAACAATTAGTTTAAACTTAGATTTAAACATGATTGATATAGAAAGATATGCCAATGCAAGTACAGGTACATTCAGTCACACATAGACACAGCCACCTCCTTCCACTAGTGTAAATAAGATATTCATGGTGAAGTATGATCAGCACTGACCTCACACACACGCATTCACAAAACCATCTGATTGACAAAATATTAGAGAAAACATATCAAAACCATATTACGGACATATTTGTGTCCAAATAAATCAATGAATATGCATACACGTTCAATTTTTGACAGAGTTGTTAACCAATGAGGATTTGCATGTAAGCTAGACATATTTTTGTAACACGAAGAAAAACTATTTACCGTACATTCTCCGGTAGGAAACGATGCAACAATTTGGATAAAATGATGCCAGGGTGATTGGAAGTTAGTAGAGTAGAATAGCAGAAAACTTCGTCGTCAAAAACAAGGGCTCTACATGTATATCTAATCAGTTTCTTTTTCTGTGGCAATAGTGTATCCAGAACATTTCATGTCATATTTGAGTTCAAAGGCTGACAGTTCATGAACTAAACTTCACACAAAGCATAGAGGAACAATATACGATAGTATGCTAAACATCCAACAAGCGGTAGAATCACGAAAATTATTATCATGGCCACACTGGTACAAGAAAAAATCTTTCAACTGATTTAGCATGTGAGTGGCACTTGTGGGCAAATGATAAACAAATAACATAAACAATGTCATGTATTGTGACTAAGTGAAAACAGTTATTCTGGATTACTTGTTACAGATATTATTGCTTTCCCATGTAAACACATATGATTTCCTGTGAATGTAGGTATTTAATTAGCTATAAAACCATGTACTTGTGCACTTGGTGAATGGAATCTACAATTTCAGGTAACGTTTTCTATCATAAATGGTTTGTTGGTACCGACCTTAAAATGCATGTGTGCTCAAGAAATCATTGCAAAATGTCCCTTTCTAGAAGACGCCTACATTATTTTGGACAATACTGAACAGTCCAGCATTGTGCAGTTCATGACAATAAAAACACATACTGATACCTGTAGTGTTGAAAATGGCTAAATTAGCCTAATCATAGGTTTGTATATGGGAATGGGAAGGTGGGATTTCAGACAATCTTTTTTTCATGCTTTTTGTCACTTAAACTTATCAACTAACAACGTATGGAATCGTAGGTGTAAAATGTTTTCGCGTCAATATCGTTTGGTATCTCCGCGTAATTTCAAGCAACACACGAGCTGGTTAAGATATCTATTTAGAAACTTAACTTTTATTTATCTAGAAACTTAACTTATGAAATGGGACCTCCCCCTGGCCTTCCCCTTCTCGTTACTTTCCTTTTGTTGTTGGACTGAGACATAATGCAACTAAAAGTAAAGTTTACACTCAACTGAAAGGAATCTCGTTAACGTTAGCGGGCATGCTCTCTAACAGCTATAGATGTGCAATTCGTATCTAGATACATGTATAGACACATGTAGCTGTCCGGGTTATAGTGGTTCAGCAGTTGGAGCATACTTGTAGATACTGCTGTGTGATTACTGTCCAAAAATGGACGACACTAATAGGTTTGAATTTAAATCACCGTACGTCCAAAATATCTAAGGTTTACTGTAGAAAATAGGTCACAAATCAAACTTATATTCACTAGCTGAACATAACGTCAGAGGCGGGGAAAAAACTACAACGAGGACAAAAAAAATTAATTTCCACTCGACGTGACAACTTGTTGTGTTTTGGGTGTATACTAGGGTTCCCGTCGCTAGATCTGGAACGATGTCATTCTGTTGATTTCTTGTAAAAGCTGCAGTATACGTAACGAAATTAAGGGAGTATTTGCCTGGAACAACATGTGTTCATCACCATTCGTCCCCTATATGTGTCGGATCTACCTGTCTTCGTGTGCGCGTGCATTCGAAGAACCGTACGACATCCTACTTGAGGCACCAGTTTACCTGTCATACTGTGTTTAAAAAGATTCTGGCAGTCACCTACCCGATAAACTGACCTTCGAAAATCGCCGATGACAGTCTGTCGTCGTCAAATGTAGCTTCTGTAGATCTTGGACCACTGATTGCTTCTTGTTGCATGCCCCAGACTACGAACTTTTCGGTAGTCAACTCCTCTTCTTCCCTTACCGGTGTGCGCGCGAAAATCGGGTCATCACATGATGACTACAATAGTCAATACACACGTAGTGGCATTGATTGGTTGAGCATGGATACGATGTTTCGATTACCGGACTGGGCCCTGCCATTAGTGGTGTTTAACTATTTTTTTAGTGATAAGGTACAGTTTTAACGATGGGTGATGTACAAATCTCCTACGCCGCACGTTATATGTATTTTAGGATGCTTACTGGACTATTTGTATCCTAAAATCGGTACCCTTTTAGACTCTGTCGCTCAACCTGCTGGGGGTGGTGCCACAAATCAGCACGGCAAACTTTGACCTTCGCCATCAAAAGGCAACAGTTTCGCGCGTTAAGAAATTTACAGGTTACATTTCCAACGCTTAAAACCTTACTACGATGATCTGGTAGTGTTCCGGTGCGATGTTGTATAGCTGTAGCCCGGAATGTTTTCTACAATGTGGTCAAAAGATAATTACAAGTTCTTTTAATTGCTGCTAGGGTATTGACAAGTTCCGTGCAAACAGTAAAACGTTTATTTAAAAAGAAAAAAATACTTTAAAAGAAAACAAGTTCGCGTCAAGAAACACTGGATTTTACGTGATAGAGACCCGATCTGAACAATTACAATCACCTATTTTGGTATTCAAGACAATAAAAACTCAGTTTAGTTTTAGTTTTGCCAGTACCAGTTCCTCGGTGTCGCCACATTTATTCATATGAATATATTTTGTCTATTGATAAGTCTTTGTCAAATCAAATCCGTCACAAATTCCAAAAAGACAAAGTCCAACTAAAAGTCAAAATTATTGTCGCATAAACTCACATAGTCGGCTACAGTACAAACCATATCTAATTGTTTCGTTGTTGCGTGGCCTCCACTAGTGCGGATGAGTCATGTTGCACGCTACGCGATATTTCCCGCCTTTTCAGAGTCCACAATGCTTCCCACCGAATCATCAGTCACGAGGACGTTTTGCTTCCAATAGTCCAGATCCGTTCCCCGCAATGACTCCTCTCGCAATATCAGCTCCCTGCCGATTTACTTAGATCCAACACACCCGTGTCCTTTGTCACCGCGTCTTCCAGCAACCCGACCGAAGACATCGTTAACGTTCTAGTATCAAGTTCGAAAACGGAGCAAGGATATCTTAGTATTCCATGATTATGTCCAACGATGACTACGTTAGGCCCTAGCCTGGTTTCGCCCGCCGTACTTCCACTTTTACCTTGTCGCTTATGATTGCGCCGCAGGGCGAGGATCAGCACACATACACGCACAGTTGTTGAAACGCGATTGGTCCGTGGACCCGGATAACATTCCGATTGCGTGTTTCATGCAGTTCTATTTGAAGGGCACGCAGGTTATTTATATGCATTGTTGCTGGGCGAAACCTGAGGCAGGTGATCGTTGAACTTAAGAGTCACGTGATTACATTGAACAACACGTATGACGTGACAGGTACACACGCCTACATACGAAGTACACACGCCTTTATACGAAGTTCCAGCACTCATAATGCGTATGACAGGTGCTGACAAAGTAAGATGCAATTGGCATTAACGGATCTATTTGATCCGGGCCCAACATTAACGGCTGTTTTTTTATATAATTTGAATACATATTCTGCATTTCTGATATACTTTATAACGGCGATACGCACTGGTCCTTTTCTTAACTATGTAAATAACGGCAAGACTTCATCGTGAGACCAAGATGTCATAAGAAAGGCAAGAGTTTATTTCTTCACTTACAATCCAATCCTTTTATTCGACAGCAAAATTCACTAATATGCTGCTATATTGCTAAAAAATTTTGAACTAAAATGGACACTTGGTATTCAATTAGTCAGTGACGACAAACTTTTTCATTGACAACGGTCGGCTATTTTCTGCAATAAAAAAATTATATAACACAGCTCATAGCTAACTGTAAGAATTATTGGGACATTAGTATTCCGTCCCCAATTTAATATTCACTTACAAGTTTTGGCCTGATGCAAGCCTTATTTGTGTACAATTTTGATTCCCGCTAAAGGACTGTTTGGCTTCCATGACTGTTCAGTGACAGAATGTTGCCTGAGCTTACCCAGCTGTCGGAGTGCTTGTGCGTGTGGCGTGTCACCAGCACTGCACAGCTTTATCAAGATCAGGCAAAAGGTTAGGGGTAGACTTAGGTTTACTTTCAAATCACGGGAAGGCTAGATGAATAAACAATGGATCACATGTTGTTATACCTAGTACCAATGAGGCTCTATCAACAAAGTATATAACTGTTACCCTGCAACTATTGCTGTATACCAAATGTCTTGCATTTAATGCGTTTGAGGGAGCAGTAGAGATGCGTTTGAGGGAGCACTTGAGACCAAGGGCATTTGCAATCGTTCTGTACACTGTTCTTTGTTCGGCCAATTCATGCCTGATTGTCCTTGTGAAATAATCTGATAAGGGCACTTGAGTTATCAAAGGGGTACATATGTTGTTCGAAGCCCTTGAAAGATCTTAACACATGAAGTTGCTTAACAATATTACAGTTAACCTTTTTCTTCACTGTATACTCTTTTTCAATAATACACAATTACAATAGATATGCAAAGGTTTCGGTGATTATAGTACACATCCCTTACAGCATGACAAACATCGTTCCCTGCATTTGTCAAGTAAGCACTATAACAACACTATATACTGCAATTTAATGCAGATCATCATTGTATCATCATCATTATCATCACGGGCTGGTTGCCCGGACCAGGTCCACTCTTTCCTTCCAAACATCTCTGTCCCCCATAGCATTCTCTAAGTCCTCAACCCGCAGCCCCACATCACGAGCTAATACTACGCACTAATAGTAATCGCCATGAATAGACAGGCAGACAGACAGACAGACAGAGAGAGACAGAGACAGACAGACAGATAGGCAGACAGAGACAGTTGGACTGACAGAGAGAAAGAAAGAGAGAGAGAGAGAGGAGAGGACTAGACAGAGACAGAGACAGACAGAGAAGTTATAATAGTATCGTTAGAATATCCATTGTATCCAGGAAGTGGGATGAAGTAATGGCGAGAAGGGAAGCTGCTAAATTTTTGCCGTTCACGTTCGCTGACACAAAAATATATCACAATAAATTATTTCCTAAATCTGGCACTGATTTAGGAATAAGTATAAATATCAACCTGCATGAACATACAGAGGTAGTTGGTTTTTGTTTGGGTTTTGTACAATCTCTATTTCCCCACGGCAGACCCAGCTATAGAATTACATAACAACTTTATGTAACTTTTCCACTGTTAAATGCAAGCCAGCTTGAGTGCGATAGTATTTAAATCGTAGCTCTCATACTGAGAGTGTATGGCAGCCCATTACACTAAATAGGATGACACCCAGGCTAAATTAAATCCGGTATATATGATAACATGACAATATGGTAGTCATTGCTAGACAACTTTTCTCGATGGGATTTACCAACAGATGGGGTAATAAATTTTCAAGGTATATTTAAATAAAACAACTTGGTACAGGTGAACATGAGTTTACAAATCCCTCACCCATGAGGTCAGCCAAGAGAAATCTGTAGAACAATGGGAACATCAAGTAAATCTTAAACTCTGCATTTGAATAAAGATTAACTTTATATGTGAAAACAAACACTCACAAGCTCCCATGCATAAAGTCGTATGCACCACCAAAGTTGCTATATGTTGTATAATATACAACTGTCATAAGCAATAAAGTTACTGTACGCATAGCACATATAGTCATGTTTAACTCTTGACAGAGTATTTAGAATCTTCATTGAAGCTTTCTAAACTGGACGAAGAGCGGACATCCACTGGCGATGTTCATGTCACTGGTGGGCCGCTGGAAGGACGAGCTGGTCGGGTCAGGACGGAACGCGTCGATCACATGTTCTCTGTTGTTATGGTCCAGCAACCTTAACACAGTAAAACTGAAAAAGATTTTTAAAAAAAAAGATCAACTCAAAGCGGGATTAGGTTCATTTGTCAGAATTATGTTCCAATTCTCAATATCACAAGAAATGAAATGTGATATCACAATATTTCGGTACTATTTGGCATTGAAATTCAATGGTTTTCCATGGCTCTCAGAAAAGTGATCCTAAATCATTTTGTGGTTTCTACCCTACTACATATGGGTTAAGTCTCTTGACACATGAACACGCATACCATATCTAGTTCGGGTCAGCGGTCTTCACCACGACCTTGATGGTCATTTCATCATCCAGGACGAAGCCACGGTCTGTGTTGTCAAGGTCCGTCAGTGGCAAGAAGAGTGGGCACTCACAGGCCACGTACACGTCGGAGGTGGGTTTCTGCAAAGATACACGTCTTGTTAACTCGTGTCATACAAAACGTGATACACGTGTTGTTGAGAACAAGTGTTGTTGTTTTTTATTATTGCGAAAAAGACAAAGTGCACACACAAAAACTACAGTCAGTGAATACGGGGACGGGATCATCATTATGAATGTGTATAACAGCAGTGACATAGGTAGAATGATAATGCCAATAATGAACAGTAAAGGTATTTACATTCTTACACGTGGGAGTGGCAATAAGTGAAATTCTTACAATGGCTATTAATTTTGAAAGCATTTGGTTTCTAACAAGTACAGCTGAGTAATATTCATGATCTGAGCGTTGGTTTTTGATCGAGGTCAGAGTAAAGCCGACCCATTACTTAAGAAATGCACAGTAGCTGTTTCGGAAAAGGCATTTATGTTAAGAGTTGAGATATCAAAAATTTAAAGTTTTCAAAAAGAAGTAAACAATGGTTAACAAATTTGTTGTTGGTCTTTCTTTTCTAGCATCAAAATAATACACTCTCCAAGAAAAATGGGGATAACAATTTGATAATACAAAACGCTAGTACCTGTTTGCATTGACAACAAGTGAAACGGAAATACCAACTCCAACATTGCGGTCAAACTACACTTAGTCTACTGTCATGGATCATCTTCAAAGCTTCCAATTGCGCCAATATTATTGAGGCTACTATTGTAGTACTTATTATTCACAAAAATATACCTGGAAGCCAGAAGATGGCACCGGGAGAAGTTTGACCAAGTTATCCTCACCTCCCTTTGCGACAACCTCGGCCGTTATCTGTGCGTAGTTATATAGCCATTAGTAAAGGTTATCGTAATCGTATCGTAAAATACGTACCGGTATACGTAGTTTTTACATAGCTTAATTATCTTACTCTACTGAAACTTATCCGTCAAAACAACTCATGAAAATGCAGTATCTGCAGGTAACCTCTTACATATATCACAAACTTGTATTTCAGTTTGTTTGTAATTACATTCTAGCACCCTGAGGAAAGAGGTAGGCCAACTCGACGCACGACTAGCGCCATCTAGGGCATCCGGGAGTAATTACAGACGTCAAGGGGCTAAATTCGAGTCCTCGAATTTATCTATCCCTAAGTAAGTGTGAAATAGAGTTTCCTGTAGACATATGTAGCAAAAAAATTAAGAGAGTGTGCAGTCAAAACACCCACCTTTGGTCGAAAGTTCGAATCCCAGCCCAGGATCGCATCATAATCGCCCTTCATCATCAGCAGGTGTAGGCTGACGTGTGTGTCTTCTCCCTCGCCGTCTCCATTGAGGTAGATCCGGAGGCCCATCTTGTAGCCCCCCTGTCTGGTGAAGATGAGCGGAGAATCGACGACTTTTCCATCCCGTCGCTTGCTGGAGACGTTAGGGATCTTCCAATCCAGGATGCCGTTGAAGCTTGCCTGCTCCAGAGCAGCGATTCGGCGTTCGTTCTTCTCGAACTGAGCATCTTTGCGAGCGATGACTGTTTGAAAAGCGCGGACTTGCTTCTCCACGGTCTTGATCGCCTCCTTGTCTCCGCTGTGATAGCCTTCACAGGAACTCAGTTTTTTCAACGTGTTTGGTAATTTGCGGGATAGCAGCTCACTTAGGGTGTTGATGGTTTCCCTCTGACAGGCATCTGTGGCGATGGCGGTGTTGATGTTGTCCTTGAACGTTTTCTGTAGCTGCTGGAGCTCTTGCCGAAGGGAATCAAGCTTCGCTTGTTTGTTCTTGTCGTCCTGTCGGCTCAGAGACTTCATATCATCGCACAGCTTGTCCGTAAAACTGAGCACAAGTTCTCGAAGTTGCTCCACAGAAAGCGCTTCACCCCCTGGAAGGTTGTCTTGGCGGTTTGGTGCTGTCGTGCCGTCGTCTTCACGTCTCCCTTCTCCGGATCCCTCCATTTTGGAGTCACCTGCAGGGCCCTGTAGTGATGAACAGATTATACAAAACCAAACTATAATCATTTGGTAATAGTCTACACCGCCGCCAGTATATAACAACTTTCCCAATATGACACAACGTTTCGACATGGCATTTATCGACAATGGTCATCAAATAGATTTGTTTGTTTATCTATTTTACTAGAGAGATATTGGCGCTTTTCAATGTGCCCCCCCCCTCGAGGAGGGGGGGGGGGGGGATAGGTTCTCTTCCAATCTACTGCATGCGTAACAAAGAACGTACCATTTTGAAAACTATTGTCTGATCTGAATTGAATTGTATTTAATCTCGTAATTCTATTTCGGCTTTTCTTTCTCTTCATACGCAATGTATCCTTTAATTTGCATTGCTAACTTTGTCTTATCTGTTTGAAATAGCTGCATTTTATATTTAATAATAAGGTTTTGGAATTGTGCCCTTTTGGAAAAGTTTGTGGTATGTCCCAACAAGCATTTGGAGACAATGCACTTGGTTGCAGCTGCCATTGTTAAACATAGCTGTTGTAGCAGCTGCATGGAACTGGACACAAAGAGGTGAGTGCTTCAGCGACCGAAACATTAAAAAAAAATATCATACAGCAATCCGAACGGAAACAGTGGTCTTTGTACCAGAAACATCATCTATGTTACTGTTGCAGTTGTGACATAATAGGATATCTATCAGTAGCTATTTGTTAGAATAGCAATGAAGCGGTAATTATTCGCCTCAAGCTAATTAGGCCTATCAAAACATATATAGTTAGACGTCTACCCGCATATAGCATAAATATCAAAGGTGAAATGTGATCATTTGGATGTCATACGGATAGGATAATACTTAGAAATGCACAATGGTGACATCGACACGTTGAAGTCTTTGTTTCAGAAACAATATTTCCTTTGTGCGTAGCACACCTGCACACATAGGATCGCGAGAAAGGTGCACGTAGGGGAAGCGTCTTTGTTTGAGTTTGATTGTTTGTTTTTATCTGAACAGAAAATAACATATTCCCGATTTCGAGAAGTACAGTCGGGGGTGGTAGGTGTTTGGCTGGACTAAATAGTGTCCCCTCACAAGGCACTTTTAATTTTGAGTCCAAGCGGCATTATCCAAACCTATGCATCCAAATATAGCTAGATACAAAGTCCAAAGTTTGGACTTTGCCACTGACATCAAATGGCCTTAACGCCAACATAAAAGACGAATCACAACTTGAACTAATTATTGTATAATGTCAGAGTTGGGAAATTCAGCAATATGCTGTGCTCTTATACTGCACGCCTCGTCGCTGGCCGGATATGTTGTTTAGGTACAGATAAAGCACTCAAATCAAATCCCGGACCTCCGTAGGATTGTTGCGCCTTCGGAAATGTCAAATAGTAAAAAAATCGCCTTTGCAGGGTATTTTTGTCAGGCTACAACTTGGTAGACAGTTCTTGGAAGGGGGTGGCAAGCGAAGGACAAGTATTGAGTGTGTCTTGGATGTCTTGGAAGCTAGCCAGATCGGACGCAGAACACGTACAGAGCGGTGCTTTGTACTTGATACAGTAAGTAACCAACCAGGTGTAATCCTACGGTTGGGCAGCCGTGCTTGCCGCCCAACGCACAAAGTGCTGGGTCCATTACAATTATCATTTATGCCACCAAACACATATTATTAAATCCATCTATCGGTCATCCCTAGACAGTAAAAAGGAGTATCGCAAGCATATGACAAAGATGCATTAGGAAGCAAATACATGTACAAGGGAAACTTCAGCGCGAAGGACAAACGTTACATCTGAAGCTAAAGAGGGCTGTACCTAATTAAGTCCAGTCTACAGCCAGTGCCTCTAGCACTCCCCCACTTCGCTCCACTTTTTAGTCACGACAGATTTGTAAACAACTCCTGTGACGTCATGTGACGTCATGGTATTCTCACCAATCAGACGCCTCTACATGAAAAATATGTTACGTCAACCAATAACAGTGAGTTTATCCATGCGTGTAGCTACGTTTTGATTGATCCAGATAAATGTTATTGTTGTTAGAAAGAGCAGTACATGTACAGCAGTGCAGCAAGGCAAGGGTTAGAGTAATGACGTGAGGGGATTCCCCACTACGTCACACATGCCAGCTGGCACTTGTCAAATACATGCCGGATTCGCTGAGACGCGTCACCGGTGCACCACGCGAATTGATGTATCCCTACACTGGAACCCAAAAGCACAAAACAACAACTTGCTATCACAAAACATATTTCATACATAATCGCCTTATATCTTCGACCATTCGCTAGAGTATGAATGTGGCTATTATAACAAAAGGTTTTCAGTTCTGCCCTCTTTCTGTACACAGACTTTTTCATTGACGCGAGATGATATCATTGGTGCTCAGGCTGGGTAGACAAAAATAGAACGGGTTTTCCCGGGCCAAATAATAAAGTTAGTCTGAAGAAGAAATGGACTGCGTACGTGGCTGACTCATAGCAGGCGAATATCTACAACTTTGGGCGTTGCCTCCAACCCGCGACACATGGTAATGTTGTTCTATTTCATAGGCCATTGTTGACTATTGCTAGGGCATTACCTCATGCGCTAATCACGCGCCTGCGCACTACGCATCATTTCGTCCAGGGGATTTTTTTCTCACGATGTTTAGTGTTTATACTGCGTTTAAATCAAGGTGGCCTTGGGATGCTATGCTACGTGCCTCCATTTCCTTTATTTTTATTTTTAGTCAGAACACGAGGGATTTGGGAGTGGTTACGAAATGGACAAGATTGTCGAAACTTGATAAATGAGAAATTAGCCAACCAGTTATACAAATCCAGGTAAAATGAGAATCAAATGAACTTGTAACAATCTTTGTAGAATCGCTATTTTTCATTATAGAATGGAAGAATAGGAATTCGGTAGCATGTATGACAGTTGTGAGTTACCCATGTATGAAGATGTTGGTTCATGGTTGAAATCTTGCGGGCACTTGGTGCGTTGCATGGCAAGAATGGTGTGCCAAGCCGTTTAAATCATGACTCACCGCATCACGAACAAAGCGCCGTACCCGTCCTGTCATACGTGCTCTGGTCATAATTTCTTTGACCAGCCGGGTAAGTTTGTCATCAATTTCAGTATAATTGTCAATCAATGTATTGTCATTCATGGCTACACTACTACTGCAATCTAATTCATAATTCAGATCGAAGTTCAAGGCTTCTCTTTCACAATTATGTCTTGCATGGCTTTGACAGGTATCTTGTATCTGACCACACCCAGATATGGCGAAATACGTAAAATTGTTTGTGAACATATTAAGAAACAGCAAGTACAGAAGCCCCTGAGGGCAGACTATATAAGTCGGACATGTAACAGGTAACAGGCATACAAATACGTAAACCTACGACAGATTTAGTAATCAGGTCCTTACGTTGTTTCTTTGCGTTTGAGACATGCATGAAGAAACATTGTGAATGTATAAGGAATGCTAAGCATATTCAAAACAGTGTATCAATATGAATGTCAACCTAACCATTTTGTTTTCTTTCGTATATGTGCTTGGAAATCTGAGCTGTGCTTATTATTTCTCGGTAAAGCCGAGGACTTATTGATAACCCCACGTACATGTATAAAGTCTTATATGATAATGAATGTGTACCAAAATTCAAATTATTGTGATCATTACGTTGCAGGCGACACCCAGTAACGTTAGGTAAAGGATAACGAAAAAAAGTGGACAATTGATCTGCAACCTGAGCTGTGCGGGTCAAATTGTTTGATCACACTTCATCCTTCTTTTTATCGCCACTTACCTTCTAATTTAGAAAAACGAATGCCTGGAAAGTAATGACTACAATGATTTGTAATTTGGAGGATATTGATAAAAGGCTTCATACTATGAAGCCTCAAAATCTGAGTTGTGCTTGTTATTTCTGGGTGAGGCCGAGGACTTATTAATCACCCCTCGTATTGTTCATGCACTGTGCAACAATGCAGTGCAGTTTCAAGACCACATTAGATGCTTGGAACGCACCATTACCTTAAATTTGTATGATTCACATGCAACCAGCGACATTGCCCATAAGTCGTCAATGATGAACATATAGCATGTTGAAAAGGTCCCAAGTTTAGATGCCGTTGACTTATATGTCAGGTCAACTGTGATATGTATTTGTGGACAAATGTCCAGCTCTGAGACAAAAAGATGTATTTAAAGGAAATAAGTCACTTCCCTGTAATGTGCAGCAGTTGGCCTTTGGGAGAGTCGGGATGAGGTCTTTACATGGAAATGTCATTTTTTTTAAACATTACAATAAAGTTTGCAATATTGGTTTCCCCGATTATCATGTAAGGCCATAGCAAGATAACTTTATTGATGACATCAGATGACATAAATTTTCGCCTGATTTCAGAATTTTTTTTTGTTGGAGATGGTCAACATGACGAGAAATTACCTATATAAAGCATGGTCGACATGAACTTTGAACTTAAAATGAGCTTCCTGTTCGTCATGTAGACCACCTGTTGTGTGTGTGAGACCTAATCCTATGTGTGTGAGACCTAATCCTATTTGTCTATACGATCAGCTTATAATGTCATACCTTTAAACTCTTTACCCTTTAAACAATTAGTGATATAAATTTGTACGAGACCCAACAATACGAAGGCAACAACAACTTCAAAAAGGTAAGACTAATTTGACTACGGTGGTGGATGATGTAATGTAACGACGTCACAATATGCTTATTTGAAACCCCAGCATATCTATTTGAAGTTTTTAGTTTTTTTTTCTACTTTTAATATCTAAATAGGTTGTGATATTGCTTGTGATATCAACATGATGTGCTGCAGTGACTGCTCAATACGGTGCAAAATCACAAAGCTTCGGCTAAAAGGAGGAAGCATTGCGACGTTAATATCAAACATGGCCACCACAAATGGGATTGGTAATTTACACTTTTCAAGACTAGTTGAAAGCACACAAATTGGAAGCATACAAATAGTTTTCTTTCTCAGTCTTTAATTTTTTGATGTGCATTTTGCATTAAGAAACTTGTATATTTGACCAACCAGCGACAAACACGACGTAGCAGAAATTAAAGGGACTTCTACGAATAGAACCGGAAGTGCTAGTCGGGTTACGTTGCGTCACACGTTTCAAATGTCTTGTTGTTGTTGTGGTTACAGTATGTTCACAGTCACTGACTACGTTATCGTGAGAGATCTATATTACATAGAGACTTCCTTGTAGAGCCAGTTGAAATCACCCCACAATTGCGAACAACAATTGGAACATTTACAGCAAAAAGTCTATGGTCACTATAGTCTCCAATCCAGCAAGGAATTAAAACCTTTTGTTACGAAGGCCATATTGTAAATTGTTTTTAAAAGACAATACGTGGCAGAAGTTGCAAATATCGATGTTGGAGTGCTCAAAATACAAGTACACAAAAGAACTAACCTTTGCCAATATCACAAGGTCAACGCAGCACCATAAAGGTCTGGTAGCACGATCCACTGTTTATAAACCCACCATTAGTCCGTTCAGCACGCTTTCAATGTACCACGTACTGATCACGCACTGCCTGCGTGAAAGTTGGGGGAATCCCCTGACGTCAGTACTGCAAGGTCACGGGTTTACTGGGACGTTCCCAAATGGATGCAGGGGAGGAAGCATTAGTTAAGATATGCTTGCTTCTGCAGAATTTTGCCCATCAATATCTATCCCATACATGTACAAAATTTGGACAACAGCGACACAACATATACTACATCTGCAAATATTGTCATAATTAAGTTGTCCGAGTGACGATTATTTATTTATATATTGATGGCGATGAACATTAGTATTAGAACTTGTTCTGTTGTACAGTAGACATGTTTAGAAGGAATTACATGAAACTTTACTTCTCATTAATCTCATGTCAATTCTATATTACATTCTGAGTTGAGCATTGTATTAATTCTGTTGTACAGTCCCGCCAGACTCATTCCTAAAGGCTGAAAAGTCAAAATCATTAATGTACAGCTATAATATTTTACGTCAAAAAGTCTATCAAATGCCTTGTGCGCTGTTGTTGTTCTGCAAAAGTTACTGAACTGTTCGCCATTTCTATCTTACTCGCCAAATGCAGACCCAGTGACTATGTTTATATGGTTTTCGAAAGATTAAGTGAAAACATTGGAAAAAATACTAGTTTGGATCAGCTGTCTGACGATTTTACTAATTTACCTTTATCTAAGATGTTTTCGTCCGGCCCTTTTTATGTATGGGACATGTCGTCTTCTCTCACGGTGTACACCGTACCCCCTTACAAAGCAAGTAGATCTAAAGTTACATTTTTCCCGCGATAATTGTCACGTGATGAATGTGATTTAAAAGCGAGACAGGCGACCGCCAGCAAAGCGTGAGACGATTGAGGGGTTAGTGTTTTGAATTTTCTTTTCTCAAGTCATACTTATTTCTTAGCTTACAATGATATATTGATCTGTAAGTTACTACTGTACCAAGAAAGTTAGTTGCTCATGCAAGTCAGAACACACATATATGCATGATACTTCACTGAAGAGTATATGCTGAGAATGCACATGAATGCACGTGTAGCACTGGGTTGCCGTCTGAGAGAAAGTAAAAATGTTTCGCCGGTGCTGTGCCTAATATTGTTACAAACACTAAACAAAACGTTCTTTTATTTTCAAAATGACTTTACAAATGAAAATGCCGCAATTCATTTTTCTTTCAGTTTAATTGGTGGTGGTTGGTGTGGGTGGGGGGCTCGGTAGGTATGCACATGGCTTCTATTCAGTGTACTTTTCTCACGACGAAACTGGTCATGAATACTCGGAACTTGATGCCGCACCTTTGACACAAGATGTGTGGGAGGGGCAAAATAAAGTCGATACTTGAGCAAACGTATTCGGCCAATGCAAATGTCTGAATGTAGTACTTACATTTCTGTGTTTGATCTACGATGATAGTGCGAACCTAGTTTAACCTCAACTAGTTTATCCACGGTCGGTCACTGATGTGCACTGACCCACGGTGACCCACAGAATAGGTGAAACTAGTGGCCGGCGTTTCGTTGGGACAGAAGCCACGTTACCGGTTGTTAGCATGCAGTGTAACCGAAGAGGTGAACGTAAATTCAAATAATTTTAGTTAAACTACCAGACAGAAACAGTCAGAGTAAATTGCATAACATACTAATCGTTGATGCCATTATATTTGTTGAACTTGTTGACTATTTGTTGACAAAGTTTAGTTGGGGTCTAGGTTTGTCATTTATAAGATGGAAAATATGACGGCGGGAAATCATTGAAGCCAAAAACACGTGGTAATTTCTTTTATGACAGTGTTAAGTATAACACCACAACCATGATATTTCTTTTCATTAATAGCGTATCTAAATGTCCAAAATATCATTATAGTCATTAACAGTTGTGGTGCTTCACTGGGTGTACAGAAAGAAGAAAGAGAAGACTACATTTGGTCCCGTCAGGATGTTTAAGAACTCAGTGTGTTTTGAGTACAGGATACTATGTAGATAAAGAACATTTGTCGTGTGTCAAGAGATGTTTGAATAGGATACTCTCCCAGCAGAGGTTTGACTCCGGCTGTTTTTTTACTTGTTTTGGGCGTATTTAGCTTTCCGATTCTGTACTGTGATCTTAATGCCAGCCAGCCGGACAAAAAGCCTCAAATACGACAAGAAACAACCTCTGCTTGGTCTGAAGAGTATAAATAGGAAATGTTTGCCAGTTCAACTATTCTACGGCTCACATGTACAACAACAAAGAAATGTGCGTAAAAGGTAGGTGTGGTGTGTGTGTGGGGGGGGGGGGGTGCTTAGAAACTCGGCCTACACATTCTTGCCAAATTACGCATGTCCTCCTGCCACTCCACGGCTTTTCCAGCCAGGATAAGACACCAGAAGATCTATCATAAAGGTAGTGTGCTTCTCTGAATGCCTTTGTAAAGTACATTTGTCACGCTAGGTTTACATGAAACTGCTCGTGTCCTTGACCGACTTTGCGAGTCTTCAGCGAGTCTTCACTTAACACTGTCTCTAGTTTTTATAACGTTAAAAGACGAAATCTTTATGTGCTGCGGTTAGTCTTCTAGGACTCATCATTGAACTGAAAAAAAAAACGTCCTTAATCAAGCTCCTCGATCATTCTGCACGAACTTTTAATAAAATATGGACAGGTGAGTACGTTGCCTAGTTTACCTGTGCTGTAACTTGGTCGCTGTTGCGCCTAATTTGTCACTTAAAACGTGCGATTTGTACATCTAATTGCTTATCCACAGCTATCACAGACGTACTATGCGTTCTGTGTGTTCAAGCACCAAAATGTCTACATTCCATGATGTTGAATCATGACAAGAACGCGCTTACGCCGTGCCCCTTCTTGCGCCGGATATGCGTTGGGAAGGGGGAGGGGAGCTAATTTTAATGAAGTTCGGTCAATCGCTGCCCCCATATTTGATTGAAACATCTTAATCTATGGTCACCCTTCTATGTCATCGACGAAAGAGAGCCATTTCCTGAATTGTTGACTACATTTTAACGTTACATATGGTCTGCTTTTAACCTGACTAAAACGTGTATAGCGGCATAGGTTACATTTCATGTGAAACTGATCCTTCGTGGCATTTCGCGGAAAGGTCTTTATACTGACCTGTGCAAGCCTCAGGTGTGACCAGTCTCTCGATAGGTTAACCTTGCGTATTGTTGCACAGAAAAACAGCTGTTATCCGTACAGTAGCATAGCAGATGTCCGACCACATTCACGGTGATGGCACGCAAAGGTTGTTTGTTAAAGCCCCCTTCACACGAGAGCACGAATGAGCCGGAATGCCGTCCGAATGAACTTTTTTTTCTATACGTGGCAATTCCTCGAAATTCGTACTGCATTCTAAACATTCGTACTGCATTCCAGATATTCGTCCCCGTTCTTTTGGCTGGCTCGAAAGTTTTTGACATGTTAAAAACTGTCGAGGTGCATTCGAAGTGGAGAAATATCGAATGTCATTCATAGTGGATTCTAAGTGCATTCTGCCTATTCTAACTGCAGTCTGACCGCATTCTACGGCATTCCAACATTGTTCGAAACATTCTTATCTCATTCGATGGAGAACCGAAATGGCAAGCCACTTCGAATCCTGCCCGAATGTGGCCGAAAGAATATCTCGAATGCAGTGAGAATGTCTAGAATACACTACGAATTCACAGGAATAGAAAAGAATTTTCATTCTGACAGCATTCTGGCTCATTCCTTCTCGTGTGAAGGGGATTTAAGGCCCATTTAGAATTCCCACCCGAATGGCCCCGAATGTGGCACGAATTTTGCAAATACTTCATTCCGGCTGGTTCGGCTTAATTCCTGCTGATTCGGTTTCAGTGTGAAGGCCCTATTACTGTAAGGTGCGGCGTACTGTTGTGAGGGGACTTTTCCATTATCCTCTGAGGGGAACGTATTCTCCGTGGGTGACACTCCGTGGTGAAAGGATTGTGATTTTAGCTTTAAAGGGTATAACAAAACGTGTCGAATTGTCATGCTAGCTGGCAATTGCATTGTAATATTCCAAATACATATGTACTTCAAATATCGCTAAATATCGTCCATATTACCCGAGGTGCTGTCGAGTGGGTACGGCCTGAGCACACAACAATCACATAACATTACGCATGATCGGAAATGTCTATTCGGGCAGAGGGGTGCACGAAAGCTCCAGTCTGCAATGATTAACTATTCGCAAGAATTCTGAATTGTAATTTTGCTAGAGGATCTAGGGGGGCGGGCAAGAAGCATGTCTTCAAAACTTGACGGTTTAACTGCAGTACGGTCGGCATTGCAAACTCGCGATACTGATTACAGTTTCATCACATGGGTATCACATGAGCTAACACGAATACTAAGTCAGCATTTATCATTCCAACCTGGACTTCACATCAGTCAGCTCGGTGGAATTGCTGCAGTCATAAAGAGAAGCTTAAGGTGATGTTATTTTCTAAATCATGTCCAGATCACTATTGTATAGCCCTTGTTTGCGGTCTGTATGCATATGTAACGTTAATGCTGTTTGTTTCTATTGGCACATGTACATGTATGTAATGATGTACTGAATCGTAGTTTCGTAGTAGACAGAAGCCATAATGCTATCTGTAAGCCAAAATTTGTGTATAAAATTTGAACTTTTTAGTGTAGGCCAATGCGATACTATTCTTTCCCGTTTGACTGCTAGATAGCTATAGGGAATGACGCAAGTAAAACTGCCCTTTTGAAATAGCTGAAAGCAGAAGAAGTCTGCTAAAATTTATATATTTGTATAATGCATTGATAAAATATGAAATGTATCGAGTGCAGCACCAAGCGATCAGAATTTCTCTAACTATAAAAGCACAACTCTATATAAGACATGCACAGTTCTATATTGTTCTAAAACTCAAACGAAGGTCTTTAACGATCTTGACAGGTCTTAGTTGATCGATGACTTGGGGGATCCCCCTTGACGTCACCAGTTACCACCAATCCCCGCCCTATCAAGTGTAAATGTTTGCGTCTATGGTAACTGTACACCACAAATGGGGCATACAAAATTTGAATACCCTATTCTACTCTGACAGGAATCTTAGCATTGTAGCAGCCTTTGAAGTTTCTTTGTTTACAAAAGACAAGCACACAAATGAATTGTCGAAGTGTAAGTTCATTGGCTGTATATGTGTCATGCGTTCGAAGCTGTCATTCCTTGGTGATAATGATCTAGTTACCAGATTGTTTTGTTCAAAACACATGTGTATACATGACTAACATGGGGCATGTTACACACTCGGATAGCCAACAAGCATCGGAAAGTATAACATTTTAATGAGATTACATGTTTTCTGACCATTATACAACTGAATATTTCAGGGCTATTCTAACCAGTCATGCCGGGGTTTGCTGTAAAACGTAAGGGAGGCAGGACTGAACCCAAATACCTGTGTACCAGTTGTGGATTATTATTGTGTGAACCCAAACAAACACTATGTGGTCATCGCTACTGTCAATCGTGTGTGGAAGATCTCACAAGGTGAGCTATTCATTTATACTTTCAATACATGTAGCAAAGCTAGACATTTCTATGTTTATCAAAGTGACATCAAGAATCTGAGTGAATAAATCTATGGCGTTCTGTATATCATGTGAAAAACATGCTTCATTTTTATTCCTAAATGAGTTTTCCAACTTGCCAACATGTCCAGAGTTGGAGACAATCCCGGATGTGTTCATTTATAATATTTGAATATTGATGACGCACATGACAGTGATGTTGTTTTCTTAAACTTATAATATCTAGGAGCTGGGGAGGACGATGTAGAGCCCGCGACTGTGGTGAAGACGTACGGACTCAAGACGTAAGATGTTGAAATGTATCTGTGTGTCCATATGATTGTTTTCAACACTAACAGTTAATGTAACTTGTCGAAATTGTCTTGGTGTTACGTCAGAAAGAAAGAAAGCATTGAAGTTTGACCATCAATGAAGTGAAAATATTGTCTGGAAGCGATGGTAACCAAATGCAACATTTTCAGACTGTAAAATTTCCCATTTTGGGGGTATTATTTGTGTGGCCTGTTGCTTTGTCAAAAAGTTGTGCACATCTATATCATGGAGTCGGATTGGTAAAGGGTGGGGGTTGGGGCATCCAATACCGTCTTTTTCTTCGTCAACATACACAGCTTAAATCTATGACTACGTATGCAATACCAAGGACGCACATCATCAACATGTGACAGATGCCTTAAAGTGCACCAGCCTTCAACTAAAACGGCAAATGGACCCTCTGACCCTAAGTAGTTTGAGGAGCATGCATACATGTGGTAAGTGCACAACATTCAATCTCTGATACTAGAATATCATAAGTCTAGAATAGTTTATCAGAAGACACACCACCTGTACTAACGAAGTCTTGTATCACTATGTTTCAGGTATCCACTTCCACAGATGCATGCGCCGGCAATGTCAATGATGATGCCCTCTAGAGATGATGGTTGGGTTATGCTTTTGCATAATATTATCCATCCTTTTCTATGGCAGTCACCATCCGATTAAGATTCCTGATGGATAAGAATGGCTGGATGACAACTCAACGCTGGCAGCTTAAACTCACAGAAGCCACCGTCAACGATATAACAAAATGATGTTTCAGTTCGTTTCGGTGTTATGATATTGATAAGAACAGATACTACCTTTTGAGGTTTTAAAACTTCATAAGTCCAACTATGTGGACTAATTAGACACTTAACCAGATTCCCAATATGAAACCTTTGCAACGGAAGGGTTGTTTTTCACAGCAACCATGCTCGTAACACCGAGACCATTGCTGTTGAGAGTATACATTCATAGTCTCATGTTTCGTCGTAATAATTCCAACTCGTTATAGGTGTATCCCGACAAAGCCATAGAACGGGAGATACTGAGCATACCTGTTCTCTGCAACAATGTCGAAGCTGGCTGTAAGTGGGAAGGCGTTGTTCGTCATCTATCGGTAAGATATTAGCTTACTTATAATCCGATAGTATCATTTTTATCTAATTCTACGTTTAATCCCATTGATTGTGAATGATGCCCAGCATTGGTTTTTAACACAATGTATAAGTGCTGATTTTGCATTCAAAACCATGAAAAATGAGCGTCCATATAATCTATTTGATTGTATAATCAACATGACAAGGCTATAAAAAGTAAGCTTCATAATCAAAATTTATTTATTTTAGTTATTTCTGTCATTTTGATCCAGGGTTGTCCAACTCAGTGCTATTTCTTCATAATTCAGTTTGAGAAGAAGCCCTTGATCAGATTACTTTTGTTTATGTGGTCGAAAAAGACGAATATATCTAACCAACTATAGGACATAGAACATCAGGTTTTGTACGTAATACAACTATGTTGAATTGAATTACTAACCTTGTAAGATTATTTACGTATTCTAAATCTTTATTTAGGCACATCTTTCAGAATGTGACTTCGAGAAGATCACATGCATCAACGCCGGCCAAGGCTGTGAGGCGGCCATTTGCAGAAAGGACTTGGCCAACCATCTACAGTCTGACTGTGAATATAGACCTGTAACGTGTCAATGGTGTGATGAGACAACTCCTCATAAGGAACACAAGGTAAGAAGTTTTATGGAAGAACTTCCTTTGAATGTTTTATGCTGACGGTAAACTTCCTGCATTCACAATAGCGAGCAATGCTTGCACAGTAACAGATTATAAAGCAGGGTATTTACACAATCTTGACACAGGCTCATAGGAAGACCTGCCCAGCTGCCCCAGTACAGTGTGACTGGTGCGGTAAAAAAGGACTGACTCGGGCTCAACTACAAGAACATCAACAGCAGGAGGCTGGAGACTGTCCCAACATGAAGATATCTTGCAGCTTCGAACCGTTGGGCTGTAAGGAAAAAGTAAGTATAGAAATTGTTCTAATTTATTTTTCTGAAATGTTTGGTATTCTTCTCGATAATGTGAAAGCTTTCCCTCAGATACACAAAAATATGAATATTCATAATTTGCATTCTCCTTGACACAGATGGAGAAAAGGCACCTTCCAGATCACTTAAAAAAGACCATTCAGAATCATCTGAATATGACCAACTCATACGTTGTTTGCTTATCAAAAATTTTCGATCAACACCGACTAAAAGAGGAAGAATCACATGAAAGTACGCGAATCGCACATCGTCGACTAGAAAAGGGTATCAAAGATGCAGAAGCAAAAATTATTGAGATCGAAAGTAAGTTGTCAAGCGAGCAGCCATCAGGAGCGGCATCTTCAGGCGGCAACAAAACTCTAGAAAACCGGATTGAGCAGGAACGTGCGAGGGTGGAGGAACTGAGGAGGAAAATAGCTGCATGGGAGACAAGAGTCGGCACGTTTGAAGGCATTGTAGCGGTTCTGAACCGTGAGATCGAAAAATGTAGTTCTCAAATGGAGGCGTACGAACGACAACGTCGTCAGGACAGGGAGATCATCGAGACTCTGGAGAGGAAGGTCAGGTCTCTGGAAAGGATCATCGCCCTGAAGGACGTTGCCCTCGCGGAACAAGACCTCCGGATCCAGACGTTAGAACTGACCAGCTATGACGGCATCCTGACATGGAAGATCGCAGACTTCACCCGTAAGCGTCACGACGCCATCACGGGGAAGACAGCAAGTTTCTACTCGCCATGTTTCTTCACCAGCCGTACAGGGTACAAGATGTGCGCCCGGATCTACCTGAACGGAGACGGGATGGGGAAGGACACTCATGTCAGCCTGTTCTTCGTTGTCATGAGGGGGCACTACGATGGACTTCTGCGCTGGCCTTTTAGACAAAAGGTGAAACAACACCGATGCATTTGAATTTTGTGTCTCTCTTTTTGTGTAATAACGATATCAAGGTGTGTAACATGTTTAAAATTTTGAGCTTTACTGTCTACTGTCAGATTGTCTATTATACACAGAATGATGCAAATCTATTTTCTATTTCTCCAGGTGTCTTTCATGTTGGTGGACCAGAACAACCGAGAAAATGTGACGGACGCGTTCCGTCCTGACCCGACCAGCTCGTCCTTCCAGCGGCCCACCAGTGACATGAACATCGCCAGTGGATGTCCGCTCTTCGTGCCGCTCAGTCAGCTGGACAGCAGCAGCCATGGTTACGTGAGAGATGACACCATGTTTCTCAAGATCATCGTAGATACATCAGATCTTTAAAAAACATACCAAGGTTAGTATTTCAAGCTGTTCGGACCATTTTTCGTAGGAAATGCCAGGCATAAAGGACAGGCATGCGTTACATTATGCAGAAAAATATTATACAGGTATTATACAGGAATGCTTTCGACACTATGGAAGACTCTTGGAATCCAACATGACTTTGCAATGAAAATGAATTTCCTACGAAAAGTGCCTGAAACAGCTTTAAGTACTTTCCGTGAAAGCTAACAAACTTGTTTCGAAGAAACGTTTAGTATGGTATGTTGCATGCACCTCTAAAAAGGATATTGAGGATAAAGATAAATGAATTGAACAATTCAGCGTTGATGACATGTACTGGTTTATATCTGAAACTCATTACTTTATTCATAGAAAATCGTAGAATATATCGAATATGTCGATATATGAAGACTTATAAAGTCCATCTACAGTATTCACATACAAAGAATAGAAGACATTCACACGCCAAAGTTCTAAGAACACAAAAGGCAGTATAAATGTACATCACCTTTTAAGAGCTACCAATTTGATCTGTATATGCATCTATGAGCATCTCTCAAGAAGCCAGAATAAGTTTTACCTAAATAGATATTATGTGATTCCGAATATATTACACCAGATTATCCAGCGCTAGCATAGTACAAGCAGCTTAACTGCTTTATAAGCCTCAAATGTGTAACAGTATAGTACAGTTAAGTTTGCCTCTATTTTGTGACAAAGCATAGTGTAATGATCTTAACGTATTTTTACATTAAGTACATCTTTTTATGCTTTTTAAAAACCAACTTAAAGTTTTTGCATCATTTATGCGTGTACAAGATAGCATTGTGGTCAAGTTTACTGTGGATGCATACCACTGTGTTACTATTAAAATTAGATTCATTTCCTGGGATATGTATTAAACAGTCATTCACCACACGGTTGATAAGGTGCTATACCATTCAGTATTACATGTAAGTTGGAATAAAGTCCAAATCCCAGGCTTTCCTATCAATGATTAAATTTGGCTAACCAGATACAGCATCAGCATGATCATGAGTGGCTGGCTCCTACCCTATGAGTAAATGTCACATCGTGTGGAAAAGTGGTCAGAGTACTTGGCCCCAGAATCAAGAGGATCCTACAACCTCAGAAACATAACTTTAATGAGGAGAACAAGAAGAGATCTTGATGAGACATTATACAAATTGTATTTTATCTGTTTCGAAAGCCTTAAGGTGGCAGTGAAGTGCAATTTCTTGTATTCTTTTACTTGATTGTCTGCTGTGTGTCCAATGGTGACAAATTAGTATTGGATCATGGCGTAGCACAAAGAACTATAAGTCACACTAGCTAAAGGAGGAGTCGTTTTGTGCCCACCAAAGAGCATAGAGTGTACAATTGATTAAATATTAAAGAGATGTTTTCATAAAAGACCCAATTTTTATGTAGAGAATTGAGGAAATTTCATTTTACTGGCACTTCAACTCCTCTAGCAGATAAGCCCCTGTCACACATGTAATTAGCCAACCATGGCCTCCTGACCTTCTCCAGACCATGGTTGGGGGTTATTCATGAGCAAGGTCAACTGTGGTTGGGAGATGGTCAGCAAGTTTGCCTGCTAGCTATAACTTTTGAAAATGTTAACTAGATTTAAAAAAGGCGGGAAATTCAAATATTAATGCTTGGACGCGACCAGAGGAGTGTACTGGAGCTAGAATAGGATGGATCCCAGGCTATTCCCAACTATTTACCGATCTTAGTTGGGTAGATCCGGATGGAAGCAAAGTCAGTGGAGGGTTCTGAATATGTGACAAGGGCTTAATTTGTCGATCTAGGCCCGAGATAATATCTCACGGTCCTTGAGTAACACACAAACCAGGCTTTCCAGCATGGCTACTTTCTTCTGGAGCTCGATGATTCGTCCACGCTGCACTTCCGGGTCGGTTGTCTCTTGCTCCGGCGCTGCGGCGGGAGGTCGAGGAGCTATGTCCACCTGTTGTTCTGGACACTGCATCACATTGTCGTTCGCATCGGCAGCTGGAGGTCTATACTGCTGACCTCCATTCGGGTGGATGTTGTCCTGAACTTGGGGCGATAAGAGCTGCTCCGCAACATCTGTGGGGAAGCTTGATGGCAGCCTTGTTGTGTCATCCTGGCCCTCAGCCCTTGCAGCAATATGTGTCTATGGTTTGCAACAACAACAAAAAAAAACGTTTGCCAATTATTTTACAAAAATCAGCTATATTTAGCATTTCTATGACAATTCAAATGGTTAGAATGTATTTGGCACGTTCTATTTTAACAAATTTATTTAGAATACAGCTATATATCAGTGTGCCACATTTCAAGTTAGAAATGTTACACTTAAGCTGTAGTTATTTAGGACAGATGGAAGACTTATTGCATTGCAGAAATATTTCTTACCATTTCCATGCATCCACCAGGTGTAAAGGTACACGGAATGTTCTCTCTAGGGATGCCGTCATAGCTGGTCGGTTCTGACGTCTGGATCCGGAGGTCTTGTTCCGCGAGGGCAACGTCCTTCAGAGCGATGATCCTTTCGAGAGAGCTGACCTTCCTCTCCAGAGTCTCAATGATCTCCCTATCCTGACGACGTTGTCGTTCGTATGGATTCATTTGAGAGCTACATTTCTCTATCTCGCGGTTAAGAAACGCTTCAACCTCTTCCAGAGTACCAATCCTGGGTTCCCACGCTGCTAGCTTCTTCACCACCTCCTCTAGTTTTCCAGTCAATTGTTCGATTCTGTTCTCAAGTGCTTTCACATCAGTCGACCCCGAGGCTGTCGCTCTTTCTGACTGGTCACTGGCGATCTTCCGTTCCATCTGGACCAGTTTACTTTCCAGATCCTGAATGGCCTTCTGTAGCTGAGGGAGGTGAAGACGCATGCTTTCACGCGACTCCACCTCTTGGCCACGGTGCTGTTCAAAGTTGGATGCAAGCTGGAGAACCAACGCCTGCAGCATGTTCAGATGAACGCTTGTGGACTTCTTCTGGTGCTCGTGAAGATGTTTCTTCTCCATCTGAAAATACAAAATGTTTAGTTTTAGATTAGAGTTAATGTTGTATCTTTCTCACATTTTCAACTTGTGACGACTGGAACAATTTATCCCCAAAATAGAAAACTCACAAGGAAATCCATGGGCACTGTCACTATATTCTTCTACATTACATTTCTTAGTCTGCTCCTACAATGTTCTACTCACCATTTCCTTGCATCCAGCTGGTGTGAAGTTACACGGTATTTTCATGTTGGGACAGCTCCCTGTCTCTGGATGTTGGTGCTCCTGTAGTAGTACTCGAGTCAGACCTTTCTTGCCGCACCAGTCACATTTAGCTGGTGCCGACGGACATGACTTCTGGTGTTCCTGTGTACAAAATGCACATCATAAAGCTATACCCTTTGGCTGCATCCAATGCAAAAGGTAAGCTACATTGATAGAAAGAGGGCTTCAATTCCAAGACACTAGTTGACGTAGGTGCACAGGAACAATAACACACAATGTCACATACTTATTGATGGCATAATACAAACCTTCATACAGTTGTGTGAAAAGGTGGACTTGCACCATTGACAGGCGTCCGTGCGGAAGTCACATTCCTCCTGCAGATGTGTCGCCAGGCCCTTCCTCCGGATGCTCTTCTGACAGCCTTGGGCCTCATGGATGCAGGGGATCCTCTCGTAGTCACACTGAGACAGGTGGTCCTACCAAACATATCACAGGTGTGATGAGGTCACGATTTCGGTTTACTAGTACTTAGCCATACAATCAAATGTCGTTATCCATTCTTACACATGTAATACTTTCGAAAAGGATTATTGCATGAAATGATGATACAAAATTTCATGTTGCTGTCAAACTGTAAGAAGACTGGCTAGCTATGGCTATGTCAGTATCTGTGTGCTTTGGCTGGTGAGATAGAGAAAAGTGAATATTAAGTGTTTCTCTCTTCACCCTGGAGACTTTTTTCTAGAGCAAGAGGAAAGCAATAATGCTATCAAAGTTACATGTGATTTTCTACAGGGCATCGCTCTCAGTAGAATTTGATTTGACCAAAAACCCTCACCTTAACCTGTTTAACGACTCCTTCCCATTCACAGCCATCTTTCACGTTGTTACAGACGACAGGGATGCTCCCGACTTCTCGTTCAATCGCTTTGTCAGGAAATACCTATAAAAGGGAGGAAAGTCTAGTACATTAAGTTCCTCCTTTCATCACCGTGTCACCAATATAGTGACACTTATTTCGCAATTCATTCTCGGCGTTAAAAGAGCTGTACAAAAGCTAACTTTTCCCCCGTTGTAGGCTTGGACTCAGAATCAAACTCATAAAGTATATGAGTTTTTTTTTTCATAAAACAGAAACCAGGAAAAGGCACGAAAAGTAAAATAGTCCTACTAGAAATATGGTCGACTTTAACTACAGAAATACCTGTCACGGAATTGGATTTGAATAAGAAAGAACACTACACGCCCAATAAGAGCGAACCATCTAACATCATAAGGAGGACTGTTGACGATGCCCAACGGTCAGCGACGAAGACGTGACGGTGAGCTCACTCCCTGGGTAAAGGAAGCTTCAATGGGCAAGGAGGGCAATTTCTAAGCACGCGCTAGCCTTCTTGTGTGTTTGTAGAGTTTGTGTGTGTGTGTGTGTTTGTATTTGATTGCGTGATCCTCAAGTCTATTACAAACCTCGTAGAACATCCACACAGTGCAGTGCAACCATTCGCCTGTTTTAAATCAGTCTCACTTATACCTTGACTCAACAGACTTTATACAAAGAATCAAAAGGATAATTTAAAAAAAATTCAAATAGTGAAAACTCTCCAATTGATCAAGAGATGATTGAGATACCCACCCATGGCCATTTGAGAGACATTGTACCCCAAAGCTTTAAACAGAAGAAATGTTGGATAAACATGACATGTTAATTTGAAAGTCTAATTCATTATCAGTCGAGTTCATACGAACACTTTCGTTACGCCAAAACATAGGTCTTCGAGAAAGTCAGGTGATCTTATAGCCCTAACACTGAACTGGCCCTAACAACGCCGTGAAACATGTAATGAAAACTTGTATTTCTTGCATTGTGTTAGTAACGTTATCTGCAATACATAACAAGGCACTATCGCACCCTACTTGTATATCCAAAACTTACGACGCCTGGTTTGATAGTTTCTCCACACTTATGAGCCGTACATTTGTCTTCACCAGTCCTGTAGAGAAAAGATATCAAAGTCAACATGACCGAAACAAAAAAAAGACAGCAAAGGATAAGCAAACCAACAACATTTGCTATAGCTAACAGCGATGGTTGTCATTACTTGGTCTACGAAATTCAAGCCTTCAAAACGAATGCTTAACGATAACTTTAAATATTTTAGCTCAGTACTTCACTACCGTCCATTGTATTTATTTCACTGCCTAGAATTTGTCAAATGGCCTAGCATTGAAGAACTCATGTTAAAAAAATCTACAAAAATTGGCTGTGAGGCATTCTAATGTACAACTATCGTAAATACAAATGCAAAATCCTACAAAAGAACTTACAGAGCGACACTAGGCTATGGGATGTCATTATAAAACATAACGTTATTTCAAGCCCTTTGGTGTCTTTTATTCAGATCTCTATGATACTACACACCAAAGAAATATCAAAGAGATTCGCCTTACCTTGTTAAGTCTTCTAGACAGGTCCTACAGTATCTATGTCCGCACTCAGTCTGTCTCGGCTCGTCTAGGAGCTTGCCGCAACTTGAGCAGCAATACTTGGGATCTGTTCCCGCTCCCTTCAGAATAACCGAAAATCCAGGCATACTAGTGGGAGGACGAAAATGTGTTAAAAGAGAACCACCATGGAATACATACTTTGATTATGGACCAAAATAAGACTTAAATCTATAAATACGTGCTTATTTTTTTTTTTACAAAGCAGAAGTTATTTTCCATCTGGAAGTCGGGCCAGTTTTTCGCACGAGTTTTGCGGGCGCCCGTTTCGAGCGTGACGTCATCATCACATGAGTTAGTGTTATTTTGTTTGTTCTGCACCTAACGGTGTCACTGCAAACGGTATGTCTCTAGGTCGTATCACTGTAGCCTAAAAGCTCTAGGGAGTGCAAACGGCCCACACAACGCCCAATATACGCCCTCTTTTCTCGACCAATTGGACATGTTTGCACGGTACGTCGAAACAACTACTGGTTGATTATTATTGGAACTATGAATCAAGTGAATCCTGAATCCTGAATCAAGTGTTTACAAGCAGAAATGTTGTTAACGTTAGAGCGTAGGAACTGATGTCGACGTTATTTCAATATGGCGTCCGATACCCAGCGTCGTTGCCGCTGTACAAATGAAGTATCGTATTACAGAATCTTTCTATGTCTAAGTTTCCAGGGATCTATACTTCGTCTCAATACTGCAAGTATTCACCATACAAACATGGACGCAACAGAATTTTTAAGGGAATGGCGTTCAGCACATGCTCTAGCCAAACGGCGCGATTTTTCGTCGGACGTTTATTATGGGGAGGGAGCACTTATGATTAGAGTTTAGCGTTATTGAAAGGTATACACTCACTAGAGTCGAAACCAAAGTGTGTCTAGTATAAGGGTGGATAATATCTTGCGGAGGAGTCGTGACCAAAGACACATGCAGTTTACCAGCTCAGCAAGTGAAGATAAATGCCACCACCGTAGTTAGTCTTGCCTTTATGCCTTATCAATGTTGCATATCGTAACAATCTATGTCACAATTTTTTTACAGGGGAAGTGTAACAGTGGGGTTCAAGTGCTGCCAAACTGACCATGCCAACAGCTCTGACTTTTGGCGTTGTGGTTTGCACGTTGGATTTGTGATCCGGCGGCCCGGGTTCGGCGCGGGTTCGAATCTCGGGAGCCGGGATATTGTTTCTTTCTGTTCTGCTCGCCCCTCTGGTTATTTCAGAAGAGTTGAAGTAAAAGTATGAGATTTTTTAAAAGCTGGTCGTATCGACATATAGACATATATAGACCTAGCTCTCACCGACTACAGGAAGCTGACATGTTAACAAATTAAAACATGGCGGACAGGAAATTAATTTTTAAGTTCAAAGTTCAGACTCACGCTTCAGATGATAATCGGGAAAGCTAAATAACCACTGCAAAGTGCAAATAATGTCCAACAATCAATCGGCCTTTCCGTGTAAAGCATTGTTAATATATCCCGACTCTCCCAAAGTATTTCACGAAAACGATCTAACGTTACTTCCCTTTTACATACACCTTTGAAATTGAACCGTGACATAAAAACGACATCTTGGGACATTTTCAACATGTTCATTGATGACTCATGGGTTAGGTCCACGCAGACCACGCACCGCAACCACCTACAAACTCAAAGGATGGCGGCAATTTCTATATCAATATGTAAGTCATTTTACTTTTTTTAGGTGTGTGCAACAATATAGGCACAGTCACCGGCGAAACATTTTTGCACAATTCGTTCTTTGTTCCCTAGAATATTCATCTGCAAAGGGATCTTAGTACCTACTCATCTGTGATGTTCTGACTTCTAACTTGCAGTTAAACCTTACTGTTACAACTTACATTTTGTAGAATACGACATAAGTCTGATTTGAGAAAAACACATCTCAAAACACTAACCTGTGTACCCCTCAATCGTCTCACACTTTGCTGGCGGTCGCCTCTCTCGCTTTTTCAAGTTCATCACGTGACAATTCTCGCGGGAAAACATGTAACTTTAGATCTAGTTGCTGTTGCAAGATGGTACGGCGTACGCGGTGAAAGATTACGGCCTGCTTTTATATATGAAAAGGGCGAATAAAAACATCTTAGATAATGTAAACAAACGTAGGACAGCTAATCCAAACGTAAACCATATGTATGGCCCATTGGTTCAGGTGAGGAAGAAATGGCGAACGGGAAGTGTTCAACAACTTTTGATCACTTTTGTGGAGAACAACAACACACAATGAAATTTGAGAGACCGTGAGAATATTAAGCTATAGATTGATAATTTTGAATTTTCAGCTTTAGGATAACGAGTTTTGTGGGACTGTAAAACAGAATTGATACAATGCTCAACTCAGAATGTTATAAAGATTCTGCTACATAGAGACATAAACGTAAATCATTTCTAAACCTCTGTACACTGAAATACACGGTACGTCCACCACCACGAATCGTCACTTGGACAAGATAGAACCTGATAACATTTGCAGATTTGGTATAAATATTTTGTCGTCATCGATATTGTGTTTATGTACAGGATACATGGACGAACTAAAATTCTGTAAAAGCTAACATCTTTTAGCCAATTCTTTCTCCCCTACATCCACTTGGGAAAGTCCAAGTAACCCCTGACCTTGCAGTATTGACGTCAGGGGATTCCCCCAACATTCACGCAGGCAGTGCGTGATCAGTGCGTGGCACATGGACGTGCTGAACGGTGGGTTTCTCTATTTCGTAAGCTCCGAAGATCTCCGAAGAGAGAATAGGGTAGTCGCCACTGTCAAGCACATACGGCTGGCCGCCGACACTGACGCAAATAGGCGAAGCTACGAATGATCTGGGATGGTGATACGGGACGGGATGATGAGAGAGAGTGGGGGTGGAATCAAAAATATTAGGAAGGGGGTAGGGGGTAGACTGCGTGTACGCCGACAGGAAGTGATACTTATATACAGTGGATCGTGCTACACAACCTCCTTCAAGTGCTGAGATGACCTCTTGACATTGGCAAAGGTAAGTCATTTCGTTGAAATGTATGAGGTTTTAATAAAGCCGATCGTACAACGTATACATGTAGTTTATTAAACATTGAGTTGATTTTATTTACATGTACGTAGTACTACTGTCTAGTCACATTACTATTTCTGTAGAACAACCACCTATGAAATAGCATTTTTCCTGTGTTATCATTTTTGGTTGCATCTTGATTTATTATTGTTTACAACTTACGTCAAATTGATTTGACTTTCTGTAATGTTTTCTTGTTTCGGTGTCTTATAAGCCCATGTAGGCTGGACGACTTGCGATCACAAGACACGTTAAATAAACATTCATTCATTCATTCATTCATTCATAGGCCTAGGTCTCACGCACTACAGGTGGCTGATATGTTGACGATTTAAAACATGGCGGACAGGAAATTCTTTTCAAGTTCAAAGTTCATGTTTTAGATGATAATCGGTAAAACCATATGCGCATCGCAAACTAAATTATGATGTTCGAAAATCGACATTTCCATGTAAAGGCTTTATCCAAAACCCAACTGTTGCACATTCATTGCAGGAAAGTGATCTATATGTCCTTTGAATACGCCTTCATATTCCCCATGTCCTAAACGCAAAGAAACTATGCAAGGGTCTATTTAGTAATTGTGATGATTCTTTCATGTTTTACATAATTGTATATATGCCTGTGGCCTCTTGCCTCTGTGCGTCTACAAAAAATGTCCATTTGCTTCTCAACTGGTTGGCTAATTTCTCATTATCATGTCAACAATCTTGTCCCTTTCTGTATTACTACCGAAATCCATCGTGAGCATGATCTGACATTTCATCCACAGACCACGGAGCCTCTTATAACCTCCTTGAGCAAAAAGATAGGTTCAAAGACTACAATTACAACCACAACATGCAACAGTTCAACATCACCAAGCGGTGAACACCACGAAAGCATGTACAAAAACATCGAGTAACTAAGACCATGTCTAACGAAATATTACACGTTAAACAACAACAGAGTTCCAACAAGGACCTATTTTAAATATTATTACTGAGCCACTGGCAACAGCATTCCTTGTATATATGGCAATGTATAGTACGCTAATATTATTTGATAGAATAATAATCATAATAATTCAATGGAAGCGGTTCTAACTAAAGATAGAAACTGTACCAGTTCAAGCAAGGATAATTCAGTGGTCGTTTCTTTCAGTGTTCCCCATGAGCCATGAACTCAAGTGAAATGGTCGGGGATTCCCCTTAGTCACATGGTCACACGTCTCAACAACACCTCCCGAGGAAACGCTAAAAGTTCATGTTCATGTTTTAGATGATAATCGGGAAAACAATATACGCATCGCAAACTGAATTATGACCTTTCCATGTAAAGACTTTATCCGAAGTCCAACTGCTGCACATTCATTGCAGGAAGGTGTTCTATATGTCCTTTACATACACCTTTATATATTCCCCATGTCTTAAACGCAAAGATACTATGCGAGAGTCTATTTTTAGTACTTGTGTCTTGTGATGATTCTTTCATGCTACATGATTGTATATATGCCTGTTAATTGTCTGATTTACGCAATCTGGTAATTATATATATATACTGCTCTTCCATATATATGGAAGGGCAGTCTACCTTAAAGTTTGCTCCCACGTCTTTGCACACGTTCTTGCCATGCATGCAACGCGCCAACTGCCCACAAGACTTCAACAATGAACCAACGTCTTCATAAATCGGTTACTCACAACTATCATACACACGTTACCTAATTTCTATTCTTCCATTCTATGACAATGAAAAATAGCTATATAGGGAGTCTACAAAAATGTCCATTATCAAGTTTCGACAATCTTGTCCCTTTCTGTATTACTAGCGAAATCCTTCGTGAGCATGATCTGACTAAAATCAAAAGGATAAGGAGGCAAAATTGCAAAGGAGCCTAATGCTCTACTCACCTTCCATCAGACGGATTGTACTGGAGTGTAAACACTAAACAATATGAGAAAAAATCTCCTGAACCGTGACATGATACGCAGTGCGCAGGCGCGTAATCAGCATATACTAGTAAGGTAATCCCCTATCTCAATAGTCAGCAATGGCGTATGAAACATAAGAGCATTACCATGTGCCGCGGGTTGGCGGCATCACCCAGATGTGCAGATATTCGCTAGTCTCTGACTTTGGGAAAACCCAAGGTATTTTGGCTCATCCTGCCTAGCCTGAGCGGACTGACTTCCACGCACCAATGGTATCATCTCGCGTCCTTGAAAGTCCGTTTACAGAAAGAGGGCAGAACTAGTACTGTATACCTTTTTCTATAATCTATACTCCAGCGATTGGTCGAAGATGCGATTATACATTATGTATTGTGATGGTAAGTTGTTGTTTGGTGCTTTTGGGTTTACGTGATGACAAACTTACCTGGCTGTTCAATGAAATAAGGCCCATAGCACGTATACATTTACAAGACGAGTGCGGTGTTTTGTACCTGATGCAATGAGCTGCAATATGAAAGGGCAGCACGGCTTTGCACACGTTCTTGCCGTTCAACGCGCCAAGTGCCTGTAAAGATCTGTAAAACTTCGACTATGAACCAATTTCTTCACATTTTCTGACCAATTATGCAAATTAAATCATTTTGCATTACATGTATTTATATACTTTGATGTTCCTCACGAATCGATAACCAATAAGAACGTCGCATGTGTATTTGGAGCTCCTATCCTTCAGCACAATTCAGAGCACAATTGAAATGTACATATTTTCCTCACTGGTTATGCATGTATCAAGTCACCATCACGTTGCTCTCTATCAAATCTACAGGCAAGGACATTCTCCACTTTCCCTTGGAGATTACATGCATTACTGGTATATATATGTATTAGAACAGTTTAGTCTCACCAATGGCTGACGCACGCAGTATATGAACTTAGGTTGGAATGGTTGGGGATTCCCCTTACTCACATATTCCGTTGCCATGAAACGCGCGTGACGTCACGGGTGCGCAGTGACCTGAGATGGTAATACGCACTATTTTCACGCACAACCTAGAACTCCTGAGTAGAGATAGCATCCGCATTTTCTTAACATATACGGCGACTATAACATTAACAAAAAACGTCTGTATTTCTCACTATACAGCCGAATAAATCAAATCAAATCAATAAACGTCGATTCTCCATAAAAACCCTTGTATACAGGGCATTAGCATGGTACCACCTCCTCGGTACCACTCCCAACAAGGGTTGCCGTACATCCCTGTAACGTTTAATACATCGCGATCGGGAACGTACGCTGATCAACTTGGCATAATGCGAAATTATCTGACATGAATCTCTCCAGACTAACCTGCGGCCTGCCCGCCCTAACCCGGGACCTCAACTGCGCCCGTACGTTGTCCCTTGCGGAGTTATTTGGGGGTAATCAAGACAAGACAAGACCTCTCGTCTTCCGTTAGATGTACAGCTCAGCAACTTCTAGATCCCTGTGTTGATCAGGAAATTTTTTTTGAGCAGCTCTGGAGTTACGACTCTCCCTTTGTTACTTGTTATAGTCAGGAAAGAAAATGGCGACTTCCCCTTAAGGATTTGCCTACATTGACGATGAGGGGTGTATGATCCATGTCCACGTTTATTTATCCTGCACAATATCTCACTCATTTGAGGTAAAGTGATCGCAGTCAAATAATCAAATTGATTATATATATATCTACCTATCTGTATAGGTAACGGTTAGGTGTTAGCTGTTTTCTTTCAATAGAATAGCATGAAAACATAATTACACTACCCCGTTAAAATGAGATCGCCAGTTTGCGTCGGGGATCCCCCTTATTCAAATTCGGATAGACCGGACCACCTAGCAGAGTACGAGGGTGTTTTTTTTGTCTATTCCCTGCTGTATTGTGATGTTGAGACACTTAAAGTAACCCAGAAAAGCTAATACATTCTTTTAGACCTGTCCGAAACATTACTAGTTTTCCAATTTGCTTGGATATCTCTTTTAAGATACATCACCAGAATTCCGAAATTAAGTGGTACAATCCACGGGAGCAAAAAAACAAATGACGTAGGCTGTCTTAAGTCCACAATGCTATTTTGCTGTGAGGTGGGTAGCGTTGGGTAACGTTGTAATGTTCATATTTCAAGAACTGAATCACATTTCAACGTCACAACAGAATCAGCACTGCATGTCGTCGACGAAAGAAGGACAGGTTAGACTGATTCGTTTTCTAGGAGTGTGTTAAGCTGTCAAAGGGGCGTGGCATTCTCGTTGTTGTCACTGCTTCAGTGCACATTAGCTACAGCACTATTAAACTGGGTCCGGCAGAGCTCATTGCTACTATTCAAAAGACGTTTAATGATCTTAGAGGCTGCAGCATGGGTATGTTGTAGCATTTCATGGCTAAACGTAGTTTGCCGCAACAGTATGCAATACAGAATTGAAGGGCTTGAATTTGTTCTGAACAATATGGCTGCCTTTGTTCCACAAAGGAAGCCGAAACGGTGTTGTGAAATATGTGACGAGAGCCTGACATACAATTATGTATTTTCTATCTTTTGGGTGTATGAATGAATCACATAACACAATAAGAACAAAACATTACAGAAATAAAAATACAGCAAAGATTCAAGAAAGGTTTTTGAAACATTGGTCTTCAGAATTGCCTCCAGAGCCCAGCACATTTCAAATGGGGATTCCCGGTGATGTCATTGTTTCTTTAGTAGCACTGAGGTTTCCCTTCTAGCGTGGAGAAGAAATTTGCCGATGTGGTCTGACAATAATGAACGTTCGTCTGACATTGGAACAGCTTGCTATTAGCCAGTATTGTAAAGATACAACCAAGAAGGTTATCTTCCTTGATACAACTTGAGAATACCCATGTAAAGTGGACACTTGTAAAAAAAGAAGCACCCCCCTGAGATTTTGTAAATGCCCCAAACATAACGGGAGTGCCTCAGATAATGATATAAATGAATGAATTACCGTACCGTACTATTTGTCCCTTCACCTTGCTTCAACAGGTACGTGACAGTGTTGGATGGTGTCTGTGTGTCACAAAATTGGTCTTAGAACTGTTCAGCATACAGAGCCGACATGTAGGGGATTCCCGATCGATGACGTCATTGTTTCCCTTGAAGAAAGTTTCCTCTCTAGCACGCAACAAATCGTACTCTCCAAGGAGGCTTTCGTTGTTTTGACGTGTTTTAGAACATGGAGAAAACGGGACAAAAAAGAAAGTTCGGCAAAAGCACCTAAAACACGTCAAAAACAGCCAGTATTTTGGTACATGATACAGGATACCATGTGAAGACAATGATATTTGAAAGATATTGCATTGAAATCAACCTAGCCTCTATTTTGGTACGTGGTACAATATACCATGTGAAGGTAAAGTAAAAATGCAACGTGCTTTAGCTACCTATGTCACCATGTGAAGTGCACGACTTGTAAAAACGTTGTTCCCCACCACCTCTGAGGTTTTCCAAATATCCCAAACACAGGAACGATAGTGCCACAAAAAATGATGAAAAAGTAAATTGCCGTATACGTACTGTGCTATTTGGTGCCGCTTGGCCTGCTTCCACAATGTTGTCCGGTGTGACAGCGTGTCACAAGGCCGATGCAATGTTACCAAACGAACAATCAATATTTTGAACGTAATATCACATTTAATCTCACGATTTCCATATTTGGATACAGAGTGAGTTGTTTGAATTTTGACGCAGCTCGTTTTGGATCAGTTCCAAGATGGGCGTGTCCCGTGACCGGTCTGAGGCGAGAAACCTGACAGTGTGTTCAGGAATAATCTAGGTTGCTAACACAGATTACAACATGCCTGAAACCACAGTTGTGACAATAAAAACAATAATTTGTATTAGATCAATATGCGTAATTGTCACTTTTTATTTGATCAAGCATTTTTATGTTCTCTAAAGTTATGGAAGGAAAAAGTTAGGTGCGTCACGGAAAATGGTTGTAATGATGACGGAGGGGTTCCCCACAGGGGTGGGGGAGTTCTTGTTATTGTAGTTCCTGTGATTGCAAATTGTGTATTCTCCAAGCAGAGGTTGAGTCGCGGAGATATAGTAGTAAAAATCCTGACTACTGCTATACCTCGACTCAACCTCTGTTTGGAGAATGCACAATTTGCAATCACAGGAACCACAATAGCAAGAACTCCCGCCTAGCATATTTAGCCTGAGCCTGACTAAAATCGCGCCCCTAGCGACCGGCCCTACATTTGTCATCAACCCCAGCCAGCGAGAGATTGTGTAAACACAGGCTAGAGCATATGCGACGTTACAAGAAGGGTTAGAACATTCCTAGAAATTGCCTACAACAGAAGATTTGGACTCTTCTTGATTCATTCTTAGTCGCGAAATAAAAATACAGTTTTGGGGCAAAAAAGTGACAATTCATGTCAATCACGTCACACCTAAATCAAGTAAAATTATCGCTTCGCCTCTCTCAGAGAGATTGTTAAATGTGTGAGCCCATTGTCACAAAGTGAAAGTAACGATTTGGGGAAACCCGTCTTCTTTTTGCCCATCATTTGTGCAGACAGGTCTACAGATACAGCTATATGTTTCTCTTGAGTCTGTGAACAAATCGAGAAAAATCCCTCATTCTGTTGTATATAGGCGATTTCTAAAAATCCTCGCGCTCTACCTGTAACGTAACAGCAGTGTTTTTACAGATAATATATGCAGTTCTCGAATTACTGGTATTTCCCACTTCCGTGTTGCAAGGACGGGAACATAAATATCGAGAACTTTCTCCTTTGGGGGAATTCCCTTCGTCATCGTTCAACCATTTTGTTCTGTGACGCAGGTATCTTTTTTCTCCGTAGACGTTGGCAAAACTGGAAGATTGCAACGTCATGATGACGTCAGATGAACTTGTGCAAGGTCATTCACCATAACAAGGTGAGTTTTAGTCGCATATTTCAAAGGAAATATAGTTTTTAATGTCACAATTAATATGTATAACATGTTGGCTTTTGCACCCTCATATCGATATCAGTAACAGCTTAATCTTCCTGGCATATTTAGATACGTGGTTCATTGTGCAGAATGTATGCTGTTCCGAATTTGACCAACAGGACACGGTGAAATCTTTAACGTTTCTGTCTTAGAAGTGTCAGCTTGCCCTCGGTGACCCATGAGATCGTCTGTTTGCAATTCATATATCATTGCTTCAGTTTTATTTGTTGAGCTTTGGATCTGAAATGGAATTGAATCGTCCTTCTAGCTACAGTGTCATTATTGCGTTTATATATGTCTGTCAGTACGCCTGTTTAGCTATTTTTGACAGCAGACAACGGTAGAACTAAGTAAACATTAGCATCCTCCAACATAAAACCCTTATGAAGTCATGTAAATATCCCCAAACATTTCGTGTGACTTGTTAATTATTAGCCCGTAAAAAGGATCGCTGGAGCTACAACTTGTTTGCCCCCTTCTCGGCCTTTCGCGATCGCTTCGTGATTTTAAACATTATAAGTCAAGTTTTATGCCGTGAAGGTTGTATCTGCGCCCACTAGGAGGCTATAGCTGATACACCTTAATAAGTGACTTGGGAGAATTACAACATGTTAGTAATAGCGTCATAACAAAGCTAGTGATATTTTACTTTCACTTTTGGCATTTTAATCGAACTTGACCCTCCTTTTCGTGAAATTCATGAAGTCTTCACACGATTGGTCCCGGACTTAATAAAGGAATACCCTGTTAACAATCCCATATTTGCTGGATAGATAAATCTAAATCATTTTAGATATAATCCATGCATGTATAGTCTTGCTGCCTCACATTTGTTGCTATATCCATATTTTCACAATATTATGCTTAAGACTAGTCACTGTGGTCATTGGGTGAATCTATTTTTAGACGTCAACATATCTCACAGTACATATACATAGTGCTGGAGATAATCAATGTATGAATAGCTGCATTTTGATATGAAGTCAAATCACCACCTTAAGTTGTTGATTTGCATTGCGTCAGTACGCCTTTAAAGGGTACCAGTATCGTAGTGGTACAACCATTCAGCATGGCAGACAGTCATTGTCACGTGAGTGCAAATTCATTACGCGACGTATGAGTCACGCCCCCTCATAGGTGATTAGTCATGATTAACTATAAAAGTTAAACGTTGGATCAATGTTGTCCCATTTCAACGTGGACCTAAGTGCCGACGCCTTACAGAATTCACCAAGCTAGAGTTGGGTAAGGTTTTAGAACTATTAACTTCTACCCATTTTGTAATGAGTGTAATAATTCCAATTATGTTAGCTAATATCGTAATAATTCCAATTATGTTAGCTAATATCGTGATTTCGCCTCAAAGTATTTTTACTAGAAGCATTACTCATATATATATTTCATCTTTGGTATATATTATCATATATATATATTACATATTTTACGTTTAAATATGCATAACGCCACTGATAAGCCACATTGCTAATATCGCTGCCCAGTTGTAAGAACTTTCAAAGAATATCGCATATTTACATTCAACTTTTTATACATGCATGACGATTTTATCAAACACCCTGAGACTGAAGTGTTGGAATCTTACATCTCTTCTGTTAAATAATATTTTCCTCGAAGTATATGCTATTTACGAAAAAAGAAAACATAATATTCATGTTGACCGAAATAGCGAGTCGCTATAACCGAACAGGATGAATATCAAAGTTTAACAGCCAGAGTACATGTACCAGCAATGATTTGACAGCAATATGGCAGAAAAATCATAAATATGAGATATACAGTACTGGTGGCTTCAGAGATCGATGAGTTGTCTGTTCCACTGCAGTACAGTATTCCGTCATTATGGTTACAGGTATACAGAAGTACAGTACAGTACCAGCTATTGACTCAATGTCACGAGGTATGTCAGCATGTACGTCAAGCCGCCATGGAGACGTGCGACGGACAATGTTCGGGAGAGAGGGGGGTAGAGGGTCATTCAACTTGTCAATCACAAGGATGTGTATACTGGCGTTTTGCCAGCATACAGTAATCGTCTGTTTTCTTCCCCAGTAACCGCTCTTTCACTGCTAATGGTAACCAAAGAAGAATGAATAACCAACATTCTGTAAAGCTAAAGACATGCATACCTGACTTTGTAATGGTATATTCCAAAGGGCAAAGGTCAGGTGCCGCAAGGTGATTCCTGTGTAAACAGTGGCTTCACACCTGAGTGAACACTGTACACGCCCTCAGTGAACTGACTTTTATCAACAGTTCACACGCGTTACTTTGAATGAATTCCCGGCAATTTCAAATGAATAGCTATTTCTCTGGTTTATTCGCATGGTGAGTCACAGATAAAATCCGTCGATAAAAGAAATGCCCACAGATACAACGCAAATACTCCAAGCCGTCAAATGCAGAACGAAAACAAAATAAAACGGAACAAACAATTGAAAGAAATTAAATAAAAACTTCCCCTTCCAATACTTTGTAGGATAAGCGAGTATTTATAAACTCTATTTTTGACAATAAATAAAGCAAGTATGTGTATTACAGGTCCATCGTATTAACCTAAGACATTTTCATCCTCCACTAGTATGCCAGGATTTTCGGTCATTCTGAAAGAAGCGGGAACGGATCCCAAGTATTGCTGCTCAAGTTGCGGCAAGCTCCTAGACGAGCCGAGACAGACTGAGTGTGGACATAGATACTGTAGGACCTGTCTAGAAGACTTAACAAGGTAAGGCGAATTTCATTGATGTTCTTTTGTGTGTAGTGTAATTGAAATATGGATAAAAAACACAAAAAAGGGCTAGAGATAGCGTGATATGTTATAATGGCATTTTAGAATAGCCTAATGCCGCTCTACAAGTAACGTTACAGTACGTTCTTTTGTAGGACATGTTCTTTGCTTATATATTAAAAGTAGATGTACATTAGAATACCTTACAGACAAGCATCGCCGTTAGTTTAGTCCAAATGTTATTTTAGTTTCTTGTCTTTTGTTGTTCGTCAAACGCGTTTCGGTCATGTTCACCTTGATATATTTTACCTGCAGGACTGGTGAAGGCAAATGTACGGCTCATAAGTGTGGAGAAACTATCAAACCAGGCGACGTAAGTTTTGAACTTTATACAAGTATATGTAGCATGTGAAAGTGTACTGTTATGTATTGAAGATACTAACTAAACTGATACAAGAAATTTTAGTTATACCTTTCTCGGCGTTGCAAGTTGACATCGTATGGTGTGTCTAACGTTTCTTCAGTTTACAGCAAATGGATGGGTCCCTCAATCATCCGGGAAATGTTTTCGCCACTTAATATTCGGAAAATCATTCTTTTGGTTCTTTTGTTGAAAGTCAGGTGAGTCAAGGTATAAATAAGACTATTGATAACTACTTATAGGCTATAGCAACAATTGTTACCAGCGACAGCTTTACGTGCCTTTATACCAATGTTGGACACGATGATGCCTATGTGTATCTTTAGTGTAAGCTAAGGTCATACAGGGAACTTTGGAGGAGGAAGACAACGCTTTTACACGTCGAAGCCATCTGGGGAAACAAAAGATCTCCTTTTATGCACCATTGCGGAGCCCCTTTGACTAAAATAGGTGAGTATAAGGCTGTACTGTACTGTACTGTATGGTTGCATTCATGCACGCACGCATACACACACACACGCCCTACAAACACACATGCACGCACCCGCGCGCGCACGTTGTTAATTGTACCCAAGGACTTACATTGTTTAACTACTTTATTTACAGATGGCCGTCACGTCTTCGTTGCTGGCCGTTGGGCGTCGTCGTCAGAAGTACATACTGGGAAAGCCCTACTTTTCTCCACAGTCAGAATGGGCTCGTTGTGGACGTTAGATGGTTCGAACTGCACGCCCTTATTGGGTCTTTGGTGGTGTTCTTTCTTATTCAAATCTCACCCTAGAGGTGTTTATGTATTTGAAGTTTACTATCTTTCCAGTACGACTATTCTACTTTTACAGTTTTGTATTCTTTCAAAAATCACGTTATTTCAAGTCCAAGCTTATTGTAGATGCTCTTGCAACGCCGAGAATGAATTACGAAATGAGTGGAACTAAATTTATGTTAGCGACACTGTGAACTTAATCTGTTAGACTTCCGCTCATTCAGCAGGTATTTCCTGACAAAGCGATTGAACGAGAAATCGAGGTCATCCCTGTCGTCTGTAACAACGTGAAAGATGGCTGTGAATGGGAAGGAGTCGTCAAACAAGTTAAGGTGAGAGTTTTGGGCCATATCAAATTCTTCTGAGAACGATGCGGCAAATCGCATGTGACTTAACGGCCAAAGCATTGTTGCTTTACTCGTGTTCTATAAGAAAAAGACGTCTGCAGGATGAAGAGAGACATTTAATTCACTATTCTCTATATCTACAACTAAAGCCCACACATAGCTATGGTTATCTTTAAAGCTCTATCTTTGGTACGTTTTGACAAATACACGAAATTTTGTAACATCTTTTTCTACATTCATTCTTTTCGAAAGTTTCCATTGCATAACTGCTACATGTGTATGGCACAACGACCTTTTATCATATGGCCAAGCACGAAGAAATTCTAATCTCATCACACCTTTGACTGTTGTATAGGACCACCTGTCTCAGTGTGACTTCGAGAGGCTCCCCTGCATCCATGAGGCCCAGGGCTGTCAGAAGAGCATCCGCAGGAAGGACCTGGCGACACATCTGCAGCAGGAATGTGACTTCCGTACGGACGCCTGTCAATGGTGCAAGTCCAGCTTTCCACACAACCGTATGAAGGTGTGTTACCATCACTATAAAATGTGTGTTGTTGTGCATTAAGTCCACGACATAGAGCACGTTAATCGTTCAACTTTGTATATATACATTGTGCATTTTGTATGTAAGTTATATTTTGTTTCCGATTATCACTGTACATACCATCTTTGATTCTTATTATTCACTTGAATGTGTATTGTATATAAGTTATAGTTTGTTTCCAATTATTCCTGTATATACCATTGTTGACTCTTATTATTAACTTGTATGTGTATTTTGTTTCTGGGAGACAACTTGCAGAGGTGGTATCACCTGTTTTGTCTCCTCACCATTTTTATATGGGAAGTGTAATAAACAAATAAACAAAGTCCTCTTTTGAATTTCATCAATGTAGTTTGCCTTTTGCATTGGATGCGAAAAATGGTATGGCTTCATGGTGTGTATTTCGTGCGCAGGAACACCAGAAGTCATGCCCGTCGGCACCAGCTAAATGTGACTGGTGCGGCAAGAAAGGACTGACTCGGGATCAACTACATGAGCACCAACAACCCGAGACAGGGAGCTGTCCCAACATGAAGATACCCTGTAACTTCACACCAGCTGGATGCAAGGAAAGGGTAAGTATGGCAGGGGAAACAGTATAGTGAGAGCAGTAAATGCACCAGTAGGGTGACAATATTGTAGCTTCAGTTTCACCTAAAGGCGTCCACATACTTTCTTGTGACTATCAGTCAAAATTTTTACTATCATTGCAATTCTAAAGGAGAAAATGATAAGAATACAGTAGGCATTTATTCCGAAACTTTTCTATATTTTCAGATGGAGCAGAAACATCTTCACGAGCACCAGAAGAAGTCAACAAACGTTCATCTGAACATGCTGCTGGCTTTGGTTCTCCAGCTTGCATCCAACTTCGAACAGCACCGTGACCAAGAAGTGGAGTCAAGCGAAAGCATTCGGCTTCACCTCCCTCAGCTACAGAAGGCCATCCAGGATCTGGACAGCAAACTGGTCCAGATGGAACGGAAGATCGCCAGTGACCAGTCGGAAGGAGCGACAGCCTCAGGATCGAGTAGTGTGAAGGCGCTCGAGAACAGAATCGAACAGGTGAGGGGAAAACTAGAGGAGGTGGTGAAGAAGCTCGCTGCCTGGGAACCCAGAGTCGGCACGTTTGAAGGAATCGTCGCCGTTCTGAACCGTGAGATCGAGAAGTGCAGCTCCCAGATGGAGGCGTACGAACGGCAACGTCGTCAGGACAGGGAGATCATCGAGACTCTGGAGAGGAAGGTCAGGTCTCTGGAGAGGATCATCGCCCTGAAGGACGTTGCCCTCGCGGAACAAGACCTCCGGATCCTGACGTTAGAACTGACCAGCTATGACGGCATCCTGACCTGGAAAATCGCAGACTTCACCCGTAAGCGTCACGACGCCATCACGGGGAAGACAGCAAGTTTCTACTCGCCATGTTTCTTCACCAGCCGTACAGGCTACAAGATGTGTGCCCGGATCTACCTGAACGGAGACGGGATGGGGAAGGGCACTCATGTCAGCCTGTTCTTCGTCGTGATGAGGGGACACTACGATGGACTTCTCCGCTGGCCGTTTAGACAAAAGGTGAATTTTATGTCATCTATAGTATGTCCTGTATCTTACTTGGTCAATCAGTATATCGGCTCTTCAGATTAACATCTATGCAGCTGACTATGATCTGTATTGGGCCGCGAATTAAACGACCTGTTACTCCTAAGGCTTTTATATCCATTCCTGACTATTGTGGGGCACTGCTGATTATCCGTCGTGCCAAAATCCTCTTCACCTTGGCCATGTACAGAAAACTTGCCAAGGTACCGACGTTTCATTCAGACATCGGCCCTTTCCTTGGTGCTGAACACACCCTCATATCGATTTGCTGCAATAATGTAATATTTTAGAATAAAGTAAAAGACAGAAGAATTTCTTTAGACGTTTTGTTATACTCTTATACTTCTCTTTAGTCATGACTCAGTTCAAACATCCTTATAGATTCACTATGAATATTCATGACCCAATCCTTTTCTCTTATTTGTATATAATATCTATGATACCTATCTTACATCAGGTGACCTTCATGCTCCTGGACCAGAACAACCGAGAACACGTGATCGACGCGTTCCGTCCTGACCCGACCAGCTCGTCCTTCCAGCGGCCCACCAGTGACATGAACATCGCCAGTGGATGTCCGCTCTTCGTGCCGCTCAGTCAGCTGGACAGCAGCAGCCACGCCTATGTTAGGGACGACACAATGTTTATAAGGATCATCGTAGACACCACTGATCTCAACTAGACATGATAAACGTCGTGCATCGAAGTATTTTCTATGAAAGATGGCACCCTTGTTCCTGTGGAACAGTTATAATATAACATGATTGTTAATTACATGAAGCCTACGATATCCTTGGCTTTCGCTCTGAAAGGTGATGCTTACAGGCTAACAACAACTGGACATTGGGGCAGGGATGCCATCTGTCATAGACTTGAGAAGCCTTGTAAGTTTGATTCAGACATACTACCATTTGCAGAATATAGTATACAGTTGCGCTGCATTTCATGGCAGTGCTACAAATCAGATTAAGTTATAAACATAGCCTACACTTTACAAAAACTAATGAAGTGCTGTGATAAATGTAGGAAACAAGGCATTAATCAAACCTGGCATTAGAAAATTAATCATTCGCTGAACATTACTACCATTGAAATACCGTGAAATGAACTGCATGAAATTGGCGCTTATCATAAGCTGGTCAATACCAAATATTAAGCTTATCTAACGCCGACGCGTTATACATTGTAATACAACTGTAAATAATTTTAGATGTGTAACATCATGTGTGTAAACTAAGTATAGTATATTTCGGCTGCAATGCATTTTTAAATCAATAAACTATTTTGATTGGTTGATTGAAGAATTATACAATATACAAGATAAAACGTGCTATTTTTATCCATTTGGCTCTATTGGACGTTGGCTCATTCTAAACATGCATTTTGATATTAATATCTGCCAACATACTTTATCAATAGAGTTTTAGTATCTTTATATTATTTATTAATATTCTACATCGCAACTTTTAATACCATACGATAATGTATAAGCGTGCTTTTGTATTTATATAAATAGCAACCTTCAACCGTGTTCGAGGAGGCGCATCGAGCACGTCAATCAGCCTTGTTACCCTAACATTAGGTACCTACTGGCTGCACATAATACACCAAATGTATTGTTCTTCATTTGCAACGCGTGAAGTTCATTTTGTACTAGATTTAGAATGTACATTGTATAGAATTTCATAATTATACAACCTGACACAGTTTGTATCAGGCTTATGTGTGTTGTCTATGTAGAGGTGTAGAAAGCTGTTCTTCATTGCCACAAGATATGAGAACTGCTTCATCCACACAGACATTTAAACACTGTACAAGAGAACTGTGTGCCCCCTGACCTCCAACCCTTACGACTTTGCACGGATAAGGACTATGAGTATGGACACAATATGTCATGTAATATCCTGTGCTGTGTTTATGTGTGTAACGTTACCTAGAGCCTCCCTGAATAGTAGTGCTTAGTCACTGAGAGAGCTAGATGTCCTGGTGAAAGAATACAAAGAGAAATAATGACGTACGCAATTCCCCTATCAGTGCCTTGCATGTATTCGCTATAAGTATGTATTTAGCAAAAGACGAACCTGTTATGCCATTCTCAAATACTGTGCTGATGTAATGGAAAGCTCATGGGGATTGTTTACACATGTTTGAAAAAAGATGAGATGTATATAATGTTTAATTCGTGTTTGTATAGTTATGTAACATCTGCATTTATCCATTTTGGGTAGGAATATGCAATGAAGATCATTGCAATTGTTAAATGTATAGCTTAAGTAGGGTTGAGATTATGTTAGTCTTATCTTTCACATGGGTTACATGTTTATAAGCGTTGGATGGGTTGGTGTTTTTGGTGTGTGGTATTGTACCATTATGGCAGTGAATACACCAGCCTGTTATTGTATAAGTAGGTGAGGTAGTTATAGAGTACATAAAACTGGACGTGTACTTTTTGCCTCATTCGGTAGAGTATAAGTCGTGGTCGTACAAATGCAATATCATAATATGATTGTTACAATAACGTATATTCATAAAACAGTGTATTTGCCGTCTTATAAAGGCGAAAAGATCTATAAAAATACTTTGTGACATACACTGTACATATTTGTATATATGGTTATTTAGACATTAATTCTTGGAGGTACGAAAGCCACGATGGTTAGAGGGGGGGAGGGGGCATCTGGAATGGGTTAGGGGAGGTTCACTAATGCTTCTGTGATCCGACAGGAAATGGTACTTCTCTTCTCCACAAGTTCCGAAGAGAACTCCATTTCCTGTCTACTCACAGATAACACAGACACGATATGTGGTAGGGTAGCGGCGTCACCATCACGAACAAAAAAGGATAGACGGATTAAGTAACGTACAGGTGGTACCGACCACACAACCAACACCACCGGAAGGGTTCGTCGGTTGGCTGGCTGTCATGTTCGGCAGCGTCAAGTCAACACACAGATCCTACGGAGTACAGGTGACCATCGCAGCCGAAAGTGTCATAGCTGGAGGGAGCACTACCGAGGTATCGTCCAGTCAACACTCAAACCTACGGAGTACAGGTGACCATCGCAGCCGAAGGGTCGTGGCTGGAGGGAGTACTACCGAGGCATCCGGTCAACACACACTTCCTTCGTAGCACAGGTGACCATCACAGCCTACCCTCATGGTAGCTGGCGTCACTATCAAGGCAGCTTCCTCTCTGGCACACTAATGGCCTTACGAGACAACTCAACACGGTCAAACAAGGACAAGTACATGTAGATGCAAGGCAAAACCGTCTCAGTCAACAGGAGGTTGTTAAGCCGTGTCAGGACAGGTTAGATGCCAAAGGGAGATGTATGGGGTAGGGTAAGGGAAAGGGGTGGGGGGTGGGGTGGGAGTGGCTGTACAATCAATAGTGAATTAACCCAACAAGAATAATTAAGTAATCCAACGAGTAGTAACAAGCTAGGAAGCAAGTTCCTTGAGATACATAAGGACAAGAGATTCGGTCCAAGTAAAAAGGTGGTAGACCAAGGAAAAACCATTCAAAACAAGGCAAACTGAAGAGCACAACAAAAACACACCCGACCGGCGGAGGTACGAAAGCCACGATGGTTAGAGGGGGGGGGGGGGGCATCTGGAATGGGTTAGGGGAGGTTCACTAATGCTTCTGTGATCCGACAGGAAATGGTACATCATTATGCTAATAGTACATGTATGGACGTTTGTGTTAATAGTTGTGTGATGTCTTTGTACAAAAGAAAAAAGTATTGTCACCGACATAGCCCAGCAAATAAATGTTGTTATAAACGCTGATAACCCCTAGCCTTGTACGCGTCATGCCCAAACCGACTAGCCCAATATGTAGTGTTATATCTATTGTAGAGAATTAACAGCTGGATCCTTTTCAATTCATCCACATGGAGAATGCAAATACAAATTTGCAGTTTATTAAATGAGAAGAAAGTGTATCAAAATTCACATGAGACACACAAAAGCTCCAATCAAGGTCTCCTTAGTTCACAAAATGAGATCATTCTTGTTAATGAACTAGCTCTATGGAGGGATGGTTTAGAGATGATGCAGAATAAAATACATGTACAGATACGTAAGATTTTACACCCAAAAATAGTATTCCCTTCTGATATAACCGTAAAAAATGTACATCAGTGCAAAGCGGAACCACATACAAATCTTCAACTGACAAGACATGTATGAAGTAATACAATGTAACGATAGTTCACCTTTATTCGTGGGGTAACCTATAGCCGTTGTTTTTTTCAAAACTCAGCATTTAGAGATATTCTTTTATTTTCCATGTATAAAATAAGTATTAGAAATATTGTAATTTGAAATCGTTGTCTGTCGAGTTAATATCTACATAGCCTATTTTCAAAAACAACGGATATAGGTTACCCCGTACCCTGGGAGCCAGACAGAACCGGGTAGCTATAGCGAGTTTTGATCGCGAGTTTTATTCGGGGAGCCAAGGTAGCCAGCCCGCCGACCCCACATTAGCGCTACGGGGAAGTTTAAGCCCGAAGGAGTTATCGCTACAGGTGGACCTAATCGGGCGGGCGCTAATAAGAGCTCGGCGGGCCTGACTGTCTTGGGCCACCGAATAAACTGTTTTAGCTGCACGATCTCGGATAGCCCCCAGGGTAGTTACCCCGGGGATAAAGGTGAACTAGAGTTACTTAATCAAACGTTGGCAGGAACACGACATTGACTAACAGCTACAGTCGGTCACATATCATCTAAAACAATGGAACAGTACCAGGCCAGCCAATAGATAGATGTATGCTTTCGATTGATACAATTTTCGGGGTTACAATACATTATATGTATTCATCCAAAACAGAACATGAATGCCTCTTGCAATATCTAGAACTGTATCTTAGCACAGCTTCATTGTAGATGAAATACAGTGGTTTTGTCGAAATTCCAGTGTGCTGGCCACATCACAACAAACACCGTAGCTATTTTACAATTTTGCTACAGGAAGAAAAATTCACTGGCTACCACACAACTTGGTTATTTCAAATCCTGACTACAAAAGCTTTAGACACATAATATCTGTAACACAATCACTTAACCTTTGTTTCCAACGCTTTGTCACAAATTCTGTACACAAATTATCACCAAGGCGGGAGCTGAGACATCAGAAATCTCCTCATAAAACAACTGGACATGACAGAGATTATTTGGGCAGTTTTACTTACTTACGTTAAGTGTTAACCTTTTGATTTCACTCCTTCGTATCTCCTTTGTATTTGGGCTTACGTGGCAGTAGTCCACGGTCTTCCATGTACCTAGGCTGTCACAGACACAGGTAAAAAAATAACGGTTTCGTAACAATTTTACAACAACAATCTTTTCAAGTCTCATAGAAACAAGAAATCTCTTCATATCTATCTTGTTCTCGCTCTCAATGTTCTTAGCCCAAATACACATAGGTTCTGGGATATCAAAGTTCTTACCTACTATGGTAATCTTTGTGATCAAAAAACGTTACTGATTAGCCCCAAACTCCGATAGGGCCAATTAGTTCAAATCGCCTGTGTCCACACGCGGAGGTACATGGTGTCATCTCTCACATAGGCGTGGCTGCTGCTGTCTAGTTGACTGAGCGGCACGAAGAGCGGACATCCACTGGCGATGTTCATGTCACTGGTGGGCCGCTGGAAGGACGAGCTGGTCGGGTCAGGACGGAACGCGTCGATCACGTGTTCTCGGTTGTTCTGGTCAAGCAACATAAAGGTTACCTGTAAAAATATTATGGAGGTATCAATAAAAGGAAATGATTTTTTTGCAGTGAATACATAGGATATTAGAGTAACAAACACAGTAGCAAGTACATGTATGCAGCGTCTGATGACGACCAGCTTAATATGGGCAGTACTGTTAGGAGATACGAGTACTATACATGTAGTATATGCATAAGGAACATCCCATTTTACCTGAGCACTACTGGTACATGTAATCTATATAATATTAGATACATCATGTAAGCACTCATATTATGTCACTTATAACGTTACCCCCTTTCCACTTGGACGGCGCTCTCGCCGCGCTCTCTCTGCGACATAGAATTTGACAGGTCGCTCAACGAATTGTATGGAAAAGAAACGATTTTTGAAACACTTTATGTGTTTTGCTGTCCTCTCAGTTAAACTTTAACATGCTGTATGATATACCCAGTATGAAATCAAAGGTTACACATACACTATCTAGGTCGCGGTGAGAGCGCATCACGATCGCCGTCTGGTGGAAATGGGGCAGCCTTACTGGAAACCTTGTTTTGAATGTGAGAATCTTTAAATTTGTTTTTAAGGTGGTGTCCACAAAAACTCTCCTTTTATTTATGACTTACCTTCTGACGGAAAGGCCAGCGCAGTAGTCCATCGTAGTGCCCCCTCATGACGACGAAGAACAGGCTGACATGAGTGCCCTTCCCCATCCCGTCTCCGTTCAGGTAGATCCGGGCGCACACCTTGTACCCTGTACGGCTGGTGAAGAAACATGGCGAGTAAAAACTTGCTGTCTTCCCCGTGATGGCGTCGTGGCGCTTAAGGCCCCCTCTCACTTGACGTGCGGCACGCTTGCGGCATTGCTGCGTTCGTTCACTGCGTCACTGTTTTGTTATTTTCTTCGATTTTTTATGATTCAGATATTGCGCAATACGTAAAAGTATAACATAAAAGACGACAAAATATACAACAAGTAAGAAAATTCGTTCTTTATCTCTGAAATTCGTTGAGCATCTTCCGAACGCAGCAATGCCGCAAGCGTGCCGCACGTCAAGTGAGAGGGGGCCTTTACGTGTGAAGTCTGCGATCTTCCATGTCAGGATGCCGTCATAGCTGGTCAGTTCGAGGGTCTGGATCTTTAAATCTTCTTCCGCGAGGGCAACGTCCTTCAGGGCGATGATCCTTTCCAGAGACCTGACCTTCCTCTCCAGAGTCTCGATGATCTCCCTGTCCTGACGACGTTGCCGTTCGTACGCTTCCATCTGGGAGCTGCACTTCTCAATTTCACGATTGAGAACGGCGACGATCCCTTCAAACGTGCCGACTCTAGGTTCCCAGGCAGCGAGCTTCTCTATGACGTCTTCGACTTTTGCCCGAATCTGTTCAACTCGATTTTCTAGTGCCTTCACATCGCCTGATTCTGATGCCACTGGCGCTTGGATTTTGTTTTTCAATTCCTTGAGTTTCTTGTCCAACGAAGACTCCAGGTCCTGATCCCGCAGCTCCTTGCTGACTTCGTCCTTGAGGTTCTTGTCCAGTCGAGGAATGGCTCGCATGTTCTCGCTAGCCTCCACGTCCTGGTCCCGCAACCCCTCTACGTTTGTAGCAAGTTGGAGAAGCATGGCCAGGACCATGTTCAGGTGAGCTGTAATTGTCTTTTTCTGGTGGTTGCCATGTTGCTTCCTCTCCAGCTGAAAAATTTAGAATGCGATCGGTTCATATACCAGTTGAATAATTTTTCTCATACTTCAACTACAGTACTAGTAAATCAAATCAAATGATGTGGTACAGATGCTACGTTCGCATTCTTTTACCTTTTCCTCACATCCCACCGGTTCAAAGTTACACGGCAGTCGCATGTTGGGACAGTCTCCAGTCTGCGGATGTTGATGGTCCTGCAGCTGTGAGCGGGTCAGACCCTTCTTACCGCACCACTTACACCGGGCAGGGGCCATGGGGCACAACTCCTGGTGGTTCTGGGGATCAAGAGGAATAATATGTTACACAAGAAAAGTTGTCATGACATTACAGTGATCAGCCAGAGGAAACGATCGATCAATGATGCAAATAGTACAATGTATTCTTGCAATATCAGAATTCACCGCAAACTTACCGCAATGTCCTTGAATGGATGTAGTTCTTTGCACCACTGACAGGTCTCAGATCGGAAGGCACAGTTTTCAGCAAAATGAGTAGTCAGGTTCCTCCTCAGTACCCTTTCCTCACACTCCTGGTTGATACAGGCAATCTTCTCGTACTCACACTCATCACGATGGGCCTGTGGTTTAGATACAGTCATGAGTAGACTGCAAACCTCCACTGTAAAGTAGTGTGTGTATACTTTGATAATACACACACATACAATTAAGAATCCGAGAACATGCATGGTTGTGCTCCACAGTGACAAGTCTGGCTGTCTCCTAAAATGGCATATGTAACTATGAAATACAGACATCTCTTGTTCATGTATGCAAATTTTTGTTTACTTCAAGACATTGCAAGGTTCGTAAGACTTTACGAAAACAATTATTATTGACAATGCAGTAACAAACCCAAGGGTGTAATCATTCCATAGAAGGGAAATCACTCGTCAGCTCAACCGAGGTCTCACCTCCAGCCCCCTTACTACGCCCTCCCATGTGCATCCAGCGCCTACGTTGTTGCAATAGATGGGCAAGTTTTCAACCTCTCGTTGGATGTTTCTGTCAGGAAATGTCTAACAAAAACAAAATAAATTGTTCATTATCCACACAAACACACTCACACACATATTGTTCAGTATCCACACAACCAAACTCACACACACACACACACACTCATACGTACACATATTGTTAAGTATTCACACAAACAAACTCACACATACACATACACATACACATACACATACACACTCATTTACATATTGTTCAGTATCCACACAAACACACTCACACATAGACACACAAACACACACAGACACCGTACCAATATACACACATAATTACACATACACACATACACACACACAAAATCACAAATACACGCATACACATACGCCGTCACACACACACACACACACGGACACACATACATACATACACAACACGCACACGTAATATTTTCTGCTTTAATCGACACTTACGTCCTCACGTCGGATTGTCTCTCCACATCTCTCAGCAGTGCACTTGCAGCTGTCTTCGCCACTCCTACTATTAAAAGTAAGTAGAGGCAAATTAGACACTAGTACAGCATTATACTAACATGTGTGGCGATCGTAAACTATCATTAGAGCTCCCGTCTAAGTTTACTACATTCTTTAGTTACTTGTCCACTGACACCAAGTATTTTCATTCTGTTATATGCATAATACAGCACCGCGAGTTAAGCAGATCATTTACCTGATAAGCCCCTCCAGACAGACATGGCAGTATCTATGTCCGCACGACGTCTGACGAGGCTCCCGCAGCAGGTTGTTACAATGTCGACACGTGTATTTGGGGTCAGGGTCTGACAAACCTGGCATTTTGCTGACCTGTGTGTACATGTACGGCATAGATTAAGAAAGATAAAACATGGATGAAAAACAGGTTTTTGTTGTTTTTCCATATTTCAACTGAAAAACACGGTCTGGTGTTTCCTTCACACGTATGTAGGCCCCGGCAAAACTACAGTTCTTGCCATTTTTCAAGATCTGAACTACTTTTGGCATGACGGTACATTTCACATGATATGTCTGGATGAAACAAGATAGATAAGCTATAACCTGTATAAGTTACATAGGTGCAGGTAAATACTAGTAATGAAATGCCCCCAATAGAAAGTATGTTATAAATATAGTACAATCAAACGCTGTGGCTAAAAAAATCCCCAGAGCAGGGCTCTAGCCAGCGTCCGTTTTTCCGTCAATTGACGGAAATTTGCTGCGTAAGACGAAAAAACTTTAAAACCAATCCGTCAACCTTGACGGACAAAAATCTGATAAAAGCTCCTTGGGGACGCCGGCAACGGCCGTAAAAGCCACACACTGTTTGTTCTGCTATTGTTATGATTGTTGACAATGTGTGTCGGCGCCCTTTCGCATACGATAATCTCATTAAAACCCGTTTTTCAAGGTCAGTTCAGTCTCTCTAACTCCTGAAATAGTGTTTTCGCGACAATGGGAATTGGCTGACGGAAAAAAATTTCGAGCTGGCTAGAGCCCTGCCCCAGAGTAACAACATTACCTCATCGGGATGAAAGTGAAAGTGAAAGCAATTTAACAAGACAACCAGCAACACTATTACAACCCTCCGTAACATGTAAGTATATATGTAACTACTGCTTTGTTAAGCGCAACTTTTCGTTCACTCGGATGCTGTCTGTAAGTGAATAGTATCACACTTTTAAACTCTTTTCATAGTACTAGTAGTTCAAACTGCAGTCGTTTGAATTGTATATCAATTCTGCTGAATTCAATTTCCGCCTTTACGGTTCTATATGTCATCATCTCTGTTTCTCGGAAAGAAACTGACAGTTTTTTTAAAAGTTGGAACGTTTTTATAGAAATGTTGGGTTATGGAAATAACATGAAAAGTCAGTGCGTTCCCTAAGCTTGAATAACTAAAATATATCTGAAAAAGAAAGTGAAACACCATGACTGTTACAGGCAGGTGCCTTATCAGGCTTATGCAACAAAAACCTACTGAAACGTCATCTGTAAAATGCTTGAGAAAAATTGACCAAAACAATCCAATATATATCAAAACATCAAAGAAATTGTGAGTCAATTTATTGACCAGAGAAACCACCGTAGAGAGCCACTGTTGTGTATTACATGTTGTTCACTACAATTTGCCCTTTGATCCTGGGCCACAATATTATGTATTCTTACTACCTACATTTTTGCCTTCGGCACATATGTCGTCCTCAAAATCATGAAAACATGATTCTAGTGGATACCATATAAAGGTGCTTTGGAAACAATCTGTCTTCCCTTGATATTGTATTGAGATGGTACTGCACCTAACACTTTTAACTGGGGCGCATTGTACGTTAATATTTTGATTCATTACCAGGCGTTACCGATTAACTGCTACAATCACTATGTTTATGAAGGTTACACATCCAGGTTAACAATATTCAAATACAATTCAATCTCTACAACTGGATAAAAAAACCGAACTGTCAGGGAAGCCATCTACGAGCGGATCTATAACCCCGGAAAGTAGAATTCTCCAGTACATCGGACCCAGCCTTGTTTTTACAAAGGACATTGTACCTTTTCCTTTGCATATATGGTATTGTCTTTCCATTCATATATTATGACAGGAGTGTTCTTCTCCGGCAATTTTGAAACCGAGGAGAGGAACATAATTTATCATATCAAATGAAGTTGGCTATCTGGAGAAAGTTCAATCGAAGTAACGTTCTTTTGACTTTCTATGTAATTATGCTTATAAATGGCCCCAATATTACATGGACAGAAACTGGTTAATGTAAAATACTAGTACTTTTCCAACTCCATGTCCTTTGGAATAATCTACTGTTCTGTGTATTGAAAAATGAAAAAGACAACAACAAAAGTTTCTATCACCGTGAGTGTCCGTGACAGGTTAAACAAGCACAAACTTATCTTGAATCAACAGCGATCCGATAAGATCCGATACCCTCTGTTTACTCTATCACGTGACCGATCAATGGTATCGTCCAGTGGACATAAAACAGACCGGAAATGACCTACTAACAGAATTTTATTCATGATCAGTTGAGCACTGTCTTTTGGGAAAGGTATACCATGATGGGTCACTTATAAAGAGCAAACCTAAGTTATATAATTATCTGGAAAAAAAATAGCAATGGGAAAAACCGCACCCCCAAAAAGCACCCACCGTGACCTCCCGTGATCTGAGCATGAAAAGCGCGCGCAAATTTGTAACCTCTGACCAGACAGAGAGTTATGGCGGCAAGGCCTGTTGTTGTCGAGTTTATGCCGTGATTTTAGAGCAGTAGGTAAGCAAGTCTCGTGACTATCTACATATTGGCACTGTCTCAGTATCATTGTCTGCTTCTACAGCTCTACATACTGACAGAGTGTGGTGATGTATGAACTAACGTCACATACTGTGCAGATCTAACGTTATATAGAACTTGAAAGATCACAAGTTTCACCCCCCTCCCCCCTAATAATGAGTCTACCAAAATATGGCGGGACTTTAATAATCAGTACTGAAGCAGCCAGGATTGTCGACAGACTTCATGATTTCACAAATTTTGATTAGGTCATGTATAAGCTTGTAACATTATATCATTATCAATTCCCTGAGTTTTTAACCACCTCATCGGTAGGTATATTACTTAACTAGTACTCGTGACGGTATCAAGGAGGTTGCGCATTCATGATGCTTCGGCGCATCAGGTTCCTACTTCCTTGTCCAGATAACTAACGTACGTATTAATGCCATATCATATGATATACACCTTTTATTTAATTATCCGTGACTTTCCGTGCGGTCCCAACCTACATGTACAAAAACAACAACACCACCAAAAAACGCGCGAAGTTTGTAACCTAATTCTATCTTCCAATGACGTCATGGGTATTCCCCTTAAAGGGACGAGCACATCTGGTGACGGAGACCATATAAACAATGATATACATAACTCTCTGATAGGTTATATATGTATATATATACAGACAGAGAGAGAGAGAGGGAGCTGAGCTCCCTCTCTCGACATTAGACCATGAAAATCGCGAACGAGTGCTCCCGCAAAAAAAGAAAAAGTCTCCTAGAAGCTTGCAAAGCAGCTGGCTGTTGCTTTAGTAATGTACTAGAAAATATGGCCTGTTTTTACTTGCGTTCACACACTCTTGTCTAGTCAATATGTTTACTCTCGTCACATAAACTGTACAGAAAGACTGGAAACTACGAACCTTTTACTTTGTGTCTCGATATCACAACATGACCTATATGTGTGTCGATCGTTGAACACTCCACATGCAAATTTGCCAACTACGTGACGATCTACAGTCGACTAGTTACGGTCTAACTTCCGCCCAGCGAAAAAAACACAGCTCGACTGACTGATACGTGGCGCCATGCTCTTTTCAGTTGTGATTGGTTGAGCTTGACCCTGTGGTTTTACCCCATGTCGCTCCTGCTATAGTATTGGCTACAACCATAACAATAATGGTATCTTCCAATTACGTCATGGGGATTCCCCTTCTGGAGAAGAGCACACTTGGTGACGGGGACCACGGAAGATTGTGTTATTTCTTTCGTCTTAAAATTGAATTTGGAATGGACCATGGTTAGTAGAAATAGAACATAAGGACGACTTATTCTCCTTCTCCGTAGGTAGGGTGGGGAGGAAATGTTTTCGCGTGGTTTAGAGCCAGCCATAGGGGGACTACACAGTCACTATACAAATGTATAAAAATAATTCATAAATAAGAATAAGAATAACTTTATTGCGCAACAATTGTAACAGTTACAATGTATGGCAATGTGAACAACTATATACTGATACAAATAACTAACAACTAATGTGATATAATATAACAGTATAAACAATCTAGTGAGTATCATAAAGCATTATTTCGTTTTTGCAATGAGTTGTAAATAAATTGGCCTACGTAGGCAGATATATGAACAGGACATGATAATATCAAATGGAATACCTCTGACCTAGCATGTGGTAGTACAATTTCGGACTTACATACAATATTTTGAAATAACTTTTGACGGTCTTCTTCATAAGTCGGACAATCCATTACAAAATGAAATTCATTTTCTATGTCATTATGGCATGTGGGACAAAGTCTCTCATTGGCTGGTATGTTGTAGTGTCGGCCCTTTTCAATTTGTAAGGTGTGTGCACTAATCCTTAGTCTCGTTAGGTCATTTCTAAACAATTTGTTTTGAACAGATGAAAGATATTTTTCGAAACAGAATGTGATCCTATGGGAAAGTGGAGGGGAAAAGGTTGCCATTATCCCAAGAATTAAAAAAAAAATCACTTACCCTCAAAGTTAAACATATTCTGATAACTGGCATAAAACGCATTTCAAAGACATTCTATATGGTGGCTAGTTGCAAATATATCCCCCTAATCAGAGCCTTTGGATTGGTCCTGAAGGCTCAGCCACCCATCTGGCGAGGAAGCCACTGTATCATGGCCATTGGGGGTGCGGAAAACCCCAAGATGAAGAAATGTTTTTTTTTTTTACAACTGATTTAACAAGTATGGAGTCTTTCCTTCCGTAGCCAGTCCAAAACTGCTCAGATATCATATAAAATCTCAACCAAGGATGGGCGTTAAATGGTTTAAAGCCTTTTTTTATCTAAGTCTCTAATCGCGGGGTCTAGCCTCTAGGCGCACTAAGTATTGCATCATCCTTTGAATATTTACCTTGCTTGATGTGATTTAAAGTTTCCGAGTCCCGTGTAAATTTTGGTAAGTGAATGTCATATTACCTTGCGGACGATTATCACAGTACACAACTTGTGGTATGTCCATCGTATCGTGCACTGTCTAAGCTTACGTCATCCCTAACATTCTACATAGGTACTGCGCATGTGCAGTCGCAACCTGCGGAGGTAAGTGACATGTACATCGCTATCTTACCCTTTCTGTACTTTAGACACAATTGTAATAGCACCCGTGGGATTTGAAACGGAGCGCTGTTGTCGACGGTTGATAATCACATATTTGCTACCTCTATACAGTACTAGTACAAAGTATTATACTAGTGTAGTGAGGATAACTAGAGCCCTATACTCTTAATGCTGAATCACCCCTTATTAGAGCCCTTCCCCGTCATTGACTATTGTATCTTCCCTGTGACTGCCGCACACTGTTAGGGTGGTAGCGCGTCTCTGTGACGTCAACCTGTCAACAAGCCACGTGGGCGCCGCTCTTCTAACCAATCGCTGTTTCCGTTTGGCATTATGTAAAATCTCTCTCTGATGGAAAGTTTCTCTTTATATACCCAAGAAACCCGGGTATCTTCAGTAGTAGTAGTAGGCAGTTGGTAGTAGGGAAAAGAGTATCTTTGGGAATCGATCTCCGCTTCCTTGAGGGGTGGCCGGTCGGCGGTTGGGTTCTCGGGCTTCCGACGGGTCTTTGAGCGGCGCGACGACATGACTTGTACCTCGAGCGACAAATTGTGGTGAGCACTTAGTGGTTTGCTGTGAGCCCTTGGCGGTTCTTAATGATGTGCGGTTAGACAATCCAAATTGAGGTTTTGGGGGGTCCCTGGGATACTTAGAAACTATTTACTATTGAGGTGTGCTTTGCATTGTATTGTGATGTGATTCTTGCATTGATGTGTACTGTGCATTCTCTTACCTGAGACTATTTGTAACCACCGTACAAGCGTCAGAATAAAAGGAATGTAAACGTGAACCCTCATGTTTGGGCCATGGTTTATGGTGTGCGTGAGAGAAATATACAAGCCTGAATCCTACCACTAGATAGATTTGGTCCTTGATCTGAGTGTAGTATAGTTCTGCCCCAGTACAGGGGTTGGTTCTTAGAGTAGTGGTTCCCAGTAGCTAGGTCAAGACCAATCTGTATGCCATAAATGGTTCCCACACCGTTTATTGAACTCCATTCCTTTGTTCTTATCCGACTTGTACGGTGGTTTTTAGGTAGTGTATTGTTGTAGTTCTCCCGTCGGGGGCTTGTTAAGTCCTCCGCCGCCGGTTACCCTAGGTTGCCAGGGCCCGACCCGCCCGACCGTCCCGCCCCCCTGATCGTTCCATCTTTTGGTGACCATCGCTAGCCCAATTTCAGTCTTTTCTCTGTCGGGAGCCCGTAGCGTTGTCCTTTATTATTTTATCTCTCGTTTTGGTTATCGCCCGTACGATTTATCCGCAGGTAAACTCTAGTTTTCTCAGTTTTCCTAAATTACGACCCATCGATTCCAACCATGACTAAAGAGCCTGTGTGAGTCCGGCTTGTCCTCTTCCTCCCAAATTCGCATTTTCGTCCTTGTTTGTTTCAAAAGTATCTTGCCGCTTTCCACAAATGATTTCTAACGTAGTTAAGGACCTCATAACGATGTCGCTCCTAATTCGAACGGTGATTTCGTATTTTATCATTGTTCACCGAGTGGCCAATGTCACCCTGTCGCCACCTGAGTTCGGCCCCTCCTGCCGGCCAACTCCAATCGACGGGGCCCCGCCCTGCTACCCGGGTCTTGGGAAAAATCATCTCCGGGTCATCGGACCTTACTCCTGGTTCTTTGTCCTTCTTGATTCCCCCTTTCTAAACGTCTACTCGTTAACGTTAGACAATTTAGTTGTGTGTGAATTTAAGTTTTTCTTCGATTTTGACCAAGTCGTTAACCACCTTCTCAAGTCGACACTTAACTTGTGTTCTGTTAGAAGTTTGGGTTTTTATTTCTACTCATTCTCGTATTCTCCTTGTTCCATTTCTTAAGCCTTGCCTCGTCGTGTTCTTAAATTTATTCTTGCCACAGTAACGACTATAAAAAGTCCAGTTTGATCCGTAGTAACGGCCTCCTACAGTCCTAGCCTTTGTTTTGCTTTCCGACATAGTCGTTGGATTGCGTGTGTCCTAGTTCTGTCAGGTTTGGCCGTGATTTCACATTCTACCTTCCGTGTGTTTTTCTCCCTATTTCTGGTTTTAACCCTTAAAGTTGAGCTCCCGTCCCAAGTGCATATTTTGCTGTTCTTGTGTGGTGGGGAAGGTTTCGTGTGTGTTGACAGTGTGTCTTTTTCGGTTAACTGTGGTCTTGGGTATGGTCGGTGGGCTATCTGTGATCTAACAGTGAGTGATTTTTCTTTCCTTGTATTTTAGACTTTTGACCCACCTAGTGGCTCTGTAGCGATACACCTAGTTGGATTTTCGAAAGAGTATAAATTTATCCCTTCCTTTTGGTTAGTTGAACTGCAGTTTCTCTAGCATTACGTTAGTCGTGTGTCCAGTTATCTTAGCCGGTCAGATTCCTCCTGTCCAAGTTAACTGTTAATTTGTCGTGAGTTAAAATTGTGATTCCTGTGTGTGTTTTGTTTATCAAGCGTTTTGACCAGCGGAAGGATTGTCCTTCTTCGTTTTCCTATGTTATACTTTTTTCGGTACGAAGTCACTTTTTGCAGGATGACTTTGGTTCTGTGGTTTTAGTTTATTCTATTGTATTGTTGTTTGATCGAACTGATACTAGCCTGTTACACTGCCTCGTTTGCCAACGTAGTTTTGATTTTGAAGATTGTTTTGCTGTGTTATCGTGTGAACTCATGTATGACAAATTGACGCGTTTACTTTCCCACAGTTTTGTAATCCCTCGGTGGTGTGCTTGTGGGTGTATCCATGATAATTGAGTTGTTCTACTTGTCCTTCAAAATGCTGAGACTACAAAAATACACTGTTTTACACGTTTCCAAGATATCGCCCTCTGGAATAGAGTCAATCTGTTCTTTGTTTCTTAGTGATCGTCTCATCTGCCCACCCTTCTGATCTATGACCCCTGCCATCCGGTTCACGGCCATTGATCTGTAATTTCATCTTTCCAACACCTTCTGGAAAGTTCTGAGGAATTCCATATCTCTGTGGGGCTGGCTGTTCCGAATCAATATCAACCCCCTCCCCCTGCGTCTTTTTAAACTCCTTTGTTAGTTGTTAGAGTGAATTGTCAATTTTCAATCATTTCTCGTCATGTTTGAGACTGTCTAGTTGTGTTGTTTCGTCGTTTCCTTTTTATTCTGCACGGTGTTTTTGGTTAAGTTATGCTACTCTAGTCTTTCAGGCTAAAATGTCAGCACATTCGTGCAGTGCGAGTCCCTGCTAATGAATCTGTTAGTGTGTGTCTTCCTAAAATAAGTTTCTTTTAAAATTTTTGGCAATTTCTCAGTATTCGGAGGTGGTGAGAGCACCCCACAATAGACAGTCTCTTTTTTATTTTCAAAACTGCGTGTTTGTTTTTCGTGCCCGTCTGCACATTTCCCACCACGCAAGAATGCGTAAGAAATTAGAAGATGGCAACCTTGACTTTCCAATTAACTGGTTCCGGCCACGGCCGTCCCTGGACGATTAGTGGTACAGCGTGTCTGTTATTTCGACCTTGCTTCCCTGAGCTCGCCACGTGTTCGTGACACACCTTCTTTGTTCACAGTGATGACGATACTTTCTCCACCCCTGCTCTCCTTGTGATGTTCAATCCGATGTCATTCCGCGTTCCTATGGCAACGGCACGCGAACTCCACGTGCCCTGCACACTGTCCCATCACCTTGCCCCGTCCGGTCGTCTGGGTTGCCTAGCAACAGCCTGGACCACCCCTGTTGGTATTCCCCCAAAATTTTTACTTTGGTTCAGAATAAGCAACAGACCGCACAAACCGCCATACATAGTATTTTTAGGACCTAAAAACATTGAATTCACAGGTTTGGATCCCGTCTCTACACCACCCGGGCGACGCAACCCGGCACGGAACGTGGACGCAGTTCAACCCCTACCGGGGGCAACCATAACCCGGGACAAGTTCCCGCTCTCCCATCTCTCCCTGTCGTACAGGCACAAGCCAAACGCCGCAGGCACCCGTCCCCAGTGACCGGGGTGCCGACAGAAGACACCGACTCAGCGGCGGCAACACCTATCCCTGGCCACCCGGTGACGTCAGCCAGCCCTGAGTTGCCATCCTTTCCTGGCCCGACGTCACGCCGTCATCTCCTGGCACGCCGGCGGTCCCTGTCCAGTCGTGATGTCATCCTGAGCACCCGGTTGTTCCTGATCCTGCCGTGATGTCGTCGTATCCTGAATTCCTGTTTCCTGATCCCGGTGTGACGTCATCAGCTCCTGCGTCGGTGCGCCCTTCTACGGAGACGACCGTCGTCCACGTCTGTCACGTCCCGCGCTTCTGCTTACATGTTCCTGACTTACGCGTTCGGACAATTGTTATCACAGTGATGCTGGCCTGTCGTCAGTAAGTGTGTCACGTCGGACTTTGCCAAAGTGTCACCCTTACTGTCGGCGGTACACGAGAACACCATCCAAGTTAGCAAGTGCTGTATCTCCCGTTTTGTGGCGGCGTCGGACTCTATTATGCCGCCACACCGCGTCGTCTTCATGGTCAATACCTTCAACGTCAGTCTCCCGTGCATTTGCGAGAATTCCTTGGACATTCACTATGAACTCTTAGCCAAAGACACTGCTCTATTGTAGCTGTTGTGCTTTATTGTTGTATGTGTATTGGTTATGTTTATATGCCTGTATTGTTGTTGTGACTGTGGCCGCTACCCCGTGCAATGCTTATTTTTCTTCAGGTAAACACCGGCTGGGCATCTCTCCTGTCGCCCGTGTTGTGCTGGCCTCCGGTTCTGGGTTGGCTTGGTGGTCATCAATCGTGACTTACGGTGCAGTCCGTACCCTACCCCTCCCTTGCATCATGCCATACTTTTGTAATTGATTTGATGTGTTGTTGTTTCTAGTTTAGATTTTGGATGTATGATGAAATGTTAGAGTAGAAGCCTTGGGCGTCACCAAACCCACGCCCCTTTAAATATGGGTTCTTTGTCGAGGCTGGGCAAAGCAAATGTATTGCAGGTCTGAGGGGCCTGTGGCGTCGCCGCTTCCACGCCGGGTTAAAATATGGAAGGAGGGTCTAATTCTGCTCACCTTGTGGTTTACTAGAGCCCCTCCGCCCCAAACGGGGGTCGCCGGGTTAGCACTGGGCCTACCCGATGCGTTACCAACGTCACTCACTTTCTAATGGCCGTCCTACTCCAGCACACGTTCGATTCGGACAGTACAGTCGGCGATTCTTGTCATCACGTCACGTCTTCCGGACACTCAGTTCCGAGTCTGCACCACGCCCACCAACAGGTGTGTCTTCCCGTCCGGCTAACTACACCGTCGCCAGTGTACCGCATCACAGTGTCACCCTCCGTCAATCCAGACGTGAGGACGCCACCTGAACTGCGACTGCGACGCCGACCGCACCACGTCACTCCACCACGCCATACGTCACCAGGCTGTGTCAGCGACGACAGGTGCGTATACCAACCTCCGCTACGCCGTCATCACACCTGTACCGCCAACGGTCTCTCCAACGCCGTGTGCCGTCACTTTGTCATCACGTACACCATGCTGTCGCAACACTTCGTCAATGCTGGGAGCGTCACCATCTTCGCTCCGCCACGCCGTCATCGGCTAGTGCAAGTCATCAGTCTCCCGTCGATCCTGACGTTCCTACAGAGACTCTGTCATCTGCGTGCGTGAGACTATGCCTTAACATCCGTACCCGACAGCGACAACGCCACGGCCCACCTGACGTCATCTACCTGCGTGTGCGCCATCGTGACATCTAACTCGCCGCTTCCAGTCAACATATCCAACGGACGTCCACCACTGCCTGTTGTGTGTGTTTCCTGCCTATGGTGAACGCCAAACCCTCGTGGACTACAGGCGCGTGTCAGGTCTTGACCCCCCATGTGCACGTGTCAGGTCTTGACCTCCCTTGTGCTAACGAACGACCTAAGTGGACGGTTACGGTTTGTGAGTGACAGAGGTTTCTGCAGTTCGATGATTCTTGGCTCCTCCTTTCCCATAAAGGCCTTCCCCTGTTTCGAGTGCGCGAAGCCGGTTTACCAGGGCGGTCCCAGCAAGGTTATTAGGTTGTTAAACTAAGAGCATTATTAGTTCCCGGGTGACAGGCAGAGGGGTGTCCCCCCCGCTCTGTATAAGTCACTTTTTAGGTGGTTAGTGGTTCAGCGGTTCCCTGTGAAGTCGCGCTTCAAGGGTCAAGTTGAACACTGCCTTGTTTAAGTTTTTATGGGTCTGAGTGGCTCGACCCCTTTCTTTTATTATTGTTCTTATTATCAAAGTGTTGTCAAAAGTGAAACCTTTTCTATGTTGTAAATATGTATATACCTTTTTCTGTTTGGTCAGTCCGGCCTCCTTTTCGCATCTTTATGGCGTTTCAAAGAAGAGGTAGGATGTAAGGTCAGAGTTCTCACACAGAGTCAGTGATAGATTGCTGAGTTCGCCTTCCTCCGTGCTCGCTCTTCCCTGGTGACTTCCTGGTGTCCCGGTCCCGTGTGCCTGAGTCTCAGGTCGGTTTAAACCATCGCCGACTTCCCATTGCACAACCTGTGGTCGTGGTCACAACACTCAATGCATTTTTGTATGTTTTATGTACCATGTATTCATGTTCTATGTCTCTTTTTATGTTCTGATGTGCCATTGGTCTCTATTTTCCTTTTCGGCTATGAAGAAAAGTGGTTAACGACACTCCAAATTCTTTCTTGATCTCTCCAAACCGTTATATTCCGAACAACTATTCAAATCGTTTTCGATCACCTTTTGGACACCCTGAAATGCGTTGAAAAAGCCAAACAAATTTACTTTTCTCCTTTTAACGACCGACCCTATGGTTTCGGTAACGTTTTTCTTTCAAAATGTTTGTGGTTTCCAACATCTGCCACCCACATTGTAAATATGTAGGTCAAGGTCATTTGCCTCCTGGCTTTAACCTTGGTCTCCGCTAGGGAGGCGTTTCTGTAGTCTGTTCCAACGTAGGTAACTAGTTACCTGTGGACTTTTTGTTCACTGTTTAGTTAATACGCTCCTATTTTCTATTCCAACGTAGTCAACTAGGCACCTGTGGACTTTCTGTTCCCTGTTTAGTTAATAAGCTCCTATTTGTTCTAGTTAAGTTGTTTTTTTTCTTAACCTCATTAACTCGACAGTTGTACAACCAGTGGGGACCGCTCACTGCGTTTATCTTTCAACTATCTGCCAATGTTCTGTATTCTTCTGAGGTTCGCAGATTATGTACTTGTGTTGCTACCTGTACTGATTTCTGTAATTAGCTACTGGTCACATGACATACATTGGGGTCCGCCCACTTTACGTACTGTTCACTCTGTTTTCCTACCCCGTTGCTTTGTACAACATATCCTTATATCTTTATACTAATTGTACTTATTGTTATATTATCTACTGCATTCCTTATATTGCTGGTGTTACCTTTTATGATGCAGGGACGCATCATCGCCGTAGGGGGGGATGGTGTAGTGAGGATAACTAGAGCCCTATACTCTTAATGCTGAATCACCCCTTATTAGAGCCCTTCCCCGTCATTGACTATTGTATCTTCCCTGTGACTGCCGCACACTGTTAGGGTGGTAGCGCGTCTCTGTGACGTCAACCTGTCAACAAGCCACGTGGGCGCCGCTCTTCTAACCAATCGCTGTTTCCGTTTGGCATTATGTAAAATCTCTCTCTGATGGAAAGTTTCTCTTTATATACCCAAGAAACCCGGGTATCTTCAGTAGTAGTAGTAGGCAGTTGGTAGTAGGGAAAAGAGTATCTTTGGGAATCGATCTCCGCTTCCTTGAGGGGTGGCCGGTCGGCGGTTGGGTTCTCGGGCTTCCGACGGGTCTTTGAGCGGCGCGACGACATGACTTGTACCTCGAGCGACAAATTGTGGTGAGCACTTAGTGGTTTGCTGTGAGCCCTTGGCGGTTCTTAATGATGTGCGGTTAGACAATCCAAATTGAGGTTTTGGGGGGTCCCTGGGATACTTAGAAACTATTTACTATTGAGGTGTGCTTTGCATTGTATTGTGATGTGATTCTTGCATTGATGTGTACTGTGCATTCTCTTACCTGAGACTATTTGTAACCACCGTACAAGCGTCAGAATAAAAGGAATGTAAACGTGAACCCTCATGTTTGGGCCATGGTTTATGGTGTGCGTGAGAGAAATATACAAGCCTGAATCCTACCACTAGATAGATTTGGTCCTTGATCTGAGTGTAGTATAGTTCTGCCCCAGTACAGGGGTTGGTTCTTAGAGTAGTGGTTCCCAGTAGCTAGGTCAAGACCAATCTATATGCCATACTAGTAGTACATGGCAATATGGAGAGTTTTCAGGATTATAATGCTTTCTTGAGTAGTGATTCAGTGTTACCTTTCAGTGGATGCATTGGGTGTTTCTTACAGAGAAAATTAGTCAGCTTAGCAGAACGATGATCTATAAGATTTGCCCCCGAGCCTCTGGAGCAAGACAACATGGCTGCCAAACTCTCAGCCACGTATTCTTGGAACACAGCTTTCTACTGAATACAGGGCGAGGCTTCCGCTCCACTATTTCTCAGCTAGCTGCCGTTGTTGGCGCAAATGTACCATATAGAATTCAATGGTGAATTGAATTGCTTGTTCATCTATGTTATTGCGATTCCCAATAAACACAATGTAACTTTACCATACGTCCTCGGTGCTGCAATTTACCTCCATGAAAAATGGAGGTACTGTTTTTGGTGTCTGTGAATATCGAGCACAACATATATGTATAAACTTTTTTATTAGAATCATAGGAATATGCATCTCACTTGCCATTAATCTGTTATTTTATCTTGATTTGCCAAATGGACTTTGTGCGAACTTTAGACATGCATTGACTATATGTACCGCAATTTTAAGCGGTGGATGTTTGTGGTAATAGATGTCATGACAAGACATTGACGAACTTATCATTTTCTGTGCGCGTAGTTGGCTGGGCTTTGTGCATATTTGTGTAGTGATTTTTCAAATTATTCTCCTCTTTTTTATAGTCCCGAAAATAAAGTCAGTTTCAATTGGCAATCAGGGCGACGACGACAGCGCCTTGACTGCGTTATCACATTTATAGTTCATCACTTTTCATCCGTTATATTTTTGCTTTTTCTTTCACTTCTCCAAATAGGCTTCATAATTTATTTTACATCTATTGGCAAAAATTGGATCTAAGCAGACGAACTGATATTAGTAAGCATTTCAATGGTGAATGTAGTTAGAGACTATGATACTAGTAGGTATATTAGTCAGGGATTGTTATTAATCCAAGCAAAGTTTGGTGGGGAAAATAGGGACATTTTCCTTTATATTATATATGCCGTCTTTTTCGATCAGCCTCCTCACCACATTTTCCTTATATGCCGTCTTTTTCTGATAAGGAAAATGTCACGAATTTCCCCACCGACCTCTACTTGGAGAGTATTATCAAACCTCCTTTGAAATACTTAATCTAATTTTCTAAATGACCCTCCTTACCATCGTTATCTGTGCTATGTCTTTTATAGCCCTACGTTTCATAGAAGGCCTGTGGTTGTGAATTTATTCTGCCATATGCAGTTTCGAAACGATGCTAGAGATAGATATACATGTAGTAGAATTACCCTACTGCGCCACAGGAAAATCGCACCGTATGATTTGTATACTGGTCAGGGGAATCCCCTGACTCTATAGCTTCTGCACCTTCCACGCAAGTCAATATCAAATATTCATGAATCTTCCAAAACCAGAACAAGCTTATGCAATATATATCCGAAAAGACGTTGGAAACCTAACACACGATCAATCAAAATAAAAACATTCATGCAATTTATTTGACGTATACGTACACAGTATAACAAGTAGATTTTCTCATACATGTTGACAGAAGTGCAACAAGCTCTGAGTCAGCTCTGTCTGTCTGTCTGGACCGCCATGACACGCCCTGCCACGTGTATAATTGTGCGGTGCTGTGTTATGTCGCAACAGTATATAGTCTAGACACAATAATCGTAACATCACAGGGTTTTTTTTTTACCTGCATAATTTGACAGTGCCCACTTATCTCAGAGAGGAGACTGTAACCGCCATGGTAGTTCTTATCCAAAAGAGGAGACGGTTCGTACGTATACATGTAAAACATGCGTAGTAAACAGGTAAAATTTTATCTAGCGTGCATCGTTGCGTGCAATTACTATGACTCCTGTGAGAGTTACTGTGAAAATAGCAACAAAAAATCTCCTACCACTAAAGCTGTTACTCATCCCTCTGTTCCCTTAATCCATCCAAATGACGTGTATCACCGACGATAGGGCAATCGCAGAATGAAAGGCGTGTCAACAAAATCTACACAAGCGTCCAGGCAACCCCTGACCCCTAACCGTTCACCCGTATCTTGTGGGGGGATTCCCCTTTGTCATGACCTACAGCTGTGCCTAACCTGTGACGCAGCGAAAATTGCCACGTCCACAGAAACATGACTGGTGGTCGCAACAATGTCTAGCACAACAGTCAGACGTGCACAGCCACCGTGAGGTCAGTGTGCCTTTATTTCTGAGGGCACTGGGGTCTTTGATTGGTTGAACGGGGTCTAACTTTTGTCCAATATCAAGTTACAACGAAAACATTAACGTGTTTTCAATGTTGTATACCGGCATGGCAAGTACAGGTGATTATGGCATTTTCTATAAATGTTCTAGATGGAATGACGAATGATTCACACTTGTCGGATTCATATATACCGTAATGTAACTCTCATACCATGGTAATGTATAGTTAACACTACCCACGCAGTGGCCCCCACCCACACCAAAAGTAACTACATCAGACCAAGAAGGGGGAAAACAGACCTTAAATAAACATGCATACGGACTGGTTTCAGAACGTCCTATTTTTACATTGGAAACGTTTTGTTTTGTTCAAAATGTTTCTCACAAATGTGAAAAGTTATGTTACGAACATAAAAAAAACGTCGTGATAGGAAACGCTTTCTGCAATCAGCAACTATATTAGACAAAGGAGTGATTAGGTCTGGTTAAAAATTTCAATTGCTGCCGTACAATACTTACTCAAGGAAGTAGAACTTCAGGAAAATCCACGAAAATCCCCTGGACGCAGTGATACATGTTCAGTCGCCGTTGTTTTATGGGGTAAACATTATCGTAATGACTGTGGTGGAAAAATCCTCAACAATACGGCGGGCATTCACGAGGCGACACTACGAACTGTGTTGTTTGCACGGGCGTTGCGTCATCACCTATAGACAATAGATATTCTACCCGGGTTTCGTTAGGAGTAGCAGTAGCCAGCTGTTCCTAAACTGAATCAAATTCAACATGATTCCCCCAGAATATTGTTGGAATCCCTACCACTACTATCATAATTATGCCATAGACGTTCTCTTCTGTGTTAGTCAAAAGCCAAAGGTACTTTGCTCAAAGTCTTATCTTCGTATAAACAACATCATGTGCCTGTTTACATTGTGATTTGTGACTGATTTTATGTCATATACACAAATAAGTTCATGCCTAATACTTCATAACGCCAAACACATTTTAAGACGACTGACGGACTGTAGAAAAGTTCCACCATGTAACATGTTATCACTAGAACTGGGTATCTATTTTACCCCCATAGAATATTCAGGGGGGTTATGTTCATCTCCATGAAAAATAAGTTGCTCTGGAACTGCAGGGGCGTTTTTGTCAAAATCTTCTGAAGAGGATAGCTGAGCAAGGGTTACGACAAATTTATATGATATTTGGTATGTAGGTAGCCTAGGCATACATGTATATCGTTAAGTGCAAATTATGCAAACTGGCACTCAATTTGCATATTTAAGGAGGAAAATCGATCTTTGTAGTGTTTTCATTGTAGGTCTAATACCTGTAAAATATGTAGTTTGTGGCAGGTGGAAAATTAACAGATATGAATTATTTGAATAAGTCCTTAATTTGCATGATTAATGTAAATGTGACATGATGCTTCTAAGAGGAAAATGATTGGACAATCAGTATTTTGACCGATGTAAGTTATCCACAGTTATACAAAATCAAGCATAGATTATGAAAATGTAGAAGTATGATATTATTTACTCGTACCACACATGTCAATACAAACATCACACAATTTAGCAGTAATTCACCTTATTTACACCTTCAATAACATGACCATTACTCATGTTAAGGACACGAAAATCTGCCCTTTTGTATGTGGTGTGATTTCAAACTTGTGTTGGCAAAGAATGTCAGTTATTAAAGGCTCCACCATGAGTAAATGTCAAGCCGCCCACGGAACTTAAACAGTAAGGAGCTCTGACTTGTCACACCCAGAGGTTATGAATTTAAAATAGTTTAGCATGTTGTAACTCAATAGGTGCCTGCAGCTAGATAGTTTTTTCCACCTGCCAACCAGAACAGGACCAGGTCCGACTGACTACGTACACGAGGAAGTACTAGTAAGTTCCGGTTTTGATATGACCTTGTTGCTATTATTAGAAAGTGGGTTAGAAAGTGGGATGTCCCGCGTCGAGCTTTGTAGTTGTTTCGCCTGTATTCGAAGAAATCATGTTTCTGGATTTTATGCATGTATCTGGTTCATTCATGCTATTTTGGGCTAAGGAAATGACAGTTTTTGTCGTGACGAAAGTATCATAAAACTATTATGTTGCTTGTACTGTCCAATCTTTCAGAGAGCCAGCCACGGTAAGGCACTTGAGGCCAAAAACGTAAGTTATATAGTCTAAGATTGCCAGGCTTATCATTTCGTACGATAAAACTGATTGTCGATGGAAAACAACAGGAGTAGAGAATGGGAAAATGTGACTAATTTCTAATAAGTAATGTAAGTGGAAAAAATATCATGGCTCTTAGTCATCAAAGCAGCGTATCTTTATATATTTCCGTATATTTCTATGGTGCCATATGGTCCCACCCTGGCATACTTCTTGCATCGTCTTAATCTTACTTTTCTGGTAGGTAATATTCATAATGCACAAATTAATGTAATAGTTGTTATTGATAAAGCATGTCATCGTAACCGTGTACTAAGGATAATCGTGTTGATTGAAATGTAGATAGAACTAATGGTATATATATAATGATGGTGCTAACATGTAAGAGAAGTTCTTCTTCTCTGTAAAAGCCAAAGTTTGTGTGTTTAGCCGAAGTTCCTGTGCACCAATGATGTAAGAATGGCAGTTTTCGCGTGTCATTCTGAAGTAGTAGAGTTGTACATACCATCAGTATTATATAGAATTATACTTCTAGAACAATAGGCAAAATGTTTGACAAACTAAACGACAAAGGTATATGCACGTTGGCAGACGTACCTTGTGCACCTCATTATCAAGTGGGTGAAACTATCATAAAGTTGTATCGACGAAACTTAGGCAACCTCTCCCTAAGCACCAACAGGACTGGTTTGGTTTGATCATGTTACTTACTAGAAACTCAGCTATGTCTAAGGAGTAGAGCTATGGGTTTTCATTGGTTATTCCCCTTTTGACCCGAGACCGCGAGTGTGACGTGCGTCTCCTAGTGACGACGTGTTTTCATTGTGATTGTGCAAATATTGTTTCCGGTTACAGTGTCACACATGATATATCGCCGTCTTAGCAAGCTCTATCTGCGGTTTGCGTTGTGGGGCTTATATTTTTCTGATGGTATATCAGTTCTTAGTGTTCGATTTCTTGAGAGATTAGCCTATATAATATAACAGAGCCCACAAGAGATCGAGTACCGAAATTTTGGATATAACATTACGAAAAACAACACAAGTATGAAGCCCGACTTACATAGCCTTCTATCTATTGGAGGCTCGCATACAGTACGTGATGATTTATTGCGATTTGAGAAACATATAGAAACCCAACCGTTAACAAGGACTTATGGAAGATTCATCGCATACGTCGACTATGAACGCAGGATAACATTATGCCGTTTTAATTATAAATAGCGTCCTTGTGGGGGATTTCCCAAAAGCGGTTTACCAGGTAACCGTGGCGTTGTTTTTCTGCACCATTACCACAACACAACCACGACACTGCAGTCAAAGATCTCCTGCTGCTGGGGCTAGCTACAATTTGATATAAGTACCAACTTATCCACAGACTGTTGCTCTTCAAAAAAAGCATAGTGAATGGTATACATTGTAAGTATGGATCAAACTGCCCATTTTCTTTTCGAGTAGGTGGCTGTGACAACAAAGGGGCCTCACACCGACGGTTGAGTCCTCTGTACAATGCCAGGATATTCCGTGAAACTAAAGGGGGAGGGTACCGACCCGAAGTACTGCTGTTCCTGCTGTGGTCTCCTGTTGAACGAGCCACGACAGACGTTCTGTGGACATCGGTACTGTAAATCATGTTTGGAAGACCTTACTAGGTGAGCAAGTTGATGCTACACCCACATATGTATGCTCGAGCATGTAGTTTCTTTGTCTCGCCTAGCCACGATGCCAACAATAGCTCCTATAATCAACGTAAACAATGAGGGTAGAGTGAACATGGATCATATTAACTTGTTGTCCAGGGCGTTACTTATTACCGGTACAAGACAACCAGGATACATAGTGACTGGTCGTGTCACTGTTAGCTGATTTATGTGTCTGTTTATGTGTGTTGTTGTTCGGGGGGGGGGGGCGTTCTTTGTTCACAATGTGCTTTAGGAACAGGTGTGGTTGAGTATACATTATGGCATGGGTACAAAGGCCGTTCAATGGGGGCGGGGTACAATCATTTCAACAAGAACATATTAGATGACTGTTCGTCCTCAGTCCAGGATGGGATATGAACTATACCGAACCGACGCCTTCCTTCACACCCTTTCATGAAAATGATTTCAAGAATGTTATATACCAGTTTCCAAATCCCACCTAATTTCTTATCTATACAGCGAAGGAACTAAGTTTGTTCTTCTTCCTCTTTCCATTTTTGATTTTAAAGAAGTATATGTTTCCGTCTTGGACATTTGCTATTTGATATATCAATATTATCAGCATTATTATATATTACTATAAATATTATCAGCATTATTATATATTACTATGTTGAAGGAAACTTATTTTTAGACTTAATAAATTCCACTAAAGAAGGACACCTATTCATTCTTTATTGTATTTCTCATCATTACCTTTAAGAACCAGCGGTGGACAGTGCCAGTGCAAGGTACCATCATGCGGTCAGCAAATTAAGATTGAAGAGGTAAGCTCACATTCACAGATGTACAAATACTAACATTATACTATCTGTACAGCTGTGTTGTTTTTGTGGGCCCAATGTGCATGCACGTGTTTTCATGGTGCTTCAATGGTAATCACGTTTTCCTTTCCACTGTGCCTAAACCTCTAACTTCATCGGTAAATCTACTTAGTAAGTTTGATAGGCTTGATATGATATGCTCCTTCCACAGGTCTTCCCAGACAAGGCCATTGAGAGAGAAATAAAAAGTATTCCGGTGGTCTGCAACAATGACGACGACGGCTGTAAATGGGAGGGACTCCTAAAGGACCTTAAGGTGTGTAAAGTAACTAACGTTAGTTACCTGTGACTATAAGACACCTAGGGTGCCATGAGGGACTAGAACGATTCATTAACTTTGCCATTTTGTTCCATGTGTTTCTATGTCCGTGATAAAGTGAGGTATAGTTTTGGGTCTGTGTGTGTGTGTGTTACATGATATTTGTGTTCAGCACAACTAAATGATTGATATGTGGGCAGGTGTTGGGAAAACAAAGGTCAAGGTTAATTTTGTGCCTCCGTAAGGTAGAACTTGGTGCTGCAGCAAAACGTCCGTTTTTTTGTGGTAGGTAGCTTTTGCTGTAAGGAAGAAGTGGTGTAGGTTTGGGCTCTATTGGCAGCTTGCTCTGGAACTACAGTAACTGTTTTTATTTTGATCTGTGAAGGCGTATAACTAAGCAAAGGAAGGATGGATTTCCATGATATTCGGTTTGTAGGTAGCTAGATGCACACGAAACGAAATACAAACTAGAGTTCCACGAACACATACCTTTGCCAAATAAACCAGGTTTGTTATGTAGAATGATGTCTGTAGACAAATGCGTTACTCATTTCATTTTCTTCATAATTATATGCTTGGAGTTGGTTTATAAAATTTCGGCATTGATTATGCAAATCAGATCCCAAGTTACAATTAATTGATATCAAATTGTATCAAGCATAACTTAAGCTATCAGCATACCGAAAATCATGATGATCCTTTGATCCATTCTTGACTTATTCTCTTTCAAAGTCTTTAAATACACCTCTTACTCTCTTCCCTCTTTCTCAGTTACATATGTGACAACTTTGATGAAAGTACTATAATGGAATGCAGTGGATTTATAAACTTTTCCTCATCAATTATGCAAATAAGCTGTTAATTTGCATAATAAGTATCACATTATATAAGTCTTCACTTAGGCTATCTACATGCCAAAAATCATGACGATCCGTCAACACGTTCACATTTTCTCATTAATTATGCAAATGAGATCATCATTTGCATGATAAATATGTATTGACATTTCTCTCTTTCTCAGCTACATATGTGACAAGTTTTGAAGTCCTATCATGGAACGTAGTGAATTTATAAAATATCCTCATTAATTATGCAAATTAGCTGTTGATTTGCATAATTGGTATCTCATTATGTTTGTCTTCACTTACGCTACCTACATACCAAAAAACATGATGATCCGTCAACATCTTCATATTTTCTCATTAATTATGCAAATGAGGCCATCATTTGCATAACTGATATCTATTGACATTTCTCTCCTTCCCAGCTACATATGTGACAAGTTTGAAAGTCCTATCATGGAATGCAGTGGATTTATAAATTTTCCTCATTAATTATGCAAATTAGCTGTTGATTTGCATAATTAGTATACCATTATGTAAGTCATCACTCATTCTATCTACATACCAAAAATCATGACGATCCGTCAACACGTTGTAGAGTTATTCTCGTCCAAAGTTTGAAAGGAAACTGGCGCCTGCAGTTCCAAAAAAGCCGCTAGGGGGCCCAAACTCACAGCACTTACTCTCTGCCTCGAGGGCTATCTACCACTCAAAAATCATGATCACAGCATGTCCAGAACAGGAGATATAAAAAATTGAGGTTCTGCTGCAGTACCTTAGCAAGACGCTAGGGGGCCCATTATCGAACTTGACCTTCGTTTTCCCGACCCCTACCCACCTACCAAATATTATCGGGATTCATCCAAGACTTCTTGAGTTATGCACACACAGACACACACACAGACACACACACAGACTCACAAGCCCAAAACATAACCTTAGCCATTCTGGCAAAGGTAATTATGTACTAGTAAATTGGGACTTAATTTGTATAACCTTTGAGGAAATTTTATAAGTCAAATGTTTTCCATATTTTTCAGTTCAGGAAATTTGGTGCCTTTTTTCATATGTTTATTAATTACAGGCCCATCGTGATGAGTGTGAGTACGAAAAGATTGCCTGTATCCACCAGGAGTGTAAGGAAAAGGTACCGAGGAGGGCCCTGTCTACTCATCTTGCTGAAAACTGTGCCTTCCGATCCGAGACCTGTCAGTGGTGCAAGGAGCCACATCCATTCAAGGATATTGCGGTAAGATGTGATGAAATATGTATAATGTCTGCAACCGGTTTTTCTTATTGGACCGGTTCGGAAAATACGGACCTGAAAAAATCAGCTGGACCGGATGTTGGACCTGTTAGAAAATGATCAGGCATTCACACGTTTTGGCGCTTACCAGTCGAAGAAAATAACAGGAGAGAAGTAGAGTAAAGTCATTTCCACCATGGTACCAAGGTTTGGCGTCAATCGCACAGAGGCTGTTAGCCCTGTAGGATGCTAAAACGCTAGTGTGAGTCGAATACTCTACCAAACAGATTTCTTTGTAGTGAAATGGACCATTGTTGTAGGTATAGTCAATTCACAAGTTTTCACATACTGAATCAATCAGGTCCAGGTGCAGGTCCGGACCTGGACCTGATCCTCTGCACCTGGACCGGACCTGGACCTGAATTTTCTGTACCGGTACCCACCCCTAGTCTGCATCACTAACCAACGTTTTCTTCTGGCCGAACACTGTAATGTCATTACAAGCATTCTTGTGAAAGATTTTATTCCTCTTGATCCCCAGAACCACCAGGAGTCGTGCCCCATGGCCCCTGCCCGGTGTAAGTGGTGCGGTAAGAAGGGTCTGACCCGCTCACAGCTGCAGGACCATCAACATCCGCAGACTGGAGACTGTCCCAACATGAAACTGCCCTGTCACTTCGAACCGGTCGGGTGTACAGAAAAGGTACGACATGGAAATTGAGATTTAAAAGCGCTTTTTGTTTCTATGCCATTGAATCTGACAATTTGAATTTGGATTGTAAGGTGAGAAATCTCTCTAACATTGATTCATATATCCTCAATGATTCTACAGCTGGAAAGGAAACAACATGGCGACCACCAAAAGAAGACCATCACAGCTCATCTCAACATGGTTCTGGCCATGCTCCTCCAACTGGCTACAAACGTTGAAGGGCTCCGGGATGAGGACGTGGAGGCACGTGAGAACATGCGAGTCGTCATTCCTCGACTGGACAAGACCCTCAAGGACCAAATCACCAAGGTTTCTGAGCTAGAGAGGAAACTTTCCAGCTATCAGTCAGAAGGGGCAACAGGATCTGGATCAAGCGGCCTAAAGGCACTGGAGAATCGAATTGAACAAATTCGGGCAAAGGTTGAAGATCTTATAAAGAAGCTCGCCGCTTGGGAACCGAGAGTTGGCACGTTTGAGGGGATTGTTGCCGTTCTGAACCGTGAGATCGAGAAATGTAGCTCCCAGATGGAGGCGTACGAACGGCAACGTCGTCAGGACAGGGAGATCATCGAGACTCTGGAGAGGAAGGTCAGGTCTCTGGAGAGGATCATCGCTCTGAAGGACGTTGCCCTCGCGGAACAAGACCTCCGGATCCAGACCCTAGAACTGACCAGCTATGACGGCATCCTGACATGGAAGATCGCAGACTTCACCCGTAAGCGTCACGACGCCATCACTGGGAAGACGGCAAGTTTCTACTCGCCATGTTTCTTCACCAGCCGTACAGGGTACAAGATGTGCGCCCGGATCTACCTGAACGGAGACGGGATGGGGAAGGGCACTCATGTCAGCCTGTTCTTCGTCGTGATGAGGGGGCACTACGATGGGCTACTGCGCTGGCCTTTTCGTCAAAAGGTACATTCAGACCATGTTCTACGTACGTTCCTTGATTTTGGTCTCCTTTTTTGTGAGCAGTGCCGAAAGCCATATTTCTTGTGTTGCTTTTCTACAAAATCATCATCTTCTTCAGGTGACCTTCATGCTCCTGGACCAGAACAACCGAGAACACGTGATCGACGCGTTCCGTCCTGACCCGACCAGCTCGTCCTTCCAGCGTCCCACCAGTGACATGAACATCGCCAGTGGATGTCCGCTCTTCGTGCCGCTCAGTCAGCTGGACAGCAGCAGCCACGCCTATGTGAGAGATGACACCATGTACCTCCGTGTTATTGTCGACACGAGTGATTTAAACTGACTGGCCCTTTTGGAGCTTGTGGGGTGGAAATCACAGAAAAGATTACGTGCCTTTTGGGCATCGTTGTTCTTGATACTTTCAGACATGCATCATACATAGTGCAAATGTTACAACACACAATGTATCACCAAAAATATGCCATCTCTATCAAAAATCATTTCAAGACTTTGACGAGAGATGTGGAATCTGACAGAAATTGTCATTTGGCAATTATCAAACGCCAAACAAATGTCATCCTTGAAATTTGTACGCCAAGTCCAAAAGTATTTTTTAACGTTGCTAGAAAGTCATACGGTTCAACGATGCCCTTTTGCGAGGACACATTCACTACCTCTTCATCCATATGTGCAATTGTCAAAATAGGTCCTATTTTTATATGTCCGAATGTAAATATGGCTCATTTCAATACGCATTTTGATGTGTTAACCTTAAACTGGAAAATACCTAATAGACGTCTTTACAACCAAAATAGTCCAAACTTTCCCATTGAAAGTATTCATAAAGTCAAGTCAGATATATTATCTGTTACCATAACATGTTATAATGAGGTAGATGACTGTGTCATTGTGAGGTATGTGACCATGTCACGATCATTAAGTTTTGTTTGAAAATGACATAAAAAAGCACAAAAACAAACAAAATGGAAAAACAAAAAAATAATGGTTTGCTGTGGTTGTTTGAAAGGTTTGTATGTTGCCATTTGAACATATAGAGGAGATATTATGAGACAGTGTGCTTACTTACATTGTGCGAACATCACGTCGACCGATGATGATGATGATGTGCTTACTTAAGCTAAGTTTTCGAGATCAGTTTGTACAGTTTTAATTATGGTTACTACTATTAAGCCTAACTGTAAAGCAAATAACTTTTAACGAGGGACATGGTCACCCTTTTCTGTGATTTCCATCCCATGAGCTCCAGGCAGTCTTGTGTTGACAACAACACGGTGGTTAAAGTGGCGTTGTACAAGGGCGTCAAAAACACAGTGACAATCCTTAGTGCTCATGTCATGAGACAACTGAAATTGTCTCTCTTGTGTATTCTGAATCTATTCTCGTTATTTGAGTATTTTAGTGATATGTACGTATCTACTAGTTCTATAGCATAATGATAAATTTTAATAATCACGAGTTTAGGGATTCTTTTTGGTGCTGAGTGGATCAGACCCATAACTTTGCGTCATCTTCTAGATCCCTCTCTGTATTAATCACTCTAGTATCAATCATGATGTTGTTACAGTTGCATTGTAACCCATATAACCCTGGAGTAGCATTCCAGTGACACCTTAACCTTTCGTCACTTGTCACATTGTAACTAGTGAGTAAACAATTAATCTAAAACCGATTTATAACCGGATAGAGTAGTTCTTTGGAATGTGCATTGCCTATTGCTGTTCCAAAAAATCAAACATAGGTGATTTTCAAGGAAAAATTGGTCCAGATCATTATTAAATTAATGAACACATTTCTTATACACAATATATGAATGAATGGATGAATTTTATTGCTCAACAATCGCACAGGGTACAATGTATGGCAATTAATAACAACTAATAGCTATACAGACAATAGCACTAAGAGGCTACATACAAAGCAACAACAAAACATTATTGAGTAAAAGTACAGTTATGTATGATTAATCTGGTCTCGCATTTGGAATACATTATAAAGAAACTGGCCTACGTAGACGGATATATGAGTTGAACATGAGAGCAATACATGGAAAATATCGCTTTCTGTACCAGCAAGAGAGATGTGTGTTTTGGTTCTAATATTGAGACTTAAACAATGTTTCTCTCTCTTTACTGTAGGTAGGACATTTCATAACAAAGTGGAATTCATCTTCTATATTTTCATGACATGTAGGACACAGTCTCTGAGTGGCTGGTGTGTTTCGGTGACGACCTTTTTCAATTTCTAAACAATGTGCACTTATTCTCAGTTTTGTAATTCTGTATCTAAATGGTCTATTATGAATTGATTTGAGATATTCTTCCATACCAAAGTGTTTCTTGACTTTCGAATATGTTTTTAGTTTGTTAGTGCTTTTGAGCTGTTCCCTCCAGCCAGAAAGAAACGTGTCTTTTAGACGCTCTTTGAATATGTTCCCAAAGTGTTTGGCATTAACAGCGGGATTGAGCCAAACATTTTGGAACCCATGTCTGCATAAACATGAGGGGTAAACACAAAAGGCCGGCTACAAGCTCTATAGGCGAAATCTCAAAGGGCAGCTAATCAGACAGGCTGACAGAAGCAGGCCGGTGCCGGGTAAAGCTCCCCAAAGCCGACCGCGGAGAATGGTACCCAGGCTACAATATCCCAGTCTATACGGCAAGAACGCTAGAATGTATCTATAATTATCTGCGTGATATCCCCATTTAAACAATTGTTTCTAGTTTTTGAATAAGATTGTTTCTAGTTTTGAATAAGATATCTGTTGGGTGTTACTCTGAAAGTTACGATCTCTTACCGTATCACAATATCTGCCTGCAAACCTTATCCAATTACCTCTGACATATTCTGGCCATTACATTTTCACCACCACAAAGAAGGGAGATGAAGTCGAATTCACTCAGCAGAATTTAATTCTTATGACATTGTACATACATTGTGTATCTATCTATTCTTCAAGAAATACAGTGACAAACAAGCTCCCTCTTATGTTGTACTGACTCCCCTAGCCCTAGTTGTTTTGCCCGTGTTGTAACGAAGTTTGAGGAGACCATTGTGTTGTTGTATTTTGTGACGGTTTCCCCTTGCTGACCTCCCTCACCCCAGCCCCCCAAGGGAGCACCTTGTCAATCTCAGGCATGCTGACCTTCTTACTCCCAGTTGACAGAAGGTAGACCCACATATCTCCGGTTTACACTAGCGTGGGGAGACGTACAACCGCTAATAAGCGTCTCATGGTCTCACGTTGAAGTAAACTCGCGTTGGGTGCACACATATCAGCTAGTAGAGCAGGAAAGACATCGTTTAAAGTCCTGGTAGGTCCCGGAGTCTACCTAGCGAGGCCTCCCTACATTAAATGCATGACTACGCCAACAGAATAGAGCTCTGCCCGGCGATCGCGCGAAGGCCCCGGTATGCCAGGTGGTTCGTCGTCCACAATAGAACTTGCCCCCCTTTTACCACAGGTATCTCCCAGTTTTAAGTCACCTTATTTGCCCTCCACAATTTTTGGAAAACCTCATGCACGTCACCAGTGTCTATTCGTCAAACGACCGTTGCACTAGTACAGTATATGGCATCATTTCCGTGTCAAAATTTCGTACTGAAAAAGGTACCTTAAAGACTTAAAGAAGCGAAAATAGACGTAAATACGTCTACGCTGCTTTGAACAAAACGTCGTTTTGGTAGGCCTAAAGGGGCCTTTTGAACGATGCCCATAAGTCCCCTTTGCACAGCTTTACAATTTCCGTGTCAAAATAACGTTCTGGAAAAGAGTACCTTAAACAAGTGAAAATACGTGTACGATGTTTCAACAGGGACGTTACGATATCGAAGGATAGCGTGCTACGATTTCCTGCAATATCGCATATCATACTCATAGCAGCATTGAACAAAATATGTATGCTGTAACGTTACACATCATACGGTACGTACACCCCCTTCTCACTCCAACATGGTTATGCCCCACTTGATCAAGTCAGCGTTACCATCAGGTACTGGGTACGTGTCACTTGAAATCGAAGCATCGTCACCCTTCCACCCCCCATTCCAAACATGGTTATGTCCCACTTGATCAAATCAACGTTACCATAAGAGTACGTGCCACTTGAAATCGTCACCCTTCAACCCCCCATTCTAAAGATGGTTATGTCCCACTTGATCAAATCAACGTTACCATAAGCGACGCCTGGCGGACCATTAGGTACTGCGTACGTGTCACTTGAAATCGAGACCCTTCCCTCCCCCATTCCAAACATGGTTATGCCCCACTTGGAAAAGGCGGCGGAAGGTGTGCGGATAATGGAGTGCGGATAAAACAATGACATAACACGTTTAGCACATTGTACCTGTTGTGATTTAAACAAAGTCAAAGTCAAAGTCTAGCACATGACAGGGCGACGTGATTGACAACTCTCTGGCACAAGGACGCCGGAAAGTGCCACGCGTCACGTGTGCGGTTATTATTCTGCTATTTCTTGGTGTAGGGGAAGGTGTTTTAAAGATGACTAGTGGATGGGTAAATGTTCTCAAGGGACAATCAGAAGAATAGATAAAAGGCCATAAACAGAACTTCATCTGTTATTTTGACACGGAAATTGTAAAGCTGTGCAAAGGGGACGTATGGGCATCGTTCAAAAGGCCCCTTTAGGCCTAACAAAACGACGTTTTGTTGAAAGCAGCGTAGACGTATTTACGTCTATTTTCGCTTCTTTAAGGTACCTTTTTCAGTACGAAATTTTGACACGGAAATGATGCCATACTGTCACATGTCTTATAAGTTGCCCAAAGAAGGACGCCGGCAAGTGCCACTCGTCACGTGTGCGGTTATCATTCTGCTATTTCTGGGTGTAGGGGAAGGTGTTTTAAAGATGACAAGGGGAAGGGTAATAGATAAAGGGCCATAAATAGAACTTCATCAAAATCTGTGAGAAAAATTGAGGCAGAGAAATAAGCACCACCCAACACCCTGAAATCTAAACCAGACCTCCCGGTTTACGCGATAATGAAAATGCCGCCCACTTGTTTCAAAAACAAATAATGTTCAGCAACCGAACTCACATCACCAGTTTGAAGAGTTTGTTCCCTATACTAGCAAGAATGAAATCACGAGGTTCCCATAGACACAGAAATTGAAAGTATTGATATTCCTTTTGTCATAAATCGGAATGTGTCTTGAAGTTGAAGCACTGGAAATAATTTGGCATCTGGGTACTGTAACATCTGGGATAAATAAGGCATGGTAACCATGACACGCCTTATCAGATAGATCTACTGTCAGAGTAATAAATTACCTCGTCTGGTGTCGCATGTCCTTTTGTATGCCCAAAGGACATATTTCCACTTTCCGGTTTATCATTACAAAACGGTATTACATAAATGACAAAAAGTTTAAAAGACCTTCCCCTACACCCAGAAATAGCAGAATAATAACCGCACACGTGACGAGTGGCACTTGCCGGCGTCCTTCTTTGGGCAACTTATCAGACATGTGACAGAGAGTTGTCAATCACGTCGCCCTGTCATGTGCTAGACTTTGACTTTGACTTTGTTTGAATCGCAACAGGTACAATGTGCTAAACGTGTTATGTCATTGTTTTATCCGCACTCCAAATCACCTACCGTCGCCTTTTCCAAGTGGGGCATAACCATGTTCGGGATTTCAAGTGACACGTACGCAGTACCTAATGGTCCGCCAGGCGTCGCTTATGGTAACGTTGATTTGATCAAGTGGGACATAACCATGTTTGGAATGGGGGGTGGAAGGGTGACGATGCTTCGATTTCAAGTGACACGTACCCAGTACCTGATGGTAACGCTGACTTGATCAAGTGGGGCATAACCATGTTGGAGTGAGAAGGGGGTGTACGTACCGTATGACGTGTAACGTTACAGCATACATATTTTGTTCAATGTTGCTATGATATGCGATATTGCAGGAAATCGTAGCACGCTATCGTTACGATATCGTAACGTCCCTGTTGAAACATCGTACACGTATTTTCGCTTGTTTAAGGTACCCTTTTTCAGAACGTTATTTTGACACGGAAATTGTAAAGCTGTGCAAAGGGGACGTATGGGCATCGTTCAAAAGGCCCCTTCAGCCCAAGGACGTGTTCAGCCCTACCAAAACGACGTTTTGTTCAAAGCAGCGTAGACGTATTTACGTCTATTTTCGCTTCTTCAAGGTACCTTTTTCAGTACGAAATTTTGACACGGAAATGATGCCATATTCAGTAACCGCAACTAATATAAAAGCACCTCTCCGTATGTCCGGGAAGTTCTAGATATTTCCTTTTCTCCGTCTTCAAACCGCTGCACGCCAAACATGTTAGTCCAAACACTCCTAGGGCCAGTACATATCCCTCAGGCCCCCTAAATAAACTTACATTGCAACTTTCTAAACCCTCGCAAATCCGCCCCAAATACTTGCTCAGAATCACCCGGAGTGCCTCGCTACGGGTCACATTAGACCATGAGATAGGTCGCGCTGTTCCTGCATATCCTATACTAGTCCTCGGCATCTGGTAGTTTTAAGGCTAATGGAATAGCGCGGATTTATAGGATGCATGGGAAAAGAACGCCGAGTACGGACTGCTTAGAATACCAGCAGTCCCCTGCGCTATCTGCACACATTATTAACCCTTCCACGCTAAACTTAAAATGTCAACCAAGCGAGCTGCCTGTCAATACCCAGCTGTCAATCGCAGGAGATACCGTTGTTTATTGTAGATATGCTGTCCACTGTACACACTCTACACAATCCGGCTTCAGATCATTGTTCTCGCCGCTGAAAGCGCTCTTTGTTCGGCCCAGGAGTCCCCGCAGAAAGTAGACTGAAAGGTTGGGGCTGGGGTTCACTCAGGGCCGCTTCAGGTACTCTTCACGTATTCTTCAACCTATTCAGTATCTCAGACAACAACTGACACTTTAAAACATCCCTATAAAGCGATAAAGACACCCCCGTACCACTTGGTCAATGGACTTTGAGTTTGATAAACTTGTGAAGTCTATAACCTCCAGAGCTGGAGACTTAGGTGGGGGTAATTATACTTGGTTAGTCAATTGGCACTCCAAAACAGTGTTTTTCCTTGTAGTAAAAAATTATAACAAAAAACAGACGACTTTTTTTTATTTATATATTTGTGACGCTACAAGAAATACAGATGAGGGATGCAAGACTGGATTCTGTTAACGTGTTTCGCCCCTGACTGAATATTCATGTTGAGTGACTGGATGTCAAGGTCGCCAGGCGCAGGGTCTCAGGGCTTCTGTGTTGAATGGTTGCAAAGGTCTCCCGTTTCTGCAACGCGACACCAAACACTCAAGGCATCAAGGCGCTCATCATATATATTTACACACCAACTGCGGCCAAGGGTTCAGAATTCCTGCTGCCCACGTTGTAAATATAGTAGGAGAAAACGCGGCATTCGTGTGTGTAACGTTATACATTTATGTATATCATCCACAGATTAACACGATCGAGAAATTCCGAGCTGACCGCACGTTCCCGCGTTTGGTGTAAATCCGATAAATCTCATAAATCAGTGAATATGACGTTTAAGGTCAAAGAGACAGGAAAGAATTATACCGAGAAGAAAGTCCGGGAAATAAGGAGAGAATTAGCGGTCAAGTTCACAGCTTTGATCTTTTGCTTCGATCTTAAGTAGATTCTAGTCATGGACGTGTTGAATTTCGTAGTTGTTCTAACTTTCTTGTCTTCTAAGATCTTAAAGGCCCGTCGGCTACTGTCCAAAATGTTGCGTTTTACTGTCTGCTTCTAGTCCATCATCTAATAAATGAATAAAAGATAGATTTCTATGACAAAGAAGTAAACGTCTCAGAATTACTCCTGGAATTGGCCTCCTCCAGTCCCTTTTGAAAGAAAGACGAAAACTTACAAGTGTCAAAATTGGGAGCAGGAGGTTGACGGAACCTCCTTCGTGAGAGAAACCGATTAAAAAGTACTTAGTATCTCAAAGATTGAGTAGTACAGGACATAACACTCTTACTTCTGTGAATCAGTTATGACATGTGTTCATTTGTTCGCAGCAACACCACTATGATATGTCTTTACTCTTTACGTGTTTGTCATTTCTTACCGTGCCCCTGTCATCTCTAGTTAGGTGGTAGCCTGAGTGCCCACCTAGAAAATCGGAGAGATTTCAGGGTACTTGAGACTCGGTGTGTACTCTAACGTCCCCAGGATGATGCCCTGGCTTTTCCCAACAGCACGTTTCATTACCATAGGCCCAGTTTTCTCAACGTGAGCTTCGTGTTCATTCCCACGGGAAAATACACGATGGATATTACTCTTGTACGTATGCTGCAACTGCACTGAAATGAGTTGTACTGGTTGTCTATAGTTCACCAATAAAGTACGCGCGACCAATGCCTATTGAAGATCGCACCCCCTGTGGTAGAATCTATATTTGATGATCTTTGCATCAATGTTTATGAAGTAAAGGTAAGTTGTGTCCAATAGTGGCAGCCAATAGTCTGAATGTGTGATAGAACCTCACCTCCTAGAGACGGAAGAAGTCCACTGCAGGGCCGTCTTTCGTCCCGACGGGCCGTGTTTACCATAGCAACGGTCGAACGGCAAGCCTCAAGTTCGAACTGTCGTCCGGTGACGAGAGCTTTCACCGGCTCGTAAATCAAGCTTGGTTTCGTTTTGGCGCCAAGGTGATGTTTTTTTTAATGGCGCAGTGCCAAGGTGCGGTTATACAGGGTTAAAAGCGAGACGCAAAGTAACAAGAACAGGGGAGGGTTTAATGAAGGTCATGGCTGAAGGTCACGTGCTGACAATTAGACTTGAACGTCATGGAAGTTAGTGAAACCAGTAGGTGGGTTTGGGAGGTGAGAGGGTAACGATATCAGTATGGATGAAGAAAAAAAAAAGTTACATTACACCAGTTTGTTTAAAAAGACATACTATTGTTTCAACCAGAAACACGTTTGTGATAGTTCAACGCCTATGTTTTTTGGGTGGGTCAAAAAGAAACAAATTTATATCGATTTAGATGCCAGGCTGGTACATGCATTCATGTTCTTTGAACATAATTTTCTTTCTTCACGCCGATTAAGTCTTCAGGGCGTAATAAAACAACAAAGAATAAGAAGAAAAGACGCCGACAAACTCCACCGAGGTTTCCCCAGAAGCCCGGGGTTCAAGGTTAAGTAGAGGCGGTGAGGGAACCCATGGTGGTTGGAAAACAAGTCCCAATCGTTGTGACGTTTCGCCTCTTCGATTTAGTCTACATGGACGGCCGGAGACAAAATAGACTCGGGACAAACCTCCATATATACGCACACGCTGCAAACCGCCACCTTCTCGTCACTTTAAGTTAATAAGACACTTCTGTTTAAACTAAAGATCAGGATCTAACCCACGGACTTATCCCAAAGCAGGCCGCTTTCTTAGAACTACAATCTAAATACCCGGAATCAAAGTACACTCTTAGGGGAATACTCCGCCAAGCAGAGGATATGAGCCGGCTTGTTTTAAAACTTCCTTTATGCGTTTTATCGGGCTTTCTACCAGTAATTCGTACGACAAAAAGAAAACCTGAAAACTTAGAAATCCCATAAATACGTCCAAATAAGCCAGAGTCTATTCACTCAGGCGTCGACAGTATACGTACGGGGGAGCGTATTGCTGACAAAACTTTATAACTACTCAGAAATGTTTTCTGTCCGACGATTTCACGTGTGCAGACACACCTATTTGCGACCTGCGGTGGTGCTAGAATGATTCCTTTAGCTCCTTTTCTAAGTAACGTGAAAGGGTAAACAGCTTTGACGCAACTGCAAGCCATGGTCACCTCGTGTCAGTGAACCTGTCTAGTCTGCTGTAGCTCACACGTTATATCAAGAAGCGGGAAGGCACAAATAACAGCGTCACTCTACAGCGTAGACTTCTGCAGGACATATGTACAACTATCGCAAGAATACCCTCGGTTAGGGCGCGGTCACATCTCACATAGGGCGTGCGATCTTTGTACGATCGCTAATTTCGGGAATTTTCTGGCACAGCCATGCATGTGTCCTACAAAGTCTAGCTGTCTTGCTACACAAAAAGCTGTTTTTAATCCCATGTCGGTGGTTGGTTCTGCCACGGCCTGCTGGACAACTCTATGGCATCAAAATCCTACTACGATCGCACGACCTGTGTGACCGCTCCCCAAGTGATCGCACGACAAGCGCACGACGTATGTGACTGATCCGCGAACCCTTGTGCCATTCCAAGAACGTTGTCCCAGCCCGCCGCCCCACTACAGACGTGGACGCCGCACAGAGAAGAATCCCCCTCCGGGGATCCCCGGCATGGAATGTTCTGTCGGACACTCTGCAGATGAATAGTTCAATGACAGGCCAGGGTTGTTACGGGGAAACAGATAATGTCCATGCATGTTCTTAGCCTACACATAACGTACAAGATATGATGTATACATAAATGTAGGGGGCGCTTCGATGGTCATGAGCAGACGTGGCGTTACATGAGTTCCTCGCGCGGTACCTAAAAATCTATCCTTTTATATCAGATAATGTCTTGAAAGTCATTCTTAATGTATGCAAAAATGTCTGGACCGAGCGCCTCCTACATTCATGAATACATCATACCTTGTACGTTATTCAACTATTATTCAACTATTGATATGCTTATTTGGGGTAATATAAGGGACTATCAGAAAAGCCCGGCCGTCAGTCAGAATTCATTACGATTTTTCACTCCTAACGTCTGCTTGAAGATTAGGTAGCTTGTCTTGTTTTGTTTCGGAAGGCTGCGTAGCAAAGTAACTTCGCTTTTGTTCTAACTTTCTCTTTGTCTTCTTACAAACTGACGAAAATCGGTACACCTATCGTTCATATAATCTAGTCGTGATCAGGGTAACCACGTGTTCAAAAATGACAAGACAAAACAGGGAGTTTAGATCCTATATTCTCCACATTTCGTCACTGAAACTGATGCCCGAATGGTACAGAACATGGTCATCGGAATACAGAATCGTTTGTGCCTTATTCAGAACTTATAGCTGTAGTATCTTGTTCTCAAACACGCTAAAGGAACATGGAAACGCGCATATCCTTTCAAAGGTTTACAAACTTAACAAGTAACACGTTTGGCATATAATTCATAGTCAAAGTCAAAAGCCTTGGATGAAAACAATGGCTACGTATACCAGGATTTCTGCAATTGTACATTACAAGCTACCGAGGAGACCTTCACATGTATGATACGACTATACTTTGACACAGATTAAAAAATTCAAAGTCCTCATGTAGATACTAGTAATAACTTCGCCCCCCTCCCTCCTTCACCCAACATCTTCAAGAACACTTCATATCTTGACAGTAGATGCTAAGCCACAGACGCTGCCACACGTGGTGCCTGCAGCTGCTCCAGGTGTCTGATGTACCCAGGTGTAAGCAGGTCCCCGCTAAGCCACAGACGCTGCCACACGTGGTGCCTGGAGCTGCTCCAGGTGTCTGATGTACCCAGGTGTGAGCGCTAAGCCACAGATGCTGCCACACGTGGTGCCTGGAACTGCTCCAGGTGTCTGATGTACCCAGGTGTAAGCAGGTCCCCGCTAAGCCACAGACGCTGCCACACGTGGTGCCTGGAGCTGCTCCAGGTGTCTGATGTACCCAGGTGTAAGCAGGTCCCCGCTAAGCCACAGACGCTGCCACACGTGGTGACTGCAGCTGCTCCAGGTGTCTGATGTACCCAGGTGTGAGCAGGTCCCCTCCCTGGAGACACTGTCCTACACTGTAGCTGCAGTCGGTCGTAACCGTCTCCTCTGTAACATCAAAACGAGCGCAAAATTAGTTATTTCCGTTTTATTCTGCATCAAACATATAGTCATGGGTTCCTCAGTGAAAAGCTGACTTGTGAACCATATCATGTTAAAGTATGTAATGTAAAGAAAAGAAACCGCACCTGATACTTTAAAGTACTCTTCAAGTAGAGGTTGCCCGGCCGGCAGACATGTATATGAAGAAAACGGGACAAAATAGAAAGCCCGACAAAAACGCCAAAATAAACGGCAGCAGCCGAACCTCTGCTTGGAGAGTAACTTTGTAGGTATTGTATCTAAATCTCGAAGAAAATGATGAAAAACATCAGTCCCATACCTGTCCATTCGTCCTGAGCGATGTACATGACGGCAGGAACACAGAACTGGGCGACTCCCAGGGCGGTCGGGTCGGCACAGTTAGACACCCACACCGGCAGGACAGCCTTGGCGTAATGCTGGGGACAACAAACAGAAACACGTTATTACATCATGGAGCCTCTCTAACAGAAGTACCCGTTTATCTTGTCTAGTTTTCACACTTTCTAACAAAAATGTCGATACTGTAATGTAGATAGAACAGAAGATAAACAGCATTTTGAAGTAGAATGTAGTTTATACAACAAAGAAAGAGCTGAACTTTACACACTGATAGATCTTATGTTCCCCGATTTCATACATCTATGTACATTTGTAATTCAGTTCAGTTCAGTTCAGTTCATCCTCTTGGAGGTGACACCTGTGTCTCCACTCGTTTCTGTCCAGCATTACTGATCGGAGTAATTCAGACAAATTCATATTCCTATCGAATTTAGACAACCCTTAGACTGAAATACATATCTGTTCCTACATTTTCACTGTCCCAAAGAAACGTGAAGAAGCCGTATTCACTTCGTAGAATAGGTCTTCTTCACATTCAAAGGGCACAAACACATAGCATTACGCCACAGTAACAATGAGATGTAAGCATACCTGTGGATACCCCATGTGACTGTCCAGCACGCTGAGTTGTTCCTGAGTCATGACGTACACACAGCCCTCCACAGACCGCAGAGGGTTAAACTCGATGTTGGGGAAGCTGCCGGCCGCTCGGTCAAAACCTGAGCAACGGTCAAAATGATATTTTCAAAAATCATCCTAATTCAGATGTATGTGTATTGCACTGTACTCAGTATGACAGTCGGTTTCGTGATAAGAGTGAGTTGAATTGAATTAGCAAAATCAAAGAAGTGATATCATTAGCATATCATCATAGAAAAGGTTCTACGAAAGGGAATATCTTTTCGTGTACTTGTTTCCCATCGTTGGTAATAGCCTAGACAATGTTGAAAATTGCGTATTTATTGGAGAATCATTACACAAAGCATTTGACACTAATGTGTTATCATAGATATCACTACCTTTCTTGTTGAACAGGATGTCGAACCCGTACAGGAGACCCCACCGCCTTTCCTCGATCTCGCTTCCGAGGTACGTGGCCATTCTGTAAAGTGAGGCATCAATATATCATCAACAGTGGTCCCTCGTTATAGTTGAACTAGCGATCTCCACATATATCCCTACCCTACACATGACAATAATCTGGTAGGACATAGGGACCACAGCGCCTAACCTGATGTTTTTTGCGTGCCTGTAACAACTTCAACACGGCGGACCCCGGGAAACCAACTTCATATCGTGTTTAGGTACATCCCTAACGAACCCCTGTCCATTCCTGTCCCTGCCAAACGAACAGGGAGAGGAATGGACATTTAGAACCGTGAATTATGCGACTATATTACAGATCAATAAGTGGTTTGAGTGTGAAGATTGTTGACATTGTAACTGTGGAATCAAAAGGTAATTAGGAACTTTACTGTGGAAGGGTACGTCGCGCCTTTACTGTGGATCGAAGTCGGACCTTTACTGCATATTCATATGTGATCTTTGATCAGTTATAAGTTAGGAAATTTGACAATCTAGCCTGACATGACCTATCAGGACTATACTGTCGAGTATTCTATGAAGGAGATCTAGTAAATGTACTTTTTTGGGGGTGTATCTCAGGTACCGATTCGCCATCAGTCTGAATGTAGAAACGTGAGAAGGTTAAAAATAGAGGTGCTACCAAGGAGGTTAAAAAAACACCTTGGTGCTACGGTTGACCCCGCAGGCAAACAATCCGTACAATGGAGTTTTCACGTAACTCAACGCGACTAGTGGAAAGCTAAAGACGTCAACATCCGGGCGCTGCAGCTGACTGACGTTCATGGAATCAATCACCATGGTAACTTGGAAACTCCCTGTTTACTGGGTATACTAGAGTATTACGCGCTGATTGGTTGAATGGCAGCAATTCGCCGGCTCATTAGCATAAAAAATCGATCTCGGTCCGTCTGGAATGTTAAAAATACCTCATCACAACCAATTACAGTATGCCTACGCTACTAATGAAAAGTAGTCCCCGTAATTTTTTTACGCTAGGAATTACATTTTAGGCAACCAAATATATACAAAATTTCTTGAATAGCATATATAATATATGCAAAATAGCATATATAATATATGCAAGGAAAATTTTGTTCAAATTTGTCATATTTCGTATCCTTCGGCATTGCGTCAGATTTTTGGTGCGAAGGAGTAGAGTGCACTGGATGGAACTGGGCGGCGGAGTGATATAATGCTCGCCGGCCGGCAACAAAACAGCCGGTGCACCCTGCTCAAACCAGAACACAGTCAGCTTTTATTGCGATCGGTTGGTAACTGAAAAGACAAAAAACACGCGTGTAAAAGTGTAAAAATATTTTTTTTTTATATGGACTAATCTTTTGAGCGATCTGTCAAATTTTACGTCACTACATATAGCGACGAAAAGGAGAACTTGTGTGGAACGGATGCTATCAAAGCGTACACTGCACTGCATTGGAAGTGAACGGGAGTAGTAGCCAAGCCCGAGCTTTCACACGGAACGACAAAAGTTTTCAGCTCTGTAAGGGGACCATGAGTGACAACTGTCCGTCTGGATCCGCGTGGGACAAGGTGATACAGGACTGTCTGCCGTGCAGTCTATGTAAGGATTTTCCTGAGACCGCGATATGCCAGAAATGCAGGTAAAATGCCCTCTTACTACCGGCCCCTTTACGTATCGTGTGTGCTGTTTTGGAACTTTCTTCACTTCTTGGTCATAAATTAGTCCTTTAGACTCCCTTTGCTTGAAATTGTTAAGTTTACGGTCCTCTATTTTCTTAATACACGTAGTACTAGTAGTAGCTAGACAATTGGACCCGACTGCGTAAAAATCCCATGGTGTGCGCCGGTCGACCCGGGCTGGCGGACAACACACCTAGCACCGTAGAATAATCGGGGAGCCCCCGATGATATACTAGTAGATAGGCTAATATTTACACAGGTGTAATGATGCTATAATTCTTAACAATACAACCACTTCTCTTCCAGTGATACACCAGGGGACAACAACGGCATTGGTAAGGATAAGTGCTCATTCATTAGAAATAGAGAGAGGCAGGTACAAAAAACTGTCCGTTGACGAGAGAACGTGTAAATACTGTTCAGGGAAAGCAGTGGAAGATGACCTACATTTCATTTGTCAATGTTCGCATTACAGTTCCGAAAGAAACAAACTTTTCCTTAAAATCAGCAAAACTTTCCCAAGCTTTTATCAACTTACCGACCAACAAAAATCAATCTTCTTGCTTAAGTCGTCCGACCCCTTTATATATGAAAATGTTGGACAATTCATCTCCTACTGCTTAAGGAAAATAAGTCAAACCCATCAAATAGCTTAAGTAAAAATAGATTTAGTTTAGACGTTATTCTCTTTTGATTTATCATGAATATCATTTCCCTTCTTTGTTAAGTATGTTTATGTATACCACTACTACTTTACTTTGTATGCAATTAGCCCTCGGGCATGAATTTGCAATAAAGATTATGATTGATCACCCCTCATACACTGTATATTATACCTGTGTATCATTTTGTCTATTCAGCTTTAGTAATCATAAGGGGACACCAGTACATTTTACGCGTCTATGTGACAGTACGGTCTTGTTGTTCAGAAGCCCTCCCGACCGCTGCTGTGGTGGGTATAGTGGTCTCCTGTGTGGTGGTGATGGCGGCTATCTTGTTCCTAGTCTACCGCAGGTGCAGGAAGGACCGAGGTAAAATCATTTCATTTATCATCTGCATATGTCCATCTATCCGTTACAAGCTGTTCAGTAACATATGTGATACATTTATAGGCCTAATAACATACGTCGAAGTTCTACATTGATCTTCACAGTTCTTGTGAAAAATCATGAAGATGTTTTGAGTGACGACATGTTTTTTACCTGCATGAAGAATGCAGGTCTCGATTCTGGTAGGGATTTTTGTGATTCCGGACCGATATCTTTAGAACCTCTGAATCGATTGCGATCACGTTTGCTATGGGGGTAGATATTTTAGCTATTGTGCTGTAGCGTGTATTACAAGTTTGCTGCAGTTTTGTGATTTGTTCAAAAAAATATTTACACCCCTTTTTGGTAGGAATAAAGTGGTCCTATATAGTTGACCTGGAAACTGAGGTCAGTTTGGTTAGGCTGGAGGCAGCACACCTGCACCAGCTGGGTGCAATTAGTGTTTAGTTTCAGTGTCCTGCAGTCATTATGGTTTCTTCTACACCTTCTAGCATCTCCTTCAAAAGTGTTACATTCATCAGGTTGTTTGCAAAGTACATCTACAAAAGTGAATGTTACCTCCATGAAAAATGGCGGTCCTGTTTTTGGTTTTTGATGTTTTGGGGTATATATCAGTTTGTCGCAGTTTTGTTGTTCTTTAAAGAATATACTATTGTAACTGTGACCATCCCTGTCACCTCTGTATGGAATGAACCATTATATACACATTAGGGATATGTGCCAGGTGCAGGTGTAACAATAGGAAATAAAAATAAAATGGTGAGGTCACTAAGAAGGTGTAGTTTTGGATCTCACCGTTTACGTTTACATACCATAGGTACATTATATATTAAAGAACAATGGTGGAATATTTTGCCAAACGTCAAAACATATCACCCCACAACACACCATATGAACCATCACAAAACAAAATATTTCATGCAGGTTTGAGTTTTCAGACTCTTGTTTTACTTGTTTCAGATGTGACGACACGGCCTGTGCAGGTCGCTACTACTGACCCAGAAGCTGACCCTGAGACACAGCTGCTGTGATGTGGGATGCTTATAGGTTTACATGGACAATGTAGAAAGGATGCCGGAGCTTCATAGGCAAATACGCTAGTGAAACCCTGACCTAAGTAAGCTAAGATGGCGGGCTTTTTATGTCTCCCCGCTTCAAGGCAGACGTGGGAACGGCGGGAAAAGTAATAGTTCAACGATGGCGGGCAACGGACAGAATAAATGGAATAAGTAACATAGCTGGCTTATTGTTTGGCTACTATGTGGCAAGTTAAAATACCAATTAGGGCACATTCTTTTTGACAACGTACTAGTATGTTACACTTACAGTTGTATTGTTACTTCCATGAAAATGGAAGTATTGTTGCCATATTGTTTTCACTCTGGAGCTTATGTAGGGGATATCTCAAGAACCGTTGGAAGGCTTGCAATGGTTTTCGGTGGGTGGGTAGGTGTGGGGATGGTGATGGTGATGGTGAATTTTGCGCCACCTGTTGGTTGACCTTGGTACTGCAGTAACACGTTTTGTGTCATATCTTCGCACCTGAACTTGCTGTAGCGTTGACTTTTATGTGGTGAGTAGGTGTATGATGGATGTTGATTTGCTGGGATTTTCAGCCTTGTAGCTGTTCGTTGGGGATCTGCAGGGGTGTTTGTTTTGTGGATGTTTATTTGTGCAGTGAATATCTTAAGAACACGTGGATGGGTTGCGATGAGATTTGTAACGTGGTTAGGTGCTGTGATCGTGAAGGGTGGCCTCCTGGTGGATGGCGATGGTAAGATAGAAGGCGTTTTATTTTTATGTTGTAAGTAAACTTGTGTGAAGTAGCTTAGAAAGGATTGTGATGATTTTTGATGTGTTAGATAGTTCGTATGCTCTGGTTCACTTTTGCTAGCGATTTTGAAATAAACACTGCAGTACTTTAACACCATTTTTACCTTTCCTATTTTCAGAACAATTATAACATTTAAAGGGATAGCATAAACGTTTGACTATCGTCATAGAAACGTTTAAAATGCGCCAACGTTTTGTCTCTGTATCAAAGTAGAGGGAAAGTATGTGTTATTTATATATATATAGACTATTTAGCCCGCTAGACCGCTTAAGTTTCGAAATTAATTTAGAGCACCAAAGAATAGGTCATTGCAACTGCTCAAGGTGAACTAGTATTTAGAACAGGGGAAAGTCATTAACAACACCAAACAATGTGTTGACAGGGACAGAAATTTTCCCGGACTTCCCTTGCGACGCCTCACCCCTTCGGCGCTCGACATGGCAAAAATAAATTGGGTGGAGTCACCCTCAAAAGCTTACGCTGAACTCCTGGGAATCTTTAGATACATATGCCATTCAACTTAGCTTTGTCTGCCAGCGAAAATTTACCCTCAAAATGCAGGAAAAAGTGTTTCAGAGAGTCAAAATTGTAATCTTTCCAGCGGAGCATGCCCTCGCCTCTGTCCAGTGATGCCAGCCTTCCAGAATTTAGCGTAAACCGTTGCCAGCCTTTCTGAATTTAAATTTAGCGTAAAACGTTGCCGGCCTTCTTGAATTTAACGTAAAGCGTTGTCGACCGTGTCATGCACTTCCCTTTAAATCTGACACTTCCCCTTAGGGCACGGTCACAAAGGTCGTGCGGTCGTCGTACGATTGCTAACTTTAGGTGTGTTTTTTTCGGACAGCCAAGCGTGTTTCCTTCAGAGTACAGCTGTCTTGTAACACAAAAGGCTGTCTTGTGTCCTTTTCGGTGGTTGGTTCTGTCACCGCCTGCTTGAAAATCCTATCGTATCAAAATCGTACGACGATCGCACGACCTATTTTACCGCGCCCTTACTTGCTAGATTGCCAGCAATGTGAGCGAGAGGCAGGGGAAGATGGTTTGTCAAGACACAGAGGCTCTTAAGTATTACAGTATTGATCGTTACTATCATCCACAACCACTTCTGGGGAGAACATGGACAGGGCTACCGAAGGTGTCAGTGAGATACAAGGAAATCCTGTTCAACAAAACACTGAGGGACCTGGACAGTACAGTATCGATTTTTACCACTTTTCTTCCCCACGTGCACACTTTACCGAGGAGAACCACGACAGAACAAGCCCTTATGGCATACACTGTACAAGATTGCCGATCCATCTACATTCAAAAAGATTCAAGAAAAGTACTTACGATTTTTGGGTGGAATACAAATTCCATCAAAGACTGTACATGTACATATACACATTTTCATAGTACATAGTCTAATTTTGCCCTACAATTTTTGTCATGAAACATACTAAGTTGCAATACGTGGTATCGTATACAATTGTTGAGAAATAAGGTTATCATTGTCAATATTAGAAATCAGATATGAGGTTGATCTTATTAATTATAATGGATGTAAACAAACGTGTGAAGAAAAGAAAAGTCTATGAATTACCAACAGTTATGAACGGCTGAACAAGCTCACCTGTCGGGGTTCATGTCAGCTCCATAAGCGAAGTAAAACAGGTGACCAGGCGGGGGGAGCGCGTTGATCTGGAAACACAGCGGAGGGAACGTCGCGGCAGGGACTACACGTGATGGCTGGCTCACCGGTACGGGCCTGGGATAGACAGCACATGTACATATGAGTCCTGTACTTACATTGAGTGATCGAAGACCTTTGCTGTACGTTCATGGTGTTACAAGATAAGTACAGGCCAAGATGATAAGTAAAATAAGTGTCAGTATGTACAAGTTAAACTTCTTAGTCAATATTAAACTTAAAAGTCAAATCTCAGATTCAAATAGTGATGTTTTTAAGATTCCTTACTTTTCCTTTACTGCTGTGGTTGTCTTTCTCCGAGGTTTGGGTGGAGTCTCTTCTACGTTCTTCAGTGTTTCCTGCCCCCTACAAAAATACAAAAGGGAAGATTTTCACTGTTAAAAAGTCAAAGTCAACCCACCACAGAAGAAAGTAAATCATCAACCGCATGAAACTTTGAGGAGACACAAATTGACATGCATATATTTACCATGCATTGGCCAACAGTTTTCGGACTTCTCTGCAGATCTGAAAAAAGAAAAGAGAATCAATTATGTACATTTATACATTGTATAATTGTTTAGAGAAGATAGTGATAAAATACTAGCATATAGTTTTGTTGCCATAGTATCATTTTGTTTCAAACTTACCATTTCCACATCTTGAGGTCGGACGTTGGACGTTTTTGGTCTCTTCTTTTGTTTGACGGTGTACTCCACCTTGACGTCCACCTGTCCGACGTCACTTCCGGCCTCACTTCCCACCGTGCCTTGCTCCGACGATACGTCACTTCCTTGTCCACTGTCACTTCCTTCAACTTTAGTGTCCTTGAACTCTACCAGGTCTGGCATTGTCATCTTGGGTCTATCGAATCCTTGTTCATCTTCAAAATCTGAATCTGCGGAGAAATATTCTTCGTCCGACTCTTCTTCGCTACTGATATTGCACTTTTCTTTTGTTCCATCATTGTCATCCTTGTGTCTTTGTATCTCTTCACCACTGTCTCTATAACACTTGAGAGATGTTAGTGTTTGTAAAGATTTCATAATGTCTTCGTCAAGTCTACTCCACTTGTCCTTCATGATTTCTAGTTCAGGATTTGGTTTGTCGTCTACAAATCTTACTCTCCTCTTCTTACGTTTGGTGTCTTCTTTTGGATCTTCAATAGGGCTATCTTGGATAACCGGTTGTCCATCGTTGTTGTGACATTTCTCACAAATACAATACCCGGTGGTCTCACCAAAGTCTACCATGTTATACGTGAACGTGCCACATATCCCGCATTTCAGCTGCCGTATTCTCTTCAGCTCCCATGCGCTTTTGGGATTTCTCGGGCTCCGCTTGCTGGCTTTGGACGACACGGGCCCGTGGAACTTTTTCCCGCGTGGCTGTTTCCTAGTCTTCGTCTGTTTGGCACCGTTATTAGCAGCATTGTTAGGCTTTGTGGTAGTACTTTCTTTACGTGCTACAGAGTTTGGACCCGTACGAGTAACTCGAGGTCCTCCAGATTTTTTTCTACCGCTAGTACTGCCCCCATCACCCTCTTCATCGTCGTCTTTTCTTCTGTCTTGCTTTTCATTGTTCTCTTTGCATCGCTCTTTCTTTGATGGCTTTTTCCTGTTTTCTTTTCCACTGTCAGGCTTTTCCTCGTCTTCATCGGTTCTTGTCTCGCCGTTTTGTTGAACTCCGTTGACGGTTGGAAAGTCGAAGTCTGCCGGCTCGTCCGTTGGGCTACACGGTGGAGGGGGCGTGGTGGGGGGATGGCCACCCGGTCCGATATCATCTTCATCATCTTCTTCATCTGGTACATCATCCTCTTCGTCATCTGAGTCCTGGAAGCCGTCCCTGGATAAAGACACAATAACTCTGGCATTGATATGTCACAAATAAGATTTGATATGGCGTAGAAGCTTAAGTCATAGATACGATTTAGACATCTCACTTTATCATTGAAACTTATTTCTTTTTACGTTTATTTCATTACTGTATTCTATACCCTAAATCATTTCGATTATTATTGTATTCTCATACATACTTGCAATTAGCCTTCGTGCATGAATTTGCAATAAAGTTATTATTGTTTAAAAGGATACATGTATAGTTAATTCAAAGGTAGAAGAATCACATTTGGAGTACACTGTCTTATATATGATAGCCAAAGCAATGTGATCTCCAAGCGGATGTTAGGAGGCAAAATTGTCACATTTTGTAGCCGTCCGTCTCTATCACAAATTGTTCAACGATATATTACGAGACTTCAAACATCTAGCGGCTGAAGATTGCATCTTTATAACAACACTCAAAGTAGACTTTCAAAGTAGTTGGGAACGTATGGAACCGTAGTAGGCGAACAAATGATCAAAACATACCATGCACGAACTGATCACGTTGAAATAACTGATTGTATGTATCATGCATGAAATATGAAAACCACAAAAAATAACATACAATTGCTTGACAGCTTCTTCGTCGTCATCCTTGTCATCCTCATCTTCGTCTTCTTCCGAATCAGTAACCTCCGAGGCTTCAGACGTCAGGTGGATGGACTCCGGTATCAGCTGTCTGGCACGGAGCTGCTCCAGGAGTTCCGCCTTTCTAGACTTCAGCTTGCTCTTGGTCTCTTCTTGTTCATATCGCTCTGGTGGTTCAGAAAGTAACAGAAGGTATGTACAATTGTACGTGTGTATCCCGACTATAAGGATTTCAGGGAAACTTTAGCTTACCCACACATGGTCTCTTCTTGTTCGTATCGCTCTGGGAGTTCAGAAAATTAGAGAGCATATATACCTACGCTACACCCCGGACAATGGAAGGATATTAGCGTGTTCATGAGTTAACTTGCATGTTAGTCTAATACGTGAAGATGGTCCCTCTACGGTAGACATAATATTTTTGTTATGAAAGTTTAAAGCCAAAGGAATGCAAGATCTGGTATGTTTCTTCATCATGGCGTACAGAAACGACTTAAGCTTACCTGCGAGAACACCCCTGCATTGGCCAATGGTTGGTCCGCGTAACTGCGTAACTGGATACAACGGCTTAAGTCTGAAAGAACAATGTGGGATTGTGTTAGTTTGTGAACTAGTCTATAGGTGTATGGTTTTATGCATGCAGTTGATTGTTCTTGTCTTAGCATCGGTAGCAAAATCATATCCAGTTGCTTGAGTAACTGATTTCTTGGCGTATAATACAAAACGTTGTATTCGCATAGAAGAGTACTAAAATTTGAATATACATGTATGTTCACACTGAGAGAAAACGTACTAGTCTAAGTTTATCAAGTCCTCTAAAATGGCATGTTTTGAATATACCAATGTGCATGTCATGGTGCAGAATTTTTTATATTTGGTGGGGGCCTATTTCGTAACATACACCCTTTATACTACTCTACTACTATGAAGAGACAATTTTTTGTACTTTGCTTTCAGGAGCCGCCCTCCACTGTGGACAGGTTCGGGTGACGGCTCCCTGAGCAGGGCCTTCTTCACACGATGGACACCCCGAGCTGTAACCTCCTTCAGTTCTTCGCTAGGCGACAGGGGGCGCTCCTGCATGGACGGTGCACAAGAAGAAGTCTTGCGACCAAACAATCACAGCAAGTTTAAATACTGGCATACAGATTCACATGGTATATCACCAGGCTGGAATGATATATGAATATTGCACAAGAGAGAGGGGCTCTTGTTAAAAACATCCATACATTTTATACACCATAACCATGTCTGTACTTGTTACCTCCTTAAAAACGGAGATATTGCTTTCGGTTTTTGTGTTTATATGTTTGTGATGGTGTCTGGGTGTCCGAAAGTATATACATTTAGATATTGTAGACTGACAAGATGTGAGGCGGACGATGGTGTAACTGAAGACTGGAAGGATGGGAAGGTTAGCCTGGGTCCAAAGTTGGTACAGCATAGGTTGTAAAAAATTCAAGCAGAATCTTCAATTTCTTGTTGATAATGTGTTGAACACTTAGTCTTACAATCTAAACTTGTTCTACCTGTAAACTCTCTATGTCCGGTAGAGGTCCCTGTTTGAAAGGTGCTTTAATGTTGTGAGGAGGTTTCCTGGGGTTGGAGTTGGGTGACCGGTAGACCACCTGTTGTCCGGACATCACACTGGTACATCGGGTGGACGTTCTGGACACACCTGACGCCCTGCAGGTGTAAACAAAAGTGTCATAAACCTTACATGAGACTATTGTTCTTTAACTTCAACAATATTGTAGAAAGCTCACACATATTCTACCCGTAAGCCATTCATACCATTCTGCCATGTCTATAAGCTTCACTAGTATAGCAGTGCTAATCAACTACTAGTATCCCTGAACTTTTTCTTATATCATCACTATTGGTGTACATTAACTTTTGGCGACGCCTCAAGGGTGAAGCTGATTTTATACAATTACAAATGTAGTGTCACTTCAAGTCCATTCGTACTATTCGGAAGGACACACATAATACAAGCACTGTCGTTATTACTCAATCTTACATACCGTAAAGCAAGTGTTAGCTACTTACATGCGGTCAGGTTTAGAAGGGCTCTGTCTCTTCGACCCGGCAGGAGTTTTCGCCCTCGGCACACTGTCTTTTCTCATGGGGGATCGGCTTCTCTGGCCCCAACCATTCGCCATCCGGGGGGTGGAGGGAGGAGGCGGAGGGACGCCAAAATTTGCCTCCAGTGCCTCCCCCAGAGAAGATGGTATACGCTGGCCATAGGAGTGTAGAGCGTTCCTCAGTTTCCGAGTTTTTCTCTTCGCCGCTTCTTCCTCAGCTTTCACAAAAGCGGGAACAAATACAGGAATTAACAAGGCGCAAGCAAGATTGGTTAAACACTCACTAGTTGTACTGTTTAACGAAGAGATTGCGAAACGTGGTATCTATGTACTCTTACACAAGTGTACCTTGTAAGTTGTTGCTGTATATATACAAATGTTGTAACTGTACATGTATGTTTACTCAAACGATTAGCAAGTCTTGTTGTGTCGGCTTGAAAAATTGCACACTCCTACAATACAGACATGGTACCGTGTACGTTGTAACTTGTATATATACAAATGCCGTAAATTAATGTTTACTTAAACGGTTAGCGACTCTTGTGGTGTCGGCTTGAAAAATTATACTCTCCTACAATGCAAACAAAAGAGAGTGCCTGGTGACGTTTTATGGTACGCTATAGAACCATTATGCTATATTGAGATCAAAGCTTCAGACTGCAAATAAGACCTGCTATTTGCATTGTTACTACAATTCAGTAGACGCACATTCTTATAAGTGAGATGTCACATGTGGTAAATGTACAGTAGGAAAGTACATGTACAAGAGTTTAAAACCTTACCTCTGGCTAGCACTGTCCCAGGTGATATGTTGTCTATACTTAAGAACGGTGTGCCCTGAAACAGGTAGAGTGCACATTTATCAAACCTGCTAAGTGCGTGTTCAAACATACGTTTAATGATTATAGATTACCCTGCTTGGGGTTGATCCAAGGCAGTACATGGTACACATGGCGTTACCCTTCAAAAATCTTGGCATATGGTAGGCAAATTGTGTATTTAGAATGATATAGGGATAGCAACGTAAAACTTGGATGTTTTCTTTTTTTATTCATTTTTTTTTTCATACAAAGTTCACGGAATGGCATCAAATGTTTTATGAATTTTTCTCTAGACGTTTTGGTACGGTGACATCTGTTTTCGTGAGCCGCGTTTAACAAAGGAGGTTCAATGCAAAAATACTTCCTTATTCTAATCCTCTATTGCTAAGGTCTACATACAGCAAACATGTGTACAGATTTTTAAAGAATTTATTATTAACCAGATAGAAATTACTATAGATAAGATCCAATACCATACAATCCACTGCCACTACACAAATACTGTTAAAGTGTGAGGAGCTACTTCTTGTCAATATGTAAATAGCTGTGCGATTAGACTGTTACAGGGGTGACCAATATGTTAGGCTTATCATCTAGCTATCCAGTGCGTGTTAAGTCTAGTTGCTAAGGCATTAACAATACACCTGAAGCCAGGAACATAGACCTGCGTAATCTTCGTGTACACACGTACAGCGACAAAGGTGACTTTAGCGTGCCGCAGTGTTACCTAGGAGAACGGACCAGCCGAACAAAAGACTGTACGAATTAAAATCTGTCGCGGGCTTTGTGACTTAATCTTTAAATACGCCCTAATTTGAGTTCACAAGATGCTTTTGGCAGAACCCCATCCCGACCAACCCTAGAGTACACGCGACAAAATTTCACACTACACAATCTTGCATTGCTGGAGTTGTAAGCAGACGCCATACGATATGTCTCTTTACGTCAACTGCACCTGTTTCATTTCAGAGTTTTCACTGAACCAAAAAGGCAGCAGAACAAAAAATTCCGACGTGGCGACTGCCCTTGTGTAATGATACGTCTCCGTAGGGGGTTCAACACCGTGAAAGAATATACATCTTTAAGTTAATGCTTTGAAATGTTCGTGTACAGAAATTTGTACACTTGTTGCGTTTGGGAGAATAACTTCTTTGTTTCCTGTGGGAAAAATTCGTGTCCAAATTTAACTATGTTCCAAATAAGGGATAGGGATTGGGTGGTTGAAATTGAAATGGTATGGGTCTCAAAACGTATGAGATTGCCAAAAGTGTAGGGCTTGGCTAATTTGTCAACTGTGGTAATGGACCAGTACTTTGAATTGTAAGGACGCGTTGTTCAATACCAGTGAATGTGACTGTATTTTGTTGGTTGCCAACGATCTCAGTCGGGCAACAAAACCGTAAACTTGATGCTCGTCCATTCTCAATACGAATTTACATGGATGCAATATACAATTAGATGAAGGAATGGAGGTTTTTGACAGGCGTATTGTCCTTGAAATGGGCTTCGATGATACGGACGCTACAATGAAGATGTTTTCTTTTCTGTGTTTTGTAAATAAACTACTGAATATCTCCATTAACGAGCGCCTGCTTTGGTATATACAGAGATGCTATTCTTCAGACGGAGGAGCTTCTATTTCTAATCTCTCCTGGCCAAACAGATCACGGCTCCATTAAACAATCACAACTGCATTTAGATACTGATTATCAGGGTAGATTTAGGCCAGAAAAACAAAGATTGGTTACCCATTTGAAAAAAAAAATCAGGCCATCTATGATATGTTACGACGTGGTAGCAGGAAAGACGCTGGGGAAAAATGACACAATGCTATTTGTAGTTTGACCGCAAAAAAATGTGTTTCCCCTTTCTGGAGTAGGTCTTCAAAATCCACTGAAATACCTTTACCAAAGACCATTTCTCCCAGATCACTTCAGTGTCGCTAATGAAAGATAGTGGATGCTATTACAAACGTCTGACCGTTTCCAAAATCATATGCCAGTTGCTTGTGTAACTGCTTTTTGGTATATCTTATTACCTGGATGTCCAATCTTCATCGACGGACCTTTACCATACTGAGGCCCTGTGTGATATTTTGTCTTAACTGAATTTTGTTTAAAGCCTCGTGTGACATTAAGTCCACAAACTACTGACTAAGGGAAATCTCTATGTGAACTATTTGTCCTAACCTCTCCCGTGTTTATGGCTACTAACTAAGTTTGACCTAGTCACGGCTTAGCCTAAACTGTTTGCTGGTTAAACAAAGCAGCGAAGTGTTACAAAAACATGTCAGCCCTGTGAGTACGTGTGTAAAGTACAAACCCACGGAAGCACACAAAACTTCCATGGAGAACAAAGAACCGCAAACATGTATAAATGTCGTCTCAACACATCTAGTCAAGAGCTAAAATCTACGTTGTGTTTATGTTTTATATATAGACGTACCTCAAACTCTTTTCTTGGTCGTGCTCGTGTTTTCACAGCTTTTTCGATGTCTCTGGGGGTGATGTTACCGTCTGAAGTCAACATGGCGGCGGAAGAACTGACCAGAACGCCCCGTGGGACGCCCGGGGGTCGTTTCGCTCTGGACGAGGCGAGGTGGATGTCCAGTTCCGACTCACTCCCGAAAGAGTGGACCCTCTCCAAGCCAACAGGCGCTACGTTGTGCTCTACCTGTTAAACATTCAACAACCATAGTGTAACACTTGTTACTCACGACACACACTTAGCGCTACTACAACAGAGGAAACTAGAACAGTAATAATGTTTGTTTCCACAGACAATTAAACAAAGAAGTTACTCGCTAAGTAATTGTGATAAAGTAGTCTTTATTCAAATTTGATGACTAGACAAGAATAATGGTGGCGGACAGACAATGTGTAACAAGTTAATAATCGAAAGACGTATTCAAACACAAGACAAACTCCATGGCGATACAATTTTGAAGGAGATTTTAATTAAGAAAGTTGTAAGGAATTGTCACAAGAATTTTCTGTAAACACACGAATCTTACGCTTTTGATTGTACCAAATTAAAACGCTTTTTTTCCTGTTTTATTTATTCGTTTTTAACTCCGAGGGGTCAAGAACTCTTGACAGGTGGTTGAAAATCTAACCGTGACAAAATAGTTCTCAAATTCGAGCTGTGGTGGCCATGTTAGGTGTTACTACATGTTTTCACATCGTATGTGTGCCTGTTTATGCATTCCAGCGACTTATTGTACATCTATCGCCTCAGGCTAGCTAAATACAAGCCATGCTTCCTTGAAGAAGGAACGTATGCAAGGCACGATTTTCCATATGTAATCGGCCATGTATGTATACCTGTTCGGTGTACTAAAAACCCGGTAGCAAACGTCAAATTTCTGTACTACAACACATAACTACTGTATTGTGTTTAAAAAAATACTCTAAACCAATGTGTCGGTACCACGAAGTGTAGTACATTTATAACTTATGAATGGGCTTGCGTCTTGAGAGAAAAGTTCTTCAAGATTTTTGACCTACCTGTTTTACCTCAACCTTGCCGTAGGTAACAGGTGATGGCTCCTTCCACCGCACTTTGGTCGGCGTCATCGAATTTTCCATAGCAGCCATGGCAAAAATCACCACCCTAAGGGCCCAAATCAAGCAGTTTCTAACAAGGTTTTAATCCGGTTAACTGACAAATTTTCCAATCAGTCTATCCGTTGTGGCCGCCATACTACAACTGGTGTGTCGACACCTAACTCCACGGGACGATATCGGAGTGGGCCGATTTTTGTTATTCATGATTCAATGGGGAACCTGTTGGAGACAGGAATGATCTCTTGGATCATGTTACAATCCGTTTTCAGTTAACACTCTTACCTTTAGAATCTACAGTCGTAAGCAAATTACATGACTTTTCGTCCATTCGAATATATACCCTAATAAACTTCACACTTTTGGTGGGAATTTTGGCTTGAAGTGTTTGTTTTGGGCGAGAAACTGAGTTTTTTCGGGAGAATTTGTTCCTCCCGCTAAGGTGATTATACAGGTGGTTCCACAGAGGTGACCCGGACCTGTTTCACTAAGCAACCCGTGACCTTTAGTAAACAAACTTGTTGTGCAATGGCTGACGCAGTAGCATTCTCACCTTACATTATATTCAACGTCACTTTTCTGGGGGAACGAACGGCAAAGTTGATAAATGTTTATATCAATATTTCTTAAGTTGCCTAAACGTCTAAAGAATTTTCCTTACCATGTTTTCTCAGTTTTAGTATAATCTAAAAGGTGACATTAATTACTTCTCACTTAAGTAATGCTGTTGTAAGAAACTCTTGGACTACAATTGAATGGAGAACCTAATAAGATGAAAGTAATCTGGTCAATATTTCTTTTCCTATATAAATCAAAGAAAATATTCTTCCAAATCATAGGATTTTTACCTTTGCCAGAATGGCTAAGGTTATATTTTGGGCGTGTTTGTGTGTCTGTGTGTTTGTTAACAGCATAACTCGAGAAGCCTTGGATGGATCCTGATGATATTTGGTAGGTGGGTAGGGGTCGGGAAAATGAAGGTCAGGTTCGATATCAAATTTTTGATATCTTGTGTTCTGGACATGCTGTGGTCATGATGTTTGAGTGGTAGATAGCCCTCGGGGCAGAGAGTAAGTGCTGTGAGTTTGGGCCCCCTAGCGGCTTTTTTGGAACTACAGGCGCCGGTTTCCTTTCAAACTTTGGACGAGAATATCTCTACAACGTGTTGACGGATCGTCATGATTTTTGGTATGTACATAGAATGAGTGAAGACCTACATAATGAAATACTAATTATGCAAATCAACAGCTAATTTGCATAATTAAAGAGGACATTTTATCAATCCACTACATTCCATGATAGGACTTGAAAACTTGTCACATATGTAGCTGAGAAAGAGAGAAATGGCAATACATATTGATCATACAAATGACGACCTCATTTCATAATTAATGAGAAAATATGAACGTGTTGACGGATCGTCATGATTTTGGCTTGTAGATAGCCTAAATTAAGACTTACAATGTGATACTAATTGTGCAAATTAACAGCTAATTTGCATACTTGATTAGGAAAAGTTCATAAATCCACTGCATTCTATTATAGTAGTTTCAACGTTGTCACATATGTAACTGAGAAAGAGGGAAGAGAGTAAGGGGTGTATTTAAAGACTTTGAAAGAGAATAAGTCAAGAATGGATCAAAATATCATCATGATTCTTGGTATGCTGATAGCTTAAGCAATGCTTGATACAATTTGATATTGATTTATTGTAAATTGGGACCTAATTTGCATAATTAATGCCGAAATTTTACAAACCAACTCCAGGCATATAATCATAAAACAAAATGAAATGAGTACCGCATTTGTCTACAAACACCATTCTACATAACAAACCTAGTTTATTTGGCTAAGGTATGTGTTCGTGGAACTCTAGTTATTCTTAGAAATAAAAAATACAACAGAAATTAGAAAAATCATTGTACACTTAAACAATGAAAGGTATACTACACATGCATCAAGACTACATGTAAAAGAATTTGAAAAGATAAATGTATAACTTTAAGATAATGCACAAGACATTTCAAACACTAGTCAGATAACACCTTATTCTTCAGATATCACATTATTGCAACTTTGGTTGTCTTGGCATCCCCTAAACTGTTATCTAGGTATTTGGTCAAGTGTGCATTCGAGGTTCCAATTTAAAAGTTCAATGAATGGGTCTTAATTAAAAAAAAAAAACTCACACATTCGTCATTCTTTTGATTCAGATTTTTTATTTCTATTGAATGCAGTTTTTATATGGTATCCAGCCGCATAATAGCTCACAAGTTTCTTCCATCCTCTCATACTTGCGGAGAGGAAAGAAGAGACTCGGGAGCTATAATACGTCTGGATACCAGGCTACAGTTTCTATAAGAATAGAAATTTGGTAGCAACAATAAACATCAACCAACGAAGAATCTATGAAATCTATGAAATCATTATTACAACACTTAAGCAAGTGCACATAATGGTAGCAAATCTCACTTTTATTACTACACTATTATCAACCGTAATGATGTATTTGACAGGTGTGTCTAACAGGTCTAACTGAAAAGATAATGCTAGTTCACCTTTGTCTGCAGAATAACCTATATCTGTTGTTTTTAACATAGGGTATTTAGGGATATCATTGGTTTCAAAATGCAATACTTCCACAATATTGCAGTTAGTTTTGTTGACTCGATATCCTAAAATACCATTTCTAAAAACAATGGATATAGGTTACCCTGTACATAAAGGGAAACTAGCATTGAATTTCATATTTAGCAGTGGAAATATACGTTGTCGAGTGTACTTATTCAAACACTTATTCTTTGTATACACACAACTACATGCTTTCTACAGCTGAATGCATAAAAATCTAGTTACAAATGCACACATATTCCATCATTACTGGCAACACACTAAGTAAGCTTGGCTACAAACCAGAACTGTATCCTAATATTCAACAAAAATGTTTCCATTACTGAGTATTATCAGAAAAGTTAAAGAATGTACAACTGTACATTAAATAAACCATTGGTCACATCAAACTGGTGTACATTCAAAGCTTGTGATGACACCGCAATGGGTCTCTAAACAATACTATGCATAAATCAGTACTTGTGAAACTGTTACATATCTTGGGCTACACCACCTGCATGTGCCCTATGATTCGACTGTTACTGCATAAGGCAACATGACATCAGATAATACAACATTGTAAATGACAAAGTGAGTACCTGTCTTGATGTAAGGAAGAACTCATGCTAGTATCCAAGTAGTACAGTAATTGTGTTAGGTATATTATCATGGATAATAGTAATTAAATGATATCTAATTCAGTAACTGCGAGGACAGTCAAAGACAGTGTCTAGATATATATACATGGGGATTTGGGTAATATCATGTAGTACTACATAACCCATGTCTTTCATGTATACTTCTATAGCTTCTTTTGGGGGTTATTTTAGAATGACTTGTATTCCCTAAAAATTAAATCTAAACCTTGAGCCCATTGATTTTTTTCCTATTCTGCATCATATTAGTTAATATGATAATACATGTACATTTGTACCTTCAGTCATGATATTATACTTCATATATTGTAAAATTTGCTGTCATTTCTTTCAATAGGCAGAAATTATCTTCAGCTAGTTGGACATTTAAAAAAAAACAGATTATCTTAAGTATTCAGTACAAGTCAGAATAGTTACCAATAAAAAATGTGGGCAAAACAATAACAATTAGGGTCCTCAGAAAAATACAATGAAGGGGAACCAAGTGACAATCTGTGCTTCAATGATGATTCGATGATTGTATATACTTACCTGGTACAATTGTTCAGACAAGTATGTGTAGCTGTTAAGCTTGATAAACCTGGGCTTTGTACTCAGTTTTCATATTTGGAGGATGAATCTTGTAGATATTTCCCCACTAGACTAAAGACTACACCAAGTGAGCTAGAGGGTGTAAGAGAATCTGCAAAAATTTACACTCTTGCATGGTCTTGTGGGAAATATTTGCTTGTACAATCAGTTTTGACACTTGTACTTGTAGGAGGAATCCATGTCAATGCTTCCCCACAAGATTCAATACTAGATCATGTGAGCTTGGGTACATTAGCCTAGGGAATCTCCAAAGGAAAGTTAACTTGTACAGAAATAGTAATCTTGAAGCTGATCTATCAAGGGCAAAGACAGCATCCAAGAGCTAAACAGAGTCAAACAGATCTTGGGGGCCAGTTGGACACTGTTTATTCCTTGGATACAGTCTTTGCCACTAATAGATCTGCTTGGAGATTACAAAAGTAGATGTGTGGTATCCAGTGATATGAGAAGAGCCCTTTGAGGCACTTTGCTCTCCATTTGCAATGTGATGTTGCTCTTCTGATCCCTTATTCCTCTGTGCTAGCGAATAGTAGCGACAACAAAGGCTGTCTGCTGTGCTTCTGAAGCCAAAACATAGGGCCCTCACATATAGGTGGCAGAAATGTCACACCAACAGGCATCTGATCAGAAGATATCAACATTCAATCCTCATAGTCATAGTCCTTCATCTTGTAAAGTATCTTTGCTTCTGCAAAGTAGTTGTTATGCATATCATATTCATTCAGAAAAGATTGAAAATACTTTTTCATCCACTGATGTGATATTGGGCACAAATGCTCAGGTACATGCGCACATCATTCCCTGAAAAATTGGCATTCTTACACTCTTAACCTGCTCCAACCTCTGTAGGTTCAAGCTTTCAACATCTCTTCCCAAAAGAAAACTTTGGGTAGTCAGCTTGTTTAAGGCATTCTATATGAACGAAGGGGGTGGGCATCAGATGAAGTGGATGCTATAAGTCATTTATTGCAGAATATCACCAGTTAAAGGTATTGTGCCAAAGGTTGCATGCAAATGATGTAAAATGCATAGCTTGCCACTCTTTCATGGGGAATACCTCCTCTTATCCATTGTGAAAATCCAAATAGAAATTAGACAATTCCAATGGACATGTACAGTATGATGTTATTGTGACATCAGAAATCTAGTTCAATGTAGGACTTGTCGTTAGTGGTATTTCTTTCCTACGGGTGCACTGATGTTGTTAGACATACGATCACCATGATGCTTTCTTGATGGAATTAAGAAGCAGTTAAGGGTGATGGTGAGATTTGGCTATGCTGATCTGTCTGCAGGACTTGAAAAAAGAGAAGAATTTTTGATGGTGTGTCTCTACTACAGCAACTACAGATGCTAGCATTGAGGCATCTGTCAAAACCACATTTATAACTTTGATCATAAATTCAACAGTACCTTCAATGTCTCAGTCAACAGTCAAATTTGGTGGATTTCTCTACTTTGATGATGATCACTACAAAGAGAGGAGGAAAGTTAGAGTTTCAAACCCTACCAGAGGGGTCAGAATATTTCCGATACCGCGACGCGGACGCATCTCACATGGTACCGTTTGGGCCAGATTTAGATCAAGGCCAGTCTTTATGTTCTTACTTGTTAAAGAGGTACTTTATTTTTTTTTTAGTAGAAATACACCAATGCAAAGCAACATATTTCGTCAAACTCAACTGCAAACTCAAGTAATCTTCTATGTCCGTAAGAAAGTCCGTAAAGTAACTGTATAACATGCAACATAGTCCATTGTTCTATCCATGCCATACTGTCACTTTACGGACACTAATGTCATCTTATGAACATGCAAGGTAATCTAATAGTATATAGTTCTTTAATTGAGTATACATTTCCGTTTGATGTAACATGTTGCCTTACACTGCTATACTCTGCTAAAGGTGTTATGCACAATTGATGTTCTGATGGTGTTAAACTGTACTTTGCGAATGGAGGTATTCCTAATAAATTTGCATAAATGCCTTGAGTGGAAAAGATAGCATCATTAAGATTCTGCAAATCCTTCACAGAATGCTTTGTTAGTACAGGAAATATACATTTCCTCATAAGGTCTACAAACATCCATGACTTCTTCACTTTATATTTACTATGTATAATAGATGCCTGTTGGTGTGATATTTCTGCCACCTGTACGTCACATCCAGGGGGAATAGCCTGAGAGTGAGGTATACATGTGTGTGACAATAAAAATTGCACAACACGATTTCTGATCTGCATCATCATGATGTTGACTTCCGCATTACATGTGTGCAACAATAAAAATTGCACCATGTAATCTCTGATCTGCTCGATAAAGATCTCAATTTCTGCAATACAGGAGATCTTCAAAAGTGCATATATGATGTGCACTTGTGATGATTTCTGAGTGCTGAGCCACTTGGCAGAACAGGACATCTGTACACCTCGCTCTCTGGCCATTCCCCTTGGATGTGACAAGGTGGCAGCCCTTAGTTTAAATCCGACGTGTCCACGATGATTTTTAAGAAAATCGCATCGTCGCGGACATAGGCATGGCGTGTACTCTCCAACTGACTGAGTGGCATGAACAGCGGACAGCCGCTGGCAATATTCATATCGCTTGTGGGGCGCTTGAAAGATGAACTGGTTGGATCGGGACGGAAGGCATCGATGACGTGCTCACGGTTGTTCTGGTCCAGGAGCATGAAGGTCACCTTCTGGCGGAATGGCCAGCGAAGCAGCCCGTCAAAGTGCCCCCTCATCAGGACGAAGAACAGGCTGATGTGGCTGCCCTTCCCCATCCCGTCACCGTTCAGGTAGATGCGTGCACACATCTTGTACCCTGTACGGCTGGTGTAGAAGCATGGTGAGTAGATGGAAGTTGTCTTTCCGGTGATGGCGTCGTGACGCTTTCTGGTGAAGTCTTGGATCTTCCAGAGGAGCGTGGCATCATAGGATGTCATCTCCAAGGATGTGATACGGAGATCCTGCTCTGCGAGGGCCACGTCTTTGAGGGCGATGATTCGCTCTTGAGACTTCATCTTACGCTCAATGGACTCGATGATTTCTCTGTCCTGGCGTCGCTGCCTCTCGTATGCCTCAATAGTAGCAGAACACTTCTCAATCTCACGATTGAGAACTGCAACTATACCCTCAAAAGTAGCGACCCTAGTTTCCATTGCTACATACTTATGCCTCATCTCTTCCTGCTTACTAGCCATCTGCTGAATGCGATTTTCAAGCAACTTGGTTACCTCTGATGAGGCAGAGCCTGAGGCTCCCCCAACCTGTGATGCTGTGTTTTCCACAGCTACAATCCTGTCAAACAGTGCCTTCATGTCTGCATCCATCTTGCTGACTGCCTGCTGCATGTGTTGAGCCTGTGGGTTCTGTTTCAGGAGGTTTACCTTTTCCATGAGAGTCAGATGGTTGTCCAACAGGTGGTTCAGGTGATCCACGTGATGCTTGGCAATGTGGTCATTCAGTTTCTCACGTTCCAGCTGTGATGATGCACAAAGTTGGATGTCAACCATACAAACAACCCAAAGGAACAACAGAAATGGAAACAAAGAGTACTATACATGTAACAAAGTGTTTTTGCAGCTCCTAAATGCTATTGAGATAATGATCTATGGGTTAGCTAAAAGATAATTGAGCCATTTCATTAACATATTTTTTCCAACATACCTTTGCAGGGCATCCAACTTTAGCAAATGTGCATGCCACTTTTAGCCTTTTGCAATCTCCAGTGTTTTCATCCTGATGTTGCTGCAACTATATATAGAGGATGTTTCATTGAATATGGGCATATCACAATTTGATTAACTGTTCAAAAATTCTCTACATACTTGCAAGAGAAGTAGGCAGAATACATCTGCCACAGACCTTGGTTAAAAAGCCTCTGAATCAGTATATGACTGATTGTATGTTAAGATGAATTACTCATTGATTTATACAAATATAAGTTGGGATTTTTCATATCATACTGTGAATGTAGAAACTTTCACGGTGGCTTTATGTTCGCAGTTTTTGAATGGCAGTTGCTTGAGGCACAAGGTTTTCCATTACAGTATGCGACTACAGTACAGTACTGTTAAGTTTGCGGGTTGGCGCTGCCGCGAACTCAAAGCCACCACGAACACTCAATTTTCCTGGTACTGTAAGATTAAATCTTAAAACTTCAATGCATTTACTGACAGGTATACTTGACTTACCTATAAATTATTAATAGGTAAGAATCTTATTCAGAACTAACAAACCAATTACTGAGGACTAGTATCCTACTGCATTATAACATAATATAATATACAAATGTATATAACTATGATCATTTATTAAATAAATATGATCATTATCAAAGTTTGCCGTGGAATTTAGGTGATGCTGATAACGACAGAGAGCATTTTATGGACAATTTCCTATCTTCATGTCTACCTTGCCCCCCCCCCCCCCATGACCTGAAGGTCAAAGGACTACATGTGGGCAGGTAGGCAGGTATAAAACTGGATTGATAAACCCCAAATACCTGAGCCCTTGGTATCTTCTTCTTTCCACAAAAATCACAGGTGACTGGGAATTGACGACATTCGGAAATATGGTCCTGGGTACAAAAAAAGGTCTTTCTGTCATATTGAAACTGTATTGGGAAGTTAACGTTATGTATCTACTCATTCTACTGTGATCCCTTGAATATATAATGCTCAAAGAGGAAAGCATAAATATTATATGAGTATAGACAAGTCAGTTTTATTTTCATGTTTTTTATGGTGACTTCTCCACCACGAATTCATGACACCACAAATATACACACTGTACAACTGCATGCATTACCACTTCATTAGTACTGTACTACATGTACAGAATTGTTTAAACCAATGGCCAAAAAAGACAGGGAAAACATCAAGCTACTTTCTACCATGAGATAAAATCCCCACAAAAATAAGTGAACCTACAGTTAGCAAGATAAATGATAAGACCTGAAATGTTACCTTTTCATCCTTCAGCAGTATTTCCTGTGCACAGTACTTGCACTTGACTTGTCTGACAGCACACTCCTTTTCCAGATGTGCAGCAAGGTCCATGCGCATCACCTGTTTGCCACATCCTTGCTTTGGACATGGAATCAGTCCAAATTCACATGTCTCTTGGTGTTCCTGGACAGTGGGGAAGACAAACACATGGTCTTCTTAAGGAGAAAATGATGGCAGTTTCTCTAAGACTCTATACAAAACGTTTGGAAACCTTAATTTGATCAATCTTATCTCCTATTAGTTGGTTTATTTTAAAGTTTATTTATTATCCTTTTCATTTATACCAAACTTGTCATGATCCTACATTCAAAGGGTTGAATACAAGAGCTGACTATGCGAGTGCGTCACAAAAACCAAAATGCTAAAAGTCAAAAATTCAAAACACAGTCACACTGTGTCTGATTTTGGCAAGGAAATTTTGTCCTATTCTTTGGGACAAGCCACAGGATCAGTCATTGTACTAGCGGTGGGAACAGGTACATTGTACTGGTACAAAATCTTTTTTTCTTGGACCAGTCCGGAAAAAATCAGACCTGATAAAAACATTTGGTTCCGGTTAGAAAAGGAACATGTCAGACCTACAAAGGTTAGCCTTGTTAACAATGTATAATAACATGAAGATAAGATTTTAAAATGCTAGTGGGGGTCGGATACTTCACCAAACAGATTGTAGAGAAATAGACCATTGATTTTAGTATCACCCATCCAAATGTTTCAAAATCAGGTCCAGGTTCAGGCAAGTGGTACGGACCTGAACCTGAACCAGACCTGGAACTTTTGTACCGGTACCCACCCATAGATGGTACCCATTGCGCAAAAAAAGTGATCATAAGAAATGAGATATCATTTTAGATAAAATAAACATGCTTGCCAATGACATAACACATAATATGAAGTTTTGGCAGTCTTTTTGCAACCTACTCACATAAGTTAACCTGGGGTTCAACCCATGAATATATGAACATGACAAACAGAATAAAATTGTGAAGACAATAAACAAACTTTCCAATGATACATAGCAAAATGGAATTGATAGAGTATGATCAACCAAACTTAGGTTTCCAGACTTTTTGTTTTAATTTTATATTCTGTCTTTTCTGATACCAAAATTTGTTACTCCCTTTCCAGTGTAATACTATATATATTTTACCAAAAAAATCCCATTGTGAACTTTATAGCTTGATGGATATTTCAAAGTTAACAAACTTTAAATCAGAAGCCAAGATGAATGGAACTTGGTTCTGATACAACTACAAAGGCCAAGAATAAAATAGCAGAAATGGTTAACAAGCGAGCTACAAAAATGTACATGTGGTAGATTCTAATGCTGCCATATCCATTATGAAGGGAGGGAAGAGAAGTGAAAAAAATTAGACTTGTAAGCATACTTATCCTGAAAGCAATTGTTTACAAATATTCAGCAAATGCAAATGATAGAGAAAGCTTCTCACACAAGGAAATGTTCACAAACTGGATGCCTCTACACATGCATTATGGACTAATACTAGTAATAGTAAAAAAGAAGTCATGTTCAAGTGCAAACTAAATGACATGCAACACATGCATAAGTATCAATCAATGCACTGAAGAAGAAAAAAAGACGAAGAAAATCTGAAGGTTAGGTTCCCTAAAGGTCCATTTCTGAATCTCTCATTCAGTTGCCTTCATGTCAGTTATAGTACAACTCTGGCAGTGATATAGTGTTGAAGGCCATAACTGTTTTTTTTTTATTGCATCCTGAAGCAAACAACAGACACTCAATATGTCCTGACATCACACACGTAAACAAGTCTAGAACAGAAGGTTTGCAATGTCGGGTCAGACAAATTTCTTTCATACCAAAAGGCATGGCAGAAGAACAAGATACAATCAATGAGAAGTAATACCAAAGTAGATTTTTAGCATGTTCACTGACATGTTAGCAGGTAAGATACTTGTAGAACCCTGAATATCAAGCAACAACATTGTAAAAATAGGAATTTTTGGGTGTTGCAAATTGGTGTAACGGATACATGAACCTATCAAAATGAAAGTTTTGAGACAGCATAATGGTATTGATTAAAGACTTGCACTTTATTGGCACAATGTGGATGTAAATATATGCTATTTTGTTGATTTTATTGTTTAAAGACAAAATGACTCAAAGGGTTCAATCTGATTAATCATTTTGTGTTTGAATTTTCACAATGTTTGTTTGGATGGAGGCTAAGTTAGAGTTTCCAATAGAATCTTTCTTTGATACACATGACTAGCCTCCCAGTCACTAGAGTATGGAATACCAAATAACATATTCTTCACTTTTATTTCATTTTTTTTCTTTTTTGACTTTTGAATTGTCTTTGGCATTCTCCTATCCAATTTTCCTGTATTTTGGTAGCAATTTACGGCACATATTTGCTCATTTTGCAGCTGCCTTGTACAATTTACAGTATGTTTTAAAACCCTTTTTTGACGGAGAAAGGCTGATGCATATGTAAACGGCATCCATGGAGATAATCAAATTGATAAAGCCTGCAGATTACAAGCTTGTAATATACACTGTAGAAAATATAATGTTGCAATGGGTATCTTTCCTGTGCTTTTCCTTGTATTTTGTTTTTTGGGGGGCTAAAAAAATCTTACCAAGATTACATGAAATGGTGAAAGGACACAGTAAGATTACATCATGCTTCAGGACACATGACCAGAAAGTGTTTGGAACAGAGCAAGCAAAAGTCTTTTGTTTGTCTTTGAATATGGTATGGAAGCTACCTTTGATTGCCATTCTATATGCTGGTGTTTCAACAATAAAAAAAAAGGACTTTTCCTTTCCCCTATAGAAGAGGGATGATGAAAACATCATGTGCATAGTGGGCTTGTTACTGCTGTCACAGCAGTGTTGAATACCCACTCAAAACTAGGACTGCATCGTCCTCAGAAATAAGTACATATCACCATGACTGTACCAGAACAAGTGACAGCACCCTGCAGGTCTCCTACACAACCAGGACCAAGGTAGACATTATGACGCGCTCCGAACATTCTCGAGACATCGACTGCTTCATAGGACCTCAAAGGCCTGTACCTGATGGATCAAAGTACTGGCCGTGGAAAGACAACATTGGCAGTTGTTATGTGACATTGCCAGCAGCAACAACTTGATAGGTCATTATATTCCACCAGGTGTTTTGCCTCAACATACCAAACACCAAGTGTACACAAAAACCATCACTCCATCTAGCATTCCCCAAACTGTATAATGTACATAAAATCTGTGGAGTCCCTTTACTGCTCAGCCTGCCTGGTTGCCATTAGCAAAGGTGTTGCAGCAATGTTCAGCTTGATGAGTCTCTGGCAACAGGGTTGGCTGGACACAGCATCTTTAAACTGGAATGTTGAGGCTGGTGAGCATCACCTCAAGGATGTCTTTGTGGCTTGCCTTGAAGTATCAAGCATCTTGCTGGTTTCTCAAATAGGAGAACTTCGGGGATGAAATGTTGTGTATAGCATACAATCACACAGTATCCTGCTTGCCAAGCTTGGTATCTCACAGCTCCTTGCACCTCTTGCCTTGTACTACATGTAGATCTCTGAATAACAGCCCTTGGGGATGTTATGATTGTGCATGTTCCAGTCATTGCCCATCTTTCTTCAAGTTGGCAGGTGCAAACATCTGTGTTGTCGGCTCCTTGTACTAAGCTGTAGCTCATCTTGAAACATCGGGCCTCTTGTTTTCTTCATGTTCCCTGAATGTCAGGGCTTGGGAGATATGAAAGGTTGCGCATGCTTCAGACATACCCCATCTATTTTCCTTGGCAAGGTCAAACATCTGTGTTGAGGCTGATGTGATCCAGCAATCTGATCCTCATCAGTCTGCAGAGAGCAGTCAACAGCAAACAGGACGTCTTTCACCTTTCTTACTGTGTGCAGTTGCCATTGGTTGAAAAGCTTCTCATCTGTGTTGCAGTTGATGCATGCCATCCCAGCTGTTGTATGAAAGATATCAGTAAACATGGCCATGATGTGATGCTGAAGAGTGTTGGTAACAGGACAAAATCTTGCATCACTACATTGGTCCATTGGGAAGGCTGCTGATGTTTCTCAACCATCAACCCTAGGCCTCAAGCCAACTGTCATTGTCATGCCATCATGAAATGAAACCAATGGTTTTATAAATAAAAACCATGACCAATCATCCCATATCCCATTGGCATTGAAACTGAACAGTGCACAAGCTGTGCAGCTTCTCTGGCAGTCAGCTTCACTTTTGTTATGTCAGGCAGGGCACTGCAACTCTGTAGGATTGACTCCCATACCAGAAACAGAACTGGCCATCAAGCCAGGACTCTCCCCATGAAGTTAGAGCTAGGTGGTGCTGCATCCTTTGGCATGGAGAAACAAAAACAATAACTAATCTTATCCAATAATGTGGAATTACCTGAATAAAAATTGACAAGGTGCCATTCAAATAGGGCAGTGTACCTGAACATGTACCAGTAGAACACTGTGTGAACACCACTTAGTCCAAAATACCGTAGAACATACATGTACATGTACCTGAACAAAGTTATTATACTCATTGGAGAATAGAACTTTAACCCATAATACAAGAAGTTAGCTGTTTATTTCTGTTTCTGTCATCATTGAAGACCACAAGTTACATTATACATTGCCAAGTTGTTCAGGTACAGGTACAGGTACAGGTATGGGTACACTTCTTAACGAGTACCTGTAAAACCTCTGTGCAGAAGTCCATAACAGATGTAAGACAAACACTGATACTGATACAGTCTTATAGTCATTAAAAGGTGATGCAGCACCATTTTTTTCCATAGGGAGAACCCTGGGGCCTCATGTGCTATCAAGGCATACTACGGTACCACTGTGAATAAAGAAGCACTGACCCAGTCAGATAATCAACAGAAGAATTTATACTCTAACCATATGCAAATATCTACATGAACTTACTGTATAGTATAGTAAATGCATTTAAGTTTGCGGGAATTTAATTTCGCAGCAGGAAAAAGGACTTTTCGCAGTGGTTTCAAGTTTGCGGTAGCGCCATGCACTCTAGCCTCTTACTGGCATGGAAAAATGTTCGTGGTGGTTTTAAGTTTGCGGTAAAACAGCCACCGCGAAAACCGCGAACATCAAACCACCGCGAAAGATTCTGTATTTACAGTAATTTATTTATGGGAATATACAGTGGTAAACTATTCATGGGTATGTGTAAAAGAACAAAAATGATTATCATAAACCATAATGTCCACTAATTGTTAGTGGAGGCAAATAAAAACGCAATTTTGTTAAACGTATTCTATTGAAAGGTTTTTGGATGAAGTTTGAGGTCCCTGAAATAAGACGTTTCTTCATCTGCCTCAGACATAGATGGCAACATTCATGAATGAAAGGTTTTACATTAGTGTCCTGCCATTATGTATGCTGTAGCACTATACTGCCAACTAAATGATTTTAGATTTCAATATCAAGTAAAAAGTAGCAGATCTATGGGAACTACCAGGTGGACATTAACAGAAGTACTGAACTGATTAACAGACAGTACAAACAAGAGTACAGCTTGGGAAAGTTATGAAAGTATTGAGTAGACAATTGGGGATCTCTATCATACAAAGGTAGAGCTCAAAAAAATTTTCTTTTAGGAGTTTACATGCAAAATTGTATGTTCTCAGAATGGTAAAATTTTCACATGCCTGCCTACCTGCTGAAGTGCCTACTAGTAGGACATGCATTTCTGACTATATTTAATTTTTGCTTGATTTTTCTGCAAAATTTATAGTTTCTAGATATTTCAGAACCCAAAATTGACAACTTCTGGATATTTCACCTCCAAAATTGTAGGTTTCAAGACAAATTACCTAAAAAATTGAAGCTTTCTAGACATTTCAAATGTGAAATTGAAGCTAGACATTCAAAACTGAAGGTTTCTAGACATTTCACCTCCAAAATTGAAGCTTTCTAGACATTTCACCTCAAAACTTTAAGGCTTCTAGACAATTTTCACCTCAAAACTTCAAGGTTTCTAGACAATTTTCACCTCAAAACTTCAAGGTTTCTAGACATTTCACCTCAAAACTTCAAGGCTTCTAGACAATTTTCACCTCAAAACTTCAAGGTTTCTAGACAATTTTCACCTCAAAACTTCAAGGCTTCTAGACAATTTTCACCTCAAAACTTCAAGGTTTCTAGACAATTTTCACCTCAAAACTTCAAGGTTTCTAGACATTTTACTGCAAAACTTCAAGGTTTCTAGACATTTTACTGCAAAACTTCAAGGTTTCTGAACTTTTCACATCCAAAATTGTAGGTTTCTAGATTTTCCACATCCAAAATTGGATGTTTCTAGACACCTCCCCTCAAAAATGAAAGGTTTACAGAAATTTTGCATGCCAACTTGTAAGTTTCTGTACTTTTCACCTCCAAAATTGAAAGTTTCTACACATTTCACCTCCAGAATTGTAGATTTCTACACATTTCACATCCAAAATTTCAAGGTTTCTACACAATTTTGACCTCAAATCTGCAAGGTTTCTAGACATTTCACGGGTTTCTGAACTTTTCACATCCGAAATTGTAGGTTTCAAGATTTTTCACATCCAAAATTGGATGTTTCTAGACACCTCCCCTCAAAAATGAAAGGTTTACTGAAATTTTGCATGCCAACTTGTAAGTTTCTGTACTTTTCACCTCCAAAATTGAAAGTTTCTACACATTTCACCTCCAGAATTGTAGATTTCTACACATTTCACATCCAAAATTTCAAGGTTTCTACACAATTTTGACCTCAAATCTGCAAGGTTTCTAGACATTTCACGGGTTTCTGAACTATGATTTTTCACATCCAAAATTGGATGTTTCTAGACACCTCCCCTCAAAAATGAAAGGTTTACAGATGTTTTCCATGCCAAATTGTAACTGTCTGTACCATTCACCTCCAAAATTGAAAGTTTCTACAAATTTCACCTCAAGAATTGTAGATTTCTACACATTTCACATCCAAAAATTGAAGGTTTCTAGACAATTTTCACCTAAGTATCATATTGAATGTTTTTGCCTGCAAAACGGAAGGTTTCTAAATTTTTCATGTGAAGTCTTGATTCTACTGGAGGTTGCATGTAGATATCTTGAGACCTGTCACTACTTTAAGTTATTAGGATAAAATTCCAAGCCTCTTTTCAGAACAAATATTAAAATATTTTTCAAACCTGTTAAAAGAACATACCTTTTCAGCCCATCCAGATTTTAAATGCTTTCAAATCTTTAATGTACTGTATTACTTACATCATATTGCTGCGCCTTCCCTTTCCACTCACACAGACCTGCATTGAGACACTTAACAGGCAGGGTTCCAATGTCTCGCTTGATAGCTCTATCCGGAAATGCCTTGATTCAAAATAAAACACAAACGTTATGACTTTGACCAGAGAAAAGTGACATACAAACACTGACTTAAGGCAGTACATGTAGGATAATGGGTAACAATTTAATAATTTGGTATCAAAAGTATGATCTGATTTACTGTAAAGCAACTTATACATATAAGTATACTACTAGATCTCTACTACTACTCTGTATAAGAAAATACAGAAATAGGAAAGAGCCCCAAAGATACGAAACAATGTATACATTTTGTAGCTTTTTCTTCACCTACATGTACCACCTTTGATGTGATTATCAGAATAATGTCTGCAATGTTTGCAGTATCATAGATCTGATATCATTATTTGACATACCTTCAAATTGAATTTCCGCAATTGTTTAAAAAGGTGACACTGTGTTCCTCAATAGTTGTCTGCCTGATTGTGAGGTCTGCTTTGCTGGGCTCTCCTGTCATGGCAAGATGCCACCATATTGCGTTCGCCATGCATTGTGTTTGTTACCGTATGTTTTCATCAAGACATCCAAATTGATCCTATGCATCTTGCAGAGGAGAGGACTGCAACACCAGGCTTTGCAATAAATTCTTTCAAGAGTTTCCTGATACTGCATTGCACACTTTGTACATTTTGCATATACTTTCTTAAAGCTGATCCTTGACATGACATGGACTATCTTCATTCTGTGATCACCAAGGCAACACTTTTTTAACTTCAAAATTGCTGACTGTAAAAGAGACATTTATGACAGCAAAATTCTAAAACCTTACAGTGCAGATTTCAATACAACATATACACAATGCAATACACACATCAGAATAAAATGAGTTGTAACAATCATAACAATATCATGTTTCTAAATGCATGTACATGCATCACAGTCTGTTCTTCAGAAGTATTCACAAGAGTTGTTGTACACAAAAAAGGAATGGTGTAAGTAGTCTTCTTTTTTCATAACTGTACGACTGCACCACTACTAGTGTACATGCAATTACAAATTTCCTTTGAATTCCCTCAATCTTGCAACATCTGAGATTTATACCTGCTCTCTCTTGAGTATTGAGTCTTCAGACTGGACATCCTGTGGACATTGTTTGCACATCTGTATATCTGGAAGGCTGCAATAAAATATTGACATCTCTCACAATCACACATGAAACACTGGAGTAAATAGTTAGTATATACTAATATATGTTTACAAAAACCCATCTGATTGGTGAAGACTCTATCGGGTTCATTGATAGATGTCCAAACGTTTGGTCTATAACAAGGAATGATTTTCAGTACTTGGAGACTTGAGATATAGAATTTCCTGTTCGTAAGTGTATAAAAACTATAATATCAATAGAAGTAATGATCTTTCAAATCATGAAATGACACGTGCACAAACAACTGAATCTGTTAAAAAGTTAAATTTTTGTACTTAGTTTACATGACCCAAATACTCTCATAAACTATCATCAATGAACAAACTAAAGCAACTCCTGCAGTACAACAGAGATTCCTCTTCAAAACAGGTTCATCTTTTATTTGTTTGTCATTATGATCTGACAATTACGTACTTGAAGATTACATCCAGACATGACTTGCAGTATCTGTGACCACAGTATGTCTGGAAGGGTTCCCGGAGAACAAGGCGGCATGATGATGATGAACACAGGTACTTGTCTTCAACCCTGACTTCAAATATTTCCAGTGGGTAGCCAGGCATCTTGTTTTCAGAATTCACACCTGCAATGGAAAGAAAAAATTGTTTTCAATTTGAATTTTTAAGGGAATTCAAATGCAAATTGACCTCTTTATTTACAAAAGTTGTCATACTACTGCTGAAAGTGAAACAAAGAAAATACGAGCACAGCATTCTGTGAGTGAACACTACATTGCACATGTACTGAAGTCACCATTTTGAAAGATAAAATGCTGACTTGAAAGGGGAAGTTCTCAGGTCAAATTGCAAACAAACATTAATTGTTGGAGAACTGAGGGCAGAAGAAGAAGAGGAAGAGCAACAGAAAAAAGAATGTATAGCAACAATAGCCAAAAACATGATTTCATTATAAGGAATCGGGGGTCAAAATTCATTTTTGGGATAAGGTGCACAAGTGCACCCAGCTTAAAAAATTGGGTGCACCACAAAATTTTGGGTGCACCACTTAAATCTAATTAGTTACAAGCTATCAAATTCTTAAACAAGTACCATGACAGACATTTTTTATTATCTTTCTAACACTTAGATGGCGAGAATATGATGTGTTCTAGTATATTTCTTTGAAAGTTTCATATCTTTACATACATAAATGTAAAAAAATATTTGGGTGCACCCTGTGCACCCACAGAAAATAATTGGGTGCACAGCTCCAATTTTGGGTGCACCAGCACCCAGTATTTCGAGCCCTGGGAATGAATGTAATAGTCATTGAATTTGAAATAATTGAATTTGATTCGCTCCCACGTGCACGCATTGATGTTCAAACCAGCCTCCTAAACTTTTGCTGTGAATAGTTGTGGGTACGATGTACCGATACAAAACCGTTTTTAGATAGGAAGAGGAGCTACATGGGGCTACCCGCCTACTTGCTCCTGATTGCAGAGACGGTCGTCTGACTGCAACTCTGGTAAATTTAGATGGCCATCTATGTAATTAAATAAGGTCAATACTTTCCACCTTTGTTACAAAAAAAAATAAATAAATACTCCTTATCCTGGTTGAAACAAAACACTTATCCTTTCTTTGAAGTTGGGATATACTGTCATAATATGAATGAACAAGGACACTATAAAACGGTAAAAAGTACAGCGTGGAACAAAACCACTGACAGTGATCAGCAGAAGTCACATTAGATCATTTTTCTTTTGTATAGTTTTGTATGCAACCATATATTGTTGTCTGCAGGAGCTATGAAAATAAAGAGTGGGGCATAAATGTATGAATGACATATGTCTGTTAAAAAATTGTCTGGACAGTGTCTGTAAATAATTTATCATTTGGATTATGAAGGATTTAAACAATCAACTTTGACCCTTGTGTCGTTAAGTCAAGGACAATGGGGAATAACATTGTTGATGTAAAAAGGTCTCTTTCAACATGTTATTATTCAGGGTCTGCCTTTTCATCACAACATTTGGACTGTAGTACATTTGTAGTGAACGTATTTTATTTCCTAACGATTAACGTTACACGGTACAGTCTGGAAGGCCAGACGTTGCCAAAATAAATGTGACGTTGCCGACATACATCGGACCTTGGCAAGGGGCTTGATATAAAATGTATCATAAAGTAAACATTACCTACGGTCTGTAGGCTACGGACCACGTTTGTGGCTATTTTTTGTCGACATTCTGACCATTTTTTGAACGCCTTACCGAGGTACTACTTATACACATACTAACAATATCGTCACAACTTGTCTATAGTTGTTCTGCTCTAGTCTAGAGATATGTCTCTTTCGTGCAACTACTATCAATTCAAGATGGCGGCAGCGGAGCTGAGCTGCAGGAAATAAAGTTTAAAGTCTAACGCAACGTGGACCATGACCAGTAAGTTTGTCACAACTAGACAGAGCGGTTTGCTCGCAACTTACGGTAACACCAGCCACAGCAACATTCAGCACAGTGCTATAATGGCAGAGTTTATGCGACATTTACACTGACATCACGTACAGTCGCGTCGTGTGACAAAGATCGACATTCAAATTTAAATGCTGGCTACCGGGTGTGATGCGCATGCGTACTGGTGGCTTCCTTCGATTCGGTAAAAATTATAGAAGACATAGAAGGGTGCGCTAGAGAATGATGAACGAATATGTTTGACTTTAGGGTACAGCCTCCAAAACATGCACACAAAAAAACCGAATATGTTTGACTTTAGGGTTTAGCCTCCAAAATACTACTAGTGTACAAAAACCAAACAATCCGCCAACCCTCGGCGGGTCGGCGTCTCAGTCTCACCGCTTTCTTTGAAAGTCTTGAAGAAGCGCGCTGTGGAGTGAATTAAACTGAAGCCGGCTCATCTGGAGGAGATACATGTATATCAAAAATATGGTTCGATATCAACAAAGATTTTCATCCTATCACGTGGTCAAACCCCTTCGAAAATAAATTTTAATTATTGAGTAGACAACATGTTGCATGCTGCAAGCAGCATTTTTTATTTGCCCAGAAGATGATACATTTAATCGGCTTGATAAAACCACTGCATTTCATGATAGGGCTCTCAAACTTGTCACATATCTAACTGAGAAAGAGATGAATCAAAGCAAGTAAAGACCGACTTTTCAATTCCACTGTGGTAAATGACGGGGATTTCATACTTGAGGCATTACGAAGCTAAATAAATGTGAACATTATTAGACATAAATCATTCAAATCAGAGTCACATGTCCATAATTCGTGAGTGAAGGCTACTTTCTTTGGTAAGATAAGATTTTCGAACTTTGAACAATTTGTGCAAATGATCAACCGAGACAATTTATGCAAATTAGGACCTCATTTGCATAATCAATTGGAAATGCTTGTGGTACTTCCCTTGAAAATGTTAATATCATTTGGTGAATGTATGAGGTCGAGAAATCTAGTCGTCACTCACTTGTTCACTCACTCACTCACTCACACCGGTGAGCTCTCTCGGAATCTCCACATTGCTTGTTCGTATATACGCCATTATAGCCACAAAACCAGTGGCGTAACAAATCATCTTCTAATTTAAATTTTTCACACGCGTCTTTAAAAACACAGCAGCGCGGTACAGTAATTTACAGTAATTTTGTGTCATCGACATCGTAACTCATTACATGATTACATAACAGAGGCGCATTGCGCAATCCGACAGCTGGATCTGATTGGCTGTGCAACAGAACTCTCGCACCAGTGTGTAGCCCTGTGATTGGTCAGGTTGTTCCAAAAGGTATGGGCAACCATTTACGGCATTTAAAACAGCTACTTTGTCCCTGAATTTTGACAGACAAATTACTACATTTGATGGGAGAGTGTGTTAGATTACAAAAAAAAAGGCTACATAAATACTAACTTTGATTATCATTTTTGGAAAATATCATTTTGAACTTTTTCTGCACCATACCTGGAGCATACCTTAACAAAGAAACGCCGGGCACATCGAACGTGTACGGTGCATTCGCCGAGACAGCGCACATCTAAACGTCTTTTCAAGTCTTGAAATATGATAATAATATCGCTGTGATAAGATAAGATAAGATAAGATAAGTATGACTATGACTTTGACACTGACTGTTTAGTACTGATAAATTTCATCATCAACAACTTCATGCCATCGAAACCATCGAACAGGAAGTAAATACTAGTAGCACGCCTGTGGGGGAGGGGGGCTTTGCAGATGAACGTTACTTTTAAAACTTAAGTCAGTGAAGGTGCTTTAAAGTTTCGTGATCCCTTGGTTCAAGTTTACAAATCATATATTGACGTGTGATAACCAATGGAATGCCATGAAGTAGATATGGATAGAACAGTCCCCAAGATAAACTTTCCCGCAAGGCAACTAAGTACTAACGTTACAAATGTAGTATGGTTGTGAGCAAAGTATAGATTTTAACATCATTGTAGTTATCAAAGGTTTTCCGTGTTCTCTTGCAACTAATGTGGTCCAATATTCGTTATACTGAGGTAAGGGTCTACATTTTAAAGGGCACTTTCGATTGCACATGTATACAGCATAACCCGGAAGTCGCTTTCAGTTATGATATATAACTAGTACTAAAGTTACTACTGAATGATTGGGATCTAGGCCGACTTAAGGTCCACGCTTGTCCACAGCTGAAAGTAACTTACCTTTTTTTGCACTATAGGGTGAGGTCACACGTGGGATTCAGAATTTGGTCACTTACAACACGGACTGTTCTCAGCAGCTTGGGTACCACGTGCGTGTGAGGCAGAGAACATGTGACCTGACGCCCACTCATTTTGGCGGGATTCTTTGCCATCATTACTGCTACAATGCCATGAAAAGCCGCCGCTCCAATTTCTTCGTTTAGGTAACACCAACCAACATACTAAGATCATACTGTACGCAAAATGACGCACAGGGACACAGACCCGAAAATATTACCTTCTTGGCGAAGGTTAACCAATCAGGTACGAAAAAAAGCATAGTATCCCTCCTTGCTCTGAAATATTAGTGTGCTGTATATAGCTAGATCTACTAGAGTCTTATAATGAATTATGATATATCGCTCCTGGGCCGAGACGATATTTGACTCCCTTCGGACTTACCGCGAAATCCTCGAGCTGATCGCTGAAGTCATGCCTTCCCACAATGACCCGCAAAACGTTGACCTGCAGCACCGGTCTCCAAAAATTCGGCCTCCTTCTGATAAAATGAATTGCATAATCAGGGTAACATTGTTAGACGATTGGGCCAAAACATCCTCCTTCAAGTAGGGTTGAAAAACGCAAGTGCTAGGATGGGTACATAGCAGTCCTGGCGGAAATGGCGCTTGCATCAGGTTTGGGATTCCCAGAGGATGTCATCCATATAATCCAATCAACATGGTCTAACTACAAATAAAGTTTCTGTTTATGTTTGTGTTAAGTATTTTCCAGTCAAATGAGATATTGAGAAGGAGCACTTTTCCAACAGGTATGTAAATGTACACTTTGTTTTTACAACACTGATAAAATCACACATTAATAGCCCACAGCACCCTTTGTGTTCATTTATAACATTACGGCACCTTTATCCGCGGGGTAACCTATATCCGTTGTACATTGTATTACAAAATACGGTATTTTGGGATCGTCAAGCCGAAAGAAGGTTGTTTTAAACTGCAATATCTAAAAAGTATTTCAATTTGAAACCCACGTCCGTTGACCTAGTATCCCTAGCTATAGATACACAGTTATTTTAAACAACGAATTTAGGCTACCCCACGGATAAAGGTGAACAAGCGTTAACACTTTACATGTATGTCTACTAGTACATGTGATATAGAATCAATAACTCACACAGCAAAGAAGCTTCGATATTCACTGCAAATCCTATCTTATTTTTACCTTCGCCAAGAAGGTTATATTTTGGGTAGCGTTTTTATGTTTGTTTGTATGCATATCCATGTATGTATGTAGAAGACCAGCATAAGTAAAGAACGCCTGAATGGATTGTATTTTTTTTTTTATCTTGCTTTTGGACAGACAGGGACAATGTGGCACTTCACTCTAGTTTTGTAACTTATATTAACAGTGCCACATACACGGTACAGACAGAGGGTAAAGGTAGACGTCTTTCACCTTCCCGACCGAAGTCAGGTACCCATTTTTACACCTGGGTGAAGTGATCATGAGGAAGGTCGTGTACAGTGCCTTTCCCAAGGGTACAACGTCGGGGGCACGGTGGGGATCGAACTCAGGACCTATAGACTCCGAGCCGAACGCTCTACCAGCTACGCCACGCCCGACGCCACGAATGGATGTAGTTGGCGAGATGGCCTCCAATTCCTTAGCTTTGAAATCGCGACATGGCTTAGCCTCCTTCACCGGCCTCTCTGGGAACCTTGGCAATTTTTTTTGGTCGATTCCCGATTTTTAACCGGCGGGAATATGCCGGGAAAGGAATATATGCGGGGAAAGGAATATACACCGAAAAGCTTGTACGGGCTAGGCGAAATCGGCTTCCTTTCTAAATCTAACTAAATGGACAAATGAAGACTCTATGTATTAGTTACCATCGTCCTGAAACCTGAATACTAGTAGCGACACATGCATTGATATCACAGTCTATCAGAATTATTACTGATTTACAGAATATATCGATATTCTGCTATAGAAACCTTCCATCTACATTATCATTTTCTTCGTTTAATCTAATAGATTAGATGAAAATGTGTAGTTAATCATGTAAAAGGGCAATGTTTTCCACATTGTGGGAATTTTTTACCTTTGTCAGAATGGCTATTAAAAGGTTATGTTTTGGGCTTGTGAGTCTGTGTGTGTGTGTGCGTGTGTGTGTTAACAGCATAACTCAAGAAGCCTTGGATGGATCCCGATAATATTTGGTAGGTGGTTAGGGGTCGGGAAAACGAAGGTCAAGTTCGATAATGGGCTTGCTAAGGTACTGCAGCAGAATCTCAATTTTTGATATCTCGTGTTCCTGACATGCTGTGGTTGTGATTTTTGAGTGGTAGATAGCCCTTGGGGCAGAGACTAGGTGCTGTGAGTTTGGACCCCCTACCGGCTTGTTTGGAACTGCAGCCGCCAATTTCTTTTCAAACTTTGGACGAGAATAACTCGAGAACGTGTACATAGATCGTCATGATTTTTGGTATGTAGATAGCCCAAGTAACAGTGTACATAATGAAATACTAATTATGCAAATCAGCAACTAATTTGTATAATTAATGAGGAAAGTTTATAAATCCACTGCATTTCATGATAGGACTTTCAAACTTGTCACATATATAGATGAGAAAGAAAGAAATATCAGTGCATATCAATTATGCAAATGACGGCCTCATTTGCATAATTAATGAGAAAATGTAAACGTGTTGACAGATCATCATGATTTTTTGTATGTAGATAGCCAAAGGGAAGGCTTACATGATGGAATGCTAATTATGTAAATTGACAGCTAATTTGCAAAAGTAATGAGGAAAGATTGTAAATCCACTGCATTCCTTGATAGGACTCTCAAACTTGTAACATTTGTAGCTGAGAAAGAAAGAAATGTCAATACATTAATTATGCAGATGATGATCTCATTTGCATAATTAATGGCAAAATATTAACGTGTTGACGGATCGTCATGATTTTTGGCATGTAGATAGCCTAAGTAAAAACTTACATAATGAGATACCAATTATGCAAATTAACAGCTAATTTGCATGATTAATGAGGAAAGTTGATAAATCCACTGCATTCCGTGATAGTACTTTCAAACTTGTCACATATGTAACTGAGAAAGGTGGCAGATGGATCATTCTACATAACAAACCTGGTTTATTTGGCAAAGGTATGTGTTCTTGGAACTCTAGTTTTATGTTATGTTATGTTTATGTTATATCATGTTAACATGTTGCAACTATGCAATAATCCTACAAAAATCTAAAAAAGATCACAAATATCATCCTAATACAAAGCAGTAATTTCAAGAGACGATGGTGGATCTTCAAAGGGCCCAGTAAATCTATATAAAGACCCGATAATGTACGAGGGCGGTTCAAAAAGTAATGCCACTGGTTTTATAACAGGCTCATGTTTTCATCGAATGAGTTGAAATTTGGCACAAAGGTACAAGAATATATCCTCTTGAGATTGACATATCTCAATTTGTTGTTCAGATTTTTATGAGTGACTGAGTTGAGTTCAAGATGACCACACCCTTGTTATCCCGTCGGAAGAAATTAGAGGGTCAATTAACGTGCAATTGATAATGTCTCTAAATCACTTGTAGCTATTGTAAGGAACTAAAATTGCACATGTATCAAGTTGCATTTCTCTTTAAACCACATGCCTATTTTCATCTTTGAAATACAATCACTTATTATTTTTTCGTTCCTGGTGTGAAGTAAGGTCGTCAGGGTCGTAATTAGCACTGGGTTAGGGGTGGGCTGCTTAAAGTTTCCATAACCGAATTTTTTTATTAACTGAGAAAAATCAAACTTAGCACACTTCTTGGTCTTGAAACAGTTGATAATTGTGCTAAGTTTCGCATCTTTTGGCTAATGGAAAAGCAGTCTACAAAAACCTTTATTCAACAAATCACGTATTTGGCTTTTAATCAAACTGTCTGTAATATAGCAACTCGCTCCATTCTAGTGGCTGTAAAAGATGAACCATTAAGAGTTCAAACATGCAATTTGGCATGTAATCTATAGAGACATTTGTTATTATACAGGTGAAATTTCAGCTTCCTATAATAGCTTTAAAATGGTAAGATCTAGAGGAACTGATCTCCTGACAAGCTTTTAAGGGTGTGGTCATCTTAAAATCATCTCAGTAGCTCATAAAAATCTGAACCACAAATTGAGATATTTCAATCTCAAGAAGATATAGTCTTGCACATTTGTGCCAAATTTCAACTCATTCGATGAAAACATGAGCCTGTTATAAAACTAGTGGCATTACTTTTTGAACCGCCCTCGTAAACTATGAACACACACGTATAAAGGTCCGGTCGTATTCATTGGTTTATTTGCACATCATCTCCGCAATCTGATAAAGTCTACCGCCTCGAACGGTTTGTATCTCTAGTCTAGTTTAAGATATGAGCCATGGTTTGTCTCCAGATATTTTGAGTTATTGTGTTCACAAGAAGATATCCAAAAGTCAAAGTTCTTGATAAGGTGCATTGTGTTTGAATGGCTAAATTGATCATTTATAAGTTAGGAAATTGGATATATAATCTAGCCTGACATGACCTATCGTGACTATACTGTTGTGTATTCTATGCAGGAGATCTGGTGAATGTACTTATTTTGGTGCGTAACTCAAGTACCGTCATGGCCGTCAGTTTGAATGTACATGTAGAAACGTGAGACGGTTGACCCCGCAGGCAAACAGGCAAACAGTCCGCACAATAGAGTTGTCACGTGACGGGTGGAAAGTCCCTACATGCGTACATCCGGGCGCTGGCTGACGTCAGTAACTTGGAAAGTCCCTGTGTTATTTCCGAAGTCATGACAAGGGAAAATGCCGCGAGGCGCGGGCGAATGTTCTAGAATATTTTAGCTACCTGCGGGATTTCCCTTACGCCGGGGAAGAACCTTAACCGCTAGCTGCATTAAACGTTGTAAACATTTCAAGTCTTACATGTCGTCTAGATTCGTTTTATTTTCAGTAGCGGGCAACGAAGAAAAAGTCATTTGGGATGAAAATTTAGGTTTGGAATGACTGCAAACAGCTCCAAAAAGTGACTCGATAGTTGATAGAGAATGAATATCTATATTTGTGGCCACGGAATAAAAAAAATCTCTCCCCACCACCAGACTAAATAAATTGGTATAAACATAGTTGCTAAAACATAGTGAATTCAGAGTTCAGAGAGCCAGATAGAATTCCGAGAGCCAGATAGACAAGGTCTAAAACAGTGCGTATGTGGGGTCAAATTGGACCTTGTATGGCGGGCTAAATTCTCTGGAACTGAAAGGAATTAGAAGCCCAATCATTCTTCGCCGAAGGTTGCAATGCCACATCGCGCGCGCGCGCGTATATCGGGTGCGCCCGATATACGCGAGCGGGCCGGGGGCCAGTGCACCCTCGCCGCTAGTCCAACACCTTGTATGCACGCTCGCCTAATGTTATAACAGCAGCATGCTGTGTGGATCTCAATCAAACATCTTGTATGTCGACAGCGCCGTGCACTTCTGAGATTATATAGTATTAGACCTGCATATATCGCACACGAATTGGCGGGTGCACCGAGTCAAACAGTCTGGTATCACAGTTACTATAACCCGGAAATAAACGCACCGGATCATTTTGGTAACAGTGATTGCCTGATCTTGGCGCTTTCGTGCGATATAGTATATTAAATGGCTCACCTGAACACTCATATGAACATTGTGGCAAACAGCACCGTTCCTCGTCAAGTCGCAAAGCCAAAAGCTTAATCGTCTCCGGTGCCGCACCCCGTGAAACGGTTGATCAGCAGGGGAATTCCTGGCCGCTGGGAAATCCCTCGCCTCAGTTCGTCGCCAAGATGCTGACAAATGAGTCCATAGTGAAATGTTTTCAAAGTAAAAAACTTATCAGAAAACGTTATCACAGTCGATGTTTTTCTAATAGCAAGTTGTTAATAGGTTAATTTATTTCTATCCTGCACCCAGTCACACAAATTAAGTGTATATATCGGATATGATCGTGTTGCTATGCAGATAGAATAAATTTTCTGACATCAATATATTACATGCAACATGCCCAATGCATCGTATATCGATTGAAAATAAATCTTAGGTAGCGAAAATAGTCAGTGCTGAACAAGTAAGGGTCTGGTCCGGTCTTTCCTCGTTATTTACTGACAACGATATCCTACCAACTGAACTATCCGTGGTTACAAACGCAAGCTTACCTCTTTTGTAGCTGTCATGATGATAAAGATTCACAGTGATCCTCTTTGTTGCCCTCGTACTTTCCGTAATGCTCCTAACACAGGTGTCGACACGGCCTCAGCCTAAATGGTTAATAGTGAAATTATCCACATTTATTCGGATATGCTCACTCACTTGAACTGGCTATGACCCCCAGGCGAGGTACCGTGTCTATCATTTTCCCTTGATATATATCAACTCAGAATGCAGCTTAAAACGGGGGGATTCCCATATGGGTAACTATGCTTATATAGTTATGAGTCACCAAACGCTGGATGATGTTGACACCAAATCAGATACTGTATACTTGCCCAAACATGATAAAACTGAAGGTTAAAACGTAAATACCGAGCCCTCTTAGGTAACTTTTCATTGCAAAATCCATTCTTTTAGCACATATTATTTCGTCTTACCAAACATGCAGTGGCCAAACTTTGTAAGCTTTGCATGATGGAATGTTTTCAACAGACTAGTCTAGGTGTTATGAGTTATATGCCTCTTTAAAAAGTCAAAGAACGTCATGGTCATAGAATTAAAATGACAAGTACCTGTTTGTCAGTGTGCCGTTGAAGTAGTATCATCCGCTTCATGACTTACATTGGTGAAAGTGAAGAGTCCAGAGTCCTGGCCAAATAGAATTTACGCCAAATGCCTTTGACCTTTAAATTTTCCAACTGGTAGCGTTGATAGTGTTGTTCCACCGTGGTTGTTCAAGAAACTACGAAGTTGATGACCACGACGGGAACCCCCATCCCCAATGGTGGGGAATTTTCTTAAATGCGGCAATCCGCCCCCCCCCCCCTTTGACTCATGACATGTTGACCTTAATAAATCTGTGAGGGGGGGGGGGGTCTGGCAAAGCGTAATGGTAAATTTAGATATTAGGAAGGTCAATGGTCAACAGAGGTAAACTGACGAGCATATTCCTTTACTCACTATACTTAAGATTTGCGTATCTCATCGATTGCTAAAACTAGGTCGTGAGTACCGACACGACCGGACCCCTCATGCCAAATGTATGCAGAGTCCCTAACGCACGTGGGATGGTGGGGTGGTGGTATGCGGTACAGGGGGCATGGCGATTGGGGGAAGGGGAAGTCAGAAAAGAATATTTCTACGAACAATGGCGATCGTAATGATAAAAAAAATGTTTCTGAAGAGCCCGCCTCTTATCCGGGTGATGCGTAAAATCGACACCATATGAACACTCATATAATCGACGATCATTTCACATGAGACAATACTAGTGAACGTGTAAAATGATGAGCTTACCCTCAAGTGATTTCCGCAGCCGGAACGCTTTGAAAACAGGTAACGTTAACTGTGAAAGAAACTGAACATGAGTTCACTAGGTTACTACAATCGCAAACCTGAGGTGACTCATAGCTTAAAGACGAAGACGCAAACATGTTTGGCAAGTTGAATCAAGGAGCTGTTGGCCAAATCACTCCCCTGTTCTTCTCAGCTAGGTGTTTCTACACCACGCCACTAGGCGGGTTACACAAAAAGCTCTCTCACCGTACTTATGTTTTATATCTATACGCCATTTCGCCGCAGAGAAATTATTTAGTACTTCAGGACCTAACGGTGACAGATACACGACGTACCATGCGATACAAATTGTATAAGACCAAGACCAACTTGACAAGTTGAAATGACTTATAGTTTTTGGAGCCGCGAAAAATTAGTGGGACTACTTTCTGTCGGCCATGATGGAATCATTCCGAGCTGAACAACTGGAACTGGACGCTATAGTGGACACATGATCAAGGCAAGTGGCGTGTCCTGATGTGATTGGCCAAGATTTGAATTCAAATTAACTATATTCAGATACGATGCAACAACAAAGTACCGGTCATAACATTGTGAAACCGATGGAATATTTGAAAAACTTACCGACCAAGATATGACGTTCAATCGTCAGCAAGTCGGAACGCAGATGTTTCCAAAACCATTGACTCATATCAAGGATTTTTAGGTGACCTGGTCACTCGGAAAACACCTTCGTAGTTGAGCCACAATTACCTTAAATTGCAGTGGAATTCACCTGGCTGTGCCACACAATCCCATTTTGTTGATGGCTATTTATATCATACAGGGACACTCCAGCTGTCCACATGACCTAGTCGTGGGCCTTTGTCCAAAATGAGTCATCTCGTTCACATTGGGAGAAACGTCTTGCGCTAGAAGTAGAACGTCGACCAACATGTATAGACGGGAGAACCAAGTGAAGTCCAACTCAACGCCAAATGGAAACAGTGAAGGTTTGTTTTTATTTTTTTCTAATTCTGTCAATTGGTTATGAATTACGTCGACATAGAATGGGTGAAAATCTTATCTTTCAAGAGCATTGTATTCCATGTCTTGCAACAACGATGAGCAGTCATGGGTTTTATGTTTATTCCTTTCATATTGAAGCTTTCACATAGAAGGCCTAATGTAAATTGAATTTGACCTTTGGCGATATAACAACAAAGTACTGATCATGACACTGTGAAACAGATGAAATATTTAAAAAAAAAATAAAGACCAAGACCTTGCTATCAACCGTCAGGAAAAAGTTGGGACACAGATGTTTCCAAACCCTTTGTCTCATAGTTCCTGTTTTTGAGTGACTTTGCTACTCGGAAAATACCTTCGTAGAGTCACAAGTACCTTATGATGCAGCGGAATTCACCTGGCTGTGACGTGCAATCCCATTTCGTTGATGGCTATTTATATCATACAGGGACACTCCAGCTACCCACATCGGGGGCCTTCGTCCAAAATGAGTCATCTCGTTCGCCTTGGGAAAAAGTCTTTGGCTAGATGTGGAACTTCGTCCGACATTTGTCGACGGGAGAACTAAGTTAAGTCCACCTCATAGCCAAGTGGAAAAGATAAAGGTTTGTTTTCATTATCAGTTCTTTCTAAATCTGACAATTGACTATGAATGACGTGTGCGTCGACATAAAATTGGTGAAAAATCTTATATTTCAAGAGCATTGTTTGCCATGTCTTGCAACAACGATGATAGGGTCATCTCAGTTATGGATATTATTTTTCTTCCTTACATATATATTGAGGTTTTCATGTGGAAGGTCAGTACTCTCCAAGCAGAGGTTAGGCTCCGGCTGTTTTTAACGTTATTTTTAGTCGTTTTTATCGGGCTTTCTATTTTGTATTTTATATTGCTGTGTCCGGCCTAAAAACAGTCGGAGCCTAACCTCTGCTTGGAGAAGGTCAGGTGTAATTTTGATTTGACCTTTGACTGACAAGGCTACTTCTCGCTAGAAAGTCCGAGACGTAGATATCCCACTGGCCTTTGCGCGAAAATCCCCCTATACCTAACTTTTAGCTGACGCTATCTTCTCAGAAACAGTCCAACCAAAGATGCCAATAATCTAACAAAGTAAACAAATCGACATGATTATGCAATAATCATACTGCCTGTTCCACAATCATCGACATGGTGAAGGACACCTGTCAGATTGAATTCGAAGTCTGGGCTACTGGCATGCTAGCGTTACAGTCTGAACACGAAGGTTTTCTAACAAGGCATTTACGGTTGTATGGAGGTTGGTTCTGTATAAGACCGACGCTATAATGAAGATACTTCTGACAAATAGACGACCCTGCACACCCCACCCCACACCCATAAAATAAAAGCCAGCCCCCTCCATGTCTGCGAGCCAGGAAGGTCTCTACAAAATTTAGCTGATATCCAACGTAATGTAGCGGCGAAACTCCCTGCATGTGTCTTCGAATTCGCTATAAAATGTGGATTCCACATCACATTTTCCATATGACGTGCTACTGGAGCAGTGGTCGACTTTAGCCTTCAAATAGAACAGATCACTATATCAATAAAAGACCGTGAGAGACAAACAATGACATAGGTCTCAGGCTGACCCCAATGCAAGTCATGGGTTAAGTAAACTTAATGGCTAAACGTCACTAGCCCACACACTCGCTGATGTTCTTACATTCAATCACGCAGAAGTCACATGAAAACTGTCATGTGATCATGTGTGTGTGTGTGTGGATGTGTGCGTGGATGTGTGCGTGTGTGTGTGTGCGTGTGTGTGTGCGTGTGTATGTATGTGTGTGTGCGTGTGTGCGTGTGTGCGCGCGCGTGTGTGTGTGTGTGTGTGTGTGTGTGTGTGTGTGTGTGTGCGGCGTTTTGTGGAATGTTAAAGGTTGATTTCATGTTTCATCAATCATGATATAATGAGCCAGTGGTCCTGAGAACACAGTCGAATATACATGTATCAGGTAACATGTATATATATCAGGTTATATATCAGGTGCATATAAACTCCAACTTCACAGTGTGGTTGCTATCTGTATATTTAAATGGCTGCACCTTGAAAATCACAAGACTTGCAGATTCACAATATGACACCCAATGTGGTAAGCACTCATGTACTCTTAGATTATTTTCCCTTCCTTTTAGTGTTTTTCTTTTTCTTCTCGGATCAAGAAAGAACATCTGATTCAGAAATGTTGTATCTTTTTCTTTATTTCAAGCAAATTTCTGGACAGTTAAAAGAACGAATTCCAGGTGTACATCATGCTAAACGTAGCATTCATTCATACTTTAAATCTAAAAGCTTTCTCAGAGTGCGATATACTTTGAAGTGATTCATTTTTTTCCAAAAGCAACAGCAAAAGAGCAAATAACCAGAATTGCAGTCCAAAGAAGTTTGTTGATTGTCTATACCTGTGTTTTCGTAGTTTTCAGTACAGTAATTAACATTACCAATGCTTCATCACTACGGAATCCACAACTCTACTGTTATTCTACATTTCTGTCCACACGAATGTTACTTCGTTTCACGGTTTGTTCAAATTCTAAATCTGATCACGGTTGACGGATACTCTGGTTGCCTGATAGTCCATGGTGTCGTCCCTGTCTGTAGTCTGTACTGGATATGCCACATGCCTTTCTGTGAAACCAAAATGACAGCACAGTGAAGCGTAATCATGACAACTTGATCTGAATATTCTGTAAATGCAGAAACGTTCGCGGTGGTTTAATGTTCGAGGTTTTCGCGGTGGCCGCTTCACCGCAAACTTAAAGCCACCGCGAACATTTTCATGGTAGTAAGAGACTACAGTTCAGGGTGCTACCGCGAACTTAAAACCACCGCGAACTTAAATGCATTTACAATAATGCTTTGTAATGCTTGATATCTTTTAAGTGTGCGACAGAGATGCACTCAATACAAATAAAATATGACTTGAAGTAACAAAAAAACACCAAACATGATATCAAATGATTGTCGTGGTCATTACATTATATTTACCTTGGTACTCCCTCCACGCGTAGACAAGCACAGCCAGGATTGACCCGAAGGCGATCACAGAGGACATAGAGATGCCAGCAATCACCCCTACACTTAGTCCCGGTTTGGCTGAGAGTGAAATGGAACATTTACAGTGCTCAGTAACTGGTACGGGCGTATCTGGGACTATAAGTAACATTTGACTTGATGCGCACATTTGATACTGATAGATATTAATATCCAGTTTTGTCTGAGCAATATACTAGTATTAAATGTGTTTGGGGGATATGCAAGTTGCTACAAACGGCGAGCAAAATACAGTTATGTGTAGAAGGTGTCTGTGTACTTATTTTCACTGATACACAGGAAGGACATGGTACACACTAGGTGATAGTAGCATTTGATAAAATGTCATAAACAGTCATACCTCAAACGAGTTTCTAGATGATGATAGACGGTCCCTACCTAAACACTTGCTACAAATGCTGGTATCAGGTGCACTGTCACACACACCACACTCTAGACAGTTACTAAGGACGGGCTCCCATTCATAACCAGGAGGACAGTTGTAGACAGGGCCAGGCGTCGGTTGTTCATTCGTGGTAGCATCTACGAAAGTCAAATGGCATAATGAAAGAACATGATAAACAGCATCTATGACATTATCTGTCTTCTTTTTGCTTTGTTACTTTTTTCGAGGGGGCACAGATTAACCCAACATTTTTTCAAGTTCATGAGCATAGCAAGACGTTTGTAGCTGCCAAGGCCAATGTCAAATTTGACTCAAAAACATCTGTCCTGGGTACCATACTCGGTAGTCACTGATCGCTTGTTTGATGGTACCCAGGCTATAGCCTATCACTTGCACTGGAGATCACTGATTCTGTGCCTATTGCTAATCATGTTATAAAATGATGTGTATAGTTCCCTAGCACTAGATGGGCAAATACTAAGAATACGATAAACAGCTGTAAAGCGATATTCGATACTATGGAAAGCCAATTACCTCCGCAAGATCCACAGATGGGAGTGGCGGGAAAATCTTTGCACACGTCACAAGATACGCAGTCTCTGACGACTGTGTCCCAAACATGGTCTATGGGACAGGTGGTTGTTGCTATGGCGACAGTCGCCATGAATACATATAGTGCAGCGGTGGATGGTACAACACCTCTCATGTTGTCCTTCTCGGCTCCTACAGTCTGTTTCCAAATTCTAAATAGAAATGAAGATAACTCAACCTGAGCTGACAACAACAGAAAGCATGTTGCATGGTATAATTACGGATTGTACACCTCATATTTCTAAGGCGGTCTTCTTTTCAAAACCGTCATTGAATAACTGTTCATTTTTTTGGCTGACGATGTGTCCTATAAACTTTATAATACATGACTGTATATTGCATCAGCCACACTATAGCCACAGCAGCATACAAAGGTCATAATCAGGTATAGGGGAATCCCCGTGCCCAGCTGACTGCTGTCACGTAGGCAGTAGAACTTTTCAAACCTATCGCCGTGTATATCAAATTATTTCTGACACGGTATGCAAGGTTGCAAATTAAAAGTCATATATTATCTACGCTAATCTAAGAATTATTGTGACATTTCTTACTAGGAAAACTCTCGAGATTATATGAGTTTATACTCACTCAACAGGTACCTATGCTTTCACAATGGTTTGCCACGACCGTGCTCGATCAGTCAGCCAGTCAAAAAGGGCGAACTTTAATCAAACCTGGCCCGCATGCGCATTGATTCAATAGGCCATGTTGATTTTGTTGGATGACGGCGCGCGCACCGATTTTCGGCCATTTCCAAGATGAATAAAAGGGTTTTCAAGCATACTGTAAAGCAACTATATGCCGTGGATTGAAAAAACAAATATCGGGAAACGGATACTAAATATTCCAAGGTGAAAGAACCCAAAATGAAGAACCGATTGTTCGGTGTATACTTTATTCTGTGTGTTCAGTGACATGTTCAACCTTCCTAACCACTTAGATTTCATAATGAAGGCAACTTCTTTTTTTGTCAAACTTATTTTAGTCGCTCGCTCGCTTTAGTTTTTTGGCCCCAGAAGATGCCATCCATATAATCAAATCAACATGGCCTAAATGCACGTAACATAGGTTTGTGCCTCTTGCGATTGCGCAAGTTATTTGCAACTGACAGTAAGGAAGGGAAATGGTTACTGATATGCTGCTAACGTTATTCGTTTAAGGTCCTAGTCTTTGATTGATAAATGTTTGCTTCCAAACTGCTTAACTTTCTTTATTATTACTTGAATGAATAAATGTAGCCTAGGTACCATCTGATTACTACCGGGCTCCTTACAATCGCTGCCTTATTTTTCAGGGCGTTGAGTGTAAAAAGCCCCGGTAGTAATCGGATGATACCCAGATTAGAATAAATGCAGATGAGTCAAATCAGTTTATTGTTACTTTATTTTTCGTCACTTTTGAACATTTTAAAACTGCAATATTTCAATATGAGCAAGACAGACAGAGAAAGGAAGTATTAGATAATGCAAGTGTTGCGGATGGCCTAATAATTTCAAACAGGCACAAAAAGCTGGAAAACGTGGAAAATTTAAAGAAAAAGCAATTCACAGATATTAGCTAACACACCCTAAAAGCCTTAAAGCTTGAAACCTCATACTACGTAGATATGATGGGAGTAGTAGCTATACTATATATACACTGTCCTTGGCCAACAACAAAATGGAACATTGTTAAAACATACATACGGCTCAAATTCCATTCAGACTCGAAACAGTTCATCCAAGAATACCAAACAGTAAGAAATGTTTACTTTTTCTAAAACTAGTTTGTATATGACTTGTGCCACATATACAGTAACCCTATAAGAATATATGTCTAACGTTATAGACATTTACTAGATATCCATGTAATGACTTTCAGAAGACACATGTTCCACTTCAATATTTCAATAAGAGAGAAACAGACAGAGAGATGGAGTGGTGAGAGATACTTCATTCCTTGAGGTTAGCTCGAGGTAATAAACATCTCTTAAGGTGGTATACGTATAACTTGGGGCACTGGTGCGGCACTGTGGGTTCCGTTCACTTCGGCAATGTTTTGTTATTTTCGCCGATTTTTTTTATAATTTAGATATTATTGCGTAATACGTAAAGGTATGACTTAAGAGACAACAAAATACACAAAACGTAAGAAAACTCGTTCTTCATATCTGAAATTCATTGAGTCATCTACGAACCCCGCAGTGAAGCACCGGTGCCCCAGGTGCAATGAGATACCACCTTTGTGCATACCGCATACACCACATCCTTACTAGTGTGCTACACAACAGTAACTCGTTCGAGTATTTGGCCGCCAGCATGACCAGGTGATATTTCACGGCCGGCCGTTTCTTGTATCGGCATCTTCAGTTTCTCGTCACCTGTGGCAATTAAACGGAAATATCATATAGTCATCAATGTAAACCGCGTTGATTAGCTTTTCCAAACGGTTTTAAATCATTGCGCTCAGCATTGGCATCGTCTGTTGGCTCTTTACTTTGGATAGAATAGCAAGGCCCACTTTGTTTCATAACATGTCATATAATATGTATTCCACAAATTACAAACATCAACACTTTGGTGTTCAGCCATGAATATTCATTCGTCACCTTACATATATGTATATTGGTCACATCTTAAGAATGGCTGGTACACTTTGATTGGTCTATAGACTCTACATTAACCAATTTTTAGGTTGAGACAAAGTATCGTGAGATTTTCCTTACATTAAATGGAACGATAATGCTTAAGAATACAAGTCCTGCTACTTATACATACCTCTAATTACCTTCGCCAAGAAGGTTGTGATGTGGTAGCGTCTGTATCAGTGTAGCGGTGTAACGTTAAGGGTGTTGTGTGTGGTGGTGTACCTGTGTCTGTGGTTTAACAGCATATCCAGAAGCTATGAATGGATTAATATGGAATTTCATTTGTAGTTTAGTCTATCAAAAAAATGGTTAGAACTTAGACCCTTGGCGGCTTCTCTTGGTACTGAGGGGAAACTATGCACTAACTCATTAGTAAAAGGTGGTGAATGAATGTTACCGACGCCTATAAACTTTCAAGCTCATTTCTACATATGTGCAATATGTAAAAATGAGCTTGAAAGTTTATAGGCGTCGGTAACATTCATTCTGGATCGAACTTGAACGGTGATTTCAAAACTTGGACTGTCTTGGTAATTCTAAGCTATATATCATAAGAGAATTATGTGTTGGTATGGTCAAACTCTTGTTTGATACATACAATGACAAATGCCTACCTTTTCCTGCATGCTTCTTGTACCAGAGAGCAGCAACGACGAAACAAGCAATGCCCAGGACCGACGCCCCCAAGCCGACAGCCGATCCCAAGTGACGATACGGAGTGTCTTTCACTGAAACTAGGTTCAAAGCAAAGTTTTGTCCAATATCACGAAACAGACTTATCTTATCATTCTGGTCGGAAACAAAGAAGTGTAGTTTACGTGTAGTATTGTGCGATATGATAGTATCATCAGTGAGTCTTGTTATAGCTTCTATAAAATTTTCGGTATAAATCCACATATAACTGATTCGTAAACTTCATATACATACTTACACAATGAATTGGCATGGAAAACGTATTTTACAATGGTATCAAACCAATGTTGACATTACCAGTGTGACAGTAGGGGCAAATAGAAGTGTTCGGTGCGTTGTCACAAACGCTGCAGGCTTGGCAGTCCTCTAGGAACTGGTTCCATCCGAACCCAGCCGGACACAAGTGGATGTGTTCACTAGTGCGTGGTTTCCCCGCGGTCGTGCCTATTGAGACGACAAATCGCATTGTAATTAAACTAGAGTTCCACGAACACAGAATGCCTGCTTTTGAGACCTTATAAATTATGATGTTCCTGTCCTACTGTAAATATAACTGGATTAAAGACTTCATGATCACGATTTTGGGCCCCCTGATGGCCTTCCTTAGTACTGCAGCAGGACTTCCGGTTTTTGTATCTTTTGTTCTATACAAGCTTTGGTCTTGCTTTATGGGCGACTGATACTAGCTCGTGATGTCAGGAAGACGTGGGGCGATCCTCTGGCAATTTGTTTTGAAACTGCAGAAGCATTTTAGGTAAAATATTTTAAAGAGGATAGATGAACAAAGGACCAACGAATTTCCATGATATTATCAATATGAGTACAAAAAAGAAATGAAACTCACCAGATTGGGGCAGGTCAGAACAGATCGACGTATTGGGCGCCGTGTCGCACAGGGTGTACGGCAGACAGTCCTCCAGTTGTGGGTCCCATCCGAAGCCGCTTGGGCAGATGGGAGGGGCAGGCGTGGTCGAGGTGGCAGCCATCTTGATAACAGCCTCGCACATAACAACCAAAAAGATTGGTTTCACGGTCGTCATGGCTTTTTTCTTGCCCTTTGCTTTTTCGCCGTTTGCTTGTCGATATAAATAAACATGCCATTAATCATAAATAAAAGCGGTTCTAGGAAAGTTGATGCGCAAATCGTTTGACAGATAGCTTGAAACTGTTGTAACAAAAGGTGTTTTGTATTGTAACAATTTCTAATCGCATTAAATCGAAAAGAGATCATACTGGTATCATAGGTACTGAAAACACCAAAAGCTTAATTTGGGTACAATCAAGAATCAGAGTTACTTTGAGTTGAGAAGCCATCGTGCTATATGTCCAAATTACGTCCCCTGATAGATACCATGACATACTTGATACTTGTTTCCGCGGACAAGATAAAAACTGCCACTGGAAACTGTCTAGCTAGGGCTGACGTCAGAGTTGCGTTGCGTAGTGGAGTGCGCAAAATGGGAATTTTCAGTGCCACTTAAAATCCTTGAAAATCCCTCTTTTCCTCGACACTTTTTGCCCAATCTGGAGACGTTTTGAGTTAGTAGGCGCAGGTAGGGTCTAAGCTTTCCTGTTTTGGTCAAAATTTTAGCAGTTTAGTTGGTGTAAGGACGTGGCCGACCATCCCTGACTCGAGGGTGATTGAGGAGGATGTTGGCCTAGTCATATATTTGTTAGTCTTTTTTAAGCCTTCATTCAGTGTATTTTGGTAGTTTGGGTTAGTCTTTTTTAAGCCTTCATTCAGTGTATTTTAACATGCTTTCCTATGGACAGCCCTAACACCGATGTCTACCGACTACCTCGCAGGTACGAGGTGTGCACAATTGTAATTCCTGCCTAAGACGCAAGAGGGGCAAAAGGGGATTTCCCCTCGTCACACGTGCACATGACCTGGAATAGTGGGTGTCACTATTGCCTTATCTTACGTTTGCAGTACAAAAATGCATGGACTCCCAAATACATTACCAAACAAGGATGAGATGGGCGTCGGCCTCTTTTTGTTAAGTGTGGCGGCCGGGATTCTTTAACGTACTCGAAGTGTGGCTCCCCTGAACAACTGGGTCTCCATTTTAACGTCCTATTTGAGTGACGTCCCAAGCCAAAGTTAGGTACTCATGTACACCTGAGTTGAGTGTGGAAAGTGCCTTTCCCAAGGGCACAACATCGGATCGGTCAGGGATTCGAACTAAGTACCTCTAGGTAGTGACAACCACCCTAACCACAATGCCACCTTGTCACCTCGCCACAAGGCCAACGGTGCCACCGTCTGTGCCACCAACATACTATTATGGGTGATTTAGATTTTTTGTTAGTGGGAGGGGTGCTTGTCAAACATCCTTGGTCTAATTCACCGCTCTCACCCTTATTAGTTGCAAGGAAACCAATCTACTTCTTACGCTGCATGCTCGGGAGAGGATAGGCACACCAATGTGTATAGTGGATAAGCATTAGATATTGCCGAAAGTCACAGATTGTTCAACTTACTGTTCTTTGCAAATTTGATGATCGCCCTAGGTCGGTAAGTCGATTCCGCCTTGCCTTTGTCCGTTGTGGCATCTGCAACCCGGGGAAATCCTTGCACGCGCCAGGCATTTAAACAGCCGGCATGTTTCACGTGCTAAGGCATAGACATGGGCGTGTACCAAATCCGTGACTGTGATTGGTCAAAGGGGCGCTGTCGCTGTTACAACATCGCAAGCCTTTAAATTACTGGGGCTGCTAGGCCTCTGATTCATATAAAAGTATATAGCTATATCTATATATCTATAAATAGGTAGATAGATAGACATATAGATAGATAGATAGGTAGGTATATAGAGATAGGGGGAGGGAGAGAGAGAAATTCAGGGAATCCTGGATTTTACAAGGTTCTCATTTTGTGAAACTATATGTGTATCAGTACTATCACGAAGAGCATGTGGTAATGGCGCTGAAGTCAGACTTACGAGCACGCATTCAACATTGGTGTGACGCCCCGGTCATACATGCCATGGCATTGCGGGCATGCGGTGATCATGAGGCCGACGCACAGAGCCGGGGTTGGCTGTATCAAAGGAGATGACGACATCCTACCTGTACATGGCAAGTTGCCAACACACATGTACTCTCTGGTCTACCAGGCTGAGTCATTGTGCGATTTTGTCAATTGTTGTAAGAGGGCGTGCATTTCCGCCCATTTCCGCAAGGCACATGTGTGTATGTGTGTCTGTCTGTCTGTGTGTGTTTGTTCTTCCAGATTTTTGTAGTCAGCATAAAACAAGAACCTCTTGATGGATTACAACGATATTTTGCATGTAGGTAGGTGTTGGGAAAACGAAGGTTAAATGTTGATTTGAGTCCCCTAGTATGTGACCTTGGTACTGCAGTAAAACTTCCCTTTTTTTAAATCTTTTGTCCTGGACATGCTATGGTCGCCATTTTTGGTTACTGATAACTTGTGATGTAAGGAAGAAGCGATGTCTCTTTCGGCCCCGGACCCCCTGCAGCTTGTTCTGGAGCTGGAGGGGCGTCAAAATCTTCCAAGGATTGGATTGTCAAGATTGTGTCAAGATAAGTTTATGGTGTACATAACCAATCATAGATTATGCAGATGTGAAAGTCATTTGCATAATCAGAATATTTTATGGCGATATGTGGTATCCGAACTCTTGTTTATATTGATTTTTTAAAATCCTATATAACGTTATAAGGGTAGATGACCATTTTTTGTCCATAATCAACTTCCGGAATTTAGCGTAATACGAAGGTTGTTGCCTTTAATTTAGCGTAAAACATTTTTCCATCCAGAGCCTCGGCAACACTGCAGCTCATTTTAAATACCACATAACTAGCCAGTGGCCCTGATCGTATCGTCAATTCAAGGTCATTATCATGTTCTTGGTCACCCTAAAGACCACACCCTCAAGCCCTCAAAGTAATAACAGACGAAACATGCGAAGTCACACAGTATCAAATAAATTAATAGATTAATTATAAATTTTGTCCCCACCGAGCTGTTAAAGACCAGGTTCCAGTATATAGATGTTTACACTCAGCAACCTAACCACAGATGACAACAACAACAACAACAAAACTTCACAAACACATACAAGTTGTCACGACAAAGGGACTTCAAAAACGGGGTGTCTACCTAGTCTCTCCTTTTACACGTATTGCGGTCAAACCTACACTTTATTTGTCCACCCAATGTCGCATGCCATTAGTGTATAGGCATGTTTTGACCTTTTGGAACTGAAGAGTGTTGCCTGGGGCAAAACAAATTTGATCTGTGAACACAACCCCCCTCCCCCATGTATAACTTACCGTTTGTAGTGTTATTACATGGTTAATGTGTATGAACTCTTTATTAGCCTTACCTACAACCTGAAGGGACTTTAGAGTGCACAGCATATCGCACATAACTCAATAGACAACCTGTATCACCAGTCTTGTGGTGGACAAAGCAAGTTGTAACTAGACAACACGCCGCCATCTTTAGGGAACACACATTATCCATAGGGGGAGGGTTGGCGCTTATATGGGGAGGTCCATGTATGGCACTTTTGGAATGAAGGGAGGGTCGTTTGATATACTTTCGTCCTTGGTAAGGGTCATGTAGATGTTTTGAACGATATTTTCTCCTCACCACCCACTCCTTCATTAGATAACGTACTGTCCCTTACTCGTCACGGGACACACCTGTAGACAACACAAGTAACACGGACGACAAGCACAGAATTGACAGTGGCGACAACATTCTACCTGTACGGCACAGGTGTTTTTAAAGAGCTCGTCACGTCAGGTACGTCTTGTGATTGTTATTATGTCAGAGTGAGCTACGTTCAACTTCGGCCGTTATTTGTTTGATACTTCGAGGAAACCCGGAAGTCTGTTACAACTTCGTGGTAACGATTCCAGAATCATTCTATTGATACTGAATGGAACATCTGTTGTAAAAAGACAGTCACCACAAAGAGCAGTCATCGTTTGTGCCCAGCCTTTTCTATGGTATGTTGTGTATGAAGCAATAATCAGAAATTCACCGACCAGGTCTAAAATCGGGAACTTGGGCAAAGTCCTGGACCAAAGGTCTGTAGTTGTGTCATCGATGTGATCATGTTGTCACAACGTTATTCAAGTAAATTACATTAACTACGGCATGTTTTGTTATACACAAGGTTTTAACCGAACGCTTTACTTCTAAAACCGTAATCCTATCGTTATTTGGGGATGTAAAACTGACTAAAAACGGGATCTTCTGTGATATAAACAGTCTCGTCTGTTGTGTATGTTGCCAAAACAGGGAGGAGCATAGTTTATGGGTTACCCTTAGGTCATTGACCCTAACTGGACATTGTGTTGCACATTGTATCTGACTTACGCTTCGCTGGAAAACAGTTCAGAATTTAGAGTATTCAAGCATAACGTCCTTCAGGTAGAATACCCACTATCTAGCTAATGACTGTAACGTTACAGTACTTACACATTACTTTACCATTTTCCCCTTTTTTTAGTTCGAATTCTAAGCAGAACTATTCTATAGAATGTTACGCGGAAGCAGAACGCTCTTTTACAGAATTCTATAGAATATCAAATAGAACCATTTTCCACTTCAACACTCTGTTGTCGTTTTACCTCACATTCTTTCGCGATGGTTATAAGTCTTTTGTGATCCGCCCTATATTTCTGAAAACCTTGCTTTGTTGTATCGCTTTGAATTTAAGCGGCAGATATCGGTCTTTTGTCCCGTGAATAGTTTCATCAGGTTTCAATGGTAGGTAATGTATGGATGTCTTTTCAGGCCATGAGAAAGGTAACGTTTGGTTAGGAGTTCTCAAACGGCAGCTATCCGGAATTTTGACTCAATGTTTTTGCCGGTTAATACTAGTATCGTTTGGGTTGGTGTATTTCCGCAGTCACGTTGTTTGAGTGACAGCTAGTGAGTGGGAAGATCTTCACAAAGGTGACAGAAAGTACAGGTCAGATGCGGTAAAACTAGTCCTTTATCAGACATGGAAGAGGCTACTAACGTACGGATAGGTATTGTTTGGGGGTCTTTCTGTTTGCCTTTTGGCGGTTGTATATTTCCGTATGCACAGGTTTTTCTTAAGAATAGCCCTTTTTTCCTGGGTATTGTGTTGCTAAGTAACTGTTCATGATGTTGTGACTACAGCTCGGCGACAGTAAGATGACGTGGAAGAGGAGTACGCTAGGAGGCGTGTTGTTCGTGGCCCTGGCGTGCCTGTCCTATCTACTCGGCACCATGTACGTGGTGACTCCGTGGTTCCCCCTCATGTTGGTACGGCCTGTCTGGTACAGATGGGTGGTGGACCATCTTGTCGCATGGTACTGGATGTTCTTAGTGGTGAGTAGTGTTCATGATACACCAAATATCAATTACGTACTCAAGCAACTGGATATGATTTTGAAACGGTCAGACTTTCAGGACGAATCTACTGCCTTTCGTCAGTAACACTAAAGAGGTCTCGTTGAAGAGCAGGTTTATATATCCTAACTATGAATTGATATGCAAAAGAAATATAGTTGAAGAACCGGTTTTTCAAGTTCAAGTTTCAAGTTTATTTATTTTACCAGGGAATACCTCAGATCCATTGATCTGATTTTCAGGTATCCCTGGACACACATTAAAAATTACATGACACAGTTTAAACCCAACAATATACAAATAACGTTGCAAACATTTACATGTACAAAACAGTTTCAGTATAGGCACATCGGCAGTCATCTACAGTCCGTTTTTAAATGCTGACGTTGACGTGTGTTTCCGCTGATCAGCAGCAAGACTATTCCACAGGACAGGCCCTAGGTACTGCAGGCTGCCCTTGAAGGTTTCCACATGTGCTTTTGGAGTGTCCAGCATGTGAGGGTCGAAGTTGTAGAGCTGTTTCGTAGCAGTGCGAGTACGAACTCTAAGCACTGGGGGCGACAGCCATTTGAACATTTCTGTCATGTAGGCAGGTGCCTTGTGGCGAACTGCCTTGTGTACAGTTTTTATATCCTAGCTATGAACTAATGTGCAAAAGATGGAAAGACAATTTTAGTAGTCCAAAGAAAATCATATCCATTTGCTTGAGTAATTGCTATTTGGCGTATCTTTTTTATTTGGATGACCTACATCAATGATAGTTAGGCTTGCCATCAAGTTTTGCTGAAAATTTCCTCAGCTTTTTGTTTTGTTTCATTGTTGCCTCAATTAGTCATATTGTATCGTGTGGCATTGTAATAATTGATGTAAATATTTCTCATTGTTTCACAGGCACTACTAGGTGGGTTCTTCTTTCGTTTTGTGGCTTAATTGGTCAACAGGAAGTTTGGTAAGAACGATTGCTAAGGTATGGATGGAAACCGGTGTTAGTATCCACTTTAATTCCCAATCTAAAAGTTAACACTGTAAGTGCCCTTGCTATAATCGTCAACAAATCAAGACCCTGAGAATAGTCAATGTTTTCCTGAAAGTGTATAGAAAATTAAGACTGATACGCTCGGCTATGTGTTTCTCTTGGTGAGTGGACTTTCAAATGGCATCCGACATTGTTCATCAGCTCAGAATAGGGTCGTCACGTGACCTTGAAGTCAAAAGCTTTTCGTAAATACAATACTAAACCACCCAACCTGCTACATAAAGTCGGAGTAACAAAATTAAAGATAAGTAGACATAACGTTGTTCAGATAACACACTCCTGTCATATTTACCGTATGTACAGAGATGGTGTATGGTATAAAGGTGCGAATAACAGGAGACAGCATCAACCCGGGAGAGAGAACCCTCCTGATCATGAACCACCGGACACGGCTGGACTGGATGTTCCTTTGGATGTACCTCATCCGCAGGGGACAGCTGTCTAAGGAGAAGATCATCCTCAAGAACGAACTGAGGAAGATTCCCGGGGCAGGTTAGCGGGCGTTTAAAATTTGGTATTCTTTCACTGGTGTTGGTAGCGTGCAAAGATCACCTGCACTAAATTATGCATGCCGGCTGCCTGAAAAGTAGATTTTATGTTACGGACACTGTTAAGAAAGCATTTAATTTTTCTTAACATTTCAGAAATGGTAACCAATAGTGAAAAGATAGTACTATAGCCTTTTTAAGGCCGCAGGGCAGTGGGTTACTGTAAATGCAGAAATGTTCGCTGTGGATTAATGTTCGCGGTTTTCTCGGTGACCACTTTACCGCGATATCAAAACCACCGCGAACATTTTTCTATTGTGCTATTAGACTGCAGTCTATGGTGTAACCGCGAACTTAAATCCACCGCGAAAAGTCCTTTTTCTCGCTACCGCGAAATTAAATTCACGCGAACTTGAATGCATTTACAGTATTATTGACTGTGTCTAGAGCACGTATTGGGAGGCGGAGCCCAACCATATCCTTCCACCGCCTCTTACCTTCCCAGCCGAAGTCAGGTACCCATTATAGTATATAAGTAGAGTGAGGAAAGTCGTGTCAAGTGCCTGGGCGTTAGGTGCAGGTAGACACACACAATACCTATACAATCTTAGTACATGTTAGTGCATGGCTACTGGTGTTTGGACTGCCAGTGTTATTCCAATGTAACGTATGAAGTCTTGAAACAAGCTTATTTCATAAACATGCATTGTGTTGTTGCGGCCAGGTTGGGGCTTGGAGACCGCCTGCTTCCTCTTCATCACACGAAGATGGGAGGAGGACGAAAAGATTCTGAAGAAGATTCTGGACTATCTGTCGTCTATCGGACATAGGACACAACTGTTGCTGTTTCCCGAAGGCACGGACTTTACCGAACGCACGAGACAGCGAAGTGATGCGTACGCCGAGAAGAACAACCTTCTTAAGTACGACTATGTCCTGCATCCCAGAACCAAGGGATTCGTGTACATCGCAGAGAAGCTCATCAAAGGTAATGTGTACTTTGTATCTAAGTAGTTTAAGTAGTATCTACTGTCCCTTCGTACGGAGCGAGTTTTTGGCGACGCCTTAGGAGCGGATGCACTTTACTGAAAAAGTTCATGCTCTGTCATTTTGAAATGTTTTGTCGATATACGAATCAATCGATGTATTTTGAATATTTGTGATTGGGAATCATTGCCACTTATTTTTGTTTGTATCAGATAGCCCTGAAAAGACATTAGAGCACAGTCGTATGTATGACATTGCAACGCTTCTGATTCGGAATTGGTAGCAAGCAACTTAAGAATACATCTTATTGGTGAAACGTCATGTAAAGTTATCTTGCCAGGTTTTCTACTTTCAGTACGCTTCTCTGATCACTTCATAACAGATTTTTGCCAGGGAAGCGATCAAACCTTAGCTAACATAGGAAGGCAAATCTAACAAGGCAAATCTAATGTGTGTGGCGCGTTTGATTTCAGAGCACAATCTTGACGCCATCCATGACATCACAGTCGGCTATCCTGACGGGAAGGCCCAGACAGAGGCCGACTTGCTCGCCGGACGCTTCCCAGAGGAAGTTCACTTCCACGTACGGCGTCATCCCCTCAATACCCTCCCCACTACATCCGGGCAACTCGAGCAATGGTGCACCACCCTCTGGGCACAGAAGGAATTGCAGCTCAAGGAATTTTACCAGAGGAAAAAGTTTCCTGACACAAACGTGCTTGAAGGAGGAACACCTGGCGATCCTCTACAAGAACTGAAAATGAAAGTAGTCCTTTGGCTTTCAATACCTTTCTTCTTAACCGTCATCCTTGTAGTACCGTATCTGATGGTCACCTCAACATACTTCTTCATCTCAGCTGTCCTTATTTGTGCCTTCTACATCGCCCAGCGCGCGGTGTATGGTGGGGCAGAGCATTTTCAGATAGATTTGTACAACACTTTCCACAGAAAATGACAAGGCAGGGACTTAGTCGGAAAACAGTTTTATTGTAATTTGAGTATCATGTTTAGAACGTCTGACAACGTTCTGACACATGTTTGCAAGTTATACGTAAATCAAGATGTTTATGAGTGTGTGTTACTATATCTATGTACACAGTCACTACTGATGCATTCACTAGTCCAGTAAATACAAAATGGTGGAAGGGTATAGTTGTAACTAAGTAGTTCTAGTCATCATAGTAAACTTACCGCAAATTACCTCACAAGTGCACAATGGTGTGTAAAGTAGAAAAATGTTTCAATATTGTTAAACTGTTTTGTTACAGAAAGTGCCATTTAGTGACAAAATGTGCCAACCCTTCACCTATTTACATTGTGATTGTCACTTCACTATATGGGTTGTATCCTTCTCATATTTGAAATTATTTGAGTTTGATTAAAAGTAACTTCTCGAAATAATATTCACGTTCCTTCAATACTCATTGCGAATTCATTTTCATGGTTCTCATATGTACTTGTTTGTGAGTTGGGTTAGGGCTGGGGTTGGTTTCTTGCTTGACTCTGACTTTGTACAACAAAACAGCCAAGTACAGAAGACTATGATGCATAATGAAATCACCGATGCCCAGAAGAAACTGTGAAAGATCAACTGATGTGAGACTGTTCTCCGCGCCAACACTTGCTGTATAGTGACAGATAAAGAATCAGGAATCATATCAGAATTATAAAAAAAGGCTTGAATCGTGGTCAAACAAAAATAGATTTTCGTTTCACGAAAATGTATTTATGCCTACCTTATCGGCCATTAAACATCAACATAAGACCCATAATCACTCCACGCTATCTTTTGGTGCGAGTACTAGAACTTTAATTGACTGGCATGAAAAATAAAACATGACAAATACATACTATGTTCAGATTCGAAATGAAAAAATCATTGCTCAAATTGTTACACCTGACATATACCATCTTTTCACTCATTTTGTTTCTTAAAATATTTTTAACATACTAGAAATATCCTAATCTACAATTTGTCACAATTTTTTCTACCCGCCAGTACAAACGTTCTAGTTATGCTAGGATAGTAATAGTAAGATAACTTGGTAACATTTTGCGAAATAACCGAGTAAAGGTAGCTTGAAACATCAAAGCTATAACAATAGGAAGTACAAACGTTCTAGTTATACTACAATAACAATGAACTTGGTAAGATCTTGCGATATAAAAGAGTATAGTAGCCTGAACAAAACATCAGCGCTTAATCCCCATAGGAAGTATAAACGTTCTAGTTATACTGCCGTAACAATGGACTTGGTAAGATCTTGTGATATAGCAGAGTATCGTATCTTGAACAAATTATAACGCTATAACCATAGGAAGTACAAACGTTCTAGTTGTACTGCCTTAACAAAAAACGTGGTAAGATCTTACAATATAATTGAGTATTGTATCTTGAACAAAATTCAACACTGTAACCATATGTAGTTCTAGTTGTACTATCGAACCATGAGCTTGGTAATACCTTGCGATATAACGGATTATCCTAGTTTGAAAACAACAAAACTATGGGCATACATGCCTAATAATCTTCTTTAGTTGAGGTGTATCTAGCAACGACTATTTACTAACAGAATATTAAAGTAAATATCCTTATGGCAGGTTCCCATGTTGCAACACATATTGCAATAACCATTAATTATGTAGAACCTACAGGGCAGCACACCACAGTACTATTACAAAATTAACATAACTTGGGAATTGCCATACAAGGAACTAAGAACTTACTTCGTTATCTCTTAACATAGCAAGCAACTCGAGAAATTAATACACAAGTCGTATTCCTAAGCAAACTTATAGACTAGTGCCACTATCCTTAAAGCAAGCACCTAACATAGCAACACATTTTTGTACATGTCGGGCATGTAGAAAAAACAGGGCAACTCACCACTGTAATATTAGTCTCGCGTATACCCTAACATCAATCAACGAACTCATACCCAATCGACTCCGCCCTCATTCTTTTAAATGCGTATATATTTCTTAAACGCATCAGATGACCATCTTCCCAGGCGTTGTATGGTGTCATCGGGAACACCTTGTATTGCAGCTTGAGTTGCTGCCCCAATACGGAAAGAATGTGACGTATATTTGTGCGGGTCTAGATTGGCTTGTACTACGCAAGCCTTGAGGACTTTGGTAAAGTGATCACTACTGACTGGAGAACCATTTGAGCTGGTGAAAAGGCATCCCGATTTACCCCCACGCCTCAGGAGAAAACGCTCAAGGCTGCTCACTGGGCAGTACTTACAGCCCGGCTGTGCTATCATGGAAAGGGTCGCTGGAGTAGACGTCTTGCTATGCTTATATGTCTTGAATTGAACTTTGATATATGAAGTTGCTCCACTTTGATCTGGTACTGCAGCAATATCATCCAGGTTCAAAGTGTGTTGAGAGGTGTTAGTTATTGTGACTTCTCCTAATCGCGCAAAAGAATAATACATGAACAAAAACATTGCTTCGAAAAGGCACTGATCATAATCCCTATTCACAATGTGCGGTACAATGTCACTCAATTTCTGGAGGATTGTGGGTGTTATGGGCAGCCTACTATCCGGGACATGGTGTTTCTGAATTGAATGCACCAGTTTTCGAATGAGGAACGTCGAAGTAGGATCTGGGAGATTGTGAAGCTTGTGCATGAAGCTTATGGCCGAGAGCTTAGACGTTATTGAGGATGGAGCGAACCCTTCTTGGTGCAAAAAAGTAGCAAACTGGCCAATAAGCATTTCAGGAATAGGCAAGTGTACCAAAAGCTGACCATGAACTGATAAGGTGAAACGACGAAAATGTTGCCATGCCAAACGATAAGCAGTTACCGTAGCTGGGGCCAAAGAACAAAACAACAATTTGTTTACATCATGATTAAGTTGCTCGGCTGTAGAGATGGTGGAATGTGCGTTGGAAACTGATTCATATGAGGGAACCTCCGTCGAAACGTGTCGATCTGAAAACGAGATAAACAGTCAGCCATTTCGTTCCTTTTCCCAGGGATATGCACTGCCTTACATAATATGTTCCTTTGCAAACTGATCAAGACAAAATTGCGTACCAATGGCATGATTAAAGGGTTCCTGGAAGTCTGTCTGTTAATGATATACACTAAGGCTTGATTGTCTGTGTGTAGCATGATACTACGATTTGACCATTCTTGTCCCCAAATATGGAGAGCCAGGACGATGGGATAAAACTCCAAAATAGTAATATTCGTGGATCTCATCTCCTGTGGCCATGCTCCATAAAACCATGCAGTTCCATACGTCGCACCATAACCCAACGATCCAGCTGCATCAGTATATAAATTCAAGTTTGTGTCATGTAAAAAATGCTCATCAATGAAAAAAGACTTGCCGTTGAAATGTTCTAGGAATTGCTTCCACATACGTAAATCCTGCCGTACCCCTATGTCAATATTTATCAGAGTATCTCCAGGTTGCTTTGCTTTAGTTAAATCTATGAGACGCCTCAAAAAGGCCCGGCCCGGAGAAACTACCTGGCAAACATGGTTTAGTAATCCTATCAATGATTGAATTTGTTTCAGGGAAGCTGATGAAAAAAGTAGGAATTCTTGAATGGTAACCTTACATTTCTGCAGTTTGTCAAGGGGCAGACGTGCCTCCATTTTAATTGTGTCTAATTCAATACCCAGAAAGGTCATTGTTGTATCAGGGTGAAAAGTTTTTTCCTCTGCTAAAGGGACCCCAACCTCCTGACACATATTACTGAATAACTCAAGATCCCGTTCGCAGGATGAGTAAGTGCTATTAGCAAAGAGGAAATCATCTATGATATGAGTGGGATAACGTATATTCAGCTTCCTTACTGCTATCCATTCGAGTGCAGTGCTAACTGCTTCAAAAATGGCACAAGATGTAGAACATCCCATTGGCAAACACCTATCGTAGTAATAACCATCGTTAAGGTAAAACCCCAATAGGTGATGATCATTTGGGTGCACAGGAATTATACGAAAGGCGGATTGAATATCAGTCTTTGCTAGAAAACAACCCGGGCCTAGCGTTTTGATATGTTTGATAGCCGAATCAATGTTAGCATAAGAAACCGAAGAAAATTCCCTTGGTATTCCCTCATTTACTGCGCTGCCAATCGGGTGAGATAAATCATGTATAATCCGGTACTTACCAGGAGTCTTTTTTGGCACCGCATAAATTGGGGATAAGAAAAGGTTATGAAAAGGTGCTGTCTTGAACGGTCCTGCAATTTTTCCTGTCTCCAGTTCAGATTGAATTCTTTCCTGAATGATTGGGAATTGTGACGAACTGGGCAAGCTTACCTTTTGTTTCGAACGGAATCTTGGACCAAAATAATCTAAGGGAAAACCAACAGAAAAACCGTGAATTAAATAGTCTTTCTCCTGTTCTGTATATCCATCTAGAAAAAAGGCTAGTTTGTTAACGTTTACGGGGGTTGGTATTCCTGTTCTGGCTATTACGCGGGCAGTTGAAGTTTTTGTGTGCTCCTGAGCATGTTGGGCATGCGTGCTTGTATGGGCAACTTGCCGCGAAGCAGTTTGATGCAGCTGAATGGTATCGAAAGCAATAGCCCAACGGTAGACTGTTATTGCTTTGCTGTTGATTGGGTTTTGTTGTGAAAGAAGTTGGTTTGACATGACTGAATGCGTCCACATACAGCTGCATGTTCGGGACATCCCATGGGGTACTTGGGGATGCGTGCCTAAGCTGCCTAAAGAGAGCATCATACCTACTCCATTGTGCGCCCCGCTCTGCCAAGGAGCGAATCAAGTGCGCATATGCGATCAGCTGAGGACTTCGCGCTAAGTGCTTTTGAATATATATGTAATGGTAAATAGAGAAAGCCATGGACCACTGTGATAAGGTGAGCGATTGCTTTGCCCTATCTTCCGCACTGTTAGCCAGCGTCAATGTGGGAGATCCCGCTAGAGTATCAAGGTTAACTGTGAATTGTTGACGAGGTCGTGCGTTAGGCAACAGCTGTTTGAGCTCAACGAATTTATCCTGCCAGATCTTATCCTTAATTCCATCAGATATACCCGTGTCTAACGGGAGGTGAACACCTGCTTCTAGTAAGCGGGTACCCATATCCTGATTGGCCAAGAGATCACCCAGTACTGACGCTGACCGAACCTGAGCGGAATTGTTACCTGCATAAGAGCTGATACCTGTACTCATAATGCTAGATGCTAGAGTAGCACCAAGTCCATCAGTCCGTGTAGGCAGGAGGGCTGGTGGTTGCAATCCGAATACAGAGTTTGTTGAGTATATGGGAATCGTGCTCGACGTAGTGGCTGTTAATGTTGACGTGACTTGTTGTAGTAGTCCTTGATTCGCCGCACTTGTAACGCTGGGTGAGCCTGCTGGTAGCACACCTAGCAGGCCAGTGCTGCTCACTGTTGTTGTTACAGTTGTGCTGACTGCTGATGTGTGAGGGACATTGTCCGCGTCCAGCTTATCTGCTAATCTAGTTGTTATCTTCTGGAGGTCATTCAACTGTTGCTGAAGCGACTTCAATGACAGTTTTTGTGGAGGGAGTCTAGGTGGTGCAGGGGGGGGGGGGGCAGTCCCACTGTCGGTCGTTGCTCTTGTATTAGGTCTCCTCCCATTGTTGTTTCCTGGGTGAGGGTTGTCTGTCACTCCCTGGTTCCCTTTCTTCTTTTTAGATCTTTCAGATGGTGGCATCGCTAATACTCCGAGCAGAATAATAATTAATCATTAAAAGAAATGCAAAATATATAGAAATTTCCTTGGACCAAGAGGCCATATAACCAGTGTATCTCTACAAAAATATGCGCTCGCGATACTATATATCAATAAATTCAATATAAATACTATAATCACATTAATAATAGTATAAATATTTCAGCTTAAGGTATAAATTGTTGAAACAATGATCCAGCTTAGATGTTAATAATACAAACATAACTTTACTCACTGGAATCCTTAGGCAGCTTACCATCAAGGATCCTTTCTGCCTTAGTGGCGGACTCTCACAACTCAATTATGACAAATCAAGGTAAGCACAGAACTACCAAAAAGGAAGTATGTCAACCTTCCTCCATGCACTGCAACACCCTAGATCCCTAACACTCAACAAGTCCACCCACCTTTGGGTCATGCTTCCTCTTAGGGAATTAAAATAATGAGAAAGACTGTGCGACAAAGTCACAACACCAAAATTAACCTGTGTTAACCCTCCTAGCAGGTCTAACAGGTAAAAATGTATACATAGACCCATAGTCACATCATCAGCATTAACCTGTGTTAACCCTCCTAGCGGGTCTAACAGGGAAAATATGTAGACATAATCTCATCACCAAAATTAACCTGCGTTAACCCTACTAGCGGGTCCAACAGGCAAACTATGTAGACATAATCACATCATAAAAAATAACCTGTGTTAACCCTCCTAGCAGGTCTAACAGGTAAATATGTAAGATAATGGTCTGTAGATCATACTGTCTCACAGCCAAGAATGTCAAATATCTCTCAAGCAAAATAATAATATTATAACTGTGTCAAATAATCACAGCCACCCTCCTATCAAATCATCCATGCCCAACATATCAGATAATAGTCTGTGAATCGCACCGAAATACAGCTAACAAGTCACACCATTGCACAAACTGGATCTAATGAACCTGATAAATACAGGGCAGCTTACCACTGTATTCTAAATTATCACGTGCACAAGAAAAATTAATAAATTCAATCCACCGCTTCCCCCTTTCCACAGGGCGTATCTAAAATACAGGGCAACTTACCACTGTAGTCCAAGCGACACCAGATGCCAGCCAGGGAAGGGTGGGAGGGCACAAAAGACACAAATACCAGTAATCTTCCTGACCAAACTGGTGTCCAAACTTCTCGATCTTAGGGGCGCTGTGAACTGGCTGAATTTTCGTATGCCAACCACATGGTTTTTCAGTGCGTTGATTGGCTAGAACGGAAACTTCTGCGAATGCTGATTGGCTGTTCTAAATAAACATTCAGTTTAGTGATTGACCCCTGTATCCCAAATCAGGAAACCCCTTGGGCCCTTACAAATTATATAAAGCCATACCAAATCCTACCAGGCCGTAACAAAACAAAATGACCGTCACGTCCGGCCTAAATTTTATTTTCGTTTCACGAAAATGTATTTATGCCTACCTTATCGGCCATTAAACATCAACATAAGACCCATAATCACTCCACGCTATCTTTTGGTGCGAGTACTAGAACTTTAATTGACTGGCATGAAAAATAAAACATGACAAATACATACTATGTTCAGATTCGAAATGAAAAAATCATTGCTCAAATTGTTACACCTGACATATACCATCTTTTCACTCATTTTGTTTCTTAAAATATTTTTAACATACTAGAAATATCCTAATCTACAATTTGTCACAATTTTTTCTACCCGCCAAGGGAGCGTTAGCGACAAAAAACCCCCCCAAATCGAGCCAATAGGCGAATAAAAAAAGGCCAGTAAGGTAGGCATAACACAAGGTAGGCATAAACAAATTATCTACAAGGGATGCAATCCAGTTCAAACATCACCTAAAAGGGGTTTGGGTGTAATACCAAACAGACATAACAATATATCTACAAAGATACATCAATCGCTACAGGGTAACTTACCACAGTAGGGATCAAACGTTAATCTAAGATATTTTAGGGAGATGGGCAGTGATTGCACCCCGAACGCTCCTGTAATATAAACAATGGCCGTGATCTGAAAGGTGAAGTCCGTCGGGAGCAAAATACTGGGGACAGTGTCTGTCTGCCAGTTTTGCATGCCTCCACAAGTAGAGATCTTTAACCTCGCATGCCTCTTTCCTTAGATCAGTCAGATACTTGACCAGTCCTTCATTGTAATGTATATGTCACAGTGGAGATCACGATCCAGGAGAATCGCCGATCCTCCTAGGAGAGATCGCGATCGGAGTTTCTCCTAGGAGAAATCCCGATCGCAATCTATACTAGGAGAATCGCCGATTCTACTAGTATAGATTGCGATCGGGATTTCTCCTAGGAGAAACTACGATAGATATAAGAAACAGATCCCGATCGCAATCTGTACTAGTAGAATCGGCGATTCTCCTAGTATAGATTGCGATCGGGATTTCTCCTAGGAGAAACTCCGATCCAAACTCAAACGATGCTAAGATGTATGAAACAGCAATAATTTTTTTGATAAACAATGATTTTATTCGGTATTAATGCAAACCTACTAACTCATTACTAACTACACTCAAGCCTACTTGTGTCACTTCTACAATGTTAACTTCACCGAAGACTATCACACTTGAGTCACTTCTGCAACTTTACTCAAGGTACACTATAGTATATAGCATCACTTTCATGGTAAATTTCATGGAGTATGTTTTCTGATAAAGTAATTTCTGATAAAGTAATTTCTTTTAAAGTAGTGGCAAAAATCTTATAATATGTGAAAGACACCTACAGGTGATCAAACAATGTGTCAGTATGCAAATTTCACGGCTTTGGAAGAACAATAACAACTGTAAAGTTGTCAAACAGGTGTCAAAAAATCATTCAAGCAGAGTTTCAAGATATTACTCACAATTTCACACCTATTGAGTACATTTCACTAGTCAGACTTGTACTCAATCATTTCACAGCTTTGGGAGAACAATAACCATTGTTAAGTGATCAACAGGTGTCAAAATATCAAGCAGAGTTTCAAGATATTACTAACAACTTCACACCTATTGAGTACATTCACTAGTCAGACGTGTATGGCATCAGTTCACAACTTTTGAAGTTAACATTGTAGAAGTACAGAAGTAGGCTTGAGTGTAGTTGGTAATGAGTTAGTAGGTTTGCATTTGAAACTGAATAAAATCATTGTTTATCAAAAAAATTATTGCTGTTTCATACATCTTAGCATCGTTTGAGTTTGGATCGGAGTTTCTCCTAGGAGAGATCCCGATTGCAATCTGTACTAGGAGAATCGCCAATTCTACTAGTACAGATTGCGATCTGTTTCCTATATCTATCGTAGTTTCTCCTAGGAGAAACTACGATCGCGATCTCTCCTAGGAGGATCGGCGATTCTCCTGGATCGTGATCTCCACTGTGACATATATATGGAGGATCGAAGACCCTAGCCAACGGTTCCCCCAAAATGATAATACGTGCTCCCGTACGTACCTTGACCAGTGAAGCCACGTTTAAGACTCTCAAGGCAGTTACCTCGGACGAATAAGAAGAAGAATAACAACTCAGTATGTCATTACAGCCCAGCTCCAAGTAAACCAAATCTGAGTCTGGCAGGCAACCGCTCTGCGCTAAACCGCCGATTCTATCCACATTACCACCCGACACCCACTTCCAAGACACCTCGCAATCTTTTAACCATAAATCTTGACTGAAAGCTCGTCCTGCTGCGGTATACCTTCTCTCGTGTACAAACCGCTCTAGTCTTCGGATGAAGGAGTGTCCTAGAATAAGGACTTTCGTTGTTGCGCTTGTACCTTCAGCCATGATAGAATTAGAAAAAACACCGACTCCAAAGATTTTCACAACAGCAAAAGATAGCACAGCAGAAAAATCCAATCTACAGGGCAGCACACCACAGATAGAAAGTACAAATAGAAGAAAACTCACCGCAATACTAGGGCTGTTCTGAGAGTCACCACACTAAAAAGACAGTGCACAAAAGACACAAATACCAGTAATCTTCCTGACCAAACTGGTGTCCAAACTTCTCGATCTTAGGGGCGCTGTGAACTGGCTGAATTTTCGTATGCCAACCACATGGTTTTTCAGTGCGTTGATTGGCTAGAACGGAAACTTCTGCGAATGCTGATTGGCTGTTCTAAATAAACATTCAGTTTAGTGATTGACCCCTGTATCCCAAATCAGGAAACCCCTTGGGCCCTTACAAATTATATAAAGCCATACCAAATCCTACCAGGCCGTAACAAAACAAAATGACCGTCACGTCCGGCCTAAATTTTTATTTTTCATAGTCAAATACGTTATATATATAGCAATCAGATAATATGCAAGACTGTATATGATCTCAATAAACATAAAATGCATATGGATAGTGCATTCTACGTAACACAGAGAACCGACATGTGGGGCCGCGTAGCACAGTGGCAGTGTATTCGGCCCGTGACCAAGAGGTCGCCGGTTCGAATCCGCCTGCCGTGTTGCCGGTCTTGTGCCCTTGGGAAACGCACTTTACACGACTTCCTCACTTTACTCAAGTGAAAAATGAGTCGTCCCTTGGATAGGACGTCAAATGGAGGTCCCGTGTATGGGGAGAGCCACACCCCGTGCACGTTAAAGAACCCCCACACGTGCGATGGTGCGGTGTGCGTTGGTGCAAATCCTTCTGTCGGGAATTGGTGATTCACTTCAAATCACCCGGATGGAGGCCTGGCGAACCTCTGTCTCGTATCAGCCTCATGGTGATTTACATCATTCACCCGGACGGGTGTGTCACCCCGTAAGGGGCGGTATAACCCGTCGTGTGCGAACATGTGCGAACATGTACAGGGTTAGCCCTAGATAATAGCCTACGGCTAGTTGGGCAGCCCTGGCTGTTTGTAAACAGCTGAACAAATAAATAAAAATAAATAAACCGACATACCGATGTATTCGTAGGGTTGTAAAAGCATCCGTAGGTTGTATTCGTCTTGCCATAGGTCTTGTTGAAAGCTGTGAGCTTTCCCAAGTCTGTCCAGTATCCGTCTTCCCCGTAGCGGCAACAGTCCACAGAACACCGCTAAACAAGAACAAGTTTGAATGTATTTCTGCGCAGAGCGAATAGCATCGCCACGTTTTCCACGCCATATAATGTGGCAAGCATCAAAACAGTACATCATACAATAGAAACTGTAAAATAAAGTATATAAATGTATAATACTTAAGCCAACATCAAACCAAAAATGTCCCCAATATTTTTCGATACACGTGACATATACATGCAGACGTCACTTGGATAGGGTCAAATACTACGGTGCTACCGCAGTATTTCAGTACCGCGGTTTTTCACCTTCACCAAAACTTACCGCCGAAGATGACGTACACGCACTATTATACTTATAGGTTCAGAAGTAGGGACCACTAATACCATCTTCTTTCTTCACCCTATGCTTGGTTTGGTGCAAAATCTAGCACAGTTCCGGGAGATAGAAAATGGCAGACAGTACTGGAAATCGGTCTATTACTTACATTACTACACATATGCAAAACGTTGATGAAGGTGTCTTGAAATAAAATAAACATTTGTATATCTCATATATAGTGTTAAAATAAACATGTGTATATCTCATATAAAGCATTTATCGCCTCAAGCTTGCACAGGCCACAAGGCACAGAAGAGGAGTGAGTGAGTGAGTGAGGGAGGGAGGGAGGGAGGGAGGGAGGGAGGGAGGGAGGGAGGGAGGGAGGGAGGGAGGGAGGGAGGGAGGGAGGGAGGGAGGGAGGGAGGGAGGGAGGGAGGGAGGCAGGGAGGGAGGGAGGGGGAGGCAGGGAGGCAGGGAAGGAGGAGTGGGTGATATCTCTACGATTCATGCAAATGTACATCTAACACTACCAACCTTGTTGCCTATTATTTCTGTCTCCTCATTGTACAGAAATCCTTCCGTTTCTGTAACCGTGCCGTTCTGTACAGGGCTGTAGCTCACTTTCACAAGGAGACAGAGATAGTCGACCCCTGCACAGCTCACCATACCTAGAGATTATGTAAATCATTTTAATTCACCATCATTCATGTTTTAGTCGTCGTTATAAGTGCATGATAATCATAACTTCCTATAAATGCAATTTCAATGTACTTTACACACTCAGCAAGCCAAGGCATGAAAATGCACACTGACCTCTATACTCAGACGATGTTGTCGTACACATTGTGTGCTTGAACGATAGCGACGAAGATGATACGGCCGTACTGGTAATGTAAATTGCTGGCAAATATAAGAAAAGGAGAGCACAGCAACAGGGAAAGCCGATACAGCAACAGAAGAAAGATCCTTGGTCTAGCTTCCTCCAAATATTCGAATTCCCTGTTGACAATTACAGCAAAATGAGCCGGCATGTGAGTAGTAACAAAATGTAATGCAGGCAACATACTGTCCCGGAAATAAGAACACAAACACAAGGTATTGAAGTTACCTCATGCATAACACAGCAAACGATTTACGATATCCAATTTTGGATACATGATTTGGAATCGACTTAAACGAAATATAAATATTAAAATAACGAAGAAAATAGTGTACAAATTGCCGACATGCTATAACAACTAAGCATAATCTATAAACCTACAACAGGTACTAGATAGATGTTGCAACGTACATGGCGGGCGGGGAAATGTGCTATTTCATGGAAAAACGGTACTATTCACTCTACATTGTACACTATTGTAGCCACTTACCTGTACTGATCTTAGTCATTTTGACAACAGAGCCCCGACTAAAAAACGAAATACGAAGGGAAGGGCGAAATACTAGCAAAATATACGCAAAATGCAAGGCAGATAGAATCAGGTGCTGACACTTTCAGGTACTGCAGTACGTGCATGGCGCTGAAAAACAGGATAGGTCACTTGGAGGCAGCCAACCAATGCAGGTACGTAAGAGAACTTTAACCTTTGATCTTTGAACCTTCTCTGCTTGACATCTTGCATGAATTAGAGTATTACTACATTTCTTATCGTCATAAAGCTATATTGATATTAGTAACACATGGCAAAACACATTGGATAAAATGCGATTATACACCACTCCCTCCTCTCTGTCAGAGCTTTATATGAAATATTTATAATATCATCTATAGTTCTATTAAGCTTAAGCCTTTAAAAATACTTCATTCGTTTGGAAGTGAAGTATTGTTTTAACTTGTCTGTTCTTAGCTTGTCTGTGTCTGTGTGTGTGTCTCTCTCTCTGTCTTTATACTAGTATCTGCGTGATTCCGAACTCTGCAGTTAATTTATGTTCCGCCAGAGGAAGGGATTTCTGCAAACTCTAACTGTCTATACGACCATAACTAAAGCAACGTCGGCTGATCAAAGAGGTCTAAACTGCCTCGGAGTGATAAAATCGCATCCTAACAGACATCTAATCGAGCACACTAGTACCCTAAGAGAACATTCACCAAAAAGTCGTATACGAAGTGAACATAAAAGCCAGGTATTTGCCTGGCTTCCACATGCTGTTTGCTCCGCCGGTTTAATGGGATTATACTTAGGATGGCGTTATTTGCTAAAGGTAAACTAATGGCTTTGTAACACTCTTACTGCTTCCTGTCGCACGTTCCGCTTGTGGGTCACACGGTCGAATTCTAAAGAGAATAAAGACATTTCAAAGCAGCCGTCCTAAATCCCAATCACACTTCGGCTAATGTTTGTTTAACCAAGTACATATCATATTGGAGTTGTCAATCTGTTACTAGAACGATTTAAACCATCACTCTACACAATAAACTGTGATATTTTGTCCAATGTGAAAACTATCTCTTGAGGGTAACGTTGTAGCTTTTATCGGTGATTACAAAAGGGTTCAGGTAAGCCTAATATTTGCAACATTGGCACCCAAGATTATCTTTAGCAATGTTGTCTCACAAATTTACTTCAAAAGTAGCATTGACAGCTCAACAATAGAGAGAGACCCGTTATAATAACTCAGTTAGGATACCAGGAACCAAGCCAGACACCTGTTTGACCCGGTACCTGCCACACCTTAACTGGTTCAAACCTGTGAATGCTTTTCACGGTGGGAGGCGCTGTATATGAAATACATCAACAAGTGCTAGACGAAAGGTTGCTTACCTATAAAGAGTCTCAGTAACATGTTACTCAGTCAGTCACATGATTACACATTACAAAGTCACATTTTCTAAAAGTCTAAATTTACACTGCAAGGCATGGCAACTAATATGAGACAGATGTCTAAGATTCCAGACGGTATAGCCCCTACCTTTGCATATCGACGGAGGAATGTGACATTACAGATATAACGTTAAGTAAAGATGGATTGCTAGCCGGTACAATGATCTGCTTATGCTATGAATTACATCTGGTGCTATCTGCAATTTACATCAATGGATAATTCGTTGTGAACTTTGAATTTACGCGTCTAACTCTACAGTTATTTTGATAAAGAGTGTAGCATAGACATGATCATTGTAACTCCTTTACGCGAGGGAGCATGTAAAAACAAGTTGATTCGGTGTTTTTCAAGACCACATTGCCTAATTATGTCGCCTTCAAGGCATAGGTACACTAGCATTCAAGCCGGCTTATGCTCGTATTTAGCTGTGTATCCAATCCAGAAATACGAACGTTTACTTCAGTTATGCTACAGGTATGTTGGTGTATTACAAACAAGCTTTGAGCTATTTCATTGAATACGTCTTAAGTCTGTAGCGCACCGGCGAACTTCATGAAGCAATGTGCTTCTGCAACCCACGTAATGTTTCATGCGATACTGCGCATCCAGGGCAATACCAGCGTTCCTCAACTGCAAGTGTGTGTGAACAAATTAACCCATGACCTTTTTCTGTATCCATACAGCGTGACCTTCATATAATATCCACTGTATTGCAGCTGTGACGCAGTTCAAAATTCGGTAGTCAGAGTATGTCGTGCAGGGCGCTTTCAGTGTTTCTCAACTACAAGTGTGTGTGTACATAACCTGTGACCCTTTCCGGCTGTAGGGGCTTCCCGTTACGTCAATTGTTTTGCAGCTGTAGGTGACGTTATGTGTGGCGCAGTTTAAATCCTGTCGCCATGTTAAGAGGCAAATGATTGGAACCTAAGCCATATCTGGTCATTCCTCGTCCCAAGGATGTCGTCAAATGCCCGTAGCATTCGTGTCACCTTGGCACCCGGCGTTAAGGTGACAGGTGAGCGTTTAACCCTTCAAAGGTTGACCCAGCACTTTGTCAACAGCGATTACGCAGGGGACAAGATCTCTGACGCCGGGTGGCTGGATGATCGGACTGCTGTTCTAAGATTCACAGATCAGAAACGTAAGTCACTACAGTCGGCTTTAAAAAAGATATTTTAGGCCTTTTTTTACGGTTTAGGATCAGAATTTATGGCCATCTTGTTTGTCGTGGAACACCTGGCACCGTGCCATGAAAATGGCGTCCTTTGTCACAAACGCTGGCTGGGGAATGTATCCACCCAAAATGAGTTATTGTTTCACATTCAAGACTCCTTCGCAGACTTGGCGGTCGCGAAAACCCTTTCCCGGCACTCGTGAACCTTAGCCCATGCTGAAATTCGCGAGTTAGAGGTCCCCCCAAAATAAAAGCCAGCGCTGTCAGAAGTCTGCACTATGACTTACAATGTTCGAATGTAAATGTAGGTGTATTCTGTCCATATTTTCATTGAAACCGCACTATCAGCCCTAGATTTCCATGCATATACGTTTTACTACGATATTAGTTTAAGTGTCGTCTCAGATGGAAGTACCGGGAAGTGCCGTCACTCCCGGTACACGCGATAGTACCTGAAATCCCCGTGACGTCATGCCAACCTACTCACAACTTCCACATTCTTTTGTGATATAGAAGGCAGTATGATTGATCGTTTCACAAAGTACCAATATGTAGTCTTCTTCTCCGAATTTCAAAAGGTTACTTAACAACAGGTGTTCGGAGACCTTGTAATTCGATGAGGTAGTAAGAGCTTTTGTAAAGTTATTGCTTTATCGTGTCTCATTAATTATGCAAATAAGGCTGTGATTATAAGACCATATTTCAATTATTGTCTTCTCTACTAACATTACAAATACATGCATTGTATTTGAATGCCCTTTCCTTTTGGGAGAATTAGATATCAATTTCCCAGTCATCATAATCTCATTGTTGACTTGTTTTATGATGTTTTTTTACAGTTGCTGACCACGTCCTGGAGTCCAAACGAAACACTGTGATCAAGTACGACAGATATCCTGACGGCAAACACGTGGAGATTCCCGTGAAGGTGTGTCCATGGACAGCCGAGATGGAAGAACAAAGGCGGAAGGTAAGCTGTCTTGTCTTGTATGTTTTGTTTGATTTTATTGTGCCAAGTTGGCAGGAGTGGGTTGGTGAGAGCTCGGTGGATAAGTAACTTGTCGTGGGTAGCTTGACACAGCCTTTTCTGTCTTTCCTCTCTTGTATGTGTTTTGAAAAGTTGGATAAAGTGAAACAGTGAAAAAAGCTGTTTCTCCTGTCTAGTTTTCCTTCTATATATTTATGGTTAATATATTCCAATTAAAAACGAAGCATGCTAATGAACTTTTCATTGGTGTGAAACTTTTAGCTGAAATCGCCTCATGTGACCGGAAAATATTAGTCTGACAGAATAAAAGACATATATGTGAATGTTATGCATGTTTTCCAAAGGCAGTACATGCATATAATCATATTTGATTTCCGAAGAATGCACTTCTGAACATTGCATATATCTTCACAGGACCAACAACTCGCAGCCCACAACAGGCGTCTTATCGACAAGAATCTAAGATTGATCAGTGAGCTTGAAGATCTCAAGAAACAGATCTACTCCAACTCATACGAAATGAGCCACACCGTGCGTGGAATCGTCGTCATCATCAACAATATAGAGTTTGAAGAGCTGGAAACTCGACAAGGAGCTGACAAAGACACAAGTAAGAACTTTCCGTGTTGACATTACAATAATATTTTTGTAGAGACACAATTTCTTAACTGTGCTTGTGAGTTAATTAAGGTATGATCATCTGACTTAGAATTAACAGGATCAAAAATATTTTCAAAACTCCGCTGCAGTACCAAGGTCCATCAACAGGAGGCCCATAATCGGCAAAATAACCCTACCTACAAAAATCATCGTAATCCATCAAGTGTTTCTTGATATATATATATCCCCATGCATCATTTGGGCCCAAAATAGTACCTCCACTTTTCATTTAAGTACTTATAACAAGTACGAAGCAAAACTAATACTGCGCATGGATACGTACAAGTGTAGGTCATATTAAGTCTGGTCTATGCGTTTCTGTAAATCATTTTTTAATCAATCACCCACAAATGATATAAGATTACCAATGGCACTCAATCCAAACTTTTACACCTTAGAACGTCTACAAGAGATGTTCGAGCGTCTCAACTTTATCGTGAAGGTCTTCACCAACCTCGACTTCGCGGGGATGATAACCGTCATGAAGGACCACGGGAAGATGGACTTCTCCCAGTTCGACTGTTTCATCTGCTGTATTCATGTCTCACGGGGCGCTCGGGAAGGTCTTCTCCTCTGACAATGTAGGTATTGATATCGGTGAGCTCATCAAACCCATGGAGACCCAAAGGTGCCCCTCCCTGGCAGGGAAACCTAAGTTATTCTTCATCCATGCATGCCAAGGGGATAGAACACAGGGTAAGACGACACGGAGTGACTTCACCCACGACGTGAAAGCCTTACCTTCCATGCCTTCCTTTACTCACGAAGCTGACGTGTTCTTGGGTCTCTCCACTGTTCCTGGGTTTGCAGCCCCACGAAACAATGACGGGTCGCCCTACATACGCTTTCTGACTGAAGCACTTGACAAAATGTCCCCAGTCCACGACCTCTTGACAATTATGACAACAGTCTGTAAGCAAATGAATGACATCAAAGACGGAGGGCTGGGATATGTCTCTTGCAACCTCAGCACCCTGAGGAAACGGCTCTATTTTCTCTGTGATTCAGACTGAGTGACTTTTACCAAACACATTTTCCGAACCGTCACTCGTAACATCATTCTATTTGCCCATGGCGAAGGATTTTTATCAATGCAATAAGAGACCCAGTATACACTACACAGTGGAGTTGTTGAAGGCATGTGTGCTCTGGTCTTACTGGAAGAATGTTTTGAAATGTACACCATGTTTTGTCGTTTTGTCACACATATATCCTGGTCAGCTGTATGTGTTGCTTACACTTGTCTATTAGTATAACACTGTGTTCACGGCACAAACATAACTTTGCTTAAGACAAGCTGTCATGTCCTGGTGCAATTTCCTTGTACTTAGGCCAATACATCTGAGAAAGGCAATCGTATTATTCCGACACAAACAATTAACTTTGCATCCTGTTTTATCATGTAACCCTTGTTTTGTTCCTAATCGTTTGAATCACTCAGATTAAGAAGCATTGTGTTTAGTCTTCAATAGAACTCTTTATCGTTGTTGTAAGCTATTTAGTAGATATTAGTCTTGATGTTTGGTAAATGTGCTGGTATTTAACTTGCCATGCATTGTACCTGTTACAATTGTGGTCAATAAATAGTGATTCATAAATGCTACGGCCGCGTGGCGCGTTGGTACACCCGATCCCTCGATCTCGGAAGTTAAGCAACGCGACGGTCCGGACAGTGCTTGGATGGGAGACCAACCAAGGACGTCCGGATTGCTGTAGCCTCACGAAGCTTTCCACGAAATCGTCTTCCGGGAGGGACGTAAAACGGGGGTCCCGTGCTCGAGGAGGTGCCTCGACCACGTTAATCAGCCTCATTACTCATAATGGGTACCTACTGGCTGGCAAAATACACCTGGTGATTATTATTATTATTATCATAACATAACTATTATATTGTCAACTGTTTAAAACTACGTATGCTACTACAAGAAGACTGTGAATGAGCCAACATAAAGGTTATTTCTCAATATTAATATATACATGTATAGGATAGCATATGTTTTGTTCGGGTTGATATTATTTTGTGTAGTATTTACTCTTATATCAAATATAGCGTCTACTTTTGTCATATGTGTCAGTACTATATTTTTTGTATACAGCTGTAATGGCAATACTAAGTTATTATAGATAAAGAGTTAAAGGTAATATAATATTTGTGGCTATATCGCAACATGCTCACTATTTATAGTAAGGACGTACATTTGGTAAAATGTACGTCTTGAAATTGCTAGGACCCTGTTGGTTAAATATCATCACGTTTGTTTACGCATATCATGCTTCTTTACGCATTCATGAAAGTTTGAAATGTGTTTGCGTGCATTGACTGGTTTAATCTTTAGATCACGTGTCTTGGCTAACTAAGTTATCATATCAATGACGTTATATAACGTCATTTGTCATATCAACACAAACGTTTCCTACAATAAACTACAGTAAACAACACTGTGCTGAAAGCTTCCAATTGTTTATTTACTATTGGATTAGTCGAATGATATCCACACCCATCTTGTACTCGGTGTTAGGTCATGCGTAGCTGTGATTAGCTACAGATGAGTGGTTCCCAAGCTGCCCTGACACGTGCTTGACATGCGTGTTGACAGTGCGGCTAGATCTATATCAACACTAAGGATGTGGGTGTGTCACAACCTTGGTCACAGTAACTACAGACGACACTTACTTTAGCTAGCAAAGAACTTAAGGTGGGTTCACACGTACGTATGTAAATATTCAAGCCCGCGTACAAGGAGGTTGAAACCTCCTTGGTCCGTATAATGTCCGTATGTCCTTTACCAGACTCCACAGGTCGTTTGAAAAATAAGATTTCCATACGGACTTGAATATTTATATGAATCCAACTTACAGCAGTGCTACTGAAGCGGGCGCAACTCTATATATACGATGAAGAGTCTGAGATGCAGCGAAATTACTGGTAAACATGTCGCAGTGTTGTGATGGCAAAATATTGGATTATTTCTCACTTTCTCCACTTATCATAGTAGATACAAGAACGCAGTTCTCCATCTATGTTAAGGCTAAGTAAAATTCCCATAAAAACACCTTTGCATATTCTAGTGTGTTTTCAACTACAAGTTGCAAATTCCAATGAATATATTCATTGTGGTTGCTTATCAGAATAACACATTAATACTAATTGATCACTCTTCATATGACTAATACAGTTGACAAATTGCTACACTAAAACTGACTGTACAAAGTTTCAATATGTCCCTTCACCTTTGCCAACTATGTTTTTGTCGTTATGTTAACATATCAGCTCGCCCTTTGTAACACACTACATATAGTATCAACGTGTGAAAGGCTTAATAGTTTTATGACCCCCCTACTTGGTGTTGTAACAATGATCAGGTTTACACCTTTGTTAAACAACGGAGGATTTCAAAGCACACTTCAAAGGTTTACGACAAAATGGCTTATCTTGCAATAGCATATTGTTCCAAAGTATACAGCATCGGAGTAATGCAACAACTTCTGAGCAAAACCGACGACCATGATTTATGGGTATCACAAACAGACTCTTACATTTGCCCCTCCCCAATCCTCTGTTTTGTATGATACCACACCCTTCCACCGAAAAGCAAAGAAAGAGCAGGGGGAGGTGTATAGTCCTAACAATAAGTTACGGTGGGCCGTCTAGCCTGTGTTTACACAATCTCTCGCTGGCTTCAACTTCAGAATGATGGGTTAATGACCCCCTCCCCTAGGGCGGCGGCAATTGTAGGGCAGGCCGCCAGGAGCGCGATTTTAGTCAAGTTTGTTGCCGTTGAATTTCCAAATGGCAGCCTGTGACCGAAGTTGCAACCAACAACGATCTAAGCCAAAATTTCCCATTAAAAGGCAGCAGAATTTTATGTGTACATTATACAGTATGCACTTGTCTGCAAGAGTGGTCTCTGAGATCGTGCGATGATCGTGCGACGATTGTGACCGGGACCTTAGTTCAGTGTTCGTCACCGGACAGGGAAACGTTGTCAAGTGAAGCCATAGCTGGCTCTAAGTCCAGTGTTTCTGAAGACGGTGGTTCCGTGTTCTCCACTGGGAAATTCAATTTCTCCACGGTAATGTCAGGAAGGGGCACTGGTTGGACGTCCCTCTCTTCTGAAAGTTTGAAAACAATTTTGTTCAAATCAACAGTTACAAAGGTCCTTAATCGGTACAGTATACCCACATGATAAGTAAATTATACACACAGTCTTTTTAGCAGTGTACATATATCATAACAGCTTTGTAGCTGGGCATGTTTTAGCATGTTAACTAGGTACATCCGTTCTTGTAACAGGTGTCAATATAAATGGCCCATAGAAGCTTTGATCCCGTCCGCCCTATTTAATCTTTGGCGTTAGCTTGACGCCTGCTAGGCACACCTTTGTTGAATCTAATGGCGTAACTACACCTGTAGTTAGTTCTAACACGAACAAGCATTCATTGAGAGGTCTAGACTTTGTATTAGGCCACAGCAAGTAAATTGTATGGATGACATTCTATGCAGACTGCAAAAATAATGACACAGCGCGAAAAACAACAAGTTAATTTGAAAAAACAAGCTGCCAAAGTAAACACAATAAACGTTGTAACAAGAGTTGAAGTGACAAAATATTTTACCCATTTCGGTCTATCGGACCATCCATGAAGAAGAAAGAAATTCCTGCTTTTTGTTTCTGAAATCAGGCAAATATTAATGAGCGCGTGGATGTCATGCACAAAACTTATTTGCTGTAGCCTAGATAAAATGCATTATTTTCAAAATTCAAAATGATGGCTCACCAATCTTATCTTCGCGGTTACCCATGATGCTCCTCTTCTTACGGAGAAAAACCGCCGTGACCGCAGTTCCCACCGCAATGACCAAGAGAACGAGACACACGACTACAACCCACACCCATGATGCGATTAGCTCGGTCGGTGGTTTATCTGAAAAAATAACAGCACGGATTTGTTCTTGTCGTCACTTTACATTGATAAAATCCATGGAGGAGTTTTTCCTACTCCCGAAGGCCCCCTAATTAACGATGGTGAGTTGTGAGTTTAGCGCGACAAGCAAATAAACTGTTTTGTAACACTTCCGCTGTAAGCGTTTCCAACCGTGTGACATCAAGTTCGGGGGATTTTTGGAGGAACAATTGACAGTCACTCGAGCAAACTTCCTTTCTATACTACATCCTGTAGTAGGTACACGGGAACAAGCGTGATTCAGCACTTATCAAAGACTGTACAAGTTATGGCACTTGCTAAAATATCGTAAAAGCATCAAGTAGGTTTCTTCTTTATTTGAATCCAACTGAGTATATGTTAGAGTTTCAGATTGAGGAAATTAGGTTCGGAAATTGCTGCACATTTACCGGCGTGCTAGACGCGGGCCCAGGTACGGTTCGATGAGTTCTTGATTGACAGTGCACCCGCTCTCCGTTCCTTCTGAGTGAACGAGGGGAAGGGGGGGGGGGGAGTCATCAGTGCACCATCTCAGCCGCAGGGCCATAAGCAAATAATCTTTATCTTGGCCCCCCCACATAACTCTAATTTCTGGGGTAAAAATGACGGAAGTACAGTAATTGTAGTACTAGTTACTTCGCACTGGCGCATAAACAATGGCAGAAAAAAGTTTGATGAATAATTACCTGTGATCTCTTCCTGAGCAGAGAGCTGAAGTGCTTCCGTCATTGGCTTTAGCAGAAAATCTATTAAACACAAAACAGTTTATAAACAAAGCGATCCTTCAACATGACATGACATCAGACACTCTCTATCATCCTTCATTCAAATATTGAAATAATAACACGATAGAAGTTTTCTTACCTATACACTTCTGTGTTGAACATATCCCTGTGTTAGGAAACTTCACACAAAGATCGCACGGCATGCAGTCGTACACAGGGTCTGGTTCAAACGCCATCCCATCAGGACAGGTGGGAACGACAGTCGGCATCTTGCAGCGGTGAGGAAAAATCTAACTGATCCTAACTCGATGTTGTAATGCAGGTGGTAACGGCTACGAAGTCTCGAAAATCCTACGAAGTCTCGAAACAGATGTTTTACTGTGGACTACAATGCCTGAGATCTACCGGAACTAGACACTGTACTACTAGTAAGGGAGCTCCACTTAATATGACCCCCTAGGCCTGTGACTGTGGTTTGTCATCTATGTTGAAGTCTAGCTCCTATTGTTCGCAAGAGCCAGACAGCCAATCAGATTTCAGTCCTTGTTTGTCCTATGCCGCACCCATCTCCACCCACATATCTGCTATGCTCAGTCAGCTGCTGGCTAAGCTGGGGTCAATGTCAACCAATCCTGATTCTTCCACAAGTGTTGCTAAGCACTCACAAAACACAACTTATACATACAAAACAATCTCGTCAATGTATGATCACTTTTAAAGTATTTTCTAACGCATTTTGAAACGTATATGTATTGGCATTGATTTGCCCTCTAACTCGCCGAGGTTTGCATTTCAGCGGGAGAAATCCCACGTCACGCCAAGATGGGTCAAAAGGCGAAAACATCAAAGGCAATAACTAGACTGCTTATGGGGCCACCACTGACACTCTTGGAGTCAAGTGTATACATGAGGTAAACTTTAACAATGTCACCGACAAGTGATAAAACAATGTAATCAGATCAGTTTTAAGTGGGATCACAACATGTATGTAGAACTCCTTATTCTTTTGCAATTCAGTAGATAATATCAACAAACATCCCCACCAACGTAGAGGATAGGTGAGTCGATTTTATTTAAAAATTCAATATGAGTACTAGTAAATATAGACAAATTTGTCAGACAAGCAACAAAACTTGCTTGTTCGAACGTTCACAACAGCCACGCTTCCGTACAAACATTGCCATTATTTGGTTGTTACAGGGTTCATCTGTGATCTAGCACACACTTCCGATTGCTATCATTCCTACATCACCCGGACTCCCACACAGAGGTGTTTGTTCTCGGACGACTTTGCATGTTCAAAGGAATGGCGCTCGGTAACAGCGGGTAAAAATACCAACATCACATGGTAGTTATGGGACTTCTTATCTTTAGATCGAAATCAGGCGATATATGTCGGCAAACACCCTGGCGGCCACAGAAGTCAAGACTGTTGCCATGCATGATAGTTTACATTTGTAACAACATCTAATATCCTATTAGAACCACATACACACAACACACGTACACACAAACACTGACCTGAACCAACATTTCAAATTGTAAATGGATTGAGAGATGTCATAAAACGTTACCAACTGCAGAAATAACGTTATAGATTACATTCAAGAAGAGCCCACGAATTGTTTGCCGCGATTGTAGGTCAACTGGTACTTCAGATTGGCAAACATTACTGTCACAGAATTGATAGACACGCACTTAACTTTTCAACGTGTGTACGTGTAGTTATCATGTAACATATTAGACGTGGCTTGTTTCGTCCCGTGTATTCACCTATCCCCCTCCCCATCTGAGGAGTATTTTTCTGGGACGACTTTGGGAGCACAAAGTCATAAATCATATCTCACCTGGTCCTGGTTGACCTCAGTTGTCACCTTTACCTCCGGATCACATTAAACACTGGACAATACAGCGGATGTTTCCTGTGCGGCACGAGGCGACTTCCGTTGGTCCTCAAATAGTCTAAATATAGAACACTGCACCCCTGTTGCCAGGTATGTATTCTGTAGAATATAGACCACCGGTTGAAATCAGGGTCACCTTGTGATTGACTATGAATGTCTTTGTTTTCCTTCCATATTTTCCATGTCATTGTATAGGTGACAGTGACTGCTGGCACTACAGATTTTCAGGCTAATGAAAATCAACCTTAAATATTATTATTTTTTTCAAAATCAAACTTAGTCTATGAACAGGCCGCAAAAATGTGTTCAAAATCTTAATCAGTTAATCTCCAAGCAGATCTTGTGGTGGCATAAGATAGCATCATAAGCTTGGGAAGGAGTTTAGCCAGCAGAAGAGTTTCATCGGTGTCCAATGAGAGATAGATGATATTAATTAATAAGCTCTGCTTAATTGGAGGTTATAGTCAGTATGGCCAACCTCAACGGTACAGAGGATCAAGAATTCGAAGCGGCCGCTTACTCAATGTATCAATTAAAGGGCACAGTGGGAGTCCTTCAGGACGAGAAGGGGTGAGGAAAGCACCAACAAGCCGTGACACAAATCAGAGGTGGAGGGGACACCTGTTCGCTTCACGTCTAGATAGTAAGAAAAGATGTTATTGCTAGAAAGCGTGCACATGCGCCCATACCGATGCACTCTTACCGCGCGTGTGTTTGTGTAAATATATACTTAGAGTTCACCACAAAACAAGGCAGACATGGCAGAAGGAGCATCTCAGCTCAGTCACACGTTTTGGGGTTACTGCACTGGGTTGTTTATCATTATTTCTTTATTTCAGGCTCTCACTGGCCCACATGACGTAGGGACAAACATGAAAAACAAAGAATATGTACAACATTTTAAGACAAACTGACAATATTATGGCTATGTGTAGAGGCGGCGCCAGGGATTGGTGAAAAATGAGTTCTTGTAAAAAGAGTCGGACCTAAGTACGGACTGTATAATGGTATTAGTAGAATTGAAAAGCCTATGTACAAAGGAGTGGCACTGTTTCCGCCATCTGGCGTCGAAGGTATCGGTATGATTGCACACGATCATTTCACTTGCGCTGCAAGATCTAGGGAAACTCATAATTATACGGAAACAATTGTTGTAGGCAATGCGACATTTCGACAGAACAGTCGTACGAAAAGAATTCCACAACTGCGCACCAAAAAGTTGGGAGCAGTGAGATGTGAACAGTGTTTTCTTAACAGTAGGTGAACAAAGACAAAATTTTCGAATTATAGTATTTGCACGACAATACAGACCCCTTAGCTGGGCAAGAATACAGTCATCATCACTCAGTCTGTCATTAATAGCAATTCCAAGATATACAAATGATGTCACAAATCTCAAACACTCTCCGTACAGTTTGATCGACGGGAGCGGATGTAAAAGTGGCAAGCTAGCACTCGGGAAGTACATGCAGCATGTCTTGTTTACATTGAATAATAAATCATTTTCTAAACCAAAATCCTCAAAAGTACTTACAAGTTTTTGCAGAGACTTAAGGCTAGGACATAACAAACACATGTCGTCAGCGTAAAAAAGATGGTTCACAAGAAAGCCTCCTATATAGCAACCTACTTTAGTACAACTGAGTCTCGAACTTAAGTCATCCATATATGCATTGAATAGTAGCGGGGATAGCAGACTCCCTTGCCTTACACCATTTGATACATAAAAGCAGGGAGACAAAACATTGTTCCATCTAATACACATTGTTTGGTTCTGGTACCAATAAACCAGAAACCTCACCAAATACACCAGGACCTTTCTGTCAAGGAGTTTTTTAAAAAAGGGTCCAATGGTTTACCCTATCAAAAGCCTTGGAGGCGTCCAAAAAACAAGCAAAAACTGGAGAGCCGAGACCCCGGTAGTACTCAATTGTCTGTTTTAAAGTAAATACACACATGTCAAGACCATGTCCACGTTTGAAACCGAACTGATGAGCAGTGGTTTGAAGATATGGCTCTAGCCTGTTCAATAAAACAGCCTCCAGAACTTTGGATAATGCTGATGCAATTGCTATTGGTCTATAGTTATCACTATCAGAAATATTACCAGTTTTGTTTTTAACAACCGGAATGATGGTAGTATCTAACATACTTTTCGGAATGAAGTTATGGACAAGCGCGGCTGAAAACAATAGTGATATGCATATGCTAAGCTTAGGCCCCGCATATCTAAGGTGTTCATTAATGATTTCGTCAGACCCTACCGCTTTTCCATTGGGTAAGTTTCTAATTTATATCATATACTTCCACAGCAGAGATTTGCATCCCCGAATCAAATTCAAAAGGAAAACCTGTCGACAAATCAGACATAACAGCAGGTCTATGTACCTCACTATTAACAGAGTTCAGCAGTTTATCAAAATGACTCTTCCACGTGCCTGCAATCTGCTCAGCCCCAGAGCAACCATCTATAGTATTAGGTATTACAGAATGAGAGGATTTAGTACTACGGACCTTTTTCCAGAATTCTCTAGTATGGCCGGCATTGAAACTTTTCGCAGTCGAGTCGGCTCTTGCCCTGTTTTTCTCCTGTTTACACTGTCTTAGGGCGTCTTTAAACTTTGCCCTGGATTTATTCATTAAGGAAAAAATGTGGCCTGAGCGAGGGCGGCCACTGTCCCTCCAAAGAATGTAGGCCTCACGTGCAGCCGTATGCAAATCCTTAACAACCTCATTCTATCCAGGGACAGGTTTAAAGGAATTGCAACACGTTCTTTGAGTTATAGTGGAATTTGCAGAATCTTTTAGAGTGGCAATTATATATTAATTTAGACTCTACCAGGCTTCGTGGATCGGTGGTCTAATTGTAGAAATTGGAAAAAAAAGAATCTATAGTACGCTAGGGGAGTTAGTCGGCCAGAAGAGTACGTTTCCTCACCACGAAGACTGTGCGGGGTCGCTATGTTCTTTGAAGTCCACTAATCACTATCTAATAGGTGCGAAGTGGTTTATTGCTTTCCGACTCGCCCGTGACGGGTCTTGACTGCAGCGGCCGGGACTTCTCACGGGGGCCGGTACCGGCAAAACATTTTATTTTCAAGCCATCCCGTCCTGCATCAAACGTTTGTTATCGCCATAAGCCCTCGGGTCGGCCATTGCATCCCAAAATGATTCCTTTTTGCCTCCAAACTTCACCAAAAAGGTACCGCTTGGCCACACTCAACAGGGAAGAAAATGCGATCTCTTTTCGCGACCGATTGCTGCAGATTGACCGCACAGGAATTTACCTATAGCGTAAACTGTTATCATGTTACATTTCATCGCAAAATTAACCTCACTCTAGCCTACATTGTTTCAAAAGCATTTATATTTTAGCAAGAAACGCCGTCCTAAACATCATTTTTGCCGCGATTTGTTGTCGATCCCAGTTTGACCTTGTCCCAAACCGAGCTGTTTCCCACTGGGCGCTGGCCGGTTTATGACTTAGATTATCTCCAGCGCTGAGCTACTTCCTTTGTACGAATAACGGGGGGATTAATTTTATGTCGTTTGTTCATAGCGACCCCGCACAGGCTTCGTGGTGAGGATAATGATTCTACCGATCAACGGAGCCTGGTAGAGGCTAATATTAATTGGCAGGTAAACAGGTTGAGGGCATTAGTATGCGCTTGATCCTGACAATTCGGATCTTTACAAATCATTGCGTCCAGTGGAATTTCCACGTTTGACAGAAAACTGTCCACAGATAAACGATACATGTCTACTTGGCCTGGTATCGCCCTGGCCCAGTCAGTGATTTTGCGAGGAATCTCGGAGTATGCAGCCTTAGCTATGGCTGGGACATTTGCATCTAAAGAGATACAGAGTGGAAAGTGATCAGAGGAGACATAATCATGCAACACCTGAATATTGTTGATGTTTTGATGAGCCGTGTCACTTGCCAGACAGTGATCGATCCATGATGTGGAAGCATGGACATCACTGAGGTAAGTGTAAGAGTCGGCCGGAAGAAGTTCCCTGTCAGAGCAGTGTAATCCAGATTCCTCGCAAAATGTCTGTAACAATACACCAAATCCACTTGTAGGGGAGGCATTAAAATCGCCCAAGATTACCGTAGCATACGAATTATAATCATCCAAGAGTGCCTCAAGTTTACCCAGCTTCTCAAGAAATGAGTCAGTATTTGCTTGCATATCACAAGGCATATAGACACATACACAGAGTAATTGACATCCATTCAAATCTATTCTAACAGCAATGAGACCATCATCATCGATGTCAACAGGAGATATGACAGAAGATAGGGTCTTTCTCCACATGATCCCCACTCCCCCATATGGGCGTCCTCTTGTGATAACAACTTACTTTTATTGACAACTTTTACATTGTACGGAAGTGGTTCCTTTAACAAAATTGTAACATTTACCAATGTAGATCCTGTTTTTTTTTTTCAAATTGAGAGGCTAGATTGGGGGATCATTAGTACTCTAGCTTCCGTGGAAAAATGGACAGTTGGACGGAGAGCACTCATTAGTCGCGCTCAGAAACACGATGGCGTAGGGGTAGTGCCTCCGCCACAGTGGGGTACAGTGAGTGCCTAGATCTTTCCGGTGTCCGTTATCACTCGTAATTGAGGCCACTATTGCCAAGCCCACCTGTCTCTAATCTCCAAGCAGATCTTGCTGTGGCAAATGGGAAAGAGTTTAGCCGGCAGAGGAGTTATTGGCCACAGCGAAGGTAAGGTGTCATTTTGTGAGCACAAATTAAATCTTCGTTGTGGCCAATAACTCCTCTACCGGCTAAACTCTTTCCCATTTGCCACAGCAAGATCTGCTTGGAGATTAACCTGTCTCCACTTCATCACTCTGTGAGTTTGGGTCGTGGCAAGATCTAGAGTACGCATTATCTCAGAGTGCAATTCGCAAAGAAGAAGGACAGAAATTTAAACTTATGATATACTAGTGCTAGTACTAAAATGAAGTATGAAGTATACTCCAAGTACAACATGTATCATGAAATGTTAGCTGAATCAGTAAATATCTTGAAAATCAAAAGTAGTTTTTATTCGAAACAAAAAGTGTCAGTTTATAGGGATACAAACATATCAACAGTACTAGTCTACTAAACAGTCTGTAATATAATGATAAGGTCATAGCTAAATGCAAATAACAAGAAAGAAAAACAAACAAGAACAAAACTAGAGTTCGGCAACCTTACAATTCCATGAAAAAGATTGTATGCAAATTACTTAGTCATTTGCATGACTTAACCGTGGCAATGTGCGTCGTCAACTAAATTACCACATGTCACAAGTATAAAGACACCTTTGTATCAATTATGCGAATCAGTTCGTCATTTGCATGTTTGGTATCTGTTTATGTCCCACCTGTCATAGATTACATGTGTTGCATTTATTGCACCGTAGTCTGTGTAACACAAAAACTCAGTTTGGTGCTGTAACTGTCTCCTCTTCCAGGTGGCCGGCCGGATGTTGAGAGGGCTGCTATAAGCGAGATTTAAGGCTAAGGCCCCCTTTCCACTAGACGGCGATCGCGCTGCGCTCTCACTGCGACCTAAAGAGGATATGTGTAACATTCGCTTTCACACTGGGTATGTCATACAAAACGTAAGAGTGTGACTGAGAAGACAACAAAACACACGAAGTGTAAAAAGATTCGTTTCTTTTCGATACAATTCGTTGAACGATATGTCAAATTTCAGGTCGCAGAGAGAGCGCGGCGAGAGCGCCGTCCTAGTGGAAAGGGGGTGTAACTGCATCGATCCTACCCCTAAGTACTAGAGACCAGAGTTCTTTCCCGTTTGGTCATCTGTGGCTTCGATAGACAGTTTGATGACGTCATCACTGCTACTCTCCTGGGCAACCGTTGTTGGTGGGTTCACTTGGTTTTGATAGCCAGTTTGTAGTTGTTGGTACTGAACTTCCGGCTCCCCTGTACTCGTAACTGCCAGGTTCACGGTCACTGTTTGAAGCGGTGAACAAGAGAACGTTTGAACTCTCCTGTGCGGTCACGAATCATATATTCAATACAGATGTAAATTGTATTTCCGTCTGCAATGTATATTTTATACTTCGAATATCAATTATTGTTTTTAAATTGACATCTTTTGTAACAAGTGCTTGTTTATGTCCCTTGGTTCTCATCAAACGAGACTTGATATTTTCTTCATTAGTTTGCTTTATATCATTGTACCTACCTTGTAGTTTCCTCTTGCAGTGCCACAACAGAAGTAGGACAATGACGGCGAAAGCCACGATTGTCATCTCAACTATCACAGCCATGGGGTCTGGAACTTGACCTGTATCAAGTACACAATATATCAACACATCAGACATCCAAGAAAACTGTATCTGTTTTGCAATACTGTAGAAGACAAGAAGCATGCGCAGGCGATGAGACATCAAGATTTCAGTACAAGATAGAAAGCCCGATAAAAACGCATAAAAACGTTAAAAAACCTGGAGCCTAACCTCTGCTTGGAGAGTATACTAGTGCATGTAGTCTTTGCGTAGGAGAATGTAACTACACTAGTATTTCATAATGATTTGGAGGACAAGAAATGCCAGGAAGCAACTTTCCACAGATGAAACTGGCAATCGACATTCGGTTCGACATTCTTCCTAATATCTGCCCCAATCCTCAAATACCACGGCAATGTAACTGTGTTAGTTGTGTTTTCATCTTTAGATATACAAACTACAAGCACGGAGGCCGATGCAAATAGAATCGTGTGCTTGGGTTTCGACGTTCATGACCTACATGTATTGTATGTCCTACGATTTCCTACGGATCTTTGAACAGGTAAAGTTTACATGTCACTATCGTAAGAATATAGCGTTAAACATTCTGATTTCAAATTGTACGTGCAGGTGCAGTTTTGGGAATCTCCCAGCTCAGTTATAAAGTCTTCAGGCGTCTGCAGGAATGATTCCATTTTCCTTTGCAAAACCTGATACACCGCTCAAGTCATCAATCTCCCAAGCAAAGCACGGAGAGAAAGGGATGGTGAGGATCGGAGGAGGCACAGATTAAACGGTTGTCATGACCCCATTAGTCTTTTCTGTCAGCAGTCGTGTTTGGACGTTCGTGCCAAGATATACATGTGGACTCGGGGAGTTGTCTACTTATGTGCCTGTTTACCAACCCTAGCTAGTGAGGCAATCTTATGGGAAGCGCTCCAGGCCTAGGCAGACAGCGTACTACTCTGAGATCCCTGGCCGACATGCTCAAGAGAGATTACGACTCAGTGTGATCTTGTGATTGACAGCAGAAAGACAAACACAAACCCGGGGGCCGTATTAGACACGCTCAAGAGAGATTACGACTTGTGATCTTGTGACTTGTCAGCAGATAGACAAACACAGGCGGGTGCCGGTGGCGAACTGCCCTCGAGGCCTAAGGCTACCCGGGGGCCGTATTAGACACGCTCAAGAGAGATGCTCGCGGCAATGCAAACAGCATTTGTCCAGTGCGGGGAGGAGTGATAGGGAGTGTTATGTTACCAACAAGCTTCCTGCATGCTGACACCTGATGATGTCAGCGGCCAAGGAGGTTATTCTTCGACAGAACAATGTCAACTTTGTGGACACGGGTGTTTTTTGCTTGGTAAATCTATTTTACATTGTCCTGACTATATTATTTTTCTATATGCCTATGTAATTACATTTCTGTTGGTGGCGACACGAAAATGAGGTACGACTTAAGTGTGTCTTGTCAAAATGTGTTGCAATAAAAAAGAAAGGCAACCTGGTCAACGTGAGCATGATCTTGTCCTTTTCGAACATGAAACCTGCCTGTTTGTCGGCATTTTCTGCTGTACTTCCAGCGACCTACCTACGGAGTCCGACAGTTGTCAATATTTCAGGGCCTACACATGTCAGGTCTTCGGCATCAGGGCCGACATCGTAGGTAGAACCGAGAAAATTTTGCCACAACCCCCTTCCTGATTTTCCGACCCTACCCTAGGCCATGATTCCTTACATGACAATACCGAACGGTAGATTTAATTTCTGCACACAAAATGACGCCTTACCTTGACAATAGCATCCAGCTCTTGTAGGAAAGTTGTTGCAAGGAATCCTGCAAGGACGGCAATACTGATCAGCGTTGTCCCACAGATCTGTTAATAAACAGGCAGTTAATAAACATCGTCTCCGAGAAACATACCATCAGTGATGCGCTGTTAACTTTCGCCGAACAAGAAAAAATCAGAAAACAAATCGTCGACAAGAACTTCATTCTGGGCCCCTCAAAAACTTCTGCAGACGAATGAATGAACGCCTTCTGTTGTGTTTTGCGACCGATTCACACATTATCTACCGTAGGGGTGTGAATACTTTTAAAAATGTCGTCTTTAGTTCTCTCGCTTTATACAATAAACTAAGCATAGCTTTAACTTTTGTTTGATCTTTACATGAGATTTTGTTTGTTAACTGTAATCTGCTTCAATTGCCGTACTATGCTGCGACGTTTAGTCTAGTTATGTCTCCCGTTGGGTTGTAATGGTTTAGACCACATTAAAATCACCTCTTGAATGACTCAGAAACTTTTTTGTCGTCATTCGAGATCTGTTTGTAAGAATCACTAGTATGGGAGGCACCCTGCCTGGGAGGCACCCTACCTGTTAGTGCTACTATTGATTCTGTATAGCTCACGTGCAGAAATGTTGCCCTAGATTCAACCCCGCTTAACGGGGTGTGTTTGTGTGTGTTAGGGGGGTGGGGGTGGGGGTGGGGTGGGTTGTTTACCCTCCAAGCAGAGGTTCGGCTGTTTTCTGACGCACGGGAAATAACGTATTTAGGCCAATGCATTATGTAACGCTCTAAAAAAGAGAGAGTATTGTAATAGACGGAGACATCTAATCGCACGCCGATGTAGGTTAGACATTCAGGTAATAAGATACACCAATAAGCAGTTACTCAAGCAACTGGATATGATTTTGGAAACGGTCAGACGTTTCGGATAGAATCCACTATCCTTCATCAGTGACACTGAAGTGATCTGGAAGAAACAGGTCTTTTATATATACTCTAACTATGAATGAAGACAATTTCAGATGTCCAATAGGAAACGTTGTAAGACAATTCAGACTGAAGACTATATCGCAGTTTGTCAATACGACATTTACGCCCACATTACTGTAGCCATAAACCTTAGACGAGTATCATTGTATAAATTGATGTATCATTATTGCCTTACATTGTACCACTGTACAAATAATATAAAGTTCATTCATTCATTCATGTAAGAAGCGAGAGTCCGCTCCGAACCCGAAGCTATTTGAGAAGATTTTTTAACAGATTATTTTTCTGGTATATTATATAACATATGGCCCGATTCTTGGTAAACACGATCCATTGAACCGCGGTTGACTTGCTGAAAGCTACCTGACTTAAAGTCAAAGTCAAAGTTCCTTCCCGCGCCTGATGGCGCATAGGGCGGCGCCCATCTCCGTTTCAGTAGCCCTGGGCCACACAACTTAACGCTAGCTGAAATCTTCTAATTCACACTTCACAGGCTTTCGTTTCCTTCAGGCGGCGCATTCCGTTTCTTGTCATCTCGATATTTCCCCTATTTGAGTACAAGATAACCTTGCCCTCTCCTGTCTAGTCTAATCACTCTTATAAGTTATAACGGTGCGCCCAATATCCAGCCGCCCCCTCCAACTCCCCGGAGCCCTTGCCCCGGCGGGGCTTTGCTGGATTATTTTGCGGTTCCTTTGGCAGGCACAGACGAGTTTGTCCAGGTGTGTTGAGTTTTGTGACTGGAAAGATGGGGTAACACGGGTACCTCTCTATCAAACGTGGCGACAGTTTAGGGGAAGCTCAAGGGAACGTGCAGACACAAGAATGTGTACGTTGTGGGGAATGTAAACGCCTAAACGTTGTGAACATTGATGCAGGTTGTTTAATATCTTAGTACTCGTACTTATAAATTGTATCCTTTTCAAGACAACGTTCACTAAGTTTCCTTAAATTGTAATGCAAGTACAGTCAACCTCCGCGGTACAGTCTAGCTTGGAGCAGGGAGCTTGGAGAGAGTTTAGGAATTTGTCTTCGGAGGTTTAACGTTACACAACTTATCAATCAAAGGGCCAGTGGCTGCCCGTCGGGACATCGATATCAATCAATCAGAGGTGGTGTGGGACACTTGTTGGAGTCTAGACCGTAAGAAAGCCTACAAAAGACAGAAAGCGTGTACATGCGCCTTACCAATGCACTGTTACCGCATGTGTGTGTGTGTTTGTGTGTTTATTAGTCCATGAAAACTCGGTGTAAAGACACTCAAAGGCATAACGCCCGCCTTGCATACTTATTTATGGGAAAGGAGTGCTGGAACTTCTGTGGGAAAATTGACAGACTAAAAAGCCAATTAAGCCGAGGTCAGAAACACAACATCTAGGTCAACGGCTGCCTAGGCCACGGTCGGTGTTCCAGAATTTTGGGCCCCGTGGTAATTTGTACCTCCTGTGCACGGACAGATCCGGATCTGGGTGTCTGCACATTATTTTCCAAGCACATGTCTCCAGTTTATCACTCTCTGGGTTTCGGTCATGACAAGGAGAGATGTCCCAATTTCCTGAGCTCCCAAAGGAAAGCTCCCATTCTCCCTTCCCTGCTCCCCTGAAAGATTCCAGAAAGTACACGTGCACCTGCATGTGCATCAAACTGCACATGTAGGTGCAGTTTTGTCCCCTAGGACCATTTATAAAAAGACTTGGAGCCCGACGTGATGGTCTCTCATGTTTTCTTTGCAAAACCTGATACACCTCCCAGGCACGCACCGTGAGTGCGTGAGGATCCCAGCAAGCATGAGTCATGACCCATTAGTCTTTTGTATCAACAGTTGTGTTCAGGACAGAAGGCGGCCAATGTTCAGGCAACGTGTTTCGCATAGTCCACCGCCTTGTACATGTCAACTCGGTGGACACGGAGGTTTTGTTGTGTGGTCAATCTGTTCTTGGTTCAGTGTGATTTCTGCAATGAGAAACTTGACGGCAGACTACCTGGTCTACTCTCCAAGCAGAGGTTAGGCTCCGGCTGCTTTTTAACGTTTTTTTAGCCGTTTTTATCGGGCTTTCTATTTTGTCATTTTTCTTGAAGTACGCCAGCCAAACGTGTTAGGTTCTGACACAGCAAGATAAAATACAAAATAGAAAGCCGGATAAAAACGACTAACAAAGAACATTAAACAAGAAATCTTTTTAAAAAAGCTGTGCCTTGCCGCGTGGTAGGAATATCGTCAGGAAAAGGTAGGTCGGCACTTCAAGCCCGGCAAGGCAAAATGCTGTGCCTTGGCGTGCAGTAAGGATAATTTGCTTGTCTGCTAAATACGTATTATTAAAATTTTGACACTAGAAACCACGAAAATGAGAAAATCTTACGATTATATTTGAAAGGCAACACTCTGAAAATACAAATGGCATTCTGTGCCCATCATCAACCCAAAATACGATCTTTTTCACGTGTTTACGGTATAGGCCGCATGTAGCCAGTCACAAGTATGCAAATGAGCTAACTATATTTAGTACCATGCAAACACCGCATGTGACCATGTTGGAACACGTTTTCAGCTGTGTTTGCCGACGAATTCCTGCCGTTAGGGAGAATTTGCGGCCTCAAAACTGATATCACAAGTGAAGCGAAGTTATAGTTGTTGTTTTACTTTCATTATTTTGAAAGAACTTTGTAGCGTCATAGCGAGATCAACCGATATGTTTGGAATTTGGATGACATAGCGGCGCGGAAATATATGCTTCGACGGCGTGAATTTTGAGCAAAAATACCGCAGAATTATGGTTAGAAAACCCAAGGAGCTTTTATCCTTGGAAAACCCCACATTTTATTATTTCAGGGGTCCCTGGTCCAATTTAAAAGAAATAATAAGTGTACCGTCCAAAATAAGAACGTAGCGGGTGGATTCTGCGGCTGAAAAAAATAAACGTAACTGTTACCTAAACATGCACTCTTGAAAATGCAGACCAAAAAGTCCCAAAGGTGGGTTTTCATGGTTCTGGTCGCATGACGAAAATATTCTTATATCAAATGGATGTTATAAAAAGGTAAAAGGACAATTGAAAAAAAAAAAAACTTTCACCAGGCGGGTTCGAACCGGGGTCGGCAGTGTGGCGACTAATCACGCTAACCACTACGCCATGCTAACATTCACAGTACCAACTTGTATTAACAGGTATCCAAATCTAAGGCATAACTTGAATACGTCCGTTCATTCCAAGATTCAAAGATTCTAATGTCTAATCCTCCGAAAAATGTCTAAACAACTGTTACTTATGTGAAAAGTTTGTAATGAGACGAGAGCCTGGCAAAATAATGTCGGGAAAGGCATGTTACAAGCTCTGATTGGCTGGCTGGAATCTCGGTGTGTCAATAGCCTGTTTAGGCTATAGGCACACTCAGTGTGTCAATAGCCACAGCGATATAACAAAATGATCCTAAATATTATCTATTGCGACTTCTCGTGTGACGTTTTGAGCTGGCGCTCTCCTAAACTCACGTTAGCGTTTTGCTGCGGTCTCGGAAGGCCTCTCCAACGTTTTGATGACGTCATGGCTACTTATATATTCACATACAATTTATTAGCCTGATTTGGAAATTGTTTCATCTTTATGAATAGCTAATGCAATTCTTGTTGCGAGATAATGCACTTGATTTTATGTCACTCCAAATGAATTTGGAATTTTACCATACAAACGCTTCATTTATTCAATGTAACCAAATATTAAATGCTTTTAGAACCGCAAACAGAAACAAATACGTAAAATGGACGGTTTAAAATTCAACAGGGATGTACCATTGTCTGCCTGAGCCGTCAAACTTGTCCATGAGAAAGGCGATTTGGAAGGGCCTTTGAAAGGGTCTTTGGAAGAGCAAGGTTAACAGGTCCGTCCGTCCGTCCAAGGAAGAAAGCTGGCGTAAAGCCTTGCCTGGCGGCAAGGCAAAAAACAGCGGGAGCCTAACCTCTGCTTGGAGAGTATACCTGGTCATGATGAGCCAGACCTTAGCCTCCTCGTATCACCTACCCTGTCTCCAAACTAACCTGTCTCCAAATTAACCAGGATAAAAACCTAGGTTTCTTTTCTGTTACAAATGTGTGTACGCCACTAGAGTATATATCAGTAAAAAAAACTCATGTCACTTTAATAGTCTGGTCTGATTCAATTTAAGCCCTGCTAGTCTTTATTAAAAGCTCCTTGGTGTAACCGTTTCCCTTGTTGCCCCCATATTTTTAAGTAGAGCACCCGGACATCAACCCTGTCCATGTTTTTAGTGTAGCTAGGGTCTGTAACTATAAATCTCATGTACCAGCCCTCACGAGACATTACACCATACAGTCCGCACTTGTTTTGAAGTTCGAGTTTATTCAATAGACTGCTGGTAACACAAACACATTACAGAACGAGTAAGAGCACCCAAACAATTGACACTTTATCCAGTTTGCTGTAATGCTGGTGACAAGAAGTGTTTGCAAAGTCGTTAGCGGTTTATTCAAAGAACGTGCGGCAAACTGTAAAGTTGTTCAGATCTCTCTAGAGATCATTTGTCACTTGTCAACGGTTACAGGTCTGGCCACCTGTGGGATTCCTGAGCAAAGCCTGCGGCAGGTAGAGGAGAACATTTTGGACGCCTTCCAAGTGCCAACACATAGCATACCAGAGACAGCAAGCAGTTTACAAAGGTTACAAAAGGGTCAGTAATTTTCACTTCCAGTACTGCTGTGATGTCACTCAGCTTAGTACAAAATAGTACATGGTACTGTCACAAACATGTAAATGAGTACGACAATGATGTATTTTCCGTAGCATAAGACTGAAGGAAAACGACAAATCTGCAGTTGCATTCAAACAGTCTGCAACAAAATCCACTTTCTATATCTTATTTGTCTTCGAAAATGGGACAAAAGACAGAACAAAAGAAACCTTAGATTTCTTCAGCAAGCTAGCTGCCAATGAGAAATATTTCGAAGCACACTCTTTTATAAATACAAAGAAAAAAAACGCAGTGTGTTTTATCATCTAACAGCTTATACTAATCTACAAGTAGACGTGTCAGCTGGATGAAAAAAATAGAAGAATTTGGCCAAATATGGATAAATGAGTTGCCATGGGATTTCAGCCAGTCTTTTCCAGTCGGACAGTTCACTCATAGGCCAATTAAGTTCTATCAGCTACTACTTGGCTTTTAGTCCTAACTTAGCCAAAGTCCCGTTTCTATTCGGCCAGGCCGGAGTCTAGAGTTAGAGGCTAGTACAAAAGTAGTACTCCCTCTAATCAACGTATAAGCTTAGTCTCTCTAGTAGGAGTTCATTGGGGAGGACTCCCCTATAGTCTGGCGTAGGGCTGGGTTCCGGAACAGCGTACCGGTACAAAACCGGTTTTTCTTATTGGACCGGTCCAGAAAAACCGGACCTGAAAAAATGAGGAGAACCGGATGTTGGACCGATTAGAAAATTAACAGATTATTTTATCAGGCATTCACACGTTTTGGCGCTTGCAGGTGGAATCAAATAACAAGAGTGAAGTAGAGTAGAGTTTATAGTGATTTCTACCAAGTACATCCAATCGTACATGTGCAGTTAGCGTTGTAGGACTTTAAAACGCCAGTGTTAGTCTGATACTCCACCAAACAGATTTCGTTGTAGTTAAATGGACCATTGGTATGAGTCATACTGAATCCGGTCCAGGTTCAGGTCCGGACCTGGACCTGATCCTCTGGACCTGAACCGGACCTGGACCTGAATTTTCTGTACCGGTACCCAGCCATAGTCTGGCGTACTATTGACTCTATTTGTCCAATTTCTACTATCTAGACCACCGAACCGCGGAGCCTGGTAGAGGCTAGAATACTTCGTCTATTCCATGACCACTCTTTCAGACGACCCCCGCTGGTCCTCCTGTACAGGCAGTTTCAGCTCCTCTTCTGCGTCGTTCTCAGCTCTTTCCGGGGCATTACCTGTTATTGGAAAATATCATATACAAAGTAAGAAGGGTGATATCCTTTCAATGCCATAGGCAGCTTGCAATCTTTAATGTTTTGTGCATGACAGGTACATCTAATGTCTGTTGAAATACAGAAAGGTTGATGTATCTAGAATATTGTAGTTACCTTGTATAAAAGTCTTGTATAAAATGTAGATGACGCCGCCAATGACCACAGAAGCCAAGATGGACCCCAACACAATCAAGGCCACGATGCCTCCAGACACACCTTGCACTGATACAACAAAGGGTAGGAATTGCAATTCAAACAAAATAAAAACTTTTAGAAACCTAAACAAGACAGATAATAAGTTTATTGCAAATACATGGCCGAGGGTTATAGGTAATTGCAGCTACATGTACAAGTAATTATATAACACATGTATAAGTAATAATGAAAAATACAGGGCTACTTCCAATGTTATGCTACAATCTCATACGCTTGGATTTGACTTCTTCCTCTGAGGCACAGTGGGAGACATATTTACCCACTAAAATATGTGAGTTATTTCAATTATAATAGAATTGTTTTCTCGTGGTCGGTTTTTAATTGGAGTATAACAAAATCAAAAAGGAAAGAAAACTAGACAAGAGGGACAAGACATTTTTCACTGTTTTCATTTTTTATATACAACATTTCAAAGAACATACAAGAGTAGTGGGGAAGTAAGCATGTACTTTTGATAATAATAGAAATATTCTCGATCGGGACTGAATGATACTCACCGGTAGGTGCGTCAACTGTGTGTGGGAGAGTTGGGTTGCCTGTAGGATCGGGAGGGGTGGGTCCTATATTAAAGGGAACAAAGGAGTTAAATGGTGAGCCAAAGTACCCATGATTAAACACCTGATATGTCAGCGGCAGTCATTTGTTGGGCGTTTACCAAATCAAAATCCTGTTGCACACCTGCCGCGGTAATACCAGGCCACCAAGGTGACATTATGCCTCAAGCTATAACTCAAAACATATTGTTCAGATATAAAATCTACCAGCCCTCGAAATCGGACAAGTCACTCAACGTATAATATTAATCAAGGAGGTTATATCAGATATAACCTCCTTGGTATCATGTTGTCGATCACGTAATTCATAGATATACGTCGGTCTAGGTACTAGTAATCTTATGAAATCCTCGCATTCGTAGATAATGCTCAACAAAACAAATATGCTAAGCTTGTGCCAAACCTTGCGTGATTGACTGTATGCATTTTACACAATGTACACTGTCATTATCTTTATGGTCCTTTATGATTTCCCATATTGATAAAGCTAGCCTTTGGAAACCAGAGTACCCAGTGTGGCTTCTGAAGTCTCTACTCGGGACAGCAAGCTGTTTCGTCCGTTTCGACTTGCTACCGTAAGGCTGTCGGGGACACCCTGTTCCTAGTGACCAGTTTACTATAGCTACTTAGCTGGTAACCATACCATCGGGAGATCATCGCTATCTCTACGGTGCTGGGAGTGTAGCCCGCCCGCCCAGTCCATTAGCCTTCGCCGGGGGAGGTTTTACCGCGCTCCCGCCTTCGGGACATCAAGTGTCATCACCCTTACCCGGCCCGGCCCGGCTTAGACTTGATAATGGCAAAATTGAACGGGAGGAGATGACTTGGGGCCCGGTAAACTGACTGAAAGGGTGGCGATAATTCCTTTGGAGCTCTAATAGTAATAAGAGTTCGGAGGGCTGACTGCCTTGGGTCCCCGAATAAAACTCACACTAGCTACCCGATCCTGTCTGAGGCCCTCTATTAGTCTATGTAACTACACTGACTTGTAACGTATGCTAAGCTGCCAACAGCTTGTAAGTCTACAATCTTTCACCGGTAAAATACTGTGTTTCAGCCCCTTACCTGGACAAGCGTTATTCTGGCACATCTCCATGACTGGATTTTCGTAACATATATTGCACGACGGACAGTCCTCGTTGAACGGGTCCCACACATGGCCTGGCGGACATGTGTACGTCACCTCCCGAGGAGACCTCGTTGGCGCTGCGGTAACTCCCAGCCATGGAGTCAGAAAGCATATAAGGACGATCACGATGAACATCATTAAAAAAAATTTCCACAACCATAAAACGAGCCCAGTGATCGGTCCTGTCGCTACTTTGGTTTTCTTAGCGAAAAACAGTCCTGTTTGCACACTGGCCTGTCCCCGTACTTTCCACTGCAACCAACCATATAGGTATTTGATCTGTTCTCGTATCGCTCCAGGCCTGAATGGGACGTAGCCTCGGTAAGTTTATACAAGGGTAGATAAGTTACTTGTTACGTACAAAAATATCAAGCCTCCGATGAAAAGATTTAATGCATGGGTTCACGATTCTATCTTAGACATTTTTCCTTTTAGTAATATTGGGATTCTTGCTTATTTCAGCCACATAAGCGCCAACAAAGGTGTAGAACTGAACCGTACTCATCTTAGCACCCCTTTGATTTAATGGATCGCTCCTGAGTCAGGGGATTCCCCCTCGTACGTCACACAATGACGTAGCAAGCTTGCAAGAGGGACGCGGTCTCGCTATAATGCTGACCGCATGGTGCCAATACTATTAATCATTTCGGGGAGGAAAACTTTTCACATTCTCATATTGTGGGACTGGTCAGGGAACAATCCAGTCTTACCACTCACAGTTAATTCCGAACTGCTGTGATCTTTGACTTCTACTGTGCACTTGCTACCGTGAGAAACAACCACCTGTCTTCGTGTACCCAACGCTATGGGAGGGTAAACAAATGCCAGATTGTTTGAATATAGTGTTACTGGTACAGTTGCGCCTGGCCTGAAAAGATAACATCTCTGTGAACCACACACCACTGTAACTGTTGTAGCGAATAACACCATGACTAATGAGATCTAAAGCGTAATCTACTGAATTCGGTGATCGGTAACATTAGCCATGTTTCATTGAGGCTAGAAGTCAGCGGTGTGGATCTCTAAATACTAGTAACCTCTTTGATTGAACAATACCGAGGCTTTCTTACTTTGGTCAGTGGCATTGAAGTTGAACCAACGAGGAGGTTAGTCAAACAAACAAAAGACAAATGGGATTATTATAGTAAACGTGTCATGTGGAAATCATCTGCACAGATGGTTTATTGACTTATTCTGAAGATCTGGTAATGATGTAAGCAAATTATTAGGAGAAAACCTAGACCGCCCAAAAACGGTGCGTCCCCGTCAACGCCTTGTTTGGTGGTGTTAATGACTTTGCCCTGTCCCAAATACTAGTTCAGCGTGAGCAATTGGAATGTTGACCTATGCTTTTGTTCTCTAACTTAATGTCTAGACTCTAGGATTACAGTCTATATACACACAGACACATACTTTCCTTCAAAATTGGTAGGGAGAGAAAAACTTCTAAACGTTTTCTTAATGACTGTAAAGCGTATTTGTTAGCTAGCCCTACAAATCTTGTTCAACTCAAAACCATATATAAAACTTCTGAAAACAGATGGTACAAATGGTGCAAAGGTACTGCAGTACCTGTTTTCAATGGGGGTATAACAAAACAAAACAAAAACAAGACAGGAGGGACAGGACGAAGGTACTGGCACTACTGCAGTGCCAGTGTTTATTATAACATTGCTGGCAAAAGAGAATAACCAATCGCAGCTATAACATTCGTTGATGGAAAAGTTCACCCGAGAATGTGCCGCCATTGACCTCTGGTATTCTAACTTGCCACATGATACCCAAGCAATAAGCAAAACTATGTTACTTATTCCATTGTGTCCGTCGCCCACCGTCAATTGTTTTGAACTTTAACTTTTTCCCGCCGTTCACAAGTCTGCCTAGCAACAGCATGCCGCAGTGATCCATGCCACAAATATTCCGCCATCGTTAATTGTTTTGAACTTTTACCTTTCCCGCCATTCATACGTCTGCATAGCAACAGCGCGCCAAAATAAGAACACTAGTAAGTATACTACTAGTAGTTACACAAGCCGGCTCTGAACGTACGTGACACAAAACCATACGATATTCATGATTTTCAGAGCATGCAGTATATGCGTACACATACATTACATTACATTACTAATTCTGCGGTAAAGGGGTAAATAGGTGGCACGGTTGAGACAAAAGTCGACGAGAAGTCTAGTGGGGGTGTAGCAGGGAAATTCCATCACGTCACACACGCGTAAGACATGCAGGCCCAGTCGTACCCTTTGATGTTCACGGCCCAGGCGGACCCTTTGATGTTCCCCTTGCCAATTTTATACTCCTCTGCCGGCTAAACTCCTTCTCCAGCTTATGATACTGTCTTATGCCACGCAAGATCTGCTTGGAGATTACACGACCGGGAGGTTTCCTCTCCTTCGAACTCTATCAAAATTCTATTTATTTCTATTTTCTTGCAAGGAATATATAGAACTAGCACGAACTCCAGATCTGTTCTTTCTTACGATTATCAGCAGGGCGTTGTCGTCAAATTTGTACAACTTTTAGCTTTCATAGGACAGGGTTTTAATAGCATACTATTCTAATAAGGTCCCTCTTTTGTTCCTATATCGTTTCTATATTGTCCATGTAATCCTACACATGATTCCATATTACAGCCTCTGGGTTTCAGGGTCGGCTTCTGGGTCAGTAGTAGCGACCTGCACAGGTCGGGTTGTCACATCTGAAACAAGTAAACATGCGGTCGCTAAATATGTCAATATCTTTCACAAGATCTGTCAATGTCTTAAGATCACTTATTTTGACAAAATAACATATACACAGAAGTTCTATTGTCTACATTGATTCCAAGCTACCAAGATGTAACGTCCTTGGTAAGCTATTGATATTAGACGACACTAATGCCACGAAATCCAGATTTAAACATTTCCACTGTGTCGGTGTAGACCTTTACCGTATTTCATTTGTTACTCTACTACTTGTAATTGACAGATGGACATGATGCACATGATATTACCTCGGTCCTTCCAGCATCTACGGTAGACAAAGAACAAGACAGCCGCCATCACCACTATGCAGGACACTACTATACCCACCACAGCAGCGGTGGGAAGGGGTCCTGAACGGTAAGATACATGTATGCTGTCACATAAACGCTTAATAAGTAGTTTAACTCTTTGAAATGCTATGCTGAATAGACTTGAACAACAAAATTATAAAACGTTATGGCCTCCTTCGGTCAATATTGACCAAGGTAAAATCCTAATTGATATCACAACAAAATTATAATTCACTCAGGAATATTAGTTTGAGGGGTGGGCGTAGCGTTGTAGAAAACTGGCGTCTTGTTGACATTATCGGCGGACGTTTGCGGGACATTGTAAACAAAAATATTGTTTTGTGTCGACCATTGGTCACCGCGAAACGTCACATGTTGGTACAGTATTGAAGTTTGTGCAAACACACGGTTTTTATTTTTAAAACAAGTAACTCACCAGTGTCGAGATTGTCCCCTGGCGTGTCACTGGAAGAAAAGTGATCGTATCAGTAAGAATTATAACATTACAGTAGCGCTGTCGACATATTAGCCTGGTAACCATACCATCGGGAGCTCCATAGTGACTCTACGGTGCTAGGAATGTTGTCCGCCCGCCCAGGTCGACTGGCGCACACCGGGGGATTTTAACGGAATTGGTTTCATTCAATGATGAAAATAGAGGATATACCTGTTACATATATTTGAAATTGACCATAAACATTAGAATTTAGAGCTGATAAAATCTTAAAGACTGAATTTCTGACCAAGAGGGAAAGAAAGCACCGCACGTGGCACCGAAACAACAAATACGGTACGGGACTGGTACTACCAATGGATATGCACTCACCTGCATTTCTGGCATATCGCGGTCTCTGGAAAATTGTCACACAGACTGCACGACAGACAGTCCTCTATCACCTTGTCCCACGCGAATCCAGACGGGCAGTTGTCACTCATGGTCTCGTACAGAGGTAAAAAAATCGCCGTTTCGTGTGAGAGCTCGGGCTTTGCTACCGTTCACTTCCGATGCAATGCGCAGTGTGCACTTTGATTACATCTCTCCCGGACGAACCTTAGTACCCGGACCTGTCTCGCCTCGCCCGGGGCTGTGCCCGGGGCCCATACGTGGCACGCCCATCTAATCAGCTGACCCCTGCTCTCCAACAAATAAAAACGTTTACTTTCAATCGGAAAAACATCCGATAGGAAACGCTTTGAATAACCGGCGTGTAATTCTTGCATTTAAAGCAAGCTTCTATAACTAACTATTGTTTCAACATGTCGGATAACCGGTATTCAGTTTCTACAGAAATGTGTGCACCATTCATGAAACTCGTCCAAGAACTTGAGTGACGGGTGAAATCAAGGGTATGAAGATAATAAACTGAACTCTGATACTAGTATTTGCACAACACCTGACTGTCTGACGTCTGTATGGGTGGCGAGACCTTTTGTGTGGCGGCATTCAAGTAGACATGTTTTTACTCGGGGGTAAATATGAGGCGGCCATGCGTTACTTTACACGTGCAGTATGGATATGTTACATATTATAACATGGATCGTGACAAGTATATCTAGAACGGCAATGGATTGGAAAAAGAGTTTTACAATTATCCCGAAAATTATACAGCAAACCGTGGATGTGGGTCCGAAAACCGAAAGAACAACAATCTACAGTGTTGTACAGGTGAGTAAGCCATAATGTTTTGGACAACTGATCAGATAGGGAAGAGTACCGTGGAAGCAAAAGTTCGAAAGTACAATCAGCGTATAACCTTATCATGACATCTGCTTGGTTTTAAGGTCGAAAAGCCAAATAAATATATCTAACGGTTAGTACGTTACCACCTTTGTGCTGTTTATTGAATGGAGAACTTTATTGTAGGTTTATGCTCTTACAAGTGAAGTACAGGTCAAGATGATTAAGTACTTAGTTTTAAGTACAATAAGTGATGCGAGAATGTGTGTCACTACACCTACGTATACATAGTCTAATGGTGGTAGGATGTTGGCTATTTCAGTACTCGTACATTTATCTAGTGACTTTTTGATCAGAAAAACTATCCAGAACAAGACAAAGTTAGCTAGATTCCCCATATACATTGTATATGTGCATTTAATGTATAACAAAATTTTCTGTCTATTGGAACGCCCACCTAGTTACTTATACAAAATTGGTGTGCTATGCATAACAGCGGTTTATCGCTTTTGTGAAACAACTCTGGCAGCTTTGTACCAATAAGGAGCTTCAGTCAAGTTCAATGACCTCCCTGCACATCTCCAATGTTAGAATACATACGAATAGATAAATACTTGAGTTCAGATGCACAAACAACTTATCCTCGCTGTGCACCTTATTTCAGTTACGTTCAAAGGTACGCACCTGTATGGCTACTTTTTTTGTGGGGATAGACATGTTTCTTTTTTGGGAAAAAAATAATGCTGGCCTGGAGCGTCTGTGGAAGGATGGTCAGATCTCGGCAGAGACCAAAAGCTGTTAATGCATTTAAGTTCGCGGGGATTTACTTTCGCGGTGAGGGAAAAGGACTGTTCGCTGTGGTTTTAAGTTCGTGGAAGCACCATGCACTGTAGTCTCTTACTGCCATGGAAAAATGTTTTAAGTTCGCGGTAAATTTGCAACGCGAAAATAAAACCACCGCGAAAATGTCTGCATTTTCCGAGTAGCTGCGAAGTAGTGCACATGAGGCTGTCAGTTCTCCCTTGCTCGGCGTTCGCACGTTGAGGCCAGAATTGTAACCCACACTCAGTGGGGAGCTATCACTCGTGAAAAAAACATTTCCAAGCCCATTCCTGCAACTGCCTCCACTTTATTTGTCACTCTCTTACTCTTAGTTTCGTTCGTGGCAAGGGTGTGCACGTGTATAACTGCAGAGAGTCATATACTGTAGTTGTAGTAACATTAGTAAAGATATAACAACCAATATGCATGACTTAACGTTCTAAATACCGAGGAATGCAAGAGAGATCGTCGTACTAAATCGAATTCAAACGTCATGATCTGTTTATTTTATAACGAAATGTGCCAGTCCATCACATGAACCATTTTGGAAACCCAAACCCCTAACCATACTTATATAATAGCACTGACATTGTTTCCTATATATGCAAAAACATAAACATGAACACATTAACAACTTACGCTACATCAATAACTGAGAGATACAGAGAGAGTCTACTCTAAAATAGAATCTTATACATTACAATAATGATATTCCTGCCCAAAGGCAAGTAACATGAAAAAAAAAAATTGAACAACAAGATAACATATTATGAGTACTATGGTTGACACTACAAAACATGTATCTGATTTCAGAAGAATTTGTGTTTCATGTGTGCAACCTTTGGCAAATATGGGTAGTGGTGGTGAACCTAGTGTATTAAAGACACAGTCAGGCATGATTTCAGCAGTTGTTTTCGTCTAATCCATCCAGGTATACTTGCCCACTTGCCACATTCTAAGTTCTTGCCTACATAGCTGGGGTCGTTCCAGGACAGACGGTTATCTAGGACTTTCCAGTACTTTTTGTGCAAAGTTTTCTGAAGACCTTCCTTGGCCTGTTTGGTTTCCCCTCCCCAGCCATTTAGAACCGTGACCTTTATGTCACGTATGGGTCACAGAAACAACTGGGGGCACTCTTTGTTGGAATGGCTGGATGTTGTTGGTTGGGAGAGGAAAGTATCATTTTCACTCTAAAACAGCGTGTCATGCACATTACTTCTCTTTTTGTTGTACGAGCTCTCTAGATATCAGACACTATGCTGTTCCAGTTGAAGAAATGTGCAATAGAGAAACAAATTTCTGTTACTGGTAAGCCAATGTTTACACGCACTGTTGTACTGTTGTTTCTGGCAAACTGGAAACCGCTTGACACACTTATACGAGGGTCTGCATGGGGGGTCCTGACAACGCTTTACGCTAAATTCGGGACGGTCGACAACGCTTTACGTTAAATTCACGAAGGCAGGCAACGTTTTACGCTAAATTCAGACAGGCTGACAACGGTTTACGCTAAATTCTGGAAGGCTGGCAACACTCGTCAGAGGCGGGGTCATGCTCCGCAAGAAAGATTGAAATTTTGACTCTCTGAAACACTATTCCCTGCATTTTGAAGGGAAATTTTCGCTGGCAAACAAAGCTAAGTTAAATGGCATTTCTAATTAAAGAGTCCCAGGGGTTCAGCGTAAGCTTATGAGGGTGACGCCAGCCAACTTATTTTTGCCACGTCGAGCGCCGAAGGAAAGTCCGGGAAAATTTTGAAATCCTGCCCCCCTGAAACGCCAGTTTTTTTGGCTATTATAGAAAACTAAGTGAAATTACATTTCTATCAGTAAAAAATGTGTTTGAGGTTGACACGTCACATCCCCCAGCCATGATACATATTTTTTACGAAGTCGATGACCGAAGGTGAATAGAGTGGCAAAGGAGATCCGGCTAAATTTTGAAATCTTGACCCTCTATAAAACGATATTTTGTGCATTTTGATGGGCAAATTTCTATTAGCAAAACAGATCTTTGAGGTTGACACACATCCCCAACATATTTTCAGAATTTCGAGTTCCAAAGGCGCGAGGCGGCACAAGGAGGACCATGGAAATTTTGAAATCTTGACCCTCTAAAATGATATTTCCTGCATTCTGATGGGCAAATTTTGCTGGCAGACTAAGCTAACTTCAATGACATTTCTATTTGCAAAAAAAGAAGATTTTTGAGGGTATATACCATATTTTTACCATGTCGATGACCGAAGGTGAAAGGAGTCGCAAGTGAGGTCCGGCGAAATTTTGAAATCTTGATCCTCTGAAACGCAATTTCCTGTGTTTTGAAGGGCTAAATTTACTGGTAGACTACGTTTCGACTTACGAAATTTGGGACGCCAGCTACGATTTACGGGTAATTTTTAGGCTTAATTACGCTTTACGTGAAATTTTTAGGCTAGATTACGCCTTACGTGAAATACACTGGCTACGCTTTACGGTAAATTTTCCATCCTCACTACGAATTACGTGAAATAAAATAGCTTACCCTACGAATTACGGGAATTAAAAAGGCCTGCCTACGCCTTACGGAAAAGAGCATGCAGACCCTCTTATACCCACATCCCCAAAGGGTCAGTCAAGGGGTAGGGCTGGCAGGCCAGGTTGAGGTCTCTGACAGGGCTACAGAGTAGCTTGTCTGGGGACGATCGCCCGGACTCGGCTTCCGTGTTTGAGGAGAGCTACGCAATTCCTTATAGTTATACAGAAGGCTGTCATTTTATAAACAAGGATTTATCTCAATGAACCTGAAGTGCAAATTCAAATACATCATGACATGTGACAATCCCTGCAAGGCAGATATAGGAAAATATATCAAAGAAGGTTTAGACATTAGAAATTCCTCCAGGCAAATGATCGTAAGCCTCCAATGATTGTAAGAAATTTATCCCATACTACAACTCCTGTATTAGGTAGATAAGCCTTAAGTTAAGCTATAGAACTGCAGTTATGTAGATGCCATACTTTGTATCTCGTACAATTGTTGTGCAATAAAGTTATATATGTCTCAAGCCCGTTAAAGGTGCTCTAGGTAAGATTAGGACAATACAAAAAGTAGTAAATTTTCCTACCGTTTCTTTACAAAGTAAGTTACATAAACCCTGTAGCATTGCATGTCATAATTCAGGGATAGAAGTTGCATCATCATTGCATCATACAAACATGTTTAAAAACTGTGATCTTCCAACAGAATTTTAACATGTCAACATATGGCAGAACACTGTCTTGTGTGACAGCTCATATCAAAAATAGCGGTGATCAATTTTACCTACCATTGTCAGTCTGAAGTCTCAGTTTCGCACTTTCAGTACAAAACTGGTGTGTTATGGCTTATGCGTAAACTGAGCGGGTTACTGATTATGCGAAACAAACCAACTTAAGGTGGATCAAACCTATTTTCAATCTGAAAATGATGCTGAAACAGCTCACTGTCTTCTAGCACCACATTCCCCCCACCCTACAGTTGTTCGTCACTGTTTCAGTTACATTGTTAGGGTCCTCCTCTTGGACGGCACGTTTCAGTTCGTGTGTCTCCTCCTGAACACCAGCTTTGGTTGGAGTGTTGTGATGATCCGATTGTAGCATTTCCGTCTCCCCTGTGTGACCCGTATCTGTCATCAGGGTCACAGTCACTGTGGGGAGCATGAATAGACAGAAGTTTGTACTCTGCTGTATGGATATGAATATAAATTGTATAAACATCACAATCTGTAAACCTAGCACCAAAGGTAGACATTCCTAGTAAACACGAGCATGTACTAAAGCAATCACACGTTGCTATTGATACCGTTTTAGAAGAAAGTTTAATTTGTTTGGCTGACCCTCTGCGCCGTTCTCTCAACGAGTAGTTAAAATTTCATGCAGCTTAAATTTCGAAGAAAACAAACTGTTTTGCCTATATCCTACATTATTCGTTAGAGCGTTTAGTATGTTGCTAAATTATTTTCTTCTTTTATTTGTTTTCATATCATTGTACCCACCTTGGAGTTTTCTTTTGCAGTACCACAACAGGAGAACAAGGGCTGCTGCAGTTGAAGCCACGATGGAGATCTCAATTATCAGAGACACGGGGCCTGGAACACCCGTATCTAGCACACAACACATGTGCACATCAGAAATCCAAGAAAACTAACTATTTTGCAATGATTTAAAGTAAAAAAAACACCAATTTGAAGAACCAACATACGGAATTGGCAATCACCATTCGATAGGATTCTTCCCATACCTGTCTTAGCCCACACATAGGGCAATGAAGCTGTGATGATTGCATATTTATATATATAAACACAAAAACGACAAACACAGAAAGAACAATATATACTGCTGCACATAGAATTGTGCGCTTGGGTTTCATCGCTCATGATCTACATGTATTGTATGTGTGCAATGTCATAAGATTTCTCATAAGGATCTTTAATCTTGAACAGGTAGATTTTTTCGTGTCGACATGTCCTACCGTCGTACCGTGGGATTTTTACTTCAAAGGTAAATGCTGTTGAGGTTTGGATACACCAAGGAGCTTATATTGATATCTCAATATAAGCTCCTTGGATACACTTGTTGTCACCCCGGTTAATCCATAAATACCTCGGCCGTCTTTTACAAACGCGATACACCGCACAAGTCATTAATCTCCATTTGCAGCGTGCCCTGACCCGCACGCCATTCTGTCAGACCAAGTGGTTGTTTCACAACATCCCAACAGATATATCACTCGTCAGCGGCGACGCTCTTAATCAAATGCCAATCAACGAGACAAAGGGTTCTTCATGGACCTCACCACCGCGCCTGGCAAGCTGCCCAGCGCAAGCGGCTTTGAAGTGTGAGGCGAGAGTTGATATAACCAAGGACGTTACATCAATTGATGTAACGTCCTTGATATAACTTGGAATCCAGTCTCCTAGTGGCTCGGCCTACCGAAGTTAGTGAAGGCTTTGTACGGGCCTAATGCAGTTCTCCCCCGCCGGGGTAATCGTTCACACCCGGTAGGATTTTCACGCGGTCGGACTTTTGCCCAATGGGATAATTATTCAACTTTAGTTCGTGGGCATGAAATTTTGTTCCGTCGAAAATCTGTTTTGGTTTTGATAGCGCGCCTCACGTGGATAGATTGTAATGATATCTGGCGCTACAATTTTAGACACGAGAAATAAAGATAACCCAGCAGGCCACCTGCCATACATCGACATCGTGGGTCAAGCATGGCATCCAGTCTACCGTGGTTCGGCAGATCCCTCTTCGGGACATACCGGTACAGAAGCCGCCAGAGTAATATGTGACACCCGGTAGTAGTTTTACTCGGCAGGAGTTCAATCGTGAGACTGAGCCTGCCGTAAGAGTAAGGCTTCCTTTTATACGTGCGTTGCAGTCTCATATTGTTTGTCATGACATCCCAGCCTAAATTAAGTCCACTGTGTTCTGTCAATTCCAGTTCTATTCAGTTTATTCAGAAGAAAAAAAATCAGCATCGCAGTCAGTAAAAAACAAACTGAATATCACTGATTTTACAAAATGTTACCGATGGAGAATTAAACATCACAACACCCACGCTGCTGCACATAGAATTGTACGCTTGGGTTTCATCGTTCATGATGTACATTTACATATTGTATGTCCTACAATTTCAGTAATAGATAGATGATGGGCGTGGCTTGATTATGTGAAATAGGGGTTGCCCCACCCACAAGGGGGTTCCTTTAACACCCGAGGCGAAGCCGAGGGTGTTAAAGGAACCCCCGCGTGGGGGGCAACCCCTATTTCACATACTGTAAATGCAGAAATGTTCGCGGTGGATTAATGTTCGCGGTTTTCGCGGTGACCACTTCAGCGCGAACTTAAAACCACCGCGAATATTTTTCTAATGGTATTAGATTGCAGTCTATGGTGTTACCGCGAAATTAAATCCACCGCGAAAAGTCCTTTTCCCCGCTACCGCGAAATTAAATCCCCGCGAAATTAAATGCATTTACAGTAATCAAGCCAAGCCCATCATCTATCTATTTTAGAACATGGCCACTACCCCGAAGATATTATTTTATTCATCTAGATAGATAAAAGATATTATATTCAGGATAATTCACACAATATTTAAACAAAATGACCTGATATAGCATCCTACTAGCAAACAAATAAACAATAGATCTGTTCTTGCCTTTACCACATGGTGTGGTTTATGGCACCTGGCACCAGATAAATGTGTGTGGTCGTCTGGGTCAAGCAAATTTTCCCGCTAAAATTTTTCTGCTTGTTGAGCCCAGCAGTCTGCTCCCAGTCTCACATGGGAAGGACACTGTGAGGGAGCTAGCGCGGTGTGTTTAGTGCCATGGATGTAAACTTCGACTTAGGATTTGACTATTTGTGGAATCCTGTTGAACCTGATGAGGGTCTCAACTTTGGGGACCAGTTTCTCCAGCATGTTGAAATGGACCTTGAGGATTTCTCTATGCTTTTGAACTGTGACATTGACCTGGGATTTCTTATCACGAACTGTGAGTTTTACTCGAGGATCTGTTTTGATTTGTTATTTTGGTTTGTTAGTCTCTGTACTGTTTCCAGTAGTCAAGTTCTAAAGGGGTGCCACTGTTTTTGTTATTGTTATGTTTTGGTTACTTTTATGGTACAACCAATGCTATTTTCTGAAGTTTTATCATGTAGAGAGAACAAAACAGTTTTGTTTATTTTAGTTTAGTTTGACGGCACCATGCTTGTCATTTTCTGGTGGCACTGTTTTTCTGTAGAAAATATTGCACTGAGTTTGTTATTTTTGAAGATCTGGTTTTTTGTTTGTTACAGTTATAGAAAGCAGTAAACTTGCTATTTTCTAAAGATCTGGTTCTTTGTAACAGTTATAGAAAGCAGTGACCTTGTTATTTTCTGAAGACCTGGTTCTTTGTTACAGCTATGGAAAGCATTAAACTGTTGTTTACTCTTATGACATTGAGTCTTTATGACTTAATCCTCTATAATCCCCTAGGCAATTAGCACAGTGTGAGAGCTGACCAGTGGTGCAGAAAAAGTGTTGGATTATCTAAAAAGTGTGGTACTATCCAAAAAGTGTGGCTTTATTTTATGCAAATTTTAGATAGTACCACACTTTTTGGACAATACAACACTTTTTCTGCACTATGTGGATATAATCACAGTAATTGAAGGGCTCCCATTGGCTGAGGGGTAGTGGCCATGTTATTACATAAACAGCTAGATTTTTCCTTGTTGACACGTCCTACTTAACAACAAGTCGTACCGTGGGATTCTTATTTCAAAGCGCTGTTTGGATAAACTTATTGTCATTTGAAGCAAGGATCTGAGGGCGCGCGGGTCCTGACCCCTAGTGGATGTGTCACGCAATCCCAACACGAGGATGCGTGTTTTTGGTGTTTTTAGCGGTGAGAAATTCCCCTTTAGCCAGCCGAACTGATCTCAAAAGTTAGATTGGTGAAAGTTTGTTTGTAACTGAAGAAATTAGCAGGTAAAGTTTGGTACACCCGTGGTGCTTGGAATGTAGCCGTGAGAAAGGGCCAGTTCACACGAGGAAAATTTCTGGTAGTCCGACAATGACATACTACTAGTAGTACTTCAAAGTCGTCCGTCTTTGACATAAAACGGGGTTTCTGCTTCGTTTGAACAAACATGTTTGAATCACGAATGTACTTTTCATAGCCCGATTTGACCAATCAATGTTGTAAGAAATGGTTTCTTCTGTGCCATATCCCAAGGCCGCTAAGCGACGCGAAACTGTCATAATATGTCAAATCGTGTACCCATGATTTTTCTGATTAATGCTAATTGGCCTGAACACAGATCAGCATTCGTCGGGGCACAAATCAAGTATGCTCCGGAAAACTAAGCGTTTAGACTAGAACAGACACTTGCAATATTGTTATACATCGTTTGTAGCCTACAATTAATTGGGTCATATTAAAATGACTCACCTTGACAGGACGTGCATACTGCCCTGATCGGTAGGTTGTACAACTTGCAATATCCGTGAACAGCGTCCAAGACATATCCAGGTGGACACGTGAACTCACGGCCGGGAAAAGCCGTGCCGAAGGCCGGAAAAGACAGAAAATAGATCATCGTAAACATCTTCAACTTGGCTACCATGGGTAGGAAAGATTTCTGCAGAGTTGCAAGTAAAAGAACGCACGGTACGATGTGCCTGGCTAAATACGAGAGGTTTTTTCTAGCATTGCACTACAGGGAAAAGAAAACACGTCGTTCTTCGTTTGGAGTCTGAGGTAGAATGGCCAGCTCAGACCGGCTGGGAAGTCAGGGAAGCCTTCTGCAGCTGCGACCGATCCGCACATTATTTACCACAGGGGTGTGCACACTATACGATCATTTGTATCTTTAGTCTGCTTGCTGTATACAGCCCACTGTGTACATTTCTACCTTGTCTTAGATTTGAACCTGGTATTGTGTTTGTAAATTTCAAATGGTTACTATTGCCGTACAATGCGGAAACTTTAAAATTCTGGTATGTCTCCTTTGTATTTGAATGGTTTAGTCCATTCAAATCAAAAGTGATGTATTATTGCTCGGAAACTTTCCCGCGAGATCGTTTACAACTTGCGGACCCCCGGACAACCTGCCCAGGAGGAAACATATGTAGGGGTTAACGTTGGCATCCCAGTCTGTCATTCTATTGAAAAACACCGGCCGACCACAGGCGCGCGGAAAACAACCTGCCTCAGTATTAGGGAACACTGCGAAAACAATCTTCTCTGGCAGAAGACATCTTAGCTCATGTTGCCAGCAAACTCCTTGGGATTGCCTGGCTCTGTTATATCCACATAGACTCTCTCTGCCGATCCTTGAACTATAACATGGTCTTACATGGGAAAGTAGAAACACGATACAGCCGCACATGGCCGCGCGGACAGCTCCTGGCTGACAGAGACAGATTATGTACAGATAGTCTACCTGACCTATGTCTTTCATGTTGCCCTCCAGACGTTCGTTCCTCCTTCCCTGCCCGGCCAGCCCTGTTTATCAACAAAATAGGTAGTTTTCAGGAGTGGCTTCTGGTCGCGCGGATCTCTAAGCAGATCGGGTTTGTTTTGAGACTTTGAGACCGTATTTGTCAGTGTTTTTTATTACCTTTTTCTGGACCAAGAAGCTACATCATGTATTGGGACAAAAAAGAGCGCTTCTCCAGGAAAAACATACAAAATACCGCCAAATACGCTCAAAACAAACCCAGCTTTTACGCAGACTTGGAGAATACTCTAAGGTGACAGTTTTGTAGATCCTGTCAACAGTGGGGGAAAAGTGCACTGTGAACTTCGTCTCTTCATTCAAGTATCTATAATCTCCAAGACGCACAGGTGACCTGAAAGACGCGACCAAACCTCAGCTGCCCTGCAGTCCCTATAACCAGGCAACTTCCTGCCTCCTGCCGCGCAGCGATGAGAAGGATTTTCAGACGGACATGTCCGCTGTCTTCCTCCACAGCACCGGGGGGGGGGGGGGGGGGGGGGGCGCTCCGTACCCGCTGGATGGACGTCGTGACCCGAGACCTCAGTAGCAGCAACATCTCACTCCCCCAGGAGCAGCGAGCAGCATGTGAGCAGCCAGAGTGGCGAACGCTTGTACCACGTGCAAGAGGTTCAGTGAGTGAGTGTGAGTTGACAAGTCATCCTGTCAACGGTGCACATTTTTCTACTGCTGACAGGATCTTCCTGTCAATAGCCGAATTCCTTTGTGCCGCTTGTGGGGATATCATAAGCTGGACCAGGAAGGGATAGCAATTGCTCCCACTAGAGTGTTTGGTGACTGGGTTATCGCAGGTTCATTCTTATCAAAACACTACTTCCAGTTAATATCACCTGGTTCACACGATTTGCCTTGCCTGGCTTCTGCGCCTCTAGTGCAGTGCATGTTATCATTAACAACAACAGGACCCAACAGGGCCGTGTTTCCAGTACACGTGTTGTAACAAAACATGGTTTGAATCTGTGCTTATTCAATAGGCTAGTATTTAAACACAAACACATTACAAAGCATTGAAAGTGGCCCGACGATTCACACTTTGCTCAGTTTGCAGTTGTACTAAATACCTGTGAAATGATAAGAAAGTCAACAAAGTTTGCAGTTAGAGGTCTATTAGAAGTGCCTGCGGCGAAGCTGTTCCGATAAGAGATCATTTGTCAAGAGCCGGTCTGGCCACCTGTGTGATTTCTGTGTACAGCTCGCGCTAGGGCATAGTACTGGAATGCGGAACCCAAGCCCTCTAGCCCTCCTTCCATCGACTTTTCCTCACCAAACCATGTCAAGTACCCATTTTTACACCTGAATGAAGTGATGTGTTAAGTGCCTTTTCTAAGAGCACATGTCCAAGATCGTTAGCATGACAGGATTCGAACCCAGAACCCTTGGCTTCTGGGTCAAACACCCTGCAATTACGCCGTCACATAAGGTCAAAAGAGAACGAGAGTTTGGAGTCTGTCTGCAACAAAGCCCATTCCTGTTCAACCTAACAAAAAAAATACATGTAAATACAATACATGTATAGGTTTCTTTAGCCTATTAGAATCCGCGTATCGTCAAATAGTAAAAATTGGCTAAAAAGATGGGATAGTATGCTGGGGGAGTCGGCCGGCCAGAGGCGACCCAGCTGGCCGGACTTCCTCAAAATGCCCACAACAACTGTTCTTATATCAGGTGATACTGCTTGGGTGAATCGCCTGATTTGCAGGCAAAAACAGGTGATCAGTTTGCACATGATATCATTCAGATGGCGTGATTTCCACCTCAACCAATGGTGATATTCCAGATAATAATGTTTGAGAACAAGCCGAGTAGTTTGTTTGCTCTTGTGGCCAGCCCTTGCGCCCACATCCAATGATGAATGGGAACATACTGGAACGTAAACGAATTAAGTGGAGCCTGTGGTAATGATTAATTATTCTATAGATGGAGACCACTAGTTACTTTTCTTACGACGTATGGCACCTTTTTGCCTTATTTTAACTTCACTACTGTCAATCGATGGCCACTAAAATGACCCTTACAAATGTACACAAAGAAACAAACACACACCCGATTTTGACATACTAGTAGTAACGACCCGACCCGCACTGTAGCCTGATTAAAAGGCCCTACAATCACCGCCGCTTACCCGCACTGGTGCACGGGTGACCGCCCGTATTAGTCAGGGGATTCCCCGTCTCACCCATACGTCACTGGGGGAGGGGGCGTGGTTAAGTGTGATACCAGGCTCCACAGGTCGCTGGAAAAGTAATAGAAATTGGCCAAATAAGACAAAAAAACATGCCAGAGTAGTTGGTTGGCGACAGTTTGCGACCAAAGGCCGGCCAACAGTCCTAGGCCATTTAATTCCTACTAGGCTTTTATTAACACCTTGGCGGCCAAAGTCCCCTATTCGGACAGATGGGTGTCTGGTAGAGACCAGCTCATCTTGTGACAGGAGAGAAGTACTTCCCATTTCATGTAGCCAAAATGTCTTGAGATTGAATATTTGTCTTGAGATTGAATTGAGGCTGTGTTACTTTGAACCTACCTGCTGTGCCCATCAAATGCACTCTAAGTACATAACGTGTTACTATATCAAATATGTCAGTTATAACTTATAGCAATACTACTTGGTACGAGGGCGGGGAAGACAAACCGAGGAGGCCGGTGCACGCCTTTGTTCTATCATTAAGTATTTCCACACCTGGTAAGAAACCATCAGTTCTGGGGACAGTTACTATCCCCACCGTTGGCGGTCGGTAACGTTAGCCACCAAGCGCTCAAACAAATAAAGAGATCCGTGTCAACTTCAGGCCACAAATCGGCGTGGCTTGCTTTGATTGGACAAAGGATATGTCAAAGTCCCTTTTCATCAGACATGCAAGTGGAGTGTGGGTGGAGTGATAATAAGACAACACAAAAGAACCTCTGTAGAATGTAAGCAGCTCTTTTAGAGTTTTATTTAATGCTTGAAGCACCGTAAGTCTGTTTTTGACAAACTAGACTTAGGCAGTCCTATCGGGTAACAAAATCCACTTACTGGTATCTCCTCTTAGGAAAAACATTACCTGTTCAGTTCGAGCAAATACTGGTCAAAGCTCATTGTCATTGGATAAACACTGCCAACATGTGTGTACGTGTTGACAGTTTTGCAAGACCATGATTGTTGACTCGCTAGAAAAAGAGGATGATAAACCTTTCAACAGACATGTTGGCGTAGAAAGGTAGACAGGTATGAACTTTTGAACCTGCGGTATGTTAAATTGCCACCTCACCAACCAAACTATGTTACCTATCCCACACCTTCGTGTCTCTACTTACGAACAAGACGCCACACAAAGAGCATTTATCCACGGGGCCCAAACCGCACGACATTGATAACCGCCCATAGTGTACATTGTTTGCATACTTGAGGTACAGTCAGTGTTGCATAAATGACCCATACATGCGTGGTATTACACGAAGGATGAATGTCGTTGTGGCATTTTCAACACTGCTTGTTTCAACATAGCTTGGTCTATGTCGACAAGAAACTTGATACAGGAAAACGAACATATTCTGAATCATTGAAACTCGAGACGAGCTGGATCTTTCGTGGAATTCGGGTAAAACAAGTCTTGATGACAAATTTGACGTGACTTTGCGTGACAAATTTAGCGTCCGAAACGGAGTAACATTCAAAACAGGTAAACTTGTACCCACCCCTAACTCGGACGGGAAGTTTTCTTATGTGAAGCTTACTCTTCACTCAGTTCTACATTCACTGATTTACAATCCCTCAAAAGATTAAGCTAGAAGGTAGTTTTCAGTACACAAAAACATGTTCAACATGGTCAAAGTTTAACATTGCTTATAACAACCTAACAGTAATATATAATATCAAAGTTGCTTTATTTGTCCCAACACCGCCTCTACATGTGTTTCTACAATGTCTATGTAACTGTAGATACTAGATCCCCCATCACAGCCTCTGTGTCTCAGAGTCGGCTTCTGGGTCAGCATCGACCTGCACAGGTCGTGTCGTCACATCTGAAACATACAGACCTGTGATCACTAATCGTCATGATCTTTCCAGATATGCAAAGTATGGTATACTGTTTTAGGTCCGGGTCCGTGTCAACAAGGAACTGTTTGTGTAAGATGATCTGACTTCAGATAAAGCATGTCACATCTTTTACCAGAAAAATACTACATAGATTTGCTACTAAAATTAACATTTTTACACACAGTTTATTGATCTTGTCCTACATACAACAAACGAACGTGTGGATATTTGTAGCTTGAAATAATTCTACCTCGGTCCCTCCAACATTTGAGGTAGACGAAGAACAAGACAGCCACCAACACGAGCACTATGACACAGGACACCACTATTCCTGCCACGGTACCGGTCGGTAGGGCTCCTACACAAAGAAAATGTTTACGGGATCAAATGACCACTTACATTTGCCGTGTAGTACCACTTATTTCACTCTCACTCGTCTGAAACATTTACAGTGTTAATTGTAACTCAACTAAAGTAAATCAATTGCTTGTGCTATGTCCAGTATACTGCTAAATGATAAATTACCACACGGGTTGTTTTAGCAACAATAAATTTATGCAAGGGTGCATAGGTACAATCATTTGTGGGCGTTGTCAAACTTGTCGACGTAATCGCAAATCAGCGAAAGTGGTGTATCTTGTGTGTTTGGTACAATGGTCATCGAGATTGAGAACACCTGATGACAACACCTGTCTTTTGTTTATGTGTAAATATAACACGACTCACCATTATCAGGGTTGTTCCCGGGTGCGCCGCTGAAATAAAAAAAAGATAATACCAATATCAGAGAAAATTATGATATTACACTCGTTTATATTGTCTATGCTAGAGTAATAAACACGTATTTTGCCTCTTCACTCCTTTATGTAGACTGTAGTTAGACGTTTCTACTGAAGAAGTAACTAAAAATCCGTGAAGGGACTGGGCGCTTACTCCGGCTACTCCGTGAAGGGGCCAGTCACTTAAGCTTAAGTCGGGCACAACCCGCCGTACGTGCATCTGTGTGGTGTCTACGTGCCAAAACGTGGGCAATCTTTTGGGATCAGTAAGTGGTAAGTACTGCCTCCGTACGAACTCGTAGGCGATTCGACGGATTTTGGAGCACGCAGACACTCCGTAGAACTTAAAAGTGCAGGCAAAACTTTGTGCCATCGGGCTGCGGATTCGCCCCCCGTACGTGCCAGTACGGGCGCGACGCCGCCTGCCCTGTACAGCATGAACGTTTTTAGAAATACGTGAACTCAAGTCAAGCATGGCAAGATCCCCGAACTACGTACATGTATACCGCACAGGTTACCACTAGAGAAGGAAAATGTGGCGACATAACTCTATAATCGACACAATCGCGTCAGAATGGTGACATTTCCAAAACTCGTACATGGTAGTGCCCAGGGAGGGGAGTCTTCGAAACACGTGGGTAACAGCACGTAGACGTGACCGGCACGATCAATGAACGCTTACCTGCACTTCTGGCAAATTGCAGTGGCGGGGAATTCCTTACACAGACTGCACGATAGACAGTCCTGTATCACCTCATCCCACGCGAATCCAGACGGACAGTTGTCACTCATGGTTACTTTTCAATGAGGAGAAACGCACATTTGGCTGATTCCTCGCCGGAGCTCCTCGATACACCCTTCTTCCTTTGCAAACGATAGCGACACGCATGCGCAATGTCCAACTTTAACACGCCCGCCAGTCCAGCGCCGACAACGCGTTAACGCCCAGCTAGCACCACAAAAACAGAACTGTTTGTTTTGCGATACAAAACTTCCGGTGCTGGTAAAACTTTGACCTATTAAACGTAAACTTGCGTGAATCAAGCCAGCCCACTATATCATATAGTTTCCATTATTTATCTTTGAAATATATCCAACAGTATTTCATATTCTACATTTTCACAGGCGACTTCATCGTTTGACCAGTTAGAAGAACGCCCTTGGGGGAAACCTTTGGGACAATGGGCAGGTACTTCAATTACCGTGTTCAAATATTTGCTGCCGTTTATTCGCCGTCAGGCCACTGCTCTTTGTGTCTAAGGACTCATGTTCAGGCATGTTTAACAGTGGTGGTCTGAGTTAACATTGCGTGCAGTCACCCCTTTACACGTGTACATGGCTGCTACGTGTACAGCGTGGAAGTTGAAATAAGAAGGAATCGATCATATCCTGTTATTCATTGCGATAAAAACGTGTCGGTGATAAACTGGATCCTGTTATTATCATATAGCCAGGCGCCGCGGACCAATCAGAAGGCCCCGTTCCACGTTGGTTATGACGCCGTAACACGTAGATTCAGGCCAGGCAGGTGGGTATCGCTCCCCTGATTGGTCAGAATGAATCGACACCGGCACCAGTGTCGATGCAAATCGACACCGGTGCCGGTGTCGATTCATTCTGACCAATCAGGGGAGCGAGGCTTAATTAAAGTTTGCGGTCTAAGAAGTGGTTTTCTTAGTTCGATGACTCGACTGCACAATAGAGGCTTCCGATGCGATTGACGCGTCATCGTTCGGTTTTCGATGTATTCGTTCGAGTGTCGACTGCGATTTAGCGCTTCGAAAAACCGACTGTCGTTTAACAGCGCACTTATCTTACATCGCAACCGACATCACTACATCGTTACATCGCAGCCGACATCTTAACTGATTTGAAATGACAACCGAGTTTTTTAAACAGCAACCGAGTTCTTTAAACAGCAATCGAGTCTTTAAACAGCAATCGAGTTTTTAAACAGCAATCGAGTTTTTAAACAGCAATCGAGTTTTTAAACAGCAACCGAACCATAACTTCACGGGGGGGACACTTAGCGGCATCGGGTTTATTTCACACCTTTTAAGCACGTGGGGGTGTGTATTGGCGGGAGGGGTGGGGTCATAATCGACTAGTTAGGCGTATGAAGTTGGTCTCCGCTGATTTCAGGACCATCGTATAAATACACGAATGTTCTCAAGATCTTCACTTTACAGTCGTGATAATTACGGATTATGTGCATGTAGGAGCGTATGTAGGATAAGCTGCAATTTACCACTTTAGAATATTTATAATACACAAACAAGCACCATTTGGATGGTTAAGTGATAGTTAAGTGGTTAAGTGAATTACTACAGTTTCTGATTCAGAGACGTATATTTCGACAAATGCGGTGCAAACATTCGATGGCGGGGGACATGTCATGTATTGACTCAGTTCCCAAAACCTCGCATTCAAAACATAATCTACCGTAATAAAACTGGAATCAAATATCTTTAACGGGCACTTTTGAGAGACAGATGAACGTATGGGGGATTTAAGACTGTACATTCACATATCCAGTTGCTTGAGTATCTTACTACCGGGATGTCTAATATTAGCTTTACGTGCTTTGAATAACAGTTTTTTTTTTCGGCCTGAGAGAAGCTGTCTCATGAGGTCATATGCAGGCACGAGTAGCAGTAGAAATAAACTCCTATCTCCTGCCCTAACAATAACGACAATGTTTGTTTTGTGCCTGATAATGACTTTTGTTTTCTTCAAGTTAACATCAAGTTCTCATTTGATACAAAATGTTCTCCATCTATTTGAAGCACTTTATCGGATACGGTAAATATAACAACATCGTCTGCATACAATATAGGACGTTAAGTTATGTTAAGTCTTCGCTTTAACTTATTTGTATCACGCCCTTGGTTGTGTTTAGAGCATTCATCATCATCATGCACGTGAAGGTTGTTTAGAAATTAGATAGAGTGGGGATAAGATTGCAGCCTTGTCTGACTCCTTTCACAACTGCAAACAATGGCGCTAAAGTAGGCGAAGTTTTATGTGCATACATTTAATTATCTTGTAAAAATTACTCTCTGCTCCAGAATTTAACGGAGACCGCATATCTCCATGAAATATTCTGATTGTGCAAATGACTTTCACATCATCATGGTTATGTACACCTTAAACGAACTTACAAAGGTCACAGTGCTGACAATCCAATCATATACTTCATGTTTGAAGAATAATGATAATCTCCAAGCAGATCTTGCTGTGGCATAAAAAATCATAAGCTCGTGAATTTAGCTGACAGAGGACTTCCATTGGCTTTGCTGTGGCCAAATGAAACTCCTCTGTTGGCTAAACCCCTTCCCTAGCTAACGATACTATCCTATGCCACAGCAAGATCCGCTTGGAGATTAGAATTATGACACTCACATTAACTATATAAATCAGTTGTCTCTACTTATCTTGCCCCTGCCACAAACAAATTGTTACATGTTTTTGAGCCCTATAAAGGAAAGCACTGTATATTAGAAATGCACATTTTTTGCATAATTTGCAATTTACTATGCATCTCTGTAAATCTTTACTGAACATATCTGCAAAGGATACTTGCATAGTGAATCCGTCGCTACATTATACTCCTTGGAAGATTTTGACAAAAACGCCCCTGCAGGTCCAGAGCAAGCTGCTATGGGGCCCAAACAAACATTACTTCTTCCTTGCATTACAAGATATCTGTCAATCAAAAACACAAGACCAGAGCATGTCCAGGTAACACGATACTAAAATCGGAACTTGTACTTCAGTATCAAGGTCATATACTGTAAATTCATAAATGGTTTCTAGTGTTTTGTATCAAACAAAGAAGAAATTGTGCATTAATCGAACCCGCTTGCAAAATATCCAAGGGCAATTGCAGTAACATTCAGGAACACATTAGTAATTTCAAAGTACAAGGAAGATGGACGAAACTAGTGGAAGTCGAAAAAACTGTCATCAGATGGAGAAGTTCACTGTACAATGCCAGAGGGGTGTATTCGAGTTCGCGCTGAACGAGAAGGCGAACTGGTTACCAACGCGGGACAACTGTCGCTCTCAAATTGCCTATTGTGTCAAGGCCACCAGACACTTTGCCATGTGCTCAATGCCTGTCCAGTGGCACTGGCAGCCAGATACACATGGCGACACAACAGTGTGCTTAAGGAACTGGTTACCACACTGTAAGGATGGTACTCCATCTCTGATCTGCCGGTTGTTACCATACGGTGTGATTTGAGTCCTAAACAGTTTGCTTGAGGGAGGGACTCACATCACAATACCTCCTGACATCCTACCTACACCTCTTGTACCTGACATTACTATACAAAACTCAGCTCAGCAGAACTTGACTCTTGTTGATTTGACTGTTCCTTTTGAACAAAACACCCAAGTAGCAGTAGATACAAAAATAGCTATGTATGAACACTTGAAGGAAGAAATATACCTACATAGTAAAGTTAGATGAACTGTCGTCACTCTTGAGGTGGGCAATAGTGATAATGCTAGTAAGCTGAAATCCTTATGTTCTGCAGTTGTACGCAATATGTATGTCAGAAAGCTTAAAGGTGGGGTCACACCTGCGTATAATTTCAAGCCGTATGAGTTCCGTTTTGACATTTTCGCTAATTAAAATATTTTCTTCCATGCGCGGCCGTACGCACAAGACGCGCCTCAAACAAACGCATCTGAATCGTTTTTATAAAGTTTCAATGACGCAAGCAAACGAAAATATACGCACAGCATGCCCGATAGTTTTGGACATGCTCAAAACTATCGTCCGTGCGCAGTTTGGTGTCCAAAACGTTATGACTACGCAATGCAATTGTCCAGCGTCGGTCGAGTGCGGTATAAGGACGCTTTACATTTGCGCTTTGTGCGCAATATTACGCTGATATCGCGGCATTGCGACTACATGGCGTACTTATACCCGTCAGGCTCACGCCTCCTCGTAAATTAGAGCTTGCAGACTCGTCGTCCGATCGAATTGCGCCTAATGTGAGGGGGGTATTACAGCGCAGACGCAACGCACCATGAACGACCATATAACGAATGCCCACACAGATAACGATTTAGTACCGTGCTTTCTGCGATCGGGTTGCGCATACTACGCGTACTGATAGCGTGATCGACGCACAGTCCAGATGTGGAATAAATACGAAGGTGCATCTGAGTCGAGACAAAACAGATCATCTCAAGACGGCAGATCCAGGCCAGTACCGACGGATTTGTACCGGGGCATGGAGAGATGGTCACAACTTATCGGATCTAGCATATCATTTGCACTATTGGTTCTACGGCATAAGCATTCGTGGATTTATTTGCCTACTTATACACAGTGAGGTAATTATCAGTGACAGTGAGAAAAATGCAGAAGCACTTAGTTCACAGTTTAAAAGTGTATTCAGAGAAGAAGACACTACAGACATGCTATCTCTTTGGCACCCATGCATCCCTCCTATGGAATAAATAGAAATTTCTACTTATGATGTGGAAAAAATGTTGCAAGATCTCAATCCCTCCAAAGCCATACCCAATACCACCTTGGCACTGGCGGATCCAGAAATTTGCAAAGTGGGGGCGAGCACCATGACGCGGCCGAAGGCCGCGCAGCGCAAGCTGCGCAGGGGGAGAGCACGAGAGGGGGTTCCCCCTCTCGTTGGGGGGGTATGGGGGGTCTCCCCCAGAAAATTTATAAGAAATAGAGGCTCTCTGGTGCATTTTAGAGCCATATCTGAGCAAATTTGAGAAGCAAACTAACACTAACTTTTTGTCATGTCTGTGGCTGTCTAGTTCACTTCAGGGACATCTTTTACTATTTTTAGCAACTACCACTGAGGACAAACCTAACGAAGGCTAGTTCCTCCTTCTTAATATTCATAAATGACGCCACGCTACACAAACAATATCGCCAAATTATTTGTACCTGGCTGCCGATTTGCCTTTCTCCGCGAAGCGGCTCGCGCTCCTATAAAATCGCATAGAAATCTCGTGGGATCTGAGTGGCTTGCCGGAGACGATTTTGAAAGTGTCTTACGCATTTGAAAATGCATATATTTCGGACTCTTTTTGCTTCTGCGGTGGCAATTGATGACGATTATTATATAAATCGGGGGGAAATGACAACAAAAACGTCAGCACGGTCACCGCGGCGACTGATCAGAACTGGAGTGGGGAGGGGGGTGTCGGCGCTCGACGCTGATTTTCCCTAGGCGGGTCGCGTCTCTCTAAGCCGATGACGGACGATAGAAATCATCAGTTCATCAAAAATAATTAACTTCCGCTGATTTTCTGGAGATCTTACAAAATTTCCACCCTCTTTCTATATTTTTGAGCGCCCATTTTGGCTTACAGCGACCCACCAGTTTCTTGGGGAGAAATTGATGCGGCCGCGCTCCGTCCCCGGGCCTTTACCGTAAGTTTACGTGACTCGAAAGACCCACTAGTAATTGCAAACTGCAAGTTTCTCTAAATAATTACCAAAAAATCTCCTTTCAAATAAGCGAATTAGTTTTATAACGTTGTCGATATTCTTGGCGTAACTTCCGAAGACCTCTAGTAGCCTTGGTTTATCTTGCCATTTTTTTTTTTTTTTTTTTGCCAGCTGAAGGGGGAGACGCGCGCCCGGCGCGCCTCCCCCTGGATCCGCGCGTGACAAGTTCCTCAAAATGACAGCCAGTGAAGTCGCACCTGTTTTAGGTAACATTTGCATACAATCGCTTGACACAGGAGAAATCTCCCAAGACTGGAGTGATCAAATTAAATAAAATATATGCGCTATTTTAAAAAAGGGAGATAGAGTGGTCCCAGTAATGCTAACGTCACATTTGCACAAAGGGGTCCGGCCGGGTAGGTTAGGGGCTGAATTGTTGCACTTTCGGGCGGGTCCCCGTGAGACCCCCGGCGGCTGCCGGGCTATTTTGGGGCTCGGGCGGGGCCCCGGTTGATTCTAAGTCGGACATAAAATCAACCGTGGCCCGGGCAGGAAAATACGCCGGATCAAAGCCGTCAACTAACCGTGAACACATCGGCAGGGTCCCCTACAGTACCTTCCCGGTACCCGCTCGGTACTCCGGCGGTACTCGACGGTACAGGCCCAACCTTCTTGCAGTACAAACTATTGCATCCGTTGTATCATCCCGGAACACCGCCGGGGCCGCTGACGGGGTCCCTCGGTCATCAAACAAGACAATTTGGGCCATGGTCACATTTCCACATAGGGACCCTGCCGGGTAATTTACGGACTGTTTTTTGGCTCTTCCGGTCGGGTTCCTGCTGGTCTCCTAGCGGCTGCCGGGTTATTTTTCGTCTCGGGCGGGGCCCCGGTTGGTTTTAAGTCGGACTTAAAATGAACCGGTTCCCGGCGGGGAAATTATTAAGGAAATATCATCAGTAAAACATTCATTTTCTACTCTTCTCAATGGAAGTTCCCACACGCATAAGGCGAATAAAGGACCCTCAAACACCCGAGTGGGGTCCATTTGGACCCCAGGCGTACATTTGGAAGTGCCATTTGAACATTTTTGATCTAAAGAAAAAATCCTTCCGTGACTTTGTCAGTCAATATGTCTTATACCTTCTCCTTGGTTTAACTTTGGAGGCTAACTCCTTTACCACTTACAGTATGACTACCAAACTTTCAGACAATAATAAGAATGTAAACCTAAATCATCACAAAAATTTCTGTGTCATCAACATGTAATGTGACGACATTATGACGTCATTTGCCTAATCAGGGTGGCCGTCTTGGATTTTGACCAATGACGTCATGAAATTAGCATAAATTATAAATTTTAAGTCCTGAAAATAACATCGAATTTCATAGAATTTAATTGTTGTCAGAAAACAGGTGTAGTTTACCAACAAAACCTTGTTTAAATTGAAATTGTCAAATTTTGGTAAAAATATGCCTGTTAGAATATGGTTGCCATGGCAACCTCCGAAAATGATAAACTTACTTTATTGACCACAAAACTTTTGCAAACAATATTTTGTGATAAATTACCAAATTTCGTAGCTTTAGCTCTAGCCGTTCATGAGTTATGCGACATAAGTGTTGATGAGGGCCTCAAAATTCCACTATCTGGTCGGAATAGGTTTAGTGCAAAACGTGGTCCTTCTGAACTTTTGCATAAATTATGATAATGAGTTGGAATTAGCAACACCTTAACATCTCAAAATCTTCCTCTTACATTGACGAAGCAATGTATATACAATGATCGCCGATAAGAAATGGTACTGAGATTTTATGAACAAAACATTTTGGGGTCCGTTTGGACCCCACTCGGTCATTTTAGTCTCAAAAAAAGGTCGGGTGCTTGAGGGTTCAAGTCGCAAGAATGTTCTCGCATTTATAGCTTGCTCATCAGCGTATCGTAGACCCAAAAACATGGTTCGGAGCCTAACCCAGCATATTCTTCTCTGGCACTGCCTTTCCGCTTGTCTCTCCTCTTCCACTACCCATGTAGCAATTGCAAGAACAAGGATGAAACGGTGACGAGCCGTCGCCAACCTCAGCCTGAGCTGAGCAAGCGGCATGTGCTCACCCTGTCAGTCGAAGTGCAGTGGCATTTTCCGCTTCTAGTAGTGTTAGTACCTCGTGGCACAGTTGCAAAAGTCAACGAAGACGAGCCAACGAATGCTTATATACCCCCCCCCCAAAAAAAAACATGATGGTCGTGGTTCGCGGGGCGTACGACAGGGACCATACAGTTGTTTACAAGGGGTGAACCGGCCGCCCTCCTGCCAGACCCCTACGGGGTACCCGTGGACATCCACAGGGCAGCTCACGGTTGCCTGCCGAACATCGAGCAATAAAGGGTTAAAGCATACGACTATTGCACAAAAGCCACCGGAATGCCCACCGGAGCCCCCCGGGACCTCTGACGGGACGCGTGAAGAAAAAATGATTCGTGACTACGTGAGCCGATGTCTACCCGGCTTCAGAGCCCGGCCGGGGCCTACATCGGTTAGACACCGCGCGGACCCCCTATGTAATGTGACGTAGGCCTAACCAAGACTGTTGTACTCAGCTGCATTTCCTGCAAACTACTCGAACACATTATCACCCATGAACACATCAGCCATATCATAAAACACCTAGAGGGTTTATAGCTGCCAGCAAGGTTTCAGAGCAAAGCTACCCACAGAAACACAGCTTATTCTAATAGTTCACGGCATAGCTGGGGCACTGAACAATAAACAGGTGGATCTAGTAATACTTGATTTCACTGAAGCCTTCGACAAGGTCCCACATAGCTGGAGTACTATGCGCCTGGAATTCAAGGTCCTACAATAAACGTGTTCATGGCTTTCCTGACGAATAGAGAGCAAACAATAGTGGTAGAGGTGAAGGCCTCAGCTCCAGTTAAAGTAGCGTCGGGAGTTCCGCAAGGGACTGTCCTGGGACTGTTGTTCTTCCACTTGTACATAAGCGACTTGCCAGACCAGCTCGATTCAAATGTGAGGTCATTCGCCGACGATTGTCTGTTATGTATTGAAAAATCTGCAAAGAATGATGCATAACTTCTTCAGAAAGATCTGAACACCCTGGAAGAATGGCAAAAGAATTTAAGAAATGGCTTATGCACTTCAATCCTGATTTTTATGCACATGTTATGCATATAACGAAAAAACGCACACCAAATGTGGTTTGATTTGTGGTTTGATTTGTGGTCAGACAGTAGCAACCACAAAAAAAAAACACCCATATCTAGGTGTTAAGTTAATAACTGGGCTGAAGTGGTGCGTCCATGTTAACAAAATAACATCCAAGGCTAAACAGACATTGTGAGTGATAATACGCAACTTGTGAACATGCGTCACTGGTAAGACCTAACCTTGACTATGCTGCGACATAATGGGATCCGTATATGAAGAAAGACAAGGATAAATTGAAAAGGGAACAGAACCTAGCTGCCAGATACCGTACAAACAACTACAGCAGGGATGCTGGTATCACCAAACTGAAAACAGATACAATGAAAATGAAAATGAATACAATCTTGTGTACACTTCGATCCACAGGGGATACCTGCCTAGTTCTGCCCTTGTTGCTAAGTTACTCGAATTTTTTCTTGCGCCTTATATTGATTTACAAAACTTAATATGAAGTTGTTCAATGGGAGACTTGTCATTCAATCCGCTCTTGGCCCATACCTCTACATCTTGAGTTAATATCGGGACTACCCAGGCATCAAATAGTTTACAATACACTGGCACTGAAGGATTGCTGTCATCCAGGGTTGTTTTGATGCTGAACAGAGCCCTGGTTTGAAAACATATGTCCCTTTTTGTTAAATACAATTATTTTTGTCTTATTTAGGTTGACTGATAATTTTCATTTGTTGCAGTAGCGGCCTAGAGTATTTATTGCATGTTGAAGGCCATTTTGGATAGTTGATAGTAGAACAAGGTCGTCTGCATAAAATTGACTTGATACACTGGATGTATTCAAGAGGGGAGCATCCAAATCCCCCGCATTCAGTTCGCATACCAGATCCCTTATATACAGGTTAAACAGTGAAGGGCTTAGGACGCAACTCTGCCTAACTCCTATCTCGACAGGGAACTTTCCACGCAGTCCTATGTTGGTTTTAACACTTGCTACGGATTGACTAAGCTTTTTATCAGATGGAACAATCTGCCGGAAATGCCATTTGATATGATTTTAAATAGAGCTCTCTCATGGCAAATTGAATCAAATACTTTACGAAGCATTCGAAGAGTTGTTTTCTTGATTGCGTGTATTTAGATATTAAGGTTTTCAGGATAAATATATTATCTGATGTTCTGTAGTTTTTCCGGAATCCATAATGGTTAGGTTTGATTATTTCGTTTTCCTCTGTTCTTCTGTTTAGTATAGAGGTAAATTGTTTTCCGAGACAGCTCGTAATGGAAATACCGCGATAGTTATTATTGTCGTCATTTCTTCCTGATTTGTATATGGGTACTGTATAGCTGTTTGAGCAGGTTTGGGGGAATATTCCACTTGAAAAAATGCGAGTGAATAATTCAACAAGAGGTCGTTATAGTATGTAGTGTCCTGCTTTCAGCATTTCGTTAATTAACATGTCTTCGCCGCTCGCTTTTTATTCTATTTTTGAGAGCCATTATTGAACACTGATATCTGATTCTGTGATTGCATAATCTATAGTCCCTTACTTAAGGTCCCCTCTCACTGTGCGTGGGGCACGCTTGCGGCATTGCTTCGTTCGAAAACGCAGATGTACCCCCACGGAACCTAGAGGTGCCCCCGCGAAACCTAGAGGTGCCGCAAGCAAACCTAGAAGTGCCGGTTGCAAGCGCGACGTTTTTTGGAAAGTTTAAAAAATAACGCAAGTGGCAAGATGCCCCAACGGTGCCCCAACAGTGCCCCAACAATGCCCCCACAGTGCCGCCACCACGCCCCAAACATTATCAAGGATCTATTTTGCCTATTTTACACCAAGAATCAAAAGTAAACATCCTTTTATCGCCGAAAAGCTATTTTAGATGCATTTCTAATAATCTTACAGCGCGGTTTTCGATCCAGTTACAGCATTGCGAATTCCACAAAACGTACCTTGTATCCGTATTCAGAGTTAACTTAAAACTACATCTTTTGATTTATTTAATGGAAAGTAGGTCAGTATTTTATACTTGAAAACAAAAAAATAAGTAACTGGTTTATCGATTAACCTACGGATGTAGAGAAAAAGATTATCGTACAACGTTCAAAAAGAAATTATTTATGTGAGATGATAACGTTTGCTTTTGAGTTTGCGTTATAACGTTACAAGCAGTGTAGGTACTAGTAGGCTGCCACCGATAAAATACAAAATTGCAGTTATTCGGACCCATGGGCCATATTTTTCTCACTTTTTACAAATATGATAGACTTAGACATCATCAAAAAGTCATATTGTCCCAATCTTCAAAGCAGGTCGGAAAGTTGACCCAAACAATTATCGGGAATCGCAATTTCAAGAAAAACTTCATCTTTGTTACCCTCTAAAAACCCACTGGGGTATCGCTGAGGGGGGTGCGGGGGGGTGCGGATTAAGGCAGGCAAGCCAAACCGGCCTTTAAGGCCTCGACTGACGGGGCCTGGGCAATATGCCCAGTATAATGGAAAATGAAACATATGGTAATATGGCAATATGAAACAGTCTCTTTTAGTTGTGATTAACTGATATTTACACATGTGACTTCCTCTGGTTCTGCGTTGGGTTGAACGTATGTTAATGATACCATTCATAGTTTTGTAAAAAGTGATTAGACGTGCATCTCTCCTTCTGTCAGCGAGGAGAGGAGTGGCCATTGTAGGCTCTTGAGCATTTCTGATACACGACTGGCCTGGTTCTGCGATGATCGTTGACAGTCACTCTCGCAGCTCTACGTTGCACTCTTTCTAGAGCCTGGGCCCCACTGATAGTATAGGGGTCCCACACTGTTGCACTATACTCCAAGTGTGGGCACGAGAACGCCTTATAGCATGTTGATTTGACCCGTGGAGGGCAGTGCTGAAGGTTGCGACGTATGACTGCCAGTATCCGATTCGCTTTACCAGTTGAGTATTTTATATGTGTGTCCCATTTCATGTCATGAGATAGTTGGACACCGAGATATGGGTGGGTTTTGACACTTGTGAGGTTTTCCGAGCAAATGACATATTGTGAAATAATTGGTTTACGTTTGAGGGATATATGAAGAGTGTGGCACTTTGATGGATTAAAGGACATTACTTATTTTTGCCATTGGTTTTGCCAATGTGTCAGTGCGTCAAGGTCAGATTGTAGACCTTGTACGTCCCTTGGGTTATCAATAATACGGTAAAGCAGACAATCGTCCGCAAACAAACGCACATTAGATCCAACAATATTAGGTAAATCATTTATATAGAGGAGAAACAAGAGGGGACCCAAAATAGTTCCTTGGGGCACTCCCGGCAAAACCTTTGTGGGTTTTGAAGACTCCCCATCAAGGACAACTGACTGGGTCCTTTGTGTAAGAAAGGCTTGAAGCCAGGACAAGAGATTACCAGAGATGCCGTAGTGCTGGAGCTTACTCAGAAGGCGATTGTGGGAAACAGTGTCGAAAGCCTTACTGAAATCGAGCACTATGGCGTCTACCTGCTTTCCTTGGTCAAGAGCACTAGTCAGGTCATGAGTCGTGACTAATAGCTGACTTTCACAAGACAGGCCTTTCCTGAAGCCATGTTGAGCAGAAGATAATATATTGTGTTTATCAAAGTGCTTCATCATATGACTGTGGATAATATGCTCCAAAACTTTGCTACAGACTGATGTGAGTAAGTTGACTTGGAAGACAACAAAAAATTGAAATACACATAACGTAAGAAAATTCGTTCTTTATCTATGAAATTTGTTGAGTAATTTTCGAACCCCGCAGTGCCGCACCGTTACCGGTGTCCCAAGTGCAGTGAGATACCACATTGTGAAGTGGACACTCTTCAATAGGACCCTGCGTTGGCATAAGATATCATGTTTTTTCCTAATCATTATTGATCTAATTATTACTTTTAGTAATTGATATTAGGCTTTTTTTTACATCTATTGTATTATCTTAAGTCTATAGATCTTCTGTGAGTCGGCCTTGTAGATAAACTATAGCTAGCTTTCTGTTGCCGACTCAAAATGCATCTAATCTGCGAAGCTGAATGAATGAAAAAAAAAAGATAAATAAATAAAGATAGTACAAACTGGGGTCTAAAGGAGTTTACCCGCAAAGAAGTTCTTTGGCCACCGCAAGATCTGCTTGGAGATTACACGATCAACATCTATTGAATACTGGGCAAAGCCCCTCGTGGCATATTAGTCCCAGGGAGTGATGTGCCCTGGGATGACCGGTGGGGTGGTTTCAAAAAGAGGTACAGTGAAAACGAAAGCATTTAAAACTAGAGTTCGGCGGCCTCATAACTCATACCTCCATGAAATATTTAGAGCTTTTGTAGATGTTATGCAAATGACTTACACATTCACATAATCCCGGCATGGTGATGTTCATCATTGATTAGTTTGCGCAGGTCACAAATGATAATATCTCATATTTTGTATACTACACTAGTACGTTTATGTTTTACCTATCATAAATTACACGTGCTACATTTATTGAAGTCCAGTTACATGGAAATAATGGAATGATACAACTTTCTACTAAATCATGCAAAAAAGAACTTACTTGCATTAAATGTATATCATCATAAACATCTTTACCTAAGCTACCTTCATGCCTAAAATGATTGAAATTGGCCGTTCCTTTCCTCTTTGCAATGTCTTGACAAAAATGCCCCTTCATTTCCAAAATCAGGCGTTAGGATGGTCGAACCTGCCCCACCTTAATAACATGACGTCGAAAGTACTGATATCTGTCACCCTAATGTCAGATATACATGTATGATAGAAAAGTTTTCCAAATGGAGTGATCTATGTGATGACAATATCTCTTATTAACTCGGACATCTCTTCGTGCCATTCTGGTAGTTTCAGAAGTTCTCGCGGAAAGTTACTGCACTTTTCTGTAGCCTCCGTTGCAGTCTTCGGAACGGGGTTGGTGGGTTTTTTTTTGGGGGGGGGGTGACGTTGGTTCGCGACTGGGCAAGGACTCGCTATCACGCTATAACTCCCTTCCACAGCAAACTCCCTTCCTCGGCAAACTCCCTTTCCCGGCACAAGAGAACATAGCCATCGTTGTTAATCGCGAAAAAAAAGTCCCGTTCCGAAGACTGTAATGGAGGCTAGCTTTTCTGAACGGCGGACCTATTCTCACGGCCCTCTGTAATATTTGCCCTGCCATGAGAATCGGTCCGTCATTACAGTCTTCCAAATGAAGTGGTCTATGTGAGGAAATTTATCAAATCGTACATAACTATGTTAGTCTTGACATTGCGATTCAAGTAATTTCAGAAGTGGATGCGGAAAGTTATTGGGATTTTCTGTCAGAATGGCGGACCTATTTTCACGGCCCTTCTATGATATTTGGTCCGCCGTGAGAATTGGTCCGCCCTCGCAGTCTTACCAACGGAATGATCTATGTGATGACCTCGTGTAATTCATCGCAAATGGTAAGAAGTAACATATAAGATACATCTTGTGCAAATTGTGGACTACGTATGGGGCTTCGTAGATTTTCCACGCTCGCTTAATGCGTTATCACTCCAAATACATTGCTTAAGGTCTATGACTACAGGAAGAGTGTATTTGCATAGTGTAATATGCAATTAAGTTAAATGTTTCGGTCTTTCTAGATCTGTACAATACGTTCTCTCTTTTTTTAGAACATTTGCATGCTAATGGCCTAAATACATATACATAACGTTAGATACGTAGTCCGGGCATGACATAAGTCTATGTGACCCCGGTCTATAAAACCCGACCTTGACGGTATAAATCTAGTTAGCTAGACGCGGGTTAGATATATTTTTCTCATACATCCCGTTTTCTGTCTACTGGTCATGGTGTGCCGGGAGACAAAACGGGAGATATGAGAAGAGTCACAGTCTTTTCCACCAACCTCGAGCTCTGCTTGGAGACAAACGATATACAGTTAAATGAAGTAGCCTACCCAAATTCTCGAAGACTGGCTGGGTAGAAATTCGTGGCACGGTGAAAGGCACCCCGAATGTAGTTTTATGGTGTAGGAAGATGTCGCTGAAGAGACTGAATGATTTTAAGATTTTCTAGTTCTATATCTTTGACCCGCGTCTAGCTACCTAGTCTTATGCCGTGGTCGTATCATTACGTCTTTTGATGCGAGCCAGCTGCCGTTTAGTTCAGTTCACAGAGCGCATTTTGAAATAGAATGTCATGGCCGATATGGTTTAAATAGAATTTTTCTAGTGCACCACCTTTTACTGCGTCGAAGCCAGTCACCTTGTGGCCGGACACAGCAAGATACGATACAAAATGGAAAGCCCGATAAAAACGACTAAAATAAACGTAAAAAAAAAAAAAACAAGTGACCGTAGGTAACAAACTTTGTGACGTAATCATGATTTTTCAGTTGTGTTGTTTTCAGTGGTGTGTTACATTGTGTTTATTACTTATCAACAACCATACTGTTACATTCCTCTGATAAACCAACAACCATTGGCCCGCGGCATCAAATGTTGCCGTAAATTTACCATATGTGATGGTTATCATACTCAAAGTCGAAAAAAAATTGTCAGGAATACCAGAAACAGTTGGTTGGTTCACGGAGTCAGCTGTTGTCGTTACATCACACATAATGCGATGAACAGCTGTTCACATAACTCATCGTATCTGCTTGGAGATAATCTTGTTACCAAACGCCGAAACAACATTGCCTGTTTCACAATGCGGAAGATCAAGGAGCTTTTATCACTATCAGTGATAAAGCTCCTTGGGAAGATATAGCGGGGATTTCTGAAATTATTACATCAATTATAACAACAGCTAACGTTACGGCCAAAAGAAAGGTACGTGCATCATTTCACACAGGTGTACAGGCGACGTGCCAAACCACATGCGAATGGAAACGGAACATTGAGATATAGGTGCAAACGCTCACCGAAAAAACAATTCACAACTTTGTCGACGGAGGTTACCCTCCAGTCACAAAGTAAAAAAAAAAAACAACAAAAAACAGCCGGAGCCTAACCTCTGCTTGGAGAGTACATGTATTACATTGTTGTATCCCCATACAATGATGTGGGATGATTTATGATTATTTATTGTACCGTAGTCTGCCGTTCTCGGCTCGTTCCCGGCACATCATTCATAAAGCGTACTTGTTCGCTTGATTCTACCAAGCATGCTATTCATTGGCAACTCTTCGCGATGTAGAAACATCTCGAATTTCGAAAGCCAGATTCCATCGGAACGGGACTGTTTTTTTTTTTTGGGTTGCTGTCGCATTTGTCTCGTCACGAACATGTTCGTGACGAGACAAATGCGACAGTAACCGTTTTTGTCGGGGGGGTCGATTTTCAACGTTGGCTATGTTCTCTTGTGCCGAGGAAGGAAGTTGGCCGTGATAGCGAGTTTTCCCCGTTCCGAAGACAGCAACGGAGTCTAAAGCCAGATACTCTAATGTTGAACGTGGTTGTGTAACCTAAGTAGGCGCTCGCAAACAACGACTCCCCATGAATACAATGGAACAATCCAATGATCTCGTTCCCAAAAGCCCTCCGCAGAAACAAGTCAATACAACACAAGACTTCTTGCCGACCATCATGAATTACCGATAATCATTGTTTAGATTTTCTTATGCAGATTTTCTACCGTGTTTTCTTAAAGAGAAGTTCCTACTCTACGTACGACCGTGGAAACTTGAGTACGAGAGTGACCCCTGACCTTTAGCGTTTTCGAGCCCGCGAGGTGTGAATGAACCGTACCTCTCACGGGCCGCCTCTCACGGACCAGGCCAGGCCACACGCACAGAACTGGGCGCACAGTCTCAGCACATCGGGGCATGCATGTCTGGACGCGACGCACACAAGGATCGAAAACAACAAAAAATCTACACAGACCTTCACTCAAGCTCTGTGGCGGCACAGTTACTACTCGGAGGTAAGTGTTTCCCCCGTTTCTTATCTCTAGGTTCTGAGACTTTTGACAGGGGCTAGAGAGTTTAGCTTGCACGTGTGCAAAGAGGTTGAAGAAAGAAACCTCCTTGATTGATGTGTGTAAATGTCTGTCATAATTTGAATGAATATTGGGACTCCCTCCAAACAGTTTCAAATTCAAGTAACGTTACATCTGATCTTTGATATTGTTAGCGGATGACATAATTTTATCGTTACAAACTAACGCCACGTCTCTCCCGGCTTGTCTTCGCGTACGCCGCGCCGCGTGGTTCGGCGCATATTATAGAATTTTTACCTCTTTGGTCGGTCGACTCCCCTAGCTTATTGTCCAATTTCTATTTTGTGTACGATCAGCGGAGCCTGGTAGAGGCTAATATCAGACCAAGGAAGTTTATTCGCAGATACAGCATTAGTAACGAATACAGCCAGTGACACTGCTTTGATAAGTACTGGTAACGTTACAGGTCCCTAGCCGCCAAAAAGTTATGCGGCAAACCCGGGGATTTTCGCAGGGCAAAGTTTAGAGTTATTTAAACTTTAATAATTAAAGTGTATAAATCTTGAAAGCTGGGGGATCACTGACTTTGCCTTGAGCTTGAAGCAACATTTGTTGGTTGTACTTTTGTGTTCTTGAGGTTTATAATTATGGGAATGCGATGAGATGGCAATCTTCAGGAAAACAAGTCCACACAAAAACAAGGCCATAAAACTACCAAACAAAGGGACGCCTGCAGTGGACTGGACTTCCATTTTCAAACACGAGGCCACCCATGGTGTCTCTCCCCCACATTGTATCTGAGCACATCTGGACCTGTATCAGATCATGTTGCAGTATTTTGTTAGATTGTGATACATTTTGATACATTTATGTACCTAATATATAGCAAATGTATTATATTTTATGTCAACCATAACACCAGATGTATAACCTCATTGAGGCAATCAAAGGGGAGATTCACTGTTTTACTCATTACAGCTATCAGATATGACAGATACAGTGGAAGCCAGTTAATTGCACGTCGGATAAACGCACACTTCGGTCAATTGCACGGAATCCCAAAATCCCGTGGGGGCGCGGTCTAACTGGGTAACTTCGCATTATCGCACACGCCGGATAATTGCACGGGATTAGCTGGCAAATTGGGTGTGCAATTAAGCGGCTTCTACTATATAGATTACTGATAAAGTAGCACAAGTCTATTGACCATGAACAAGGGAACAATCCATGTAATTTATCTTTGAAAAACATTATCACATACCCCCAGTGTATTAGTAAATAATTTTTAGTCATTTTTCTATGTATTGTATGCTAGATCTTCCCTCTAAGCAGAGGTTAGGCTCCGGCTGTTTTTTTAAACATCTTTTTTTATCGGGCTTTCTATTTTATATTTTATCTTCTATTGTGTGGTAGAGGGCTCAAAACGAGAATGGCAATACAGTGCCAGATCAAATTCTTGTAGCCTGACTAAAAAATTGCCCCTAGCGACCGGCCCTACAATTACCGCACCCTAGGAGGGGGTCTAAAGCCCAGCCAGCAAGAGCTTGTGTAAACAGTTGTAGGCTAAAATTCTTGCAAATCCTCCTTTTCTTTGAAAATGTTTGCCCAAAAAGGCAAGTAATTTTTTAAAAGACTCTTTCTGGTTAGAAAGAACAGAGGGTCTAACTCTAAGTATTCCAATTCTTCAATCAATCAGTTTAGTTGATAATATGATAAAAAATGTGTTCAAAATTGGTCATATTTTCATATCCTCTCTCTTGCGCAGATCAACTGGTCTTTCTTATGTCTCAATGCAGAAGCCGGTTTGAAGATCTGAACACTTACTGACTGTTTGGAAGTCTTCAGAAGTCTACCCACTGTCGTTCAGAGACACCTGATCATCATCAAATACTGGTATGTAAAAGATGTTTCATAATATATTTTCTAAGCCTCAGTAGATGATAGAAATATATACTTTTAAGAGAAGGTAGCCATCCAGAGTTGTACTTCTTTTTTTAGCTAGGGTTCACAGGTGCAGACACAAAATTTTGTGCTTGTTCTAATAATTCCTTCTTATCTCTGACAGACACGGGGTGTGTGTTTATCCGAGCTTGTACCAATATTAGTAAGAATTATTTCTCTCTGACTGACACAGGTGTGAGTTTAGTCTAGCTTGTATTAATGATTACTCCTTCTCTCTGACAGACACAGGTGTGTGTTTAGTCTATCTTGTATTAATAATTACTCCTTCTCTCTGACAGGCATAAGTGTGTTTAGTCTAGCTTGTATTAATAATTACTCCTTCTCTCTGACAGACACAGGTGTGTTTAGTCTAGCTTGTATTAATAATTACTCCTTCTCTCTGACAGACACAGGTGTGTTTAGTCTAGCTTGTATTAATAATTACTCCTTCTCTCTGACAGACACAGGTGTGTTTAGTCTAGCTTGTATTAATAATTACTCCTTCTCTCTGACAGACACAGGTGTGTGTTTAGTCTATCTTGAATTAATAATTACTCCTTCTCTCTGACGGGCATAAGTGTGTTTAGTCTATCTTGTATTAATAATTACTCCTTCTCTCTGACAGACACAGGTGTGTTTAGTCTATCTTGTATTAATAATTACTCCTTCTCTCTGACAGACACAGGTGTGTTTAGTCTATCTTGTATTAATAATTACTCCTTCTCTCTGACAGACACAGGTGTGTTTAGTCTAGCTTGTATTAATAATTACTCCTTCTCTCTGACAGACACAGGTGTGTTTAGTCTATCTTGTATTAATAATTACTCCTTCTCTCTGACAGACACAGGTGTGTTTAGTCTAGCTTGTATTAATAATTACTCCTTCTCTCTGACAGACACAGGTGTGTTTAGTCTAGCTTGTATTAATAATTACTCCTTCTCTCTGACAGACACAGGTGTGTGTTTAGTCTATCTTGAATTAATAATTACTCCTTCTCTCTGACGGGCATAAGTGTGTTTAGTCTATCTTGTATTAATAATTACTCCTTCTCTCTGACAGACACAGGTGTGTTTAGTCTAGCTTGTATTAATAATTACTCCTTCTCTCTGACAGACACAGGTGTGTTTAGTCTATCTTGTATTAATAATTACTCCTTCTCTCTGACAGACACAGGTGTGTTTAGTCTATCTTGTATTAATAATTACTCCTTCTCTCTGACAGACACAGGTGTGTTTAGTCTAGCTTGTATTAATAATTACTCCTTCTCTCTGACAGACACAGGTGTGTTTAGTCTAGCTTGTATTAATAATTACTCCTTCTCTCTGACAGACACAGGTGTGTTTAGTCTATCTTGTATTAATAATTACTCCTTCTCTCTGACAGACACAGGTGTGTTTAGTCTAGCTTGTATTAATAATTACTCCTTCTCTCTGACAGACACAGGTGTGTTTAGTCTAGCTTGTATTAATAATTACTCCTTCTCTCTGACAGACACAGGTGTGTTTAGTCTAGCTTGTATTAATAATTACTCCTTCTCTCTGACAGACACAGGTGTGTTTAGTCTAGCTTGTATTAATAATTACTCCTTCTCTCTGACAGACACAGGTGTGTGTTTAGTCTAGCTTGTATTAATAATTACTCCTTCTCTCTGACAGGCATAAGTGTGTTTAGTCTAGCTTGTATTAATAATTACTCCTTCTCTCTGACAGACACAGGTGTGTTTAGTCTATCTTGTATTAATAATTACTCCTTCTCTCTGACAGACACAGGTGTGTTTAGTCTAGCTTGTATTAATAATTACTCCTTCTCTCTGACAGACACAGGTGTGTGTTTAGTCTAGCTTGTATTAATAATTACTCCTTTTCTCTGACAGACACAGGTGTGTGTTTAGTCTATCTTGTATTAATAATTACTCCTTCTCTCTGACAGACACAGGTGTGTTTAGTCTAGCTTGTATTAATAATTACTCCTTCTCTCTGACAGACACAGGTGTGTGTTTAGTCTAGCTTGTATTAATAATTACTCCTTCTCTCTGACAGACACAGGTGTGTTTAGTCTATCTTGTATTAATAATTACTCCTTCTCTCTGACAGACACAGGTGTGTGTTTAGTCTATCTTGAATTAATAATTACTCCTTCTCTCTGACGGGCATAAGTGTGTTTAGTCTATCTTGTATTAATAATTACTCCTTCTCTCTGACAGACACAGGTGTGTTTAGTCTAGCTTGTATTAATAATTACTCCTTCTCTCTGACAGACACAGGTGTGTTTAGTCTATCTTGTATTAATAATTACTCCTTCTCTCTGACAGACACAGGTGTGTTTAGTCTAGCTTGTATTAATAATTACTCCTTCTCTCTGACAGACACAGGTGTGTTTAGTCTAGCTTGTATTAATAATTACTCCTTCTCTCTGACAGACACAGGTGTGTGTTTAGTCTATCTTGAATTAATAATTACTCCTTCTCTCTGACGGGCATAAGTGTGTTTAGTCTATCTTGTATTAATAATTACTCCTTCTCTCTGACAGACACAGGTGTGTTTAGTCTAGCTTGTATTAATAATTACTCCTTCTCTCTGACAGACACAGGTGTGTTTAGTCTATCTTGTATTAATAATTACTCCTTCTCTCTGACAGACACAGGTGTGTTTAGTCTATCTTGTATTAATAATTACTCCTTCTCTCTGACAGACACAGGTGTGTTTAGTCTAGCTTGTATTAATAATTACTCCTTCTCTCTGACAGACACAGGTGTGTTTAGTCTAGCTTGTATTAATAATTACTCCTTCTCTCTGACAGACACAGGTGTGTTTAGTCTATCTTGTATTAATAATTACTCCTTCTCTCTGACAGACACAGGTGTGTTTAGTCTAGCTTGTATTAATAATTACTCCTTCTCTCTGACAGACACAGGTGTGTTTAGTCTAGCTTGTATTAATAATTACTCCTTCTCTCTGACAGACACAGGTGTGTTTAGTCTAGCTTGTATTAATAATTACTCCTTCTCTCTGACAGACACAGGTGTGTTTAGTCTAGCTTGTATTAATAATTACTCCTTCTCTCTGACAGACACAGGTGTGTGTTTAGTCTAGCTTGTATTAATAATTACTCCTTCTCTCTGACAGGCATAAGTGTGTTTAGTCTAGCTTGTATTAATAATTACTCCTTCTCTCTGACAGACACAGGTGTGTTTAGTCTATCTTGTATTAATAATTACTCCTTCTCTCTGACAGACACAGGTGTGTTTAGTCTAGCTTGTATTAATAATTACTCCTTCTCTCTGACAGACACAGGTGTGTGTTTAGTCTAGCTTGTATTAATAATTACTCCTTCTCTCTGACAGGCATAAGTGTGTTTAGTCTAGCTTGTATTAATAATTACTCCTTCTCTCTGACAGACACAGGTGTGTTTAGTCTAGCTTGTATTAATAATTACTCCTTCTCTCTGACAGACACAGGTGTGTTTAGTCTATCTTGTATTAATAATTACTCCTTCTCTCTGACAGACACAGGTGTGTTTAGTCTAGCTTGTATTAATAATTACTCCTTCTCTCTGACAGACACAGGTGTGTGTTTAGTCTAGCTTGTATTAATAATTACTCCTTCTCTCTGACAGGCATAAGTGTGTTTAGTCTAGCTTGTATTAATAATTACTCCTTCTCTCTGACAGACACAGGTGTGTTTAGTCTATCTTGTATTAATAATTACTCCTTCTCTCTGACAGACACAGGTGTGTTTAGTCTAGCTTGTATTAATAATTACTCCTTCTCTCTGACAGACACAGGTGTGTGTTTAGTCTAGCTTGTATTAATAATTACTCCTTCTCTCTGACAGGCATAAGTGTGTTTAGTCTAGCTTGTATTAATAATTACTCCTTCTCTCTGACAGACACAGGTGTGTTTAGTCTAGCTTGTATTAATAATTACTCCTTCTCTCTGACAGACACAGGTGTGTTTAGTCTATCTTGTATTAATAATTACTCCTTCTCTCTGACAGACACAGGTGTGTTTAGTCTAGCTTGTATTAATAATTACTCCTTCTCTCTGACAGACACAGGTGTGTGTTTAGTCTAGCTTGTATTAATAATTACTCCTTCTCTCTGACAGGCATAAGTGTGTTTAGTCTAGCTTGTATTAATAATTACTCCTTCTCTCTGACAGACACAGGTGTGTTTAGTCTATCTTGTATTAATAATTACTCCTTCTCTCTGACAGACACAGGTGTGTTTAGTCTAGCTTGTATTAATAATTACTCCTTCTCTCTGACAGACACAGGTGTGTTTAGTCTATCTTGTATTAATAATTACTCCTTCTCTCTGACAGACACAGGTGTGTTTAGTCTAGCTTGTATTAATAATTACTCCTTCTCTCTGACAGACACAGGTGTGTGTTTAGTCTAGCTTGTATTAATAATTACTCCTTCTCTCTGACAGGCATAAGTGTGTTTAGTCTAGCTTGTATTAATAATTACTCCTTCTCTCTGACAGACACAGGTGTGTTTAGTCTATCTTGTATTAATAATTACTCCTTCTCTCTGACAGACACAGGTGTGTTTAGTCTATCTTGTATTAATAATTACTCCTTCTCTCTGACAGACACAGGTGTGTTTAGTCTAGCTTGTATTAATAATAACTCCTTCTCTCTGACAGACACAGGTGTGTTTAGTCTAGCTTGTATTAATAATTACTCCTTCTCTCTGACAGACACAGGTGTGTGTTTCGTCTAGCTTGTATTAATAATTACTCCTTCTCTCTGACGGGCATAAGTGTGTTTAGTCTAGCTTGTATTAATAATTACTCCTTCTCTCTGACAGACACAGGTGTGTTTAGTCTATCTTGTATTAATAATTACTCCTTCTCTCTGACAGACACAGGTGTGTTTAGTCTATCTTGTATTAATAATTACTCCTTCTCTCTGACAGACACAGGTGTGTTTAGTCTAGCTTGTATTAATAATTACTCCTTCTCTCTGACAGACACAGGTGTGTTTAGTCTATCTTGTATTAATAATTACTCCTTCTCTCTGACAGACACAGGTGTGTTTAGTCTAGCTTGTATTAATAATTACTCCTTCTCTCTGACAGACACAGGTGTGTTTAGTCTAGCTTGTATTAATAATTACTCCTTCTCTCTGACAGGCATAAGTGTGTTTAGTCTAGCTTGTATTAATAATTACTCCTTCTCTCTGACAGACACAGGTGTGTTTAGTCTATCTTGTATTAATAATTACTCCTTCTCTCTGACAGACACAGGTGTGTTTAGTCTAGCTTGTATTAATAATTACTCCTTCTCTCTGACAGACACAGGTGTGTTTAGTCTAGCTTGTATTAATAATTACTCCTTTTCTCTGACAGGCACAGGTGTGTGTTTAGTCTAGCTTGCATTAATAATTACTCCTTCTCTCTGACAGACACAGGTGTGTGTTTAGTCTATCTTGTATTAATAATTACTCCTTCTCTCTGACAGGCATAAGTGTGTTTAGTCTAGCTTGTATTAATAATTACTCCTTCTCTCTGACAGACACAGGTGTGTTTAGTCTAGCTTGTATTAATAATTACTCCTTCTCTCTGACAGACACAGGTGTGTTTAGTCTAGTTTGTATTAATAATTACCCCTTCTCTCTGACAGACACAGGTGTGTTTAGTCTAGCTTGTATTAATAATTACTCCTTCTCTCTGACAGACACAGGTGTGTTTAGTCTAGCTTGTATTAATAATTACTCCTTCTCTCTGACAGACACAGGTGTGTTTAGTCTAGCTTGTATTAATAATTACTCCTTCTCTCTGACAGACACAGGTGTGTTTAGTCTAGCTTGTATTAATAATTGCTCCTTCTATCTGACAGACACAGGTGTGTGTTTAGTCTAGCTTGTATTAATAATTGCTCATTTTCTCTGACAGGCACAGGTGTGTGTTTAGTCTAGCTTGCATTAATAAAGTAAATGCACCTTGAGAGAGTAAATGCACGTTTTCGAGCACATGCACCTGCCCAGCACATGCACCTGCCCAGCACATGCACCACTGTCCAGCACATGCACTTGTCCAGCACATGCACCTGTCCAGCACATCCACCTGTCCAGCACATGCACCTGTCCAGCACATGCACCTTTGTCCAGCACATGCACCTGTCCAGCACATGCACCTGTCCAGCACATGCACCTGTCCAGCACATGCAACTTTGTCCAGCACATGCACCTGTCAGTGTCAAGCACATGCACCTGCCAAGCACATGCACCTGCCAAGCACGTGCACCTGCCAAGCACATGCACCTGCCAAGCACATGCACCTTCGTTAAGCACATGCACCTGCCAAGCACATGCACCTGCCAAGCACATGCACCCGCCAAGCACATGCACCTGCCAAGCACATGCAAATGCACCTATGTAGATTGAATGTACTCAGTTAAGATATCCTTTGATAAGAGAGTAAAAACAATTTTAATAGTCCCCTTTTTTCTCTGCTGTCCAATGGCCCCATGGCTCCCTCTGCTGTCGCTCCCAGCGGGGGCAGACAAGAGAGGTACCTAGAGCCACGGGGCCAACAGGAAGGGTTGTCCAGGCCTCGGGATAGCCAGATCCTTGAGACCAACGAGCAGCGGTTCCGACAGTAGCCTGGAGGGGTGACAGGCCTGATAGGAGGGCCTACCGGAGCCGTGGGCCAACAGGCAAAAGTTTTAACTCGATCTTTAGTGGATTTCTAGGCAGCTATTTTCTAACGATGCAAGCTATCTTTGCATTGAAGGTACATATGTAACTTCACCCTTGCATCTTAAGAGGGTAACTGTACCTTTATAAAGTAAATTCACTTGAAGAGAGTAAATGTACTTTTGTGAAGTAAATCACCTCTTTAAAGTAAATGCACCTTGAGAGAGTAAAAGCACATGCACCTGTCAGTGTCAAGCACATGCACCTGCCAAGCACATGCACCTGCCAAGCACGTGCACCTGCCAAGCACATGCACCTGCCAAGCACATGCACCTGCCAAGCACATGCACCTGCCAAGCACATGCACTTGCCAAGCACATGCACCTGCCAAGCACATGCACCTGCCAAGCACATGCACCTGCCAAGCACATGCACCCGCCAAGCACATGCACCCGCCAAGCACATGCACCTTCCAAGCACATGCAAATGTACCTATGTAGATTGAACGTACTCAGTTAAGATATCCTTTGATAAGAGAGTAAAAACATTTTAATAGTCCCCTTTTTTCTCTGCTGTCCAATGGCCCCATGGCTCCCTCTGCTGTCGCTCCCAGCGGGGGCAGACAAGAGAGGTACCTAGAGCCACGGGGCCAACAGGAAGGGTTGTCCAGGCCTCGGGATAGCCAGATCCTTGAGACCAACGAGCAGCGGTTCCGACAGTAGCCTGGAGGGGTGACAGGCCTGATAGGAGGGCCTACCGGAGCCGTGGGCCAACAGGTAAAAGTTTTAACTCGATCTTTAGTGGATTTCTAGGCAGCTATTTTCTAACGATGCAAGCTATCTTTGCATTGAAGGTACATATGTAACTTCACCCTTGCATCTTAAGAGGGTAACTGTACCTTTATAAAGTAAATTCACTTGAAGAGAGTAAATGTACTTTTGTGAAGTAAATCACCTCTTTAAAGTAAATGCACCTTGAGAGAGTAAAAGCACATGCACCTGTCAGTGTCAAGCACATGCACCTGCCAAGCACATGCACCTGCCAAGCACGTGCACCTGCCAAGCACATGCACCTGCCAAGCACATGCACCTGCCAAGCACATGCACCTGCCAAGCACATGCACTTGCCAAGCACATGCACCTGCCAAGCACATGCACCTGCCAAGCACATGCACCTGCCAAGCACATACACCTGCCAAGCACATGCACCCGCCAAGCACATGCACCTTCCAAGCACATGCAAATGTACCTATGTAGATTGAACGTACTCAGTTAAGATATCCTTTGATAAGAGAGTAAAAACAATTTTAATAGTCCCCTTTTTTCTCTGCTGTCCAATGGCCCCATGGCTCCCTCTGCTGTCGCTCCCAGCGGGGGCAGACAAGAGAGGTACCTAGAGCCACGGGGCCAACAGGAAGGGTTGTCCAGGCCTCGGGATAGCCAGATCCTTGAGACCAACGAGCAGCGGTTCCGACAGTAGCCTGGAGAGGTGACAGGCCTGATAGGAGGGCCTACCGGAGCCGTGGGCCAACAGGTAAAAGTTTTAACTCGATCTTTAGTGGATTTCTAGGCAGCTATTTTCTAACGATGCAAGCTATCTTTGCATTGAAGGTACATATGTAACTTCACCCTTGCATCTTAAGAGGGTAACTGTACCTTTATAAAGTAAATTCACTTGAAGAGAGTAAATGTACTTTTGTGAAGTAAATCACCTCTTTAAAGTAAATGCACCTTGAGAGAGTAAAAGCACCTGCACCTGTCAGTGTCAAGCACATGCACCTGCCAAGCACATGCACCTGCCAAGCACGTGCACCTGCCAAGCACATGCACCTGCCAAGCACATGCACCTGCCAAGCACATGCACCTGCCAAGCACATGCACTTGCCAAGCACATGCACCTGCCAAGCACATGCACCCGCCAAGCACATGCACCTGCCAAGCACATGCACCTGCCAAGCACATGCACGTTTGTCCAGCATACGCACCTTTGTCCAGCACATGCACCTCTGTCGAGCACATGCACCTTCGTTAAGCACATGCACCTTCGTTAAGTATGCTTCGTAAGATAGTAAATGCACCTGTGTAAATTGAATGGCCCTAAAAAAGTAAAAAAGCTAAAGAGAGCAAATGCACCTATGCAGATTGAATGTACTCTGTTAGGATACCATTTAATAAGAGAGTAAAAACAATTTTAATAGTCCCCTTTTTTCTCTGCTGTCCAATGGCCCCATGGCTCCCTCTGCTGTCGCTCCCAGCGGGGGCAGACAGGAGAGGTACCTAGAGCCACGGGGTCAACAGGAAGGGTTGTCCAGGCCTCGGGATGGACAAGAGGGATAGCCAGATCCTTGAGACCAACGGGAGGGGCCAACGAGCAGCGGGACCGACAGGAGGGCCTATCGGAGCCAAATGGATCCATGGGGTGACAGCTTGTGCCAGGACCAACAGTATAGGTGGAAACTGTACTATGTGGTGGGTGTATTTTTGTTTATCCTTTGTGAAATACCTGGATGGCCATTCCATTGTGGCAAAAGGTTTTTGAAAGATTTCTGACATTTACATGTACATGTCCTTTTTTTTGTGACAAAGTACCTGAGTGACACAGTACAGAGAGGAACACAGTTAGTCTACTCCCTGCCTTGTTTATGTTTGTCTGCATGCGTGGTGTCTCCATGTATAAGTCTAGACTTTTGTCTGATTTATTGTGACTTTGTACTCCAGGACTAATGTAGTCTTAGCCACTTCCAGACTCCGTGGATTGCTGGTCAAATATTAAAAATTCAACAAATAATAGAACCAATAGTATGCTAGGGAGTCGGCCAGCCAGAGAAGTCAGTCTGCAATCTGCAAAGCCTGGTAGAGGCTTATATATTCTACCCATATAAGATCATCTAAGTACGTGACCTGGGACAATTTTCCTTAGGTATTATCGGCAAATTTCATCAAACTTTCAAAGAAATCATGCATATTCTTGATTAGGGATGATGACTTTCGTCAAGAATACTTTACTTTACTTTCAAAGTACATGTACTGTTATCTTTCTTTTCAGTAGTTTTTCTACCAACTGTCATGGACTTTGTTGCCATACTACTAGTGACTGAATAAGTTATGTTGCATGTTAACAAGGTCACATTACATGATGCTCTGAAGACCTTTTTGTGACATTAATACACTATCATCCTATTGCTAATAATCTCATATTCTCTTGATTTTCAGTTACAGATAAATGCCAGTGCTGCTAGCAGACAAGGTACATGTATGTACAAGCCATAGTGTTAAACCACGAGGACCTGATGCTTGTGATATAGCATTAAGTGATACATATAACACTATATGAATGGTATTCATAGTGAGCACATGTACGTTTTGTGTATGTTGAAGTCTTGAGGTAGTGACTCACTGTTGATGATGTACATATCTACCAAAGAAATCCTGTCCTACAGGTATGGTATGTACTGGTAAGCAGGTCATAGTAGGTATGCATACAATGTACAGAAGAAATGTATCACCAAAGTTGCTTTATGATATGTTACTGACAAAAACTACTTGCTAGATATCAGCAGATGTAAAAATAGAGGGGGGGATAGAGAGTGATAAAGGGATATGTTGGTCCTTGTTTAGTGTCATTGGGGAAAAGTAAGAGGGTGCTACCTGAAACATCTGTTTCCAAAATCTGTACTTGTATTTGTAACAATTGTATATGTAATTTACCAATGACATATCAAGACTGTGTTCAGTTGTGTATTGCTAAATTATCAAGATTCTGTCAGCTTATCAAAACACTTTCATTGTTAAAGTTTCTTTTCAAAATTTCACTGAGAAGTTTTATATGCAAACTGGGTCTTTATGAATGGTAGCAAATGCATTTTTATGATAATGTCAGATAGCAAGATATGTACAAGTTCAAATATAGAAGTGTAAAACCTAGAAACATTTTGTAAAAGAAAAGATTTTGTGATTGATACAGGTATAACGTTAGCACAAAAACAATACTTTTAGCTTGAGTTACGTACATGTAGTATGTATGTATGCCATATATAAATGAGACCACTTTCATATTGTGTGACTGTCCAAAACTGTTGCATTTTTAGTGGATTTACATCTCTGAGACATGAAGGAAGAAAGAGAAGTGTAGTAGTGTAGCAATGCAGTTTGTTTTTGCATTATGTATGTTATTTTCTTAGTTTCAAGAAAATAATCAATTCTATTTATTTATTGCACTATTTGTTGTATTGCGGCTGTATTTTATTGAGAAGGTAAAAGACAAATCATCAATTCATCTGTGATAAAATGTATATATCATACACGAGCCTCATTGTCTTACTGATATTAGCACAGATGTGCCATGAAGATTTTGAGTCTACTCTTTGGGAACATGCAGGTGCATGCTAATGTTGTTTCTGAAAATGCCCCACGACCCCATCCCTCCATGAAATATTTAAAGTTTTTGTAGATTTTATGCAAATGCATTTACATAATTTATGCATGATGAAGTTTATAATTGATAGGCTTAAACATGTCACAAGTAAAACATTTACAATGAATCCTTTTTTTGCCATGTTTGCAATAATCATACAAAACATGTTTGGTATCTGTTCATGTTTCACCAGTCACGACTTAATTATGCAGATTACGTCAATATCTAATCATTTGAATTACATGTTATATTTATCGTAGTTTACCTAAAGAAAACAATTATATAACTTCCTAAGTAAGCAAGCATTTTTGCAGGTATTATGCAAACTAGCTTCTCATTTGCATATTTGGTATCTGCTTATGATAATACCTATAATAGTTTACCTGTATTGTATTTTTTAAGGCCAGTTAATGAAAATGATAGACGTGTACAATTTATATTGATTATACAAATAATGTCCTTATTTGCATAACATGCATATAATTAGGAACATCGTTGCCTTAGCTACCTGGGTGCCTAAAATGATGGCGATCTGTCGTTCCTCTCTGCAGATATCCTCTTTGGAATGTCTTGACAAAAACGCCAGAATTAAGTGCCAAAATTAAATGTTAGGGGGCTGAAACTTGCCCCGCTTTGTCATGTTATGACCCTAACAGCTATCTACTACCAAAATGACAAGACCATATCATGTCCAGGACAAGAAGTACAATGTACATAGAAAAAAAATCATTTGACAGAATACTCTCATTTATTATGCAAATTTAATCCTATTTTTCAAAACTGGTATTTCATTTTGTACAACATTGTCTAAGGAACCTGCATACTAAAAATCATGCACATCCGTTGTTCCCTTCTTGAGTTGTCCTCTTCATTTTTTTTCACAAAAATGCCCTGCTGTCCCAAAGCTATCAAATAACCAAAAATAGCTTGTTCAGAACCCGAGATAGCAAAGCCAGCTTTCATCAAACCCCACCTACACACCAAATATGAAACTAATCCACCCAGCCGTTCTTGCGATATCTTGTTCACACACTGACACACACACAAACGCAGGGTCCAACACAACCCCCATGAATATTTCATGGCTGTAATCATGCATCGCATATTGGTCTGCAATGGGACACTGCAGATAAATGATACTATTTTTCATGAGCATAATGATCAAAGCTACAAACTTACTATTAGAAAAACAATATTTGGCCAATATAACTTCATAACGTCATCCATATTGTGCACAAAATCAAATATATTTATTAATGCGTGCAACTACGCTGCTTTCTTATCTCATAAATAAGAAAATATTGGAGGGTCAAGAAGCCAACTTACTACTTAGCCAGGGAAGAAACCTCAATCTGGGAAGAAATTCTACAAAATGTAGTATTTTGCGTTCATAACATTACATCTTACGAGAAATATACAACACCATGATAATGTGTTTAATCAACGGAGATCAACTGCATATGCCTAACTAGTCGATTACTTGTGCCCAATACACATCCCATATTTTAGGTGTGAAATTAACAAGGCGCTAATTAGACCCCCGTCGACCGCTTTTTAGGGTTCGGTTGCTGTTTAAAAACTCGATTGCTGTTTAAAAACTCGATTGCTGTTTAAAGACTCGATTGCTGTTTAAAAACTCGATAGCTGTTTAAAAACTCAGTTGCTGTTTTAAAACTCGAATGTCATTTAAGATCAGTTAAGATGTCGGCTGCGATGTAACGATGTAGTGATGTCGGCTGCGATGTAAGATAGGTGCGCTGTTAAACGACAGTCGGTTTTTCGAAGCGCTAAATCGCTGTCGAAAACCATACGATGACGCGTCAATCGCATCGGAAGCCTCTATTGTGCAGTCGTGGTATCGAACCGAGAAAACCACTTCTTAGACCGCAAACTTTAATTAAGCCGGGAGCGGCGATACCCACCTGCCTGGCCTGAATCTACGTGTTACGGCGTCATGCGTCAGCAGAAAGGAATGCTTTGTACAGTGTTCAGTCCATGTTAGAGTTAATCCAAACATTATTACTGTTCACATTCCTTCAAATCTATTGAATATGTACAACTATAACTTAGGATTGAATAGCAACACACTTGTCCCAGCAGAAGGGAATTTGTCATTATGTCAAGCCTTGGAAGTCTTGAATAAAGGATGTATGTGTTATAAAGGAATTTGTTGCTTAAATGGGTCAGTTTGTGTAGGCTATATGATAATAACGTTAATGCCCCGCCTTATCCTCGGTGTATATGGTGAGATAATCCCTGGTCAGGTGCGATAACCACCTCATAAACCACCTCGTTCGCTACGCTCACTCGGTGGTTTATTCGGTGGTTATCGCACCTGACCAGGGATTATCTCACCATATACACCTCGGGCCGGGGCATTAACCCTTTATTCATTTCTGAAGGGATAGAGGGATAGACTTCAAGCAGGATGTGTAACACGTGAGTTCAGTCACGTACACACTCGGGTAGTCAAGTCCATCCTCCTACGCAGAGATACTACGCAATATACAGTACAGTACAAAGCGATCCAAAGCGTTTACGGATATTCTGTGGAATAGCCCTGCAAATGGGAAGAGTGGGAGAATGTCGGATAAAATACAAGCAATGTAATAACAATTGTTATAGCTGCACTGTACAACAGGAACAAACTGAATTACTAGTAGTTTGTAAGCCAGTGAAACTGTTCAAAATCACAACGACTTTGATCAAGTCACGCACGGGGAAGAAGAAACAAATAGAATTTGAAAACGTCTGCTAGCACACTGTTTGCGTAGGCCAACTTCGCGGTTTAGTTGCAGCTTGTAGGCATGGACATGGTTTATAAACTACTCACAATACAGACTGGTGGGGTGTGTTAGTTGATCAGTGTCACGCCCCTCTCGGGTCCCTCCAGCAAACCTGCCCAGATACACAACCGGTACCCCATATGTAATAATGCGCACTTAACACCCCCCAGCTGGCAGGTGTAAGGTGTGTCACCCTTCATTGTTGCTACTTGACCCATGTAACGTTAGAAATCTTCCCACTGGCAAATCTAGTAGTAAGTAATCACTAGTCATTACCCCTCCCTGGGCTTAATGCTTACTCGTAAGGCCATGTTGATTTGATTATATGGATGACATCCTCCGGGAACTCCAAAACTGATGCGAGCGAGCGAATAAAAAAAAAAGTTTGGCCAAAAAAAAAAGTTGCCTTCAGTATGAAATCAAAGTGGCCAGGAAGGTTGAACATAGGACTAAACACACATAGTATGGTATACCAACAGTTAGGTGTAGGGACCAGTACATCATACGGGTGCAAAACATTTTATTCTTCTTGGACCAATCCGAAAAAAAAACAGACCTGAAAAATAAAACCAGAGGAACAGGTTTCGCCAATTACAAAATGGACACACTATGTCGGCAGCCATTTGGGGTCTAACCGGGGAGCCAAGAATACAACAAGAGCGAAGTCAAGTAGAGTTTATAGTCAATTGCACCAAGTTTCTACAGTCAAAGGTACAGAGACAGTTAGCCTTTATTACATGGAGATGGGATTTTAAAATGCAGTGGGAGTCCAATAATCCACCAAACAGATTCCTTTGTAGCAAAATTGACCAATTACCAATGTTTTGAGTATTGCCAGTTCTCAAGTTTCCACAGACAATCAGGTCCAGGTTCATGTCCGGACCTGGAAATGATCCTCTGGACCTGAATTTTCTGTACTGGTACCTCCCCCAACCAACAATAGATTTTTTTTCTTTCTGTCCTTTCACATCTTATTCTTTGACTTTAGATTCATTTTGGCATTCTCTGGCATTAGTTATCTGCTTTCTGATACTTTTTTTTCAATCTACGGAATATTGTGCTCATTTTACAGCTGCTTTGCACAATTTACTGTGTGGTCGAAAACTTTTTCTTTTTTGGAAATGGTCGAAAATTGGTGCGAGCGCGGATGCCATCCATATAATCAAATCAACGTGGCGTAATGTAGGTATAAATGTCACTTGAATTCAACATTTTTTCAGGTGGTGTTCTTTTATGTCTTTAATACAAGTCATGTAACTTTTCCACAGTGACAATATGTGCCACATATACGTACAAGTCTAATCAAGAAGTTGATTCTGACATTGTTATGAAGGGACAAATTACAGTTTAATACGAACACAAATCACGGTTTGTACCCAACCACATGTGTTCAATTCCATTCTCAGTCGCGTCCTCTGGCGTCTTCTTGCCAAATTGCATATTCCGTCTCAACTAAGTCTTCAAACACAGAGTTTTAGTGCCATGGCTGTGTAAAAGATTGTTGGTGAGAATGAGCCATGGAATACACGCATCTACACAAATATTGAATTATGTAGTAAATCAATGACCCAAAGAAATTAGTATCAATTTTTTTAAGGCATTGAGATTTGCGTTTCATGGTAACATACTAGTACTTTGTAGTATGTGTGTTGACCATCTTACGAGTAAGTTCACTTTTCTGTTGTCAAGAATGCTGTTGGTCCAATATTTGTCAACAACATTGTTTCTATGTTCCTACCAAAGACTTCATCCGTACCGTACTGTAATGTAGTGAATGTTGACCTTGAACGTTGACACTGTGTACAGAATGACGTTGAGTCACGTGGCCCTAAAGGTCTGTTTACGTTACTTGGTGGCAGTAAACAACATGGCGGACAGGGCAGACCAACGCACGTCCCACAGTTTGCCAATATCCAAATTTGATAGCGCAAAAAAGTTAAACAGCACTGTAAAACTCAAATGTCGTGTTCTACATACACGAATGTTCAGAGGTGGTCCCAGGGAATGAGGTGTTACGAAGGTACAGGTCCCAACTGAACAAAGTTGTAAAGGTATGAGTCATACGTATACGATCAACAACTTAAAATAGAGCATGATTCAGAGATGGACTTTCCACTCTTACAAATAATATGCAAGTCCTGTTGGGTTAAGGCGACATTTCGCTGGTGGCTCGCAGACCATTGGAAGCATACCTTTAGTCTAACAAGTGGCGAACTAAACGAACAGTTGACAGAAATGCCAGCAGTGGTGTGCCCAGCGGGTCAGGTTCCAGACGGACTTCCGGGTTCTTTCAACTGCGTAGACTGCCATACCTGTACGGCATATCCAGATTCGCCATGGTGCCCGAGTTGTGAGTTTTCTTTGTCGTAACTCGTTCTGATTAACATGGTTTACGTTCTGCACTGCACCTGTGTGTGTCAGCCTCTGTTGATGTAGCAACCTTGTGTTAGAAGGTAAAACACGGTTAGTTCTGTAGTGCGTCATACATGTAGTAGATCACGTCGCAATTCAGCGACAGACTAGTGCCAATGAAAGAAGCTGCTCTTTTGGGCCAAACAGTCCTATTCTGCTCCTTTTAACACTATGTCATCATCTGTTTACAGGTTTACTGGCCACAGAATCACCGACGACATTGGGTACGTTTGCTTAATTTAAATACGGTAACCGTTTTAGAAGAATGCAGTCGTACCGACTTGTGTGTATATATGTGTGTGTGTGGCATGTATCAATGATTTGGTGTGTGTGAGTGTCTGTGTATACATGTGTGTTTAGTATGTGTGTGTACATGTATGTTTGGTGTGTATGTGTATGTGTGTGTGTGTGTGCGTGTGTGTAGGAGTAGGTGTGTGTGTGCAGCCGTATGTGTTCATGACTGTGTGTGAGTGTGTGAATATGTATGTGCTTGCTTGTATTTGTGCCTGGTTTATGCGTTGGTAGGCTAGGGGTATCTGTGTGGGCGTGGGTTTGATGTTTGTGTCTGGGTGCATTTGCTCAAGTTACAAAAATGGCATTGTACTATAACGTTCAATTATTGTCCACTCTCAGTCGAAGCAGACCTATCCTGGCTGTGGGCGGTAGCTGTCATTATTGTGGCCGTACTTTTGATCACTGGAATCACCATCTACTGTTGGAGGAGAATTGGACAAAAATATGGTATTCTAAAGAGAGTTATTTGTATTCATTATGTAGTTGACTTCCTAGCTAGTCCTTACAATCATCTCGACGATTTCATACTATTCGAACCCCACTTGTAACAATTTTTTTCTTTGTTAGACAAATCTCATGTAATGTTTTTTTAATAGAAGACAGACCATTTCAGTAATTCGATGTTTAAAAACTCTTTTTTCATGTGATTTTGTTTAACATCCAGGCTTTTTCCAAAATACGCAACGGGCAGCTTTTTTCAGAAGCTTTCTTGTTTATATTGATATAAATTATTGTACTGACTTGATTCAATATATTTTCTGTTAAATTGATTCCCTAAGTTGAATTCTATATTGATTTAAAGTAATTGTTTCTTCTTCTTTCTATTTATTGAATATTTGTTGTATTGGGTTATATTTGTGTCGGTACGGCGGCATTGAAAATGTGAACTTGACAGCGAACACCTGCATACTTCACCCTACCGTTTACTGTTGTGGAGAAGCATGATAAATAACGTTAAATGAATAGTTAAATAAAGAATCTTGACATTACATCTTGGAACTCAGACGCAGGACTAGGGAATGGAAACGATGTCGATATAGTCATTTATTGTTTTATTTGCATCTCATCTAGATCCAAATCCAGTCACTGTAAATGCGGTGCCAGCAACCACCACCATGTCGGCACGTTTGGTTACTGCTGCGGATGGAACACATGTCTAAGGCCACAGGTATGTATGTGGTGATTCTTCTCTTTTGATATCATGTTCTGTGAATTGTCAGTGGGTTATCATCAGATACATGAATGAATTCAATAAAAAAGAAATGAAAAAGTTTGGACCATTTGGGATGAAGTTTAAAAATGTCCTTCAGTTTATATGTATCTACATTTGGAGAAGGTAGATAAAACATACTACCTACATGAACGTAAGCAGAAGACTTACTGTAAATGCATTTAAGTTCGCGGGGATTTAATTTCGCGGTAGCGGCAGAAATGACTTTTCGCTGTGGTTTTAAGTTCGCGGTAACACCATAGACTGCAATGTAATACTATATTAGAAAAATGTTCGCGGTGGTTTAAAGTTCGCGGTAACACCATAGACTGCAATGTAATATTATAGTAGAGAAATGTTCGCGGTGGTTTAAAGTTCGCAGTAAATTGGTCACCGCGAAAACCACGAATATTAATCCACCGCGAACATTTCTGCATTTACAGTATTATATGTATTGTGCTGACACTATGATTCATTTCATGTGCTTATGTATGTTCGGATCTATTCTGTTTCAGGCCGGGTGTCGACCGTACCTATCGATGCAGACAGCTTTTTGAGAACTGCACTGCAAAACGTGCGTGATATGCTGGTTGTAGACGTCAGCGTCATCCAATGGTTAGACAAGAGACCGAAGAAAGTTTCTTTGAACAGAACGCTTTGCAACATTTAATTAACTAGGCAACGTCTTTTGTCCTATAGACAACTTTAACTTTAACTTTATTTAGATTGTAACGAGACAATACAGTATCCTATAGGTATGATTTATGATGTAATAATCGTTTTATAGATGAAAGGATTGTAATCACTAATGTTACCGTGAATTACAAATGCCTACATTACTCGAGAGAATACATTGTTTGTAATACCGTGACAAACATATATGTAATTGTTGATGTCTTTTTGTTTACTGTCTTGAAGTCTGAAGTGTGAATAAAGCTTAATAAGTCAAAATCTTATCTACAGGTTCATTATGTAAACGCTACTTCTTGATATGAGTCAGTTCTAATTTGTAATTGTATCCTACAGTAAGACATACACAGATACATGTACGTACTACTATGTATTTATGTTGCTGAGCACAAATGATAAAAGTAACTCAGATGTGCAAAACAGTATCCGATTCCACTAGGCTCTGAGCTGATCAGTCGTGGGAAAATTGGGGACAGCCTAAGCTTGATTTTTTTAACACAATGTCGGATATATGAAGGGGAAGAATAAAATACGACTCTCTATTACACACAACATGACTTCCTTCCTATAAAATAGCATGATTTAGGGATGGTGAAAAGACAAGCAACTGACACTCCCCTTCTCTATTTTTTTATTGAGCTAGAATGCCAACCCTTCCTACAGTATTAAAGCACAGAATGGAAAACACGCGTCTTCCTCCTCAAAGAGTCAGCATAACAAAAGGTAAAAAGGCTAACAGAATTAAGGCCCTTCCTTTTTTTGTTCACAAAATTAACATTGGACTAAAGACCACATGCAAAGGCCTCACTTAGAAGTGTAAAGTAAGTCTTAGGTAAAATGATCACTTCCTTGTTAGTCCACACAAAGGAACTTCATCTGTACATGTAAGTACCTAAAGAGCTGCTTGCAATCAGGGCCATTCATTGTATAACAGCTGAAACAAGAGTTCGTAGACCTCAGGCCTGCATGAAATGTATTGGGTTTCTGTAGACCTATTGTGTATTTTTGCCTTTTTGTCTGTGGTACGTGGTTGGAAAAATGAGCTTTTTACCGTGTTGGTTGTGCACCATGCAAAAGTCTGACTCTGAAATTCCATTTTCTGAATTTGTAAGTTTGGACAGGGATGAACATTACTTATTTTGGATTTCTTAAGTATGTAACCAACCACAGTAGAAGTTGTTGAGACGCTACCTTTTTTTGTCTCAGATGACCTATGCACATGTAGTTACTCTGTCACATGATATACTAATATCTTCCTATTTCAATGTACTGACCTAATGCAGCTGCTAAGTCTCCTTGGTTTGTGTTCTTCCAATGATATTCATTAAAGATTTATTTCTGGGGTGTTATTCACTTGACATCGGAATGTTACTCGCATAATTTGACCAATGATACTTTAATCTGTAGTTCCATAGACATTAGACAACATGAATAGTGGTAGCCCCCATGCAGCAGCAACAGTTAGTCCCCAGGGTGGTATGATATTTTCATTCAATCCATCCAACCCAAACCTAAATCTCCTGTAGTATCTAAGCCAAATTTAACAGCATAATTTACTATGAAAAATGTCCTTGTCAATCCCATTTATAGATGGCAAGCTGCTGGCAATGGAAGCTTTGAAAAGTTCAGAAGCTGTTGTAGTCAAAGCAAACACCCAGCAAACATCCCCACAAACCAATGAGCAGTTGCTTAGAAGGGGAATTTCATCATATATTTGCCGCGACAAAATGCAACAAACGATACTGAATTTAAAACAGAACAAAGCTAAGCCTCCACCACTTAACCCTGCCTGTACCATAGATTAAGCAGGCCCAAAAACCAAGCGAATATGACTAGCCCAAAACAACAAATTACCTGTATACAGTATGGAAATGGCATTACCAAAGAAACAAAAAGAAACACAGGACAAATCATACACATACCTTTCTCTTATGCCCACACTCTATACAGTTCTCCTCCACATTAGAAAATTGCATCTTCTTCTGTTTAAGTTCAAGTTCAACCATGATTGCCAACAGGGTAAAGGAACTTGTACCGGAACTTAAAACTCAGTACTATACAGCTCTAGAAACACCACAAAGAGTAATAAGCAAACTCCAATTATACCTGACCAACAGATATATAATCTGGCACACTCCCGTCATCTGGCAAACTGTCAGTGCCACTAAGTAACCTGATACATTGAAGGTGGCCCAGGCCAGATGATGGTTCTACACCCAACCATAATCTGTTTTTAAAACCAAGCAGATATTGGGAGGATGCCCCAACCACACTAAAACAGGGTCAACCTATACAGTATCAAGTTCAAGCACTAGGAGGCCCAAAATCAAACCTGACCACCAGGACACAACAAACAACTCACGTACCAAATGGCAACACAATGGCACCTTGCGTTCCGGAGATACAGCGCACGCCCCGTGCCCGCACAAAAGGTAACCTAAAATGTCAAGTTCAAGCACCAAGGGCGCCAAAATCAAAATTGAGCATTATTCAGCCACCGCCGACACATGTGCCAAATATCATCGCGCCAGCACCAGCCGTTCAGAAGATATAACTCCGGAAACACCCCTCCCGGACACAAAATTCGACCTGCCGGGTCAAGTTCAAACGCGACAAGGCCCAAAGTCAATCCTAGGCAACAGGCAACAACCCCCCACCCATGCACCAAAAATCGTCGCAATCGCGCGTATCGTTCCGGACACACAGCGCCAAAAGTGCCCCAAAAACACCAAAAATGCCACCTTCAATGTCAAGGTCAAGCGCCAGGAGGCCCAAAATCACACCTGAGTGTCAGGCTACCACCCCCAACCCACGTACCAAAAATCGTCGTGCTCGCATCATCCGTTCACGAGATACAGCGCCCTACATCCCCGGCTACCGAAAAGTTTCCACCAGCATCAAAACCATACCTGCATACATGCAGGTAATTACGTTACCTATTGAAGCTAAAAATACCGTGCTTACGGCGGGCACAGTGCGGGGAAGCCCCGGTAGTGTTGGGAGCAGGGATCGTGGGCACAGTGGTCAAAAGTCGACGGACAGCGGGAGTAGAGGACGGTATGTACACTAGCTGAGAGTATAATGTAGAAAACGACAATTTATCATTTGAATTATTACCATGTTGTGAAGATAACCTCGTAGTATAGTGTGTTGATGTGTTAAACAAATAGCAAAGGTCTCGCTTGAAGTTAGCTTATTTGAGAAACTCCGGCAATTGGCCATCTGGACATGTTTGACAGGCTCGCATTCTATCAACCTGGTCACTAATTAACAGCAGAGTGGATTTTGTCACCAACTAGTTTTAACACAGTAGTCGTCAATACACGTTGAACGTTGGTTGTGATCTAACGTACGCTTGCTTTGCGATTTTTCATTGGTATCTCAAAGGACGCGATATTAATATTCACATTGAGTGAGTGATTTTACAGGTAAGAAAAAGGTATGAAGTCAATTGCTACAAATTTCTAAGAGAGATATGATTTGATAATTCATTTTATATTCAAAGTGAAAATTATATCGTTTGACATGCTGAATGAATTGTCGTGATCTATCCTATAGAGCAGATGGCGTCGCCAAGGCAAACTTGGGTGATTAAGAAAACTATCAGGAGAGAAAGACTGAAGGAAACCACGAAGAAGGCCTGGTCAACAGGATGCACCCATGTCCTGGACCGAGCAACATTGCTGACAACAACTGGTCACTCTAGATCTCGGCCGAAGACCGCATCGCAGAAAGTCGAGGTAAATTTCCTATCACGTACATCATACAATATCATTTTACAATTATAACAAATTGAGGACATTTTTAGGACAGTCACAGATATGCCGTACAGACATCTGCTACTTTCTGTCGGAAAATTTAGCCATGAATCGCTTGTCGGCGGTTAGTTCTGTTATAACTTCGCTAAAAATCTTACATCTTATATGTGACTGAGTTTAAACGTAACCATACTTTCAAGAGAAAAGTAAATCTTTCTTGAACTAGTTTGGCTGCAATATCCAACTAAAAAATTGCACTCACCCAAATTTGCGGTACGTAAAGGGAAGTCTTAACGTTTCCCACTATATGCTTACACCTTACATATGGTGAACATGACTAGGACATGAAGATTTTTGATGTAACAGTTATATTTTCATGATTGAAAGGAGAGCAAATGTTTCCAGTTTTAAGTTGGATAATGTGACAAGGAAGTAGCTTACAGATCATAGATGACATTTCTATTTGCTGCAATACCCGGAAACGTCCGCTAACTCTAGAAGCACTTTGTGACATCGATCTGTTTGTATAGTTGGGAGGGTCTGTGCGTGCTTTGTTTGGCTGTTATTACTGAGATCAGCTTGTTAGCACGTATGTTGACCTAACACGTGGGGCATGATGTAAGTGACTCACCCCATTCTTTGGTAACAGAGTCTCAAAGAGTTAAAAGAAAGTCCCTTTTGTTCCCACATCAGAAAAGGTGTGCCCAAGTGAACATGACTTAAGCACACGCCACCTTTCCAAACCGGGCCCGGCCGAGCTCTTTGAGAGAGAGAGAGAACTGGTTTATTTATTTAAACACACAATGTCGTGTACAAGATGATAGTCCGAGGACTAAATTGCCTCGTACATTGTACAGGAGAGGCTGGCGCCTAGGACTAAAACAATGGAATGTCCTGCCTAAGTGCATTAACATACTTATCACAATTTCCACTAAACTTTACAATTTAAAATTGTGGGTCTACACACCATCAAGTAAATATACGAAAAATAGAAATGTTTACGTAAAAATATACACAAATGATGCCGATGACTTGGGGCATTTCAATTATTATTTTCAAGTTCTTTGTACACATAGGGTTGTTGAAAACTTGTCCCTTTAATTATCTTTGTTCTTTTGCTCCAGGAACCAAAAAAATGTCTTCCAGTCATATTGACCAGACCTGTGGTAAGTACTCCTACAGACTTCGTGCCTAAATATAAGTGGTGGTTCTCAGCTGTAAAATGAAAAATGTTGAATATTGAATAGGCTGTATATTATAATCTTTATAGTATTGGTTGATCGTGTTTTTCCCGCAATTTCCTTATGGGAGTGACTTGATAATCACACAACTTGAGTTTACTGCGTTACAATATATTATCGAAATGTCTACTTCATATTCCTGGAGAATTGTTTCGAGGACAATTTTGTAATTATTTTTCCTCAGAAGTTTCTGGATCTTGTATGTTTGCTTACGTTGTGTCGTCATTGTTTAAACACAGACCGCGCACGCGCAGAAGGAAAGGAGGTCGGCGTGGCAGCTACTTCTTCCCACAGACGTTACCAGGTTAGGGCCAATTTGTGTCTATGAAAACTTAAAAAAAGTCAAGGAGGCCCGATCTCCTTGTTGAAACTGACGTCATTTCCTTAACAGAATGTTCTTGAATTCTTCACAGAGTGACCTAATTGACACAATATATTGACGAAAAAATACTTTATCCGTACATTTGTAATTTTTATATTTCAGCCATACATAGTATGGTGAAATATATTGTATTCGTAATGTTTCTTTCTTCTTTCTTTCTCCTGTCAAATCTTCAAAGTGATTCATCTCCGCCGTTCCTGGACCGAATGACCTGAAATTTGGCACAGGGGTAGAATGGGCCAATACCTTGATGATTTTTTCTCAGTTTTTTCATATCTGCCTCTAAAATGATTTTATTGAGATTTTTTGGTCAATTTTAGACCAAAACTGTATATTTTGGCCCCTGTCCCCTGGTATTACAATCAAATGAGCTGAAATTTGACAGAGATGTACCTTAATAATGCCCCCATATAAATTCGATAACACTTTTGGTGTACAGTACAACAAAATGCTTATTTTTGCGATTTTTTGACCAATTTTTGACCAAAAAAGGACACTTTTGGCCCCTGTACCCTGGTATTACAACCAAATGAGCTGAAATTTGACAGAGATGTGCCTTGATAATCTCTTCATATAAATTTAATAACACTTTTGGTGTACAGTACAACAAAATGCTTATTTTTGCGATTTTTTGACCAATTTTTGACCAAAAAAGGACACTTTTGGCTCCTGTACCTTGGTATTGCAACCGAATGAGCTGAAATTTGACACAGATGTGCCTTGATAATCCCTTCATATAAATTCAATAACACTTTTGGTGTACAGTGCAACAAAATGCTTATTTTTGCGATTTTTGGCCAATTTTTGACCAAAAAAGGACACTTTTGGCTCCTGTACCCTGGTATTACAATTAAATGACCTGAAATTTGGTATAGATAGGCATTAGATACTTGGTAACAAGATTCATGTAAAATTTTTGACATAAACAACTTTAAAATGATTAATTTTGGCACTTTTCTGAGGGGAAATTTGTTTTCTTTTGGCCTCCTGACGTGACCTTCCGTGACCCCGCACAGAGCCACACCTGTGCGCGTCAGCCGGAGAGTTAATTGAATCAAAGACCTAGCCAATCAGCGAAGAGGAGGCCAAAGGCTAATTAATATTCATAAGCGGGGCCTCATGATCCCGTATATAGCAGTGTTCCCGCCAGTGGGAGCGAAGCCCGCCTAAGGCTCTCGCATTTTAGACTATTCAGAAGGCTTTATATTGTATCAGTTCTTAGGGGCATATCTATGATAATCGCAGCAGTCACTTAACTTCTCTTCAGGAGTTTAGCGTAACACTATTTCAGGTCAAACCGTCAAAGGCAACTAAAAACAAACTTTAACGTTACTGAGTTCAACAGTACTTATAACTTGTTATCCGAAGTTGAAACGCTAGCGATGGTATTTTCGCTGCGCTGTTAGCTCCGTGCGACTGTTGTTGACGGTCTTATAACGGTATATTTTGCACCCCTGTACCCTGGTATGAGTAACATTTGGTATAGATAGGCATAAGATAGTTGGTAAAATGATCCAAGTAAAATTTTTGGCATAAAGTACTGTACAAGGCTTAATTACAGCACTTTTTTAGGGAAAATTGGTTTTCTTTCGTTCTCCATGCCATGACCTTTCGGACGTTCACCCCACAGAGCCGACATCTGCACCTGCGTCTAGCCGGCAGGAAGAGTTAATTCAATTAATGGTTATGCCAATCAGCGAAGAGGAAAGCGAAGGCTAATTAATATTCATAAGCGGGACCACACAATACGTTAACTTGAAGACTCAGGCCGTACAGACTTCTCGCCAGGATTTTTTCAAAGCGTCGGACAGGGGTCCGGGGGCCGCCGAATGTCCCTGGCGGGGTCCGGGGGCAGGGCCACTGTGGGGGGGACCCAGGTGGGCGAAGCCCCCCCGGAAGCTCTTGCATTTTAGACTATTGAGAAGGCTTCTTTTATCAGTTTTTTTAGGGCCATATCTACGATAATCGTAGCAGTCACTTACTTCTCTTCAGCAGTTTGACTTTAGAATATTTCGGGTCAAAGCTTCAAAGACAACTAAAACCTCATAAACAACAAACTTTACTTAGCTCAACAGTATACAAAAATATTGTACGGGTTGCCATCCTTAGTTGAAGCGCTTATGTATAGCGCTAGTATCTTCGCTGCGCCGTTAGCCGCCGTGCGACTTTTGTTGACGGTCTGATATCCCTACGTCGCCGCCTCGCTGATATTCCCACGGACATGTTTCAAGAAAAATACCCAGCAAAAAACGCTGTTCTGCGTCAAATTCTATTCTATAAAACATGTGGGACTCAGTGTTACAGTCTAAATATTTTGTAGAAGCACCGCTGTAGGAAAGAAGGTCCAAGCAATGTAAAACATCACGTAGCATGAAGTTCGCTGTCAACTGGCACACAGCACATGACTGTTTGAAACTCTAAGTCTAATCAACAGCCGTGTTAGATTGATAGCCGGCGGTCCTTTGATGAAGTCGGCGAAAGGTGCGTTAGTTAGAAAATCTGCGTTTAGTTTTAATACGTAAGTATAATTTAGACAGTGGCGAGAATGATTATTTTCTCATCAATATTTCTCTTCAGAATTATTTGAACTTAATTGTACATCTAAACAATTGGCTTACCTGTGCAATGTTTATATGATTAATGATCAGTGTACTGAAATCATGTGTAACGTATGGCTCCTAGTCAATAGATCAGCATTTTTTCTATAGTGACCACCTGTCTATAGTGGCCACATTTCTATCACTAGACTGGAACTTGCGAAAACTGCTGTATTTTCTCCAGAGCAAATGTATGTGTTCCTAGTGCTGTTGTTGTTTGACATAAACTTTGAACATTTAAATTGTAAGTAACTTTAAACTGCCAGAGTTTCAGCCCAATAAAACACTCTCAGCGCCAGGGTATGAACAGACTGACCAGACAGACGAAAATAAATCCTCGAACAAGGTTCAATCGTATCTTCCGGGTCTGGCAGGAAGTTGTTAAACTAAAATAAGAATAGGCTCGATGGCTGATTGCATACAAAGTAAAACAGTTTTACAGTTTTACAGCTTGAAGAAAACAAACGCTCCTACAGTACCTGCACCTGCTTGATAATTATTAAATCGTATGCCCTACTTGAATAAAAAAAGTTCACTGCAATAATAAATGTACCCACATCACAAGGAGCTTATACTTTTTTAAACTTACACCTAGTTATCGTACTGAAAATTGTTAATGACATTACATGAAGTCATTCAACAATTTTCAGTCATGATGAAAATTTTCTGAATGGAAGGTGTGATTATTGTCATTTTCTGAAAAATAGAAGCAAGCTCTCCTCCCTCCGTGAACAGTTTCATCAGGTTGGTACGTCACTGAATTCAGCTCTGTTTTTACCTGGAATCAATTCACAATACCAGTCCACTTTGGGGGATAATGTACTGTTAAGAGGATGTTCCATTTTTGCGCAGGGGTGATTTGGAACAGTCCAATGTTGCGTGGGAAGGGGTATAGCTGAAATATACTGTATTTGCTCTTAAGCAAATGTCGGCCTTTCTAGTGTTTCATTTTTTTTTTTCTGAACTCATAGCAACGGTCGTAAAGACACCGAAGAGCACACTGCGGATTCAAATTTGGAAGATGAAACAACAGATTCACAGGTAATACTATTACTACCCTACATGCTTCCATATTGTCGATGTACAGATCTTTTTATGCACCATTTCAATAGAAATGTGGGTTTTAATAACACATCATACATTAAACAAGCCTCCTTTATGCGTGGTGTGTTAATTTTGTTCTTTCAGAGTCATAAAGACGACTATGATAGTTGAAATAAGATCTACAAATAAGACTGTAATAACTACAATATTCTACAATTTATATAAGGATCACAATCCTGTGCTGAATGAAGATGAACACAAAGCATCTTCGGAATGCAACTTGGAGGCGAAATCGTCTGAAATCCAGGTAATTCGACCATACCTGCTATACACATGCACGTAGTCTTTGTGCCATTTCATATGCCATATATTCTTTGTGACAAAATGTTGAGCCAGTAAAAAAATATGCTACGAATAGGTCTTTAACGACTAATTGTTCACATTTACCTTCCTCTTAAAGGAGCGTCAATTTGAGTCGACTGAAGATAATGACGACGAGCTCGACACTGTACAACAGATTAACGAACCTGTCGTTATCAGGTAAGCGGCAATGCGTATCTATGAAGACATATTAAAACTGACTCTCACTGAACACGTTTCCTTAATGTTCTGGTTAGTGTCACTTGGATTCTTCACAGAGTGATATTTTCATTGAAAACACAATGGAAACATTTAGATGACAACATCACACAAAAAAGATTTTCATCAAAATCTGTAAATTTTTAAAATGTGTTCTTCTTTCTGGACTTATAGCAACGATGATGAAGACACCGAAGAACACACTGTGGATCCCAACTTTGAAGATGAAACATCGGAACCACAGGTAATTTTATCCTGCTTAGCTCTATTGTGCAATATGTCGATATGCAAAATCAATTTTGTATCACTCATTTCAAGCGTGTGCTTTGATCAGTGATTATCATATCAGAAAATCCTATCATTGAGTGTGTTGATGCATACCTTTCTATTTCTTGTATAATTATATGATGTAACGTTAAAGTTATGAGTTTGATCTACAAGTATTTAATAAACTACGTAACGACTTAAGCTAAATATTTACCTTCAATTAGGAACACTCTTCTGAACTGAATGAAGACAGTAGTGAGGAGTTCAACACTAAAGGCTCATCAGATGTTTGCAGAGAAGACAGGCAAGTGACAAATTGTACCATGTACCAACAATGCCAGTAGCTGCTTTTCTAAATCAATTTATGTTCTTTGTCATAAAAACAATATATAATTGATATGTCTTTTACAAACTGCGAGATATTAATTACATCATTTTCATGTATATGTATGGTATTTCTAATCAAGGCACTGTAATTCATGTTGCAATATGATATAATTTGTTATATAAAAACTACAGTTATGATGACGAAGACAACGACGAACGTACCACGGAGACGGAATGTTACTTCGAAGAAAATCCATCTGAACTCCAGGTAATTTGATTTGGATTTATGCTTCATCATTTCACTTTAATATACAGATATTGCAGAAGGATTTGTCCAATTACTTATAAATGTGTACGAACCCAACAAACTGTCCGTTATACCATTTTATGGATTTTGAAAATGATATGACTCATGCAATGTATCAAAGTAACAAAATCACTACAAAGTGTTTTCAACATGTCAGTTAAGACAATAATACTGTATATCACAGGCACCACTGAAGAGGTGTCCAAGTTCAGACTCACTCTTCAACAAAGGAACCAGCCTAGCCTACCAACCCTGGAACGTCTATGGTCCGGCCACGTACGGTTATGGACCATATATGCAGAAGAAGAAGGAAGGATGGGACACACTCACCATACTGCTCGCGATTTTCTCAACCTTGGCGTTTGTGACGTTGTGTATCGCCATAGCTTTGTTTTGGATCAAAGTGGTACCAGGTACGTCAGAGCTCTGTTTTTATCATTAAAATACACAAAGAGGAAATTTTGTTTTCTTCTTTATGTAATACATGCTTTCAACTAGGGACTTTCCTGTTTAACCCGGATGACCCCTGAAAATCCAAGATGGCCACCGTATCTGGAAATAGGTCTATTGCAAAAACTTCTGACATTTGTGGTCATCCTTCTACTCAGTCACTTCCTGCCACTCTACTGACCAACCCAACCCAAAGAAACAAACACACACATATCAAAAACGTAAACTCTGTACACGTCAAAAACCATATTCCTTCTATTCTGTCTATCGTTATATCAGGAAGTACCTCTTTCCAACAAAGCATAAAATTCATATATGGTGCACTATATCGGTCTTTATGATATACCTGAGATTGTACACGTTGCAATACTCTATTGGCGTCGCAATACGCGTTGAAATACTATGTATCATACATTTAGTAACATAGGAACGTCATTTTCAGCTTTAGACCGGGGCCCTGTACCAGAATGGCTCAGGCAGAGGTACTCCTTCGCTGACCTGGAGAACTGGTGGAGACTGGGACTACTGGATCACATACAGCCTCCCGCGGCCACACCGACACCAACACCAACTCCTGAACTCATGGTAACCGAGTGTAAGTGCAAAATCATACCTTGAATAAATAATGACACAATTTAAAAGCAAAGCAGACATTCAGTCACTGAGAGCAAATACTGTTCAGTACATGTGTTGATCTCAGCTGTTGTCTGTGAAGTTTATCACTATCCCCGTGTGTATCAGTGTTATTTAATTAAATCATAACTCAAGAAGTTATGGTTCAGCACCGGAGCTTGCAGTTCTAATATCGTCTATTTTCTAAATGCTCAGCGGGTCTTGATATTTTGGTGTCAGATATTTTGTGTTATCGGGAAGACCTAAACCTTGTAACTATGCAAGACTTTCTCAAACGTATTCTTATCTAGTCCTATCATTCATTGCAGACTGTGGCAACAACGCCCTTAGCGCCTTGGACCACGGAGAGTATAGGTGTACAGAGATAGAATACTACCGCATCGCCGTTCGTCTCTGCATCGCCAAATGTGAAGTCGGCTACAAGACCGACGATCCGGGACTCATATTCTGCGACCGCGGCCGATGGGCTCCGATTGCGCCCGAAGTGGTCTCGACATTGATCGGAATCGGCCGAGCCATAGACGCCATGCCAAGAGATGACGCCCGAGTCTTCGAAGAACTTGGCATCGCCGACGACATATACGTCGACGTCATCGCCAACGTGCTGACGAAACTTGACGTCGCTGGTATTCTCTCACCCTCCACGATACGCTGGTACCTTCAGCCATTCTCCAGCGGGAATATCATCGGGGATCCCTACATTGTACGGCAGGGGCTGAATCTGATCGGCCGGGACACCATTCAACGGATTTCGACTTTGGATTTCTTAGAAGTTCTGTCGGAACTCGGTAAGCTTCTTCTGAGATTATCTAGATACTGTCTTTGAAAATGGAAGAAATGAAGTTTTTACCCTACAGTTGATCGCATGTCTTCCTATGATCATAACATGTTTACGTTACCACATTTAAAGACCCTTAACAATCATATTTTACATGTATGTAATGCATGTGTTTTATCTCAGGCTGACTATCTTATGTTTTAGAAACCAATGGAGCATCCAGGAGACCGACATGCAGAATGGTCGATTGTGCGACAGAGTCAGGACTACCGGAGGTAAAAAGCTTTAAAATCTCTTTGATGTCATTGTAGAATGTTGACAATGTTTCCATATTCGCAATAGCCATTCATATCCTTTACTTGGGCAGTTCAATGGTTACCCTTACCGTACCAAAAAGTGTAGGCTACAATTGTAATATTAAGAGTGTTAATATTCATTTTTTGCAAGGTTGAAAGGAATGGCCACATCGACTACACGGTGACCACATACCAGGCTAAAGTTGCTGTTGTCTGTGACCGCGGGTTCATTCCTCGGTCAGCCACTCTGGAGTGTCTAGCTGACGGCAGCTGGGACCAGATAGCTGCATGTGAACCCGGTAAGGAAAATTTTACATCTAAAGAATTTCAATCTTATTGCGTCGATGTAGGTTAGACATCCAGGTAATAAGATATGCCAAAAAGTAGTTACTCGAGCAACTGGATATGGTTTTGGAAACGGTCAGATGTTTCGGATAGAATCCACTATCCGCTGGTACCTCCAGCCGTTTTCCAGCGGGAATATCATCACAGTCGAAGGATAGTGGATTCTATCCAAAACATCTGACCGTTTTCAAAACCATATCCAGTTGCTTGAGTAACTACTTTTTGGCGTTTCAATCTTATTGGATTTTAGCCTTCGGGCACGAAGTTGAAAAATCTTTCTGTCAATGTTTTTAGTTCGGTGCGACGAACCTGATACTGTACCCAATGGCTGGTACACATGTGAGGGGTACAACTTTCCCGACAAGTGTGACATTAACTGTGAGCTGGGGTTCCACCCGACTGTGGAGGGCGCATTGGGGTGCGGTTGGACCGGGAACTGGACTGTCGTTTCGACCGCAGAGTCAGAAAGTGGTCTCATAGCAGGTAGGCATGGGGTTGTAACGTTACCATGTATATACAATGTAAAAGTATTCTCTTTTTGTTCATAACGTCATCATGTGAGAAGAGGTAGATCCACCATATCGCAAATTCTCTCCATCCGCAGAATAATTGAAGAAATGAGAAGATGTAACAGAAATCTTGTAAATGCTCTTTGTTGACTTTCGAAATGCTTTCGATTCGATAGACAGAAGCACTGTAACTTAGCCGGTAAGGAATACCATTACCTTAAACGTGTTCACAACATCAATTGCAATGTTTAAGACAATTAATTACTTTCATGCATTATATGATTTATCTAGAACTATTACATGCACATGTATATGAAGGATACGAAATTAAATTTTCTCCCTTTGCACATCATATAAATCCAGGAGGCCTGTCCTGTGCCATTGCGGACTGTGGTGTCATTTTGGTAAGAAAATATCTTGCCCATTGTCAGCCCTTTTGGTTAATTACAAATGTTGCGATGTTTCTAAAGAATATTCCCATAAGACAGTGGAATATCATGCTTGATATATTGCTGAACTTGTAATTATTCTTCCCAGGCACCAAGCGATGGGCAAGTGAATTGCTCAGGTACAACCTATGAAGAACAGTGCGATTTGGCCTGTGATGAAGGCTATGAAGCCCCCTATGGAGCAAATTTCCACTGCACTGACGATGGAACATGGAGTGGCGTTCCAACATGTTTACCAGGTAAGCTAAAACTTTTTTTTTTACTATTCTATACCAGTATAATATTGTGTAAATACTCGACGATATGGATGGCTAAGCATATTTAAATTTTCCTGTCAACAACTGTTGATGCCACATGGCGGTAGGTCACGTGCCCTAAGAATTGGTCATTCAAACATGATTCGTTTGTAGATGTGATGATAAAGAATTCGGTGAGTTTTCTTTGGTATGCTAGGATACAGTCCAGCTTCAGATAATAATACTAACTTGAAGTGTATTACATTGCATTTCAGTGAATTGTGGACAGCCCCCGTGGTTTCCACATACCTCAGTGCACTGTGATGACGGCTTCCAGTACCCAAGTACCTGCAACGTCACCTGTGGTGCCGGTTACCAAAGAACCGCTGCAGAAAACCCGGTTTGTGGAAAGGACGCAAGGTGGAGTTTTATCACAGCAGGAAATATGACTGAAGGTAACGTCCAACATTTGAATATAAGATTCAGACAATTAAAAGCTCAGATTGAAAATAACAGCAACCATATGGCAAATATCGTAAAGTCAAAATCACTTCATAAATCTGCTCTTTTTTCAGACCTGAACGACAATAGAAACCAAGCAGACCTGTTTTGCGAGAGAATTGAATGTGGACTGCCACAGGTACGGTTTGAATCTGCTTTTAATAAAAACCCAAACATTTCTGGCAATATTTGTAATAGGTTCACAAATGACCCTCATTGAAAAGTACAACTAGAGTTCCACGACCCCATACCTTCGCCAAATGATCCTAACCTTTCTCTACTACTGCTGTATTAATTGTGTTTGTCATTAATTATGCAAATAAGGTTTTCATTTGTAGAAATTTTATCAGTTGGTCATCTCCTCCACCAGACAGCAGAAGTACACAATCTATGTTAAGAAAGAAGGCTTTTATCACAATTTCTGATAATTTATGCAAATTAGGATCTCATTTGCATAATTAATGTTCAACGATGTTCACATGTACATAACTTCCAAATGCTACAAGTAAGAAATTCCTGTCATTTACCAAACAAAAATTATAGCATTTTCTCATTCATTATGCAAATTATGTCTTTATTCTGCATAATATATATCAATCAATATTCTTCTCCTTCTCAGTTACAAATGTCACATGTTGCAATGGTCCCATAATGGAACTGAGCGTATTTACAAAATGTCCTAATTGATTATGCAAATTAGATACAAATATGCATAATTAATATGTCATTATATGAAGCATCACTTAAGCTATCTGCATACCAAAAATCATAACAATCCGTTACCCCCTTCTTGATTTATTCCCTTTTAACGTCTGACCTGCCCTGCAGTTCCAAAACAAGCCGCTAGGGGACCCAAACCTACACCACTGACTCTTGGCATCAAGAGCTGTCTACCACTCAAAAATCATAGCCACAGCATGTTCAGAACTTGAGATATCAAACCAGGAAGTTCCACTGCAGTACCATGACAGGCCGCTAGGGGGCCCAAAATCTAATCGTTTCCAGGTCTTATCAAGATCTACCCACATACCAAATATCAAAACAATCCATTCAGGCGTTCTTGAGTTATGCTGGTCTTCTACAAACAAACACACATACAAACGCTACCCAAAATATAACCTTCTTGGCAAAGGTAATAATTGGCGTCTTTTTCGTAGACTCCACAGAACGGTAGCATCAATTGTACGGGGTCAAAGTACCAGGACTACTGCCTGTTACGCTGTGACCCTGGGTATAAGAACGCCGACGACAGCTCTACTATTCTCCACTCCCTACACAAGTACACCTGTATGGCTGATGGCAACTGGAGCGAACAGCCAAGGTAGTGCCTAAGCATTTGATCATATTGAAATTCATATTTTCCTTTCGTTAATCGAACATGCCTCCATAGTAGGCTCTCTATGCCTGTTTTGTCTTTTTTTTTTACCTCATGATACACTTTAATCAATTACTGGCCATTTCTTCCTTTTTGTATTGGGTCGCTTGTACCGCCGGCCCGTAGACATGTATCCCAGTACAAAGAAATGGCCAGAAAGGTGTACAACAAAGAAAAAACACGGGAAAAGGCCCAGAGAGCCTGCCATGGAGACTACAGAAGAGTTAAATACCTTTTCGTCTTCTAACGGCTTCTTGTAACGTCTGGATCACAGGTGTATACCGTCTGACTACTGCCGCTTGGGACGTCACGACTGCCACGCAGAGCACGGTATTTGTGACGTCATGGGCCATCAGACGTACAGCTGCAGATGTAGAGGAGGAACCTTCGGGGACGGAATAAACTGTGAACGGTTGATGTGTCCGCCATTACCCGTAAGTATCTATTGAAGTTTAAGGCTAAATGTACGTTTCTAAGATATATCATTGGGCGCTGTGCTTAATGTTGGGGTCGGATACAGAGTGTGCCGATGTTGTTTTATGTTTTTGTTTTTGTTTTAAATTTGCTTTTGGACAGACGAGGACAATGGGGCACTGCACTCAAGCAATCTATTCTAACAGTGCCACATATATACACAGTACAGACTCTAGACAGGAGGAAAAGGTTGTATTTTACCTCACCGACCGAAGTTAGGTACCCATCTTTACACATGGGTGAAGTGAGGAAGGTCGAGTAAAGTGCCTTTTCCAAGGGCACAACGTCGGAGACACGGCGAGTATCGAAACCGCAACCTCTAGATTCCGAGTCCAACACTTTACCAGTTACACTACTCACAACGCCACAAATATTTGTGAACGTGGTAAAAGTTTTTTTTCACAGTATGCGCTGGCTGCTGTTTTTATCCACAACTAAACAGTTTTATATTATGTTCTTGACGTTAGGTTGCCACACCGCCCAATGGCTTCTTCACGTGTGCAAGACAGGAGACAACTGTAGTGGATACCGTCTCACAACCCAGCTTAAGCATTTGCTCCACTGCAAACGAGACGTCGGTTGAGGAGGAGCAGGAGTACGAAGTGTCGTGCGTCCTGCACTGTTCCCGGGGCTTCAGACAGAACCTGTTTGTGGAGTACTGGTGCAGCAGCGATGGCAACTGGACCATACCTCACGACTTGAACAGCACGGAAACAGACATCTGTGAAGGTATACTGAAAAATCAGGTTCTACACAATGTTTAATGACTTGAAGATGTTCTATACAAATATTGATGGCAAAGCATGATCTTGTAGTGACAATGGTTATGAGGCTAAAATAGACATCACCTCATACAGCTAGTAATTTGTCACCATGATCATTTCTGTTTTCTGACAATGTTCACTGACAAGTGAATACGTATATACCCTACTCTGTGAACCCTTCTCTACTTACAGATATAGACGAGTGCAGCAACAACAATGGCGGCTGTAACCACACCTGTGTGAACACACCAGGAAGTTACCACTGCACCTGTAGGACTGGATATCAACTATCAGGAACACATGACTGCATCGGTAAATATCATACAGAATTACACATAGTTCCTTCATTCCTTTAAAGCTATTCTTTATCAAGTTTGGTACCCAATATCAATCAACATACAGCATGTGATATCTTTCATACAACTGAGTCTCCTTTTTATCTTTTTGCCAACGTTTTCTCCTATTAAATAAGATCCACAAAGATGCATACATCATGAGCTAAAGAAATATGTCGCTTACAGATGTTGACGAATGTGCCAGTCTGAATGGAGGCTGTGATCACAACTGTGTGAATACAGAAGGGAGCTTCTACTGCACCTGCTTGCCAGGGTACCAGCTTTCTGGTACAACCAGCTGCAATGGTGCGTATCCACTATATCGTAGTAAGATCTTAAAACTTTGAAAACATTCATTGACATTTGTTCATATAATTATGTCAAAATATACGCCTTCTACGGCTTTGGGCTACAATCATCATGATGTTAGTGTGCGCATAAAATAATTTTTAACAATTTGTGCACCCTAAGGGTGCAAGGATATCAACATCTCATCTAAACAATTTTGATATTGATATTTTGCAGATATTAACGAGTGTGACAACAACAATGGCGGCTGTGACCACAACTGCACGAATACAGCAGGCGGTTACCACTGTACCTGTAGAGATGGCTATCAACTGTCTGGCTCGCATAACTGCACTGGTATATATCACATTATATATCATATCATAATTAAAGAAACATAGCTTATTAATCATTGATGCGCCATCTTCTATCAAGGACATCTGCATCATTCTGTTCATTGCATTACTTGTATTTTTGCATGAATTAGAGACCTGTATATAACGTTTATATGCTAATGGTTCAGGCCTATTTAGCATACTACTGTACTTTTACATGTGATAACAGTTGTCACAATGGTATCGCCTTATTTCATCAGTTCATTTAGACATAAATTTATATCTTACTAGTGATTTAATGTGATAGAGGGGCGCTATCTCATTATTTTATCAGAAAACGCAGATTTATCATAAACTTTCCAAGTATCGCGTTTTCTGATCAAAAATTGTTTTCAACACAAAATAAATGTGATAAATAATCAAGTCTAATGGTTTATACTCTTTTCAGACATAGACGAATGCACCAAGGGGTATGATGGCTGTGACCACAACTGTGTGAATACTGTAGGAAGCTATTACTGCACCTGTTCACCAGGCTACGAGCTCTCTGGGACAACAGACTGCATTGGTGAGTATCTATTATTTGGCACTTTGAGTAAAATGATTCTAGTCGGGTTGCAATTGCAGACTTCAATCAAATAACAGCAAATCTTTGGACTTGAGTCACAATTTGATACAACCATGTTAGATATGCGTATAACGTTACATGTACAACTTCCGCCTCTTGATGCTTGAGTGAACTAAGTGTGACATCTTCACTGAGTGTTATCGCAATGTTTAATGTTACTTTATAGATGTCGACGAATGCAGCAGCAGCAATGGCGGCTGTGCACACAACTGTACGAATACAGTAGGAGGTTACTACTGTACCTGTAGGACAGGCTTTCAGTTATCTGGAACTCATGACTGTACAGGTAAATAAAACAAGTACAATGTATCATATCAGATGTACTTGATGCTTACCTCGTCATTTTCTCTCGTGATCAGTCTGGTGTACAAGCTAATCAAAAACGTATCACATTAGTGACATTTTGCTTAAATACAACATATCTGCTATTTCATACATATACATCATATTACCTATATTACAGACATAAACGAATGTACTATGGGGAATGACGGCTGTCAACACAACTGTGAGAATACAGAAGGGAGTTTTCACTGCACCTGTCAGTCAGGGTACCAACTTTCTGGGACAACTAGCTGCATTGGTGAGTATTGACCATACCGAATATTCTTTGTAGCAAATAGTTGTTCAAGGATCCAACTCGACTTATTGCCATATTGACCAAGAGGTTTTAGACATTTTTGCATTAGTCATAACTATCACATTCAAATAAATATTAGGTAATGATTTCAGTCCCATTAATTACATCCTTGGATTGGTTTAAATACTAGCCATATTCTACCCATCAGAACCATATCACATTGTTCTTTTAAGTTGTTGTTTCAAGTCGAACATAAATGTTTTGTGAATACATTTTTCAGACATCAACGAGTGTAACAACAACAATGGCGGCTGTGACCACACCTGTGTGAACACAGTAGGAAGTTATCACTGTACCTGCAATAGCGGCTATCATCTGTCTGGAACACACAACTGTGTCGGTAAATATCATACCATTGCTTACTTACTTCACTTTGGCCATCTACAATGATTATTTTGACATCTGGATGATCGATGAGGTCATACCATTATCTTTCATTTCAAACATACTGTAGACTTCTGTAGACTTGACTGTAGGTAATACTTGATGGAATGTGCCTGCTACAGATACAAACGAATGTTCCAGTCACAATGTTGGATGTCAACACACCTGTGTGAACACAGCAGGCAGCTTTCACTGTACCTGTCGGCCAGGGTTCCAACTTTCTGGGACAACTAACTGCATTGGTGAGTATCTACCATATCGTAAGATCTTACACTTTTGTATGGTGTTTGATGATATGAAGCATAAGTTATATATTCACTGTATATACCTACATTTACCAGAGATAGAACATGATCATTTTATCTGTAGACCAGAAGATCACCGGTATAATATCTGTGACCACATTGTCTAATTCTTTTGTTTCAGGAGTTGGATGTGCACCCTTGTCCCTGTCACATGGTTCCGTCTCCTGTGATGACCAGGCATTCTACGGATCTGAGTGTAGAGTAAGCTGTGACACTGGGTATTATCTTACAGCGCCTACCACCCTGACGTGTCATAACACTGGGTCATGGAGCGCCAGTACCCCCAGATGTTATGGTAAGTCGGTTTTTCCAACTGAACAATGAAATGCTCATTTCATCTTTATTTGAATTTGCCATCATACTTCACGTTGACAGAAAGTTTACAAAATGTAAACTAGATCGTTATGTGTTGAGAATCATTTAAGTTATAATGTTGTATATGCTTATTGTTTTTTCTTCGTGAATTTCTTTCTAGAGTGCAACAGTGAAATTGATATCATCATGGCAGTTGACATTACTGGGAGCGTTGCACCTAACATGTACCAAGTACAGCAGCTTTTACGTAACATTGTCAACCGTCTGCCCATTGGATCTGGTACCAACGAAGCAAGGGTGGGGTTGATACGATTCTACATTGGAGACCATGTAACAATTCCTTTGACCCAGAGTAGTAACAGTGCAACACTTTTAAGCCAGATTGATGCAGTTACATCAGCCAGCATGGGCTCATCATGTGGCAATGGCCCGATACCTAGTCCGAGAATTGGAGGTCAAATCTGTGCACTACGCAGTTTGTATCACCAGTTCCATAACAATCGGAGACCTGGAGTCAAACAGATTGCTGTCATTGTAACAGACGGTGGAGAAGCATATCCACCATCTGCCGCTATAGGCCCAGCTCAGACATTGCGAGACTCAGGAGTAACAGTTATCTGTGTTGGTGTGGCTAGTGTTAACATGGATACCATGCGTTACATGGCAAGTACCCCTTTTGATGATCATTATTTCCGATCATACATGAGCAATCTGAATGAACTTGTTGACCTGCTGCACCCAAAAATCTGTTAACTATCAAATGTTAAGAAAGCAAGATGGACACAAAATGTTCAGTTGTTAACCAGCAACAGAATGTGGGAGCATTTGTCAATTACTAGTATTTCTAAAGTTAAAAGGACAGATTTTAAACATAAGACTAAGTATCTATAAGAGTCATGGTACCCAAGAAAGAAAACCATCCCATATTTCAAGAACATGTGAACATAACTACCTTTTGTGTTTACTAGTTCTAAGCACTATATGGTGTTAGTGTGTTTGTGTGTATAAAGACATATACATGTACTGCGAAAGGATATTTAAAGGTGATTAAATAGTTACTGTACTTTAAAACACAAAGACTTGCATCATATTTTATCTGATGATATAATTTATAACCATAGTATAACCAACTAAGGCACTTTCACAGAAACCAAATTCACTCATGTACCTTACATACTGTGAGGTAATTTGACACAAAATTGGAACAGATTCTGTACAGTGTAAATTCATTTAAGTGAAATTCATGGAAAATTTACGTTAAGGAGGATGGCGTTTGCTTAAAAGTTTGGAGGAAAGCAAGGGCAGGGGGACCAAATGCATGTTTGCGGGTTACAACATTGAGGTGCCACCCAAACAAACCACAAAAATTTCACAATTACTGTAATGCATGAATACACCACTGGCATCAGTACCGACACAATACTTACACTAGCTCCTGGCAGTCTTTAAATTTGTTTTTCCTCTGCAGAGGCAAATTAACCTTAAGCACTCTAACTTCCAAGTGTACCAACACACTTATGGCACAAAATAGCACACATAGACTACTAATGGTTAAATAAGTACTCGTCAAACATGCAACAGCAATTTGGTTATCCCTGCAAAACTACAGTGAAATTTGGTATCAAAGTTGCATAATTATCTGTAATTGCACTTTGTAACGTTTCCTATTTATCTAAGGTCTTATTATTATACTATAGCCCATGAGGTTGGTTGTTCCAAGGATTTGAAATTTCTTGTCTACTCCACATTCACATTGTTGTAGATGGATGGGTACTCTTGGAAATAAGTCTGAAATAAAACACAGATTGTCACAACAAATACTTAAGACTACTCTGTTACCAGTAAGTGCAACACTGTATGTGTCTGTATGTCATAACTTCTTGGACATTCCAATTCTCTTAAGTGCAAAACCTTCTTCACGCTTCACCACCTACCTTTCAGAGCAGTTTACTCTGAGTTGCTACAGAGTACACAACAATAATTTGGTGAAAATGTAACTTCACATCCTAGCCTTTACAGTGCAATTGAACGGTGCACAATAGCAGCATGTTCCTTCAGAACCTACTATGGGGCATATACCACATTTGCCAATTTGCATCCTATTATTTACTGTGTAATGTAAACATGTATAGCGCACAGGTGTAACACATCATACCGCTACTCATACTAAACACTGTATAGTGCACCCTACCTGTACAGTGCTTTGCCATGGTGCACAACAGAAGTGCAACACAGCATTCTCTGCCACATCCTAACCTTGTCGAGAGCAATATATACTTGTAACAGTTTGGCCCTTCTCATTGATCACCTACCATTTACAGTGCAATGTCCTGGTGCACAAGAAAGGTGCAAAACAGTATGCCTTTTAAAACATACCTTATACAGAGCAATGTCATGGATCACAATACAGGGGCAAATAAGTGCACCATCTCTTTCTACCCCCTGGAGTGTAATACTCTTGAGTTGCATAATACCATTTTGGCCCTTCATAGTGTGCCTTGTAAAATCAAATATCATGGTGCACAATAGAAATGCAATACAACTTTTCAGAACCTTCATATGATTGTAGAGTGCACAACAGCAGTGAAACACAACTCTTTAGAACCTACCTTGTAGAGAGGAATGTCACGGTGCACATAAGCAATGCAACACACTATTTCAGAACCTACCTTGTAGAGTGCAATACTCTGGTGCACACTGGAGGTGCATCCCATCTCCCTGATGGAGTGCATGCTGAGCTGAGGAGCTCCAATGTCCACAGTTTTCATCCCCAACTTGGCCGACAGAATCGGCCCTATGGTGGAGCCACAGGGACTGTCATTACGCACCACAAAGTCCTGAAATGAGATGGACAAACTTTCTTTTAGATTCTGCCTAACAATTGGTTAACATGCTGGAAGGTAACACTTCATTAAGGGCATAAATGTGACCAAAATAAAATTACATCAATCACCAAATAATATTCGGTGTGACTAAGAATTTCTAGGTGAGTAATCTAAATATTAAGACTAGCACCATGTCCTGAAGAAAGCTTAATTAAGTCCTGTATATATTACCTACTGTTAATATTCACACAAGAAATAAGGTAAAGATAGGATCAGTTGAAAGGCAGAAATATTAAACTTTCTGTCACTAAAATACAAGGTTCACATAATCCAGGAAACATCCTCACCTGGAGGGGCACATTAGCCCGTGTCCCCACCTCCCTCAGAATGGACGTAGACACTGCTGTTGTGGCATACCTCTGGTTGGCATTGAACTTGATAACAATACCCTACAAGGGAAATAATGGGCACTTAAGTTTTAAAACTTTTAAAAGAATATTTTTATCTGCTAAATGTGATTTGTCAGTGAAAAGCAGGTTACAGACACTACTGGGGGTACAGACACTACTGGGGGTACAGACACTACTGGGGGTACGGACACTACTGGGGGTACGGACACTACTGTGGGTACGGACACTACTGGGGGTACAGACACTACTGGGGGTACGGACACTACTGGGGGTACAGACACTACTGGGGGTACAGACACTACTGGGGGTACAGACACTACTGAGGGTACGGACACTACTGGGGGTACGGACACTACTGTGGGTACGGACACTACTGGGGGTACAGACGCTACTGGGGGTACAGACACTACTGAGGGTACAGACACTACTGGGGGTACAGACACTACTGGGGGTACAGACACTACTGGGGGTACGGACACTACTGGGGGTACGGACACAACTTCTGGTACGGACACTACTGGGGGTACAAACACTACTAGGATATTGACAGTGCTGTGAGTAGGGACACTACTGGGTGTATGGATACTAAGATTTTTTTCAAGGGCTAAAAAAGGAACTATGACTAAAACATGACTTAAAATGTATTATAGCACATGCATTCTGAAGTCTACATATTTGGTATGAGTGACAGGTATCTAAGATACTTTTGGTAGCTGATACTAAGTATCCACTAACTTGATGCTTGTGCCCTATTTTTTTGCATTAGATTCATCATCTACTTTGCTTTTCAAGTTACCTTGTGTAACATGGGCCTGTGGTTGTCTTCATGCTTCTCTCTGTAATGAGACAGATGCCATGTTTGTAAAAGACAATATTCTCATACCATTATTGGTAAAGCACAATACGGAAACATACAAAGCATATATTACTTCATTGTCATTCTAACTACAACAGTAATTCCTACTTTCTCTTTGACTCTGCATGGTAGGAGCAACAATACAAGCAATACCATACATGTACATGTATTACTGGGGTACATCATAAACACAAAGTGTGGTAAAGGTATAAGTTTAGGTAGTCCAATTGCCATTTTTGACGCCTTTAGTAGCAGTTGGTTGTTATCTACTGTGTCTAGGGTATGGTATTGAAAGATGAAGCCAATCTCTCTTCCTACACCACATTCTATCTTCCAACTGAATTTTATCTTCCAACTGGATGGAGTGGGGAAAGTGGTGTTAAGTGAATTTCCCAAGGGCACAAGATCTTCAGCATAACTAGATTTGAACCCAAGACCTCTGGGTTCTGGATCCAACCCTGCAGTTATGCCACAAGAGTCCACCTTAGCTACACATGTTTTAATGATTTTTCAAAGTACATGTATCCCACTGTTCTTTTTGGCGACACCTCAGGGGCTAGCCTAATAGTATAGTGTGCGTCCGTTTGACAAGAATTCCCCAAATTCCGCAGGCACATCAGGAATTTTTCCACGCTTGTGTAGTTGCATAATACCTTTAGAGGGGAATCTCTCGGAAATGGGTAGAACACAAATACAACAACAATTATTAATACTGATAAACAATAAAACTGTCGCCATGGCAACAGTTTTTATTGCCATACTTATTTACCACTAATTTCAAGACAATGCAGTTATATGTATCAGCAGGATATCAAATTGGTGTCCTGAAGAACTTGGAACTTACGAGTAGTTGGGATGGACTGAGGAGGAAGGACTTATGAACTTACGAGTAGTTGGGATGGACTGAGGAGGAAGGACTTATGAACTTACGAGTAGTTGGGATGGACTGAGGAGGAAGGACTTATGAACTTACGAGTAGTTGGGATGGACTGAGGAGGAAGGACTTATGAACTTACGAGTAGTTGGGATGGACAGCATGTGCCTGGTCAGCACTGAGGAGGAAAGATTTGGGGATGGCCTCCTCGAAGCAGGTGGCCCGGTCACCTACAGACAGCCTCCGCAGGATGTGTTCAGTCAGCATGGACGCCGCTCCCTGGGCAGACTCAGAGCCTACCTATAGGAATAAACAACAGGTAGTGGAATTCATTGCTATCACATATGGCTGCCCCCTACCCGTGGACAACAACATGGCAGGCAACTCCGCAACTCTGCGCGATACCAACAACCTACCGGGACTAACCGCTACTTAACCAGCGCTATACCGGCAATGATCAAATCATTGAACGAACTGTAGACTCTATGTATATACTCCACCAGGACAATCTGTTTTTAACTAACTTTGTAAGACAAGTCAAACAGTTTTGCTACGATCAGACTTTTAATAGTTTTAATGCTATTTCAATTTGACTTTTAGCCACTGTACTCGACCATTGTACTCGCATCTGCATTTTAGACATTGTAATCGTATATTTATTCATTATAATATTCATGCTATACGTCTTATGTGTATTGTTTATGTTACAACGTTTTTGTGAATAGCAATTATGTAACGTTGAACAATGTAAACAAGCCTGATAATTCGGCTTTCGAGCCGCAAGTTGGCTGTGATACAAATAAACCATTCTCTCTCTCTCTCTCTCTCTCTCTCTCTCTCTCTCTCTCTCTCTCTCTCTCTCTCATATAGTAGGATCGTCAACATAGACTAAGCTTTAAACAACATTTGCAGTCAGATGTGCAAAAGTTACGTATGACAGGTCGCTCAGCGTAATATGAACAGCTGCTGACGCGCCACGTACCTGCATAGCTGATGTGTTATGCCAAAAGGCAGTTATATCGGCTATATATATAGAGAGAGACACAGATACAGATACAGAAACATGGATATTCAACTTTCAGCAATCTATGTCATCAATGCACTCATGTACAGAGTGCTATGCAAGTTAAAATTCATAAATCACTTCTCATATGCACATTTTATAAGCAGGTTATTCAACATGTACTATACTTTTATTGTTTTATTGATAACAAGGCAAATCTCGATCAACTTGCATGTTTTATATTACCTGATTGACATCTTCAAATAAAAGAACTATATAAAAATAAAATCTATTTCTGGTACTGATACATATAAGAAAACAACAAGTTGAACATAATTTGTTACCTCCTCATTGTCATACAGTGCGATGAGCCTGATGTTAGGGTCAGAGGTCAATGACCCATTGTCACCACTGGACTCCACCAGTCCCTGGGGAATACACATACAAACTATCATATAACAATGAAAACACTTTACTGCTACAGTAATTCAATAATGGATCAAAAGTTTTCTAAAATTAATGCAAGTCAGAGTTAGAAAACAGTTTGGACATCAGCTGATATCATTTTCAGCACCAAGGACAGGGTAGAAATACAAAATGAACTATTTCTTTTCACATGGTACTTACAAATGTAAAGGGTTGAGATGATGATAAAAAATGTTCTAAAATTGATGGAAATCAAGGCATGCAAAAAGTTTGGACAGCAGGTGATACCAATTCAGCACAAAGGACAGGGTAGAAACAGAAAATTACCTATTTCTTTCACATGGTACATACACATTCAAATGACTGAGACAATATCATTTCTTTAGTCTAAGAAACATCTCTACCTCACCTGTAAGGCACAGTAGCTGCTGAGAAGGTTGTCCAGTCTTGGCGAGAACAGGAATTCTTCCAGAGCACCACCGATGGTCTGGAATCAAAAGAAAGAAAGAAAAACTTTCTAAACATGAAAGCATACATTACTGAGAATGTTTCTACAGCATAATACTGCATCAATAGCTATCTCTTTACCAACAAATCATAAGAACAAGTCTTATTACAAGAGTAAGTTTTGATGACATCAGGTTATCAAAAGTCAGGGCTCGAAATACTGGGTGTTTGTGCACCCAGGTGCACCCAAAATTGGAGCTGTGAACCCAATTTTTTTCTGTGGGTGCACAGGGTGCACCCAACTATTTTCTTAGGTTTATGTATGTAAAGATATCAAAGTGTACTAGTATACATCATATTCTTGACATCTAAGGGTTAGAAAGAAGAGAAAAATATCTGTCATAGTACTTGTTTAAGAATTTGCAACTAAGTTTTGTTATTAGGTTTTTCTGACATTCTACTTAAATTTAAGTGGTGCACCCAAAAAATTTTTGGTCCACCCAATTTTTTAAGCTTGGTGCACCAGTGCACCTAATCCCAGAAATGAATTTCGAGCCCTGAAAGTTGATATTGATATCAATAACTCACAGCAGGCTGAGTGTCGGCCAGACACAGCTCAAAGTCCAGAAGGTCCTGTGGCTGGATCCCCAGTTCCTTACACAGGAGGGTCACCAGGACTGGGGGGTGCTTGTCAGCCTAACATAAATGAGAAACATTTCATTATACAGTCAAATAGGTGAAAAACACAAAATTACAAGGTGGCAAGGTGGTTTGGCAGTTAGAGATGTTGACCTAGAATCTAAGGCCACACCAATTTAATTTCTTGGTTCACGGATTTTTTCACAAAAAATATGGAGCGAGAGGGCGAAATAAAAATAAAAATAAAAATTGTAAAATGCTTCGGGTAAAGGTAAGGGCTAATCCCAAACACAAAGAAAAAAAGTTTTCAGCTTGAAAAAAGTACAAAAACACTAATACTGTACAGTAACAGCACCTGTTCGTTGAAAATTACAAAAGAAGTGTCAGTTTTTATGTTTGCTACACCAGAAAGTTGGTGAATGGTTTTATTAATGGTGAAAATTTGCTGAGTGGTAATTTTTATTTTTATTTTTTTTTCCAAAAAATAGGAGCGAGCGAATCCGTGAACCAAGAAATTAAATTGGTGTGGCCTAAGTAAAGGTTCTAGGTTTGAACCCCTTGCAGGCCCAAGGGTTGTTCCCTTGGGAAAGCCACTTAGCACCTATTTCCTTGTAACTCAAATTAGGGATAAGTACCTAGGTTTGGTTAGGGATGTCCTCTTGCATGGTTGGAAGGTATCTAAAGCTGTGGCCCCATGTTTGGGACGGGTCATACATCCAGCATGCTAATACCCCCCTCACATTAGGCGCGATTCGATCGGACGACGAGTCTGCGAGCTCTAATTTACGAGGAGGCATGACCCTGATGCTGACGAAGAAATGGCAGAGTTCCCCCTTCCCGTCAGGGTCATGCCTCCTCGTAATTTAGAGCTCGCAGACTCGTTGTTCGATCGAATCACGCCTAATGTAAGGGGGGGTATAAAGAACATACCACACTTATTAAAGAGAGTCCATCCTGGTGTGAGTTGAGTAAATTATTTTATTACAGTCTGGTCTTGTACAGCTTGTACTTACTAGACTACTGTACAAAATTAGTGCCTTATGTCTAAAGGCTGTTTCACAGTTATGGGAGAGAAACAAGCACTAGTCTTGCAAAAATCTGTCACAGTGCCTACTTCTAAAAATCTCTGGCAATGAAATGATTAATATATGTTACGCCGTCACTGACGAAGGATAGTGGATTCTATCCGAAACGTCTGACCGTTTCAAAACCATATCCAGTTGCTTGAGTAACTATTTTTGGCGTATCTTATTACCTGGATGTCTAACCTACATCGACGGATTAATATATGTATTGGCACACTACTAAAGGAATGAAAAGCTTGGTAAAATTTTACTTAAAGAAGCAGTTTTCTTCACAGATTTGACATTGAAGGGGATATGGGTGACATTTAGTGATTTACATGAACTCTCACCTGGCATTTTGGTTCCTCCCCCTCCTTTCCAGAAGTGTACCCTTCCAACTGGGCCTGTACTGCTGTAGACAGGACTGGTACACTAACAAACACAGGGGGTTACAAGAGCATAAATTTTACTAAAAGTCTGAGACAAGCAGAATAACACATCTTTTCCAGATCAGAAGTCTGGAATACACTAATGCAGGCTAGAAGAGATAGTGGTCAAAAATATCTTAAATCCAGATTTACAGTACCAGTACATTTCAAGCTAAACAATCTTCAAACATTAAAAAAGTTGATGTTCCTCACATGTTCGTCTCCTTATTTGGGCCAAACTTCTCGTTGTGGTCCCTCATCAAGTGGATGGCGATGTTTGGCACGCGCAGGATTGGGCGGTCGATACGAACCAACCGGTGCTCAATCTTGTCTGCATTCTGTTAGAATAGAAAACCATCAATAAACATTCCACCTTTGATTCTATATGCTTTTTACAACACTCTTTGAAGAGCACAATGCTACTGAAATAAGATATATACCTGCATTGCATGACAAAACATAATCTTGCAAGTCTTTAAACAAAGATTACCAATCTTGAATACATTAGGACCAGGGCTCGAAATTCATTTTTGGGATTAGGTGCACTGGTGCACCCAGCTTAACAAATTGGGTGCACCAAAAAATTTTGGGTGCACCACTTAAATTTACATGTAAGTACGTAATAACCTAATAATAAAACTTATAATTAGTTACAAGCTATCAAATTCTTAAACAAGTACCATGACAGACATTTTTATTATCTTTCTAACACTCAGATGTCAAGAATATGATGTATACTTGTATACTTTGTATCTTTACATACATTTATAAACCTAAGAAAATATTTGGGTGCACCCTGTGCACCCACAGAAAATAATTGGGTGCACATCTCCAATTTTACATGCACCCAGTATTTTGAGCCCTGAGGAATAAGGTATCTACAAACATCAAAACAGTGTCTATACTTTCACTATGGGCTTTGAGTTGACTTGACTTGTAGAAAGGAAATTAACTGCAGATTACAGCTGAAAATGTTTATTTATTTATTGGTTGGGCTCTTCAACACAGCCAGGGCTGCCCAACTAGCCTGTGGCTATTACAAAGGGCAAACCCTGCGGACAAAAACAGAGACAATACAAATGGACAGGATCAGGGCTCCAGCCAGCGTCCGTTTTTCCGTCAATTGACGGAAATTTGTTGCGTCTGACGGAAAAATTTTCAAACCAATCCGTCAACCTTGACGGACAAAAATCCTTGGTGGAAGCTTCAGGCGGCTTGGGGACGCTGTCCACGGCCGTAAAAGCCACACACTGTTTGTTTTGCTATTGTTATGATTGTTGACAATGTGTGTCGGCGCCCTTTTGCATACGATAATCTCATTAAAACCCGTTTTTCAAGGTCTCAGTTCAGTCCTTCTAATTAATTTTCGCGGTTTTCGCGACGATTGGAATTGGCTGACGGAAAAAAGTTTCGAGCTGGCTAAAGCCCTGGACAGGATACAGTCACAATATTCTAAGTACATGAAAAAGGAACTTTTATATATACATGGTGTAAATAGCTGAAAATGCACAATATCAACTCACCTTGACCATGACTCTCCCAGCTACAGTGAGGTCACGGTCGAACCAGGTGTGCCAGATGCCACCCCCGTAACATTCCACACCTACACACTGGTAACCACTCTTCAGCTTATTGGACAGGGGCTTCACCTGGAAGTAGTCATAAACAATGTCTGTCAAGCTTTTTCAAAGGGAACATCAGCTCAAAGCATTAAAACTCTGATGGTTAAAAAATTTGATGTCTTTGGCAGAATAAAAAGATAAGTCAAAGCCAACCTATCTAGATATAGCCAACACTAGTACTACTAGTACTATTCGACTATTCTGTTTTCACAATAAGGCCACAGCAAGTAAATTTTATGGATGACATCCTTTGCAGACTGCAAAAATAGTGTGATAGGGCGGAAAAAAAACAAGATGGGTGAAAAAAAACAAGATGGCTACATTTTCAAAAATAGGCACCATAAAGTTAATGACAGTTGTTAAAAGAATCAAAGGGACAAAACATGGTATCAGAGCCAACAAGGCATTCATTCCTGTATTTAAGACATGTACTAGTGTGGTAAAATTGACAATAGTCTGCTAGACTGGCATCACCAACAAAATTAGTAACAGGGCTCGAAATACCACATGCATATGCAAGTTTGTGCAGGTAAAATTGGTGTGGTGCAAGTAAGTTTAGACCAAACTTGCACCAGTGCAAGTTACTTTTGTCCTCTAATACCTGACATTAGAAAAAGCTTACACACACCGAGAATATTGTCTGTCATTGAAAGGTAAAAGAAAATAACACTGAATAAAAAAAAAGCCTAAATTTGTTATTTCTAAATTTGGTTAGACATCCAGGTAAACTATTATTTTTAGACAAATCCATCTCTACAATGCTAATGATTCTATGGTGCTGTCTTACCTTGATTTGCATATGAGTTACATTTGCATACTAATTAGTTCAACTGGTTTTTCCAGTTATATGTATTGTATTGAGTTGTTCTACCACTTCATTCTGGAGATGATTAAGACTAGTTACTGTGATGGATGTCACTGGATGAGTCCAGAAGAAATGTATGGATCTTATCGAGTTGTAGACATTGAATTGTCTTTAATTGAGCCTAAATTCACAGTTTTTATGAAACAGTTTGTACAATTTCAAACCAAAAATAAAATACGCTACGGAAAAACAAATATCAAAACATGTGGTCTTTACCGGTATGTATCCCCATTTACTCACGTACATTTGCAAATTTTCAGAAGAGGAGATAAGGGGTTAACAGTTCACTATTTTGGGTTGTGCAAGTAAGTTTCCTTTGGTGCAAGTTACCTTTGGCTTAACTTGCACAGGTGCAAGTTGACTGAAAAGTGTATTTCGAGCCCTGCAGTAACCACACTCATAGCTTCCATATTTGTTGTCACTTTTACAACTACCCAATAAGTTTCTACAACTACAGTCCTGGGTACCTAGCAATGCAAGTGTCACTTCTACAAGTACAAGTATTAGGCCAAAACAAAACATATTTGCTCATTTTCGAACTTTATCGTCATGTTGACCATCCCTACAGAAGAAAAAAATTCTTGTTTTTTTTCTGAAATCAGGCGAAAATTAATGCGCGTGTTGATGTCATCCATAAAATTTACTTGCTGTGGCCTAATGTTCATCACTCTTCATATGTATGTCTCCTATGTTTCTACCACGTACCTGAAATAAAGCTATGGGACTGACTGACTGACCTGTAATTAGCCTTTGGGCATAAACATGCAAATAAAATTTCACAAAATTCAACCAATTCACCAGAAAGCACATCTTTAGAAGTTATAGTCCATTCCCCACCATGTTTAAAATATCAGGTATCAGTTTTTTTTTAATTATGTTGTCTGCATTGTTTTCACTTCTACTGACAAAATCATTGAAACTCAACAAATGTCTATAAAGAATGACCTGTTAGAACAGAAATTCCTCATTCCTTTTTTAATGATTTCATGTCCATCTCAATTTTTGTTCACAGATTATTGTGCTTTAACTAAAACAATAATCTAAAAAATCAAGTTAATGATGATGTACATGTACCTTGAGACATGGGCTGTCAGTGTGAGCTCCCACTATAGTGAAGCCGTTCCCAGGTTTGTACTTTCCTCCCACAGCGAAGGCTACAACAGTGGACTGGTTCCTCGTCACAAAGTACTGAGATGGACAAGATATGGCGGTCAGTCAGTAGACAGTCACATACCAATTCAACTCATGTAACCATAGGTCAATTTATTTATACTTCATTCCAAATGCGAGACCAGATCACTGCCTCCCGCTGCCTGCTACACACCTGTATTGTACTGTTTTGCAATTCTGATAAATCAACTCAAAATATGAAATACATAATATTTTGTTATGTATGTAGTCTTGTAGAACTACATTGTCGATACTATAGTATATATACTGTAAATGCAGAAATGTTCGCGGTGGATTAATGTTCGCGGTTTTCGCGGCGGCCGCTTCCCCGCGAATTTAAAACCACCGCGAACATTTTTCCATAACAGTAAGAGATTACAGTGCATGGCGCTACCGCGAAATTAAATCCACCGCAAAAAGTCAATTTTCCCGCAACCGCGAAATTAAATCCCCGCGAACTTTAATACACTTACAGTATCTTCCCATATGTCCATCAAAAAACAAGATCAGATTACCACCACTCTAAATCAGTAAATGTGAAACCGTGGTATTTTATTGGTTCCACCCCTGTGGTGTTGCCAAAATCAATATAAGAGCATTGATTACCTCCTGTGTTGACTAGTGTAAGAGTTAACTGACCTTGTTGTTGGGTTTGATGTCCCACTGATCCGCCTCACGCAGCTCACTGAAGCCTGCCGCTCTCAGGATCGTCCTGCTCTCCTCAACAACTGATGAAGGAAAACACTAAAGCTCATTTTCACATATTTTGTAGGATTGTTCCCTGAACTTACACACCATTTTAAGTATCAATATTATTCTTGTGAATTACTTTCGCACCCTGAAGATGCCAATCATGCCCGTAGCCAGGGGGGGGTTCGGGGGGTGCGGACGCACCCCCCCACGTGGGCTCGAAGGTCCGCTTTTTTCTCGAAGGTCCGTTTTTTCAATGCACAATACTTTTAAAAGGCGGACTAATTTGTATTTCCAACGGGTGTAGAATCCTAGAAAAATTGCTCCGAGACATTGTCATAGAGTAAATATGAACCCTGCGGTTTACAGTTAGTTCTTCCTGAGTCCGGTAAAAGACCCGGCCCGCGAGAGGCGGGGCGCGGCACGCGTTAGAAAGACAACTTTCACGCCATCACCCTCGTTGAACTCCAGCTCCGGCCAGCACGGTACAGCTCTTGCCCGCACGGTCCAGAGCTGGGACGTGTGGGCCAGAGCTGGAACGTGCGGACCGGAGCTGGAATCAAAGTGGGCCGGAGCTGCACCGTGCTGGCAAGAGCTAGACCGTGCGGGCCGGATCTGGAGTTTAACGGGGGTGGCAATGAAAGTGGCTGACCGCAGTCAAAAAAGTCAAGCCTGGCTGTTGCTATGGTAAAAGGCGCCCGGAAGTTTGGCGGACTGTGGATGACAGCGCCGACACAAGTTAAGATAAGCTATAGAACTGTAGTTAATTAATAAATGTAGATGCCATACTTTTTATCTTGTACAATTGTTGTGCAACAAAGGTATACATAGTGATAGAGCCTGCTGATTGGCACGATGTAGTTTCACCCATTTGTAAGAGGAAAAATACTTCAAGTACAAGAGCGTTGTAAAGCATCCAGTTTTCGAAGTTACGTGTCGGTTGTCGTACAAATTGAATGGGGTATCAGAGCCAGTTAAAAGTTCGGAGAAGTGATGACTTGCCATTTCATAACTGATGTACCCAATCTTTCGTTTTCGTCGAATAAAATAATGTCTGAAGTAGTTGTGTGAAAATCTCTCAAATTTCAAAAACGCAGGAAATGCCATTTCAGTTCAATTTTCAAACTTTTCCGGGGGTGCATGCCCCCGGACCCCCCTAGGAAACTCGCGCCTTCGGCGCTCACCTCGCGCCTTTGGCGCTCGTTGGTCCGCCAAACTTGGATCTAGAGTAAAACGAACCCCCCCAGGCAAAATCCTGGCTACGGGCATGCCAATTCTGTGCCATAAAAACTCCTCACTTTGGGGTCCTTAACCACGTACCAATGTGTTAAATCCTGATAGGCAAAAAAACTGTGTTCTGCTATCATAACGGTAACGTTACATGTTAAAGTTAGTGAGCCATATTGAAAGTAATGAAACAGGTGCAGGTGTTCAAATAAATGATCCATCGGCCTTACCATGGAAAGGTGACTGGCACTTGTTCACAAAGTCAACAAACTTTCTGGCAGCACTCAGGATCGCTTCTTTAGTTCCAGCCTGGGGTAAGGAAAGAAGAGTCAGAATCTGATACAAAACGATTGCATCAAAGTTCCCATATCCAGAAACTCAACAAAAGAGGTCCAGTGAAAGGGGGGAGGGGGGCGCACATGTCACATGTGATAAAACAGCTCTAATTTCGACATGTGCTTGAACTAAGATTATCTAGGGCAAAACAAAGGGTCTTAACTTGTCACGAGAAACTATGTTTTAGAAGGAAGCCACTTACTGCTGTCGCTTGAGCCATCGGGGCAGCCATATTTCCAACCTGGTGAGACGTGAGATTGACAGAGCCCGGCGAAAGGGGTCAGCCTTTTTACCGGAAAACAGTGGAAAACACAGTTAAACACCGGAAAACACACGAAGGAGTGTATAATCTACTGAAATACAGTATGTTTTGATGAGTAAACATGACAGGTCGCTATGTTTTGCCACAGAATAATCTACATATGGCCCTGTAATGAAGAAATCGTCAGAAAATGCACGAGACGACGGGCCGGACCGCCGCCCCCACCTGGCTGCCATGTTTGTTTTCATTGCAGAATACATGTCTGTTTAGCGGGGTCTGAAACTTTCACAACAAGACAGCTGATACCTACCGAACTTTAGTGCAAAAATCTGTTATACATTGGCATAAATATAATATATATGAATCTACTCGGATTGTGATATTAAAGAATCTGTTTTCTGTATTTCTTAATAAAGCTTGCTTCTTCTAGCCGTCAACGTTACATAATTTTGCACAATCGGCACGTCCAGTCCGCCGGGTGGCGGCGGCGGTCCGGCCCGTAGTCTCATGCATTTTCTGACGATTTCTTCATTACAGGGCCATATGTAGATTATTCTGTGGCAAAACATAGCGACCTATCATGTTTACTCATCAAAACATACTGTATATTATTTCTGTAGATTATACACTCCTTCGTGTGTTTTCCGGTGTTTAACTGTGTTTTCCTCTGTTTTCCGGTAAAAAGGCTGACCGCGGCAAAAGTGAATGTTGGCACTCAAAGAACGCCACCTAGCGGTATGTACCAGAATTTCAGACAAAACCAGAGCAATTCGATTCATGTATGAGATCAGGCTCCAGGAGTCCGACATTGTTCCCTGGTGCGAAAATTGATTTCTTAACGGCTAAAATAACTTGAAGGAATGCTTCAAGAAGCTAAATCATTTACCATGTTTACCAGCTCTAAGTATGGGATCTTTCCTCTACTAATTTACTCTTCCTCCCCTTCCTACTCTTGGTAACGTTAGACATCGACTGAGAGCTTGGCGATGTTTTGATTTTGACGAGTTACCAAACTGACCTCCTTGAAAATGCGACAATCACAAATACCATGTCTTATTTAGCTTCGCCTTCTAGCGACACTCTCGAAATCTTTCTCATATAATCAGGACTGCTTTTGTTTACAATTACATGAGGATTCTTATGCACAGATCGTATTACAGCTGTCTATAATTAAACTTTTCACACGTTGTTGATTTCTCTTTAAAGTGAATCATATTTCAGACTTTTCAAACATTTCTTGTGTGGGCGTGACAGCGTCAGGAAAGTAACGTAACATTCTACACGTTGAGCGAACTTATGTTTGATTTGTCTGACCCACTAACAAAAATTATAATGACTTTTATATAATTTAAAGTAACGTAGCCTTCGACACGTTGAGCAAACTTTAGTTTGATTTGTCTGACCCACTAACTAAAATTATAAATGACTTTTATATAATTTTAAAGTAACGTAGCCTTCGACACGTTGAGCAAACTTTAGTTTGATTTGTCTGACCCACTAACTAAAATTATAAATGACTTTTATATAATTTTAAAGTAACGTAGCCTTCGACACGTTGAGCAAACTTTAGTTTGATTTGTCTGACCCACTAACTAAAATTATAAATGACTTTTATATAATTTTAAAGTAACGTAGCCTTCGACACGTTGAGCAAACTTTAGTTTGATTTGTCTGACCCACTAACTAAAATTATAAATGACTTTTATATAATTTTAAAGTAACGTAGCCTTCGACACGTTGAGCAAACTTTAGTTTGATTTGTCTGACCCACTAACTAAAATTATAAATGACTTTTATATAATTTTAAAGTAACGTAGCCTTCGACACGTTGAGCACAGTAGTATGATTTGTCTGACTCACTAACTAAAATTATAAATGACTTTTATATAATTTTAAAGTAACGTAGCCTTCGACACGTTGAGCAAACTTTAGTTTGATTTGTCTGACCCACTAACTAAAATTATAAATGACTTTTATATAATTTTAAAGTAACGTAGCCTTCGACACGTTGAGCAATGTAGTTTTATTTGTCTGACCCTCTAACTAAAATTATAAATGACTTTTATATAATTTTAAAGTAACGTAGCCTTCGACACGTTGAGCACAGTAGTATGATTTGTCTGACTCACTAACTAAAATTATAAATGACTTTTATATAATTTTAAAGTAACGTAGCATTCGACACGTTCAGCAAACTTTAGTTTGATTTGTCTGACCCACTAACTAAAATTATAAATGACTTTTATATAATTTTAAAGTAACGTAGCCTTCGACACGTTGAGCAAAGTAGTCTGATTTGTCTGACTCACTAACTAAAATTATAAATGACTTTTATATAATTTTAAAGTAACGTAGCCTTCGACACGTTGAGCAAAGTAGTTTGATTTGTCTGACCCACTAACTAAAATTATAAATGACTTTTCTATAATTTTAAAGTAACGTAGCCTTCGACACGTTGAGCAAACTTTAGTTTGATTTGTCTGACCCACTAACTAAAATTATAAATGACTTTTATATAATTTTAAAGTAACGTAGCCTTCGGCACGTTTAGCAAACTTTACTTTGATTTGTCTGACCCACTAACTAAAATTATAAATGACTTTTATATAATTTTAAAGTAACGTAGCCTTCGACACGTTGAGCAATGTAGTTTGATTTGTCTGACCCGCTAACTAAAATTATAAATGACTTTTATATAATTCTAAAGTAACGTAGCCTTCGACACGTTGAGCAAACTTTAGTTTGATTTGTCTGACCCATTAACTAAAATTATAAATGACATTTATATAATTTCATGATTAATTGGTCTGGTTGGAAAAAAGCAATCATCTATCCTACCTAAAAATAATAGTATAGCAATACTGTGTCCCATTTTGGAAGATCTAGACAATCAGATTTTCGCTACTACTGATGGGAAGGCCCGACATTGTTTAAAATGTAGCAAACAAAGAAAATACCCTCACTCCACACTTCTGTCCAGTTTTGTTTTGGTTCCTGCTGAGATTGTTCTGTAGCTACTCATTCGTGTTCTCCAGACAGCAGCACGAAATCTTTGCTTATATTAACTGTGGCTTTCCTCCTGAACTAGTGCTCAATGTTTACAGAGTAGAAAAGGTAGGAGTAACACCAACAGAAGGACCGTTGACTGATGCGATCAGTTTGACACTACAAGAAACAGCAGGTGGCAGTGATGGAGGAAAGTAGTCAGGCAGTCGATCCGGACGGATTCTACTCAACAACATCAGGTACCTATGAGGAAGCGCAACCTGTAGTCATAAGATATATCCCCTCTGCTCATACAGTCAGTACAGGAGCAACAGCCGCTCTAGAAGACGTCTACTCAACGCCATCAGATGTTTATGAAGAAGCACAGGTAGTGTACTATCCAAGTAAAGTTCCCACCAACAAAACAATCACTCTAAGAACAGAAACAGCGGTTGCGCCAGGAAACGATTATTCGACAAGATCAGGTGTTTATGAAGATGCCAATCCGGTTCAGGCAGTTGACGTTCCCACCGGCAAAACAATCACTCTAAGAACACAAACCACAGCGACCGCTCTAGAAAACGTCTACTCAACGTCATCAGGTATTTATGAAGAAGGTGAACCAGTGCAGCAAAGTAACCTGCTCTCTGGTCAGAAATTAAAAACAGAAACAGCAGCCGCGGCTTCACAGGACGTCTACTCGACACCGTCAGGTATTTATGAAGAAGCACAATCCGTGCAGCCAAGTAATATCCCCACCAACCAAAAGATCACTCTGAGAACAGAAACAGTGGCCGCTCGGGAAGATGTCTACTCAACACCATCAGGTGTGTACGAAGAGCCAGAACTGGTAGTGATGCGTGATGTTGTCCCTGGCCAGACTGTCCGAGGTGGAACTTCCGTGACTGCTGGACAAAACCAAAATATGGGGCAAGCAGCTGATCGCACCGGTTCCTCAGCTGGTAAGTAAAACTGTTGATCATAAATTTGAAGGATAACCATCATTCTGCAAATCAATATCTTGAATTTTTCATGGACCCAAGTTGCATTCAATGTGGACTAGTAAAATACCTTTTGCTATTTTCATTTAATGGGCATCAATAATCATGATGAGTTATTAGCGATATCATATCTTGACTTTCTCGCGCTCGATCATCAGGTCTAAAACATAAGAAAATTCAAACATTTCACTTCTCAGATCGTTCAGAGGAGGAACCAGCTCGTCGCGACCGAATTCGCCCTTTCCTTTCCAACCGTAAGGGTGTTTGCTTTGTCATAACGGCGTGCGTTAACTTTGCTGTGTTAGCCATGTTGTTTGGCATCTTCATCGGTAAGACCACAGAAACACGTCACTTCGACCCCCCGTACCCTGTAACACTACAGGGAAATATTCAGGTGCGTGGACCGATAGCATAAGTAATAGAAGATGGGCGTGGCTTGATTATGTGAAATAGGGGTTGCCCCACTCACAAGGGGGTTCCTTTAACACCCGAGGCGAAGCAGAAAAAAGTGTCGTATTATCCAAAAAGTGTTGTACTATCCAAAAAGTGTGGTACTATTTTATGCAAATTTTACATAGTACCACACTTTTTGGATAGTACAACACTTTTTCTGTACTACGTGGATATAATCACAGTAATTGAAGGGCTCCCATTGGCTGAGGGGTAGTGGCCATGTTCTAACATGTCTTTCCAAATGCTTCAATGTAGACGACATAGCTGTATCATATCAATGCATAGATCTGTATAAACATTACTCTCAAAGCAGAGGTTGAGTCGCGTAGATATAGTAGTAGTCGGAAAAATTACACCGGCGCTCTACTATATCTACGCGACTCAACCTCTGCTTGGAGATTATAAAGCATGCCATTGGTCTGTTTTGTATCAAGGGTTATGAGACAAATTAAAACAACATTGGCTTATAACCTAACATTCAGTTCAGCTAAGATAACTTTACACAGTAAAACAAGATTTTGGTTCATGCCCGGATAATTCAAGAGATAAGCCATGAGGAACAAGATATTTGCTGTATACATTTGTAAGAAGATTCATTTATTTATCATTCGTAGCTTGGAAAAATGACAGCTAGGAGACCGATTTCGACCGGTTTCGACTTTTTGTTCGTCTTTTTCAAGAATCAAGATTCATTTATAATTTAATCACATTGTCTAGACGTTTGATTTGTTCGGAATGAAAGTTTAATGAATACATGAATTATTCTACATAAAGATAATCTGCTCCCCTGCTTTTCGGCCGACAACCGTGCTCACAACCCACTCTCCGAATGAGCGGCCACGATGAATATACAGAGATATGGCAGCCCCTGTTAGTGTGACCTGGATTACGTATAATATATAGAAGCATAAAGGAACATAGGGACGACTGATTTCCATGATATTTATCATGCAGGTATCTTTCGCAGAGATGTACATATTGATGTGCAAATTATGCAAAATTTGGACTTGAGTTGCATACTTAATGAGGAAATTCTATATTTGCAGTGTTTTCCATTATAGGACTGAAATACATGTAAGACGTGTATTTTGTGGCAGGTGGAAGATTGGTAGATACCAGTTATGCAAATAAATCCCTAATCTGCATAAATAATGTGAAAGTGTTATGCATATTCAAGTACAAGTACATTGTCACCCGTGTAAGTTAGTTCAAATTGTACATAACTAGGCATAAATTATGCAGATGTGTAATTCATTTGCATAATCAGAATATGTCATGGAGGTATGAAAACTACGAACTCTTGTTTCTCCAGGCATCGTTAACGTTATCCAACCAGGTCAGTACCAGCGACAAGACCAGAGGTGTGGCACCTACAACACGTGCATACAAGGTCACCCATACATCCGACACAGCTGATGGTAAGTATACTAAAGTGTTACATAGTGCTAATGCTAACCCTAACTTCACATCATTTCAATGCATTGTATACGTATATATATGATGCTTATCCACCGGAATAAACATTTTCAATGTGATCATCAACAAAATGGTAACCTAGCTGAGCAAGTAAAAAAAAACAAAGAAAATTGTATATTTAAACTTCATTGTGAGCATTTTCCCCCATTCTCTAAAAGCTCAAATTTAAAGTTGGGTAGTTTTGCAACTTCTTAACGTGTGGCCGGAAATGGTATTGCTCAAAAAGGATACGTAGTCCCAGGGTGCATCAAAAAGCTTCCTTGCTCAGCATTGCACTATGCATTATATTAAGAGCTTCACGGCACTTCAAAGTAGGGGTTGAATGATATCAAACCATGACAATGTTTGTTTGTTGTTGCAGAAACTACAAGCGAAGAAGGTAGCCGACAAAGCGTCACTTTTGGCGGGAGAGGTTCAGGACCAGGACAATTCACTCGTCCTACTGGAGTCGTCGTTTCCTCTAAAAATGAGATATTTGTGACTGATAAAGACAACCATCGGGTTCAAGTATTCAGCATGCAAGGTGCTTACCTTCGCCATTTCCAAACCAGTGTGCCGGGAATGACAGGTAAAATGCTGTTACCAGAAGATATCGCCATAGACGGCAACGACAACTTGTGGGTGGTGGGGACTTCGGTTTTTGTTGGTGACATTGTTGCTAAGTATAGCAGTTACGGTCAGGGTTTGTCAACGTTTGAAATCCCGCGCGACAGATTCTTCGGTGGAATCGCCGTGGACCGTCGGAACGGCCACGTTATTGTGACGAGACGGGCCAGTGACAAGGTGCTGATATTTCAGCCAGACGGCTCGCTGATCGGAGTGTTTGGCCAGAAATGGGCAGTTTCATCGACCGTCGCCGTCAACATGGATGGGAACATTCTGATGTTAATGAACGGCTTTGTACACGTGTATAACGAGACAGGACAGTTCCTGTTCAGTTTTGCCGGCCCAGGAGGTGGCCACATGAACGCCATGGGCATCTGTACGGACAGCTCCGGCCACGTTCTCGTAGCGGATCGCCAGCACAAGCGGGTGTCGATGTTAACAAGCAGCGGGCAGTTCGTTCGCCACGTGGTCACCGGACTGAAGATGGTCAAGTTTGTTGCCGTGGGCAGAGAAGGACAGCTAGTGGTGATTGATATCGGTGATAGAACCGTTACTGTCTACCCCAGTTACTGATAAACCCGCACTTGAATCGGTGACTTCCATGTATCGAGCGTAAATGGCAACTTAGCGTAGCGTACAGCGAAGCCATTCTGCGTAACGTATGGTAATGCGCGGCCACTGGCTCCCAAAATTAAGCGTTTAGTGCTGCATGAGACTAATTATTTATCATTAAGTCCTTTTTGTAATTTTTGCATAATTATGCAAATGAGTTCCTATGAGTATCTATTTATGTTTCACTAGTCACGAATTACATGTCTTACATTTATTGAAGTCCAGTTATAGAAAACAATAAAATCATGTTAGTTCCTTATCAATAATACAAAATATTTAAGTCATCATTTGCATAATATCTATAGCATTGTGTACACAATTGGCTAAGCTACCTGCATGCCAAAAATAATGAAAATCCCGGCCACTGTAGTACTTAAGTTCTAAGCATTTAAGTTCGCGGGGATTTAATTTCGCGGTAGCGGGAAAATGGACTTTTCGCGGCGGTTTAATTTTCGCGGTACCTAGCACCATGCACTGTAATCTCTAACTGTTATGGAAAAATGTTCGCGGTGGTTTTAAATTCGCGGTGAAGCGGCCGCCGCGAAAACCGCGAACATTAATCCATCGCGAACATTTCTGAATTTACAGTATTCGTCGGACCCAACCTCTGCTTGGAGAATAAGTGCCAAGGAGGTTATACAACGTTACCGCCTTGATCAGTGTTTGCCTGACTTCATTCTTATGGTGTACTTAGTATTGCGTCAATGGAACAGTACGTAGATTGTGCACCACAATCAGTTAACTGTTATATAATGAGCACCTTCATCAACATTCCTTCCAGGATGTTACCGCCAAAATCTTCCCTGGGGATGATTCAGATGTAAATGACTACGTACGTCAACCGGTGTAATGAACTTTGAACTGTGCATGTATGTGACGTAGATCTGTATACACCTTTCTTACGCGGCGGCCATGATAGATCTAAAACGAGTTCAATGAGGCAAACAAAAGGCTGTCCATCATAATTAGCAGTTCAACTAATGATAGTCTGCCAATTAGGAAAGCGACCAATGCGTGAAGTCCGTCAAATATTTGCATTATTATGTTTTTATTTTGCATCTCTTAAGGGACTATGTGACCTGTCTACACTACTCTAAATTGCTACATTTTTAGTGCATAACACTAGTTATGATATTTATTATTCTATCTTATATCATGAAAATTTGTGTGGTTTGGGGGAAAACTAAATGGGACCTGATTTTAGAAATAAGTTTTGTCTGTTTGCCTCATTGACCTCGTCTTCGATCTATCATGGCCGCCGCGTGAGAAAGGTGTATTGTCTGTAAACTGCGCCCCGCCCTTGTATATATGTTGCATGTAGCCGTATACCTATCGCCTGAGGGTCAAGATTCTAATGTGTTAAATGAATATTAATACTTGACTTAATACACATAGTACTCATTCCTGCATTATAGTGTATGGAATCACCCCTTTAGACATAAAATAAAGAAGTTTGCTATTAAACTTACGTATCTGTAACGTTACATGTTTTTACATAGAGTTTGCTCTTGTTTAGTGAACTATAGATATAATTAACCGGTAACTCCCAGTCTGAAAGGTCACATATTTGGGTGGTCAATATCATTACTTCAGCTACTTGAATCACTGTTAACAAAGTTAACACTTCAGTTCAATTCAAGGCCTTTTATTTCACAGCAAAACAGCAAAATAACGACTAACACAGAGAAGTATGTGAGATACGACGTAATGTACATTATTTTAGACTAATATACTGACCCTTCTCCTATTCAAACAATTTGGAATATGACCAAGTATCATATACGCGAAAGTACAACTTTTACATCATCCCAATTTCATAACATTCCGATCTTTTTTTACCTTTACACTTACGTCAAAGAGACGATAGTTTGTCCACTGAACACCTTTTTAAGAAATAGTCGTATCTTACAAGTACTTTTCCAGAGGGGGGGGGGGGGTTCACTAACAGATGCCTGTACATATGCAGAACGGTTTGACTAAAATGTCAAGTGAAATGAGGGGTGTACAGACAGTGGGATCTAATACAGAATACTACAGTAGTAAGATTCACATCTGAATTTGGTACTACAATGTATCTACGTGTACAGTCACAGCAAATACAGCGTATGTTAGAAGAGTAGTTATGTCAAATAATGTGAAATGCTTGAACGAATGCATTCTATAAATACACAATTAGAGTGATGATGATAAAGTTTCATATTGAAAACAGTATAATTGTATATATATAACGTTAATACTTTACAGTGGCTGTTGTTCCTATTAATGTAGGACAGAACTTCTGTTCTCTTGTTACACATGCGCCAGCTTATATATTCACTGCAAGAGGTCTACGCACAAATCATTACACTCTTATATTGGTGATCTAATAAGCACAGCACTTCGTGACAACTGATATCTATGAATTGCACACACCAAAACAAGTAAATGATATCGCACAGTGATTGTGGGGTTTCGTAATTTGCGCAGTGAACGTTTCTGAATATAATTGCGAGACTATCACTACGAAAATTCACGATGTATTGCATTGTTTTGAATTGGCAAATCAGTTCATACACTGCATTGAAGCAAAATCAGTCGTTCGTGTTGAAGTTGATGAGTTGGCTTGATTTCCTTGATAGTACGGCATATGGGTCTCTGTTGCCATGTCTGTTGTTGTTTATATGATGTTGTTTTCAGCAGCAAACGTTGATTCATCTTCGTCGGAGACCTATGGTTAAAGAAAGACAGAATAAAAAGGCTATTCGCTTTGTACCATCAACAACTAACGCCTATTCACCTTCATCTGTCGGGTAACCTATATCTGTTGTTATCTAAATACACTGTATTTAGGGATATCAAGTCGACGTACAGTAGTTTCAAACTAAAAATTTGACAAATATTTTAGTTTCAGACCACCGTCCGCCGACTCGATATCCCTAAATACCTTGTATTTAGATATAAGGCCATGTTGATTTGATTATATGGATGACATCCTCCGGGAACTCCAAAACTGATGCGAGCGAGCGAATAAAAAAAAAGTTTGGCCAAAAAAAAAAGTTGCCTTCAGTATGAAATCAAAGTGGCCAGGAAGGTTGAACATAGGACTAAACACACATAGTATGGTATACCATGATCCTCTGGACATGAATTTTCTGTACTGGTACCTCCCCCAACCAACAATAGATTATTTTTCTTTCCGTCCTTTCACATCTTATTCTTTGACTTAAGATTCATTTTGGCATTCTATATATGGCATTAGATATCTGTTTTCTGATACTTTTTTTTCAATCTACGGAATATTTGTGCTCATTTTACAGCTGCTTTGCACAATTTATTGCGTGGTCGAAAACTTTTTTTTGGGGGGGGGGGGGGGAAATGGCCGAAAATTGGTGCGAGCGCGGATGTCATCCATATAATCAAATCAACGTGGCCTAACAGAAATAGATTACCCGACAAATGAAGGTTAACTAGCGTTACATGTATATACACATTGATGGTTACGTTGATAGTACAGCTCTTTTTTGTCACCACCAAAAGCAAACCACACAGCCCTTGTGTGAGGACTAATCTATATAGTGTTAACCGTTCATAGAGGAGTACTTGGTCCTGAGGAAGGTGGACTGCTGGACGCTGATTGGCTGTCGTAGGTGACGCGTGTGGCCGGATGCACTACATACGGCTGACGATTATAATGATAGCGATAATATTAATGTTGATAATTGAAGGGAATTATAAAAGGTATTTTTGATATACAGCCTAACCTGGAATCCAGTCTACTGCTGTCCAGTCAGTGCTGGCCGGCAATTAACCCCCCCTGGGCAAAGTCTAACCGCGTGAAAATACTACCGGGTGTGGCCGATTACTCCGGCGGCTGGGAGCTTCCCTGGCCCCGTAGAGAGCCTGCACTAACTACGGTATAAGGCCGAGCCAGCAGTAGACTGGATTCAAGGTTATATACAGCCCTGATCGAAACATAGACTTGGAGGTCACTGGACATTTTGGGTGCAATTCTAGTTCGCCATCATCTGGGAAGTAACGACCTATGTCAGTTACTTAGGAAAATAGGATGTTTAGGGATATCGACTCGATATCAAGTTGACGGACAATGGTTACAAACGGCAATACTTTGAAAATTGAAATGCAATTTGAAAGCGATGTCTATCAACTTCACATTCCTAAATACCCTATATATCACTTAATCAACCACCGTTGTACAAGTATGGATTCTTTAAGTGGCATACGCTAAATTGGCTAGATTTATGTATCCCCAGTTTGTGTTTTCTTCTATCGATACGTCTTACCACATGTATGCTGAATGAATTAACTGCTTTGAGACTTGGTGGAAGTAGTATACTATTAAAGTGCTTACCGACGGAAGTCGATTGGAGGACAGGTTCCAGTGCATGCTGCCACCAGCGTCTGTGATGGACTTTCTTCCAGCTGTGGAGCAAGTAAAATGTTCAGTCTATCACCTCAGTAGTCTACATAAATATATTTTTAGTCCCTAAATCATGTTACACTGCAGCCTATTTCAAATCAAGTCGCTATGATGACGCTATATCATTTCGGATTAGCACTGTTAGCAACTGTCTGTGACTGAAACAAGTGAAACAATCAAGAAAAATACATTACTTGTTATAATTCTTCTCAGTCTTAAGTCCATCTCGAAGTTAAATGCTTGAGACACTATAGGCATCGTTTACTACATACACGACGTCTTGCGCACTTCGGGGTACGCGTATGCAATGGTAATACTCGTATGTCAATGGTGATGGCCCCTGAGGCATAAAGTGATAAAAAAGCACATATATGGACAATGTTATGCAAATCGGGACAATGGTCGAGAAGAGAACTGTTAACAAGTAAAAGAGTCACTTCACTTTTGACATATTGCTCACAATTCGTGTCGCTACACACGCGTACTCGAAAGTGTGTAAGAGCTTATTGTACCGTACCTGTGCCACTGGCCATTTTGATCTTGCTGGCCTGTGCCGCTGCCTTGGACTGGAAGCTGTCCCTCCGCTTGATGTCGAACCCGATGATTGACACCTTCCTGACACGATGACACGGCCAGTACTCTGTGGATGACGTTCTACACATTAGAACAGCAAACTGAAAACTGCATTTGCAAACTTCTTCTATCTATAGTTCATTACGTCGTCTTTTGTTAACTTTTTGTGCAAAATTCATCCAAATAGTATCTTACAAATATTTGCAAACAGCATAAAACAAAAACGACCAAACGTTACAGTAACAAAGTCTTCTAAGCGGTTCAAACACGTAAAGCTGAACTCAATCTTAACAGCAACTAAACGATTGTAATCTTCAAGTAGCACAGCTTTGACACTATATACTTCACTTTCAAGATTTCTTGGAAGGCAAGTTTATACATTGTGTGATGTTAACACTGTAATACCAGGCTATGATATGGCGTGTGTGTACATGCTAATCAAAATAGCGTTTTCTATATCATTGGCATGTATGATGGATCCATGTTTCTGTTCATCGCATACAGAAGCACGTGACACTGTGTCCTCACCGGAGTACAACTCGTGTGAAGACCGTTTCTTCTCCATGCGTTTCTTCTTGTTCTGGCGGTACTTGCGGCACAGGTAGTAGATTAGGATGATGAACCCAACGATGGCGATCACAAAGCCCAGCAGTACCAGCCACAGCCGCAAGTCGCCCCAATCTGCCGACAAAACAAACATTTGTGCTTGTAAAAAAAATACCATTGCGATCCGCGTGATCCGTGCACACTTTGCAATGAATAATTGAGTTTTAAAATCGGAAAGATCTTAATTTCTTATAGCTTTGTGATTTTGATAGGTAATATAATGGAGAACTTTTTGTTTGCTCTGAACGTAAAATTTAGAATATTTCAATATTCAGGGAAAACAAGAGAATATGATATCATTACGTACCGGTGAGCCATGAGGGTATAGGGCTTGTCATATGACACATGTTTCTTCTCAATGGGTGGACGCACCTGGGGGGAAAAAGATGACTTGTGTTACATAATCACAACAGACATATTGTAGCATATACCACACTGAATGTTTTTGTCACTAGCATGAGCAAATTAAAAACAATGGAACGTTTTGTCATGGGCACTAGTTAGAATGTTGTGATATAACAGAGAGCTTGTATGAGAAAACAATTACGAATTATCAACTTCATGGCCTAGTCTACTAGTTAAGCAAACGAAAAGCGTCTTAAACTACAGTTTGCAGGCCAAACAAAAAGAAAGGTAATCTTACATCGTTTCATCTCCTCTAAGTGTGCCAACTTGCATAACCTCCTCCCCTGTCTCACAACGCCACGTGGTGCACTTTCCTGGAGAGCAAAGATGACAATCAACATGTCGGTACACTTCGGTTGACTTATATTTACGTTCTTCATATTGCTACGACAAGAAAACAACATGATATGATTCATGCAACATTTTTGTGATAAACATGGGTAAACCTGATTACCATGGCACGTTTGACCAATTACTGACGTCACACATCGATAAGATCACGTATCTCGCGGGTTTACGATCTAAGATTATTGGTCATCAGTACTGGTCATTGAAAATTTGATCAGTGTATACCTTTCTGTTGGAAGACAGTTTAGCATTGTACTATATTGGTAAACCAGGTTTTATGTCGTATGTATAAAATTTTCATCAAAACAGTTACTTGTATCATTTAGTTAACCGCTTATAAGTGACGTGAATTGTTTGTTTACCGTAACAGAAGCGTCCAGCCGGTGCCCCGAAGGCATAGCTCATGTCCACAGTCCCTTCGTTACACACGCACTCAAACGATCCCAGGGTGTTCCTACACGTGGCCTGTGGGTGGCAGTCGCTGAGATGGCCTTTCTGTTTCGAGCACTCGTTTTCATCTAGAACAACAAATAAACAACAAATAAAAAGTTGTATAATTAGTTGTAGAGTTTAGAAAAGTTAGTCATGATTGAAAATTGTTAGACTTTGTCAATACAGCATATCGACCAGAGCATTTGTAGTTTTCTCCTTGCTTTGTTTTTGAAAAAAAAAAATAAATATATTATCGCACATCATGGTGAACCATATCACAGTACTTCTCGTACAATTTAGGATGATTTGAGGTTTGCTGTTTTGCTGTACCTGTTACCTCCATGGTGTCCCTGTTTAGGTTGGAAACAGCACGGTTGGCGGCAGAATCTTGCAAGGCCTGCTCCAGACGGTTGGGTGTAAGTTCCGAACTCTGCCTGTATTGAAACACATCAAAAAGTAAACATTATTATAACTATCCGCTTGCGCAAGTGTCTGTGTGTGTTATTTGAATTTACTTTCAAAAGCTACCAAAGTGCTACTTATCTCAATGTTGTGACTTGATGCTACAACTCATAGGACGTTACAAGAGCACTCATGTCAGCATGGCATTGAATCCCTCACCTGTAGTGAATGAGTGCCTTGGCGATGGTAGCTCTGGGCATCCCTCCCGAGTAAGACACTGACGACATGGCCAGGAAATTGGCGTCCAGGGCCCGCACATCTCCGTTATTGTGAAGCTGGGAGACCTGCAAAATGAAAACGAGATCAACTATGATAAAGGTCGCAATGATAGAGGGTACTCAAACCCACGCGATTACTTCTGCAGGAGGGTTCCCAAAGGAACCATTTTTGCCCCACCGTACCTTTATGATTATTACTTTCCAAAGAATATAAAATGAAGTATATACTATGGGGCATTACCGTCCGAATTCGCCTGAAGTTGCCTGTTCCAGCCTTTTTTTTCTGTCTCATCTTATTATAAACTTGAGTCCTTTGTCTAATTTATTATCGTACCGTATTGGTGAATTCCTGTGTGGTCTGTTGGTAGTGCTCGGAGTGGGGATCGTTCAGACTGGCCATGTGCTCACCTGGCATCAACACGTACAGGTGGAACGTGATGGCTTCTACAGGGGACAGAACAAAATAACAGTAGTAAGAATGATGATTCGTTTGAGATTATGTAACGTTAGATACAGTTGCAGCGTTGGGCTAGTTCATCATTAAAGACTTGTAGCATTGACTGGCTATGAAACGATGCCCCAAAACTAAGTCCTAGAGGCAATATACCATAGGAAATGAGGCAAGTTCTGGACAAGTTGAATCAGTGCTATTATGCTATGTTCTTGTTTCAGTAGTTATTCTGTTATTTTTGACATCATTCATTATTGTTGTGGCCAATTTACTTTCAATGTTCAATGCTTATGTCTCGGTCACATTTCTATCTTAAACCGGGGCCTGGCCAGTTAGCTTTCAAGAACGAAAAGTATCATATCAAAGACGTAGAACATAAAAAATACATGAGCATAATGTGTGAATATTCGTCAATAGACACTTTTATTTTTCGTTTACTCAAACATCCCGGACGGCTTAAGTTCGGCATGACTGGCAGCGTTGAAGAGAGGCTCTACTCACGTATCTATCTAATTGTTTATGTTTATGTTTACAGAGACTGTTAGTTGTCTTAAGTTTTACGTAGTTTATTATTTCAATGTTTTTTGTGTGTGTCCTATACCTATCTGTAACCTTATCTTATTTAGTTATTTGAATAAAGAATAAGATAAAGTCCTAGTAAAAGATGAATGAATGCTGTCTTACCGATACACTCTTCGCCCACCGACGCGAACCCAGGGCGACACACACAGGTGGCGGTCTCGTTCCCAGGTTCTGTGTAGCACCACTTGTTCTGTTTCCACGAGCACGTGGCGAGACTACAGGCCGACTTGGGCTTCGGGGTGACTGAAGAATGGTGGAAATAATCATAATTTAGACACACAAATACTGCAGCTATGTGTCGGGAGTTAGAATGCAATAGCAGGAAAACATTTATATGTACGTAACATATCATAAATCACATGTAATACAAGGTGTCAACCTCCATGTAACCTACGCTAGTTCACCATTATCCCGCTGGGTATCATATACAACATGTATCCATTGTTTCTAGAAATAGGGTATTTGGGGATATCAAGTCGACGGACGGTGGTTTCAAACTGCAATATTTTCAATATCAAACTGCAATATTTTCAATATTTGCGGGTTGAAACTAATCTCCAAGCAGATCCTACGGTAGCATAATATAGTATCTAAAGCTGGCAGAGGAGTGAAGCTTTCTTAGGTGTGTGTTTCGCTACATGGCAAATGGACACCTCTTGGCCAGTTGGGTACTATTCTATGCCATTGGAGGATCTGCTCGGTTGAAACTACTGTCCGTCAACTTGGTATCCCTAAATATTATATAGTACCCTGTGTTTAGAAAGAGCGGATATTGGTTACCGTTATATATTGGATATTGGTTGCGTTATGTCTTTTCTGTGAGTGTGTTTTCATATTTCCTAACACACGGTCACACCGACAACAACTGTCAACGTCTACGTGTCAACTTCGGAGTACTGCGTTAATGTTGTTATACCTAATTGCAGTGACTATAGCGTCAGAATCTATAACAAAGAAACAAAGAAACGAACCTTTCGCGTCTGATGCCTTTTGTGGCGGTGTGGTGATGCTGTTTTGGGCAGGTTTTGGTCGGGCAGCCCTCCCGCCTGGCACGGTGGTCAGTGCGATGACCAGCGCCAGGGCGAACGGTGTCCAGCACCTCATGGCGGAGTCCTCTCCACCGCCTAGCTAGCTACAACAACCCGGCGTCTGGAAGAGAACATATCCACATGTCACACATGTTTGGCACAATCCACAATGGTTCGTTAAAAACAAACTAAAATACGGTTGACGGTACAACAGAAGCATTAAAACTAAAACGAAACGGATCGAAATGGAAATCGTCTTCGTTTTGATCCTTTTTGTCATGACTTATGCTAGATACTAAAAACTTTGTCACAGCTAAAAGCTGTCGAATATATTTTGACAATTTTCTTGCTACCAGAACTGTGAAATTCCCTATTGATAACGCTTCATTCCCCCATTTCTAAAAGCAAGACTTGAGACGACCTACTGAGAACGTATACTCGATGTCTCTAATAGAGTCAATGAGTAAAGATTTCCAGCTACGACGAAGAAAACCGATGCGAAGTGTTTACAAGTTGAAAATCATCAAGGTCAAAATAATAGAGTTTTCTCCGTCACTTTACTGTTAATTTGATTGACGTATTTGTCGTACGTAGTTGAACCGGTGCCTCTGACGTCATACCGTCTCCATGTGACCCATAATTGAATTAACCCGCGCAGGGGATAATTGTTGATGCATGGTACTAGATGTTGTCCATATTTAGCAATATTTTGTATACTATCTGCCTATACTAATCGTAAAATGATTTTTCGTCCATTAGAATAAAATATAAAGCTTCAAGCGTTTTTGATATGCACGTAAAGGCGTTAGATGAGATACAACAGCAAGTATGACAGATGGTACTACCTACTTGGAAAAATAGACAAACATCATTTTGATTGATATTCTAACATCGCTTCTTCGCTTGGTTTCAAATATAATAATATATCTTTTAACTAACTTTCCACGCGTGGCCAGTTGATTTCTCTCTCTTTATTCTAGCACAGTAGTTCACCCATGTAGAATCATTTGTGGTACGTCCCGGTACATAAATTAGAACACACACCTCCTTTGTCTACTTTTCACAAAAACTACTTTCAACCCTTAAATCTAATTACAAGTGAGCAATGCCAATGTATATGTAGGAAGCAACGTGGCAAATCGTATTTGAAAACATCACGTTGATACACACGTTCTCAGGTTGAAAATCTACCTTTTAAGAAACCCGAGAAGACTCTAATTGTTGTTTTCGGCCCTTCTTCTATTGTCCTCTCAGTGACATTTGAAAGTAGAAGGACCGGTTTTGGCGACAGACCTAATTGTGCACACTGCCTTTAGAAAGGTCGCTTTAGTCATTTGGGTTCGTCCAAAACGTCTGTAACTAAGAGTAGCTTAAATCAAATCACTTCAAAGAAAGTCGTAAGCAAAGGTTTTGGTGTGAAAGGAAACCCATAGATTATGAGATCTTTAAAGGAAACTGTATCGGCCGAAATCAGCCTATTCTATGGGATAACTTCCAATAATAGATGAAGGTAGTTTGCATTACAAAATTACTTCTTCACAGACATCAATGTATGCAATATTAAGATTATCAGAAAACAATCAAGATACCTCAAATATTCGTATACATTGTAGAGCAAAGTAATGTACAGTTTTTATCACTATATACCCGTCTTGTCACCTTTAAAGCAGATTTAGCCATTACCTTTTGTTTCGAGACCTTCAATAGTAACCTTCAATAAAGTAGCCTTCAAAATGTAGTCAGTCCAAGGTAACGTTTCAAATTTCGTTACTGTACGTGTTACAAGTAGATTACAAATAGGATTCTCACGGACTTTCAAAAGTAGTTTTGTTCTAAATCTAATCACCAAGACAATCTGTTCTACTGCCTAAAGCTTTCCGGGGGTCAACAAACTCTACCTTATGTAGATTGTATCTTCAAAAACTTTGAAAAAAAACATAACTGTCTCGCTATACTTGTTTGTAGTATGTTGTCACAGTTGAACTAAGATACCAACAATCGTTCATGAAGGTAAGAAAGAATGTATAGATTGACAATGGCGGACAACTAATGACCTTTATATAGTCACAGCGTTTACCACACAGCCTGTCACAGGACTGTCACAACTTTAACCTACAACCGTAGATGTTTAAACAACTTTTCAAGTGTTACACAGAGTAGATAGCACTGATAGCAACAGTATAACGGCACAGTGACTTGTGTCATGTCTTTTTTGAGAAGAATATGCTTACCTTTTGGTGTAAAGACGCGGTCCGTGTAAAGTCTAATGGCGCCAGGTGCTTTCTGACGGATACTTACCTTGCGCCTTGTAAAGTAAGAGGCTATATATGGGGTTAGTGGTGTACAGTTTTACAAGTGATTTTGTACCGGTGTGAAACTAAATTTAAAAGTATTTTCAGACGTTTGATTATGGATGCAGTGAGCAATATCTCAATGCTATCATTACACATTGTTCTCATACAACGAAAGTCTACAAAATGCTGAGAGAGAGTGGTGTATGGTATACCACAAAACCACACGTGATCCTTCTGACATGTTGACGTGGTGGGTAGATTGTACAGTATTGCTTAAGGCAAGTCTGATCCATCATGAGTGGGTAGGTCAGTGCTTTGTTGCATCTTGGCAAGGTATGCTGTTGTCTACATACTAGTTAACAAAACTACCATGCCCTTAAGGTGTGCATTATGTTACTTGCGGTCGTCTGGCCTTGATATAGCAGACACACGAAAAAAAGCCCCACATAAAATGTGTATTCTAGAAGTGTTGCTGATACCAAAAGTTATAATTTCAAGATATTGTTTGCACAATTTTGCTTTTGGATGGCATGGTATAAAATGTGTGAAAGGGCCAGGGGCGTCAACAGCTAGCGGGGGGTCAATCTGCCCTAAAAATGTAAGCTCTAACCATATACATGTAAGAGACTTCAGATACAATTTCTTTCAACGTAACATTTATGACGCGTCTATAGTAAATAATATTTAGTGTGAAGTCTGAAGACAGTACAGATTTTGTACTACAAGCCTAGTGTCGCTTGCGTATGAATATGCAACGACATAAAGCACCCCCATACCCTCAATAATGGACTGTGCCCGAAGACCTCCTGTGCAGCGACTCGTAGCAAGATAATGATGCCTCAATCGTCTCAACCAACGCAGGGATATTGGATTAACCTGCCCAACCCCATGGCTTTGTCAGTGGAACTGACAAGGAGTTAAGTTGGCGGGAAAAAGTGGTCGGCCGATCACGCATGACGCATAAACCTACACCGTCAGTGCAGCGTATCAGCGATTATAGTGATCCACATGCAATGTGTACAGAATTCTGAGAAAAAGGGCGGCACTTTAAGCAAAAATCTCCTTTCTTCTACGTGCCTTAAAATGATTGATGGAAGAGCATGTAATTTTTGACAACCACACAGCCTACTTACATGCCCTTCGTCAGTCTCTCAGGTGTTCCAAGAACATACGGTCCCCACAATGGGGACATTTTGTAGTACTAATAGTATGTAACAATGTTAGTGAACGTGTACGGTAGCACTGCAGTGGAATATCTATGGTCGTTTCTAAAGCACTGCCAAAGAGTTATACAATGTATATTATATAACGAGGACATTAATCATAAGTTTGGATTTTTATTGAAGAATACATGGAATGCTATTACATACACTCTATGCACTCTATGCAATCTATGATAGTAAATGCAATCTATGATAGTAAATGAGCTATTGACAGGTTTATCCTTCTACACCTCTCTTTATATTCCAATATTGTGCATTCTGAGGGCAAATAAGAGAAGGATTCGTTATAACAGCTATCCTAGTTGGTCCTCTACAGATTGTCCTCTACATTAAGTTTGTAATTTCAGCTGGGAACATGATACACCAGATGGCATCTCCGCTCTGATCGGTAAGTTCCCACTCTACCACCAACTTGATCTGGAAAATAGCGGGATGGACAGCAGTAACGTTAGATAGAGGTCAAATCTGAAAATACAAATCGCAAACAGGTGCTTTATCTAAGAAAACAATAACAATAGCAAAACAAACAGTGTGTGGCTTTTACGACCGTGGACGGCGTCCCCAAGCAGCCTGTAGCTTCCACCAAGGAGCTTTTATCAGATTTTTGTCCGTCAAAGTTGACGGATTAGTTTTAAACTTTTCCGTCACACGACGTCAATTGACGGAAAAACGGACGCTGGCTAGAGCCCTGGACTGGACTGTTGTGGGATAGGTTGTGAACTGGACTGTTGTGGGATAGATTGTGGGCTCTCATACACGCTAACACCTAAATATACAGACAAATTTCTCACCGTCGGGTAGTTCTCGTGCATATAGACAGAATGTGTGTAGTTATAGCTTTCGTAGCCAACCAATGGACACTTCAGTCCTGAATCCTTACATCCATCCGGGTTCTGGAGAGGGAACGGGATTGGGACACCTGCCATGATGCCGCGCATAGACGCAGTAGCCTTCGTTATCTGCTTGTCTGAAAAAGTGCGTGGATACCAGTATGTTGTAATCTCCAAGCAGATCTTGCTGTGGCAAATGGGAAAGAGTTTAGCCGGCAGAGGAGTTAGTGCTTGGAGATTAAGTATGTTGATCAAGCATCATTGAGTAGCACCCATACAGCTATTTGCATATAGTTTGAATCGTACTGCAAGTTGCACGGAATGGGACACGAGATTGCGAATTTTGCTGTAAGCTGATATGAAAGGCGAAATATTACAATGGGGTAGTCGACTGGTATTCCCTTACTGTAGATGATAAGAAGGATATACATAGATGAATACCTTCATGCATGTGAGTTCCCATAACAGGTAGACCAGGAATATTGAGAATTTAAGTTGAGATCTACTACTGCTAATTGTTAGTGAGAGTTATCATGACCATAAACGGGCTGAAAACGCATTGTCTATACATAAAACACAACTCCAAACTATCAATGGCTGGGATAAGACTTTGTAGCATATGATACAATACTTACTCGGTTTGAACCAGACAACCAAGGAGGCGTTGCTTCCTATGCATGCTGCAGCCAATAGATAAATTATCTCTCCTTAGCAAGTAGTATTTGTTATTGAGTATTTTGATTGCAAACGTGTCTCGTTTTTTTTCGTGACAGCACTATGATCAAAGATACAAATAGGCTAAAATAAACACGCATCATAGCATATGTTTGTGGCACTGAATACGATGGTCTTTTCGTTGTTGGACTTTTTATTGAGAGTAAAACGAAATGAATACTTGTAAAGTTTGGAGTGTTATTCTCTTGCTTGATGGTTGTCTCTAAAAGCAGGTGCACTCTGTGCTTCGTGTCAGATGTGAATACCAAGAATATTCTAATAACTGTTAACGCCACACCGCCAGGCTTTCATAGAAAACACTTATACAAAAATGACATAGTAGTTATTAGAAAATTCTTACCATGTCTTAGACGACAAAAGCTCTGATCATGACGCACCGAAATCGTAAACAACAATGGTTGGCAATTACCAGAGTTATTAAGATCTTCATGTAGACGTCAGCCAATAAATACCTTCGACGTTAGAGAGGTCCTTCAGTCACAAAGGTTGTTAAAAACAACATTCTTTCCCGCTGAGATATCACGTTGCAGCCACTGAATAAATTAGCCAGTAGTACTTGTTGTTGAGTATTCTGATTGTAAACGTGTCTCGTCTTTTTTTTGTGACAGCAACATGATCAAAGATACAAATAGTCTAAAATAAATATGCATCATGGCATAGGCTATGTTTGTGGCACTGAAAACGACGGTCTTTTTGTTGCTGGACTTTTTATTGGGAGCAAAACTGAAATTTCTACGATGTGAATACCAGTAAAGTTTGGAGTGTTATTCGCTTGCCATATGGTTGTCTCTAAACGTAGGTACACTCTGTGCTGCACGTCAGACGTGAATACCAAGAATATTCTAATGACTGTTAATATTACGCTGCCGAGCATTGATAGAATTACAAAAGTAACCTTCGATGTCAGAGTTGAGCTTCAGTCAGAAAAGTTGTTAAAAACATTCATGCCCGCTAAGATATCACGTTGCAGCCCATGAATGAATTAGCTCTCCTTGGCCAGTAGTACCCGTTGAGTATACTGATTGTAAACGTGTCTCAACTTTTTTCTGTGACAGTAATATGAACAAAGACACAAATAGTCTAAATCAAATATGCATCATGATCTATGTTTGTGGCACTGAAAACGAAGGTCTTTTTGTTGCTGGACTTTTTATTGGGAGTAAAACTGAAGTTTCTACGAAATGAACTCTAGTAAAGTTTGGAGTGTTACTTCAGAAGGGACCTTCAGTCACAAAGGTTGTTAAAAATAATAGTCTTTCCCGCTAGGATATCATGCTGCAGCCAATAAATAAATTATCTCTCCTTAGGAAGTGGTAGACGTGACAGGCAGAACAGATGGAGAGAAGAAGAGATGGCCAGAAATGAGAGCAGAAATGAAATGAAAAGAACAGATTGGCAGAAGGTGCAATTAGAGGAATGATATACACGAAGACAGGTAAAATATCAACTCGTGGACAAAGCAAGCAGTAAAATAAATAGATGAAATTAGAAAGAAATGTTTTGAGAGAATGAAACAAAGAGAAAGTTCAATGATAGCAGAGCTTTGACATCAACTCTCATGATTCTATCGGGTTACCTAAGACCACCGCATTTGCTAAACACTCACTCACATTAGATATTGGTGTTATGAAGGTTTTCCCAAAAATGTCTCAAACACCTGGATGTCTGAGTGCATACTTCGGGTACATTTGTATTACTGATGTTGCACCAAGGACGTTGCACTTAGTAGATCACTTTGGACTCACCACTTATTTTAATGTCTTAGCGTATCCCATGTAATTATGAGAGTTGACGAAAGAGCTTTCACAAACGAAAAAGCCATTTTTTTGTTAAGTTATGGAGGATGTAAGATTGCATGGAAGGAATGAGAGCGAAGTTTACCCCTGGCTTTCCAGTACTTGTCGGGATCGTAATCCCACATGCCCGACGACTCAGAGGCGCTCTCTCTGGTCGACGACTCGTTCTCTGTGGTGTAGATTACTGTTGGGTCATGGGTCAAATGTCGGGTCGTGGGCCAAATGTCGGGTCATGGGTCAAATGGCATGTGTGGGAAGGAAAGAAGGAAGACAGCAGAATCGTGAAGGAGAGAAGCAATGAAAGAAATGAACAAAAGTGAAAAGCATGCAGCAGAGTTTTCATGAAGGCAAAATGAAAAGCAAACTACAAAAGAATAGGCAGACAAAAGATTTTAAGTAGGTTACGATACTAAAATAAATTGTGATTTATAACATAGGATGAATAACAACAAGACCACAGTATGTTGCCGTGAAATGTAAGGACACGTACAGTCTGCATTGAGGTTGAGGAAGTCCTCGATCTTGCGGTACTTCATGCCGGAGGTGGTAACTGAGGGGGTGACAAACCAGTGTGAAAATGCGCAGAGACATGATTTGGGGCTTTCCACCGGTACCTTTTCTTCTAACTCATGACGACTTCGGCTACATGACTTTCTACAATAATCTCTCGGGTCTACTGAAACTGAGGAAAATGTAGTACATTGTATTTTGCTTCTGTACGTCAGTGTTACCACGGTTTCACACCTGCCACATGTGTTACCATGACAATCAACGGTCACGATTTGCTTGTCACTCATTTGATTGGGCCCCTGTGGTGCTGAACAACAACATAGCTCAGGGTTTTGCCCCCTCATAGCAAATACCAACCCCTTTCAATTACAAATTACCGCAAGCTTTTCATCCATGTCTTTAGAAACATGTCTGAACGGAGGTGACGCATACAAGGCCACAGCCTGGCGCGCACGTTCCCCCCACCCACGGTACACGTGGCCTTAAAATATATAAAGTCCTTCTACAGCAATATTTTCTTTCCCCGGACAGCAAACTTATGGAACTCTCTCGACGATACCTGTTTCCCTCCTGTCTACAACTTATCAGCTTTCAAAACAAATGTCCACCGCTATCTCCTTGCACAGTTTCCAACTTCTTAGTCCGTTGCATTGAAGAAGGCATAAGCCTTAGCCTTGTGTGGAGAGCAAGAATACAAATGACTTGTCAGGATACAAATGGACACAAATTGTACTTCTAGTACCCGGACACTTATGCAGCTTTACTTAAGCCTGGTACAATTACTCGGATGCAAAGTGAAAGCGGTAATTTTGTTCAAGTAGCTTCACTAAACATTTCCTTCACAAAGCATTTCCTCGAAAAATATGACAGCTTCTCTCTAAAGTTGACTCATGGCTTCACTTCAATGATAAGAGTTTCCTAAAAAATGTGACAGCTATTATCTAAAGGGTGGCTAATGTCTATATGTTATTCAACAAGCCCGTTACTCAACCTGTATAGTCGTCATAGTTTCCACATCAAGGCTAACTATAGTATTATGTTGCCAGCTTCGTGAGTAGTGTGTTGCCATCCAGTGAGCGTCGTCATATGAATCAAATCGCGTTAATCATTGGGCAGGGTGTCGGCTCCAGCATGGTCATGTTATAAAGGATAGTTAGTTTGTTTATCCATTAAGAGTTTAAAGAAAAAACAATACTATTGTCAGTTCGGATGGTGACGTAGAGCCGGCCGTCCCATGAATGAATAAGCTTCGTCCTGCATACTAGGGAGCTTCAAGCGGACTGGCAAAAAGCACAGGCTACGAGTGTATTGGGTAATTTTGCTTCTACTAACGGTTAGTCCCTCCATCCATCCATCCATCCATCCATCCATCCATCCATCCATCCATCCATCCATCCATCCATCCATCCATCCATCCATCCATCCATACCGCTACAAGTCTGGCCCCCAGAGTAACTTAGTATCCAAAAAGCCCCGTGCTTCTTCCGAGTTTGAGTTTGGTTTGCGTCTAAGTCTGGTCGTTATTATTTTCGTGAGCTTTGATTAAGGAGGCCAATCAAAAGCTCAATCCTTTGATTGAGAAAAACCGTTTGGAATTTGAATTAGTTATTTTTACCATCGTTTTCCACAACAAATCAAGCTTCATGCGGACAAAGTCTCAATTGATACATTTATTTCAACACATCAAACGAGGTTTCATGATGAAAAGGACCGACAACAGCTATTTGAACATCACAGAGAAGAGTACACTTGCCGCTTATTTGTGCCACTACAGGCTAAGGTATACAAGTACAACGCTTGTGCAGTGAGAGTGAATTTCCTAACATCAAATAACATGATTGAATATGTCAATGTGACTGAAATTCCTTACTATACACACATGGCTCAGTAAGCTGTACACATGACGTTAACTACATTCATAATCATCAGTGTTTAAATTGTAACAACGAAACACAACAAAACTGTACAACCGTCTATGACTAAGACACTTCTTCAGCCAGGTAGATAATAGGAAAATTGTTAATGAAACTTCCTTTCCACTCATGGAATGAATGTGTCATCCACATTTATAACGGGTTATTCACCCTGTGAAGCTGGTGTGTCACGCCGAATGGCGGTTTTACCGGATATATAGATATAGATACAGATATTACTCCTTGATAAATGACATAATTTCCTATTCTTGAAAACAAGCTAAATTCACATGACCTGCAAATGTACTACCACTACTACTACTACTATCAGTCAGTGTATACAGGTTATGGCACATAACTGTGCAGAAAACAAAAATTACAATACAAAAGACATGCACTCAGAAATATACATACTGTCCAATCAGACGACCCATGCAACTGAACGGGTCAAGAAATAGTTTTCATGTGCACAATTGCACACATTCAATTTCACAGCAGTATTAAACAAAAACGATTCTCCTTGGAGATCGGTTTACCTTGCTCACTCGATGTCTTCCACGCTGGCCAAGGCTTCAACAGCTGGCATCTGCACTGACTTTGGCGGGGCTACGAACAGCACATCTGGGCGGCTTGAGCTCTGTGCGTTTCTCGGGTTCTCTTTTGCTCTTCGGTTGACTGTCCGTTTAGCGGGCTGGTCAGTCCGATTGCCCGTACTCGGTCCAGCGGCTTCCATTCCTCGCGGCGCTTCGACCACCTGAATGTTCACCACTTGATTCGATGACCAGCCAAACTTTTCACGCACCGCGTTGGCGAGTCGTCGCGCCCTACGATGCATGGCGTCTCGAATCTTCTCGATCCTGAGTGCGTAGATGACCGGGTTGATCACCGAACTGCAGAGACCGATCAACATCCCCCATTTTGGCTTTGCCTCCATCTCACAGTCTTCCCTTGCAAAGCACAAAAACTGCCGCACCATGTCGATGCAGAGCGGCAGCCAGCTGACGACGAACACCGCTGCAATAATGACAACTGTCACCTGCTTCTTCAGGCTGTGTAGGAGGTGCTGGAATTTTCTTGCAGCAAGTCGTTGTTCCCTGCGTCTTGCGGCGGGTAGGTTGTCTTGAGGGCTCTCGGTAGCCATGGGTCGGGTTCTGGAGATGCGCCGCTTCAGTACGATGAAGATTCGGACGTTGGTGAAGATCACTATCACTACGGCCATGAACAAGATGATGTTGATAAGGATGAGGTAGCCCACTGGTACCTGCCCTATGCAGTTCTCTGTGTTCATATCAACATCGATGCAGTTCCAGCCCATGGCAGGGGACAAGCAGACAAGCACGCAAACTGGCCATGCGATCCCCAAGCTCACGGCAACGTGTCGCTTGGACATGCGGGTCTGGTAGAATATCGGGTGGAGGATGGCCAGATAACGGTCCACGGATAGAAGGACCACGCTAACTGCTGATAAGACCAGCACTAAAAGGAAGGTACAGACTACGCGCACTGATGTCAGTGGTTGAGGCACTTCCGTCTGGAAAATGGCACAGAAGAAGAACGAGAAGAGACCTGCCGCGCAGTCCGCCGTGGCCAGGTTTGCCACGAACAGGTGCATGGGTTTGGACAGGTGGCGGTTTTTCAGCACCCCGGCCAGGACCGCGCCGTTCATGAGGAGAGCGACTGTCCCGACGGTGGCGGCGATGATCCCGACTTTCCGGTTCTCGTCCAGATTCGGAGCTGGTAGATGAGAGCAGGAAGCTACCGCCAGGTCGTAGTCAACGCTGTTTTCCAGAAGCCCGCGGAAACACGGCCAGAAAGTCTCATGCACCGTGGAGTTTCCTCCGGTGAAGTTTGCGGTGCTTTCGTTCATCTTCGAGACAACTCTATCCTCTCCCTATGGTAAGAAGGACTGATTTGGGGCTTTCCACCTTTTCTTCTAACTCATGACTACTTCGGCTACATGACTTTCTACAATAATCTCTCGGGTCTACTGACAACTGAGAAAAATGTAGTATTTTGCTTCTGTACGTCAGTGTTACCAAGGTTTCACACATGCCACATGCGTTGCCATAGCAGAGATATCAACAGTCACGATTTGCCTGTCATCCCGGATGGGAATGCTGCGGTGCCGAACAATAATATGTCTAAGGCTTGTCTACAAGTGAAATACCCCTAATAGCAAATACCAACCCTTTTCAATTACAAATTACCGTTCGCTTTATGTCTATAGAAACGAACGTCTCTGAAGGTAGGAGACGCCGACAAGGCCCCAGCTGGACGCGCGCGTTTCATCCACCCACCGTACATGTGGCTTTGAAGTATGTAAAAAAAGTTAATAGCAAAATGGAAAGCCCGACAAAACGCCTAAAGGATGGCTAAATAGGCAGAAGTCTTACCCTTGTGTGGAGAGCAAGAAAGCACATGACTTATAACTATTCAAGTAAAGCCCTCATTCATAACTACGAAGACAAAGAAGCCAGTATGACCAAGAACAAGAACTGTCGCAAACTGGGCGAATCTGGGGATGAGAGATCTACCGCCTTGTTTGCCAACGACAGAAATGTGATCAAATATGCTTACTTAGTAGTCTATCTTTTCTGCCTCGACTTTTAATCGAGTGTAAAACTGAAGTTTCTACGAAATGAATACGTAAAGTTTGGAGTGTTATTTCCTTGCCATATAGATGTCTCTAAAAGTAGGTACACTCTGTGCTGCACGTCAGACGTGAATACCAGGAATATTCTAATAACTGCTAACATTACTCTGCCGAGCATAGATAGAATTACAAAATTAACATGGTAGCTATTAGAAAATTCTTCCTATGTGTTACACGGCGATCGCTCTGATGATGAAGGAAACCGAAAGCGTGAAATACAAAGGTTGGTATCTTCTACAGTTATTAAACTGTAATGCAAAGATCAACCGCTGAATACCTTTGACGCCAGAGTCGAGCTTTAATCAGAAAGGTTGTTAAAAACAACATTCTTGTTCGCTAAGACATCACGTTGCAGCCCATAAATGAATTAGCTCTCCTTAGCCAGTAGTACCCGTTGAGTATACTGATTGTAAACGTGTCTCAACTTTTTTCTGTGACAGTAATATGAACAAAGACACAAATAGTCTAAAACAAATATGCATCATAGTCTATGTTTGTGGCACTGAAAACGAAGGTCTTTTTGTTGCTGGACTTTTTATTGGGAGTAAAACTGAAGTTTCTACGAAATGAACTCTTAGTAAAGTTTGGAGTGTTACTTCAGAAGGGACCTTCAGTCACAAAGGTTTCCCGCTAGGATACGAGTATCATCATCGGGCATGTTGACTGATCTTCACATGACGAGACGAAGACATTGAAGATAGTCGCTTCGGATCCTGTACAGAGGCGATGGCTCTTTATAATAAGGAGTGGAACGACACTACTAGTATTACACTGATATATAACGCATAACAACAGTTTTATCCGACGTACTCGTCAGCCACAGGGGACCGAAAATAGTTTATCAGTATATCCTCAAGCAACTAACAAGAACACGACACAGATTGATGGTTGGATAGGATAGTGTTGGAAAAATAATTTGTCTGATACACTCTCGAGAATGCAATGACAATGAAGGCCATGTGGTGACATTATTATTAGCTATATATTACAGCCATGGCAGTTTGGCAACATCATAAGTAATTCCTTCATTTTTGTGTCTAGAAATATGGTTAGTAACTGCATTGTAGTGTGTCTAGAAATACGGCTTATAACACGTACAGTGTGTGTTCAATAGACGAGTGCAGACTGGGGACTATAACGGGGGAGGTTCAAAGTCCAGTAACTGTTCCACAAAATGCGCATGCCTTTTGTCGTCGTACATTTTACCGAGAACCCATCAAAGACAAAGTTAGATATTGTAACTGTGACGTATACGCGTAAGCTGCACAGGCAATACCTCTCACTACCCTGCACAACACGGCGTGCCAGTGTTGTCATTACTCTATATTTTGGGTTAGGTGAAGGCCGTGAAGAAACTCCTTCATATGCTGCCATACAGTTCCCTTATCTGGTGCTTCTACATTTGAAGTGTCTTGAAGAGTAACTTGTTCTTGGTAAACTGTATTAGCCAGGCCCCCACCTATAACGTTATGAAATGCATGACTGCAAGTATCATGCTGAAGTCTGGTAGTTTATGTTATCTTAATTCAAGTCGGTGGGGTTGAGTAGTTAAAGGGGCATTCCACTCCACACGGGAGTGTTATTTTCTGATAGATATCAATTTTTGGAAGTGATAACTGCATACTACTTCACATTATACGATAAAGCACCCAGTTGCTCCACATGCCTCAAAAGCATTCAATGTTTTACTAAACTCCCCAAGTACCCTCTAATTGAATTAATCCTATGGCTGAATACAACGCAAAACTTTTAGGTAAGGTTACAAAACTAATTTCAGGTTTGCTAAGAAATCTCGTCTTGTTCTTGTATTCTTTGCTATCTTATGAGCATTTTGCCTTCTCGGTGTGCTTAGCGTACCTCATTTATTCCGAAAATATGTACGATAAACAAAGTGTCTATGCGTATAGGGAATGCATGGGTAGGGTCTGCATGGGTTTAGTGAGTGTCAGTATTGTTTTATAAAACACACATCACGTAATTCATCCAAAGGTGAATTCCACAAAATTCAGTTGATTATGTATTCATTAACACATTATCTATTGGAAAACAAGACTCCCTTCTGGAGTGGAATGCCCCTTTAACGTGTTATACACTATTACTTATATCAAAAGACTCACCACAGTCCCTCCATTGGATTGCGTTTGATAAGGTGGCGGAAATTCCCACACAAAATGCGAGGACGAAAATGTGTTTGAGAGTAATGGTGCCCCTAAACGCTGTCATTGTGATCCGGGCTATGAGTATGGCCACTCTATCCTGTTGTCGTCTTTGACGGGCTTTGTGAGAACCAAAGTCCAAACAGACAGGTTGTGCGACCAGCCACCACTGCACGTCGAGTTCAATGCTGTTTACTTTTCCCTCCGCGAGAGAAAGTAGTCCAATTCGTGACTCTGGTGTCATTTCATAATTGCCTTGCCTCTATGTGTGTTCTAGGGCAACGTTATTGATATCTACTTCTTTATAACCCTCTAACTACCCCCACTTGGGTGATCTTTTCGGGTTAACACTTCCTAACAAAATGTGGCTTTTGGTCAAGTGAAACGGAATGTTCATGAGATTCTATAGATATAATTCTGAGTTAGCATAGCTCTGTCAGAGTTAGGACGTTGGTATTAGAAAAGATAAACCTCTCTTCTCTGCCAATATAACCACCCATTAGATTTCACAGCATGACAACGCCCAATACATTCGTGAAAGCACCTGTCAAAATCATACTTAGGTTTAGTTCGCGTATCCAAAAATATCCATGATGTTTTGTCTTGCTGGGATAGCAAAAATGGATAGCAGCCAATTTCTGTATTAACACGCCGTTTACTTTGTCCGAAATCACGCAAAATCCTCGAATGTGAAGTTAAAAAGCCAATCTTGGCATGCCAACAGGTGGTTTGCTCAACAGCCAATCAAATTTACGCTACCATTTGCCATATCCCGATACGGGACAGTGAAGTGACCAATGGCAGGCCGTCTTCTATTGCTTACCCGTCGCCTAGCAACAATGCATGACGGGAAGGGACACAAACTCGAACTGGGAAATCCAAGATGGACGAAACGAAGAAACCGCTGCGAATCCCGCCAGAATTTGGCACTTACGCCGAGAAACACGGCATTTTCGATCTCTACAAGGTACGGATATTGTATTATAGGGTGTTCTGGCGTTGACGAATGTGATTTACTGTTAGTAGTACCTTGTATATTCTCCCAATTCGACCTTTTATTCAATGAATTGGGAGGGGTGGGTGTTTAGTACACTGTTGTCAACAACAACAACACATGTTCATGATCTATGCTTTGCAAGGGACAGGCACAGTTCTGTAACTAGCCAATTATAAAGATCCACTGATACATGTACAGTCTAAAGGTATGAAAGTCAAAAGTACAAAAGGAAGAATAGTATAAAGCTACTACTGACTGATATTATCATAATGTTGGGCATTGACAATATTATTTTTCCGTACAGAGAGTAATAGAGAACATCGTGATTGACAAGCCAGAAGAACCGTTACAGTACATCATTGACTACCTCAAGAGGGAGAATGATGATGGTGAGGAAACAGCAGAATTCTTAATGCTGCTTCTCTTTTAAAAAAGATTTACACTTAACAAATTGTGTTGTTGTCATGGTAAATGGAAACAAGTTGATTTGCTTGATAAACAAGCAAAGCAAAATCATTATTTAGCACATGATAATAAAAAAACGACAAGTAGGACACTTATGATGTTTCATGGCTGTTCACTACATGGCTTTCATTATTATTGCATGTCACATGTCACTGTATGTATCAGACAAGTTGAATAAAGGGACTCTTTTTACACAACCACTGCTCTATTTCCACTGAAGGCAATTCTGACTGGTTCACATTGTGCGGAATGTGACAGACGGTCACCAAAACGTCGGCAGTGGTTGTGTAGAAAGAGTGTTACATTTTTATTCAGTGACATTCCAACCTGATGAAACTATTCATGGGTGTATCGATATGATCAGACAAGTGGTTTTCCCAACACTACCCTGTCTGACACACCACTATTTTTTTTTTTTGGTCAAACTTTATTCAATATTTCAGCATAATACACAATAGCTCATACATATACATCATTGGAGCACAATAAAAAAACATTAACATGTGGTATAACAGGACTGGGTGAGAGAGAGAGAGGGATAACAAGCGTTGATCATTGGTCTGTGATTGACTTAACAGGTGTATCTAAGGAATATCTATCATTGGCATATTGGCAATTTTAGCTTTAAAGTATTTCAAGTTTGGTTTCAAATCTTTCATAAAACAGGTGTAAATTACATATTTGGCAATAAGGATACAATGTAAAAGCTTGTTGTCTCTATATGTTTCAGATATTTCATATATAATCAAGTTCTCATCTATGTTCAGATCTTGCTGTTTGTCATTACAGTTCCCCAGATCTGCATCCTGGGGCCCCCTGCAGCTGGGAAGAGGACAATTGTAAGAATACTACTTTTATTACTGTTTTGTTCTGTATAGCAAAATTATTACCCTAAAACAATGTTGATCCATAATTGATGATATGAACACTATTGATATACAGCAGGGATCGAAATCCTTTTTTTTTTGCTACATGCAAAATTGCAAGTTGGCAAAAATTTTACATGCAATTTGAAAAATTTACATGCAAAATACAACTAGGCAGCGATGGCGACGAGTATCGCTAGCTTGAATCGGTGAATTTTGATTACATCTAGTAAAGCTGCTGGAGAAAGTTACTGGCAAAAACAAGGAAGGATGAAGACACACGTCCATTTGTATTTTTGTCTAAGAGTAGGGGTTCTAATTCCTCAGTATTTTTCCAATAGGCCAGGTATTTTCAACATGCAAGATTGCAAGTTCAGAATAATTTTACATGCAAATCTCATAAATTATGTGCAAATTGCAAGTTAAGTATGTGTATTTCGAACCCTGTACAGTCATGTACTTCTAAGTCTTTGAAAGATTCTTGAGATGCTTTAAAAGGGTCTAGAAAAAAAGTCTTGAGATCATTGTAAAGAATCTTGAGACTCTCAAGATTGTCTCAAAGGATCACAAGATTTTTCAAATAGATCTTGAGAATTTTTCATTTTCAAAGAGGTCTTTATGTTCTGTCGACTATCAGAAAAGATTTTTACAAAATATCAGATATGTAAGTTTAAGCTGTGAAAGGCTACAACAGTACAAGCAAAAGTCAAGTGCTCTGCTCTGAGGCCAATAATAATCTGCTTGCTGTTCTTAGTTTTCAGACATCATCCTCTCTAATCCTAATCCTAATCTGAGATTTTCCTCTCCTCTCCAGGCCCGAGAGGTGTGCAAGCGACTCCGTGTGGTTCACATCACCCCAGAGGCTCTGGTAGGGGATGACGTGAACCCTGTTGCTAAACAGGCCAGGAACATTGTCAAGGCAGGGGAAGTAAGGATTCTGTCTTGTGTTTTTTTGTTGTTTATTATCAGCAATTTATCTTAGAATTGTGACCACTGTGACAATATATTATGTCTCATACAGGTTTAGGATAGAAAAAAATTAAGTTCTAAGATGGCTGTTCAGAAAGAATGTCATGTACTCCGAAACACCAAGTAGGAAATATTTTGCTTTACAGTAACTGTACTTTGATGCGTGATAATTGTGTGTTTTGTATGTTTTCTCCTGTACAGTCCATCCCTGTGGAGGTGTGGGTCAGTCTGGTGAAGAACAGGATAAAGAGTCACGACTGTATCAAGAAGGTACAGACAATTCAATTACAAAACCTTTTGACTTGCAGTAACAAGCTCAATCTTTTGATTTGCAATAAAAAGTTCAATCTTTTGATTTGCAATAATAAGTTCAGTCGTTTGATTTACAATAACAAGTACAATCTTTAGACCCTTTGTTCAATCTTTAGATTCTTTGTCCTAAAATCTGGTTGTTAATCTTATCTTTATGTGTGTTTTTCAGGGCTGGTTGTTGGAAGGTTTCCCACAGACACGTGACCAGGCCCAGGCTATCCAGGCTGAGGGGATTTCACCTAAACACTGTGGTATGTGGGTGACACTACTGTAACTTAGTCACATATAATAAACATCTTCTTCATGTAGTGTAGATTTGTAGTATTGAAAATGAAAGTTATTTCTTTATTCAGTATCTGTATTGTATATATTTTGTACCAGTATCACACTACAGCTATCCAACATTAACCATGTACAAAGATAGTTTCTAATAGTATATAATTGTGTTTTCCATATCTCCAGTTGTTTTGGAGGCTCCTGACACTGTCCTTATTGAGCGTGTGGCAGGAAAGCGAGTGGACCCACAGACTGGAGGTGTGTGTCATCCTGTTGTCCTATCTTAAGTACCATTAAGGCTGGACTGAAGCCAAAATATCCATAAGTCATCAATTTCTTATCATTTTGCAATAATGAATTCAAATATCACTACTTGATGTGATTTTGCTTTTCTTGGTCTCAGATGTGTACCACACAACGTTTGATTGGCCGAGTAATTCCGAGATCGAGTCTCGCCTGATTGTTCCGGAGGGGATCACAGAAGAGTCCATGGTGAACAGCCTGGTGGAGTTTCACAGGTGAGAAATGTGACAGTACAACATTGTCATTTTATGTCCTTTTTGAGGAAAAATAGGTCACTAGACAACCAAATACATTCTTTGAATTTAAAATTTAGTTATAGAACAAGCTATTCAAGTATACATTTGAATTGTCACAATTCTGTACTTTCTTTTCTATCAATTGTGAAATTATTGTGGGTGCTCTCTTAAAAATGTCATGAAATGATAAATACAATAAAATGTTGAGCTATAAACAGAAAATAGTGGTTGATTTCTTATGTCTGTAACATCCTCCCCCCTCACTCCAGGCATACGGCAGATGTCCTCAGATGTTTTCCCAAAGTCACGAAAAAGATCAACGCAGATCAACCCAAGGCTGACATCCTTGCATTAGGTAAATCCAAACTCAAAAAGATTTTCTCAATTTTTTTGGTTGAGTTTTAATCAATGATATAGGTACCAGTAAGCTCTTTAATGTGTCATTGTTTTTGATAATTTTATGATTTGTTTTTGTGTAGTTTTGACGTTCCTGAACAGCACCCCCCGCACGGCTGCCCCCCACACCCCCAGGATCGTGCTGCTGGGACCCACGGGTGCCGGCAAGTCTGTACAGGCCTCACTCATCGCAAACAAGTACAACATCACCAACCGTAAGTCATGGTTTGTTTCACTTCACAAATTTTTGGGTGCACCACTTAAATCTAAGTCATAACCTAATAATAGTAGTTAACCTTAGTTACAAGCTATCAAATTCTTAAACAAGTACCATCATGACAGACATTTTTATATCTTTCTAACACTTAGATGTCAAGAATATGATGTATACTAGTATACTGTGATATCTTTACATACATGAACATAAGAAAATATTTGGGTGCACCCTGTGCACCCACAGAAAATAATTGGGTGCACAGCTCCAATTTTGGGTGCACCTGGGTGCACATGCACCCAGTATTTCGAGCCCTGCTTCATGTTAGCGGAACAGATTAGACAAGTCCATTGTTTGATTGTACAGCAACTGCACTTGTTTCTCATTATTTCTCAAAGTTTGAAAACAAGAATGCACAAACTGGTGGTCTGTAGTTGATGTTGACCTTGCTCTGTTGCAGTGTCCTGTGGCGCCCTGATTAAGGAGGCCATCGCTGACGAGACCAAGATCGGAGAAGCCATCAAGCCATATGTGGAGCGGGGCATGATGGGTAAGGAAACAACTGACAACATGCTTTAACCTAGCCTGACTAAAATCGCGTTCCTAGCGCCCAGCCCTACAGTTGCCACCTCATAGGGGAGGGGGTCATTAACCCCAGCCAGCGAGAGATTTTGTAAACACAGGCTACCCTGAATCTGTATTTGTCCTGATGAATATTCAATTAGAGAAAAGATCATAATGTTATGATCAAAATAAAACTATATTCCCTTACTTAAAGATAATGCCTACTGTCCAACTCTGTTGCCTTTTCTAGAATCTTTTTTTTTCCAGATGTTCCGATTTAGCTGAGGTAGATTGCTTATTAAAGTGTGAAGGTGTATCACACTGAAAATACTACCCCTGTCCCTGGTGCTGAATGTGTATCACCTATGATATAACATGGTAACATGTAGCTTATTTGGAACAGCCAGACTTATAGCCAATTTGCAGACAAGCCTGACTTGATATCATGCCAAAGTCAGACCAATAAAAAAACTATAATATAACACCAATAGCATCTATATTGACTTGTATTTTCCCCTTAGTTCCAGACAACCTGGTGATGAAGGTCCTGAGTGACCGACTCTCGCGATTGGACGCTGTCAGCCGCGGCTGGGTTATGCACGGCTTCCCCAGGACACGGGAACAGGCAGAGAGTCTGAAGGACGCCAACCTGGACCCTAACAGGTAAGTCACGGCTGTTCTGTAGCAGTTCAACTAGGTATAGATGGATCATTGGTCAGCGTTGCATTAAAATCACATCCGTTACATATGATTTCTTGACAAACAGTCCTATTGGCAACCGTTTGCAAATAATTTGTTATATATGGACGTACTTTCTTATATACGATAATCAGGTTTGTAATGACATATATGGCTAATTGTAAACTTGCTGACAGCTATATTTGTCCTTTCGAACATCAGTCTTTACGCACAGAAATGCTGCATTCAGCAAAAATGTTGTTGTTATTGTCACTGTTATGTCCGATACTTTACGTGTGCTTTCAGTAAGACGACTTAGCCACATAGATTTCTTGCAAATGTGACTTTTTTCTTGACAACATTTGGGTGTGATGTGGATACACGAACTAAATATCTGAATTGCAGGGATTTGAAATGGCCAGGAGATAAAATTAAACCATTAATCTCTATCACATCTGTTGATGAATATATGAATCATACTGTATTGTTGAGGTGAGATTAGGATGATTGTTGTTGATGGTGATTATTATTTGTATTCTATTTGAAACTGAAATTCTAAACTAAAAGCTGTAATGTTTTACCCCAGGGTGTTCTTCCTGGACATACCGAATGACTCTGTGATGGAGAGACTTGTTCTCAGGAGGACGGATCCAGTGACAGGAGAAAGGTGAGTGTAGAATTGTTGTGACAAATTGTCATCTTCTCTCTCCTTGGTGCTGAAGATATATCACACTGAAACTTGAATGTGTATTGCACTGGAAGTACTACCCATGTCTCTGAAGGTTTATCATACTATGTACTACCCCTGTCCTTGGTGCTGAAGGTATATCACACTAAAAATTGAAATACTACCGCTGTCCCAGGTACTGAACGTATATCACTGAAGTACTAGCCCTGTCCCTGGTACTGAATGTATATCACTGAAAGTACTAGTCCTATCCCTGGTACTGATTGTATATCACTGAAAGTACTTCCCCTGTCCCTTGTACTAAACTTACATTTTCACAATAACTTTTTAGCAAATTCCTTAATAGCCAATTCAGTAACTTTTGGATAAATCTATCAGTTTGCAATTTGCTTTTAATAATTCAGAGTCATTAAACAACTTTGTTTCCACCCAAACACAGGTATCACTTCCTGTACAATCCCCCACGGACCAATGAGGTGAAAGCACGCCTGCATCAGCATCCCAAAGATGAGGAGGAAGCTGTGAAGAAACGTCTGATCGAGTACCACGCCTATGCGGAGGAGATCGCAGACTTCTACGAGGCGGCCATGAGGATCAACGCTGACCAGGACCCGCACACAGTGTTTGAGTTCATCGAGAGCATGATTGTGAACCCATTGCCTAAGAAGCATGGTGACGACTAGTCCTCACAATGTACATGTATACTTCACACCTAGTCTAGAGTATTGTAACTAAGACTCTTTAGCCTATGTTTGGAATGGATAAATTCAGTCAGGCTTTCACTTCAAAATTGCTTGACTCATCTCCTCCACACATTTATAGGCCCTGAAAAAAACTCTCTGAATTCTATTTTGAGATGTAGATATAAGAAGAGACTGTGATTAAGTTTTCTTATTAGAGTTTTATTGGTTAAAGTACAATTTTGATGATAGAAGTTGTAACAACACAGACTCCTATGAAAGCTACGTTGTATATGACAAGAATGGAAATGCACATGTAAACTACTGCATGTTGGGTAGAATTCTATCAAATGTCATGTTACAAGTATGCCTCTGTCATGACACTGAAGTTACATTGAAGTATATACACATGGAGTTCAAGGCTCAGAATTCTTACAAATTGTCTTAAGATAACTCATTTGTATTTAATACACTGTGGTAATTTGAAAGTTACTAACTTCTTGTATGCCTTGAATGTATCTAACACACTGTACAGATTGTAAGTGGCATTTTTGTTGGGTCCTTTTGATGTAAAAGAACAAATATTGTTGAGGTGTTATCTTTTACGTTTTCCAAAGTTCCTTCCAGAAAATGAAGCATTGTTTATGATCTTTTTCAGCACTCTGAAAAACAGGTTTTGTAAATATTGATATATTTGAGGGATAAAAATATTGATAATTTTCTGTCCCTGATACATTCTACGCCAGATAACTTTGATGAATTAAACACTTTTGATCTTGTTCCTTTATATCTTCCTTGACTCCATATCATTGACCAATTAGATATGAATATCTCAATATTGATGAGACATTTCCAAGACAAGGCTTCTATTTTTTTTTACTTCATTGTACACATGTTGTAACATGCCACACTATGCTTAATATCAGAAAGTATGTTGTTTGGAATTAGTTGGGAGTAGTAAAATCATTCTTTATTCGAAGACAGAAAAATATACATTTATCCTAGGTCATGTGGGTCTTTGCTGACCGAACATGCAGGGGGTATTGACAGATATTGCACAGTGCAAGTTGCTTTCCTCAAAATCATATTGCATGGTTGTCGCAATTACAGTTACAATCACAATATTTTGTTTTTCAGTTATGAAAATATATCACTATTGATACTGGACCCGATCAAAACAGGTGAGAGTGGCTGATACTCCTGCAGTTCTCAAGTCTGTCACTAGGGCGCTGTACGTATTGACCTTCCGGTCATGACTGGCTTTAATGTTCTGTTCGAAGGGTACAGTCAGTTCGTGTGGATGGTCTTCTGTTCTGGCAAGTAGATAACCAAGTCTGGTTTCTGGGTAGTGGATATTGCATGAACCGGAATGGTACCTCCGATAGTCGTGAAACCTTGTATGCACCCCCCCCCCCCCCTCCCCAATAGATGTCCAGCACTCAATTACAGATCCATGTAAATTTGTTCTCTTGAATTTCCATGCTGAAAGATTGTTAACGTTATTTTTTTTTTTTTTTCAATCGCCCAGAAAAGTAGTAACAATATTGTTTATTGGTGTCAGGGCTTACCATTTTGGATGGATCTTGGGAGTTAAGCTCTCCCAAAAAGCAGTCCTTTCAACAGACACAATTTAACGTTATACGTATAGAGGCTGGCTATAACTTTCGGGATGAATGGAAGGGAGTGGCAGACATCGCCATACAATTAAATAAACTGAAGTTCAAAAATCCATAAAAGGAACCGCCACAGACATGCATCTGTAAACAGCTGCGCTTATGAATCATTCACATATCTCGAATCAAGTATAACAGGTTTCAAGAGAATCGATGCTACAAACAGATTTGTATATATCTTTAGATGCTACAACTTCCATGATGCAAAAATAGGCAAATATATTAGCTGGAATATCAAAAGTAATGATTACCCTACTCCATTGTAATACTATCAAAGAATTATGTTAGCCCTTATTGTTATATTAACTAGGATGTTAAGCTTTATTCTATACCTGTATTTTGTAATAGTTGTTGCCATACATGTACAAGCAAGATTGTCGTGCAATAAAGCTCGTCTATAACACAGATGACACAATCCAGCCGTGTGTGGCAGACTCCGCGGCGGCTTGTCTGTCATTGGAATTGTGCGTCTGTCCCTGACTGAGCTTATGAGAATACCGTCCTCTCACGCAAATATCTCACAATGTGCGTGTGAGAAGGATGAGATTCGGCAGCTACAACAGGCTAGGTTTACGCGGGAGGACAAAGAGACTCTTCGTCTATGATAGGGTTGGATACCAGGCTGATATTGATTATTGTGTGAGGATAGGACGTTAAATGGAGGTCCCGTGTCTGGGGAGAGCCATACCCCTGGCACGTTAAAGAACCCACCACACGTGCGATGGTGCGGTGTGAGTGGTTCAAAACCTACAGTACCTTGGCCGCACCTGGGGCAATTACTGTCGTATTGAGGTCACCTGAGTGGCGCCGAATGGCAGCTCGCTCCAGACCCTTGCAATTTAGCCCCGCCTATTGTAAGCTCCTCGCAATTCAGCCCCTGGCTGCAAAGAGTGAGTAGTCGGCCCTCTCAATAACGATAACAATAACAAACAATAACAGAATCTACATGTGGGATATGAAATATGCATTGCATATTATATGTTCGGGATACAAATTACGAATTAGATAAAGATATGTTCGCGATACAAATTACGAATTACATTAAGTTATAATTTAAAGCTTTCTAACGCATTTTTCTTCCGTCAAGGCCATCAATGAATCTGAAAATTCTTTCAAACCCGTCAAAGTAACAAAAATTACGCAGGCGTGACTAACTAGTGATTAGCAAAAAAGTTAGATTCATGACACAACTAAAATCCAACAATCCTATCTTTGATCATTATATCTGAAGAAAACAATCATGACATACATGTTCCAGCCGAAAGCTTGATGACTTAGACATGTGAAGCCGGTCCCCTTACAGAATCATGAGGACGTTGATAAACATCACTCATCTCCCGACTCTTTAAATGTATGCAATGACCGAAATGCACAAAGCATTATACATCTACTAAACAACAACTATTCCTGGAATTCTTGCCACTCCATATATGTTTCACTATTAGGTTTGCCCCTAGAGCGTCACTGGCAAGAGTTCGGAGACCCTACGGAATATTCTAATTATGCAAATTACTTCCACATTTATTTACTTTATGCTTGGTCATGTACACTTACACAGGTCACAATGTTGACAGTCCGATCATTCATCACTTGGGCGGATTCACCTTTTGCATTAATTATACAAGTTATGAACTTATTTGCATAATTGTTCCACTTGCCATGAACTACATGTGGTACAGGTATTTGAATTGTAATCCATCAAGAGGTTCTTGATTTATGCTGATAACAAAAATCCGAAAACACATACACACAGACACATCAAAAACTATATCTCCATTTTTCATGGAGATAAAAATCACGAAATTCACGACTACAGATTTGATCCCCATGCAAATCCGGACTTACACTACCACCGGAGGCACTCATCGAGGCGCAGGCGTAGTAGCTCAGTTTCAGACGTATTATTGCACGGTCAGAGAAAACAGCTCTATTGTTGAAAGTGAAACTGTTGCCTGCAGGTACCTTCAATTTGGAGTCGAACGGCTGCGGCGCAGACAGTCCAAGTCAAAATGCAGACAGCAGGGTTAGTTGTGCTGTATGTGGCGGTAGCCACCTTGTCACCTGTTACCGAGGCACAGTTCCCTCGCGTGTGCACTACGGCGGATCACCTGAGAAGTAAGGAGTGCTGTCCCGTACCTGCAGGCAGGAACTTCACGCAGCCATGCGGTGGGCCTGGGCGGGGGAGCTGCCGGGTCATCCCCGATGGTACCATGAAGGTTTATGACCACAAGCCGAACTGGGCCCGAGATGACCGAAGTCAGTGGCCTAAACTGTTCTTCAACCGATCATGTACCTGCGAATTCCCGTTCTCCGGCTATGACTGCAGCAAGTGCGTGTGGGGGCGCTATGGGTCTGCCTGTGATGTCGTCAAAACTATCGTGCGGAAAAATGTCACGGGCCTTTCGTCTGAGGACCGGGTGAAGTATCAGACCTATCTCAACAGAGCGAAGACCGTCGCGAGCGACTACGCCGTGGCCACGGAGTTCTATGACACCATGGTCAACTCTGATGGGATCAACCCAAGCTTTGTCGATGTTTCTGTGTATGACCTCCTCGTCTGGATGCACTACTACGCTTCACGAGAAACGATTTTGTCTCCAGACAATGACATTTGCAAGGTCGATGGTGACTGTTTTCTAGACATGGCGCACGATGCCGTTGGCTTTCTGACGTGGCATCGCGGCTACCTACTAGAAATGGAGCGGTTAATCCAAGAGGTGAACAATGACCCCGACTGGGCCATACCGTACTGGGACTGGACAGTGTCTGAACAGTGTGACATCTGCACTAACGACTTTGTGGGAGCCAACGACGACAATGGGAATATGGACAGTGGGTCTGCATTCGCAGGGTGGGAGGCACTCTGTACAGACTCGGAAGTACAACATAACATATTAAAACCGTGCGACCCCAACCACCAACGCGTACCACCTGAGAAGCTGAAGAGAAACCCGGGAACACAGGATAAAGGGAAGTGGGGAGATTCCATCGACGAACTACCTCGGAAGGAGGAAGTCGATTTTGCACTGCGTTTTGCGACGTTTGACAGCAGCCCTTTCGACAAGACCTCTGACTGCGTCTTCCGTAACTTAGTGGAAGGCTACGCGGACACAAAAACTGGCAAATATCGTCCGGATGATACAGGTAAGTCCATAGTAAAAGTTGTTGTCGCTTCTATTAGCTTTGAAAATAGTGGCTAACGTTTTGTCAATTTTAGCGTAGATGGGCTTTGCCGAATTGGTGGTAAATGCAGTTGTCCACTAGCCTGGGTATCATCCTCCATAGTGACCGCTGGCTCAATCTTTCCGAAGCCACAGATTTGCCCCTGTGTACTGCCGGATCGGGGGGGGGGGGGGGGGGGGGGGTTACCCCTCGGTGTAACCAAAAATACCCCGGGAGCCACAAGGAGCCCCAGGGGGATAAGTCATACCCGAAAGTGCCATAAACCAGCCCGTGAGCTGCCGGTAGAGCACCCTTTTCCCAATAAGGACCGAAGCCTTAGCAAATGAATAGATTGAGTCAGCGGTAACCACGGTGGATGACACCAAGGCTAGTGGACAACTCAGACTGTCACTGAACAAATTTTTTTCCGGATAGTTCTCTAAAACTAAGGAATTCCACTTTGTACCGAACAGGACCGAATGGAGAAAAGATTCCCGGGGCCCACACTCTCCACAACCACGTGCATCTCTACCTGACCGGCACCATGAGTGATGTACCCTCGTCAGCCAACGACCCAATCTTTTGGCTTCATCACGCCTTCATTGACCGTATCTTCGAGAAATGGCTGCGAAAGTTCAAGTCGGTGTTTACTATAACGTTATATTTTTTTGTTGTTTCAATTATAACTAAACCGCTTTTCTTGTTGGACCGGTCCGGAAAAACGGACATGAAAAAAAAATGAGTGGACTGCTAGATGTGGAATCGATTAGCCAATGAACAGATTATGTTCGCAGGCGTGTACACGTTTTGGGGCTTACCTGACCGAGAAAATTAAACTATGATAACAACGTTAGAGTTTATAGTCATTTCTACCAAGTAAGTTTCTGCAGTCAAACGTAGCGTTGTTTACATGAAGATAGGATGTCAAAGCTCCAGTGGAAAACGGACACTCCACCAAACAGATTTCTTTGTAGCGAAATGGACCATTGTTTTGAGTATCGCCCATTTACAAGTTTTCACAGACAGTTAGGTCCAGGTTCCTCTGGACCTGAGCCGGACCTGCACTAGTCCTGAATTTTCTGTGCCGGTACCCACTTCTGCACAACATATTTGCTAATGCCAAAGTCACCGACTATCAAATAAGAACGTTGGCTCAGGTGTCCCAAGCCGACGAAGTCAAACATGATTTGATTGGTTTTTCAGACCACAATGTGTTTTACACGTATTTGTCAAATGCTAGGTATTAACTTCATAACTGATATTCGTGATATTTTAGGTAGAATATTCATTTTTTTCTAACATCCGAGAAGGCTCAATTTTGAAACAGGTTATTGACTTGATATTCAGTTCACTATTTTAAATGTACAGGCAATTTTTCCTTTGACGTTTTCAGACACGAGAGCTTTTTTTTACAGTAAGCTTATAGCACATTTATGTTAGAATATTGCACTTGGCATGTCATCGGCTTCCAAGGATGGGCATGAAGTAATTTGTCTTTTCGTTCCAACGCAGACCTGCTGTTTCTGAGTACCCGCTAGATGGCGCTCCACCAGGCCATAACAGGGATGAGTACATCGTGCCTCTCTTCCCACCCTACACACACGAGTCTGTCTTCAAAGCGTCAACTGACTTGGGCTACGACTTTGAAGGAGTAGATGCTGACGGTGAGCATATTATTCTGAGTTTAGTTTATATAGCATATAACAAGCTTTTGATTACCCACACGTGCATGGTACATGTATTTAACTGGCAATCATTTTTCAGTTCTATTTTTGAAACGTATTCACTGACAATGTTCATGCATATTTTGAATACAGAAGTGACACAAACCATTATTAGCAGTTACAGCATTCATTTAGCCGCCTTTTCAATATGTAAAACATTTTTTCCTCCAAAGGAACATCTGATGGGGATGAAGTGGGCAACACCGACCTGGGGGAGTGTAAAAATGGGTCGGAAGCAGTCAGCGTTGTTGCTAGCATTGCCACGCCCTTGGCGACCATCTCCGCCATCGCTGGAGCATTGATCATCATATTACTCACCAAGAACTAACAGTAACACTTTTGGCTGTTTGGCATGATGCATTGGCCTCTTTAATGCATGCTTGGCACTTGATTCAAACTTAGTAATTGAGTTTTACAGAGAAAAAGTAATGTGTGTGTGCGTTTACATTTTGTTTGGGACATGGTATAGTCTTGATCTTTTTTGTGGCAGATTTTGGGCCCCTAGCAGCTTGCTCTGGAACTGCTGTAGCATTTGGTAAAATCATAAGGATAACTGAAGACCCTTTGTGTGGCCATGAGTGCAATGATTCATGATAATCGATTTTAATTACTTTAATGATTGATGTAATGACATGTCGTAATTCAGCCTTGTGGCTGCTATGTTACTGTCAGTTTTGTTTTCGAAATAAACCAGTCATATCATATATGAGGCTTAGGAGTGAAATAGAACAATATCCAAATGCCTTACGGTGTTTGTATAAGCCCTGGGCCGATCAGCCCTGCGCATGCTATAGGAGGATGCTTTTATGCATGCTTACAGCCACCTTTGTTTCATAATCACCCCTACATGTACACACTCAGCTCAGCAACAAGCTACCATGGTAAATTTTAGTTAAATGTGTAACATTACACCTGTAAGGTTAGATGTTGGAATGTTTTAGGTTGTCTGTATGTATGTGTGTGTGTGTGGTGTGTGAATATGCATTTCGTGTAGGTTTTATGTGTTAGTAGAAAATTTCGGTAAGTACAATGTAAAACCATAGCATGTCATAGAAGTGCTTAATAAAGCAACACTGATCATAAAAAAACAACAACTTGTCCCTCTTGTTGATAAAGACCGCTTTAATACATATGAAACAAGTATACAGTAGAACATATGTATGTACATCATAAATAGGTATGGCTTCGGCACTGGAGATACGTATGACAACATAAGAACAAAAGAAATATCATCGTATCATAACAAGATGTCAGCTCCTTTGCATCATTAACTTGTAAACCAAACAATGAGAAGTTCACAAATACAACTGTAGTCTGCAATAGAGTCCATTCCAAGACACCATGCGGATGTTTGTTGCCATTGTTTAGAATTGATTTTAACGTTTTGTAATTATATGTCTAGGACATTTGATATTTCGGAAATATTTCTAACACTGTTTCAACTTTATAAATATTTCCCTGGTCCTGTAAAACTTTGGAAATATTCATGGTGTGGAATTGGATACTTCTAATGGTTTCTAAATAATGATAACAGCATTCTACCTTTATTTACCATTTTCTACCATTTTTTGTAAATGGTTCGGTGGGCTGGGAAGATAGCAATTCACACATCCTTGCAAAGTATGGTTGGGTGCCATGCAACAATGGCCCACCACAAAGGATCCACCAGTGCCCAGCAGTGAAATCTAAAAATATACAGATGCAACAATAGGGCTTACTTTTATGGGGGCAATAAACTAATTTTACCATTTGGCCAGGTTTACCATTTTTTGTGAAGATTTGTAAATGTGAAATAATCAGAGAGGTTTCACAATTATTCTAAATAAAGATATTTTTGTACAGTTACTTTCAAAATGTTTCTAAAATATTCAAAGAAATTCAAATAAATGGGTATTTTCTTAGTCAATTTTTTGAAAATAATTTAATTATTGTGGCTCAGATATTCCTTTATTCAAAATAATTCAGACTGATTATAAATATCGCCTAAAAACCCTCATGGTGTCTTGGAATGGACTCTAATTCATAAATACAATGTTGATGTTTGCGGGCCATAATGAAAAACATATTTTTGCAGCAAAAGGAAACTGTTGACAATATAGAGATGCTAGTTACATTGTTTTTGTCTTACTGGAACAATTTTCCTAAGAGCAAAAACTGCATTGGTGAATACAATATGACCATTATATGCAGAGAACTTGCTTGGAAGACTTTTGCTACAATTGAAATATATCCAGATATGTCGATAATATTCCTTTGCTTTCAGCTACAATGGTCGATAATTTGCCGTACATTTCCACAACTTTATCCAGTCTTAACCCATATTAAATATAGATAATTCAACCCGTACGTTTACTTTTCGCATTGATATTGTTCTGGCTTCTTCCTGCAAAACCATTGTACAAACCTCTACAGTTGCTAATGTCCTGGTTACCATAGCTTGCCTTTGAAAGTATCTTTCAACCTTATTGCTGAACAGAGACTTGAGAAGTAGTCTTTTAATGTGTATAGATACTGTACTCTTTCCATATAACCATCATTGCATTTGGAAGGTTTGGGTTCTATAATAAAGAGGTGTCTGAGGTATCTCTTCTGTCAAACATGGGTGAAAAACATTTAAGAGTCATTGCACGATAAAACCAGGCAGAGGCCGGAAGATGGGGGTCGGCCAAATCGGCTCATACTTTGTATGTGTGATAGGTATGTGGAACTATGAACAGCCATATAGTTAAAACCCTCCAGCTATTTTTCGTTGTGGAGATATGGGACCCCCCTCAGAGACCCTCGAAAATCCAACAATTTATGACTGAAAATTACCGAACTTGCGATGGCTACGCTAATAAATGTGATAACGATGAGAATATAATCTTTGTATTTTCATACAGCATGGACTCCCTAGTTTCACAGACCAAAAGTTGAAGATGAAACATTGAACTTGAGAGGGTGTACTTGGGGGTTACTAGAACCACTAAAAGCAGAATTTTCATCTCTGTGAATTTTAGTTCTTTTTAAGGCGGAATATTTTCTATACCCAGTGGGTCTGGTGAATGGTTTCAATGTTGTTGGACAGAGGAACATCAACTTATTAAAAAACAATCGTCATCTAATTGGGCCATACATAACGCGAGCCGTGAGAGGGGGGTCTGTATGGGGATTTTTCGGGTTTTGGTCTATATCAAATCATGTAATGATGTGTTGCTATGGGGATAAGTTATGGAGAATTTTGCATAGCTTTGTGAAAAACATGCACAACTGTCATTAAATGCAACAATAAGTTAGCAATAACAATTTGGGACTCTGCATGGGGGATAAAAGGTTACTTGAAAATGATTTTCACCTCCCATGCTTTACACATATATCGTTGCTTTTTCATTTGGACGAGTGCGTTACTTACTAAATAACTGTGTACATTTACCTTGAGGTAAATAATTTTAAAGGGCTGTGTATGGGGTTTATCAGAACTATAATACTGTAAATGCAGAAATGTTCGCGGTGGATTATTGTTCGCGGTTTTTGCGGTGACCATTTTACCGCGAACTTAAACAACCGCGAACATTTTTCTATTATGGTATTAGACTGCAGTCTATGGTATTACCGCGAAATTAAATCCCCTCGAACTTAAATGCATTTACAGTATACAGGTCACATGGGTGCAGTGCTACCTCATGTTGACAATTCATTTAAAAAGATCATAACAAACTTTTAAGTTTGTTATGATTCTTATCTATGACATTGTCTGTGCACATTTCCTGTCAGATTAGGATTAGCACAGGTATACTGCCAGTGTGATGGCCCAGTATTGAATAATTGTCTTGCACTCGTTAGTTTTTGGGTTCGATCCTTGTCTGTGTCATACCAAAGACATTAAAAATGGGAAAAACGTTAAAAGATGTAATCATTAGATGTGTACTATTACTTTGGCGATATTTAATTGAAACCACTTTTTTATGCCTTAGAGTAAATCCTTTTATCTTAGGTTAGGAACTCATGGGTTGTCAGCAAAGCATTCCACTCGTTTGATAAATTGCAAAAAGTAATGTCAACCCTTCCACACTCCCCCTGTCTGGGACTGTGCAGTGTATGTTGTTCTTTGGTCTGGGTTAGCAGACATTGGGGTCATGCTAAAGATAAGGATCTGACAAGCTCTTTGGCTGCCATGTGGTTTCTTTAGGGGATTCTGAGCACAGCTACATGATTAAACACAACTCTGATCTAACTCTGATAAATGTGTCAGATGGAAAGAATATTTGTTTTGCCCAATTTGCATTGAATTTTTGGACGTATACATTTCTTAATTTCTACCGGTTAAAATGATGTCCGAAGATTACCCCCTACTTGCAAACATGGCAATACCCCAAAGATACCCTTCAACAGGGTGTGGGCCATGCACTGAAGCTTGAAAATAGTGTAGCTGTCCTCTAGGTAAGTTTCTTAGATTTTTGTCATCTTAATTTTGAACGTTTTCTGTGTGATGATCAGAGTAGCTTAAAAGGAATCAAGGTGCTATTAGAACTGTGACATTTCAAAATGGCCTTACAGATCTTGCATCCCATTGAAAACTTGTATTTTAACCATTGGTGCCCTGTTAACAGCTTACATGCATAAAAACTTATTCTATTCTTTTCTATTCTAAAAGTATGCGGTTCTATGTTCTTGCAGCCAACATGAGTTGTTCATTTGGAAGCCCAGATTCAGAGTGTGGTTTGTCACGTTACTTAACCCTGAAGACATATCGGTCATACCACTGTCTGCTTGTAACAAGGATGTAACAAATTACCTAGCTACATTAGGTCTCAGTGGACGTGGCCACGGTCAGACAGACCTGAGCGAGCAGGACCTCATTCTGAATAGATCAGGGCGATTTGGGTTGTCTGAGGAAGAAAAGAACAACTTGACAGTATGCCCAAAGCATCGGTATGACCTGACAACACGCTGGACCGGAGGCAGGAGAAACACATGTGCTCACCCTGAACACGTAGGCAGGAAAACTGCCCTGAAAGAACCAAGGCGTGTGCCAATGTTTCTGTCTACACAGATGTACAGGACATACAACACAGTAGTGCCAGTTGGCTCTGCCATGTGCAATCCATGCAGGAAGCGAGCAGTTAAGGATGCAGAAAGGGACGTGGAAAGACCCACTGGTTCCCAGGATCTTTCGTCCGATCAGCCTGGACCAAGCTCATATCCGCAAAGTACCATGGGACCACCGTCACAACCAGTAGGGACTGCTGCATCTACTTCAACTGCTTCAAAGGCCACCTCCCAAGTAAGCTCCAGCGAGTCGTCATCAGTCATATCGGAGACTCCTATCGTTGAAACGACGTTTGAGTCACAGAGCAGCTCAACAAGCGAAGGAGAAGCGAACATTAGCACTTGGGTCGATGAACAACATCAACAAGAGCAGAACAGGGAAGCCCTGAACAAAGCTGTAGATCAAATCACCGAGGGGAGAATCAGTCCTCTGCGATCCAGTCTTAACACTCCATGGGAAGAAGTAACTGAAAGACAGCGAAACTACTATCTGAAGAAAACAAGAGAAGTTATGTCAGCGACAATGAGCGTCATTGCTCCAGGCCAAGAATCAGATCTGTGGCGGAGTCTTGTTCAAGCACCGCCGCTATATGAAGAACCTCCTGCAAAAAAGAAGATGTGGGACCAGCAAATGGTGCAAACCTTGGTGAAGGCCTACCAAGAAGCAGACACGTGGCAGACAAGGCAGCAAATCCTATCGCTGTTTGCTGACGATTATACTAAGGACGAGCTTCAAGAACTCATACCTGGACTTTCCAAGTGGCGCATCGATCAGGCTAGGGCGCATGCAAGTGAGTCAGGCCCAGGAAAACCTGTCCAGCAACAACCCATATACCGGACCAGACTGAACCCGGTGAAGACTGACCATTTTCTGGCTTTTCTCACGCAGCCCCACCTCCTGCAGGATGTTGCATATGGAACTAAAACCATGAAGCTGGACTCGGGGGAAGTGATAACAATACCTGCCGCTATCCGCACAATCATCCCTTCCCGAATCATCCAACAGTACTCACAATACTGCACCAGCGCCAACTTCCAACCTCTGCCGGACAGAACCCTTTTCAAGATTATAGAGGTATGTGCTGCACGGCAGCAGAAGTCCTTGCAGGGTCTGGATTACATCTCTACTGAGGGAGCCGAGGCATTTGATGCAATGTGCAGTGTTGTAGATTCCCTTGTCCAGAATGGCGCGTCTGCAGACTGGGCAAAGACTGTCACGCACAAGCTAAAGGAAGGAAAGCGCTACTTCAAAACGGACTACAAGACGCATGTAAAGCTGGAGGACAGATGTGGTGACCACTGCATTGCATTTGCCCTGAGTGAAAAGGGCAAGGAAACATTGTCAGTGAGATGCAACCACAGCCATGAGATCGCATGTGAACGATGTAGTGAGATAGACAGTAGTGTTCTTGAAGTGCAAAAGATGATTGAGGAAGAAGGCCTCCTCACAGAGGAACACAAGAGTCGACTATGTTTTACCTTTGAGCAGTCATCTTCCGCCATTTACAGCTGGAAGTCCCATTTACTGCGAGCAGTTAACCAGGATCTTGCCAAACAATCTGCTTTGCAGCAGCTGGATACAAAGTCGGCTCTGATAGTTATGGACTGGGCAATGAAGTTCCTGCCATTGAAGTACAGGGAGCAGATGACAGACTTCTTTGGAAAGCGTGGAAGGAGCTGGCATGTGTCGGCAGTAATCACGAAGGGAGACGAAGGCAAGTATGACGTCGAGTGCTTTGTCCACATTTTCAACAACTGCCGACAGGACTGGTCAGCTGTCTGTGCTATTCTGCAAAGTGTGCTTCAGACCATCAAGTCCGAGAATCCTTCGCTGACAAATGTGTTTTTGAGATCGGACAATGCAGGGTGTTATCACTGTGCTCCGCTGATCTTGTCTCTGCCAGCGATCGGTAAGAAAACTGGCATCTCAGTTCTGCGCTTCGACTTCTCAGACCCTCAGGCAGGCAAGCACATTTGCGACCGCAAGATAGCATCCATGAAGACTCACATAAGAAGGTATGTCAATGAAAAACATGATGTCTTAACAGCTGAACACATGAAAGAAGCGCTGGAGTCCCATGGAGGCGTCAAGGGCTGTAGAATTGCTGTGGCGCAAACAGATGAGGCGAACAAAGAGCAAGCAAGACAAAAATGGGAGGGTGTCAAATCATGGAACAATTTCATGTTTGAAACTGATGAAGACATACGAGTCTGGAAAGCCTTTGGTGTTGGGGTCGGAGAAGTGGTTACCTTTGCAACAGTGCCACAGACACATGACCTTCCAACCCTGACAATCACAGCACCGTTTGGTCCCCCACAGTCACACACGAGCCACATAACAACATCAGCAGGTGGGACAAAGTCAGCGTTGTTCTGCTGCCCTGAGCCAGGATGTGTGGCAGCCTTCAGCTCAGCGAACAAGCTAGAAGACCACATGGATCGATGTTGGAGAACACTGTAAAGAACTGGAGCGAGAGTCTACATATGACAAAATACGCAAGCAGTGGGCTCAAGCAGTGACTGGAATAGCTCATGGCCCTGGCCTAGCCTCACAGTCACTTGGAGAAGGATCCGGAGTTGGCGTCGGGGGATCCGCCCGAGTTGTCAATGAAGGCTGGGCAATCCGGACTGTGAAAGGCGGCCAACGGATGTCAGACAAGATGAAGACCTACCTAACTGACATTTTCAATCAGGGGGCGAAGTCTGGACAGAAAGCTGATGCTGTGCAAGTGGCCCATGAGATGCAGCACGTTAGGGGAGCTGATGGGAAGCTGTTGTTCCAGCCCAGCGAGTGGCGCACAGCCAAGCAGATTACAAGCTATTTTGCAAGACTTTCAGCAGCACAAAGACAGAAAGAAAGCACAGAATCAGAGAACACTGACATGGAAGCGATAGATGAGGAAAGCGAGTGGCAAGAGCTGCGAAAGACAGTGTATACTAGCATTGACTACAGCCATCCTGTCATGTTTGAAGATATTAACTTGTGCGAACTGGCTAAAACCAAAGGTCTCAAATCGCTAAAGCTAAAGCAACTAAAGTGCATATCAGATCATTTCCATCTACCCATTACAGGTTCCATGGCGAGGAAATTCTCTTTCATACAGGCATTAGAGACCATCCTATCCACATGCACATGTGCAAGTTGATTTGTTTTTAATTTGACAGCATAATGACAGCATCAAGGTTTGTAGCATAACTTTTACAACCTTTAACAACATGTCAAGTTCAAGGCCTGGCCAGAATCTGTCACCAATTACAATTTAAAATTTACTTCAGATCCAGCTTATTGTACCAGTCCAACAAAACTGAACTTGTGCATTTGTGAAAATGCGTTTCAACAGTGTGTTGGTGTATTTTTCAGATAGTGCGCTCCATTGTAATATGGTTATACATGTATATGTTTGTTGTTTGTTTGTGTCTATATTTAGAGGCTTGTAGGTTTGTCATAAACTTAATGTTTATGGTCTGTCCTTATGGTGATAAATGAATGAACAGTCATAGCAAATCATTGGTATACTACAGTTTGTCCTTAGTAGTATACCTGTACGTAAGGGGTAAAGCTAAAGTACATGTACAAATGACTTATGTACATGTATTCTTTTCAAAATAGCCTTATAATTGACCTTTGTTATGGTATTATTTCTAGAATTTTCAATATGTATGAAGTAGTTCTGCATCCATGTGCCCTGTGTATTAAACAGTTTTGCATTCTTGGAGTACTGGTAATCCCCATGTACAGCCTTTTTTCATTGTGTAGGACATATAAGTTATAAGCATTGATTTGGCAAGGCACCTACTTAATGACATTAGAAAGCAAAAATGAAAATGTGTAAAATCAGCATAATTCCTAAGTCAAGTAACCTTATGTCCCCCATGCAGAGCCCCAAATTTATATTGCTAAATTATTGTAGCATTTTATGATAGTTATGTATGGTTTCCAAACACTTACACAACAATTTTCCATAACTTATCCCCATAGCAACACATCATTACATGATTTGATATAGACCAAAACCCGAAAAATCCCCATACAGACCCCCCTCTCACGGCTCGCGTTATGTATGGCCCAATTAGATGACGATTGTTTTTTAATAAGTTGATGTTCCTCTGTCCAACAACATTGAAACCATTCACCAGACCCACTGGGTATAGAAAATATTCCGCCTTAAAAAGAACTAAAATTCACAGAGATGAAAATTCTGCTTTTAGTGGTTCTAGTAACCCCCAAGTACACCCTCTCAAGTTCAATGTTTCATCTTCAACTTTTGGTCTGTGAAACTAGGGAGTCCATGCTGTATGAAAATACAAAGATTATATTCTCATCGTTATCACATTTATTAGCGTAGCCATCGCAAGTTCGGTAATTTTCAGTCATAAATTGTTGGATTTTCGAGGGTCTCTGAGGGGGGTCCCATATCTCCACAACGAAAAATAGCTGGAGGGTTTTAACTATATGGCTGTTCATAGTTCCACATACCTATCACACATACAAAGTATGAGCCGATTTGGCCGACCCCCATCTTCCGGCCCCTGCCTGGTTTTGCCTGGTTTTCTCGTGCAATGACTCTTAATTCATGAAATTTATTTTATCACAGACTTAATCCTTTCACGACATGAAAGACACCATGAGTACATGTATGTACAATGTGACAACTTTTGTGTTCACCAGGGTTACTTCACTTGTCACTTGATAGATACATGTACATGCCCAATGTACATTATTCCATGTTATGTACATTTTCTTGCTCATGTTGGACGAGAAACAATTTCTCTCAGAAAAAAAAAAAATCTTCCGTTTGAAGCACAGATTATCACCATATGTAGAAATAAAGTCCAGTGCTCAACAGTCAATGTGGTGGTGCACTTGTACACCAAGGGGCAGGGTTTAGAGTTTTGAAAAAAAGTTACTAAATTTTTTAAACTTCCACTGACCTTTAAAAACCTGCCATGTACTCAATAGTTGACAATAGTTCCTAGACAGGTACTTTTTCTCGGAATCTTATAAAACTCAGCTTTTTAAGCAACGTTTTTAGCACAACAATGGCTTATAGAACTTTCCTAATTGCATAAACACTACGAGTTGTTATAGTATACAGTATGATACAGCAGCACACTGCTGCGTGATGTGTCAGGAAGGTTCTGTGGTGGCAGGGGGGAGGGGAGGGGGGTGAGAAGAAGTGTAGCTGATGTTTGGATTCAACCTCAACGTGCTGAGGGGGTCTGATACGTAACCTGGAAAAGAAACAAAAAATAAGTCAACATCACATTGCAGGGTTGAACAAGTTTTCTAAAATCCACTTGTCCTATCGGGCAAGCACATAAAAAATGTACTTGCCCGAACCAATTTTTCACTTGCCCAAAATTCAAATGTCACTGTTACTAGTATATGCTTTTTCACTTCCAGCAATGGAATTCTCTATAGACAATTGCTTGATGTCATGACTGTAAAAAGTAACAAGTATATCAAAATTGCACTAAAATCAATGGAAAAATCTTACTTGCCCGATCGGACAAGTGGGGTAGGACATGCACTTGCCCGAACAGCACTTTCACTTGCCCTGGACAATAGGGCTAGTGGACTTGTTTATCCCTGCATTGTAACACATCCTAATTGCATTTTTACAGCAAATTAGAAAATTGAATGTTGACAAAAATTTCAAGAAAAATCTTACCATTTTTGTTTGGGCTGGGAAAGGTGGGCAGAACTTTTCTGATATCCTCCATGGTCAGTCCCTGTGGTTTGCTGAAGGGATAAAATGGAAAACAATACACAAAAAGAAGACAACTAGAAAGACAATATTTTTTCCAAAATGCAGAATGTTTTCCCTCTCGCCATTACGCTCGTCCCAAAGTAGTGCGTGCGAGTGAAAAAGAAAGAATTGGAGCTATGAATGGGGGTATTTGAGTAGCCTGACATAACAGCCAGTCCAGGTAGATATCGCTGGCCAGGCCTGGTGCACAGCCCGGCCTTTCCTGTAAACCCTTTCAGCCGCGAGGAAGAAAGAAAAAGAACACACTGGCAAAAACAATTTGATTTCTCCTTTGGGAAAACATAACTATGACTTCAAATAGTTGATAGGGCACACACATAACTGTAAAAGTTAAGGGAAGCTGTCAAAGTTGTCTCCAAGAGAGGGTCTGTATAAACTTGCGCCTTACCCAATCCCAGCACCGGCGGACTCCCACTGTTTCCTCAGGGCGTTGACATGGCCGGGCGTCGGGACTGTCCCGTTTTCCGCTGACGTGGCGGGGATGGGTGCCCCACTGGAAAATGTCACTGTTGTACCGCTGATGGCAGCTGTCGCACTCTGGAAAAATGACAATAGATTTTTAAAAATTGAGGCTACATGGCAGCACTTTATTAAGATACCTTTTTCAACATTAGCAACTTTTTTTTACTGAAATTACCAGTAGATCTACTTCAAAATAGATATTTGCAAACAGGTATTACAAAAATTTCTTAATCTTTCATACAACATTCTATCAACCCTCTTCCTGCTGCATAAACAGTACTGGCAAGAAGATGACCTTAACAGTAAAAGTTCTCTATTCTAAGGCCTACCTCGACTGACTCTTTGCACTCCTGTAATTTCTTCACAATCTGCTTGAACTCTGGTCGCTCCTGAGGAATGAAGAAGATATACTGACGTCACTGACAAGTGCTCACACACACAAACATACACATGTACAGACATACAAATGTATGTCTGCACACTTGTACCGGTAACTTGTAACACTTATACCAGTAGACTGTAGATACACATCAGTAATTTACTGTCTATTTGAATTTTTGTGCTTAATCCCCATTCATAACCCTTCCATGTAATATCAGTCAACCTCCCACTTACATGTACCTAAAAGCTTTAACCAACCAACCCACCAACCAAACATAACCCAAAGTGTCAGTAACCCTGTTGTACCTCAGGTGTGGGGTGCCAGCCTATCTGTAGGAGGTAGGTGATCTGTTTGGGGAAGGTGATGGCGATGGGAGGGCGGGTGTTCCTGTACGCCATGTCTGCTGCGGCTGCAGCTGGGGTGGGGAATGGGAACAAACTTTGATTTAGTTATGAATTGTTTGAATACAATTCAATCTCTACAACTGGCTATAAATAGGTATTCACTTCCGGATGTTTTGAGTGACATCCATCACGGCACTACCAGAATTTGAATATTGTTTACCTGGATGTCTGACCCTCACAAACGTTTGATTTAAATGATTGTACATATCTAATGCTGTTTCTCTACTAGGGCCACATGAAAGGCATTCAAAATTCATTACAAAATTCAATGTAAATTCTATAATAACATAGTACAACTGTAAAAAAAACAACTTGTTTAACAACTTTTGACACATTAAAATCCCGCAAGCAAAGTCCTACATTATCAGTACTTCAAACATCATTCCTTGAAATTTTACAGGGCCCCTGAACATTCTTGCCAAAGTTGGCAATCTGCATGACATGTACAATTGTGCATGCTTGCAGTTACTGAGACTAAATCATGCATTGTATTTACCTAGAATAAATCCTCCAGTGTTTTTAGTCTTAACTTCGAATCAGCAAAGACATACATTCTATTTCTTATTATGTACAATGTGCAACAGTCTCACAGAGGCAATTGTTTATGGAAAATTAAGATGAAGAGAGTAACTTGAAGATGTCAAGGCCCTTACCTGGCTTAAGGTGTGCGAAGGGCAGCTCTCCTGCTAGGAGTTCCCACAAGACTAAGGAGTAGCTGAAGACGTCTGCTTTGATGCTGTACTTGGTGCATTGGGTAAATACTTCAGGTGCCATCCACCTTAGGTTCTGCACGAGACAGAAAGACATGATGTGATGTTATATATATATATTTTTTTTTTCTAAATCAGGTTCGTAGGGCCTGATGTTACCATCATGGTGATGAAGAGCGGCCCAAGGCGATAACTGTAGCAGCATCTCTTCTCCCTAAGTCAGAGACATCAAGCTTAAGCAAGCTTGACTTCACTGACTCAATAGGCGAAGCAGGGGTTACGAGGCTGCTCGGGAAATTCCCTACCCCATTTTCGCCGGAATGGTTTGATCCGCCACATCGCACCATCGCACATGTGGCGGGTTCTTTTACGTGCCCGGGGTGTGGCTCTCCCCAAACACGGGACCTCCATTTAACGTCCTATCCGAGGGACGACTCATTTTCACTTGAGTAAAGTGAGGAAAGTCGTGTAAAGTGCCTTTCCCAAGGGCACAAGACCGGCAACACGGCAGTCGGATTCGAACCGGCGACCTCTCGGTCACGGGCCGAATACACTACCACTGTGCTACTTGAAGTTTTGAATCATATCCTGGTTAGATGATGAAAAATATAAGCTGTATGTTCAGTCAAACTTGTACAAATTATAATCATCAGAAGAGAACCATAAAAGGGCATGTTTTGAAAGATGTACTGTTCAACTTTGATTGAGTCATGAGTCATGATGTTATTATTCAAAATTTTGATTTGTCTGACTGACACCCTTGCGATGAATATTACATGCTAATAGTAACTGCACTTCATATATGCATCTGTAACATGACCATACATGTAATAAGTGTGTGTAAACGTATTTTAAAAAATGGAGAGAGCGGGAAAAGGTGATATTGAGATTACTGCATTTTGCAGGAATAAGAGAACCAAGCCACTATGACATGTTGAACCCATTTCCTATAAGTGAGTGTAAGCACTGCAAATGCGATTTTGGTTTAATTTCCTTTCCTTTCACAAAGTAATGAAAAATTCCTTACCCCAGGTTGTTTTGTCATATTTTCATCGTCCTGAGACTTCAAAAATCTTGACTCTGAGAAAAAAAGAAAGACTGTTTCATGAGTACTGTGTGTAATGTTAGTTCACCTTTATCCACAGGGTAACCTACATGTATATCTCTTGTACCTAAAAATACAGTATTTATGGATATCAAGTCCACTGGCAGAGGTTTTAAAATGCAATATTTCTTGTATATAAGTCTTGCAATTTGAAACCACCGTCCAATGAATTGATATCCCTAAATGCTGTTTTTTACATAACGGATATACAATGTACATTATGTAGGTTACCGAGTGGATAAAGGTGAACTCGCATTACCAAGAAACAATAGGAATATTTTCACATAGAAAATATAACATAGTAACATAAAGCATTGAGAAGATGACTGTATGATAAAAGAGAAAAACTTACCACCAAAGTCTGCAACAACAGAATGTCCGGATTCATGCAACAATATATTGTGGCTGCAAAGCAAAACATACACATCACTCATGTTAGAAACTGTGTATTACAAAGTAAAGTTGCTAAGACATATACAGGGCTCTAAATTCATTTTTGGGATTAGGTGCACTAGTGCACCCAGCTAAAAAAATTGGGTGCGCCAAAACATTCTTGGGTGCACCACTTAAATTTAAGTAAAAACCTAATGATAAAACTTAGTTACAAGCTTCAAATTTTTGAACAAGTACCATGACAGACATTTTTATTATCTTTCTAACACTTAGATGTCAAGAATATTACGTATACTAGTATACTTCGATATCTTTTCATACATAAACGTAAGAAAATATTTGGGTGCACCCTGTGCACCCACAGAAAATAATTGGGTGCACAGTTCCAATTTTGGGCGCACCTGGGTGCACATGCACCCAGTATTTCGAGCCCTGCATATACCACACAATATTACAGGATATATCAGTCATTGGTAACTTGCAATGGTTTTAAATACAATATGACCAATATCAATTATACTGATATGAGAAGATACACAATGCTGAACGATACAATATAAAGTGATGTGTGAAAGCTTGGAGGATCTTGTGCTTGAAGGTACCATTACTACAACGATGTCCTTAATTCTCCGTTCACAACATGATTGCACAGACTCACCTGTTTAGATCTCTATGTATGATAGGTTGTTTCAGGTTGTGGAGATACTCCATTCCCTTGGCTACATCTAATGCTACTGTAATCTTGGACTGGAGGTCGATCACTCTGTAAAAATAAAAAAATTCTTTTAATAACACTTTCAAAAAGTATTTCTCATAAGTACTGTTTGGCTAGACCATTTTGGCGATAACATTAGAAACAGATATTGTTGGCCCAGCATATCTTTGGTGCAATGTATATGATATGTAGTATTCTGTCTTGTGATACTATTCTGCACATGAACCTGTATCTGACATATACCAGTATACTGTATCTGATATCTGACAGTATAAACTAATTGCGATCTGACAAGTGTGGTGAAATTGTCTTTCTTAGGAAAAATCACTGGTTAGGGCCAAAGCAATCAATGCTCTGAGCATTTCCGTCCATGTACTAACTACATTATACATGTCTTGTAATTTCAAATTTGTTGCATGCATTATTTCTGTGACAACCTGCTATACTTCAAGTTCAACGACATAGGATCATGGTTGTACTACCTAGGGTCCCTGTCCTGGTAGCTGAAAGGCAAGTAGGCAAGCAGGGAAGTTATTGCATTCCAGGAAACATGCAAATCCATTGCCAAATAAGGGCTTGATGTCCAAATATAGAATAATACTGTAACAATTTGATCCCAACATGCAACAGACTCTTTAACATAGAGAGTGTACAACATGTAAATTTCTCTTTTTTTTGTCTTGATCTAGTCTTTCATCAAGAAATCTGTAGGACAACAAGAAAGGGTACCAGAAGGGAAACTAATGATTAACAGTTAATGACCAAATAAAGTTTACATAAAATTGAACAAGAGACATGTAGTGAAGTAGAAATAAAATGAAAGTTGTTTACCAAATGTATGATTTCCAACTGATTCAATACGTGTCTGAGTTTACAGTTTACATTAAACTTGTGACAGTGAAGCAGAAATAATATCGAAATATTTTGCAAAATGTATAACTTCCAACTGATTCCAGCATAACGCATAAAACCGAACTTTGCAAACATAGGTGTGTGTTTCTCATTGCATGTACTTAATGTGTACATCTATGTCTACATGTACAGTCCTGATTTTTCTGTTCCTACTAAAAACTGTACCTGACCTTTGACCTTGTTTCCTACCTTTTCTGCTCATGAAGCAGGCTGAACAAAGACCCCCCTGAGACGTACTCTGTTACTATGGCAAATTGCTGAAAGACACAATGCACACAGTCAGTATCCAATGCTACATGTGGGCACCCATCACAACTGTAACACAAGGTTTCCTGTAACAATACATGTACAACTTGAATGTGCTGCTGTCTACTTTACAACTGATGAGAAAGCATGAAGCCAACATGAAATGCGTTATCACACTCTTGTCTTAGGGCACAAAATGATGGCTTCCCTGTTTTGAATAATTTTAATGATACTTCAGTCAAACCTATCCTAAGCAACCACTCAAGGGACTGAGCGAAAATGGTTCTAAGGATAGGTGGTTGCTCGGGTGATTTTTGTTAGAAGGAGAAGAAAAAAACTAGACAAGAGAAACAGTGTTTTCTATAATTCATTTTTGGGGTAACTTTTCAGTGTTACCAAGACGTAACATACCCAGATTGCTTGGCCAGGCGGTTGCTTCGCTAGGTTTGTCTTTCTAACAAAGCATTATAATTGCCATACCATGATGTATATCTAAACATTGCTAGCCAGTGTTTCAAGGCTTGAGAGAGACTCACGCTTGGGTCCTCAAGACAGGCTCCCACAAACTTGATGACGTAGTCACTGTTGAGTTTACATAGGATGGAAACTTCCCTGCAGAACATGTCCACATCGGACTTGGCACAGAACGCATTTGCACGATATCTGAAAAAAAATCAGGAGAAAAAAAAACAGTCAACCAAAAATACACCCCTTCATGAAAGACTCTAAGTTTAACACAAAATAAGATGTGATACTATAGACAAACAAGTCGAAACATCTTCTTAAGCAAGACACATCAATACTAATACACCATGTAACAAATCTTAAAGTACTACTAGTACATGTATGTTATATTTCTGGAAACTGAGCTACAGCAACTATACTTGAAGTTGTAACTTAAAGCTGTTTTTTTCATTATAACATTGCAGGTGTGTTTTAAAGATGCTGCAGTATTTCTCTGACTTATATCATATCTCAAGCAAAAAAAAAAGATTGAATCCAACAGCATCTAGTAGATTTGTTCCTCAGCTAACCGACATCTATCGCACTGCAGTCATCACTCAGTAAGTCGAATCCACCAGCCACACAGCATACATAGCAACATTGTATACAGTAGTAGATACATGTACCATTCCTACCTTTTTACAGCAACGGTTGTCCCCTTGCACTTCCCTTTGTAAACCTTCCCAAAAGACCCTGTGGAGAGTGTTTTCATAAATTTTTAAATGACAGAATACCATTTCATCTAGGCAAGGAATTTGTCTTCTGAAAATCTCTTTTTAATGAGTTCAAGCATCAACAAAAAGTACATTAAATTTTATTTTACTTAAATGTGATGGAGAAAAATCATTCATCAATTCATACTTCAAGCAAATACATGTAGTGCTTCATGCACAAGCAAAAATTAGCAATGCACAATTGATACCAGGGTCATAACACAGTACAGTACAGGCCGAGAAATATGCATCACTTTAATTACGCAATCTTCAAAGTGCGTTCTGTGAAATTTTGCAAGGCATTCTGCAAAATTACACTAAGTCTTGTACTTACCACTGCCTATTGTTTCCTGAAACTCTATATCCCCTATCTGAAGGTGGAACTTCTGAGGTAAGGTTGACCTGAGATGAAGTACATCAATTTTCTCTGCAAACAAATCAAAAACACACAAAAACATTCAATCATTATACATACACTCTGCAATGGTCAAGTGAATGAAGGAATAATCTTTATTGCTCGACAGTTGTGCACAGTACAATACATGGTGTCAATGACAAAGCAATAAATACAATTAATACTACTGGTAGTCTATTCTAAGGTCTTCAGGAATATGGACATGAATGGCATTATATGTACTATACATGCATTATGACATGCAATAGCAATTCATATACAATGCACAAGTATACTGTAGTACTTTTACTCGTCACTAGTTACTGAACAGTACAAAAACGTTTCTCAGAAAGTACATAATTTAAAACTATTGAGAAACCCAATGTTGGTCTAACTTCTAAATATACACTTTTCCCCATTCTAGCCTTGGTTGTTCTTAATTTCTACAATTACTGTTATTCCTGATTTTTTCAATGTACTGTTATGTTCACGGTTTTCACGGTGACGACTGTAACGTGAACTTATCATTACTGATAACAAATAATTCACAGACTTTTTTAATGTGCACTTGCCGTGACAGTGAACATTCAGTTCCGAGAACAAGTTAAATTTTCTCAAACCGTGAAAGTTTGGTACCGAGAAGACAAAGTGAATTACAGTACAATGTACTTAATATTCAGAAGTGAAGGATTATGTAATATGACATGTGCCTCACCTTTAGTAAGACTGCGTAATTTTCCCAGAGGTGACGGTACCGATACGTAGGACCCATCTGTGGAACAAACAAAATGTCATTGACAACAGATCTAATAGAGAAGTACACTGTAATTATAAAAATCTTAGCCAACAAAAGTATCTGAAGTTAGCTGACCCTGATGAAGAGGTCAATAACCCCTGCCCAAGAGATTGTGAAAACACATGCTAGCAACAGAGTCAGTGTATTGAAAGTCATTGGCTTGCTTAGTTTTTCTAAAATTTTAAGCATCAAATAAATGCAACATTCAGTATCAAACTTGTTTTTAGCATCATGTTTATCTGACATAATATTTCTCACACAAAAATCCTGAAAGTGAAAGACTTACAAGGAGGAAAAGTAACCCAGAATTAACTTAAACATACTTAGAAATTCACAACTTATTCATGTATAAAACCCCTGTAACAACATGTGAAATAAGATCTCTATTTGACTTCATACTTCATTGCACAACCAACATTTGTTTTTCTTCCACACACTGGCTGAATTGTCTACCCTAACTGTACATATTCATGTTTTTCTGCACATGTTATTACCAACACGTAGCAGCACCTTGATTGGTCTGGGTAGGCAACAACAATACAGTTATTGTTTCAAGACTCTGTTGTGATTTCTTCCTTTCGATAATAATATCAATTGGAAAAATCTTGAGACACAATAACATGAACCAGTTTGGTGGCCCAAAGAAATTTCGAGAAAGGCTCGCTTTTGTTCAGAGCTGAGACGACATTTCAGCAGAGAGGCCTTTTGTGTGCAGGTAAGTTACTTGTATTGTGCAAAGTTCATTTATACTTTGCAGGTGTTAAGGATTTGTAATATGATTTCTGTAACGATTCCATACAGAGTGCTGGAATTCCTTTTTTTCTGGAAGCCTTTCTTTCTACAGCTGTGTCATACTTCCAGCCATTTTGATAACTTCATTTTTGTAAACTGAAAAGTACAACATATTTTGTAGATTATGAAAAGGTATTTGACGATCCAACAAAGATATGCTTAGGAAAATCACAGAAACCAAATTTCAATGACTAATTTTTTCAGCTTATAGTAAGATTGGCAGTTCAACAGAATGATCTGTGGAGACTTTTTCAGAATAAATTAATGTAGAAATTCAAAATTGTCTTTCATACAACCTGCAATGAACTCACTGCATACTGTATGTCTTGTACTATAGTGACAGATCCAAGATGTCTCCCAAAGTGCGGATCCTGACACTGCTGCTGTTTGTGCCCTGGGTCTATGGCACTAACCTAGACTCCTACCCACGCCCTAACACCTCCTACGTCGCCATCCCGACCAAGATCCCCAACGGCACCCAGATTCTGGAGCTCTCCGACCACAACATTGCCACTCTCACCACTGGTCAGTGCTGATGATAATTTTGTCATTCCAACCATGAACAACAACATATTTTCCAAACCATCCATTTAACATAAGATGCAATACAACTACATTTTGTTGAATATTTTTTTCACACTTTAACTCTTTAACTTACGTTACACCTGTAACATTAGTTTGCCTTTATCCTCAGGGTAACCTACATGTATATCCATTATTCTTGTACATCCCTAAATACTGTTTTGACAAAACCGTATTTAGGGATATCAAGTCGATGGACAGTGGTTGCAAAAGTTTCAAAATAATGCAGTTTAAAACCACCATCCATCGGCTTGATATATATAAATACCGTTTGAAAAAAAATGGATGTAGTTTACCCTATGGATAAAAAGGTGAAGTAGTCTTATTGCTTATGAAAAAGATATTGATATGCTAAAAATCTTATTACTTATTGTCTTATAAGAATCTTGGTTGCAATTTAACTTTGTCTTGGTTGCAAATTAACACATACATACATAAAAGGACAAACCAGTGATGGTCATGGGAAAGTCAATTTAGAACAGTAAAATTTCAAAACATCATTCGAATAAGATAAAATATCTTGTGTTTTAACTTAAAACTTTCCTACAACAGACAGTGACAAGGGGGAAATTCTCAAGCTGTAACTACATGTATAGCCCTCAAAAATAAACAACTTTAACACAGATCATGGAAACAAAAAACAAGTTGAAATCATTTTTTCCAGGAGGTTTCTCCACCCTGAGGGAACTGCTGAAGCTGGTGATGCAGAGGAACATCATCTCTACCATAGAGAAGGATGCCTTCAAGGGACTGGACAAGCTACAGGCACTGGACCTCTCCTTCAACAAACTCTCCTCCATCGAGCTCTACCACTTTGACAACCTTCCTATGCTCAAGTATCTCAACCTCAAGGTAATGTGAAGAGAATTACTTTTACAAGAAATCAACTACAGTACTCTATCATTAACAACTACATATTGATTGTATAGTGTTGGTGCAATATGTTGCTATGTCTTAAAAACAGTTGTTTACTTCAGTCCTAGGCTTATGAATAGTACATGTAAGTACATTTAATTTGATATTCATTGTCTGCTCAGAGCATGCAAAGCACATGTTAATCATGTTGGTCTACTGTTTTGAAGATTGACTTCATACATTTATGTCGCATATGTTTTTGCTGGTGTGCCTTTTCTTTCTTCTTCTGCCTGTGGCCAATCAGAGCTTAGGATAAATATTAGCTCAGCATGTTATTGTGAATAAGAGAAATTTTGTTCAGGACACTCGCACACAATATCATAGGGCCACTTATACTAATGGTACAGTGTTGTATGCAAGTAGCTTGACAAAAGGCTACAGAGAAAACATCACTTTGTCAAAATTGTTGCCTTTCTAGCATAAAACAATATTATACATCACCTAGACTATGCTGTCCTTCTAAAATTTCCAAAGGACTTTTTATTTTTTTTCTGAGGTTCACAATTGAGTAGTGTGTTAATAATCTAATACAACTGTATAAACATTAATTCAAATTTGTTATGTCTATATGTATTAAGACTATTGACCAAAGCTCATTTCCCACAGACCAACGCCATCCAGTCTATCACCCCCGGCTCCCTGGCACCCCTCCAGAACCTACAAAACCTCATCCTCCAGGGCAACCAGCTCACAGATGCACCCTGGGAAGAGCTGCGCGGTCTCCCCAAACTCCTCACCATCGACCTGAACAGCAACAACCTCCAGACCGTTCCCGAGGGGATCCACACTGGTTGGACCTCCCTCCAGTCGCTCTTCTACCACGACAACCCCTTCCACTGCGACTGTCGGCTCCGCTGGCTCAAGAAGTACGTCCAGGGCGATCTGCTGGGCATGCTGCACTACCGCTGCGCTACTCCTAAGAGTCTCCAGGGGGCGTTCCTGGCAGTGGTGTCAGCAGCTGCCCTGGTTTGCACCAAACCAAGCATCTCACACTGGGAGGCAGTGGTGTCTGTGAAGGTGGGGGAGAGAGCCACTCTGGTGTGTCAGGCTGACGGCGACCCCGAACCAGAAATCGCTTGGACAACTCCAGACGGGACAACCATCAAGCAAGGCAAGATCACGGGCAAGATGGCGGTCGGACCCCACGGCACCCTGACCATGACAGAGGCTACACCGGAGGATGGAGGGGCGTACATGTGCACCGCAAGCAACGCCGGAGGTCAGGACACCAAGGTCACAAAGGTCAAGATCGTTGTGGAAGAAAGGAAGATGTCTGCCACCAACGCCACCTCGGGAGCGTCCATGTGGGAGAGCCCGGAGTTCGGCGTCTCCATGGGGATCGTCGCCATCCTGGCCCTGACCCTGGGTCTGATCGGCATCGCTGTGTTCCTCCTCGCTAAGAGCAAGTGTGAGAAGGTCAAGCCTGTGGAGGTCAACCCTGGAACGGAGAAGCCAACTGGAGACAAGCAAGAGAAGGAAGCAGAGAAGCCTGCTCCACTCAAGGAGGATGCAGTCAAAATGTCTGATGTGGAGAAGGGCCAGGAAAACCCTGGCTACCAGGCTACTAAGGAGAAGGAAGAGAAAGACAAGCCTCCCCCCCTGCAAGTCAGCGACATGGGCAATGTGTGAAAAACAAGATTCCCAAATTGCAAGGTTTTGGTGTTCTGTTTTGGTCAGAGTAGTGATTGGAAATGAAAAAAAAAACAAATCAGAAGGCTCAATGTAATTGTTATAACAACCCAAGAGAGTGCCCAGTAGACGCAATGTCATATTGTAGAATTGTTGTTTTTAGCCTGCAAAACTTTTGGATATTTTCTCTGCAATTTCAAAATTTTCAGGCAAAGTACAGGCTGTATATTAAGTGTTGTCCTTTTCGGTCCTGTTTTGTAATAGTAACAACTTCTTTCATCTCAACATTATTTATGCAACATCCCTGCCTATGTCAGTTAGCAGTATATGCTCCTTCCTTGTCCATCCCCTACCAGTACCATTAATGAACTGTCCCATAAAAGAGAACCTCTACCCACCACTTCCACCTTGTGAATAGTCCCCACATGCTGACTCATCCTGTGGTCTCTTGTGGTGTTTCAGTAACGTCACTATAGCGTCATGACCTGTGTAATAAAACATCAAACATAAATTCAGTAAAACTTTAATCTTTACCAAAATGTAATGAGTAATATAGAGATACTTTGTAGTCAACATGTTAAGGATTTTTCTAATTGAAGTGCATATATAAAAAACGTTAAAAATGTCACAGCACAAGATTTGTCGTAGACAATAGAAGTTTGTAATTTTGGTTTATTGAATAAGTTTCATAATCTAATTTACTCCAGACACATAATACTTTTGTGGCACAAGACTTAGTATTGATGCAATTGTACAACATGTAACATTCATGTTAATGTTTTGTAACATGCACTTTCTTAACTGTTAAATACTAAATACATTGTATGTATCGCCAATTTTGTGCATTCAGTTGTGCCTTACTAGTAGTCATTACAGCATATTTACTAGTTTGGCATGCACATTTTTTCCACTGTCTACAATTATGAAACGATAGCATTTCGTAACCACATATTAAGTATTGTATTGCTTTTATTATCTTGCCAGTGAATAGTATGTATTGATTGATCAGCAAAATGAGTACAGTAAATTCATTTATTTTCACTGTGTTTTTATATCCTGGTAGGAGGGAAATAGAAAGTCTTCACAGAGTTTGAAGTTTGCCATTCAAACAATAATGTTGTACAGTAGAACGAAAAAAAAATACATTCACTGTGTTATGATTTCAAAGAAGACAGCAAAAATCATGAAAACAAAGTTACCCTGAACATTTCAAGATTTACCGTATTATAAGAGAGAAACTCTGAAAAGCAGAAGCTCAGATTGATAACATTCTTACCCCTTTCATAAGCCCACATCAGGCAAGTCTGGTTTTGCTGATCCTTCTCCTCCCCTTCTACTGACGGCTCCTGTTGCCTAGCAACCAGGTTCATGTCCGCATTGTTGTCCAGGAGAAACTGGACCAGTCGTATGTGGCCATGGTAACAGGCACTGTGGAGAGCTGGGGTGGGGAGGGGGGCAATGTCAGACAGAGGCAGTAGTCATCTAGAATGTACTACATTGTACAAAATGTATGTGAAAAAGTGATAAATAGCAGAGAACCTTCTGCATCACTAGCAACTCTTAACGTCATAGTTCTGACATTGGTTCAACAGCTTGACAATGTAAAAACTGTAACTTATAGCTGAATATGAATAAAATGCACTCAGAAAATAATGTGAAGAGTGAGGCTGTTCATTGGAGTGGTTATTTGTTACATGTTCCAGTGGACGGTGTACCAACAAGCAAAGGTTTCATCGAAGTGACACAAAGTGTAAAAAAGGTAATATGCTGGTAGAACTCAACCTTCCTGTTTCCTAATCTCCTAAATACCCAATTCAAATTTGATGCAAAAAAAGCTACCTAAACAGGCGGAAGCTTGTGGTAAAATGGAAAGTTTTGAATTTAGCTTCTACTAGTTCCAGGTTGGAAGACGAGCGTTACCTGTGTGCCCGTCCTGTCCCTGGTGGTTAACACTGACATCTTCCTGTCCTAACAAGAACTTCACCAGCTCCAGACTTCTCCCATTGGTACAGGCACTATGGGGGGGACACAAGGGACAGGAACACTTGGACAATTACTAACAAATCAGTTAGATCATCAACACTGCATAACACATTGGGGAATGGTCAACCTAAAAATGACCTACTGTAACTTAAAAAGAGACAAGATTATTTAAAACAGTTAACGGTGTAGAAAATTTGTTTGCAAGATAAGCGAGGGAGGCATGATCACATGGACAATTGTCATTTGAAGTTTGATCCCCTACACAATAAGAAGCCCTACAACCAGGGCTCTAGCCAGCTCGAAATTTTTTTTTCCGTCAGCCAATTCCCATTGTCGCGAAAACACTACTCCAGGAGTTAGAGAGACTGAACTGAGACCTTGAAAAACGGGGTTTTAATGAGATTATCGTATGTGAAAGGGCACCGACACATATTGTCAACAATCATAACAATAGCAAAACAAACAGTGAGTGTCTTTTACGGCCGTGGACGGCATCCCCAAGCCACCTATAGCTTTCACCAAGGAGATTTTATCAGATTTTTTACCGTCAAGGTTGACGGATTGGTTTGAAAATTTTTCCGTCACACGCAGCAAATTTCCATCAATTGACGGAAAAACGGACGCTGGCTAGAGCCCTGCCTACAACTCAAGTCAACACAAAATTTGTTTGGAGATAGAGGAGTAACATGTAAGTCACAAATGGTAAACAGAGTTGGACCACAGTTTAATGTTCTGCCCTAAGAACTGCCGTCATTTCTGGTTACGTGTTCATGTTGCAGTACTGACACAGCAGGAATCAAACTCACAGCTTCCAGTTTCAGAGGCAGGACCACTAACCATTGTGTACCGGTGCAATGGCCTAGTGGGTAGAGTGTTCGCCTTGCATTCGGAAGGTCGTGAGTTTGATCCCGGCCGAGTCATACCAAAGACTATAAAAATGGTACATGCTGCTTTCTCTGCGTAGCACTCAGCATTCGGGAAAGAGTATGGAAGTTGAACACACACCACTACCAGTGGACTAGCCCCCTGCTGTAGTGATTGCATTGTGTGTGGCCCAGGGCTAACGAAACAGAGATGGGCACCGCCCTATGCGCCAGAAATGGGCACTGCCCTTGGCGCGGGAAGGGTTTAACTTTAACCACTAACCATTGGACTATACACAAGTCTGGTTAATGACAGTTAGAGAAGTTATAGATTCCTCACCTGTGAAGAGGAGTTTCACTGAAGATGTTCTCCTTACTGAGACTGTCTCTTCCTGTGTGCTCAACAAGTTTCTTCACAGCTTCTACCTTTCCACCATAGCAGGCACTGTAGAATGGAGAAACACAAGAAATTGTATTGGGATTCAATACATGTAATTACAGCATAAAAACACACGTCAACTGAAAAGTACATTTGATTTGAGTGTTTTATGCTGCAAAAGATACACTTTGTTTGATAACATGCATTTCAAGACTATGAGTATGACTATGTAATAATTCACTTGTGCTATGTGCATTATTGAAATATGCCAATCGTCATCTTAGATATCAACAATTTCAAAGAATAGAAATTCTACAGAAAACTGATGTTGAATGAGTTCACTTGAAGGTAAAATTCAGTCAGACTCTAAAACTGCCATATTTTTAGATATTCAGATGGCTCTTTCTACATCAATACACTACAGAATAAAAATCACAAACTTAATGATCTTATTCTATCTTAAATCTGCCTGACTATAATGGACAGGGCTCAAAATACTTTTTTCTGCATACCTGCACTGGTGCAGGTAACATTCAAAATTACCTGCACCAGACAAATCTTACCTGCACCACTTAGGACGTATGGATCATACTAATATTGTCGAGGAACCATCGCTATTTTTTCTTTTACAGTTTATAGGTAGTAACATTCAATGCAGCTAATAGCAATCCACATACACTTACATCATAGGACATTTATGTATAAAACCCAATACATGGACCAGTGCAGGTTAGGTGCAGGTAGACAACAGAAATACCTGCACAGCTCCAATTTTACCTGCACTAACGTGCATATGCAGGGGGTATTTTGAGCCCTGATGGATAATGAATAGTACTTACAGACAACAATTACAACTATATGACTACATTTTGGAGTAAAACAATCAATTTGACTGGACAAATGTAGATGATAATAAGAAGAAGAAAAAGAAGAAGTACTAACAGATGCAGGGGTGTGTCTCCGTAGATGTTGGATATGTGTGGCTCCACCCCCCTGTCAGGCTGTAACAGGTAGTTCAGGACGGGGAGGTGGCCGTGTCTGCAACAGAAGTGCAGGGGGGTGTGCTCCTCATTGTCTCGTACATTCACTATCGAACAAAACAGAAGACAAACAATCTTTAGTTTCATTGTGTTGGTTAATCAACATCTATATATATTGCGTTATTAGCACCCAAACAAAAATATTTCATCTGCTGATGTTTTGGTTTGGTTTCTCCTGTCGATTGGACAGATGAGGAGGCAGACAGGCTATTTGCCTGACCTGCACATGACTTTTTATGGTGAAGGAGGGGTGTGCAATTCCTTCTCCACTCTCTCGTCTACTGGAGCACTAAGTCTCACAGGGACAATAATGTTTTGGTAATGTTTTTGATGTTTTGGTACATCTAATCTAAAGCAACCATACTCAGGGCCGGGTGAAGTCTTCGAAGCCTCGCTATCTTGTGACATAGCAGCAAGGATGCAGTCCCAAACTTGACTGGACTCAACAAAAGAGAAAGAAGGATGCATAGTCAGTCACATTTGGGATTGCATCCTTGCTATGAATCATAACAGAGTGGCCAAGGCACAGTAGATTGCAGTCATGTTTGGGACTTCATCCATGCTGCTATGTCACAATGCTGTTAATATGTTAAACAAACAAAAAAGTGACAAGAAATGGTACAGTTCAATAGGACTTGATAAAGGTACTTAAAATGGCACAGGACCATTAAAAAAGTTGTAATTACCAAAAGATAATCTCAATACATAAGAAAACAAATAACGTCTGTAACATACAAAGAAAATCCCTACTATACTTGAGTAACTACGGAAAATCTCACCATCTGCTTTGTTTTCCTCCTTGCCATCTACCAGTAGCTGCACATGTTTCAGGTGGCCCTTAGCACAGGCCAGGTGCAGTGGCCTGTCACCCACTTCACCTGGGGAGTTGATGTCTGCACCATGTCTTATCAACGTCTCTGCAATCTGAAGAAAATAGTAATCATCATACACATTTATATTTGATTATTCAATATCTTCAACTGGATAAAAATCAGATATTTACTTCTGGATTTTTCGAGTGACATCCTAGCAAAACATCCGGAAGTAAACATATGATTTTTACCCAGTTGTAGAGCTCGAATTTCCTTCAAATACAATGTATTGTTTACCTGGATGTCTAACCTTCATAAACATATAAACATAGATAATTATCTCAAATCATTGACAATGAAATTTATCAATAACATTGTGAGAACTAATTTATTTCTATTCTTAACAAAAAGAACTTTCTGTTATAACATGCAATTTGTAGCCTGCAACCTCTCTGTGCTATTAGTGGCCCTATCAGCTACAAGTATATTGCAACACTGGCACATCGCACCTTTTCGTGTCCAAAGTAGCATGCGAGATGTTATTTACTTGTTTCTATTTCTATTCCGAACAAAAAGAACTTGACATAATAGCACTCGCAATTTGTAGCCTGCAATCTGACTGTGCTATTAGCGCCCCCTATCAGCTACAAGTATATTGCAACATTGTGGTACATCAAACCTTTTCATGTCCGAAGTAGCAGGCGACATGTTATTTACTTGTTCCTATTTCTATTCTGAACAAAAATTTGACATTATATTAACATCTCCATGCAATTTGTAGCCTGCAATCTGGCTGTGCTATTAGCGCCCCCTATCAGCTACAAGTATATTGCAACACTGTGGTATGTCGCACCTTTTCATCCCCAAAGTAGCAGGCGAGATGAAGAGGAGAGAACTTGTCTGAATGAAAAGAACTTTATGTTATATAGTAAATAACTTAAAACAATCTGACTGTGCTATTAGTGCCCCCTGGCAGCTTTGTAGTATATTGCACCTTTTCGTGTCCGAAGTAGCAGGCAAGATGAAGAGGAGAGAACTTGACGACGTCCTGCGCGTTGACCGACGCTCCTCGCTCTAAGAGAAGGTCCACAACTTCCTCATTGCCACACATACAGGCGATGTGGATGGGATGTACACCACCGAACCCTGACAGACTGATGTCTGCCTTGTGGTCCAGCAACAGCTTCATCAATTCTATGTCACCCTGTAATAGTCATAGACACGATTAATCTTCACTACTATCATGACAGATTATAGACCTATTATAGCTTACAAAAGGGTCTGGAGCAACTGCCATTCGATGCTAACTCAGGTGACCTCAATTCCACCGCAATTGCCCCAGGTGCGGCCATAGGACTGTAGGCTTATTTATGAATAGTCTTCAAGAAGATGTTGGGGTGAAGAATTGAAGTGAAGACCAAGAAGTTTTCTGATTGGCTGGCCTTTCTGATAGTCCTTCACAACAGGTCAGAAAATGTCAAGATTTTCTACCTTAACATCTGCTTAGAATTCATATGTCAACTTCTGGTAAAACGTTAGATCAATAATAGAAATTTTGGCCACAACTTCTGGGATTTTGATGTGACTTGATTTCTGTGTCTTTCCATTTGATAAGACATGAGTTATAAAATCAAAAGTTCTTCCGATTCAATTTTTCTTCCTTCTAGATGTCATATAAATGATATCTATTCTTACTATTCATTTATTTATTTCATCTTGAAACAAATGGGTAGCCCCTACAACAGTGCATAGTTGATTTCCAAGGGGGCCCATCAAACATACATTCTATTATAACAGAAACAATCAAGAACAAACCAAAATGCTAAGAAACAATTTTACCTTTTGGCAATACCAACGCAACACTATGTGTGACTTTCCTCAACATATACCAGGGCGTCAGCCAATTACAATCGTCACGAAAACCGCAAAAATTAATTAGAAGGACTGAACTGAGACCTTGAAAAACGTGTTTTAATGAGATTATCGTATGCGAAAGGGCGCCGACACACATTGTCAACAATCATAACAATAGCAAAACAAACAGTGTGTGGCTTTTACGGCCATGGACGGCGTGCCCAAGCCGCCTGTAGCTTCCACCAAGGATTTTTGTCCGTCAAGGTTGACGGATTGGTTTTAAAATTTTTCCGTCAGACGCAGCAAATTTCCGTTAATTGACGGAAAAACGGACGCTGGCTAGAGCCCTGATATATACCCACCCTGTATGTTGCCAGATGTAGTGCTGAGAATCCATTCTTGCTCATCTGTCCAGGCTCCACCCCCTGGGACAACAGCCACTCCACATGCCCCCTCTCTCCTGCAGGGATGACGCTCAGGGGCAGCAGGGTCAGTCCATTTGGGGGCGGGGGTGGTGGCCCATTCTCCGTCTCCTTCTCAAGGAGGTCTTCGTCTTGAGAGACCAGCTCCTTTATTTTCTCAAGGTCACCTCGACTGAAAGGTTAAAATGGGAGAAAAGTACAACATTAACTTTTGCATGCTGCATCACCAACAAAGTATCTGCCACAAAAAACATCAAGACCAAAGCATGTCCAAAAAAAAAACTGCAGTTTTGCTGCAGTACCAAGATCACATACTAGGGGCCCAAAGCACACCTTCACCTTTGTCTTCCCAACACCTACCGACATACCAAATATCGTCGTAATCCAGCGAGACATTCTTCAGTTATACTGACTACAAAAATTCGGAAACACAGAAACACACACAGACAGACACACACACTTACCTACGTACCTACAGATACACACACACACAAACACACCCAATACAATTTCCCCTTTTTCATGGAGATAATAACCCACAATTTGGATATGCAGGGTCACGTGCATCATGTTAAAGGTTAAAATTGCAAGCCTGAAAACCTTCTTTGCATAGCCTATTAACCCTCAGTGAGCTATGGTAGTTATCTGACAACAAATTTGTATTGGCAGGGTTGGACAAGTCCATTGGCCCAATTGCCTGGGGGAATTGAAAGTGTTTATCGGACAAGCACTTGTGATAATGTCTACCCACATTTGCCAAATTGTCCAGTGTGATTTAGGTACACAGTGGTATACCAGATTGAATAAACTGAACTCTAAGCAGTTTGCCCAGTTTTTTAGGTAGGTAAAACACAGTTACATGCTTTACATTAAAGTGCCTTTTTTTTAACTAAAAGAAAAGGAAAAAAGTATTTCCTTGTTGCTCATGAAATGCACATAATGTCATTTAAATTGTAGGCTAATGAAATGTTTGTGGAAATGACCATGCCTGGATTGCACAATCCCATAGGCTCAGTGACTTTTTGAAAATTTGACCAACCCTGATTGGTTACAGGTTTAGGCAGCACGGAAAAGGTTAGTAAACTATTGTTGATATTTACATTGACAGCAACACAAAAACATGCTTGGTTCTTTATATCAATTATGCATAAGCCTTACACCTACAGATTTGTCATAGTCATTAAAGGATGCCTAGTTTGACATTTCAGTTCATCGTTTCTGAATGCAAAATATAGGACATTTTCGCTAAAATCCTCGTGGTCGCCCCAAGAGGTGATGGATAGACAATTACCAAGGAAGATTCTCCAAAAACTTAACATGCAAAAAGCCAAACCCCTTGACAGAGGCAGCTGGAGATCAGCAATCAGACCTAAACGACATCCCGCATAGTCCAACCCTTGCAAGACAGGGAACAATGGATGGCAAACCGGATAATGATGAAAAAAAAATGAAATGATAATTTTACCTGCATGCTGCCTGGATATCTGTTAGCTCCACCCCTTCCTTCACACGGAGGTCCTCACTCAGCCGGGACCTCAGTACCGAGTAACTCTCACTGATCTTTTTCTTCCATTCCTCTGCAGAAAAAAGATATAAAGAAACAGTTCATTATCTCCAGAGCTTAGGAACCTTTAGGGCTTTAAATTGCTATCGGCACATAAAAAAACTTGTGTATATGAAGTTGGAGTCCCAAAGGAAACAGAAATCAAAGCAGTCTATATACCATGAATGAAATACATCGTACATCAGATGTGGATATCATATGTACATTGTATTCAGAGTTCTCCCCAGAGGTTGGAATAACGGAGCCCCTCCACTACATGTATACTCCTAGCCCAGCTCCACTATACTACTATTGAAATTTAGTGTGTTTCTTCCCTATTTCTTGGTTAGTTTTGCTAGAATTAAGGAAAATTCACAGATTTTTCCAGTTGGCATTGTCTGCAAAAACTTGTGAATGGGCGATGATCAAAACAATAGTCTTTTTGCCACTCAACAACAAAGGAATCACTATAATATATTATACTTGTAGTACTTGTCACCCTCTGTCATTGCAAAATGAATTCATTTTCATGAAAGTGCAGCACGTTGGTTCGGGTTATTTTTGCCAGCCCCTCCACTATACTAAAAAATTCTGGGGAGAACCCTGGTATTACAATCCAGGAGCTTTAAACTTGAGTGGTAAAAATCTAGTAACGATATCAAAAAGTACAACTCCAACAATACCTTCTTATATCTCAACTTAAATCAAAAAGGAGATGTAAGTCAGTAGATGAACTGTCTTCTGATAATAAAGTCTTAATTAGCCATGATGCCTGTTGGCCATTTCACAAAGGGGTTAACATTGCAGCCTTTTGATACCATAAGTATACACTATACAATGTATATACTATCATTCATGGGCAAAGGTGCATCTAAATATAATGGAGACGACTATTTATACAGAAATCATGGCATGAGTAAAAGTAAATGATGGTCGGTCAGGGCTATGTGTACAGGGATATCTATATACGTGGCTGGTGCTATGACTGGCATCCTCATCTACCTACTTTTGGCCATATTTCAAACATGTGCCATGTAGAAATGGTCTGGTTAAACTATCAGTAAATCGCATTTTAAAATCTTGCCTAAATGGTACAAGAGCATGTTTATAATGACATTTCAAGTTTTCAATTATCAGACTAAACTGTAATTGAAGAAATTGACAAATATGAAACCAGCTCAAAAACTATATGCAAGAGATTTGTAAAAAGTAAAAACCAAACCAAATTAATGAGGAAGGAGAATTTTGCATGCATTGAATGAAATAATACACATTGAACATTTGAAGAAGATTGATGTCACTCAAAATGCCTCAAAAATAATGTCCATATTTTATCCAGTTGTAGGCAATGAATTGTATTTAAATGAATATTGTTTGTGCCTGGATGCCTGGATGTCGAACATTCATAATATTAATAGTTTGTATCAAATTATCATGTTCAGTACCATTATTCAGGTAGTTCTCGGCTCATTCCTGCCATTCTGGTGATTTGTTTGGCAGATTTTGAGTTCAAGATGTGTTGTAACTTGACTTTCTTTTAACAAATTGTCGGATTCCGTTTTGCAAATATCGGCTTTGGTTTGGTACACAAAGGTGCTAATGGCAAATGGTTTGGGATTTCAGAATTCTTTGCAAGTTGCCGGTTTTTGCTATTAACTGGTTTTTACTACTGTATACAATTTATGAAAAAGTTTCTTGGATAATGTGCCTTCTAGTCTGGATACCAGACCTCAGCCCAATCTCGAAAATATCTATCGTGTCAACGATAGATATTTTTGAGATCGGGCTGGGGTCTGGTATCCAGGCTAGAACTGATGCATCTTCAACATGATTGCAGCGTCATAGAGAAAGAAAGTAACATCTAAGACTGTACTTCTGTACTACAGACCTGCACATGAATGTTTTGGGCGTGACTTGTACTGTCCCATCCAGTTCCCTTCCCTGCTCCAGGGTTAGTGATGGTACTGAGGAGTACTGTCTTCCGCACTGAAAAATAACAACAAATATTTACATGTGTGAATGATACAAACAAATTATCAACTGCAACGTTCAGCCAACACACATCATATCATGTTGCTATTTCGAAGATGCACAAATAGTAAAATTCGATGACGTTAGAAAAATGCACAAGTACTGTATAACGGTACATGTACATCTTCAATAAAATATTACAATATGCTTGCAATAAACAATTTTGGGAGATACCTGATAATGTCTAGATATAGCGTTGTTATGAATCAGAAACAAAGACCATACTATGCTGGGACGATTTCTATGTCGTTGTTTCGTTTCCCCAATTTCACCAGAAAATAGCTAGAGCAAAAGCTTTTGCATGAGCCTCCCCTCCCCACTATTTCAGCAACTAGGTATCCCGTTACTTCAAACTATCGCATAGCGCAATTTCACACGGATTGTAGGCTGAACACTGGGCAAACTTTCCACTGCGCGTCATCACAAAGCTATGGGATAAGGGTGGGGGAACGGGATGTAAAGTCCCTGACTATATTTGGATCGCCTGGAAATATTTTCGTCTGCTGGCGGAACAGACCGAAGTGAAGCTCCACCGCGCGGATCCTACCCACCCAAACACCTTTGTCTTCTTCTCCTCTCTGTGCGATAGATGAGGGAAAATCCGTGTTCGAAGATGGCTAAGTTGGTGCTGGTGTCTTTCTGGACGCAGTAGAGCAAGCAGGTTGAGCTACACGTTGCCCACGATGGAAGATTTCTGACTACAAATTCTTGGCGCTTGCACAGAATCCCGCGAGCCGGTCTCTGAATCGGGGTGAAGTTCAGGCATCAAATGTCGGGCGACTAGAACGACAGGGGGTGACAGGATAATAACAACACACTACTTTGCGATCAATTTGTCTAATTAAGACAAAGGTAAAATAAAACAAATGTAGAAGATTATCTAAAATACGGCATGACGTATCGATACTACATCAAAATATCTCTTTAATATGGAATCAAATACAAGACTTAACATAAAATCCCCCATTCACTTCTGGTATAGTCTGTTACAGTCAAAGGTCAACAGGAAGCTTATTCCCGTCATGCCAGTCGCCAAGAAAGATGTCCATTACCTAGGGGGAGTTCTTATTTTTGAAGTAATGTATCTTACCTAATAAAACAAAATATCTGCAAAGGTATTCGTTAAATATATTTATAATGTACTAATATAATGATATTCTTTATTTTTTGTTTGTTTGGGTTATAAAAAGTGCACTACAATTTATGTATAAGATATTAAGAAAAAGCAACACCCCTATACTGATAATACTCACGGTCCACTTAACTCCCAATCGACCAATAGTAACAGCTACACAAAACACGAAGCGTAGTGGGGCGCCTGGTGAGAGTTGTTTTGACGCTCACTTTCTGGAAGAAACTCCGGCAAAATGTTACCAGATTAGCAAATTATCAGCGTCTTTCTATGGGGCGATGGCGACCTAAAGGAGAGTCGAGATGGCGGTAGACCTGGCGAAGAACGCCGGCTTCGACCGAGAAGTCGTGCGGACTCGACGGGGCGACCAACAGGAGTATTTCTCGTCGCTCCTCTGTAAGGACAAGCGGTCTCACGAGGCCCTAGAGATGCTCGTCTCTGACCTGCACGCGGACAAGGAGGGCACGGTCAGCACTTTCTTGAGCCACTCGGGGTCCGAGGATTTCCTGTGGGGACTGGTCAGGCTGCTGGACACCGATAACCCCAGGTTAGACCTGACCTGTTGACAGTATCGTATCCCTCGCCCACTTGTTGCTTGGCGTGCGTGAAATGTGTTGTTTGCAGCAACATAAAGTTCTCGACCAACCAAAAATTTTGATGCAAGTTAGAGTTAGAGTTCTTTTTAACCTCCTTGCTTTCTGGCAGTTTTAGGAAGTTAGTGTACTTCCACATCGCTTGAATTCTTACAAGAAAGTCTTAAGTAATTTTTTGGGGGGTCAGGACGTCCGGGCACTTGAGAAAATCCTGAGTATGTTTATCTGTCCACTATCCAGTACTTGAACCATTCAGTATCCCCAGTTTGAAAGATTTTATTATCAGTAAACTTTCTTACTTATTTTTTTAGCCATTCCCTTTAGTCTTAAGTTTTACACACATCTTATTTTTGTAGGTCTAACATTCTAAGTGTGCTTTAACATTATGTAACATCAACAGTTTAAAGATTTGTACAGGTGTTGATTAGGTAACCCAATCTGTGGATGTTTTTGGTTAAGGTAGCCGCCCCAGCCAGGTAGCATGTAACAGGTGTATCACCTGTCTGACGCACAACAGGTGTCATACCTGTTATTCAGTTCATTTCCTTTCTTCAGGTTTCATGTCTTGCTATATGCGATAAAATCTCTATCAGACTTTTCAGAGAGCAAAAGACATGTTACATAACAGTATTTTCAGGAAAGGTTGTCCCACTGTGTTTAGGCCTCTAGGGCACTGTATTGGGAGGCAGAGCCCATTCCTCTTCTTCCACTTTTGCCTCCCCAACTGATTTAAGGTACCCTTTTTCACCTCGGTGGTGTGGAAAGTCTTAAGTACCTTTCCCAAGGGCACAATATTGGTACTAATGGTAGCACGTCAGCTTCCAAATCAAGGACCTGTGTGTTCTGGACCAAATAGAGTAGAGTAATACCCTAACCATTACGCCAACACAGTATCTATCCTGACCGTTTTCTGCAAAATCAAAATCATGTAGCACATTTTTGTTTGGATGGGCAAGTGAATATAATTAAATGCTTTTAAGTCCTTGGGGATTTAATTTTGTGATAAGGAAGAAAATGGAGTGTTTGTGATGGCAGTCGTAATAAGGTGGTAGGTATAGAGAAGACATGTATTTTCGCTAGCCTCCTTCAATGAATTAAGGAGGGTTGCCACTTGCCAGAAAGTTTTAGGAGATTGATGGTTCACAATTTTCAACATGGGCTTTGTTTATAGTTCTCTATGCCAGGAGAGGGAGTTTTTCAGTTGAGGTAAAACTCCCTCTCCCGGCCAACTCCCTGTCCTAAGTTTGCAGTGAAGCAGTCACTGGAAAAACAGTGAATATTTAAGTTTAAGTACAAGAATTTCAATATATATATGCAATTACAGTTATTAGTGACTGTCATTATTACAGTAGGATAGCTCTATTTGGATCTTTTGATATGCCAACATTGCAGGGATAAACAAGTCCGCTAGCCCTATAGTCCCGGGCAAGTGAAAATGCCAATCAGGCAAGTGCATGTCCTTTACTTCCCCACTTGCCCGATCGGACAAGTTAGATTTTCTCCATTGAGTGAGATTTTGATGTACTTGCTACTTTTCAAAGTCATGACATCAAGCATTGATTAACACAGAAAATAGAGCCAATAACAAAAATTCCATTGAAGGCCATGAATATACATAGAAAAATGTCATTTAGATTTCGGGCAAGTGAAAAGTTGGTTCGGGCAAGTAAATTTTTTAAGTACTTGCCCGATAGGACAAGTCAATTTTAGAAAACTTGTCCAACCCTGCATTGTATGCATTGTTTGTGCAGCATCCAGCTATTGTATAAGATTAAGAGCTGCACTGCTTTCTACAGCATCAATTCCCAACAGAAAAGGTAATTATCTCAGCTAATGTCCTGGAAAATCCGTCCCGTAAAATAGGTGACTGTCCTTACGGACATCGCTTAGAATACATCCAACTTGCTTACATTTGCATTACAATTAAATGCAAGTTGTGTTCTTAATCATCACATAATCATGTGGCTATAATGTGCACACATTTCTTGGATTACATTAAAACCAACACTATAAGTGGTGCATTTACATTCCAGTTTTACATTTAAGATAATTGAATGTGACTGAAAGAAGTAAATGGTTTTGTGCCTTTCGAAAATTAATTTACAGTCAAATTCTAAGGACTCAGGCAACAGTGCTCCTTGGTGGTATGAATGCCTGTGTGCATGTAGGAATGCTGTAAAAGTTTCTCTGAATGTCAAAGTACAAAAGACCTTCGGACCAATCGGTAAATAAAAGTACATTAGTGTACGTACCAAAGCAGGATGTGGGGGAACGGAAGAGATCAAGGTTTGCCCGTGACGGCAAGGTCAAGTGCATTGTGTAGTTAATTGGTGTAACTTGCCTTTTTATGAGAACCCAGGTGTGAATCCACCTGGAGTGGAAAAATGGTAAACAATAGTAGCGTAGGTCTTACTACAAACTTTCAACAGGTGTAGACTGTCAGTTTTTTCTTCCTTTTTTTTCATCAAAGCTTCTTAGTCTAAACATTCCTGTTCACATCAAGAAAGCAAAAAATGGCTCTCTTGATATACAAACTCTTACGACACAGTGTTTACTGATATCTTGCATCTTAGAAAAGCCTTCCTATGACCATGAAAAATTGAAATTCCTGTTTAGATACTTAAAAAAAGCTGTTGCTATTCCAACTTCCATGGTCGGCAGTCCTAACACCTTGGAAATTGCCATGTAAATCATGTCTATCATCTCTATGGTCTGATATGCCGTTTTCCTCCTTCTGCGGGTAAACAATTGAGAGTCATGGCAACCTGCAATTTACCAAATTGAAAGGTACATTGTGTACACAGTGTCAAGTAGTAGCCTAGGTGATGCTTTATCATTTTTATGCTAATTACATTCTTATCATTATCAGTGTTAGCTCACCTAGCTACTTTGCACACACTGGTCAATTATGCATAATACTATATTCAAGTCTTGCTACGCTGTATTTTTTTGTATGATAAAAAAACTTTGATTTTTGCACTGTCATTACCATCATTCATAGCTTGATCATCTGGTGGTGGTTAGTCTCCAAGCAGACCCAACGGTGCCTTAGAGATAGTATCAAAGCTGGCCAGGGACTTAGTATAGCGGCACCGTTTGACTCCCATAGCCGGCTATCTCCCTTTGGCCGGCTATATTCCTTTGCCAGCTTTAATATATTATCTCTTAGGCACCGATGGGTCTGCTTGGAGACTAGTGGTGGTCACAGTTTGCAAGTTTTTTTCTTTGGCAAATGCAAGACAAAACTGCATGTGGTCAGTATGTTTCCTGGGTTTCAAAACAGACCAGTACAAGAATTCCATCCCCATGGAACCCTGTTGCATTTTAATCTTCTTGAATCTTAGAAGATCGGACATTATTAAAAGGATTAGGTGGGTCAAATGTATTTTATAGTGATTTTAAAACCCGGGTCTACAACAAGTATTCTAGCCTACATTGTACAGTGAGAAATAAAGTATGTTACTGTGGTAGTAAGTATCTTTTTCTGCTATAGGAAAACTGCTGTACTGTTACTAAGTATCAAGTGACTGGGAAACATCAGATAAGAGAGTTATGAAACTTTCTACAAATTCCGCTTTGCCTGGGTCAAAGTAATTTATTATAGCATCAGTAAAGATCAGTAACATTCAAGTGTTTTGTTACACCAATTTGTAGCTATTGTGGTTAACTCTAAGACCACCTGTTGAATGATATCGGCTATTTATCAAGTTTGTTTACAATATCAAATCAGTCAAATAACACTGAAAGACAGATAAATGAAAAAAATAAAATGCAACAAATGATCCTGGCAGAATTTAGTGTAAAATTCTGGAATACATTGGTCTCATACTCCCATTCTACAGTGTTGTCAACAAGTCATTGTGTGGTCACTCTTTGTGAATGGCCTTTCAATTTATTACTCTGTTTGTAAGAAAACATCTGGAGTAATAGACTGCTCCTGCAGAAATGGCGCGATGTATTTTTCTAACCCCTGACAATGTGCCTTCTTTGAGGAATGCCAGTCTTGCAAGACAGAAGATAAAACACTATCATTCCATCTAACAGAGCGGTTACCCACTATTGGACTGTAACAAATGGCCGAGGGGTCATTCCTTAAATAGTGCAAATCATACAGCGGCCAAATACCATTACCTTTATGCTTAGCAACTGTAATATTTTGTAGAATCTGCTGAAGGACATTCCTCATATTGTGTTCATCACTGGAAAACACACTTTGAAGAACTGTAAGCAAGTGTCTACATGTAGCTGTGCTATATAACTTTTGTTTCAAGGTTTCTCTTGACTATGTAGCTCGTAGGTCCATGTATAACTTATAAGGTTAAAATTATTTCTAAGTTCAAACATATTTTACATCACAAGTTTTCCAAATACTCAAACTCAGTCAAAGGACAGATTACATAATCCTTCATACTTTTATTGGCATTAGCAGAAGCTAGACTTGTACAAACTCAAAAAAGTTTTCCTTTTTTTCTATGAACTGCTGGCACTTTTATGCATGATCTACAAAGTACTGCAATTTGTGCAACTGTCGTAAAGTTTGTGGTGATTTGATCTCGCAGTAGTAGGAAGAAAATAGAGTATTCCCATTGGTTTTAAGTTTGCGGTTGTAACAAGGTGAACAAAAAATCACCACTTAAACTTCAACATTTAGATTTATGAATGACTTTATGTTGTTGTTTTTAATCTGTAAATGAGCAAAGTTTCCCAATCATGGTAACAAACATAACTTGCAACAACTGCATACAATTATACAATGAATCTGTTTTAAAGTATCAAAAACTTACTGATGACTGTTTTCTTGCTTTCGTAAACTGAAATTTACCATGTCAAACCCCAAGCCAATGTGTTGATGATACTTGAGCTAAGCACTGATATGTGTCAAAACAAGAGTGAATGTAGGCAGCTGGGGAGAGTGGAGAGCTCCTGAAGTGGCCCTTGTTGCACTCGCTGCGGGCTGTTGTAGATACAAGGCATACCGTGCAGAAGCCAGGTTCACGTAGTCGGCTCTCGTGCGTAGTGGGCGCGAGAGAAAGGCGTGGTAGACGGAGCGGTGAAAGGTGTGAGAGGTCCTGTTTGTTTATGTCCCACGGGGGTAAGCCAAAATGTCAAGACATTTATGTGGGACAGTATTTGAGGATGCGGGTGTCTCAAATACTAGCTGGGCAGGTAGAGGTATTGGCATACATGTCTCAAAAGACTATTGTCAATTCTTCCAAAGATGCTATGACATGGGGACTGGTACTCAGGAAATGGATTACAATGTGAAAAATAAATTCTGAAGACAGTATGTATATAAATGTTGGTGAATTTAGCATCCTATGTACATATTTCCAGCTTGAAAAGTCTGTGTTACCATGAAATAGAAACACTCATAACAGAAAAAAATAAAAAATAAGAAACATCCGATCTGCTAATACAATGTACCTTCTTTCATCTTTGTGTTCCTGATTAATTGTTAGGCCACACCGATTTAATTTCTTGGTTCACGGATTCACTCGCTCCTATTTTTTGGAAAAAAAAAATAAAAATAAAAATTACCACTCAGCAAATTTTCACCATTAATGAAACAATTCACCAACTTTCTGGTATAGCAAATTCGCCTTTACATTATAAGCTCCTTAAAGTGTGGGTATAGGTGCTGTTACTGTACAAAAATACTGTTTTTGTACTTTTTTCAAGCTGAAAACTTTTTTACTTTATGTTTTGGATTAGCCGTTACCTTTACTCCAACCATTTTACAATTTTTATTTTTATTTCGCCCTCTCGCTCCATATTTTTTATGAAAAAATCCGTGAACCAAGAAATTAAATTGGTGTGGCCTTAAGAAGAAATAAAATTTCTATCTATGGAAAGATAAGGATGCGGGGGTCTAGTCTCTGATTATCAAACTTCTACATGGTAGCAAACTTAACAATAATTTGTTTACCTTTTATTTACCTTAAGTGATCCAACATAATGTTGCTTGACCTGTGGTAAACAATAGGTTTAGTTAGGAATAGCTCGGAATATCAACAAATTCTGTATTGAATTAGCTCTTTAGCTAAGTTAAAATAGCTTTTTAGGTCAAAAGTCTCTGAAAGTATCAAGTTTGCAAAGCCCAAATTAGATTTCGTGCCCAATCAGTTCACACCACATGCGGACACTCAAAAGGCTCCCTGTAGGCTAAAATGTCAGACCCCTATATCCCTCTACAAAACCACAAAGCTATGTGGATTTGCCATCAAATATTTCTGTTTCGCATGACCTGAAAAGCCCTATAATCCATTTGAGTACAGGTGTGCACTAGTGTGATGAAAGGAGGGACTGCTTTTCTTCAAGACTTCTAATCATGGCAATCAGCACTTTCTGTTCTTTCAACTTATAACTTGGATACTAGACCCCAGCCTGATCTGAAAAAAAATGCCACACGATAGATAGTTTTGAGATTGTGCTTGGGGGTGTAGTATCCAGGCTAGTTCAATCACAAATTTATATGTTTCAGGCTTGTGAACAGTCTAACCATGTAACTACTTAGTAGTTGTATTGTTGTGCAACTCCAACTTACTTACTAGAACAATTGTGTAGTCTTGAAAATAAGTGCCTTTGAAATGTGTTATGTTCGGTAGACGTTCAGTTATCCAGAACCCTCATTTTCGCAGATTGTAATCTTTGAGATTAGAAGGGATATACATGTACAATAATCATTAGAATCTATTTAAATGTCTGACTTATAACTACCCCTTACTTTGCCTACCATACATATGCTACACTGATTTAACAAACAAATTCAATGAGGAGCATTTAGCATGTAGCATGATATTTTTGTGCTCTCCTTCCAAATCACTGAGCAAGAATCTGAAAACATCATGGAAGTGTTTATTCTGGTTTTGTCGGTTGTCGTGACAATGTTTAAGGCACCGGAGGGGAAAAACAGACTTTTCCGGTAATACATCATGTTGAATAGTTGATTTCTGACACATACACCCGCATACAATGGTAGAAATGTTTGAAGTAAGTATTTGCCGTATGTATTCTGTAATCCAGTATTACATGGGTACCTAGATACACAGCTTTACAACGGTCGTGCTCTTTTGTGCTAGCTAATACTCAATCCGGGACCACGCTTTAAAAAAGAAAGAAATGTGTTGTAGGATTTTCTAAAGCAATATTTCACTGATTGCGACAGTGGAACGGTCTAATCCCACCTTTAGAATCGTACGCAGACCCGGACGCTCGCCGGGGGAGCTTCGCTAACGTAAACTTCTCCCGCCCGCCTCGGTTCAAATCTCGGCGGGGAATGATCAAAGCACGGCCGCACTTTCAGCGAACACAATGGCGCTGGTGATAAAGCCCACATCGCTTTGGGTTAAAATCCCATCAATACTGTATGGAAAAGCCACTAACCACGGCTCCCCCAGGTAGTTGGCAGTTGTTTGCTCCCAGGACCATTCACAAAACATACTGACGCACTAGGAGATTTGGGGGATTAGGACCAACAATGGCTACAGTTTGTATAATGCATGTACAAGGAAGCCGTTGATTGCTTTCCGAGTGCTAGAGATATGTTTTTAGTTGCAGGAAGCCAATTTATAAAGATATTGGGCCCTGATTCAGTTTCTACAGGCCTTGAAATTAACTTTTTTCACTACTGTCCCAAAAGTGTCCCCTAACTAAAAATTCAAACTATCCTCAAGTGAGGTTGAATTGTCACAGACTTTCTTGTACAAGGAAAGGCTATAAATGGCATGACATTTACTAACTTACTAAGGGCAGAAAATTTGTCTTAAAAGTTTATCTTTGCAACATTAAGTTAACAGAAATTTGTTGGAAAAAAATCATCATGAAAGGAAAAAAAGATGAAAGGAAAAGACTTTCTGACAGATATTACTGTCAGAAGAAACTTTTTGGGCTTCAAGTTTAGGCTTCCATTTGCTTGGACTGTTGGAGAGTACTAACTTTAAAGGAAAGTTGCAGATCACAGCTCAGCTCCAGAAATTAGGTCAGATCACTCAGAAAACAGCCTCAGGTTTAACCTCTTTACATCCTGGGTCCTTCCAAGAAGCTGGATGCTCACAACCCGCATCCTTGGACATTGTCTGAAGTTGGTCAACAATTAGTCATCATCATCAAGTGACCACATCTCCAGGCTTGTCAATCAAAAGCCAAGTCAGCAGTTTCTTTTGGGGTCAACAATTGTGATCTCTTCAATCACCATTATCACTTGATGAATTGAATGACTTTTTTTAATACAGCTAACATACGCTCCCACAAGTACTTTGTTAGCACTTCTCTTTGAACTTTCACATGTGCATGGCGTATTCTTGAGTAGCTCTCATTGCGCAGGTGTAGGTCCAAGATTGGCATATTGGTACTACACTACTTGTAATTTCTGAATAGGGAAAACTGTTAAGTGCTTTGCACAATGACCATATCAAAGCATGGGCAGTCGCATTGAACCTCTTCACTTTCAACACTTTCCGTCATCATGCTCACAATCACATGATTATTGTTACCTTTGCCAAGAAGGTTGTGTTTTTGATGCTATTTACTGACTTGTGTCACAATGTGTGTATGCGTGTGTCTTGGTATGTGTATCTTTGTAGACAGCATAACTTATCAGTATATAAATTTGATAGGTTGGTAGGGGTCAGAAAACGAATGTCAAAGTTGGCCACCTAGTGCCTTTCTACGGTGCTGCATCAGAACTTATAGTATTTGAATACTGTACTAGTATGGTATGTTCAGCTTTCAGTGGTAAGCTTTCCCGTGAGGATGGTTACTGAAAGCAAAACAAAGCAATTATGTGATTAGCAAAGAGACAAAAGCTGTCAGTGCTGACAAATTTAGAAAAACAATTTTTGAATTCCTCCTGGGACCCCCTGAGGGAAAATTCACCTGTAGTTACATTGTAAGTACAGAGCACATGTTTTTCCATGTGATTGAATTGCAGTTAGAACAGAAGCACTACCATATTTTCTCGAATAGAGAACGCACTTTAAAACTTATCAAAGTTGTAAATGTTGTGCAAGTTGTTGCCAAAGTTGGGGTGCGTACTTTGTTTGAGGTTATTGCATGGATACCTGCTGAATCCCGTGTTGTGTTACTAAAACTACATGAATAAGTACTGCAAAAGTACATTGATTTAGTGACTTCCTCCTGGGACTTACCTGGGACCCCCTGAGGGGAAATTCACCTGTAGTTAAACACAGAGCACATGTTTTTCCATGTGCTTGCCTTGCATTTAGGACTGCACAAAAACATCATGTGGGGTAAATAAGACAAAAGGTATTTGGAAACTCAAAGTCTAAAACACCAAGTTTGTCGAAAAGTGTGGTCTTAGAATTTCAAGAAAGATGAATTGTTGCGCCACATTTCTTCAGAGAAGTGTTCTTTGAATGAGATACAAAGTTTTACCTTTAATATGTCTGACTTGATATTGATGACTCATCCAGGGATAAACAAGTCCACTAGCCCTATTGTCCAGGGCAAGTGAAAGTGCTGTTCGGGCAAGTGCATGTCCTACCCCACTTGTCCGATCGGGCAAGTAAGATTTTTCCATTGATTTTAGTGCAATTTTGATATACTTGTTACTTTTTACAGTCATGACATCAAGCAATTAATTGTCTACAGAGAATTCCATTGCTGGAAGTGAAAATGCATATATTAGTAACAGTGACATTTGAATTTTGGGCAAGTGAAAAATTGGTTCGGGCAAGTACATTTTTTATGTGCTTGCCCGATAGGACAAGTGGATTTTAGAAAACTTGTTCAACCCTGTCATCAATTGAATTCAATCACTCTCATTTTGATTTGAATTGATTTTCAATATGGATCTAAGTTTCCTTCAGTTTTTTACATTTACCTACAGTACTAGTACAAATCAGCCATTACAATTTTGAAGGCTCCTTCAACTGTCTCAAAGCCCATTTGCTTAAAATAGTAATAGTAGTAGTACCGGGTCCCTAGTACATTTTAGTGACACTGGAAATGTCTCCAACTGAGTCCAAATTTTCCCAATTACAGTTATTATTCAAATGTTTTGAGTTACAAATAGCCTGAGCCCACTTGTAATGTAGTGCCAATAAATGGTGCATTTAGAGTAAGGTGTATTTATTCGTGGTAAGTGGTCCTCACTATATATTGCCCCCCATACACACTGTCAGGGAAGAGTGAATGACAAAGTAAGTTTGCTTAATAGAGAAGAGACCTGAATGGGGTAGGAAGATTGTACCTCTGATATGGACTGTACAAAGTGTCTTCTGAAGTGTGCAAAATGTAGTGAGCCCTGTGATAGTGTTAAAGGAGGGTCTGCATGCCTTTTTCCGTTAAGCGTTACTAGCCATTTTAATTCACCGTTAATCGTTACCGACCCGCTCTAATTCAACGTTAATCGTTATCGGTATATTCTTCGTGAAGCGTTATTGGTCGTTTTAATTCAACGTTAATCATTATTTGTTATCCCGAATTCACCGTTAAGCGTTACCAAGAAATTCTTCGTAACCCGTTAAATAGTATACACACGAAGACAAATGCCAGATAGAACCCCTGAAAATGCAGGAAATGGCGTTTCAAAGGGTCCAGATTTCAAAATTTCTCCGAGCCTCCCGGCCTTCGGCTCTGAACATGGTAAAATATGTTGTGGATGCGTCGCTCTCAAAACTTTATCACTCATACAGATTTTAGTGTCAAACATAGCTTAGTTTCGGGCAAAAAGTTCTCCTAGAATGCAGAAAATGAGGTTTCTCCGGACCCCCATTGCGACGGCTTGTGCCTTTGGCGCTCACGGCTACATGGCGAAAATATGTTAGGGGCGTGGGTTTTCGCACAAAAAAAACTTTTCTCTCTAATAAAATGTCATTTAATTTAGCTTCGTCTTACGGCAAAATCTGTCCTTCAAAATGCAGTAAATGGCGTTTCAGACGGTCCAGATTTTAGAATTTCCCCGGACTTATATTACAACATCTCGTGCCTTCCGAGCTCGAAATAGTAAAAATATGTCGGGGCTCTGGGGGTGGAGGCCAAAGCTACGAGTATAATCATGTGTTATTTGATGAAAATGTCACAATCAACCTATCTTAGTCGGTCGGCAAAATTTGCCGAAAATAGCATTTAAGAGGGTCTTGATTTTAAAATTTTTCCGGGGGAGCATCCTCCGGACCCCCCTGGAATGCGTCGCGCCTCCGGCGCTCCATGTACTGAAACAATACTTCAATCCCCCCATAAGAAATTTGCTGCCGCCGTCTCTGTGGCGGGCCGGGAACTCTGTCTCAGTCAATTTACAGGTGTCATGGACATTGTCCCTGTCATTCCTCCGGGTTCTGGGCACCTTTTTCTTCTCACAATGCCATTAGTCGGCTATTTTCATTAACTACAGTACTCTAGCGTTGTATGAATAGGAATGCACGTCAATGTTACTGTTATGCTTTGTAACTCATTCTGAATTTACCGTTAAGCGTTACCTGGCCTCCTGAATTTACCGGTAAGCGTTACCGGGCCTCCTGAATTCACCGTTAAGCGTTACCAGGACCCCCCCATGCAGACCCTCTTAAAGGGAGGGTTGGGAGGGTTGATTTCACCGAGAGAGAGAAAATGTAGGGAGTGTTTGCAGTAGTGTAAACTTCACTGTTAAAACTGCCATGCAGGGTTTTACTGTAAAAATGGAAATGTTTGCAACTTGGTTTTAAGTTCCTGGTGAAAAGGTCACTATGAAAAATAAAGACATAAAATCACACGAACATTTTCACTTTTAGTTTTACATTCCAAATTAGACATTTAATGTTCGTCTAACAATTCGGTTTTTGGCTCTCTAGTACTGAAAATGTATCTAGTAATTTAACAAAATGCTACTGTACATGACTCTTAATTTATCAACCCTTACTTCATTTAAAAGGTACTTTGAATATTGTTATTGACAAGTATCCTCTCCTTGTCAAATTCCATTTGTATTGTCTCTGTTTTTGTTCGCAGGGCTAGCCTTTTGCAATAGCCACAAGCAAGTTACAATTGGGCAGCCCTGGCTGTGCATACTGAACAGCCAACCCAATAAATTTGATAAATCTAAAAGGTATAGTTTGCAGAGCACGACTGAGTTCTATTTTTAGAATTAAGGTGTATTGAGAATCCCTGCACACCTTGCCTGAGGCAGAATGCACCTGTTGAATTAAGCTATACCTGAATGCACCATCCTGCAGGTAGGACAGGTAACACTACAAATAAACACCTGGAGATAGTGACTACACTGATAGATAAGTTAACAACAACACGTACTGTCCAAACACAAGCACTGTTAGCATGGTATACACCACAGGATTCGTCAACCTAGGTGTAATTATCTGTGTCAGATAGCAGTACGGGGTAATGAAATCTCACTGTAAACAGAAAATGTAGATGTTTACATCAACAATGCTAATTCAGGGCTCGAAATACCACCTGCATATGCACTATAGTGCAGGTGAAATTGTAGCTGTGCGGGTATTTCTGGTGTCTACCTGCACCTAACCTGCACTGGTCCATGTACTGGGTTTTATACATACATGCCATATGATGTAAGTGTATGTGGATTGTTATTAGCTGCATTGAATGTTACTACCTATTAAGTATAAGAGAAAAAAAGCAATTGTTCCTGAACAATTTTAGTATGATCCATACTTCCTAAATTCATAGTGGTGCAGGTAAAATTTGTCTGGTGCAGGTAATTTTCAATATTACCTGCACCAGTGCAAGTATATGCAGAAAAAAGTATTTCGAGCCCTGTAATTGGTTCTTAAGCTGGGCAGGGGGTCTTGGCTGTTGTCCCAGGTGAACAAAGACCCAGGAATATCTTAAAAAGTAGCTGCTTCCTTGATTTGGGTGATAATTAAGACATTACTTTATAGAATATACTGCATACTATACATGCAATTTAGTTGTGGGACCGCGTGGCGCAATCGTCAGCACGTTTGACTCAGGTCCAGAAGGTCCTGAGTTCAAACCCCGCCGTGTCACCGGTTTTGTGCCCTTGGGAAAGGCACTTTACACGACTTTCCTATATAGGCTACAAAGTCTTCAGCAAATTGAAGTTGGTAGCCTCAAAAACGAAAGAAAAAAGAAAGTTTGCAGGCATCTGATTCTATGGTAGCAGGAGAATAAAGTGTTTGCAGTGGTCTTGAGCACCAGACATCATGTACATTGTATATTACTGGCATTGTTAAAGTCACATTACTCTAATGGAAAAATGGTCACGGCGGTTTTGAGTTTGCGGTGAAGTGGCCACCGCAAAAACTGCAAACAATTAAAACCACCACGAGTATTTCTGCATTTACAGTATAACTTTAAAAAACTTGCAATTACAACCTCAAGCAGGGTAAAGCTATTAGTATTAGGCAGAACAATGATCAGTCAGAGTTGAGAATTGAATCTTACTTTTAGTGAAGTTTTCATCACCAAAAGAAAGGTGTCATTTTTAAACAATTTACCGTTTAAAACTCTAGCATCTACAGGTGTAAGTAAGTGCATTATGACCCTCTCAATCGATAAATCCAATTTGAACACTGCGGAGTTCAAAACACTTACACCTCAAGCACCAGTAACTGTCATGATATGATGTGATCTTTTGTTTCAAGAGCTTTTATTGCAGACACTTTGGCCTTTACCATGTTTACCAACAAACACAGCCATCCCTCCATAAATAAACATACTTTTATTCCAAAAAGGCTTGGAGCGATTTTTAAGTGTCACATTTTGATTGGAAGAGGTTTTGTCACCTTGGGGATAGCATAACATTGTACCTAACATTATCAAATGTATTGACACATCAGAGTCTGGAGTTGGTAAAGCTAACAGTGTGTAAGCCTATATGTCAGTTATAACTTTAGGCATATGAAACTCGGGCTTAAGAGGGCTAAAGGTAGGTTATAGCTGTGAAAATGATTGGCATGTATTGTTGTTGCCTAGTAGAGTTGGGTCTAGCATCTACACTTTTACACTTTGTATAAAGCAGTATGCATCATTTTCGTATGCAAAAACGTTTAATTCCACGTTGCATTAATGCAAAATAGAAGCACTACCATGTTTTATAGAATAAGGGTTTAAAAAGTGCGTACACAGGTGTGTATTTTAATTGGGGTGCATACTTTAGTTGAGAAAATATGGTATTGTATGTTGCTAAGTAAGGGCAGTAACTAACATTGTACCTAACATTGTTATTGACTAAACCAAGTGTTTATCTTAAGGTTCATGTTCATTTCTGTACACTCCATGTAAACTTGTTTTATTATGACACTAAAAGAGAAAATTATTCACTTTCACAAAGAACTCTATTCAATTATCACTGTCAAATACAATTTATGACCAAGTTCATTCAACAAGGGATTTAGTACATGTTCATACGGTTTCCAACAAGGTATTCATTGTGTGCTATGATGTTTGAACAAGGCTTAAAGTTAAGATTTATTTGGCTGTCAACAAAGAAGATTGACATGGTAGACTAATATTAGTGTTGCCTACATGTCAAATGAAACACACAGAAGCCATACCCAACCTTTCACTCGTTGTTTACCTGTGTAAAATGTATGGTTCATTATGAGCATTCTTTTGTTCCAGCCTTTCTTATAACCTTGTTTATCTTAAGGTTCGTATTTCATTCGGTTTGCGTCACGGCGTGTAACAAACCCTATAGAGATTACTGCGTGGCTACATGGTTCAGGTACAAGACAAAATTGAGTTCCTTAGGTGGTTGGAAAGACATCTGGCTTTATTTACCGGTACGGTTATTAATGAAAGTCGAATTGCAGGTGTGCATACACACTGATGACCTTCATCAAGATGTCCCATATTAAAGAAATTTGCAACCATTTATATTTCATGTGTAACCATGTCAGGGTTGTAGCCAGCCTAAAATCATTTTCAGTCCCCTTGATTTTGAATGGGAATCCTATTGTATAATTGAGCACCGAAGGCATGGCGTGACGTTGCGCGTCATTTCTAGGGGGTCTGGGTCCCAGAAAATTTTTAAATCAAGACCCTCTGAAACACTATTTCCTGCATTTTGAGGTGCAAATTTTGCTTGTAGACTAAGCTGTTCAATGGCATCTGTTTTGGTGAAGAAGAACACATGGGTTTCAGTTTTTTTTATGTCTTAACATATCAATTTTTGTCTGTCCCAGGGGACGGAATGGGGAAAACTTTTTTCAGTCCCCAGCTGCAAAATTCCTTCAAAGGACTGAAGGACGGGTGCTGGCTACAACCCTGAACCATGTATTAAATGTCCTTTTGTATGTTGATAAACAGAACTCAAAGATATATAGTTCTTTTGTTTGATGTCTGAATGACTAGTTCTAGATTTAGGAAACATAACTTTGTGACTGATAGAGTTACTCTTTGTAACTGGGGAAACTGAAATACAAACAATCGTCAATGAATCAATGCTGACATAGACTAGGAAAGAAAAACAAAAGCACAAAATGCGCATGTCTTCCTTTGTTATCGACCATGTACAAAATGTCAGGTAGAGATTGCAGCATGGCGTCATCACTGATTCTGCTGGTTAAGATCCTGGTCAGAGCCTGTAACTAAAAACTAATAAAGGACAGAACTTTTCAACTCCCAAATGCAAATTTAGACCAATGGATTCACTTGAAATCTAGGACTTATGAATGGAAGACCACTCTGATACATTCCTTGTCCTAGCATCATGGTCATCCCCCCAAAGGGCTCAAAATCAAAATTAAATAGTGCAGGTAAAATTGGAGCTGTGCAGGTATTTTTGGTGTCTACCTGCACCTAATATATAACACGGACAAGTCCAAGTACTGGGGTTTTTTTTATACATAGATGTCCTATGATGTTTGTGTACATGGATTGTTATTAGCTGCATTGACTGTTAGTGTTACACCTATAAAATATAAAAGAAAAAATAGCAATGGTTCTTGAACAATTTCAGTATGAGTGGTGTAGGTAAACTTTGTCTGGTGCAGGTAATTTCAATGTTACCTGCACCAGTGCAGGTATGCAGAAAAAAGTATTTCGAGCCCTGCCCCAGATCACAGACTCTCTGGGTACCATCCGGAAAGTAGTTCACTCCGACGTTCATTATATACTATATACAGTCGCTTCTAGCTCTGACATTCATTATACACTATGTACAGTCGCTTCTCTGTGTTTCCGTCTGGGAACGCGGACCATCTTAACGTCTGGAATCGTCCAAATTTCGGAAGCAGGCGCTGATTGGTCCCCACATATGAGCGAATAATGGAATGGGTTCAAGTGATCGTTCGAACCGGTGTTCCAACACCGGAAAAGTCATAGTCACCTGTTGTCATAGAACGAGTGCTCTAGAACCCATTCCTTGATTCGCTCATCAACTGGCGTCACCACCAAACGGTTTGAATGTGCAGGTCTCCAGACGGATAACAGAAGCGAACATGGAGCGAACTACTATCTGGATGGTACCCAGGCTAGGAGACAGGTAAATTGTCTACAAACTCATTTGAATTTCACAGGTGTTTTCTCTAAAGGCTAATAAGTGAAAGAGGGTTATAGCATTAGTCTGGCCCAAACTACTTTTTGTTGCCTGGGTTAATTATATTTCAGCCATACATAGTATGGTGAAATATATTGTATTCGTAATGTTTCTTTCTTTCTTTCTTTCTTTCTTTCTCCTGTCAAATCTTCAAAGTGATTCATCTCCGCCGTTCCTGGACCGAATGACCTGAAATTCGGCACAGGGGTAGAGTGGACCAATACCTTGATGCTTTTTTCCCATTTTTTTTATATCTGCCTCTAAAATGGTTTTATTGAGATTTTTTGGTCAATTTTAGACCAAAACTGTATATTTTGGCCCCTGTACCCTGGTATTACAACCAAATGAGCTGAAATTTGACAAAGATGTGCCTTGATAATGCCCCCATATAAATTCGATAACACTTTTGGTGTACAGTACAACAAAATGCTTATTTTTGCGATTTTTTGACCAATTTTTGACCAAAAAAGGACACTTTTGGCCCCTGTACCCTGGTATTACAACCAAATGAGCTGAAATTTGACAAAGATGTGCCTTGATAATGCCCTCATATAATTTCAATAACACTTTTGGTGTACAGTACAACAAAATGCTTATTTTTGCGATTTTTTGACCAATTTTTGACCAAAAAAGGACACTTTTGGCTCCTGTACCTTGGTATTGCAACCAAATGAGCTGAAATTTGACACAGATGTGCCTTGATAATCCCTTCATATAAATTCAATAACACTTTTGGTGTACAGTGCAACAAAATGCTTATTTTTGCGATTTTTGGCCAATTTTTGACCAAAAAAGGACACTTTTGGCTCCTGTACCCTGGTATTACAATTAAATGACCTGAAATTTGGTATAGATAGGCATTAGATACTTGGTAACAAGATTCAAGTAAAATTTTTGACATAAACAACTTTAAAATGATTAATTTTGGCACTTTTCTGAGGGGAAATTTGTTTTCTTTTGGCCTCCTGACGTGACCTTCCGTGACCCCGCACAGAGCCACACCTGTGCGCGTCAGCCGGAGAGTTAATTGAATCAAAGACCTAGCCAATCAGCGAAGAGAAGGCCAAAGGCTAATTAATATTCATAAGCGGGGCCTCATGATCCCGTATATAGCAGTGTTCCCGCCAGGGGGAGCGAAGCCCGCCTAAGGCTCTCGCATTTTAGACTATTCAGAAGGCTTTATATCGTATCAGTTCTTAGGGGCATATCTATGATAATCGCAGCAGTCACTTAACTTCTCTTCAGGAGTTTAGCGTAACACTATTTCGGTCAAAGGCAACTAAAAACAAACTTTAACGTTACTGAGTTCAACAGTACTTATAACTTGTTATCCGAAGTTGAAACGCTAGCGATGGTATTTTCGCTGCGCTGTTAGCTCCGTGCGACTGTTGTTGACGGTCTTATAACGGTATATTTTGCACCCCTGTACCCTGGTATGCAGGCTTTTAGCCAGGCATGCGTCAACGCGTCATCTGGACGCCCTTTTCTTAGAATAACAAGAAATTTGATGCCCCTGGACGCCCTTTACTGGGGAGAAAATCCTCTGACAAGCATGAAATTCTGATTGACCAGGGATGCTACAAGGTCATCTGTGGTCACAGTCTTCTACTGTGACATCTGTAACAGTATTTTTGCCTCTTGGGATACCTTAGAATGCACTATTTTAACTTAAAATCATCAAAAACTCTGCACCATGGAAGGTGGATGCCCCCAGACCACCCTACAAAAGTCACTTACCGCGACTCACCAATAAGTTTGGACACCCTATTATAAAATCCTAGCTAAAAGCCTGCTGGTATGAGTAACATTTAGTATAGATAGGCATAAGATAGTTGGTAAAATGATCCAAGTAAAATTTTTGGCATAAAGTACTGTAAAAGGCTTAATTACAGCACTTTTTTTAGGGGAAATTGGTTTTCTTTCGTTCTCCATGCCATGACCTTTCGGACGTTCACCTCACAGAGCCGACATCTGCACCTGCGTCTAGCCGGCAGGAAGAGTTAATTCAATTAATGGTTCAGCCAATCAGCGAAGAGGAAAGGAAGGCTAATCAATATTCATAAGCGGGACCACACAATACGTTAACTTGAAGACTCAGGCCGTACAGACTTCTCGCCAGGATTTTTTCAAAGCGTCGGACAGGGGTCCGCCGAATGTCCCTGGCGGGGTCCAGGGGCAGGGCCACTGTGGGGGGGGGGGGGGACCCAGGTGGGCGAAGCCCCCCGGAAGCTCTTGCATTTTAGACTATTGAGAAGGCTTCTTTTATCAGTTTTTTTAGGGCCATATCTACGATAATCGTAGCAGTCACTTACTTCTCTTCAGCAGTTTGACTTTAAAATATTTTGGGTCAAAGCTTCAAAGACAACTAAAACCTCATAAACAACAAACTTTACTTAGCTCAACAGTATACAAAAATATTGTACGGGTTGCCATCCTTAGTTGAAGCGCTTATTTATAGCGCTAGTATCTTCGCTGTGCCGTTAGCCGCCGTGCGACTTTTGTTGACGGTCTGATATCCCTACGTCGCCGCCTCGCTGATATTCCCACGGACATGTTTCAAGAAAAATACCCAGCAAAAAACGCTGTTCTGCGTCAAATTCTATTCTATAAAACATGTGGGACTCAGTGTTACAGTCTAAATATTTTGTAGAAGCACCGCTGTAGGAAAGAAGGTCCAAGCAATGTAAAACATCACGTAGCATGAAGTTCGCTGTCAACTGGCACACAGCACATGACTGTTTGAAACTCTAAGTCTAATCAACAGCCGTGTTTGATTGATAGCCGGCGGTCCTTTGATGAAGTCGGCGAAAGGTGCGTTAGTTAGAAAATCTGCGTTTAGTTTTGATACGTAATTATAAGTTAGACAGTGGCGAGAATGATTATTTTCTCATCAATATTTCTCTTCAGAATTATTTGAACTTAATTGTACATCTAAACAATTGGCTTACCTGTGCAATGTTTATATGATTAATGATCAGTGTACTGAAATCATGTGTAACGTATGGCTCCTAGTCAATAGATCAGCATTTTCTCTATAGTGACCACCTGTCTATAGTGGCCACATTTCTATCACTGGACTGGAACTTGCGAAAACTGCTGTATTTTCTCCAGAGCAAATGTATGTGTTCCTAGTGCTGCTGTTGTTTGACATAAACCTTTAACATTTAAATTGTAAGTAACTTTAAACTGCCAGAGTTTCAGCCCAATAAAACACTCTCAGCGCCAGGGTATGAACAGACTGAACAGACAGACGAAAATAAATCCTCGAACAAGGTTCAATTGTATCTTCCGGGTCTGGCAGGAAGTTGTTAAACTAAAATAAGAATAGGCTCGATGGCTGATTGCATACAAAGTAAAACAGTTTAACAGTTTTACAGCTTGAAGAAAACAAACGCTCCTACAGTACCTGCACCTGCTTGATAATTATTAAATCGTATGCCCTACTTGAATAAAAAAAGTTCACTGCAATAATAAATGTACCCACATCACAAGGAGCTTATACTTTTTTAAACGTACACCTAGTTATCGTACTGAAAATTGTTAATGACATTACATGAAGTCATTCAACAATTTTCAGTCATGATGAAAATTTTCTGAATGGAAGGTGTGATTATTGTCATTTTCTGAAAAATAGAAACAAGCTCTGTTTTTACCTGGAATCAATTCACAATACCAGTCCACTTTGGGGGATAATGTACTGTTAAGAGGATGTTCCATTTTTGCGCAGGGGTGATTTGGAACAGTTCAATGTTGCGTGGGAAGGGGTATGGCTGAAATATGCTGTATTTGCTCTTAAGCAAATGTCGGCCTTTCTAGTAGTAACAGGTGTTTTCCAATTCACCAGTAGTGGTGAGCTTACAACATGTAACCTTAATTTGTTCTTTTCAAAATGGGAACTGTTTTTCTGTGCATTCAAAATCTACATGTGAAAAACTTGTGTTTGAAAAGTTCTTGCAAATGTGCAAGTTTCTTCACACACAAATTTCACATGTACACAAAACCTCATCCCAGAATATACTCATTTCTAAGTTAGGTTGCAAATTGTGTTGTAACTTAAACTTGAAGTTAAAGTGGGAAATTATATCAAATGTACTAGTAGTTAAGTTGAAAATAACTGTAGATTTTCTATAGAAAAGTTCATTGTCAAGTTGACTCTTGGGGAAAAATACAGTTACTGTATACAGTAACCTCTTAAATTGTTGTTCAGACTTGAACAAAAGTTTTGCTACTATTGTTTTAATTTAACAGTTAATTACTGCAAGCTCAAATCTTAACATACTGCATAGTTGATTTTCGCAATGTGCAAAATTTAGGCACTGTGAACTTATGAATTAACAAAATACATGTTTGTATCAGGGTTGAACAAGTTTTCTAAAATCCACTTGTCCTATCGGGCAAGCACATAAAAAATGTACTTGCCCGAATCAATTTTTCACTTGCCCAAAATTCAAATGTCACTGTTACTAGTATATGCATTTTCACTTCCAGCAATGGAATTCTCCGTAGACAATTGCTTGATGTCATGACTGTAAAAAGTAACAAGTATATCAAAATTGCACTAAAATCAATGGAAAAGTCTTACTTGCCCGATCGGACAAGTGGGGTAGGACATGCACTTGCCCGAACAGCACTTTCACTTGCCCTGGACAATAGGGCTAGTGGACTTGTTTATCCCTGTTTGTATACTTGAGAGAAAATAGTTTTGCTTATGTCTGTTCTTTGGCCTTGGCCATTGAGACAGTCTTTAGAACTTATAGTATCACCAGGGGGTCTGTCTGAATTCCAGACGTCTCTCCCCACCACAATGGCTTGGCATGAGAACGTGCTACTCTGAGGGATTCAGAAGCCTAGTAACTGTTGAGTCACAGGCCTTGGTTTTGGGTCCTTCCTCGCAGAGCATGTTTTTCCCAACTTGTTGTTCTTAGCTCTCATTGTTGTCACAGAGTGTTTTTACGCGAAAAGTCGCTGTGCAAATACTGACGCAGCTCATGTCCCGCCGCTCGTGACACGTTGTAGAAACAGGAGCATTTCCGCTGTTTTTCAGTTAGGCGCAAGGGTGAGTTCAAAGTCAATGCCGCAGGGTGTAAGATTACACTGTGGAGTTATTGTTCGCAGGTCATAGACCTTAACTGTTGCTATATATACACTTTTGGTAATTGTCTTGTAATGATGGCTGAGACATCTTGGCACTTCTGAAGACCCCCTAGTCTGTGTAATGCAAACTCCGCTGTCAGGGGCTGTAACCGACCCCTCTCTGCAGGGCGCTGGCAGAAGAACGGGCTGCTATAAGGGCAATTTTATCTGGCTTAACCTAAGACCCTCCAACAAGGAATGAAGTTAATTTTCTTTGCCTCGAAATCCAAGGTATTACAGTTTTTTCTGGAATATAGGCATAAACAAAATATAGTAATCAACACTATAAGGATAGTATGATGGAACAAATATTGAAGCTCTTGCATGCACATGATGCAGTAATGTACAAAAAAAATGTAAAGCAAAACAGATCAATATAAACCTATTAAAAAGTGTGTATTGGGGTCTCCCAGCCTGAGGCAGTGTAATACAATGGAGCCAATTGTTGAATAGGAACTGTCACAAGAAAAAGCTTTCAAAGTGTAATGAGCTAGAAGGAGAAGTTGTGATGTCGTGTTGTGTCTTTCGTCTCCAAGCAACTAGCTCCAGAGATTAGGCAATGCAGGCATGAAGATACATTCCAATCTAGTCAGATTCGCCACCTTTTACAAGTTTATAATTTATATCACCAATTTTTTTTTTCTTCATAGTCCTAAACAAAAACAAAAAAACTTCACACATTTTGGCACTTGACTTCAGTCTGGACAACATCAAAAACAAACCTCTCTACATGTAGATCTGACTTCCTTGATATTTCTTGTACCATGCCATTTTCACAGACAGAGCAACCTTCCTTAAGCTTCCTAAAGATGCTAATTGTTTTAAAGATAAGTCCAAGAATGCACTCAATTTGATCTACATCCTGTGTCTATTTTGGAACTGATTGAGGATCATCTCTAATATTGTATATGAACAATAGACTTAAGTATTTTCATTACCATATCTCAATCACCATCATTATTGCGTTTCTTTTATATTGTAATGACAAACACTTAATTGTATTGTAAGACAGGGTGGGGTACATCATGTAGGTGTGGTTGGAGTATTGTTGTTTTGTTGAGAAAAGCTGACTGGTTGAGAAAGAAAATTAGCATGAAAATTTCTGTATGTTGGTATTAATGATTTTTATGTACTCAGAGAGTGTATATAAAGACCTAGAAATGTTTCAATGATAGTTGAAATGAATCACATCGTCACTCAAAATTCAATGTACCACTATGTACTACATACATACAAACTGTCATTATTTGTTTTCAAGAAGTTATTAGTAAGACAAGATGTATGGGTATATCAATTCTAGGCCTGGAATTAGTATTGAAAGTCATGTAGTTTTAGACTTGACAGCAACATGCACAGTGCACACTCAAGCATATACATGTACACGTTTACAGCAAACAAATGTTAACACATCATAATGTTTTGTAAATATCATTGTTGCAGGGTTGGAGGGAATGCTGCGTACATCCTGGGTACGATAGCGGAGAACGAGCTTGGTGCCGCGCGTGTTCTCAGCCTGACCAATGGGAAGGCAGGGGAACAGATCCTGGATGACCTGACCAATATGCTGATGCTGACCGATGCAGAGTCAGTCATGAATGCTGCAGGGACCATTGGGACACTGGTAGGACCTACTTGTAGCATGCTTGCGAAAGTTGTGTGTAATGCTGGATTGGTGCTGCGTTGGTGCTTCATTGATGCTTGACTGGCATTTGTGGCATTGATGCCATGTAAGTCCAGATCCATTGTTATTCTAGAATCAACATTTCTCTAATGACGATTTATCACCATTTCTCAATCAGTCTTCCTAGAATGTAGCAAAGCATGATCTCCAAGATTATTGTGAAACTAGAAAGGCAACATTTTTGAAAAAAAATGCAGGATGTTTGCGAAGGGAAAAGAAAGGAAAAATCGCAAGAAAAGAAACAACTAGTAGAAAGGCAACGAGGCGTTGGCAAGCCCCCTCCCCACACGGACCGTCCGACCGACCGTAACGCCCCGCACGTCTTTTGAGTGCAAGAAAAAAAATTGAAAAAGACGTGTAAAACGAACGATGCCCTGTTCGCAAGATGAAAACGTTGTAAATACAAGATACATAATTATCTAAAATGGGGAATAAAAAAAGTGACCCTGCGGGACTCGATCCTGCGCCCTTCAGCATGTGAGGCCGTATCACTTCCCACTATGCTACATGGTTTGACATGATTCTGCACCGATTTATTTTACCTTATAAAGTTATGTTGCTCAAGGTGGCCCGGCCGGTTTCAATCCTGTGCGTTCATTGGTTTATTCGATGACAAGCATAGAGTTTCGGCCAATCGAAAAGCTGTATTTCACAGCCAAAGGCTTTGTCATCTGTGTTTTCATTGGATCCCGGTTTGAGCAAGCGTTTTGCTGATAGGTTCACATGTGACGTATCCCCGAGAAAGCCCTTATGTGGCCAATCAAAAAGCTGGAAACGTAGAGAGCTTGGTACAGCCCCAGCTTTTCCTGCATTTTAATAGAATATCTGCAGGAAAACTATATGTTTGCTGCTTCCGCAAACATAATTACCATGCTAGTCTGCAACAATGCCAAGCTACTGAAGCATCAAAACGTTGAGCATTAGGACAGCATTACAAACCACTTCTGTAAAACACAGTTTGTTCTGCATGGATACAATATATAAAATGATAAAGATAGAAATCTGTCTAATCTAAATGTATGTCAACAGTATAATTTCTCTAACCACCTGTTAGTATTCATTCCAGATGAAATGTACCTTGCTGATTCTGATACACAATGATTGTACCTGCCCAGGCTGAGAGTTCAGAAGGTAGAGACTGGATGCTAGGCGAGCCCCACCTGGACAACACTGTCAGTAATGTTACCAACCTTCTCACTTCCAACAACCAGTGGATAGCCAGTAATGCTGCATTAGTGCTGGCCAGGTCAGTATACTCAAATGCGTATCAAGTGCCAGATCAGGGCTCAAAATACTTTTTTCTGCATACCTGCACCGGTGCAGGTAATATTGAAAACTACCTGCACCAGACAAATTTTACCTGCACCGCTATGAATTTAGGAAGTACAGATCATACTAAAATTGTTCAGGAACCATTGCTATTTTTTCTTTTTATACTTTATAGGTGGTAACAGTCAATGCAGCTAACAACAATCCATATACACCCATCATTCATACTCAAAGGGCATTTATGTATAAAACCCGGCACATGGACCAGTGCAGGTTAGGTGCAGGTAGACACCAGAAATACCTGCACAGCTCCAATTTTGCCTGCACTAACCTGCATGTAGGTGGTATTTCATATTATGCAAACTTCAAAAGTGACAAGAAGACGATCACACAATTGAAGCTAGGGTATTTGAGATGCATAAAAGTAGCAAATTTATTTATATCAACTTGATTGAAACCTGTTTAAGATCTGTATGATTTGGGCAGATTTGTCTGTTTTGCTAACTTGTATTCCTTTCATTCCTGTAGATTGACGATATCAGAAACCGGCTGTAACCGAATCCTGGACCACGAGAGCTCAGAACTGGTCCTAACCAAACTGGTGCTGTCTTTGGGAGTTGACAAAGCTGGTAATTTCTTTTTTCACATGGTATTAGGATTACAAAGTTTGCATATTATTGTTGTAATAACACCATTAAAATAGAATACATTAAATTAGTGAATTCTCAATGAAAATCTGCTTCTCAACTTTATAGGAAGATGTACATTGTGTACTAAATAAATATTGTGAATTCCTGGCAGGTCTGGGGATGAATTCTGCTTTTGCGGTGGGCCGACTGTGTGACATGGAGCCGGGGAGATCACGGCTACTCAGCTTACCTGACTCTGAGAAAATGGTATGAACATTCTACAAAGTCAGATGTTAGATTAGATATGGATATGTAAAGTGCTTTTTGAATTGGCTGCAGGGAACTTGGTTATTTTGGAAAAACAACAAATTTCTCTAACATTAAGGTACCAAATATTCCAGCATAGATACAGAAAGTAATTTCGATCCAGTTTAGTTCACAGAAGAGCTATTCTTCCAGTAGTCATGACAGAGGAAACAGATGCTTTGTACAATTTTTACAGGTTCATTGTACCAGGCAAATTCCCCTAGTTATTTTGACAAGCACAGTGAACAGTGAACAGTGAACCGCAGTTTAATATGCTATCCAAAGGACTGCAACCCTTTCCGTAGGTTGGGTGAGCAAAACTCACATCTTCTAAAAGCAGGTCCGCTAACCACTCGACTATGCATGCTACCTTTATTGATGTTCTTCTAGATAGTAAATAGATGCTTTTTATTGTATGCCTTATACACTGTATTTATTTTACATGTTTGTAATACATTTATCTTCTGCCCCCCTCCCCAGTTTACCTCCCTTGGCAAAATGCTGTGCCACGGAGACACGGGATCCAGCAAAAATGCCTGCTTTGCCATCAGTTGCCTAGCGACCAGCCCGGATGGCCACGCCCGGTTGCTAGGCAGTAGGAGTTGCAATGAGCTGCTAACGGCGCTAGGCCGTCTTCTGAAGGCTGAGGATGGGGAAACTGGATGGTTTGCTGCCATGTAAGCAAATGGAATTAGTTTTATTAGTGATGTTACCTTCATTTGCGACAATAGAAATTTCCATATGATACTATGAATGCATTTAAGTTCATGGGGATTCAATTTTGTTTTAGTGGGAAAATTGAGTTTTCGCAGTGGTTTTGGTTCGCGGTAGCGCCATAGATTGTAGTCAAAAACTAAAATGGAAAAATGTTCATGGTGGTTTTAAGTTTGCGGTGAAGTGGCCACCGCAAAAATCGCGAACATAAAACCACCACGAACATTTCTGCATTTAAAGTCAAGATATAAAAGAAAATCAGTTGGTGTACACCATACATGACAAAGTAGTAAATATCACATGGCTATGTAAAGGGAACTTTTATGTTGTACCCTTATGTCAAGAAATTTTTATTTTCAGGACAACCATGTTTACTTGCACTAATTTAGCCTGTCACTAGAGGGCGCTGCTACACCATGTATTACAACTAGTAAATTGCACATTTCTTTTCTCTAGGACATTGAGGACACTGGCTAGTGTAGGGAAGGGTGTAGTTAGACTAAGAGACCATGCAGAGGTGCTCCGTTCTCTAAAGGTGAGACTTCACACACAAAATCTTTGCAGATTGATAAGCCGTACAAGTCAGAAACAAATGAATTAAGGCACAAACACAAAGAGAAAAAGGTAACATGCAACACTTTTGTCACAAAGAAAGGAACGGCTTTTGTTACCTTTAGAAAGTAGAAACCAAATGTAATTTATGTAATTGCAAAGGATTCAGACCCCGCAGCAGAATACAACAACCCATTAATCAGCATGTAAGTGTCTCTTCTTTTGATTTGAAGGCATTTCTATTGAGTTATGTTCTTTTAAAAGGTCAGCCTGACCTAAATGTGTCTTGTTGATGCTTGTAGGAGATGGAGTCTAGGGAAGATGTTAGTCCAGACTTGCGAGATGAAGTCATCACAACCTTAGAGATTCTTAAGAGGTTGGAGAGACCTGAAGCACCCAGGATAGAAGGTAGCATTGAGTTTGGTTATTATTCTTCATTTTGTTTTCAAACCATCAATGATAGGTAGATAGTTAACCATTTATGTTTGTTAAGACCTAGTCTGTGTCATCATTGTCTAGTGATTAGGATTTGGCACTCTCATGGGGTGTCTGTGTGGCTAGAGCCGTGGAATCAGAATCACTAGTTCGAAGTTCGATACTCGCCATGCCCCTGCCCCCATGACGGTGGAGTGACGCCCACCAAGCCTCACGGCTAATCTGTCAAAAGGGTGCCCAAAACACCCACGGATTTGGTGTGCCAGAGTGTCAACATCTGCACACTTGCTACTAAGACCCATAATTTTTTTTTTACTGCCAAGGTCCGGATTCACTTGCCACACTTGGCTCCCGGGATTTGGCCCGCCAGCTCACAAAGCCAAATTGATATGAATTCACTAGGCTTGTCAGTGGTGCTTGGATTCCACTGTTATTGTGATAATTTGCTTGGGTTTATCATGATGATTAAAACATGACTGTGCAAAATGTATGTTAATGTGTGTTGCAATATAATGATATTGTGTACACTCATCTGTGCTACAGTAAGAGGCTCCCACTCATGTGAAGCTGCATGGGAAGCCAGTACAACCAAGAGTGGTCTCCCCATCACATATAGACTGTATGAAGGTATGTCCTTGTGAATTTGTCTTTAAAAACTGATAAATGATAAAAGTATGAAGCATTGAAAAGTTGCAATGACAAAAGATGATTGTCCTGTTTTTGTCAGCAGGGCTAGCGCTTTGTAATAGCCACAGGCTAGTTAGGTAATCCTGTGTGTGTGTGCTGAACAGCCAAACCAATAGATAAATAGAGTCATACAATGTACTTAGCATCCGGTTTAGCATCTGATTCAGTTGTTCCACGTTTTGCAAGGGTTGGAGGTTGCAGAATGTCGTTTAGGTCTGATAGCTGATCAATAACACACTTAAACGTTTTTGTACTATACTGGGTAGAAGTTTTCATTAGGCCACAGCAAGTAAATTTTATGGATGACATCAGCGCGCGCATTAATTTTCGCCTGATTTCAGAAAAAAAAACAAGAATATTTACAAGAATTTTTTTTCTTCTGCAGGTATGGTCAACATGACGATAAAGTACCAAAATGAGCAAATATATTGTGTTGTAGCCTGGCTAATGATTGTACTTGTAGAAGTGACACTTGCTAGGTACCCATGACTGTAGTTGTAGAAATGAAACTTATTGGATAGTTGTAAAAGTGACACCAATATGGAAGCTATGAGTGTGGATACCAACTTTGTTGGTGATGCCAGTCTACCACACTAGTCTCACTTTTACCACACCAGTACCACACCAGTCTTAAATATAGGAATAAATGCCTTGTTGGCTCTGATACCATGTTTTGTCCCTTTGATTCGTTTTACAAGTCATCACAACTTCATGGTGCCAATTTTTGAAAATGTAGCCATCTTGTTTTTTTTACCCATCTTGTTTTTTATTCGCCCTATTGCACTATTTTTGCAGTCTGCAGAGGATGTCATCCATAAAATTTACTTGCTGTGGCCTTACAGCAAAGAAAATATGATTTCCCCCAAACATATCTTACCTCCCATAGGAAACAGAATAGCGTACCGAGGAGGTGATCTCCACTGTGTGGTGGATGGTTTACAGCCGTACACACAGTACAGCTTCAGACTACAGGCTGCTACCGAGGGGGACGGGAGTCCGCAGAGCGACCCTGTCATCGTTAGGACGGAGGAGTCAAGTAAGACAACCTTATCATTGGTTGATATTAAGTTAAACCTTCTCTTTGTTAAAAGTAGCTTTAGGTATAAAATATGTTTTGGTTATGGTATTAGGCTGCAAGCAAAAGCCAGCAAGGGTATGGTCTACTAATATGCTATACCATTGTTTAAAGTAGTAGTAGTAGTAGTATGCAGTATTTGTTTATACTGCTGCTGAGGTCCCTGACATGGGTAGGCATCAGTCAGCTAGTCTTCACACCACACTTCTAAGCAGCTATGTCCAGCGGGTTCAACCTAGTTAGACCGCACATTAGGTTTGTTAGGTAAATTACTGTAGTAAATAAAGGATCTTTGCAGAGTACAGTATTTAGAGATGTGTCATTTCCTGCTAGAATTTCTGTCAAAATGCAGTAAAGTTTATTGCAAATTCTTGCCCGTGGGCTAATTGCAGGTAACATAAAAGATTCCTACAGTGTAAAAAAACAATATCACGTGTCTACTCTAGTCTAAAGCTAGTAAAAGCTAACTTAAGATCCTGGGTTATTGGGTTCGACTCCTTTTTCGAACACAGTGGAAGACGAAAGATCCCACCTTTTCTATTATGTGTGGGTTTTGTGATGTTAGAAGGAGAACTGTTTTCTTTTAAATCACCAAACCTTGCTGAACCCATTTCTCCCCCAGTCCCAGGAGAGCCCACAGGCCTGCGAGTGATCAATGCCACCACTACCCAACTCAAAGTGTGCTGGTCCCAGCCTCTCAGGCCTAATGGTGTCATCAAGGGATATGCAGTATACCAAGGTGTGTGCATACTTTAGGAGAAGATTTAGTTTATGTAAGAACATTGTAACTCATCCTGTATTGACTTGGACAGTTCTTCTGGTTCTTCATAGGTTCAAATGACTGACACCATGTCAGGATGCATGTTCTGATGGTTCATTCACTCACAGATGTCAATGTGCCTGTAAGAGTCTTAGATATTCTTTTTTCTAGATGTAACTGTCTTATAATGTTACATGTTAGTGTATGCTGATACTAGCCTGGGTACCATCCGGATAGTAGTTCGCTCCTATGTTCGCTTCTGCTATCCGTCTGGAGACGTGCAAATTGAAACCGTTTGGTGCTAACGTCAGTTAATGAGCGAATCAAGGAATAGGTTCTAGAGCACTCGTTCGATGATAACAGACCCGCAAGCAGACGGAGGGTTTGTCCGGTGTTGGAACACTGGTTCGAACGAGAGCTTGAATCCATTCCATAATTCGCTCATTTATGTGGGGACCAATCAGCCTGCTTCCAAAATTTGGACGATTCCAGACGTTAAGATGGTCCGCGTTCCCAGACGGAAACACAGAAGCGACTGTATATAGTGTATAATGAATGTCAGAGCTAGAAGTGACTATATATAGTATATAATGAACGCCAATTTGAAAGCGAACTGCTTTCCGGATGGTACCCAGGCTATGCTGATACTGCTACATGTTACAAATAGTTTGCATGTTGTGTCAAGCTTGCTGTAATTAAGGTTATTAACACTTATAATCATTACTCATTAGTATGACAGTATGAAAGTAACAATATTTACAGTGTCTTTCTATTTGCTTTATTTAAGGGAAAACAAACCTAAACTACACAAAGTTCAAGGCAAATTCATTATACTATTTATAGTTTTGTTAATGTTTTTTTGTTTTATTCTACAGGTAAAACCCAGACAGAGTCCACACAGGAACTGAGCAGCATTATTTCGGGGCTGCAGCCACAGACAACCTATGATATACATGTACGTCACAGCTAGTTTCCTTCTCAAATTATGAAAATCCATAAATAGTTCAGTGAAAACAGCATTCTTTTATTGATCGAGAAGTCATTGTCAATTATGCATTTGTCAGATTATGAATGTAAGAAATATTGTAAAATTTATTGATAGATTATGCTATTTTCCCTTATTGGTCCCTCAATCATGTATCTATCTTTAATGACTATTGTCTTCTCTTTTTCATCCCCTCTTCTCAGGTATGTGCAATAACAAACAAAGGAAAGGGCCCTCGATCAAGTGTCAAGGGAAGAACAGAAGACCTTGGTAAGATCATAGCATATCTTGAAATTACCAAATCCTCTTTCTTCATTGTTATTGACAGACCTTTTAAGTCTGTTAAATGACTTCCAATTAGAATTTGTAACAATTTGTAGTATTGGTAAAATACAGGTTGGACTTTGTATTCTTTCCAATCACTGAGGAAATATAATAGCAGATGCTTCAATCTGAAACATCCGACCATTTAAATTTTACAAAATGTATTGTGCATGTATGCAGGGCTCGAAATACCACCTGCATATGCACGTTAGTGCAGGTAAAATTGGAGCTGTGCAGGTATTTCTGGTGTCTACCTGCACCTAACCTGCACTGGTCCATGTACTGGGTTTTATACATAAATGTCCTATGATGTACATGTAGGTGTATGTGGATTGTTGTTAGCTGCATTGAATTTTACCACCTATCAAATATAAAAGAAGAAGAAAAACAATGGTTCCTTAACAATTTTGGTATGATCCATACTTCCTAAATTCAGAGTGGTGCAGGTGAAGTTTGTCTGGTGCAGGTAATTTTCAGTGTTACCTGCACCAGTGCAGGTATGCAGAAAAAAGTATTTCGAGCCCTGGTATATCTTATTACCTGGACGTTAAACCTTCATCGACGTACATGTTGACTTCATAAGTCTTCATTACAGTACAGTAAAAGTAAGAACTAAGATAATGATCTATATCCAGGTGCCCATGCGCCCGAGAAACCATCGTTGACAGTCCAGGGCCGTCACGAGGTGTTCGCCACCTGGGACCTACCAGAGGTACTTCTGGGTCGTCTCACCAAGTTTGAACTCCACGTGAACGGGAAGATCGTGTACTCCGGCACCGACAGGTCGTTCAAGGTCACCAGGCTCAAACCTGACACTGACTACTCTGTCACTGTAAGTCATGACAAATATCCTGTAATGAAATTGATTTTTTTTTCTTTTTTTCCCACATAATTATGACTTATTGCTGTTTTCAGAAACTCCTAGGCTAGGAGAGATTTCTTACTGCTCCCTGCCCAGCTCTCAGTCACCAATATCCCCCAACCCAACCTCTGCTTGCAGAATACAATTTTGTATTGTTTTGTACCTATTTGAAAATGTGGATTAGGCTTGAGCACATGGCATGATGTATTTTAAAATTGATGTTTTTCTTATTTATAATTACAGGTTGTTGCAGTGACCAATCAGGGGAAGTGTGAGAGCGAAGCGTCCAAAGTACGGACGGCCAAGGATGAATGTGAGTCACTGCACACTCATAATTGTTTTGTTGAACTTGCCCCTTGAGTACTTTTGGATATTGCCAATTTACTTGGTTTTAAGCTGTCTAACTAGTAAATGTTACACAAAATGCCTTTTACTTGGGGGGGGGGGGGGATGTCATAAATATAGGTAGTTAAAACTGCATTTTTTTTCAATTTGAGATTTTGACAAGATGACTCAAGCTGTGAATGGATGTTATTTGCACTATTTTGTTCCTTGCTACATTTGTATACCATTGCTAAAGGAATAATTGATGAAAGTTTTGGAAAATATGCCATCTAGACTTTCTTTCTTTATTGACGATAAGACAAGTCATTACAAGGGTCTGCCTAGGCAGCTTTGGGCTGGTAGCGGCAGAACCTACAACAATTTGTTGAAGACTTGGCCATAATGTTGAAGTGCCACCTAGCAGGATGCTGTAGAACAGCAGGCCTACAATACTAGTGTTTTGCCTAGTTCTCAAACTTGCTGAAATGTTGCAGACTCCTCAGCATCAGGAGGACCTCTACATGTTCCCAAGCAGCTTCCTGTGGAGACAAAAGACTTGGATCAAGTCAGTGTAGGAGGTATGAAGGAGTTTCTTTTTCTATACCTTAACACTGGCTTATCACCCTAACCATGATGGTTGCAGGATAGTAACTTTTCTTTTACACAGTCATTTAATCTTACCTGTTGTCATTTCGATAACTATCAGACATCTCTAGAGCTTCTAACTGGAGTTCTACTTCTCGCCGCTATATGTAGCCGATGTAGGTAGCGCTTTTGCGGTGAGAACACAATCCCAAATATAATCCACCTGCATTGGCTACATATAGGGTAAGACTAAGAGGCAGAGCTTCACTCAGAAGCACTGAGGAAGCCATCGAGACATCAGCATGTAATATTAACTGCTTGTGTAAATGAAAACTCTACTTTCCTACATAATATATGTATGACCTACCAACCTGAGTACTGGAAAGACTATCTAGTGTGCCTCACGGTTGAAAGAACCAGATGCATGATGATGATGATGGTTGCCTTATTGTACAAAACTGTAGACTGCTGAAAATGTAGCAAGGAGGCAAATGTTTTACGATGTCTTATGTGACCCATAGCCTGTCTGTAATTACTGGAGTTTTCCTTCTTTTAGGAGGTTCGAAAAAGAAGATGAGCCACACCTGGGATGGGCCCAAGACAAACCGAGTCAGCACCCCGACACGTGCACACAGGGTAAGTCTGGGAGGAGGGTCTCAAAGTAACCTGTGTCTGCTATAGTTTAAAATTAGGTCAACTTAATGTAGTGTCTCCAGTAGAGGTGGATGCCAGTACGATGTAAAAATCAGTGGACCGGAATTTTGGCCTGAAGTAAAAAGTGACTATATTTTATCAGCCATGATCATACACTTTTTTTTGCTCTTGCTGGTTTAAGAGAATAACATAAGCAAAGAAGAGTAGAGTTCTTAGTTGTTTCTGCCAAGTTTCTACAATCAAACATACAGAGTTTACATGAAGACAAGATCTTAGAATGCCGGTAGGAGTCGGATGCTCGGCCAATAATTTTTAGAAAATTTGGACCATTGTTTTGAGTATCGCCCATTCACAAGTTTTCATATTAATTTAGCAAAAAGATCCCGGTTCAGGTCCGTACTGGTACCCACCCCTAGAAATATGAAATATACTTTTTTACATCTATTAAGCATACATTTGTGTACTGTAACAGTTGATGAACAACATCATCAGCTTAGTTATGTAAATAGCATGTAATTTTGGTGTGTTCTTTCTACTAACTGCATGCTGTTGCATGTTCACCAAGTTGTATTATACATTTAGATTTAAGATGTTCGGTTACTAATATGACCCTTGACTGTTACCCTTGCTCTGGTGTGTATTTTTCAGGAACGTGGGATGCACGCTCTGTACCTCGTACTGTCTGACTCTAACAGTAAAGTTAGTCTCTGTCCTAACTCCCATTCACATGCATGGACTTCATATGTCATACATTTTACATGAGACACCTTAATGATATGTTGCCATAATATGTAACCCATTGACAATGGCAAATTAGAAAAGTCTAATAAATGCATGATGGTCTTTTAGCCTATTATCTAGAAATTTACCTTCCTAATGCATGTCGAATAACTTGAATTTGATTAATATTTTAACATTCTCTGATTTAAAACTAACTGATCTCTGGTTCAAAACTGCTGATTGTACCATGACTTTATGTAATACTACTAACATTGTAATCTGAGTCAGAGTCAGGATGATTCATCCTATTATGTTCCAATGTACATGTATACATCTTGAAAAATATTCAATGTTTTCCATACTAATGTAGGGAAATTTTGGGGTATTTCTAAGTGTTAAACACGTTAAAAGAATTTCAAGCACAGACATACCTTAAAGTTTTCCTTTCATTAATTTTCAATTTTCTGACCAATGAGTTAGAAAGACTGAACTGAGACCTTGAAAAACGGGTTTTTAATGATATCATCGTATGCTAAAGGGCGCCGACACACTTTGTCAACAATAATAACAATAGCAAAACAAACAGTGTGTGGCTTTTACAGCCGTGGACGGTGTCCCCAAGCCGCCTGTAGCTTCAACCAAGGATTTTTGTGCGTCAAGGTTGACAGATTGGTTTTAAAATTTTTCCGTCACACGCAGCAAATTTCCGTCAATTGACGGAAAAACGTCCGCTGGCTAGAGCCCTGATCTTCCCCAAATGTTTGTGATGGAATACCCCCAAAGAACCAAAATCTGAAACCATATCAGATTCTGGAATACTTAGATCAGACCGCCAAATTTTAAGCATAGCATAGCCTGGTATGATAACACTAAACTTCTTATACATGTGTCTACTAGACTTAACAGATGAACAAACTTGAATCTGTATCTGTGTAGCTAGCGTAACCACCCTTTGGTATAACACACCAGCTTGAATACAATGAAAAAAAGCTAACACACATAACACTGGTGAAATCCAGTTAGGCCTTATACAACATACCTGGCAACATGCACCCTTCATCCTTACCTGATACTTCTTTAAAGGGACATAATGTAAAATTAAAGTCACTGTTTTCGGTTATTTCTCTACATAATGAGTTGAGTCTATCTTATTACACTGCACAGCAATATTTACAACGTATGGATACGACTTTGTTGAGCCGTGAGGATGTCTTGAAATATGTGCACTTCCCTCTGCCGCTTGAGTTGTCCGCCATTTTATTCAACTCGCCGGCGAGCCAAAGTGCGCTTTAGAACGCGTTCGGTGGTTCGCTCGAATCATTACTGAAGTTTGTTGAAAGTCTCCGCGAAGCTCCAAAGATCTGCGACCGCAACGGTCGATTCGGAAATCTACGGTCGACTTACTTCCGGTAGGCTACCCGGAAGTAAGTGAATTTGGTCGCGGCTTACTTTGACGTTGTTAATTAGCACTAGAAATGTGATAAAATGACGCACATAAGTTAGAAATAAGTTGCAAATGTCAACCTGAATGGAGATTTTCAAGTTCAGAACATTTGAAATTTTGGCGCCATATTTCTACATTTATGTCCCTTTAAACCTGCCACATGTATGCATGTACAAACACTGGCCAACAGTGGAACAAACAAGCAGGTCACTTCAGAATCTATTCCCACACACCAAAAAGAAAAGAAAAATAAGAAAATCAGGCCTGAACAGGGTTGGCAGTTGGCCAGCAAAACAACATGAACCTTTTTTTTTCCTAATTGCCACTCAGACAGACAAAAAGCGAAGTTGTTGAAGTGCTGTAGATGAGAAAAGGCGAAGGCCTCACCTGGCTTGGTGAAGTGGTTGAGTAAACATTACCCTCACAATGGACACCAAACTGACCAAAGACGCTACCCTCAAAAACACTCAAATCCTTTCAGCACACAACAAACCAGGGTTGTAGCCAGCACCTGTCCGTCAGTCCTTTGAAGGAATTTTGGAGCTGGGGACTGAGAAAAGTTTTCCCCATTCCGTCCCCAGGGACAAACAAAAATTGATATGTAAAGATATAAAAAAAACTGAAACCCATGTGTTCTTCCTCACCAAAACAGATGACATTGAACAGCTTAGTCTTCAAGCAAAATTTGCACCTCAAAATGCAGGAAATATTGTTTCAGAGGGTCTAGGTTTCAAAATTTTCTGGGACCCAGACCCCCTAGAAATGACGCGCAACACCACTCAAAATCGAGGGGACTGAAAACGATTTCAGGCTGGCTACAACCCTGCAACAAACTGTAACGCACCCAACATCTTGTACTGACTTGAAGGCACGGTCTTACTAGGTTCTCTCTCGTGTTTTGGCACGTAGGAACGCGGGAAAACGATGAGTGCCAGCAGCAGTGGTAGCGGAGACAGCAGGAACCCCGAGAGGGTGACCAGATCCAAGTCTTACGACTCCGGCTTCTCAGACTACAAGGTAAGATTACAAGGTTGCCTTCACACTTGTTTGACGGTCGTTGTGATGTGTTTAAGCTGCCTGGCTAGGTCTCAAAACTGTGACAGAAATTTCTATAAGGAGCCATGTTTCAAGTCACCATCAGAGAACAAGAATTTCATACCTCTACTTACACAACTTTACAACAAACAGTTAGGTGACATATACATGTAGTTCCCTCAGTTACTAGAAACTAAACAATTAACAGTACAGGTATATACTGTCTTGATTCTATTGTGTGTTCACTAAAGCAATATACATAATCTTCTATCATTAAATTGTCAGGAAACTGTCTACCGGTAGTTGTAAAACCTGCGACTTTGGCACTGTTTCTGAGCTGACCTGCGTCATTTGTCTGTTTCTATCAGGATAAACCTGTGAGAGTGAAGTACACAACAAAACCAACCCCTGTGCTCCAACCTCTCCCCATGGCCCAGGCCTCATCCACAGACCTGACTGAAGACCTCACATCCGTTCAGCCAGTGCACATAGAAGCCGTCAATCAAAAAGCTTACGAAGCCTTTGCCCGGCAAAACCGCCCCGAAACCCCCAAGGGGGCCGCGGGGTCCAAGACTAAGGTACGTTCCTACTGGAAGGAACCGGTGAAGAATTCTGAAATGTACAAACCGAACGTGAAACTAGAAAAACTGAGGCCGTGGCCACCTGAGCTTGGTAATGGCAAGAGGGTGGTCTCACCACCAAGTAGGAAAGACTCTTCATCGCCAAAACAAGAACAGGGTAAGGATCAGTCTCCCAAATATACTTCTCCAGCCAGAGTACAGTTCATTGACAACAAGAAAGGACATGAAAGCAAAATGGCAGAAGACGACACAAAAAGACAAGTGAGAACTCGGGAAAGACCAAACGGCGCTCGGCGCCCGAGTAGCCAAGAAACCTTGGAATCCAATGGAGGTCAACGGACTCCAACGTCACCTAAAGTAACGACTTTCTCACCTGATATTCCACAACATAGAAAAGGATCAGGGAACCACAGATATGTGGCAGCTAATTCAGAAACTGGAGATTCGCATGTACAGAGACATCACCGCGAGCATCTCTCATCGGGGCACCAGAACCATTCGGACGGAAAACGTTCACGTGGTTCAAGTGGTTCAGTGCACTATGTCACCATGGACACCATGTCAGCATTTCCAGACGATGGTACTGGTCAAGATTACGTAGATGGTTTTCCACCGGAAATGGGAGAGTTGCACGAGGCATTCAGGGATGGAAGGACGTGTGAACCAAGGGGTGATTCACGGAAAGGAAGCTGGGATTACGGAAGATCCTCTTCTGAAGACGTTAGAGCCGGCAACTCTTTCATAGACAGTAAAGATGGGAGAGTCTTCAACAGGTATACTTCTTTCTTTTGTCCTGACTTGTGTTTTCGTACTACTACTACTAGGCATAAATTGTTACAGAAGTAGATACTGAAAGCTTTCATTTGCTACTGAAAGCTTTCAAGATATAAAAAAGATGCTTGTTACTTCACCTTGTTAAGTGTTTGTTGTTCTTGTTGCTACTGTACCTTCTTTAATGTAGTATGTTTCATATCTGTTTGTCCTACATGTAATTGTTTCAGCTTGTTCTGTTGAAGTACTAGTACTAGACTTAGTCTGTTGTGTACGGACAATGTTTGTGTTTCTCCCACAGTTTGTGTTCCATGTTAACTGTCATCTAACAATGTCATCCTGTTGTATTTCCGGCTCAGTCTGTCTGAGACAGAGAAAGCAAAAGGTGTCAAGAAATTTCGTGAGATGAGACTCCCCCATCCTAACCCTATAACCAGGTAGACCAACCAAGCACAAGAACGATCAGATGTGTTTTTTGCTTTGTTTTTATTTTTCATTAGAATCATTCTTTTCACGCATAACATTTCAGGACATGCGCCAATTGCTGTGGGTGTCTTTTTTTTTCATGCATAACATTTCAGAACGTGCTCAAGTTCCATTTTTAACATTTCAGGGTATGCTTACATTGCTGTGGTGTTTCTTTGAGTATGCAAAGCAGTCTTGTAACTATTCTGTACTATGTCGACTCTTCTTCTTGTATACTTTTCTTCTTTAAACCATTCTGTCCAACTAACAAGTCCCTTTCTGTGTGTCAACAACAGAGGGCTGCATTTCAAATGAACATTTTTTTTTTTAGTTTTCTTTTACAGAGTTCACAGGTTACCTGCTATTGGTGTGGTTCCACTCAGTCACAACCATATTTTGTTTGTTTTGTTTATTTTGTTCTTTCATATCTAACATCATGCCAACCCCCATCACTCACTTTCCCGTGAAGCATAATCATTATTTGTTGTTTTGTGTGTAACTGCTAACTGTGGTGGCTACTGGTAATTTGCATATTGGTAAGGGTTATTCCATTTCTATTGTTTGGGGCATAATAGGAAAAGACTGAGATGCAAACATTTATTTGCAAACAATCATGACAAAGAGGGAAAAGTCTTGAGTTGTGAAATTAGAGGAGGATTTGTGTGTTAAGATTATAATGCACACAGACTCCAGCCTCTATCATTAATGGAATAACCCTTAATCCATTGGTGGAGCTTAACTTAAAGCTTATTTTCTCTATCATGCACAGTGTGACTTTTTTGTTTGTCTCAGTTTACAATGTGTTTGCTATGTTTATATCAGAATTTTACTTTTAAGAGAAAGACTTTCTATACATACAATGTCATGTGACTCTGTCACATTAATTTTTCAAACCATTTTATCATCTGAAGATTTGCACACTATAAATTCAAAGCAATTCATTACACTTAACCATAGAAGTATAACTTTAACCTCTCTATATTCTCCCCTCCTTGCCAGGGTTGGACTAACATGTAATTTAATGGCCTACTGTGATGTTTTACAGAAGAACACAGGACCCTACAGTAGAGATCTCAGTTGGGAAAGGGTTTGCAGCAGTGCCCAGTAGCTATGTGCAGAGGACTGAGGCCTTCATTAAAACACACAGGTATGGTTTGCTGTTCAGAAATGGCAAATAAGAAATACATCTTGTACTTGCAATGGTTTTCTAGCTGTTTGTGGTTTATCTTGCATTGCAATGCTTCCATTGTTTCAACTGCTAACTGAAAGCATCACAAATAGAAATGTACTTTTAAATGTATTTTTCCGGTCCAAGTTTCCAAGAATTTGAGTAAATTTGCCATAATCTGTTTAATTATCATGCATTGAAGTTACATGTGTATGCTGACAAGTTAAAGTTTTACAAATGTCAAGAGTGCATGTCCCCTTCTTGTGGATAGCCTTATACTGATGGTGATATATCTTCACTGTTGTCTCCATTCAAAATATGTTCCATTTTGACATGATTTTTTTCATTTCAAATTTCTGAGCCCACCATACAAAAGGAGATACTGTGTTGGCAATGTCTTTTTTTCCAGTTTTTGCGATGAACCTTACTGCAAAATCATGACACTGCATATTTTGTAATTTTACAGCGTAAGTGTTTGAACCGTCAACTGGAAACACAGCAGAAACATTTTTTTCCCTCCTATGACAACTGTTGAACTTAAAACCATTGCGAAAACAACTTCGATAATATAGAGTATTTATGACGTGTAATTTTTTTCTACTTGTGGCTCATCAACAGTTGTTTGTCCTTACAGACCAGCGGTTAGAAAGTCCCTCATCTCCAACTTCCCCCCGACCCGGATGGTTCCTCCCCACAGCCTGGGGGTGGGGGGGAACAAGAGCATGTGGCAGCCCGAGTTCCCCTCCCGTCCGCTGGAGAAGAGCAACTCCAACAAGTTTGTGCCCATGCAGTACAGAACCCAGCCGCTCAACATGCCCACACCAGGGCTGCACAGGGAGGGAACCATCCCGAACCTATTCAGCAAAAGTAAGACCTCACCTCACCGGTCCCATAGTCTCATCGGCCGTAGGGGTAGCAATGCCATCAACATAAGTCTTCCATCTTCGTCTATCTTCGGGCAAGACACAGTATTCAAATACAATGCAATCTCTACCACTGCCAGTGGATTAAAAAAATAGATTTACTTCTGGACGTTTCGAGTGACATCCATCACTTTTCTTCAGCATCACTGGAATGAACGGTTTTTTAAAATCAAGTTATAGAGATTGAATTGTATTTGAATATTGTTTTCCTGGATATCTAACCTTCATAAACGTAAGACTGAGTCTCTGGTAGAGATTTTTGCTGGCCTCAGGAATCCAAACCTATCATATCTCCAAAGCCTCTTCTTTACTTCTATCCTCTCCCCTATTTATGTAGAGGACAGAAGAGACTCGGGAGCTATGATAGGTTTTGGATACCAGGCTGATTTTTCATCAGATGCGGGATTATAAAGAAATATTGAGTAACAGACGACAAGTTATCTTTACATGTCAAGTTCATGTAATAGAAAAATGAATACTAGATAAATTACCAGCCAGGGTGCCATCTGATATTCTGCCGAGGCTTTAACATGACTTGTATACAATGCCCCTTCAGAGAGTAGATTTGTCTATCAACTTTACGTCTCAGTCAAAAACATTGTGTTACTATGATATGTGATAATGCATTCTGTAAAGTGTTATGATGTAAGACTTGAATGTGTCTTATTTCTGCCAACAGGTGCATTTCTACAGAAGTTAGAGGCCCTGGGGTACACAGGCTCCAAAGCTAACCTCAGACCCATGTACGACAGCACCCCAGAAAAGAAACCTGGTACGAAGGCAGCTACAACTGAGAAAGATAGGTAGGTAGATGTATAGTTACGGTATTTCTTACCTAACTGAGATCTATTATCAGGGGTGCCTAAGCATTTGCACGAACCCTATGAAATTCGTACGAATATTATGTGATACACACAAATCACTATGCGAAAACGCAAGAATATTATGAAATTCGCACGAATCACTATGCAATACCGCATGAATATTATGAAATTCGCACGAATCACTATGTGATTCACACGAACCTTATGAGATTTGCACAATCCTTATGCAAAAACGGCGGCCGGGAGGAGGCATGATTTTGAGCGTTTCTACCCGTGATATTTATATTTCAAGGCATGGAATGGACATTTACCGTCGCAAAGATGTATTTGATAGCCTGTGAGCTACTGTTTTGCTTCATTTTGGCGTGTTATATCGTATTTTCCGTCGCCGCCGATCGAAGCCGCCATCTTGAAAATCCCGCTCCGTCTGTCACGTGACCCCGGCAGTGGTTGCGCAATTTCGCATGCAAATCTCATAAGGTTCGTGTGAATCACATAGTGATTCGTGCGAAGTTCATAATATTTGTACGTTTCAGCATAGTGATTCGTGCGAATTTCATAATATTCGTGTGTTTTCGCATAGTGATTCGTGTGTATCACATAATATTCGTACGAATTTCATAGGGTTCGTGCAAATGCTTAGGCACCCCTGATTATTCCACTATATAAAAACGTGAACTCTGTTTTGGAATTGAAGTGTTTTCAGCCCTCTTGCATCATTCAAGAATTTGATTTTTTTTCAGTTAGTTGATAGCAAACAATTCAAAGATTTTTATGGATCTAACTTGCCTTTATTACTTCATCCTTAGGTCACCTCCAGCCCACCTGAAGACCAGCAAGGATCCACACCTGCACGCCTCCTGTCAGTATTCCCCGGCACTGCAGCACAGCCTGACAGCCCACCACAACAGACATGCAGTACCTGTAGTCACCGAGTCCGTCTGTGTCCCCACAACCTCCCCCTCCCCTGACCATGTACTACAGAGCCCCAGTTGACAATGAGTCGTGCAACACCTTGCTATTCATCAAACATGAATCCCATGAAAGCCACAGGTTGCGGGGTTGGACAAGTCCACTGGCTCAATTTTCCTTGGCAAGTGAAAGGGCTGATTGGACAAGTGTTTGTCTTATCCCAATTGTCCGATCGGGGGCAAGTAAGATTTTTCCGTGAACGAGATTTTGATATACTTGTTACTTTTCCCTGTCATGGCATCAAGCATTGTTCAAGACAGAAAATAGAGCCTATCATAAAAGAATTCTTTACTGGAAGTGAAAATACATAGAAAAATGTTCTTTAAATTTCAGACAAGTGAAAAGTTGGTTCAAGCAAGTACATTTTTCATGTGCTTGCTCGATAAGAGAAGTGAATTTTAGAAAAGTTGTTAAACCCTGGGTCGTACCATTAGTCTCTATAGTTCAGCTTGCTTTTGTACTGATTCTACAGTACCTGCCAGGCATCTAAAAGGTATTCCTTTTCTATATTTGTACATGATGTCTGCATAGGGGCTATTTTTATTGATAGTCCCTTTATAGACCTTTAACCTTATTTTCTTATGCCTGTATACATTCCATGAATGCACCTTAGGCCACAGCAAGTAAATTTTATGGATGACATCCGCGCGCTCATTAATTTTTGCCTGATTTCAGAAAAAAAAATTTTTTTTTCTTCTTCAGAGATGGTCAACATGACGAGAAAGTACCAAAATGGGAAAGTATGTTGTGTTATAGCCTAATGATTGTACTTGTAGAGGTGACACTAGCCAGGTAGCCATGTTATAGAAGTGAAACCAGCTGGATAAGTGGCACCACAATGGAAGTCATGAGTGTAGTGGTGATGTTGGTAAATGATACCAGTCTACTATACTAGTGTCACTTTTGCTACACTAGTTCACGTCTTGAATACAGGAATGAAAGATTTGTTGTCAGTGCTACCTTGATTTGTCACTTCAACTCTTGTTTCAACATTTATGGTGTCTATTTTGAAAATCTCGCCATCTTGTTGTTTTTTTACCCATCTTGTTTTTTTTGTGCCCTATCTCATTATTTTTGCAGTCTGCAGAGGATGTCATCCATAAAATTTACTTGCTGTGGCCTTACTGTAAATTTATTACCTTGGTGATGGTAGAAAAGAGAGGTACATGTACACGAACATGTTTGGATGAAATATTGGACAAACTGTTGAATATTTGTACATTAATTTTTGTACATATTGGGGAAAGTTGTATATATCTCGTTAAAACACAAACGTTTTTGTAACTAAAGGTAATACAGGCAGATTGTTTAAGTAGAGTTTAACAGACTTTTGTACTCAACACACCTGTTACAAACTTCTAAAGGTAAAGGCAGTGAAATAAAAGCAGCTATACACCTTTCTCACGTGGCGGCCATGATAGATCTAAAACGAGTTCAATGTGGCAAACAAAAGGCTGTCCATCTAAATTAGCAGTTCGACCAATGGTAGCCTGTCAATTAGGAAATCGACCAATAAGTGAATGGCTGCAAATTTGTTAAAAATTTGCATTATTATGTTTTTATTTTGCATCTCTTAAGGGACTATGGGGTCAGTCTACACTACTCTAAATTGCTACATCTTTCGGTGCATAACACTTCTTGTAATATTTATTATTCTATCTTATATCATGAAAATTTGTGTGGTTTGGGGGAAAACTAAATGGGACCTGATTTTAGAAATAAGTTTTGTCTGTTTGCCTCATTGACCTCTTCTTCGATCTATCATGGCCGCCGCGTGAGAAAGGTGTATTCTGGCTGCTGTATGTAAACCATTTAACACTAGACTTCCCATAACTTAGTTGAAAAATTAGGATAGATTCACTCAAAAAGCAAGTAATCATGATTGCTATTCTTTACTTTGAAGACAAAAATCATGACGCGACCCTCTGTTGCATATGACATATTCATGTGACTAAAATGCAACTTTGATTGTATTTTTTATTGCTTTTTATTTTTAAGGAAATGCAAATCAGTGTTAGATGTATATTTAGTATCATTGTTAACCTATACTGTACAATGAATATTCTAGATGTAAAGTAAATACATGACTATGTAAAGTAAAATATATCTTTATAAATGGACTGTTGCAGTTCAAGTAATAAACAGTTCCAATGTCCATGTGTGTGAGTGCTTTTATGGTTAAATATTAAATTATTTTACATTTGCTTGGCACATGCCATATCCGAAGTCACACTGTATTCACGTGAACAGAACATGAAGTTTGTATAGGCCTCAGGAAAAAGGTTATGTTTGCTGTATCAGTCCGGAATAATTAGGGTCAGTAGATAGGGATTGTTTGCTTGTAATTTTTTTAGGCTGTCCAAAACTAGTGAGACGTATTACTGTTACAGTAGTTGAACAAAGTAAACTGAAATGCTCAAGGACACTTTTGTCTTTCATTGTTAAAAAAGATAGTTCATTTACCCTTCAGATAGGACAAGCTGTGTTTTTACTTGAATAGGAAGCAGGCTGGATAGAAATTCTAACTGGAAGCTATGTGGCTCCACTGCCCCACGCCCCACGCCTCCAAAAGCAGTTTTTTCTATATGGTAGGTAGGGAAACAGTGTTCCATATATCTGCATAGTACAAATAGTTAGAATTTCAGTGTGTGTGTAGTTCAACTTTACTCAAGTTCTAGGGAGGTGAAGCTACATTGCAAACACATTGAGTAGAACTTGGATACACAGGACCTAGAAAAGGTGACACTTGAAGAACAATAATAATTACAGGTCAAGGGTTAAATATGCAGCAAGGCAGACCAGAAGTCCTTAACTGTGTTTGCTCTTTGTCTATACTTAGCCATTTGACAAACTAACCCAATTGTGACACAGCACCATGGAAAATTATAGGTCAGTAGACTCTGCCTTACTGTGATGTCAAAGGGAAATGTTACATGTATTTTGGGAGTATGTATACATGATGCGACATACATTGTATTGGGTACTGTCTGTTTCCCATGTGGATATGTAAACAATCTACATAGCTGGGCACTGACTGTAGGCTTCCGACGGCTCACAAACAAGGTCTTACAGATTTGTGCTGAGTTTTGCTCGAGCCTTAAGTGAAGGGGTAGGTATGAGAGACTGAGTTTCTATAATTCTGTGGCTGTCTGTAGTTGACTTGAGCTTTGTGGAAACTACATAATGTGTGTCATGCAAGGACTTGCTAAGCCAGAAATAAGTCGGCCATGTGATTAAGTCTATGTAGTTCTCTCTATGTACAGTGACACATGATGAAGGACATACATACATGATCAAGACTTAAGCTTAAATGTTCTCCAGATCAGCTGCAGAAGAGTAATAGAAACTGCTTTGTGCTCGTTGAGGTTTCATTGACACTACCTGAGTTAGTAAAAATAGGCTATCTTTCTAGAACAGATATGGCTGAATTGCACTTTAATACCTACATTTGCATTGTTATTGATTGGTTAAAGGGGCTGAATGTGGATACTCAATTGTTCACTTCTGATTGTGCAAGAAATTGAATGGAATTTTATTTGTTAACTTTGCCACAGAACGCAATAATAAAGTCTGTGTAGGTTTAATCCCTCCAGAATGAGATATCCACTCATTGACAAATGGTTACTCCCTTGTGTGGTTACGCATGTAAATAGATGATTACACTGATAGGCAAAGCTTGTTACCTAGGTATGAGCATTGGCTTCAATCCCTGGCATCTACTAGAAGCCTTGGCTTTAATCTCTCCGCCCCCACCACCCCTTCTCCCACCCCAAAGACACTATGTGAAGCTGGTATTGTGCATTGTCAACATAGGTAAGATCATTGAACCATACATTTTTCTTTGGTCATACAAAAAATGCAGTCTATTTGCAGTTGGTTTTTGAGGGCAGACAAGACAAAAAAACAAGGTAGGGAGACGACAAACTTTCCCTTGCACATTGGTCGGTCTATTGAATACTGGTAGCCTGTGTTTACACAATCTCTCGCTGACTGGGGTTAATGGCCCCCTCCTTTCTAGGTGGTTTAGTATGGGCTGATAGGAGCGTGATTACAAGTAACAGGTAAGTAAATTATTGTAATGGACGTGAGTGGGCGTAAGCCGCTGCGGTACAAATACTACAGTTGCAGTGTTTATGTTTATTGTAGAAGAAGAAGAACTTTATTGTGCGACAATTGTAACAGATAACCTAAAACGCCTGACATTGGCGGCGGCTTGTTATACCGCGGAAGCCAAGACGGTCAGTGTCAAAATGAGACTCAGAGGTTTCCCTTCTGACAGGAAGGTTTAGGATATATAACGTTATAGTTTTCTGAGCCGCGGCCGTTGGCGCGGCGTTCCACCCGGAGAAGTTTGGAAGGGTTCCGCCTTCTATAGCAAACTTTTGCGTTAGCCTGGTATACTGCCATAGTACTCTCCACAACAGAGTTTGCGGAGAGAACAGACGAGACTGGGTACCAGGCTAATATAGCAAGGTGTTGACCTGCTATTATGTTAAACCAAACAGTAGCTGGTGACATAAGAACCATGGGAGACAGACATCTGAAGCCATCTTTGGAGCTAGCAGAACAGGTGCAGGCCCAGCCAGGTGACATGCTGTCCTACCGCACCTGGTCCAGATCTGACAACGATCTGTCCGAACATCACGTCATCTATGTGGGGAATGGGCAGGTGGTGCATTACGACGATGACAATCACATTGTAGGTGGAGTAAACTTCCTTTGAACATTTTGGATGGATCCTATTACTTATTCTACACACCTATTGTTACAGGGTTGTAGTACAATAGAAGTCGCTTAAATGCATGGCCTATTTGGCTGTGAATTTCGTGCAATTATCCGGCTGGTGCAATAATGCGAAGTTATCCAGCTGGACCGCACCCGTTTGGGATTTGGGATTCCGTGCAGTTAACAGAAGTGTGATTTAATCCGTTGTGCAATTAACTGGCTTCTACTGTATAGCCTAATTCCTGGTTGCTATCATACTTGAAAAAAGTAGGGTTGAAAGGTGAATATAACCAAGGATGTTATGTAAGATGTCTTTGAGTTTGATATAACGTTAACACTCACCAAAGAGGCCTGAATGACTGCAGAATGCTGATTTTTGCTGTGTAGTTGTGTTTTGTAGTAGGTCAAGGAAAATGAGGTTTTGGGACTCTTTAGACATTGAAACGATTCTGATACTAGGGAAAAAAGCCACTGGCATGCATATGGATTTGCAATGGAAAGGTCATTTAGATTTGTAAACTATATATATGAAGAAACACAGCAAAATCTTCAAAACTAACACTACGAATCCAAGCTCCTTGACAAATCTGATAGTGATTCGTTCAGTTTTAAACCTTACTAAAATTCATCAAACTTCTACAGTTGACTCGACTCTTCGTAACGCTAGTTCACCTTTATCCGTGGGGTAACCTATATCCATTGTTTGCCAAAACAGCGCATTTAGGAATATCAAGTCGACGGATGGTTGTTTCAATTTGTTATATTTTCAAAGTATAGCAGTGAGAACTCACATTTCGTCAGCATGATAGCCTTCAATACCTTGATTTTGAAAGTAACGGATATACGTTACCCCGCGGATAAAGGTGAACTACCGTTTTCTTGCAGGTGGTAAAGGCATGGTTGAGTCAGGTAACTGCAGGGGGTAGGACCACACCAGTGAACCTGAAGGGAACGTTTGTGACGTACTCACAAGCCGAGGTGGTGACCCGTGCCGAGAGGCAGGTGGGCCACTCCTACAGATACGACCTGATGTTCTCCAACTGTCAAAACTTCGCAAACTGGTGCCAAACTGGGAAGGAACAGACTGGGGGGACTCAGGTAATTGGTGATACTGTAAATGCAGAAATGTTCGCGGTGGATTAATGTTCGCGGTGGATTAATGTTCGCGGTGGATTAATGTTCGCGGTTTTCTCGGTGACCACTTCACCGCGAACTTAAATCCATCGCGAACATTTTTCTCTTATTGCATTAGACTGCAGTCTATGGTGTTACCGCGAACTTAAATCCACCGCGAAAAGTCCTTTTACCCGCTACCGCGAAATTAAATCCCCGCGAACTTAAATGCATTTGCAGTTTCTATATGTCAAAAGTGGAATTTTTAAATTTGATAATAACTTGGCAATTTTGCTGTTTAGCTAGAAGCCGTTTAATTGCACACCCTATTTGCCAGCGCATTTTGTGCAGTTATCCGGGTGGTGCATTACAAAGCGAACTTATCCAGCTGGACCGCACTACCTTAGGATTTTGGGATTCCGTGTAATTAGTAGAAGTGTGCGATTATCCTGTGTGCAATTAACTAGCTTCTAATGTACGTGTTCTATTGGTTCTACAAAGAAGGTTGAAAATCAAATGATTTTTAACCTCCTTGGTTCAACCATAAAACAATGAAATAAACTGACAGTCTTAACCAAAACCTTTGACCTTGATCTTACTCAAACCGTTATTTCAAATATAGGTCATGACCTACATCATGGGACTGGGCACAGTTGCTGTCGTCGTCTTCATCTTGCATCACTTCTTGAAGTAGGACAACTGCACCTGTTTGTGCACTAACTGTCTGAAGGATGATACAGAACTAAGTGCATTTAGATTTAGCATTCGACTGTACTGCCATACTTAATGTTAGGCCACAGCAAGTAAATTTTATGGATGACATCCGCGCGCTCATTGATTTTCGCCTGATTTCAGAAAAAAAAAACAAGATTTTTTTTCTTCTTCAGGGAAGGCCGGATAGACGAAAATGGGTAAAGGTTGTGTTGTAACCTAATCATTGAATGTAGAATTGACACTAGAGACTCTGAAGCATTGACTGTAGTTGCAGAGATGCAACTTGATAGATAGTTGTAAAAGTGGCACAACTATGGAAGCTATATGAGTGTAGTTGCCAACATGATTAATGATACCAGTCTACCACACTAGTGTCACTTTAACTACACTGGTGCACTTCTTAAATACAGGAATGAATGCCTTGTTGGCTGTGATGCCATATTTTGTCCCTTCAAGTCTTGTTACAACGTATATTTTGAAAATTTGCCATTTTTTTTTTTTACCCATCTTGTTTTTTTTCGCCCTATCTCATTATTTTTGCAGTCAGCAGAGGATGTCATCCATAAAATTTACTTGCTGTGGCCTTATGTCATTTCAAGTATCATAATATCACTAAATACTGAAGGTTAGACTATAGTTTACAGAGCTGTGCATTATATATAACGTTATCCTCGATCATATGTTCTGCATATGTATGATCATGTATGTAAATCAAGGCATAATACCAAGGACATTTATTTTGATAAATACCAAATTTTTGTTAAAGTTTTGTTAACAGTCAGTTCTCTTACATATTGATTTCCTAATTCGAATCTCACTATCATAATTTAACACCACAAATTGATATATTGTTATGGATACTGGAATTGTTTCACAAGGGTTAGGCAATTAATATTGTGAGCAGGAAGATTAAAATTATCATGATGGTAAGAAAAGTGAATAGATCCCTTTGATGACAATGCAAACATTTTTTGATTTTGCATCATATCTTTTATTTTTGCTATATTGAAAATACATATTAAAATTACCTACTGTTATTATCTTTTCCTTGTCGAGATATTCTTGAGTATGCGGACTCTATTTGGGCGCAACCGCTAGCTACATCTTGAAAACACCGCCTGTCACGGCAGCGGGTAGGGACTTCGTCTTCGTCTTGGATACCTAAGACTTGGAGACTTAATATAATATAATACTGAGATTGTAGCTTAGGCTTTAAGTTGCGGCCCGGCAAACTTGGTATGGTTGGAAAGGTCGCTTAGTAAGGAATTGAAAGATGAAAACCGCAGTCCAATCGGATACTTCCTTGTCGAGATTTCTTGAGTATGCGGACTCTATTTGGGCGCAACCGCTAGCTTAGGCTTTAAGTTGCGGCCCGGCAATCTTGGTATGGTTGGAAAGGTCTCTTAGTAAGGAATTGAAAGATGAAAACCGCTGTCCAATCGGATACTTCCTTGTCGAGATATTCTTGAGTATGCGGACTCTATTTGGGCGCAACCGCTAGCTACATTTTGAAAACACCGCCTGTCACGGCAGCGGGTAAAGACTTAATACTGAGATTGTAGCTTGGATTGGTTGGATAGGTCCCTTGGTACCCTACTGTAATCCACAAACCGATTTAAAATATCGTGCTTTGTTGCCGAGATATTCGCGATTGAATGGTCCCCTTAGGTAACCGCTAGCGAACCCTTCGGTAACCGCTAGGAAAACCCTTATGATCGAACTTCCACAATTTTAACTTTCTTTCGGGGGGTGGAACTTGGTATGGTTGGATAGGTCCTTTGGTACCCTATTGTAATCCTTAAACCGCATTGAAAGATCGTGCTTTGTTGCCGATATATTTACGGTCATAGCGTCCCCTGAAGTAACCGCTAACGAACCCTTCGGTAACCGCTGAGCGAACCCTTAGAAACGAAGTTCCGCAATCTTTAACAATCTTTCGGGGGGTTGAACTTGGTATGGTAAAGGAGCTTTGATAAAATTAAAGCTCCTTGGTATGGTTGGATAGGTCCCTTGGTACCCTATCGTAATCCTTAAACCGCATTTTACGGTTATTGTGAACTTGGTATAAAAACCTCTCGATGAATTACGATGATATTTGGTCCGTGGGCAGGGGAAGGTCATGGTGAATTATGTGCCCTCTGGTATGTGACCTTGGTACTGCAGTAGAAATTCCGCTATTTGTATCTTTTGACCTGGATGTGCTGTGGTCTTCATATTTGGGTGGCCGATAACGTGTGACGTGAGGAATACATGGTGTATGTTTGACCCTCTAGTCAAAGCGTTTGGATGACGAAAGCGACAAAGAAGAAGAGAAGGAGGTTAATGGTCCTAAAAATGGCAGAAGAGGAGGCACTGTCCAGAGAGTCAGTCTCGCACCGCACGCTGTATTCGGGCAGTCCGCTGAACGCCGTAGGCCCTAGTCCGATGAGCAAGGAGTAGACCCTGATTATCAAGATGGCCACAACCACACGTTTTGTGGTGACTTTGTCATGGTAATGCAGGGGGTCGCACACAAAGTAGTACAGATCTACTGCCATCATGAGGTACGTACAACTAATAGATGTCAGACATGGGGTCCCTACCACTAACGCTGCCGAACACCATGCATGTTCACCGCTAACATCTTGCCGGAAAATTGCGTAGATACGGATGGGAATCAAGCAACTGGTGAAGATGATGTCGTCTACAGCTAGATTGCAACGTAAATAGTTACTGGGCCTTTGTAAGTGTTCTTTTCTCCAAACCAAGAAAATAAGAAGCAGTCCGCACCCTACCGACAGTACCAGGCTGATAATGAGGTAGGCTGTCTGAAGATCGCGAAACGTTGAGCCCAGAGATAGAACATGGTCGTCACCATCCTGTTCTGACGGATCATCGGCTTCTTCTTCCATATTGATGCCGGACAGACGCTACTTAGCCTGGAAAAAAGTCATTCTTATATAAGCCACCTTAACAGACAAGCAGTAGTATACTCAATGACATGTATACATACTGGCTTTAGCCACTCAGCAGCGATGACGTGATATCTTCGGAAGAAAAATGTTGTTGATGACATCCTTTGTGCATTAAGGGCCCTATTCAGTGGTTGATCTTTACATGGTGTTTTCGATTACCCCTGCAATTAGCGACCTTTTTTACCTGAAGATTTCACCGTCAATCATCCCAGATGTTTTCGTACTATGAAATAAGGCTCTGTTGTCAAAGACGTAGCAAGAATCTTTTTAAAACTACTCTTTTATTCAAGGACCCCTCTAACATCCATGGTATTCAGTGGCTGATCTTTACATGATGTTTTCGATGACTCCTGTAATTGTAACCTTTTGTACCTGAAGCTATCGCCGTCAATAATCCCATATGATTACGTACATATTAGATAAGGCTCTATCGTCAAACACGTAGCAAGAATATTTTTAAAACTGCTATTCTATTTTCTTATAGTGTATTAACTTCTTTTTTTCATGGGGTAGGGAACTTCCCGAGCAGCCTTCGTCAATTCGGTCATTCCTCACTTGAACTGGTTTCAATTATTATGGTTCTGGCCTAGGTCAGAAAACTGCTGTTTTATTTTCTTATAATATACTAATTTCTTTTTCATGGGGTAGGGATTTTCCCCAGCAGCCTTAGTAACCCCTGCTTCGCCTATTGGACCTGGTTTCAGCCATGACGTTTCAGACCGATGTAGAGGAGATCCTGTTTCAGTTATATTGTGCAACCCGTAGCCGTTCGGGCAAGCCTTGTAATACCTTCGGGTTTTGTTACATGGGGAACATGAAGTAGAAATTAAAAAAAAAAGATAAAGAGAAGAATAAGTGGCATTACCCCTAATCCGACCGTATGGGGTCTTTTTCGAACCCAGGCGTATATTCGTATCTGCCATATCAACATTTTTCATCGGAAAAAAATTCCTTCTTTGAATTTGTATACAAGTCTTCCAACATCTAACAATTATTCACCGAGTTTTGCCCATCATTGCTATTGTTTAGAAATTGATAAGACAAAAACATTGTTACATGAAGAGGAGTATGGTAGATTTTTAGAGCAAAAGTATCAAACGCTTGCTCGAGTTTCTCCTCATTTCCCCTTATGGGGGGGGGGGTCATTTATTCTATTGAAGCTTTACAATGAAGAAAATTAGTATGGTGACATAGGATAAATAAGACATCTTAATGATAGATATGACTCATTGATCAATCATTTGATTTTGTTTATCAAGAATCTGGAGTCCTCTTGTTTTGATACCATACATAAACCGTCGGCTACCATGTGTGGTAAATAGACTTTTGTAGTTCTCGTCCATGGTGGTAAATGGACTTTCCTGCTCCTCGCTCTTGTACTGGAGCGACCTCAAGTCTAAACTAGGGTAGGATTTGGCGCAAACACTTTCTCAACTCTCACCGTAACATCAAGGCTCAAAACAAGGTGGGTTTCCAAGTTTACATTCCCTTTATTCGGAACTCCGTACGATGTGTAACATTGTTCAACATCAAAGGCACGACGGAATACAACTAAGCATCAAGGCATGGCACAAACACAATACACTTTGTCAATCTTAAACCCGGAATCTCTAACTAAAGGGACCCTCCCAAAACAAAGCGAATTTAGTTACAACAGCGCCCATCAGGAGATAGAATCGTCAACTCTTACCAGAGTGATCAGTAGCTTGGAAGAGATGAACCGAAGCTGTCTGAGATAGACAGTAAACGCGAAATACACTAGTTACTTTAACGGATGAGTCAGAATGTGCAGGCCGCCTGTCCCCGGGAAGGACAGGCGGCCCGTACCGAGTCGTCTCAGCACCAAGGTAGGCTTGAAACAGTCAGGAGAAAGGCCGCATCAGAAGAACTCTCGTGCCGCCCGACCGCCCGCCCGGAGGCGGGCGATCCGACGGAGCCAAACGAGGGCCCCAATGGGGGGGTCCCGACAACGCTCTACGCTAAATTCTGATGGCCGGCTACGTATTACGCTGAATTCAGGAAGCCTCTCTACGCTCTACGCTAAATTCGAAAGCTTCCCCACACATTATGCAGAACTCATCACCGAGCGACTGAGCGTTTGTGTCAAAGATGGTACAAAAGTTGAGTTAAAACTATTCATGGTAACCGGCGGCAGAGGCGGCAGTAGCAAATTTCTAACGCGGGGGCGCAATATTGCTGACCGAATTTTTATCATCTTGAACGCCGAAGGCGCGACAATCTTAGTGGGGTCCGGGGGCATGCTCCCCGGAAAAATTTTGAAATCTTGACCCTCTGAAACGCTATTTCCTGCATTTGAGGGGCAACTTTTTCTTGCAGACTAGAAATGAAAACAGAATTGCAGTGGATGTCACTTGAAGACAGAAGGAAAATGTCCAGACTTTCATGATGTACAAAATGACCAATATTATTGGTGGACGTACGGACTGATGAGTATCTAAATTCTAATACCAGCTCAAAAGAAAGAACAAGAAACAGTCATGTACCAGAGTTACCAACCTAGGATGGATGTGTTCAAAAATTCGTACTTTCCACTATCGTGGATTGGAATTTGTTATCACAAAGCACAATAGGGGCATCTTCTCTGCAGAGGCGGCGGCAGGAAATATCGTTTGGAGGGCGAACTTTTTCTGACAGAATTTTGCAACAGATGTAGTTTGGCGCTACCCGTCGCGCCGGAGGCACGACAATCCTAGAGGGGTCCGGGGGCATGCTTCCCCGGGAAAATTTGAAATCTTGACCCTCTAAAACGCTTTTTCCCGCGTTTTGACGGGCTCATTATGCTGTCAGACTAAGCTAAGTTTGATGGCAATTCCGTTAGAAAGACACATGGTTTTAGCGAGGGCGATGCCCCCAAAATGTTTTCATGATTTCGAGTACCGAAGTTGCGAGGTGTCGCAAGGTTAGTCTGGGGAATTTCGAAATCTTCACCCTCTGAAACGCCATTTTCTGTATTTTTAGGGACAAATTTTGCTGGAAGACTATGCTAAACTTAATGCCATTTTTGTCAAGAAAGAGATGTTTGAGGGCGATGACCCACACAAATACTCACCATGTCGTTGTGAGCGCCCGAGGGAGGTCCGGAGAAAATTTTGAATTCTTGACCGTCTAAAACGTCATTTCCTGCATTTGGGTGCCACATTCTGCTTGTAAACTAAGCTAAGTAAAATTTCTATTTGTTTAAAAGATTTTTGAGAGCGACGCTCCCGCAACATATTGTTCTGTGCCGTAGACGCGGGACAGGGAGGTCTGGCAAAATTTTGAAATCGGGAAACGCCATTTCTCGCATTTTCAGGGGTAAATTTTGCCGTTAGACTAGCTCGATTTAATGAAATTTCCATCATCAAAAAATACACAAGGTTTGAGCTTGCTTTTAGGGGGGGGGGGGGGGCGACGCCATATTTTCCTAGGCAATACGGAAAACTGCCGCCAAAAACTGTTACTCAATTAAGCAACTGGATATGATTTTGCTAGATTTAACTGTTTTGGGCGTATCTTATTACCTGGATGTCTAACCTTCATCGACGAATCTTTAATGCCATTTCTATCAAAAATACAGTTTAAGTTTTTGAGGGCGACGCCCCCAACATATTTCAACCATGTCGCCGTGAGCGCAGATTGTGCGGGTCGTCGCAAAGGAGGTCCACGGAAATTTTGAAATCAGGACCCTCTGAAACGCAATTTCCTGCATTTTGACGGGGCAATGGTTAGGGCAGGTTTGATTACGCTATATGCACAATTCATCCATTACGTTTTACGGTAAATTCCGGGGAGCTACAACGCATTACGTAGAATTAAAAGAGTCAATTACGCTCTACGCAAAATGCACAGATTACGCTCTACGTTGAATTAACCAAGGAGGTTGAATTAACCGATCCGTCTACGCTCTACGTAAAATTAAAACGGCCGATTCCGCTCTACGCAAAAGGGCATTGGGGCCCTCCCAAACGTCTGGAGAAGGTCTTCAAGAGAGAGTCGAATCAAAAGAGCCGAGAGGAAAGCGAGGAACGCTAGTTTTTAGCTCCAAGCTAGCATCTAATTTAGGAGGAAGCCAAACAGAATGTCTGATGATTGGACAGGAGTTTAGATTGAGGGCGGTGACACGCTGACTCATTTACATGTGTGACGTCATGCAAGGAGGAAACTTTATGTAACAGTCAGGGGGAGCTCCGTTAAAGACGGGGGAGGCTCCACCCAGGGGCGATTCACTAACTAAAGGTAAGGGGCTTCAAGTAAAGTCTGCTACACATGCATAAATCGCCGGTTGAACATGAAACTGTTGGTTCAACCAGAGACCACGTACGAGCGCCTCCTACCGGAATTAATTCAACACGCACGTAGTACTAATCCAGCCTAACACGGCTAATCTCTATTGAGGTAAATGTTGTAACACTGTGGCTAAAGTTCCAGGTCAGATATATTTGACTTGAGTCACTGTTGTCAGAGCGGTGACAGTACTGCAGTGTTAGAGACTGTAATAGACGTCCTTCCTTTCACACATACATACAAAACTTCCACACTGAAAACACATAGCAAAGAAACACTTCAATTCCATGTAGGATACAAAGTGAATTTAATGCATGAAAACAGCACACTCCTCTAGTGCATAAGATCATCGCGATAATGTCATGATACAGTGAGTGTTAATATCTTTTGTGTTCTCCCATGTATTATACAACTGGTGTAAGCACATAAAGGTGTATCAGTAATGCTCTAGTGTGATACAGTACCACACTCAAGCATTTCATACAAACTGTTAAGAGGTATCAAACTTCTAGAGTTGGCCTCTGAGAAGTAAAAAAAAAAACTTCAAATTTACCCACTGAACACACAATCACAACATATGTATTAACAAAACCCAGAATAGAGACTGTGACTACTATTATCATGTATTGTGAGGTTGCTGTTACAAAACGTCTACATGTTTTCCATTCCATTCCGTGTCATATTTTAGCCTGTATCTACTGAAACTGATGCTAAAGGGTTATGCATTGATAGTAAAGCTAATACAGTGAATCTGAACTACAAGTTTTGCTTTTGCAATGCATTCAGTACAATTGTTGGCTTTGATGCTGAGACAAACAAGTCATAGGAAGAATTTTTTTCCCGAAGAAATAAAAAAAGAAGAAAATAACTTTGACAGCTTAGAAGATTGATGGAGTACTCTATTAAATGTGTCATACACATCAAATTATGACAGTTTTTATAGTCATCCAAAGATGCAAACTGACACACATCTGATGATGACAACAAAATGGCTGATTCCTGACAAATGATCTATTAACTAATAATGTATACACAGATATAATTTGACAGCTTAGAAAAAAAGAAATTTGACAGCTTAGAAGATTGATGGAGTACTCTATTAAATGTGTCATACACATCAAATTATGACAGTTTTTATAGTCATCCAAAGATGCAAACTGACACTCATCTGATGATGACAACAAAAGAGCTGATTCCTGACAAATAATCTATTAACTAATCTATACGCAGTTATGTAACACAGGATGCATCAGACAAACCCCACACACTAGCATAACTAAATAAAACATACAGAGCAAACATTGAAATCGTCACAATGGTCACAGCTGGCTATACAGTTAATCAGTCATCATCCCTAACATGTATGGTTATGCCTTGCCAGCTTTAGCCTGGGCCTGCTGGAACTGCTGTTGAAGAGTTGTCAGCTCCTTTCTGCTCTTCTCCTGCTTCTCTTCAAAATCCTTAATGGTCGCATCTTGGCGTTTACTGCAAAACAGAATAGCTATAGTCAGGCTATTGTTTACTTTTTCACATCAAACTGTATCTGTCTGTCTTGTTGCAAAACCCACACATTACAGAAAAAGTAGGATCTTTTGTCTTCCACTGTCTCAGAAAAAAAAGTCAAACCCAATAAGTTACATCTTTAACTAGTTAAAGTTAGACTAGAGTAGTCGCTTACTATACTGTTAACCATTATTTGTATGTCTTTTTTGTCACTTGCAATTAGCCCTCAGGCAAGAATTTGCAATAAAAACTTATCTATATTACGTTGAACGACCTGTCACTCCTATACATATTTAGAAGGAAGCATTACTAGTAGGTCATGTTGATTTAAATATATGGATGACAACATCTGGGAACCCGAAAACGAGCAAAAAAAAAAGTTTGACCAAAAAGACAGTTGCCTTCATTCTGAACTCTGAGAGGTCAGGAAGGCTGAACAAATGACTGAACCAGGGCTTTAGCCAGCTCGAATTTTTTTTCCGTCAACCAATTCTAATCGTCGCGAAAACCGCAAAAATTAATAAGAAGGACTGAACTGAGACCTTGAAAAACGGGTTTTAATGAGATTATAGTATGCGAAAGGGCGCCGACACACATTGTCAACAATCATAACAATAGCAAAACAAACAGTGTGGGGCTTTTACGGCTGTGGACGGCGTCCCCAAGCCGCCTGTAGCTTCCAACAATGATTTTTGTCCTTCAAGGTTGACGGATTGGTTTAAAAACTTTTCCGTCAGACGCAGCAAATTTCCGTCAATTGACGGAAAAACGGACGCTGGCTAAACCCCTGGACTAAACACACAAACTATGGCATACCTAACAATAGATTCTTTACTTTGTTCTTTTAAATCTTCTTTGAAATTGGAATATTCTATGACATTAGTATACGTTTTATTTTGGATATTTGTTTTTGCAATCCATGGCAAATATTTGTTTATTTTGAATCTGCTTCGTATGATTTATAGTATTTTTGAAAACTTGTTTTTTTTTTTGGAAACGGCTAAATATTGATGTGTGCGTGGGTTTCATCCATATACCAGTAATCAATTAAATATGGCCTTACTTAGAATTTAAGTTAACTAGTTCTACTAGTTCCACTTTACAACTGTTTTACTAGTAGGCATTAATGTTTTGTCAGAAGTTCTGAAATTTCAATACATTATTATTGTATTTTCTCATAGAATCTGATCTTTGCACACAGATATCGCATGGCACTGTACTTCTTGTTTGGCACTGAGACAACATGAACAATAGAAACATTGCAAATTTGCTTGTTCCATTTAATCTACAGATGTAGTAACTTCAGTGAGTCAAATACTTACATTTCCCCTTCGATGTATTCTATTCTCTTGCCGACATTGGCCTTGGCCTCCTCCAGGTCCTGTTTGACCAGTACTGGACCTGTCAGCTTGTACACGTTAGAGTCTGTCTCCAGTAGTTCCAGCTCCTGTAGGACATCAACACTGATGTTACGAGTTACGACATATCAATACAAAGTAACGTGTAGTACTGGCTTTGTATGGACAGCTACAAGACATCAACAGCCATAGATACCAGGTAGGTAGCTATATCAGAAAACTCAGGTGCTATTCAGGATTTTATTTTTAGCTTAAAGGTAATGGCATGGTAGCAAAGCGACCAATCAGGAGATTGGGATCGCAATTTGTATGTTGATGAAGAACATAGAGCCAAGATGAAAGTGTTCTTGAACCAGTTTGGATCACCAAAAATTGAGCTATTCTTCCACTAGTTAAGGAGACAGATGCTATGTGCTAGTACAGTTTTTACAGTTTTTTTTTTGTACCAGACAAATTCCCTTAGCTCTTGTCAACAAGCACAATCAACAGTGGACCATAGTTTAACAACCCTTCCAAAATACTGTAGTGTAACCCTTTCGAGTAGCGTGCAAGTCAGGTGAATGACACACTCGCATGGGGCCATCATTCTAAAATGTGCAATGTTTTACTTTATTCTTATTTGTGGGGAAGGAGTCATTGCACTATCACCTTTCTACCACACAAGTTTACATTTAACCAATTTTATCAAGAGTTGGTTAACCCCTCCGCTGCGCCCAGCTGGTAGATGAGTGATCATTTCACACTCAACAAGGACTCTGATAAATGTAATAACAATGAAAGCTATGATCTAGCCATGTTTTGGCCTCTTGTTTACAACTGCATGTAACATCGTAATTCGTAAGGCATGGGGAGAGATCTGTACTAGTTTTGAAAAGATGTTGTGACGTTACTTGGGCTTCACAGATGATCGATCGTGTGTTGACTTTCCGGAGTAAGCATTTCCATATGTCATTGATGAAATATATTCAAACAGACCTGGAATAATCTTGTCTTTGTTTGATTGGACTTGTGTATGGTCTTAGGTTTCCAGAAATGTATAGTTTTACAAATCTAACGCTACTGTGAAAGCAACTGCAATCCCCAAACACCACTGAGGTCATTCCGGTTAATTTCTACATTTTACACTAAATTCCTGAAGCAGGGCGTAATTTTATCCAGCAGCAGAAGGGTTAAATCATGTGAGAAATGACATCATTCAATTTATGTCATACTACTACAGTACTAGTACTGTGGAAAATTGTAAAACCTCACATCTTTCACAATTCTGTTTTCATTCAGCTGTACATCCAGCTGGCTCCTAGTCGAGGCTGTCTTCTGTAGGTCTGCAGAGGAAGGGAAAATGGGTTAAGTGGAAAACAATCTGTCAGTGTAATGTTTGAAAGCTATCATTTCACTCTCAAACCATATCATATCCATACTATAGAATCATAGTTTGGGCAGATAGGTTGTAACATAATACTGAGCTGTGATATCACTCAATCTACAAAAATTGTTCAAATCAACAGAAAACACGCCAACCCACGTTCAACGGAAAGAACGTTACCCACAAAATACATGTACATAATTTGATCGGCTAAACCGAGCAAAAAATGTGCTGCCCATGGTAGTTCCGCCCCCCTCCCCACACATGTCTTCGCGTGTCCTGCGTTCAATCCGTCCGTTTTGCAAGCTTGCATGACACACAAAGGTACCTGGCAGTTCAAGGGATCGCCATATACTTAAATATTTGTGTTACCTTTCTGGACTCCTTGAAATTCCTTCAGTTTTTTCTCCAACTGGTTCCGCATTGTCTCCAGAGCCGCCATGGTGATGATGATGATGATGATAAGTGGTACAGTCCATGCGGGGTCATTGACCCAAATTAGTAATCTCCAAGCAGATGTTGGGTAGAGCAAGAATATACTGTAAGTGGAGACATATTCGCGGTTTTCGCGGTGACCACTTCATCGCGAACTTAAAATCACCGCGAACATTTTTCTATTATAGTATTAGATGGCAGTCTATGGTGTTACTGCGAACTTAAAACCACCACGAAAAGTCCTTTTTCCCGCTACTGAAAAATCAAATCCCTGCGAACTTAAATGCATTTACAGTATTGTGTAGAGGGTGTAGTAACATTAAGTGATTGCTTGTCTTGTCTTTAAATATGATGAGATGTACCCATGTCATACAGTCACACGTTATGATTTTTCTACCCCAGCATTTTCTTGAAAATATTAACAAATGGGTAATGTCAATATTAACAAATTATCCAGTGTGGCATTGTATATCATCACCACTATCTATTTTTGCTCCTATGCACCACTGTTTTGTTTGTTTATTTGGTTACACCACCAACAATGGCCACACAAGGGTAAGGCCTCTGATTCTGTTCCTAAATTTGTCTAGCATTGTGTAGATGGAAATGTAGAAGTGAAGAAATGGTTTTGCAATCTAGACGTTTGATATAGATATACAGACTACACCTACCGACTACCGTATTTGCATATAGAGAATAAACAATTGAATAAGGAGACATAGAAGTTACACACTGTATGTAAGGCACAATCAGTCTGAGTGTGTAAAAAAGCATTCTTAGTAATCATAACTTTTCCCATAGTAAACACTCATACTTTGAAATAAAGACAGAAAACATTACAACATAGAATACTTTTTATTTAGTGAACTTAATTCATGTCACTAAAGCTTGATGTATTTGTTAATATTGATATGAGTACACTTTTTTACTTCATTTCTGAATGCATTTTGCTTCTTACATGTACATTTGTATCTACAATACAAGATACAACAAGTTGTCTTTCACATTTCTATAGTATTGCACCTAGTTTAGTTTCAAAAGCAATTGTTTGGTTTCATACCATAAGGCATCTTATAGCTGCCAATCAGGCTTTTAGCCAGGCATGCGTCAACGCGTTATCTGGACGCACTTTTCTTAGAATAACAAGAAATTTGATACCCCTGGACGCCCTATACTGGGGAGAAAATCCACTGACAAGCATGAAATTCTGATTGACCAGGGATGCAACCAGGTCATCTGTGGTCACAGTCTTCTACTGTGACATCTGTAACAGTATTTTTGCCTCTTGGGATACCTTAGAATGCACTGTTTCAACTTAAAATTATCAAAAACTCTGCAGTGCACCATGGAAGGTGGATGCCCCTGGACCCCCCTACAATAGTCACTTACCGTGACTCACCAATAAGTTTGGACTCCCTATTAATTACAAAATCCTAGCTAAAAGCCTGCTGCCAATGCAGTTTTGCCAGGCTGTTCATGTTTCTTAATTCTACATGTCTGAGTACAAGAAGTTCATGCCACTCAAAGTCCTTGAAATTGAGATCTGTAAAAGTCTGATAACCAAGTTATCATACGTTCCATATACATTGCAATAATGACAGAATGACCTTATAGCTACTATAGTCTTATTTCATGGTCAGAGATGCCAGCAACATACAAACCCCTAGATGTAAAAGTGAAGCAGATTGTTTCTTTGTCTCATTTAATATGCATCTTGTTTCCAACTCAAATATAATAGAATATTCGATAACACAACAGCTAGCCAGGATACTTGTATGGATACTGGGGATGCCACCAGTGTAAGACCTGTATACTTTTAACAGGGTCCAATATCACTCTTTCACCCAGCATAGTCGAACAGTTAGCTTTAGTCCTGGCCCTGTTCGAAGCATTAGCTGCCTTCATTTTCTTCCTTGTTGTGCACAGCTGATCTGAAAAGTGCATCATGATACAATGGTTCTGCATGTTTCCGCTGAGAGCAAGTTTGATGTCAGCCATGACTTTTCCCATAACAGTTCCCGGCACAGCGATAAAGTGGGGTGCCACGATACGGAGTACGCAGTAACCGTCTTCCGGGTTCAACAGGGCGTCATCATTATCTTCATCCACATCCCACAGCTTCCTCCTCCTGGGATGATAGGCCCCACCTGGCAGATTACCAGGGAGCTGCAGCTTGAAGTAGAAGACCCAGACATCCCTTATTCCAGACTGGGTGGTGAGACAGGTGCGTCCCTTGGAACACCAGCTGTACATGCACCTGCTGCCGATGATGCCGTTAAACCTCTCCTGGTCCACAGGTGCTCGGGTGTTCACCTGCAGCTGGAAGGGTGCGTACAGGTGGAACAGGGAGCGGATGACGCATGTCCGCAGACACACGGTTCTCTCCATACACTCCCGCTGGAGTCTCTCCGGCAGTTGAGCAGTGGACAGGTAGTACCTATCGTAGAGCCTTCGCCAGAAGCCGATGGTTCTTGTAAGAAGCCAAGTATTTCTACATATTGCAGCAAACCTTCCAATATCTTCTGGCCTGATATAGGGCGCAAGCATAAACCATATGTCCATCGGATATTCAACTTCAGGCTCTGTATCGTCGTGTGTTTGCCTGTCAGATCTACTGCTAACTTGGTAAGTGCTGGTCAAGTTTACTTCAAGTTCAGTATCACTGTCCACATGACTTCCTTCTTGGTCACTGTCCCAGTCTTTCTCATACCAAGGGACTTCTTCTTCCATCTTCAACGTCTCTGAAGGCTGGCCGTGACAGAGAGCCTTGGCTTGCCGGACGAAGGCGTTAGCTTCTCCCTTACCGACCCTACCAGATGGTGGCTGAGAACCACCGGCGTCGGCAAACTGTTGAAGGGTCACATCCGCGTCTGGGCCCGCCAACTTTACACGCCTCCTCCTGGTCTTCTTTCCTCTCTTCGGCATGTCCTGTTAGTCTCTGTGTTATAACACGCATGTCAGCTTACACAGTTTTGACTTTTGCAAGATTCAGCGACTTATTTGTACGACTAAAGATGAAGTTTTGAACAGGAGGCGCTCACTCCCACCAACAGAAGCCATGATGACGCTTGGATGTTCACTTGGAGGAAACCACTAAGGTAAGTGGAGAGTTTCTGAATTTTTGATTACCATAGATTGATAAGTTTTGATACATTTGCATCAATTTTAATAAGTGTAACAGTATATCCATATAATAATTTTATTACTGTTTTATTTCATTGATTGCAACGCCATTAACTTTAGCTTCAAATTTGCTTTTTTCTTACGATTGTACCCTATCAGACATAGTGGATAGCTCTATCTTATATCGACCTTTGACCTTAAACATTTTATGCAACCTTATTCATGCATGATATTACAGGGGTTATTTAGTACTTGACCAGGCCTTTCTGTGAAGGATTTCTGTGATTAAACTCTGACCGGTGGACAGTTGAAAAAGCTGCAGACAAAATGAGCCCATTTTCTTTGAGTAGAGTCACATTACAGTGCGTCAGGAAAGGGTCACAGGTAAGTTACATGTGACGTTATATTATTTGCTCTGACTTTTATGTACCACCGTGATGAGCTTTTTATAGGGATGGTCCTATAGCTATGTCCTATAGCTATATATATACCTGTATTCAAGTAGGGATCTTGATTATTCTGTGATCTTCTCCAATAGTTCAAAGCTATATTCAATAATTTGTGTATCTGAGTTTCACTTTAAGCTTTGCTTTTTCAGTGTGGCTTGTTTGCAGCAAGGAACAGGACTTTTTGTCCAGGTAAGACTAGAGTTATGTTTTTTGTTTGTTTTTATCATTACATCGACTCATGAATGATGAATTATGATTTATATTTGTTGTGAGTCTCCATTTTTCATCAATTGATTTCAGCAATATCTTGCTAGAATTTCCTTAGCCAGACCCATTAGATCTGACAGGCTCACAAGACCATAATAACATTATATTACATCTTTAAATGTCAGAGCCATTTGCAAATCCCATCCCTACTTCTATCCACCTAATGTGACTTCCAGTACATAATCATATCTATCTGTAGCCTGGGTACTACGTACCACATCTGTGGTAATATCAAGCAAAAGTATTGAGCCAGCAGTTACTAGTACTACGGAGGATGGTACTCAGGCTAATTTACCTGACCAAGAAGCTTTCATCAAAGTTGATGAAAGCTCATTGATCTGATACTTCCAGGACTGATGAACTGGTTTATCCTTTTCATTAGGTACCAGATCTGCCAGTCAGACAGCCTCCAGGTCCAGCTCCCTCCCCCCTCCCCATGCCTGGTTCCTGCTGTCCATCCCTGCTGCAGCCTTTGGGCTGGGTACATGGCAGGTCCAGAGGAGACAGTGGAAGTTAGACTTGATTAAAGACATGGAGGCCAGGACAAGCAGACTACCTGTTCATATACCCTCAGAGTAAGTGCAGTATATGTGATAAAGAACCAAAGTTACCAAACACACTTATTGGGAAGAGATCATAGTGCATGCTTCACTGATAAGGCCTAGGAGAAAAAATGTTGTGTTTCCTGTTTCAGTCCTGAAAAATTAGGGTCAGTAGGTAAGGGATATCTTCTTTTTTTTTGTAATTTTTTTTAGGCTAGCCAAAAATCTAGTGATACATATTACAATACAGTTGAACAAAGGAAACTGAAATGCATGAGGACACTTGTCTTTCGATGTCAAACTTTGATTTTGTGCACAATAGATAGGACAAGCAGACTGTTTTTACTTCAATAGGAAGCAGGCTGAATAAAAATTCTAACTGGAAGCTATGTGACTCTACTGCCCACCCAAAAAAAGTCTAGGGTCGGCAGGTTTTTCTAGGGAAGGTAGGGAAACAGGAAACACAACATTTTTTTTCCTAGGTCTAACGCGAGTTGTAGCAATGGCATGTTTTTCTACTAGCTATCAAAAAAGCATCACACTCAGTCTGAGATCAGCTGCCATAACTTTTTTTAATATTCTGCTTTAATAGTAACCCCAAACACTAGCCTGATTTAACTGTGCTTCTTACGGCCCATCCTACATTAATTGCTGCGGGGTGGGGGCAATCAGCCCCGGACAGCGGAGTTTGCATCACACAGACTACCCCAAAAGCCCAAACACATGGTGGTCATTTTGCTAGATGGTGAGATTGCTCAAAATAGAGATGTTTTAGTAACAATTAGCTTACTAGATAAACCATTTAGTCTATGTTTCTTTGTGTGTTTCTCTTTCGTGATAGATAAACTGTAATGTTGTCGCTTGTATACAACAGGTAATACACCACATATACATGTAGGACTAAGTACAAAAATGAAAACTATCAATATCATATTCATGTTTAACCTTAGGTTCTTAAACATGAATATGATATTGATAGTTTTCATTTTTGTACTTATTTCTTTTATCAGGCAACAGGAGCTTGAGACAATGGAGTACAGACCAGTCAAAGTTAGAGGTACCTTTGACCACTCCAAGGAGATGTACCTGTTACCCCGTTCCCTGAACACCCATGACACAGGAGGGGGGATGGGAGCCAGGGCACAGTCAGGGGCTCAGGTGGTCACACCCTTCCACTGCTCAGATACAGGGTAGGTGCCATCCAGGTCTTCTGCATGTGTTTTGCTGTTTGCTCCATAACAATTGTGCCATAGTAGTAGTTCTATATTTTATCAGTCTACTACAGCATATATAACCTGGGCGCAATCTGATTTTATGAAACTGGTTGTGCTGTGAAGATCGAAATAATAAAATCCCCCTTGTTGATGCTAATTCTATGATATACCTTCAAAGGCCTTGACCCAGGGCTCTAGCCAGCGTCCATTTTTCCGTCAATTGACGGAAATTTGCTGCGTGTGACGGAAATTTTTTTAAACCAATCCGTCAACCGTGACGGACAAAAATTATTGGTGGAAGCTACAGGCGGCTTGGGGAGCAGTCCACGGTCGTAAAAGTCACATACTGTTTGTTTTGCTATTGTTTTGATTGTTGACAATGTGTGTCGGTGCCCTTTCGCATACGATAATCTGATTAAAAACCCTTTTTTCAAGGTCTCCGTTCCGTCTTTCTAACTTGATTTTCGCGGTTTTCGCGACAATGGGAATTGGTTGACGAAAAAAAATTTCGAGCTGGCTAGAGCCCTGCCTTGACCATATTGTGATTTAAAGGTACTTCAGTCTATATTGGATTGCTTTTTGCTTCACATATAGGACAATTCTGGTGAACAGGAGATGGGTGTCCAAGGCATGCTAATTCTTTAATATCCATTCAAAGACCTCGAGCAAAGGTAGTCTATATTTGATTGCTCTTTGATTCACACACAGGAGGACAATTCTAGTGAACAGGGGATGGGTGTCCAAGAAAAACATCAACCCAGCAACAAGACCAGATGGCCAGGTCAGTACTTCAAATATGTGTTTGGAGTATTAAATGTCTAACATTTAGAAGCTACTTTGTGTAGACCAACATTTCAATTCAGGTTCAAGTTCCTCCAAACCTGGGTTTACAATAACTTGAGGTTTTCAAGTAACCATGTGGTCACTGAAAGATTGGATCTCTAAGATAAACTCTGAGACTGTTGGTACAAATTTGTGTTTTGTCATTCTCATTTGACTATCTCTCTAGATAGCCCAACTTATCAAGAGTATTTTAGTGGTCGGTTATCACTGACTTTGTTTTCCTTACAGGTTACAGGAGAGGTGGAAGTTACTGGTTTAGTGAGGTTGAATGAAAAGGTGAGATAATCCTGTATGCTGTGTTTGGATTTTATCTAGCAAAAGATCACCTTGGCCTGTTCAAAAAGCAAAGAAGCTCAAAATAAAAAGAAGACAGATACATGTGTAGCTAGATTTGAAATGTGCATGGAGACTATCTTTCCTTAGGTTTCTCTACTTTTGATTGTTTCCTTCCCTCAGAGAGCACCATTTGTCCCCAAGAATGACATTGCACACAACAGATGGCACTACAGGGATGTGGAGGCCATGGCACAGTTAACGGAGGCTCAGCCCATCTATATAGAAGCAGTTGGAGGTACAGCTTGATTGGTTCCTGAGATATAGCTCGTGTTCTAGCATCTTAAGATTCACTTTGATCTTTACCTTATCTGTGATAACTTATTTGATCTTTGTTATCAGTGGCAAATGTTAGTAGCCTGGGCGCCATCCTTTGTAGTAAAGTTTGTACTGACCGTAGGGTCAATCCGTGTTAGCCAGCAAGAAAATTGAGCAGTGTTCCATGTAATACATACCCCACATAAAGGTTTCAATCATAAGTCTATTTACCAAATCAAATAGGAAACTGTTTGCTGTCACTGAACAACGATTACAGGACGTTGATCAGTTGTTATTAAATAGCTCATGCCTGATTTAACAATTGATTTTTCTTCTTTCACAGGTAGCACTGTACCAGGTGGACCCATAGGGGGTCAAACCAGGGTGCAACTCAGAAATGAACACATGCAATACATCCTCACATGGTATGTACTATTATTGTATACATGTACAAGTGCCTTCTGAAAATTTTGACTTGGTAGCATTGAAGATTGGAGGATTATTACCTTTTGTCTGGAAGGCTGTTTCACTACATGTATATGATATTCGTTCAGATTTTCACTTGTTTCTTGAATGTTTTTCCAGGTACTCATTGAGCTTTTTGACTGCCTTGGGATGGTATTGGACCTACTTCAAGAAGGTGCCAAGATAGTTTAGGCAGGGCCTCGATGTGAAGCTTAGAGTAGGACCTGCAACTTGAGCTGAGATTGATCTTCATTAGAACTATTGTAACAGTGTGGTAATTTTGTCAAATTTAGATTCTGCAATCAAGTTTATGTGTGAATGGATATATTATATACGTCTTACTTCGGCTAGCTGTTCAACACCCTATCATTTAGTTATCTTGAGCCTTTGCTACAATCAGAAGATAATATCCTGCCCACAGCTCTTTTTGTGTAAATCTAAAAAGAAAGAAATAAACCAGTCTTCACTAGATGTCTTGCCTGTCTTTCTCCTTATGTGATGAAATTGAACACATGTAGACACAAGTACTAAAACACATGTTTGGGATGGAAATGTTTATTACATTTTTTTAGAGCTTTTCCTCTGATAAATCTGTGGATGTCTATCCCATCTTCTGAGCAAGCTCCTTGGCCTTGGCCTTCTCCAGTTTAGCGATGCGGGCGAGGGACTTGTTGCCCATGATACCGCCTCCCCAGTGTCGCCGGATCTGCAAACATAAAAAAACGAAATGCTAAAAAGTTGCCAGCATCAGACCCTACAAGCCCTGTCTGCAAAGTGGTATATACTAAGGTAAGAATGCTCAGAATTACCCACATGGTAACAACAGTTATAATTTCTGACATTGCGCACTGTGTCATCATAGCATTCGTGGCAAGAAACACTGGGAAAGAGACCATTTAGACCGTATGGTGTCACATAAATAATTGCAAGTATTTGTATGTGTTGTTTATGTTTTGTGTACATTTATATATGTCCAGGAAGACTAGCAGTGTAAAATATTTAGTATCACAGCTATCGGACAAATAAAGCCTCTCAAACATACTGACCTCGTCAAATCTTTCGTTGTAGTTGTTCTTGACAGCGTCAATCAGCTTGGCTAGTTGTCCCTTGTCCTCACTATACAAATGGAAAGAAATTAAATTAGGTCTTCCAGTCAATGTTATGCCAGGACTGCATACAACAGAAGACAACTTCACTGTCAATTTTCATGACTCATCAGTAATATCTAATGACTGGCACTGTCTGGCAGGTAAGTGATAAATAACATACACTTTCAAAACTGGATGATGGTCTCTACATATGTTTGTATCATATTTGACTATAACATGATAAATGACATTGACTGTGGCTGCTCAGTATTAAAAAGCTCGATTTTTTGTTCATCAAAAATCTTCAGGTGAAGAAATTCATACATCACAGCAGCCCAGTAGTTGTATACAGTTTGCCATTACATTTCCATTTTTTTCAGAATAGGGACATTTATGATTTACCATGACAGTACAAAACGCATACAACAAAATCATAAGAATGTGAAGAACTTACGGGTTAACTTTACTGAAGGCTACACAGGTGCAGGTCTTGCGGTGCACCAGTCTGCCCAGACGTGCCTTCCCTTTCACAATGCAGTAGGGAACGTTCATTTTCCGACAAAGGGCTGGCAGGAAGAGCACCAACTGTTGGGGGAGAAACACTATATCTCAGAATAGAGGGTAAAGCAACTTGTACATACTGTATGTCCCAGCAAGAAAAGTTTCCAGTGGCTTACTTTCATGTGTCTAGTTTTGTTGGGATGGCTGCTCAGCATTAAAAAGCTCGTATTATTTGTTCAACACAAAACTTCAGGTGAAGAAATTCAAACATCATAGCAGCACACGCACTGAATGCCCCAACTACTTCAGGCCCAACCAAGCCTTTAATAACCGATACATTCTTTACAAGTGACAAAAGTTCTAGAGTTTACTGTTATCTGTCATTACACCTGGTTTGCTAACATGAATACCGTATATTCTCGAATAAAGTACGCACCCCAATTAAAGTACGCACCCCTGATTTTGGACAAGTCTTAGACAGATCTTTGGGACTGAAAGGTAAAATGGAAAAACTCAAATAAAGTATGCACCCCTTCTCCACCAATTTTGAACAGACCTTTAACTGGATAAATTCAAATTTATGATGTTTTCCCCAGGTTACTTTGCATGAAATAACCTGCATTTACACTGTCATTGTCTCTATGAACTTGTGAATTGCCTACTGCAAATTATAAAAATCACTGAGAACTGGTAGAAGAAATCAGGCAAAACCAGTTGTACAAGTCAAAGTCACTAACTCAAAAGGATTGTATGCAAATGCCAATCTTATGTAAATCATGTTTAGACAATTTCTTTGTTTCATGTTTAGACAACTACAAGACAACAACAATGTGCATGTTTTGAAACATTACTAGAAGTGTAGCTCCACCTTGCTTTATTTTAGGCTTTTTTTACCATTTCTCTGTGCAGTGACCTCAAATAAAGTACGCACCCCAACTTTGGCAACAACTTGTAGCACCTTTTCAATTTTGAAAAGTTAAAAAAGTGCGTACTTTATTCGAGAATATACGGTACTACATAACAGAAGTCCAGAGATGTAAACTATAAGTTGTCTATCAAGTCCATACCTCAATAGGGTCGACATCATGAGCGATGACCACCAGCTGTGCCTTCTTGGACTCCACCAGGGTGGTGACCGTGTTGACACCAGAACGGATGACAGCGGGACGTTCTGTTGGGACGTCCTCCTTCCCAGACACGCGCTTCTTAGCACGCTCCATCAGACGCTTCTTCCTCTCGGCTTTGGTCTCGGGGCGGTACTTCTGAGCTAGGCGGAACAGCTGAGTGGCTGGAGAAATAAGGAATACATCAAACGTCAGTCATGAAGATACAGCATCAGCATGCAAAATACCACTTGCACACTTGCACATTGCAACTACATTTTGCTTTGTGCAACTTACTTCTGAACTCAGGTTGCACAGGGCACAACTTAAATTTTGAGCATTTTGAGTTTCAATTTACTTGAAACAAACATGCTTATAAGTAATATGATGGTAAAAGGTAATGTATTTATGTATGTATTGTACTTTTTTTTCAGAATTTAGTAAATTGTAGGTTGTGCAACTTGAAATTCAGTTGTGCAACCTAGTTTTAGCCCCAGGTTGCACACTGTGCAACCTGACTCAGAAAAGTATTTTGTACACTGAGCATGCAAGCATATAAGCCCGACCTGTTCTGTGAACAATTTAGTTTTTATGTCATAACTGTCTAGTGCCCATACATTTATATGTACACCTGAAATCTTGTGTGGAGGAGCATTACATGATTTAAAGCATGGTACACTGCAAGTAGAGTTTCATGCTAAACAGCCTTGGTGTTCCCCTAAAGGTTACCATATGAAGTATTCAAGTTATGACCTCACTTGTAGACAAAATCTGAGGGTCAATACTAGCAATCTGCAAAGAGCAATAGAGTACAGGAATCATACACTTTTCAAATATAAAACTAGTAGTAGTCACAGTATTCAGATCGGCGAGTGAAGATACTGTTTTCCTCACCACACAAGTGTGAATTGGACATCCATTCATCATGTACAGTGGCTAAAAATGCTTGCTCACATTTAACATTTAGTACCCAAACATCAAAACATTTTGAAAACTTAAAACCCTTCTACCTCATCATCTGGTTTGCAAACAGACTTATTTGAACACTACACCAGCTACAGCATTACAAACTTAAAACAATGCCTCTACACTTTATAAGTGGACACAAAAAATGTCTCCCTACCTGTCTGCCTGTCTAGCGCCTGTGTGAACTGGTTGATTGGTGGTGGAACCTTCAGACGCTTGTACAGGATCGCCCGCTGACGCTGGAGGCGGACATACTTGGGCCAGCGCACGAAACGGCTCAAGTCACGCTTCGGCTGGATGTCCTGGCCTGTCAACACATTTACATTTGTCATTACAACACATTTTCTTTTACCATTTTGGTAGTAAAGAATAAGACTGTCACTTTAGTCATTGTGCCTCAGCGATCTTGGTGGTTGTGGTTGATATCATTGATGCATCAACTAGCAAATATTGGGATCATCACTGGCACCTTGAGATTTTCAATCTTTGTACAGCAACAGACATTTAAGAGGGTTAAAAAATGACATCGTCATTACCTTACTTAAATTCCTCTTGTGCAAGCACTTCTGCTACCTTTTCTTAAACACACACAGCTTTCTTATAATTTTGGCAGAGAAACACAGATTTTTTGTTTCAAAATTATTTGTCCATACCGATGCCATAGTTGCGAGGCCTCTTCTCGAACAGAGGGTTCTGTTCCTTCTTCTTAGGCTCAGCCTTCCTCGCCACCGCTGGGGGCGGGGCCACCTTCTTCCCCCTCGAGCGAGCAACTTTTCCCTTCGGCTGGGGAGATCAAGAGATGATACTTATTTTTATAATCAACAAAATATTGCATGGCAATGAACATGTTGTATCTATGAATATGGTTTACCTCAGCTTTAAAATTCTTGCAGTCAAAGTTTTGGTGTTGTCTTCTTTGTCATCAAAAAATGTCTTTCAATTTCAAGAAATATTGTATAGTGTTGGATAAGTAGATTTGACTGTTCGTGTAACAATTTGGAGCAAATTTGTAAGCAGCCACAGTATTCAGATCGGCGAGTGAAGATACTGTTTTCCTCAACACACAAGTGTGAATTGGACATCCATTCATCATGTACTGTGGTTCACAATTTATTTCTTGACATTGCACTACTAGCAGAATATTTTAGAAAATCTGAGTTTTCAACATGTGATAGTTAAAATACACAGGGTTCATCTGTTTTGACTATGGCGCATAGGGCCAACTTTTTATGTCTTTCCAACTAGCCGTACGGCGTTTACAAATTCAATGCGTTACATGCAGGTACACAAGCACAATGCTGACAAATCTCTAAAGGTGTAAAATTTTGGTCTGTGCCTCGTCACAAAAATTATGCTGTTTTCCATCCCGGTCCATGCTGAATCCGGCATCTCCATCCACCTACAGAAACGCCCGTGTTTCCGACTCATTTTCACAACCATCGGCCAAAATAACACCCAGGAAAATATCTTCATCACTTTTGGCTTCAGTATGAACTAAAATATAAGCAAGTGTGCAAAGAAATAGCAAGGATTTTGCTCGATTATATTCGGATATCCAAATTTCGATACCCACCATTTTGACGAAGGTCCAAAAAGGAAGACCAGAGGATTGTGGGTGCTATTGTCTCGTTGAATCTCACGTGATGTCACGAGATCTTGCTGTAGACTCTGCCATTACTCTTAGAGGGTGCAATAGTGGGTGTGTTCACGTTCCTTTAATTTCTGAAAGATATTCTTATTCTTCTAGATAAAATAATACAAAAGAAATTTACAAGTTTTTTAGTATTAGCTTGTCAATGCATGTTTTTGTTACGACAGATAACTATGTCAAAGACTAGTTTGCATTAAGACCCCTTGATGAAAGTGGTTCCAACCAAAGAGGGAAATAGGATGGTAGATAATTTTGTGGCACTGTTGCTCACAAATCACAGAATTTAGGTGTTAAGATGTCACAACAGCGAGGTATAACACAGAGCAAAGAGTCACTACTCAAGTCTTACAACAAGCGCCTTAAAGATGATGTCAAATCTATCCTGGATAACTTCACAGAGATACTCAAGGCGGCCAAGGTAAAACCACTCACACTTTTGTGACAGATCGCGTTGCTTTGTCGTTCTGTCCTTTCTCTGTGTGAACGTATGCTGTAGCCCTTTCTGCACTTCAAACTGTAATTTGCAAATGATGTAGCGTTTTCTAGTAGTTTTGTGATGAAAAAAATATTTTTTGTCGTGACCTGTGACCTAACTTCAAGCAGAGGTGACTGACATTATAGCCTTACATGCATCTACTTGGACATTTAAGTGTTAGCCAAAAGTTAATGATAACAAGGAGGTATAAAACCTCCTTGATGATAGTAATAATAATACATGCAAGTATACAACAGTAACGGGTTCAGCACTGGTGTTCCAGTGCTGAATCAATGGGTCGAATCGGCCTCAGCACTGGTTTTCCAGTGCTGAAGAAACATCAGCACTGGTTTTCCAGTGCTGAAAGGCCTTGTTCCAGTGCTGAAGCTCCCTCAGCACTGGAATTCCAGTGCTGAACTCAATGCGAGCACTGGTTTTCCAGTGCTGAACTGCCGTCAGCACTCGGGTACCAGTGCTGAACTCGCGGCGGAGAGGCAGCGAGGCTGTTCAAAGGTCATTCAGCACTGGTTACCCAGTGCTGAAACTGCCGTCAGCACTGGAACCGAGTGCTGATATACAAAAGTAACTGGTTCAGCACTGGATTTACCAGTGCTCGGGAACTTTTCACTGGAAGACCAGTGCTGTAAAAACTTCAGCTCTGGGCTTCCAGTGCTGACGTTTATAAAGCACTGGAACGTTCCAGTGCTGAACGTAATATTCATGTAGCATGCGTCCGTACGGCTGTCTGAGTTATTTCCTTTAGACTTAGATATACCTGTGCATGACTTTGTGATTTTATTGAATTATGTGAATGTAAGTGTGATAGATAGAATCATTTCGGTGGCCCTGAAAAGGGCTGGGGTAATTGTAGACAGCAGATCAATCTTCGTTGTTATTCATGTTTATGGCTCGAGCTGTGGTAGATGGTATATCAAAAGGTTGTTTTGAGAAGTTAGTAACGTGATTGAAGACGTTTTAGACAGGTTAATTTCATTAAAATTGTTATTAACGTCTGCAAATCCAGTGCTGATTGTAGTCTCAGCACTCGGTTTCCAGTGCTGACAGGAGGGCTTCCAGTGCTGAAGCTGGCTCAGCACTGGATTTCCAGTGCTGACGCTGGCTCAGCACTGGACTTCCAGTGCTGACGGCCACTTCAGCACTGGTGTTCCAGTGCTGACAGAGGAGACCGTTACTTTCGTATATTTGCATAATACATCTGCTTGGATGTTTTTTCCCATCTCCTCAGGTGGAAGAACAGAACCAAGTGTCAACCCTGACACAGTCAGACCAGGCTCGGTACGAGATGCATGTCAGAGCCGCCAATATTGTGAGTATCAATACTCATAGTTTCTTGACTGTTGAAGCCTTTAATTCTCCAAGCAGAGTTTGAGTCGCAGAGATGTACGTAGTAGTAGTCAGGATTTTTACCAGTTAAAGCCCCGACTACTACTGTAAATGCAGAAATGTTCGCGGTGGATTAATGTTCGCGGTTTTCGCGGTGACCACTTCACCGCGAACTTAAAACCACCGCGAATATTTTTCCATTATGGTATTAGACTGCAGTCTATGGTGTTACCGCAAAATTAAATCCACCGCGAAAAGTCATTTTTCCCGCTACCGCGAAATTAAATCCCCGCGAACTTAAATGCATTTACAGTACTATGTCTCCACAACTCAACCCCTGCTTGGAGAATGGTAGTATCCATTCAACACAATGTAGCTCTAAGTCTAACAGACTGACATTTTTACCTTTTGTTAGTAGTGAATGGAGGTTTTGTATCTGTGTCTGTGTGACAGTGTCTGTTTTTGTTTGCTTCTGCAATCTGCACGTTTGAGTCGTTGTTTTCCCCTTATTACTAGGCACTTCGTGAACACGGACAGGTTAAGTCAAAGGCCCCAAAATAGGCTATCTTGTTTCTTCTCTTTCATTCCCTGCAATTTGCCTTATGAGACTTGAGAACCAGTGGAGAAATCAATTTTATACAAGAAATGAACAAAAAGGATTATTGACAGAGACTGAAAATATTACTAGGAGGTATAAAATCTTTAATGTTCATTTGAATTTTTATCTGTCTGTATTATGTTTGTAATAAGACAGACTTTTGCAACTCCAGCTATCTTCTCCTCTTTCGTTTTGAGGCTACCAACTTCAACTTGCTGAAGACTTTTGTAGCCTATATACTCATTTTTCACTTGAGTGAAGTGAGGAAAGTCGTATAAAGTGCCTTTCCCAAGGGCACAAGATCGGTGACACGGCGGGGTTTGAACTCAGGACCTTCTGGACCTGAGTCAAACGTGCTGCCAATTGCTCCATGCGGTCCTACAATTGCTATACTGTACTTGTGACTTATTATATAACCAGATGATAGAAATAGCTTTTTTTCTAATCTTGTTAAAAGCGTGTTGCAATTCTTTTTTAGGTCCGAGCCGGTGAGTCGCTCATGAAGCTTGTTTCCGACCTGAAGACATTCCTCATCCTTAATGACTTTCCTTCTGTAAACGAAGGCATCAACCAGAGAACTCAGCAACTCAAGGCCATCCAGGCAGAGTGTGACACAAAACTGTTGGCTCTGAGAGACGACATGGCAGCTGACTTGTACGACTTAGAGGAAGAGTACTATTCTTCAAGATATAAGTGACATTTGAGACATAGTCAGTGGATTTTTTGTGTGAAAAATTCCTTTAAAGTGTAAGACTTCATTTCACCATGTGAGAAAACGGAGGTAACGATGGTGTTCATAGTGTGCACTAGGGTTGGGTACCGGTACAGAAAATTCAGGTCCAGGTCTGGTTCAGGTCCAAAGGATCAGGTCCAGGTCCGGACCTGAACCTGGACCTGATTCAGTATGACTCATACCAATGGTCCATTTCACTACAAAGAAATCCGTTTGGTGGAGTATTAGACTTACACTGGCGTTTTAAAATCCTACAACGCCAACTGCACCTGTACGATTGACTGTAAAACTTGGTAGAAATTACTATAAACTCTACTCTACTTCACTCTTGTCATTTTCTTCCAACTGCAAGCGCCGAAACGTGAATGCCTGATAAAATAATATGTTAATTTTCTAATCGGTCCAACATCCGGTTCACCTAATTTTTTCAGGTCCGGTTTTTCTGGACCGGTCCAATAAGAAAAACCGGTTTTGTACCGGTACGCTGTACCGATACCCAGCCCTAGTGTGCACACATTGTGCAGTGTGCAGTAAGTTAACATTATTTCTGCCTTTTGATGTACAGGGAGGTTAGTCCACCAGAAGTGGACTGTGCTTTAGTTTCACATAACGTGTATATGTGTATATGTGTGCTAAGCTGGGAAAATATAACCCGCATGTTCAATTTTGAGGTCTTTGGTAAAACCTGGCCGGCGTGTAAACCTGCAACCTTAAGCTTCCGAATACAAAGCTCTGCCCACTAGGCTGTTACATCAGTAACATCCAAAGTGGAGAGGTAACCACAAAAAACAGACATTGCACAAATACGTGCACTGTCAATATTTTAAATCCATAGTGTGAATTAAGAGTTTGTGTTGCTCCTGACGTCGATGTACCTTCAATCTTTTCAGTTAGTAGGTAACTATTTTTTGGTTTCCTATAGATATTTCATCATTTTCTTGGGTTGACAAGAAACAATCATGGCTCCCAGTCGAGAAGGACTGCAAGGATGATAATTTGAAATGGACTCTGAGAGTACAACTTTGTAACAGTTCAGAGCAAAGCTAAACTTTAGCCCATTGAAGGGCACATGTACATAAAAACCTCAACCAAAAACTATGTGTGGTTTGTTCAAATACAATTCAATCTCTACAACTGGATAAAAACGGATATTTATTTCCGGACGTTTCGAGTGACATCCATCACTCTTCTTCAGCTTTGAAAGAATGAATGATGTGTGGTTTGTTTTAGTGTTTTGTAAGTTATTTTGCTTTACACATACAAAGCTTATACATATTGACTAGCTAGAAGAGATAAGAATGTATTATCAAAAACGAAAAGAAAGACCACCTAAAGACAGTGGCATAAGATGCTTTAAAAGTCAATTTAATACATCATGAACATAAGCATAATTGCATAATGAATAAGTTGCAACAAGAGCATACTACATCATCCAGGGCTGCCTCACTGACAACAGATATAAACTTGCCAACATCAGCGGAAGACATGCTGCCTTTTCTCTCTATGTGTTAAGCTTGTCTAATTAACTTTCGTTAAGGCACTTTCAGACAACATATAATTATGCATGGCACAATATAGAGATTCACATAAGACTAAGAGAATTTTTTATCTTCGTTTTAACAACTGTCATCTCTTTTCTTTACTATTTTAAACTAAATAGACCTCTTCCATCCCGCTTGCCCACATGTTAGGACAGTATACTGGTAACAGCTACTGATATGCAGGAACACGGTAGGTGATTTTCATACTAAGCACAACAGCTCTTACATACTATTATGCAGTATTAGTTATTTTTTGTAAGCATGATAAGTATTGTATTTTTGTCCTTTTGGATTAGCTTTTTTAGTTTTAGAAATGGTAAATTGTTTTAAAGCAGTCAATTGAAAGGTTCTCAATATCATTATAAGGCAGCTGGAATGCATTAGATCACTACACAGGTTTGGAAGAAACGTCACTGAAATCCCTGTGAACCTAGTGTTGTTGATCTCTTAGCCTTTGAATACACAGTCTCTTGCTGGCATGGATAGGGGCCTGTATCTGTCTGGTGGGCCACCTTGAGTGCGATTTCATCAGGCCAATCTTGGATGGTGCGGCCTACATCTTCCCTGGAAGTTTGACTGTAACCTGTAATAGCAAACAATCGTAAGGCCACACCAATTTAATTTCTTGGTTCACGGATTCGCTCGCTCCAATTTTTTGGAAAAAAAATAAAAATAAAAATTACCACTCAGCAAATTTTCACCATTAATGAAACCATTCACTAACTTTCTGGTGTAGCAAATTGGCCATTATATCATAAGCCCCTTAAAGTGTGGGTACAGGTGCTGTTACTGTACAGTAATAGTGTTTTCGTCCTTTTTTCAAGCTGGAAACTTTTTATTCTTTATGTTTTGGATTAGCCCTTACCTTTACCCCAACCATTTTACAATTTTTATTTTTATTTCGACCTCTCGCTCCATATTTTTTATGAAAAAATCCGTGAACGAAGAAATTAAATTGGTGTGGCCTAAAGTCATGATTTCCTTGGGTCAGGGGGTCAAGGGGTTTTTAAGTAATTGGCACAAAATTGAACAAGAAGGGACACTTACCGTCTTGACCTCACAGTACTCCTCAAGAGCATATTCACCCCTGAAGGAACATAAAAGTAATACTTCTTATAGTGTCAAACAATTAAGTCTACAAAGTTTCCCAATGATTCTCAGCAGGCTTTTAGCTAGGATTTTATAATAGGGAGTCCAAACTTATTGGTGAGTCGCGGTAAGTGACTATTGTAGGGGGGTCCGGAGGCATCCACCTTTCATGGTGCAGAGTTTTTCATGATTTAAAGTTAAAACAGTGCATTCTAAGGTATCCTAAGATGTAAAAATACTGTTCCAGAGGTCACAGTAGAAGACTGTGACCACAGATGACCTGGTTGCATCCCTGGTCAATCAGAATTTCATGCTTGTAAGAGGATTTACTCCCCAGTATAGGGAGTCCAGGGGCATCAAATTTCTTGTTATTCTAAGAAAAGGGAGTCCAGATGACTCGTTGACGCATGCCTGGCTAAAAGCCTGATTCTCAGTGATTCTGTATCTCAATCACAGAAGAAGTGCTTTATACACAACCAAACTGTTGCTGATGAAAACTTTCTCACAAAACATCAATGCCATAGTATAGAACTTGAATTCCACATTAAGAAATAATTTGTGATTACCTAAAATAATCATGTCAGGGCAGGGATCGAAATACTTTTTTTTTTGCTACATGCAAAATTGCAAGTTGGCAAACATTTTACGTGCAATTTGAAAAATTTACATGCAAAATACAACTAGTCTTTACTGCAATGTTCTAGCCAGCATCCATCATTCCATCCTTTGGTGGAATTTTTCTGCTCGAGACAGATAAGAATTTTGCCCGTCACTTTTGGCGGACAGAAATCGGTGCATGAATTACACAGAACTTGAAATTTTGGAAAGATATCCACATAATCAGCATGGAAGTTTGCAGAAAGCCAAATTTGATTATTTTTAGCACCTACTGACGACCGGTGACGATCCCCATCAGATAAACAAAGGCACTGTGGCCTCAGTATTTTTACTATAGGCCAGGTATTTTCAACATGCAAGATTGCAAGTTCAGAATATTTTTATGTGCAAATCTTAAAAATTACATGCAAATTGCAAGTTAAGTATGTGTATTTCGAACCCTGCAGGGTTATGAAAAATACTGTAAAACACAGGTACCAAATTCCAAAATGAATAGCTTTATAAGGAATTCATATATCCAAGACTAAAATGATAGGTTCAAACATTGGAAGGATTATGTTGGAATACGTACAGTTCACGGCCGTTTCCAGACTGCTTGAAGCCTCCAAACGGAGTCTGAGGGGTTATGGCATTGTAGCAGTTCACCCTAGGATGAAAAACAACGAGATGAAGATAATGAATATTTTATGGTTAGATTGATGATTTATCCTTATATTTCCTATAAGTTAAAGCAAGAATTTCCATTTTAATCGTGGAGACTAAATGTGTGTTAAAATTAAACATTAAATGCAAATCATTGATGTTTTGAACAAAACTGCAGCATCGTCTGTATAATATATTGCAGATGTTGGGGTGGATAATCAGTATCCACACCACCATATAACCACACTGGTTTTCTGAATTGCATTCATCCCAATCAATGGATGCCTGTCAGAAGATAAAGTTACAACATAAGCATCTGATGAAATAGGGTGGCTAGAAAATGCTACCGTCCCAACATCTGCTTGGTGATAAGTACTGTAGGACTTGAATAAACCCTCAACTATACCTTATGGGTTTAAGTACTAACTAAGTATTCAACCATGACTAACTAAAGCTAGGGGCACAACCCGCCGTACTTGCAAGTGCGTGTTGTCTACGACGGCGTGTCTGCGTGCTCCCAAATCCGTGGGATTCGCCACGTGTTTGTACGGAGACGGTACTTACCACTTACGGATACCAAAAGATTGCCCACGTTTTGGCACGTTACGTGCCAAAACGTGGGCAATCTTTTGGTATCCGTAAGTGGTAAGTACCGTCTCCGTACAAACACGTGGCGAATCCCACGGATTTGGGAGCACGCAGACACGCCGTAGAAATTTAAGTGCATGCAGAACTTTCTCTGCGTTCGGGCTGTGAATTCGCCCTCCGTTCGTGCCAGTAGGGCGACGCACCTGCCATGTACAGACTGAACGTTTTCAGGAATACGTGGCCTCCACAAAAAACGTACGGACAAATTGCACGTACGGCGGGTTGTGCCCCAGGCTTAATTAACCGTACTCACCAGACTGTCCCAGCCTTCACAGAGTTAGCAATGGTCAGTGCCTTGTTGATGTCCTTGGTGAAGACTGCAGCAGCCAGTCCGTAGGTCGTGTTGTTGGCACGCTCAATCACCTCCTCCATGTTCTTGAACTTGAAGATGCTCTGGACAGGGCCAAAGATCTATAAAACAAGGAGATACTCTATGAATAGTTTGAATAACGGTCGACGCTGTAAGGCTGATATCAATTAGGATTTTACCATGGTCAATATTGACCGCAGGAGGCCATATATAATTATAAATAAGAATAAATGTTGCCTCTCTGAAGGCAATTAATAGGCATATTACTGGTAGAATAGAATGGTATCCCTCAGTAGTTTTGTATAGAATGGTATCCCTCAGTAGTTTTGTGTAGAATGGTATCCCTCAGTAGTTTTGAATAGAATGGTATCCCTCAGTAGTTTTGTATAGAATGGTATCCCTCAGTCGTTTTGTATAGAATGGTATCCCTCAATAGTTTTGTATAGAATGGTATCCCTCAGTAGTTTTGGTAGTGAGAATTGTTGACAGCACTTTTAGGAGACATAAAGCCATTGTCCCTGTATATTGTGGAATGTCAGGTGTTAGCCTCAGATCAGGTGTCAAGTGGTCAGGATTTTTACTGGCTCGCTTCAGAGGTTGCGTCGCGGAGATATTAGGTGTAGGAAAAAATGTTGTGTTTCCTGTTTCAGTCCTGAAAAAATTAGGGTCGGTAGGTAGGGGATATCTTCTTTTTTTGTAATTTTTTTTAGGCTAGCCAAAAATCTAGTGATACATATTACAATTTTTACAGTTGAACAAAGGAAACTGAAATGCATGAGGACACTTGTCTTTCGATGTCAAACTTTGATTTTGTGCACAATAGATAGGACAAGCAGACTGTTTTTACTTCAATAGGAAGCAGGCTGAATAAAAATTCTAACTGGAAGCTATGTGACTCTACTGCCCACCCAAAAAAAAAGTCTAGGGTCGGTAGGTTTTTCTAGGGAAGGTAGGGAAACAGGAAACACAACATTTTTTTTCCTAGGCCTTAGTAGTACTAGTAGTAGTCAGGATTTATACTGGCTCGCTAATCCCTTGAGGCAGTAAAATCTAGACCACTACTATCTCTACAACCTAACGTAACCTCTGCTTGGAGAATAGGGGTAACCCAGTGTGCCAGGCTGAAAATGCACGCTGTACAAAAAATCATAAAGCTTCATCTAAATTGCCTTCGCTTAAATCTAATCATTCCATGCACTACTATTTCGTTGCCATTGCTAGTTTGTCGGTCAGTAGATTCCATACCTCTTCCTTGGCGATGGTCATGTCATCTCCCACATCGGAGAACACGGTTGGCTCGATGAAGTAACCCTTGTCACCATGACGAGCTCCGCCACACTGCAGTTTGGCACCTGCAAAAGGACAGTTGCATTTTTAGGCTTATGGTACAATGGTCTATTTGGGGTGGGGGGTCTATATTGCAATATTGAGATGCAGATTGGATGATCAATTAGGATTTTACCCAGGTCATTGTTGCTTGAAGGAGGCCATATGTACAATGGTACATCCTATAGGATACAGGTTGAAATTGATCATATTGTAGTAGGACTATTGTAACAGTTAAACCTGTACTACAGCTAGTGACCACATCTGCATATTTAGCACCACCAAGCCATTGTGGCCACTTTAAGTGGTCCCTTATTTCATCAATCTGTTTTGGAGCAAACTTAGGATTGATGCATTTTTGATACTTGTAATTGGAATCTTTTATCACTCTCACAAAAATATTTGAATTTTTTAAGAATTGACAGATAAAAAATATGCTTGATGCCTTATGTTAAAATTTGTAACAATACCTTGGGTCTTTCCCGACTCGATCAGGCCAAGAATCTTCTGGAACTGCTCATCATCAATCTATTGTCACAAAAACAAATAGAATATACCTCAGAGTCCTGCAATTACAACATGTATAATCTATCCACATAGTTTGGTACAAACCTGGTGTGTCACACCGTAAGGTTGTTTGTCCGATATGCATTAAAACAAACAATTTGATAGCAAAACTAGAGTTCCACGACCCCATACCTTCGCCAAATGATTCAATCTTTTACAACTGCTGTTTGTCATTAATTATGCAAATAAGCCTCTCATTTGCATAAATCATATTACTTGATCATGTCCTCCACCAAACAACAGACACACGCAATCTATGTTAAGAAAGAAGGCTTTTATCGCATTTTCTGATAATCTATGCAAATGAGGATCTCATTTGCATAATCAATGTTCAATGATGTTCACCTGTACATAACTTCCAAATGCTACAAGTAAGAAGTTACCGTCATTTACCACACTGAAATTATAGCATTTTCTCATTAATTATGCAAATTAGGTCTTTATTTAGCATAATATATATCTATCAATATTCTTCTCTTTCTCATTTACAAATGTTACATGTTCCAAAACAAGCTGCTAGGGGGCCCAAATCTATACCACTTACTCATGGCATCAAGAGCTGTCTACCACTTAAAATTCATCGCCGCAGCATGTCCAGAACTCGAGATTTTAAACCAGGAAGTTTTGCTGCAGTACCGTAACAGGCCGCTAGGGGGCCCAAAATCTAATCGTTTCCAGGTCTCAACAAGACCTACCCACATACCGAATATCAATACAATCTATCCAGGCGTTCTCGAGTTATGGTGGTCTTCTACAAACAAACAAACACACATACAAACGCTACCCAAAATATAACCTTCTTGGCGAAGGTAAAAACACTCCAAAACAACTATTAAAAGTAAAACAGTGTTTGAGCTTGAGCATATAAGTGACTAATGCAACAAAGTTCAATAGCTTTTCAGTCAAGCCCAATAGATATGGATAAATGTGACATTTGCAACTGTATAGAAAAATTTTCGTCAAAAGTACGTTTCACCTGTGGGCCCTGCTCATTCTTTGGGTCAAAAGGGCTGCCAACTGTACGCTTCTTGGCGCGTTCCACACTGCGCTTGACGAACTCGTCGTAGACAGATTCCTCCACAAAGGTACGAGACCCAGCACAGCAGCACTGCCCCATGTTGAAGAACAGGGCCTGATGGGCTTCCTCAACGGCATGGTCCACTGTGATACAAGACAAAGAAAAACATAGCATCAATGTTCTGCAATAGCATAACACACTTCTTTCAATTTGCCACTAAAGGAAAGTAGACAATATTGTTACAATTACTTAGCCTGGGTACTAGTTCGCTCCTGTGTTCACCTCTGCTACACGTCTGGAGAACTGTATATTCAAATCTTTCGGTGGTTACGTCACTGAGCAAATTAAGAATGGTTTCTAGAGCGCTCGTTCGATGACAACAGGCCCATCTGCAAGAGGACAGAGGGCGTTTTGGATGTTATGGAACACATGTTTCGAATGAGCACATGAACTCATTTCGTGATTTACACATGTGTAGGGACCAATCAGCACCCTCATCCCAGATTCCAGACGTTAGAGATGTCAAGGTTCCTAGACGGAATTGCAGAGAAGCGACTGTATACTGTGTATAGTGAAAGTCAGAGCAAAAAGCGACAGTCACTGCATATAGTGTATAATAGATGTTGAAGCGAACTACTATTTGGATGGTACCCAGGCTAACAATTAACGTTACTTGTGCATTTTTATCATAGCCATTGCAAATTCAACTTTCATGCATAAATAGATAAATAAAACTTTAGTTATCAAATCATTGATGCTGTCTGAAACCTCTGATTATACACGAAGTGTATCCAGATACTAGAATAACTTTTGTAATGGCTCAGCTCATAAAAATAGAAGTGAAGTTGCACTTTCTTATTCATCCTTAGTAAAATGCCGTACTTACTGTCAGCATCAGCAAAGATGATGTTAGGACTTTTCCCTCCCAGCTCCAGAGACACCCGCTTCAGGTTGCTGTTGCCAGCCCCCGCCTGGATGATCTTACCAATCTGTGGGATCATGGAGACATTTTACTACAACATTTGGTGGAGAACTCAACTTTATCTCTTTGAGTAATCATGATTTACTGTTGTTTACAAGCAGGCTGTTACAAGTACATGAAAGTACATGTAAATAGCAATTAAGTAGCATGAACTATCTAAACAAATATGGAGCACCTGACATTTAAAATTGGCCAAGCATTATCCAAAAGTTTTTTTATATTCGTGGTGCCATTTCACTAGCCTCCTTTGCAGACTCCAAGCAGGGCTGTCTTTTACTTTATGGAGGGTGGGGGCTGGTTTGCTATAACATACTAAGGTAGTTTCAAAGTTGGCTAAGGTTCTCGAATGCTGGCAAACAGAGTCTGCAGAGAAAGGAAGTTTGCCTAGAAAAGTGCAGTGGAAGGGAGTTTGGCCTTGGAGCCACCAACAACCAGGAGACTTTTTTATCATCACAGTCTAACAACATTTTCCAAACATTGCAGCTACTTGCTCTGCCTATATTTTAGCACAAATAGCCTGAGTGCCAGTCTCTGTGATGATTGCTGGCTTAATTCTTATGCTTGCTAACCGTGTGCTTCCTTCTGAGTAAACAAAGTCAGCACACCTCAGTTGAGCCGGTGAAGGCGACCTTGTCCACATCCAGATGTTCCACGATGTGAGCACCACAGGTCGGTCCATACCCTGCCAGGACATTCACCACACCAGGGGGGAACCCAGCCTGCAACCACATATACAGTCAAACCTGTCTATAGCGGCCACTCAAGGGACCGGACAAATGTGGCCACTATAGGCAGGTGGCCTCTGTATAGAGGTGGCAACTTGTAGATAAAATACCCAAGGGAACGACAAAAAGTGGCCACTATGGACAGGTGGCCCCTCTGTAGAGGTGGCCCCTAATACAGGTTTGACTGTACATGTCTTATGCCTTACAGTTCTTTTAGATGTAGTATAATCCAAATAATGGCACCGGAAACTATCACTTTATAATCATGACCTAAACATCAATAGCCCCGGTGACTGATAACCATCAATATCAACAGATTCCCCTTCTACCTATGACTGAGCTAACATTGATAATCAGCAAAATATCCACCAGTACTGTTTTTGTATCTCTGGTACCTTTGCTGAGAAGGTTATACTATAGGTTGTTAGGCATTGTGTGTTTATCATGTGGACAGCATAACTTGAGACAGTGCAAATGGATTGTAGAGTTTATGACATTTGGTATGTAGATAGGTAACTGCAGAACAATTCCAATCATGAACTCCCCTAAGGACTTTCTATGATACTGAATCTTGATATCTTTATACGTGGCAAATACATTGTTCCTCCTCATTATCACCAGTATTATATCAAACTGTGGACAAATCACTGGCAAATTTTTTAAAGCTGCCCTTAAAAAGTATACCTCATTCATCCAATGATAAAGTGCAGTACACAAATTCTGGAGTCATAAACTATCCAAACCAAGAGATGACCAGACCTCCTTGACCAGTGCGGCCAGGTAGAGCGCGGTCAGCGGAGTCTGTTCGGCCGGCTTCAGGACGCAGGTGTTCCCACAGGCCAGGGCAGGAGCAATCTTCCACACCACCATGTTGATGGGGAAGTTCCACTGAAATCAGGGAATCTTCATCAATTAGCATAAAGTATAATTCATGGTTATAGCCAGCACCTGTCCTTCAATAATTTTGCAGCTAGGGACAAAAAAAAAATTTGCCCATTCCGTCCTCTGTGAGCAAAATGAGTTAACCCTAAAATGCAGGAAATAGCATTTCAGAGGCTCTAGATTTCAAAACTTTTCTTGGGAGCATGCCCCCAGGCCCCCTAGGAACGCTGTGCCAAAGCCATTCAAAATCGAGGGGACAGAAAATGATTTCTGGCTGGCTACATCTTTCTATTAGTGGACTATACAAATATTGGCACTCAGGTAATTTTCCTCTGGTTGATACAGTAATATACATCAATTGAACATTAATCATAGTCCTGATGAAACTGTTCACTTATCAGTTCTAACATGTGTATCACAATTTTGTCATCGGGCCACACCGATTTAATTTCTTGGTTCACTGATTCGCTCGCTCCTATTTTTTGGGAAAAAAAATAAAAATAAAAATTACCACTCAGCAAATTTTCACCATTAATGAAACCATTCACCAACTTTCTGGTGTAGCAAATTGGCCTTTATATTATAAGCTCCTTAAAGTGTGTGTACAGGTGCTGTTACTGTACAAAAATAGTGTTTTTGTACTTTTTTCAAGCTGAAAACTTTTTTTCTTTATGTTTTGGATTAGCCGTTACCTTTACCCCAACCATTTTACAATTTTTATTTTTATTTCGCCCTCTCGCTCCATATTTTTTATGAAAAAATCCGTGAGCCAAGAAATTAAATTGGTGTGGCCTCATGTCTCAAAGATATTTTGTATACACAACATTTTGTGTCAAAATCTTAAGGACATTGTGATACATTTTTTTAAAGATTTATTAGAGTTTATAAAAAGCTTACCGGGATAATCTGTCCACATACACCCACAGGCTCATGGCGGGTGTAGGTGAAGTGGGGGCCATCTGTGAAGAAAATTGACATAATGATGGAAAGGGACGTAGCTGTCTAATATTGGTTCCCTGGGTCTTGTTTAAAAAGTAAAAGTTTACGCAAATTAAGTCATAGACAGAAAAACAGTTAACTTCTAAGTTACTCGTAGAACAGATTAAGCTTAAGTCCAGCTAATATTTCCACAACAGCTTGTATAAAGTCCAATTGACTGTAAGTATATAGCATTCAGCTTCTGTTGCAGCTACTTTATACCTTAAATGTACAGATTTTTACCTAAAGCTTACGAAAATTACTATAAAAAAATTATCTTAATTTCATGTTACACATTTCTTTGATATATGACGTTATGACATGAGCAGATACATTACATGTACTAACCAACAGGGATGGTCTTCCCAGTGATCTTGTCGCACCAGCCAGCAAAGTACCTGACGATCTTGATGGGCTCCAGCACATCCACATAGTATGACTCAAACAGGGGCTTCCCGTTGTCAAGGGTCTCCAGGTTCTGGAAGTGTTGTTTATTTGTTTGTTTATTTGTTTTTATTTTAAATAAGGTATAGATTCCCTTTGGTTTTTCATAGCAAAGACATAGAAGAATTATAAATTTTAGCAATGAAAAGTTAAATCATTTTGCACAACTATGTAGTAAATAAATTCTTATAGATAGATTAATCAACAATTATTTATGGCTGCTGTATTTCAAGAGAGAAAAGAAGATATATTCTTTTGAATCATATTTTAGTAACAGAGGCAAACATACTGCAATTCACTTTGTCTTCTCAGTACCAAACTTTCACGGTCTGAGAAAATTTATCATTTTCTTGGAATTAAATGTTCATGGTGGCAGCATGTGCAGGCAGGGCTCTAGCCAGCGTCCGTTTTTCCGTCAATTGACAGAAATTTGCTGCGTGTGATGGAAAAATTCTAAAACCAATCCGTCAACCTTGACGGACAAAAATCTGATAAAAGCTCCTTGGTGGAAGCTACAGGCAGCTTAGGGACGCCGTCCACGGCCGTAAAATCCACACACTGTTTGTTTTGCTATTGTTATGATTGTTGACAATGTGTGTCGGTGTCCTTTTGCATACAATAATCTCATTAAAACCCGTTTTTCAAGGTCTCCGTTCAGCCTCTCTAACTCCTGGAATAGTGTTTTCACGACAATGGGAATTGGCTGACAGAAAAAAATTTCGAGCTGGCTAGAGCCCTGCGTGCAGGTAAAAAAAAGGCTCTATAATGTATTATTTGTTATCAGTAATCATGATAAGTTCACATTACCGTCGTCACTGTGAAAACTGTGAACATAAAAGTACCAGTACATTGAAAAAAATCTGGAATTACCATAACTGGTTAAGTTTTATGTTTATTCATGATGAAGAAAGTAAAAACAGGTTCTCACAGCGAGGTAGTCCTTGTCTCGCTCCATCAGATCAGCCAGTTTGTACAGGAGTCTCCCGCGCTGAGACGCGTCCATGGTCCGCCACGGCGTGCCCAGCTTAAACGCCGCCCTAGCTGCAGCGACAGCTTTATCCACATCAGCCTGCAAAACAGCACATTTATCAGTTTGTTTATCTGTTTTGTTTGTTCTGCATAATCGGTATAGTTACGCCTTTGGGTATAACACACCAGCTTGTGCAGTGGACTGTGAAAGACTGGATTGAGCTTGAATCGTCAGTTACTAGTTGCATTTATACACAAACTGGATGATATGGTAACTGCAGAATGGATGAGAAATGATTTGGGTCATGTAAAAATTAGAGACAGAAATTGCACAAAGCTGGCAAAAGCATAGCCTGCTTTTACACAATCTCTGTCAGAAAGGCTGTTAATAGTGCAATTTAATCAGGCTGGTAGAAAAAAAGAAGTACACATAATGAACTGTCATGAACTGAACTCACAGAAAAATTGCTTGCCTAAACAACACTAATTTTCTACCCCATTGTCAACCATGTAGTATGTTTCTACCCTTTCTGTTTCTCCAAGAAAGCAATGCTTTCTAGCTATACGTATGATGTGGTCTGACTATATAGCTTAAATTTACTTTGGGTCTGTCCACTTTCGTTTTCAGTTCAAACAAAGTAAATCCTCTCAAAAGGATTACTAGTATTGCATGTTTAATGCTATCACAAAGGTACAGCAGCTACACTCTTCCACAACATAAGGGAAGCCATAACTGTTTCCCCAGGCTTAGACCCTCTCATAGCCCTACATACCTTCTCAGCCTCCTGGACATCACAGATCTTCTCCCCTGTAGCCGGGTTGATGGTGGGGAAAGTCTTCCCACTCGCAGAGTTCACAAACTCATTGTTGATGAACAGCTGGACAAAACAAACGTAAGACACTTGTTGTAAGTGTTTTGCATAGGACTCGTCTTCATGCGCTCTGTATTGAGATGAAATCATGAGATGTTTATGATAAGATGTATTTAGTTTTTGCCTCAGTAGTAGGTAGCTTCTTGATGGAGTAGGGAGTGGCTCAAAGTATACATCATCTAACTAAATAAAACATACAGTAGCACTATTACTATTGGGAAGGGGGTCTCTTAGTGTGATAAGATAGTAAAAAAAGACAAAGTTGTAAGGTTGCTTAGTACACAACATCCATAAAAAACGCTTCTTTTCATTTAAAAATTTATTTTGATAAAATATGATATCTCACTGAACATTACTGTCTCTGGTGCTGAAATGATATCAATTCAATGTCTGTGGCGAGTGTCCCTTGATGAGGACGCCCTAGATTCTTTCTTATCTTTAGAAACTTGCAAAAGAAGGTAAAATACGGTTTTATTTTAGGTCTTCGTTCGTATTTACATAAATCATGACCAAGGGAGAAACTGCTGTGATACTGCGGTTGGGATGTGCATCGGAAGGTGTCGCTCCACACAGTAACATAAGAATATGTGGCGAGTTGCGCAACGTTATGTAGAAATGTCGGTACAGAAAAGTGTCCATGCTTTTACATTTGTGGTACTTCTTTTTGTTTATCACTAGCTTATTTCATGCAAACAGAATTTACATATTCACTTGCGATACTTGGAGGCATTTAAACGTATGTCACCGTTACGCAACAAGTCTAAGATAACCGCGTTGCGCATCAATTTACCACATAGCCGATGTTGTTTTGAGAACACGTTGAGTTCCTAAATCAGAATAATCATGCCTTCAACGGAAAATCTCCAAAGACCGGCATGTTCGTTTTTCATTCGTCACAACACAAATACAGTTTTCGGACAACCGCCCCTGGTACACAGAGCGCTGTGGAGCAGTATAATAGTTGTGAACCGGCCGTTTTTACATGTGCCAACTTTGAAACCCGGCAGTTTAAAAATACGCTTCAATGCAGACGGGGTCATATGTCGATCACAGCTGTTATTTTAGCTAGACAGACCTTTGGACCCAGTAGTTGAATCATGTGAATGCTTGTAACCTGAGTTCATACCGCTGTTCGTGCATGTTTATCCGAATAAAAGCGTTTTTCCATTAGTCACTGTGGGAGGGCAACCGTGGTCAGGGACAGAACGGATTACAAGTTACATATGTTTCATCGCTATAATGCAGCTAGCCTGCTTAGTTTGAAAACACATTTGCTTGTTTGTTCTTTCTCGTAGATATTCTGAGCGGCCAAGTTTCCACTGTGAGTGTGACCCAATTCCTTTGTGTCACGACGAATTAACCAGGGGGGATGACCTTTGATTATAAGCCTTGCAAATGGCCTTGGAATAACATCGGTTCAGTGGACTGCAATCTTTGATTTCAAAGGGTTGTCGTATAAACCAGAAATAAATGCTCAAGCGTAGGGTCGTAGACCAACACCATGGATTATAACAACGTCGTATTTTTTTTTACGAATCAACACACACGTGAACATTTTTTTATTTTGCTTGTCATTCTGATCACGCACATAGCACTGTGCAACCAGTCGCCACCCTTTGCCCAGGGGCATTTACATGACATTTGTACTTCAACCTCTTTTCACGATACCTGGCGAAGCAATGAGCCAAACTCTTGAAACTCGAGAACGATCTACAAAGAAAAAACACTCGTTCCATCTCCATTACGTTCGGTGAAAGCAGAGCAAATAGTGTTTTCTGGAGAGGTTATAGTAAAGTATTGTGTAACTTCCAATGGTAAGTTTAACTCCTGGTGCCTGAAAGCTCTCTCACAACATTGCTCGTGACCTATGATTTAATGCCTTACGTATGGCAAGCTAAGGGAGGGTTGGTGGTCCTGTAAACTGTTGTTATTGAGTAACACAGACACACCAGTCGGGATAAAATGAAACACTAAGTCATGCTAGTCTACGACAGTCATAAACGAGGTGACATGTCCGTACGTACCTGAGTAAATTTGATCTCTGGATTGGGGTTCGGAGTGGGAAGGTACGGAGCGGCCATCTTTGCAGCTGGCGAGCAAAAAAAGGGGCGTGTCCAGGGCGGGGTCAGAGTCCGCAGGCGTTTTGTTGACTGAACGTCGACGTTCTTCAAAGCAGATGTTGGGGAGACTAAATATTCACGTTTCCTAGCTGCCCTTTTTTTTCTGCTTTGATGGCAAGGAAAGGGGTAGCTTAGGAAAATTAAACGATGTAGTTTCCCTCATTATCTGCTTGGCGAGTTCACCATACGCTTTCATGCCAGCCCTCAATATGTAGCACTCCCGCGGCGGTAGCACTCCCGCGGCGGTGTTGACACTGAGGAGGTGTTCTGATCAACTGGCGGCACTTTTTCTTGTGGGAACAAATATTCGAGGGAAAAACTCCATGTGAATGATTTTTCATTGGGAGTTAGTGATGTGAAGATGTGCACACCCTGGTACAGGTAATCTTGTTGGGTCAGATATGTTTTTACGAAATACGAACAGGATCTACAAAAAATAAAGTCAAAAAGCCACGTGAACCGTCTACTAAAAGCCATTTATTCACATTGATGTTCTTTATTAATAACTGCCAGAGGTTCAGTCCTATAAAATGCTATCAGTGCCAGGGTTGGCCGCAGACCCCCGAAAAGAGACACCTGAACAAGGCCGAAGTCCCTAACTTCCAGGGTTCGTGTGCTACACGCGCGCAAAGCTGCTACGTCGGGGGAATACGCTATCCCGGTATCCCGGGCGCTGCACACAGGGCATGTATATGTGTGCCGGATATATCCGGTTTGGGCAGTTTAAGGGTTAACAAATCTAAAAGAGAAGAAAGATAGATTGGCCTCCATTGATAATAAGAAATCTCTTACGCTACTGTCCCTTATTTTGTACAAGGGTTGTCAGCTTCTGTTACAGTACTGCTCCGTCCACCGCGTAATGGCCTTGTTTTATTGACTTGGCCACAGGGTTGTAGCCAGCCTGAAATCATTTTCAGTCCCCTTGATTTTGAATGGGAATCCTATCGAGCACCAAAGGCATGGCGTGACGTTGCGCGTCATTTCTAGGGGGTCTGGGTCCAAGAAAATTTTAATTCAAGACCCTCTGAAACACTATTTCCTGCATTTTGAGATGCAAATTTTGCTTGTAGACTAATAAGCTGTTCAATGGCATCTGTTTTGGTGAAGAACACATGGGTTTCAGTTTTTTTATATCTTTACATATCAATTTTTGTCTGTCCCAGGGGACGGAATGGGGAAAACTTTTTTCAGTCCCCAGCTGCAAAATTCCTTTAAAGGACTGAAGGACAGATGCTGGCTACAACCCTGCTTGGCCACCTTAGATGCAGGGACGCCACTTTTCTTCATCACCGCGCGTAATCACAGTCCACTGCAGGAAAACGCTTCTTTAAATCGTCCAGGATTTGATCAGTTTCAGACTTACTTAGCCCTAGCTTCAGTGCTTCTTCTTTTTCTTGCTATTCGCGCGAGCGCGATGACATATTTTTTTATCCCATTTCAGGCGTACCCTTTTCAAAGCCTCGCAAAACAGAGGGTTGATTGCCACCGGTCCGTTCCACTTGGACCCTGGAAAAGTTTTCTTCTGCTTAGGTTTTCCCGCACAGTAGCTGTTGACGTTGTGGTTTAACTGTTGAAAAGCTTCCAGCTCGTCTTGAAAGTCCGGTCCTGCTGCCTGTATCTTACTCCACAGACTTCTGTTGAAATGATCGTACAGTTGATAGTCGACCCAGCTCGAGTTCCGATGGTTCTGGAGTTGTTGTTCGGTGTAGGACACTGCCTTGCGGTATCTGAAAACACAACAGTCAACGGCTGTTAATTAACAAGAGTTTGCCAGGTATTTTGATGGAGGCACAGCACAGACAATGTTGAGTTTGATTTGAAATGACTCAGGCCTTTGAAATCCAACCCTACGAAAAACAAGTTCCTCTATGAAATAACTTCCACATTTGCATAATCTATGCGTGATCATGTACACCTTCAAATAAATTACACCGGTCACTATGGTGATGTCCAATTATTTACCACTTATTAGGAATTATGGCACTTTTACATTAATTATGCAAATTAGGGACTTATTTGCATAATTGGTATCTGTTTTTGTTCCACCTCACACAAACTACATATATCACAGGTACTTGAGTCCTATAATGGAAAACATTACAACTATAGATTTTAGGTTATGTTTTGGGCTTGTGAGTCTGTGTGTGTGTGTGTTAACAGCATAACTCGAGAAGCTTTGGATGGATCTCGATGATATTTGGTTGGTGGGTAGGGGTCGGGAAAACAAAGGTCAAGTTCGATAATGGGTCCCCTAGCGGCTTGCTAAGGTAATGCAGCAGAAACTCAATTTTTGATATCTCGTGTTCTGGACATGCTGTGGACATGATGTTTGAGTGGTAGATAGCCCTTGAGACAGAGAGTAAGTGCTGTAAGTTTGGACCCCCTAGCGGCTTGTTTGGAACTGCAGCCGCCAATTTCTTTTCAAACTTTGGACGAGAATAACTCGAGAATGTGTATCGATCGTCATGATTTTAGGTATGTAGATAGCCCAAGTAACAATGTACATAATGGCATTCTAATTATGCAAATCAACAGCTAATTTGCATAATTAATAAGGAAAGTTTATAGATCCACTGCATTTCATGATAGGACTTTCAAACTTGTCACATATATTGATAAGAAAGAGAGAAATATCAATGCATATTAATTATGCAAATGCAAGCCTCATTTGCATAATCAATGAGAAAATATGAGCGTGTTGACGGGTCGTCATGATTTTTGGTATGTAGATAAAGGGAAGGGAAGACTTACATGATGGAATTCTAATTATGCAAATCGACAGCTAATTTGCATAAGTAATGAGGAAACTTGATAACTCCACTGCATTCCGTGATAGGACTTTCAGACTTGTCACATATGTAACTGAGAAAGATGGCAGAGGTGTATGTTTGGGTAACGCCATTTCTTGAACTGCAGAAGCCGGTTTAGTTTCAGACTTTGAAAGAGTATAGGTCAAAAAGGGATGAAAGGATCATCATGTTTTTTGGAATGCTGATAGTTTAAGTGATGCTTGATACAATTTGATATTAATTATGTAAATAGGGATCTAATTGGTATAATCAATGACAATTTTTATGAACCAACTCCATGCATATAAAATAAAATGTAATGAGTGACACATTTTTGTCTACAGACATCATTCTACATAACAAACCTGTTTTATTTTGCAAAGGTATGTGTTAGTTTAATATGCAACTTAAGTTCCAGTTTGCTTTATTTGCACCTTATGATGTGCATCTCTATCTAAGCTCCCTGCATACCAAATATCATGTAAATTATATATCGTTCCCTTGATCAGTTATCCTCCTTAGAAGATTTTGACAAGTATTCCCTGCAGTTCCAGACCATAGCACACGCAGTTCAAAATATACAAAAACGAATTTCTGCTGCAGTACCAAGGTCACATAGTAGTGGGCCCAAAATTGACATTGACCATTGTCTTCCCAACCCTATGCTGACTACAAAATCCCGGACACACAAACACACAGACAGACAGAAACACCCAAAACTATATCTCCATTTTTCACGGAGATAAAAACTTATCACTGTCTAAAGCATACTATATTTTTACGTAGAGAAAAGGCCGTATTCGCTGAGAGGTCGAATTTGAAGCCCAATATGGCATGCGCAAGTAGACTGTATTCCACTGGAGAGTTTTCGTCTCAATGTCCCGTTCCAGAACCATCAAAACCTACGACTTAGCTAACGCTTCCTTCAAACCATTACAGAGCTAGAGTCTGATTACAACATAACTTATAAGCATATAAACCATACAAACCCTCCAGTGTACTGTTATATAACTGCGTGACGTGACAACCCTATATGAGTGCTTGTTCTATAGTGTATATATATTTAAGGTTATCGTTGTGCTCCTTTTCTTACTTTTGTTTATTCCTGGGATGTCTGTCGTACAGAATGTTGTAGAACGACCAACACATCAGGCGTCGGAGTAAGACTAGCGACGCGTCGAAGTACTCCAGGATGAGGATCAGGGGAAAGTCACTGTCGAGCTGGGAGGTGAAGTTTCTTACTTCGTCTCTGTCTTGGTTGAAACGGTCCTTCCACCCTAAAGGAAACACGTTGTGAACAGTAATTGTAATGATTAAATTACGAGAAAGAATTGAACAACTGGATTGGTTCTTTATATCAGAAAATACTAAAAGAGAAAAAAGATTCACGAATTCGGCTTCCGGGAGGGACGTAAAACGGAGGTCCCGTGCTCGAGGAGGTGCCTCGACCACGTTAAACAGCCTCATTACCCTCACTTTGGGTACCTACTGGCTACAAAATACACCCGATATTATCATTATTATCATCATCATCATCATCATCATTATTGTCATTATTATTATTATTAGTATTATTATTATTGTTGTTGTTATTATTATTATTATTATTATTATCATTATTATCATTATTATTATTATTATTATCATTATCATCATTATCATCATTATCATTATTACAAGTATTCTAATGTTATCAACTGACATGTTGCCAGCTAGTATAGAAAAGCCAGAAAAGAAGAGAAAGAACGGACTTCACATTACAACACATGGTGAAGCTATGAGAAATTATCACTTCAAAAAACATCTACATTTCAAACTTACGCCAAGGCCCCCAGAGAGGCCAGTGAAGGAGCCTATGGTAATTCCTACATGCTTGCGGTGCACGTGGCCATCAGGAAGCCAAATAACTCTGGAAATGTCTTCTTCAACCACAAAGGGTTCGTTTTAATCGTAATCCTTGCTGAGGCTGACTCAGACTATACGTTTCCCTGGGCTTGCCTGGGTCCAACTCTGACTGTGGGATTTTCTACAAGTGTCCGTTGGAGCTGTTGGTGTGTTCATGAATAGATTACGGTTTAGATCTGGGATATTTTCCCCGTCGGACTTCTCATTCAGATTAAGGTAGCAGAACGCAGTTTTTGGCCTATGGGAATTTCTATAGATAGGGGCCACAAGGTGACTAGTTTCCATGCGGATGTCGATGTGTTCACGATTAATTAACGGCTTAGATGCCGCGTATTTTCCTGGATGATGGTGATGACAAGCTTAAACATTGAGGATATATGAAAACCTACCTAAGACGAAAGATTGTAGGTTCTTCGTCATTGTTGACGATTGCTTCCGCAGCTTGCGTTCATACAGCCAGGGGTTGTTCAGATACCTGCCCAGTGAGTTGGGCGGTAAGCCAAACTTTTTGCCCCTAAAGAAAGTAGTAATGAAACAACCATGAATCAATACGTATGGTCAAGCAGTAGCATGGTTAGTTAAAAGTCTGGAGTTGGATAGTCAAACCAGATTAAGATAAACTGAAATAAGACTTTTAAAATGACAAGTGCTTTTAAAAGAGCTGGAGTTTTGTCAAGTTTTGCGTGTGTGAAATTTTTTTTGTGTAGTTAGCAGAACGTGCTGAAGGCAGTCAATCGTTAACAAGTCGAAATAGCGACACCTTTGCCATCATGTAATGCTCACTTGGGACAAAATGCGACACTCCCTTGAGACGATATGGCGGCGCAAGAGGACGCTAACGAAAGCAATACAGGTTTTTCTATGGCAAACCTGTAACAATATGACGCAAACGAAACCAATATCGCGAACCTGTAACAATATGTCCTAGGACAACCACGAAACCAATACCTGATACATACATTTTGAAGTAGTAGAAACTTGACTTGAGATGACTGAGCGGTTCCCGGAGAATGGCGATAAACTGTGTATCCGGCGCCATGAGCTTGTGTAACTTGACCCTGTCGTACACAGTGTGATGTACCAGTAGGTTGTACCCATGATCACCCACGTTCTGTTTCATCACTCTTGAGTCTGGTACGCTTCTTGGGAATCCTAAACTCGGACTGCCACAATTCCTGGAATTCAACAAAATAAAAATCTAGTCTTCAAGCAGATGTTGGGTAGAAAACCATTACTTTTTTGATGCGATTTAAAAAAAACAATTGGCACATCAGAAAATGGTCCAATGCTCCATTTGTAAGATATTATCAACTAGAGTTCGGCGACCTCATACCTCCATGAATATTTAGAGCTTTTGTTAATTTCATGCAAATGACTTAACATTAACATGATTTATGCATGGTGTTGTTCATCATTGAATAACGTACAGTACACATGTCACAAGTAGAATTCCCAATTCAGATCATTAATCATTAAGCTATTTTGCAATGTTTCCATAAATTATGCAAATAAGTTCCTCATCTGCATATTTGATATCTGCATATGTTCCACTGATTATAATTAATAAGTGTTACATTTATCGAAGTCCAGTTATTGCAAACAGTGGAATTATACAGTTTCCTCATTAATTATGGAAATTAAGTCCTCATTTGCATAACATGCATGTCATTATGAACATCTTTGCCCAAGCTACCTGCATACCTAAACTGCAGGCAATCCGTCGTTCTTTTCTGCAGTTATCCTCTTTGGAGTGTTTTGACAAAAACGCCCCTGCAGTTCCACAATTAAATGTTAGGGTACTGAAACTTGCCCCACTTTGTCATGACGCTAAAAGCTATCTACCACCCAAATGTCACAACCATATCACGTCCGGGACAAGAGATACATTGAAAAAAACTGCTATGATAAACTATTCTCATTAATTATGCAAATGTTCTCCTATTTTGCATAATTATATCTTATCTTGTACAACATTGTCTAAGGTACCTACATACCAAAAATCATGAAAATCCGTTGTTCCCTTCTTGAGTTATTCTCGTCAGAAGTTTTTGACAAAAATGCCCCTGCTATCCCAAAACTGGACGCTAGGGGGCCCAAACTTATGTCATTTCTTCCTGAGCACAAGAGCTATCTAAGACTAAAAAATCGTGACCATAGCATGTTCAGAACACCGAGATAGTAAAACCGGAAGTTGCGCTGCAGTACCAAGAGGAGCCGCTAGGGGGCCCAAAATCTAACTATTTCCAGCTTTCATCACACACTACCAACACACCAAGTATGAAACCAATCCACCCAACCGTTCATGAGTTATTTTGTTTACACACACACAGACACACAGACAAACACAGGGTAAACTAGAGTTCGGCGACCTCATACCTCCATGAATATTTAGAGCTTTTGTTAATTTCATGCAAATGACTTAACATTAACATGATTTATGCATGGTGTTGTTCATCATTGAATAATGCACAGTACACATGCCACAAGTAAAATTCCCAATTCAAATCATCAATCATTAAGTTGTTTTGCAATTTCTGCATAAATTATGCAAATAAATTCCTCATTTGCATATTTGATATCTGCATATGTTCCACCGATTACAATTAACAAGTGTTACATTTATCGAAGTCCAGTTATTGCAAACAATGGAATTATATAATTTCCTCATTAATTATGCAAATTAAGTCCTTATTTGCATAAAATGCATATCATTATGAACATCTTTGCCTAGGCTACCTGCATACCTAAAATGCAGGCAATCCGTCGTTCCTTTCTGCAGTTATCCTCTCTGGAGTGTTTTGACAAAAACGCCCCTGCAGTTCCACAATTAAATGTTAGGGGACTGAAACTTGCCCCACTTTGTCATGACGCTAAAAGCTATCTACCACCCAAATGTCACAACCATATCACGTCCGGGACAAAAGATACATTGAAAAAACTGCTATGATAGACTATTCTCATTAATTACGCAAATGTACTCCTATTTTGCATAATTAGTATTTTATCTTGTACAACATTGTCTAAGGCACCTACATACCAAAAATCATGAAAATCCGTTGTTCCCTTCTTGAGTTATCCTCGTCAGACGTTTTTGACAAAAATGCCCCTGCTATCCCAAAACTAGACGCTAGGGGGCCCAAACTTATGTCATTTCTTCCTGAGCACAAGAGCTATCTAATACTTAAAAATCTTGACCATAGCATGTTCAGAACACCGAGATAGCAAAACCGGAAGTTGCGCTGCAGCACCAAGGTCACACACCAGGGGGCCCAAAATTGACCTTCGTCTTCCCAATCCCTACCCACATACCAAATATCATCGTAGTCCATCAATAGGTTCTCAAGTTATGATGTTCACAAATATGCGGACACACAGACACACACACAGACAGACACACTCAAAACTATACTAGTACCTCCATTTTTTCATGGAGGTAAATATAACCTCCATGACATTTCATGGAGATAAAAATGGTGTTTAGAATACTAAATGCAATATAGAGATCCTCAGCCTTCAAAGTTGGCCAGTGGTACCAAGATATTTTACACAGAGGAGTGTATCAAATATCCAAAAAAGATACACAAGATGCGTAAAGATACCAAGGGCAGTAAAATCTATTTTTCGATAGGTCAAGACCTAACCGCATACCAAATTTCAGAAAATATATCGTCTCATGCTGCTAAACCACAAATATGCAACAGATACTGTTATACTACCAGAACATATTGTCAAAAGTAATAAAAATGAAAAGATAGAAGTTACAGTAGAAAAAGACGTTTTGAAAAGTGAAAGGATGAAATTATTCCTCACTTAGGCAGTACGAAGTTGAGTCTGTGCTCGTAGCCGAACCTCTGCAGAATACAGGCTGTTGTGTGAGACCCTGCCTTATGCACCTGGACAGAAATACACAGTGAGACGTTTTGAAACACTATTCAATGGTAGACTCCCTTGCAGTCTTCGAACGGGGCTGCTTTTTATGGGGGGGGGGGGGCGTTGGTTCGCGATTTTCAACGTAGGCTGGGTTCTCTTGTCCCTTCCTCGGCAAACTCCCTTTCCCGGCACAAGAGAACCCAGCCAACGTTGAAAATCGCGAACCAAGCCCCCCCACCCCCCCCCCCCCCAAAACCCATCCCCGTTCGAAGACTGCAAGGGAGTCTAATTCAACGGTCTCTGGGAATGGTAACGGCAAATGTAGATTTACACGTAAGTAAATGTAATTGAAATGCAAGTCTATCTCACCTTCATAAATACAAGATTTGTCTTCATCTTGCACTGTGGGTTTGAAACGTAGTTGTCAATATGGGTGCTGTTGGCTGCAGCTTCGCTAAAACTGGCATCTTCTGTCCTTTCTTCTGTGACTCTACAGGATATACACGGACTGGTATTGTGACATGGTTGCAAACCTAGTACTGTAAATGCATTTAAGTTCACGGGGATTTAATTTCGCGGTAGCGGGAAAAAGGACTTTTCGCCGTGGTTTTAATTTCGCGGTAACACCATAGACTGCAGTCGAATACCATTATAGAAGAATGTTCGCGGTGGTGTTAATTTCGCGGTGAAGTGACCACCGCGAAAACCGCGAATATCAATCCACCGCGAACATTTCTGCATTTACAGTATTTAGCTCACTTAGCTGGGAGACCTTATCAATGTTGTACCTTTATCTGCAGGGTAAACTATGTCCACTGTTTTTAAAAATTTGTTTTTCGGATATCTACAAGTCGATGGACAGCGCAACATTTTAAAAATAACTGAAATATTTTTAACATATTGCGATCTTAAATCACCGTCTGTTGAATTCTTATTCCTAAATACACTGTTCTTAAAAACAACGGATATAGGTTACCCCACGGATAAAGGTGAACTAGCGTTACATCTACAATGCTACACAACAAGATAAGGGAGATGATCGAGCCATTCCTCTATCGAATTTGCTCGAGAATTTGTTTCAAGGATGGCGACAAACGTTGACATGCATTTCCGAAGAACAGAATATTGACGTGTATTTTACTGGACGATGGAACATATTTTGTAGATGACTTTGTGTGAAAAGGGGGGATACGAGGGTTCGTTATTGGTACGGGAAACACGGCATAATGCATCGGTACAATCTGACATGTCTAGAGCTGTGGAAATAACATGCAAGTACATGTACACGGATTTCGATACAGGTCCGGTCCTGAACCTAGACCTAAACAATTTTGATCAAGTATATGTAAGTTAAACATATAGCTAACTCTTTTAAGTCATAGATTGTCTTCATTGCGTGGGGAATTTGAATTGAATCGTAAAACAATTTCCGTTTTCTTAAGTTTCAACAGTCAGACTATGACAATTGTCATCGTTGATTTGGGATTTACGTACATGTACGTAGTTTGCAATAGTGGTGTCCACTAATGCTTTAGTTTGTTTAGGTACAGGCACGGGTACACAGATGTTTAGGTCCGGAACTGTACCTAAACAATTTTACAGCTACAATACAGGTATTTCGGTACACAGCCCTAAGACATGACCATCACCTTGCATCTAAGACGTCTTGTATCACATCCACCGTGCGAAGATTTGTGTCTGCTGAGGTCGAACTTGGTGCTCCTGGTGGAACCATCTGTAACAGAAGTTTTGTAACCTTACGTTAAAAATGGGGAATTCTGTCTTAAGTAAGTAAAACTGACTATTACTGTACCATGACCACAAGTATTTGTATCTTACAGCTCTCTCTCTCTCTCTCTCTCTCTCTCTCTCCCTCCTCTCTCTTTCCCTCCCCCTCTCTCTCCCTCTCTCCCTCTCCCCCTCTCTCTCTCCCTCCCTCCCTCCTCTCTCTTTCCCTCCCCGCTCTCTCTCCCCTCCCCCTCTCTCTCCCTCTCTCCCTCCCCCCTCTCTCTCCCTCCCTCCTCTCTCTTTCCCTCCCCTCTCTCTCTCTGTCCCCTCCCCCTCTCTCCCTCCCCCCTCTCTCTCTCTCTCTGTCTGTCTCTGCCTCTATTTGTGTATCATTTTGCCGAGAGGAAATTGATTTCGTGAATAATTGCAAAAAAGTGAAATTTTGCTCACTCCAAGGTTGTAAACAAGTAGAACGAAGACGCCAGTAAGGACGAGTAGGCCCATCGATACTGTTCTTGTCTTCTTCTTACATGGAAGGTCCCACATGGCCATCTGTAAGGAAATATCTTTAGTTGAACCACAGCAGAAATGTTTAGAATACTTTCTGTAGCAGGAATTATAACCGTGTGGTCAGGGGGAAAGAATTTCAAAACATTGATGTGTTATGACAAAACTTTGTCACTACGCTTATAATAACGCTATATTATCAGTACGTTACTTCTTGTGCAAATAAATGGATGCCTCCTTCCCCGCCCTTTTTTCCCGTTCTCCCAGTGTCCCAAATAAAAACAACGGCAATAAATCAATAGTGAAACGACAGGATAGTAGAAAGAGAAAGAAACAACATGCCGACACCTGGGATCGAATCCGCAACGAACCCAGGCAGCCGGATCGCAAATCCAATGTGCAAACTGTTCGGCAAAAAGGCTTCACAAGCCATTTGCGTCTTCAGTTTAGCCGTCCTTGAACCCGGCCACTGTTACACTACTCCCCCTTTTCTTTTCAAGATTCGCCCTCAAATGTCCGAGATCGATATCCCTGTGTGGCACATCTTTAGCCTGTTACACACAGGGCCGGTGTGGGAACCAGTGAAACAACAAGGGACTAGAAACAGAAAGAAACAACATGCCGACACCTGGTTACGAAAAGGCTTAGGCCATTTGGCGTCTTCAGTTTAGCAGTCCCTGAACCCCAATGTTACAATAGTACTGCCTTAGCAGACGCTGACCTCCCTCCGAGGAGCTTAAGTAGCAAGAATGTGCATTGTCGGACGATCAGGCACTACGCTACACAGACTGTACTTACAAGCTTGCCTTCTGGGCGGTGCACTGTTTCTAGAAGAACATATGTACATTGTTAAAGAGAAGACTGACTGATATGTATGTTCAAATGTTCTTTTTAATGAATTGTCCGTAGATAATCGCAAGCTGTGATTTTACAAAAGTGTCAAATTCTGATACTCGATAAAAAAATTATCCGTATCATAACGAGTTTGATGACAGCTATCTGTCCACGATAGACTATGTAAATATTGTGCAGTGGAAAATGAAACACACTTCAAACTGTTGCCTTGCCGTGTGAGTTTCACCGAGCTTTGACCATTTAAGCTAAGGGCACAACCCGTCGTGGGACCGCGCGGCGCAGTGGCAGCATTTGCGGCTCGAGACCGAGAGGTTGCGGGTTCGAATCCAGCTTCCGTGTCACCGATCTTGTGCCCTTGGGAAAGGGCACAAGATCGGTGACACGACTTTCCTCACTTAACTCAGGTGTACATGAGTATCTAGCTGCGGCTAGTGGCGTTGTGTGGCCTTGGTGGGGCTTTGTGGCCGAGACAGGCCTTAGGGGCATGTTCGGGCATGAGCGGAACCCGCCATGGCACACGAGTCGGGGGTAGGAGGAACCCCTTTATATATATCCTTGGTCGGAAGTCCTCCTAGGAGACGGATACTCCAAACAACAAAGCTGCATCTGCTGGAGCCGCCTCACACGTTGCATACAGTTGCCCCTGTGAAACTTAGTGCTCCAGTAGACGAGAGGGTGGAGAAGGAATTGCACACCCCTCCTCCACCATAAAAAGTCATGTGCAGGTCAGGCAAACAGGCAAAAAGCCTCCTCATCTGTCCAATCGACAGGAGAACCACAACCCGTCGTACATGCAAAGACGTGCTGTCTGTAGCTACGTGCCAAAATGTGGGCAATCTTTTGGAATCCGTAAGTGGTAAGTACCGCCTCCGTACGTGCCAGTACAGCCTGAACGTTTTCGGAAATACGTGGCGGACGTGGCCTCGCACAAAAACCTACGGACTAATTGCACGTACGGCGGGTTGTGCCCTTTAGCTTAAAGAAGATCACCAAAAGACTACATTGTTACTCAAATCACAAAACCCACTCTTTTTGCAGAAATAGGTTCATTAACCGCTGCCTTCAAATGAGAAGTCAAACCCCAACAATAGTAAACGTAGTACCTATAGTCGATTAGAAACTAGTTTATGTACCGAATGACCTCACTCTTGTTTCAACACTTAACGACGTGCAATTAGCCTTCGGGTGTGATTTTACAAATACATGTATCAAAACTATAAATATAACACGGTAAATTATAACAGTTTAAGACGTATGAGAATTGCTTACAGTCTTGTTGACAGGTCCTGTAGTGTGTTTCTCAGCCCCTTGCACGGCTAATGTCTACCGATTGTGGCACATCATCAGGTGGATCAAGGACGTTCTTGGGTGGATGGACCGGTCTTACCAGGCCAATTGAATTGCACGTGACACCAAGGTATGCACCATATATTTACGCAACTTGGGCTACGAGGCCGGTTCAAAAAGTAATGCCACTGGTTTTATAACTCATTTTTGCATCGAATGAGTTGAAATTTGGCACAAAGGTACAAGAATATATCCTCTTTTTGAACTGGCCTCGTAGTTAGCTCAAGGACGTTTTATAACGTCCTTGGTTTAAATAATAGCTCTAGTGTGACAGGCAACAAATACCAACGTGTCTTTTGCTGTTGTGCTGTATTGTGACATGTATTGTCATATCTACTTTAGACCGTGTGTGGTGCCCTGTCATGTCTTGGCTGATCACACAGACACATAAACACACACTCGCACGCACACATACACACACTCACACTCACACACACACACACACACACACACACACACACACACACACACACACACACATACACATATACACACACCACAAACACTGCCATACAGATCAAGTGTCCACAAACTCCACACACTTCAAATATAGGTACATCCAAAAGCCTACATTACAATGGTAAAACTAGAACAACATAACTTGGGAAACCATGAATCATACGGTTGTTTGGTCTACTGTAAGGCCATGTTGATTTGATTATATGGATGACATCCTCTGGGAACTCCAAAATTGATGCGAGCGAGCGAATAAAAAAAAAGTTTGGCCAAAAAAAAAAGTTGGTTTCAGTATTATCAGTTCTCAAGTTTCCACAGACAATCAGGTCCCGGTTCACGTCCACCTGGAGATGATCCTCTGGACCTGAACGGGACCTATCCTGAATTTACTAGTACATGTACAAACCCCTACCAAAAATACTTTTTTTTCTTTCTGTCCTTTTACATCTTATTCTTTGACTTTTGAGATTTATTTTGGCATTCTATGGCATCAGTTATCGATTTTCTGATTTTTTTTTTCAATCTACGGAATATTTGTGCTCATTTTACAGCTGCTTTGCACAATTTACTATGTGGTCCAAAACTTTTTTTTTTTTGGAAATGGCCGAAAATTGGTGCGAGCGCGGATGTCATCCATATAATCAAATCAACATGGCCTAACTGTGCATTTCTGCCCAGGTGCACAATGCAGGGTTTCAAACAACGGCCAGCATTCTACAGAGGTTTGGCTACAAACAAGCATTTTGTTGACTGAACGTCGACGTCAATTACCGTAATCTTCAAAGCAGATGTTGGGGAGACTAAATATTCACGTTTCCCAAGCTCAGTTTTCTTCTGTAAGGATGTCAAGGGAAAGGGTAGCCTTATAGGAAAACCTTCGTTAAACGATTTACTGGTAGTATCTCCCAATATCTGCTTGCATTATAGCTGGCTGCATATTGTATAACGTTACATGTAGCTTACCCTCTCATGCCATCGCTCAATATGTAACACTCCAGTGGTAGTGTTGACAGGGGATGTGTTTCGACGACTCATTCTCTTGTGCACAAATATTCGAGGGAAGAAACTCCATGTGGGTGAATTTTTCAGCGGAGGTTAGCCTAACGGTGACGGACATGGAAACTTAGTATGTGCGCAGGGCACAGGTAATCTTGTTGGGTCAGGTATGGTCTTATAAAATGGTTTAAAAATACTCTGGAATCAGGACAGAACCTATCAAGAAAATCACAAAACCACGCAAATCATGTACCAGATATCATTTATTCAAGTGAACTTTCTTACAAAACAAATCAGAGTGAGAAGATAGGTATAATCGGCCTCCATTGATGTAACAAGTCTCTTACACTACTGTTTCGTATTTTGTATAAGAGTTTTCAGCCTCTGTGCTGCTCCGTCTACCGTGTACTGACCCTGTTTTATCGCCGTGACTACCTTAGATACAGGAATGCCACTTTTCGTCATCACTGCGATCAGGTCTACTCCAGGGAAACGCTTCTTTAAATCGTTCAGGATTTGATCAGACTTTCTTTGTGTCCCCTTCGCTTTCGTAGCTGTGGTAACAGGGTTTTCTCTGTTTTCCTTATACTTCTGAAACCCTGCTTCTTTTGCAAGCATCGTGTCCTTGCCATACGCGTGAGCGCGGTAGCAGATTTTAATATCCCATTGGAAGCGTTCCTTTTTCAGATCCTCGCAGAACTGAGGTTTAATTTCTACCGGTCCGTTCCACTTGGATCCTGGAAAAGTTTTCTTCTTCTTAGGTTTTCCCGCACAGTAGCTGTTGACGTCGTCGTTTAACTGTTGAAAAGCTTCCAGCTCGTCTTGAAAGTCCGGTCCTGCTGCCCGTATCTTACTCCACAGACTTCTGTTGAAGTGATCGTACAGCTGATAGTCGACCCAGCTTGAGTTCCGGTGGTTCTGGAGTTGTTGTTCCGTGTACATCGATTGTGGCTTAGAGTACCTAAAAACACAACAAGCAACAGCTGTAGATTAACAACACTCATAGTGGACTGGTAAGCACAGCATGATGTAGAATTTGTCATGGATTTGCGAATGATTCAGGCCATATGAAACAAAAAGGTCATCACTATCTAAAGCATACTACTAGTAAACTTTTTCCTAGAGAAAAGGCCGTTTTCGCTGAGAAATGCCTCTGGCAGGTATACATTTCTGATTTGCCAGGGATGCTATTGGGTAACATGTGACCATTTTGTGTGAAAACCAATAAGCGCGTGAATGCCATCCACAACATTGTCATTAAGTCAGTGTGGTCTTATAATAAAAGCATATAAATGATACAGACCCTGTAGCGTACTGTTAGATAACTGCGTAACATTACAACCTCATATAAGGGCACCACACTAAGGTAAGGTCTAAAGTAGATTATGTAACCCCCTCACGTTTGTTCATTCCTGGGCTGTCTGTCGTACAGAATGTTGTAGAACGACCAACACATCAGGCGTCGGAGTAAGACTAGCGACGCGTCGAAGTACTCCAGGATGAGGATCAGGGGAAACTCACTGTCGAGCTGGGAGATGAACTTTCTCACTTCCTCTCTGTCTTGGTTGAAGCGGTCCTTCCACCCTAAAGGAAACACGTTGTGAACAGTAATTATTTAATTGCGAGAGATAATTGCAGAATAACTGTTGGTTCTCTATATCGGAAAATATTACTCTAAGAGAAAAGACTATGACTAGTATGTGTAAATACTCCGATGTAACCAATTGATACGTTACCATCTAGATTAGGCTCCCAGAAAGGAAGAGAAATAGTGGACTTCCCATTGCAACACGTTGTGAAGCCATAAGAAACACTTACTTCATAACACTGTAACAGTGGGGTTCAAGCGCTGCCATGCTGACCACGCCAACGGCTCTAGAGCTTTTGGTGTTGTGGTTTGCACGTTAGATTTGTAATCTGCCGCCCCGGGTTCGATCCCGGGTGTCGGCATGTTTTTACCTTTGCCAGAATGGCTAAGGTTATGTTTTGGGCTTGTGAGTCTGTGTGTGTGTCTGTCTGTCTGTTAACAGCATAACTCAAGAAGTCTTGGATGGATCCCGATAATATTTGGTAGGTGGGTAGGGGTCTGGAAAACGAAGGTCAAGTTCGATAATGGGCCCCCTAGCGGCTTGCTAAGGTACTGCAGCAGAACCTCAATTTTTGATATCTCGTGTTCTGGACATGCTGTGATCATGATTTTTGAGTGGTAGATAGCCCTCGAGGCAGAGAGTAAGTGCTGTGAGTTTGGGCCCCCTAGCGGCTTTTTTTGGAACTGCAGGCGCCGGTTTCCTTTCAAACTTTGGATGAGAATAACTCTACAACGTGTTGACGGATCGTCATGATTTTTGGTATGTAGATAGAATGAGTGATGACTTACATAATGGTATACTAAATATGCAAATCAGCAGCTAATTTGCATAATTAATGAGGAAAAATTATAAATCCACTACATTCCATGATAGGACTTTCAAACTTGTCACATATGTAGCTGGGAAGGAGAGAAATGTCGACAGATATCAATTATGCAAATGATGACCTCATTTGCATAATTAATGAGAAAATATGAACATGTTGACGGATCATCATGTTTTTTTGTATGTAGGTAGCGTAAGTGAAGACCTACATAATGAGATAACAATTATGCAAATCAACAGCTAATTTGCATAATTAATGAGGATATTTCATAAATTCACTACATTCCATGATAGGGCTTTAAAACTTGTCACATATGTAGCTGAGAAAGAGAGAAATGTCAATACATATTTATCATGCAAATGATGATCTCATTTGCATAATTAATGAGAAAATATTAACGTGTTGACGGATCGTCATGATTTTTGGCATGTAGATAGCCTAAATGAAGACTTATATAATGTGATACTTATTATGCAAGTTAACAGCTAATTTGCATAATTGATTAGGAAAAGTTCATAAATCCACTGCATTCCATTATAGTACTTTCATCAAAGTTGTCACATATGTAACTGAGAAAGAGGGAAGAGAGTAAGAGGTGTATTTAAAGACTTTGAAAGAGAATAAGTCAAGAATGGATCAAAGGATCATCATGATTTTTGGTATGCTGATAGCTTAAGTAATGCTTGATACAATTTGATATCAATTAATTATAAATTGGGATCTAATTTGCATAATAAATGCCGAAATTTTATAAACCAACTCCAAGCATTTAATTATAAAGAAAATGAAATGAGTAACGCATTTGTCTACAGACATCATTCTACATAACAAACCTGGTTTATTTGGCAAAGGTGTGTGTTCGTGGAACTCTAGTTTTCTTTCTGTTCTTACTCGCCCCTCTGAATTCTTACAACACATATACCTACTTTTCAAACATGAAAATATGTAGTACATTGAGGGTATATCAACACCTACCTAAGACATAAGATTGAAGGTTTTTGGTCATTGATACCGGTTTCTTCTTCGCCTTTTTCGAACCTTCATACAGCCAGGGGTTGTCCAGATATTTTCCCAAAGGGTTTTTTTCGGTCAGCAAGGCAAACCTTTTGTCCCTAAAGAATGTAGCGATGAAATAACGTTTTCATCAAATGAATACGTATAGTCAGGCAATAGCATGGACGGTTGAAAGTCCAATGTTGGACGATTGAACCAAAATAAGATATCAATGGAAAGAAGACTTTGAAAAAAAACGAAAAATAAAAGGAATCGAGGAAAATGAAATAGAAAATATTGAAAATTAAGGACATTAAAAATAACTCTAGGTGATTACATAAAACACAAATAAAATAAGATCAACTGAAGATCAATGACCCCTAATATGTTTAACCCTATATAGACCAGGCTTTATTGGGATTCCTGGCACCAGGGGGGGGGGCTTTTTTACCCCCCTTCGTAATTTCAAAACGGGTTGGGTTACGATCACCAAATTTGGAGGGGATGATGTACTAGTAAAGTTTTATATTTTCTGTAATTTTGGTATCGTTATGACGTAATATGAGGTAATTATGACGTCATAATGTCATTTTTTGGGCTAAAATCGTCAAAATATGAAATTTCCGCTATACTTAAATGTATTGAACAAAATGATGACTATAAAGCTTATCTTATTGGTGTCTAAGTCTGCCAAGTCTTTTGTTGCCATTGACGACGACACTGACGTCTATATGACATCAAAAAATGACGTCATTTGTCCGCCATCTTGGATCGACAAGCTTGAATTTTTTAAGATACGACTTTTTCCACATATAACCCCAAAACCCAAAAGAAATGGACTAAAAATGACCAAGTGATTGTGTTTTGCAAGAAAATAAAAGATTTTGACGGTATTTGAGTAAAATTACATGTATTTATGTCGAAAATGACATTGTCCGCCATCTTGGATTTTGACCCATGACATCATCAAATTAGCATACATTATAAATATTTAATTAGAAATGTAACTTGACATTACACAGGATGTTAATGATATAGATAAACAAGTTTGATCTAGCAATAAAACCATGAAATCCCATAATTCAAACTGAAATTAGTAAATTTGGGAAAATATGATTTTCAGAAACCCGTTGCCATGGCAACACGAAAAATGACAAACTAAATTTTTTTTCGCAGAATTGTTGATAACAATATTTCAGGAAAAGTCACCAAGTTTCGTAGTCCTAGCACACGTCGTTCGCCAGTTATACGACTTCAAAGTTGGCGCCAGCACTTTTAGCCCCCCCCCCCCCCCCCCCCTGGTCTGGATAGGGTTATTAAAGGGTTTGTCTTTAGACAGATCCTGACTGTCCATCATTTTTAGCAGTTCAGCCAATGATATCGCAGCAATTAGCGATTCGACCAATCACCGAAGAGATCTCAATTATGTCTTTATGCTGCAGTTTTGCATGTTGACGGATTTGAGGAGGGTCATGGGGTGGGTCTACAAAGAGAACACATTGTCAGCTGATACATACCTGTGGAAGTAGAAGAAACACGACTTGAGATGACTGAACGGTTCCCGGAGAATGGCGATGAACTGTGTATCCGGCGCCATGAGCTTGTGAAACTTGACCCTGTCGTACACAGTGTGATATACCAGCAGGTTGTACTCATCCACGTTCTGCTTCATCAGTATTTTGTTGGTCATGCCTTCCGGGAATCCTAATTTCACACTTAAACATTTCCTGGAATTAAAAAATTCAACGGATTATTCTCCAAATAGATGTGGGGTTTTATGCGCTGTTTTTTCTGGCACAAGGGTACACTGCTATCAACAACAAGACCTAACCACATACCAAATTTCAGAGAATATATATCGTCTTATGCTGCTAAACCACAAACATGCAACAGATACTGTTAAACTACCAAACCATATCGTCAAAAGTAATAACAATGAAAAGAGAGAAGGTACAGTAGAAATAGACGGTTTGGCAAGTGATAGGATGAAATTATTCCTCACTTAGGCAGTACGAAGTTCAGTCCGTATTCGTAGCCGAACCTCTGCAGAATACAGGCTGTTGTTTGAGACCCTGCCTTTTGCACCTGGACAGAAATGCATAGTGAGACGTTTTGAGAGACTACTCAATGGACTCTCAGAATGGCAAAGTCAAATGTAGATTCACAAGTAAGTACATGTAATCTAAATACAAGTATATCTCACCTTCATAAATGCAATACTTTTCTTCATCTTGCACTGTTGATTGAAACCATTGGTGCCGCCATATGCATTTAACACACGGTTTTCGATGTCCTTTTCAGTATGGATGTTTTCAACTGAGGCTTCGTTGATTACGGCATCGTCTCTCCATTCTTTTGTGACTCTACAGGATAGGCATAGGCTGGTAATGTGAGATATGGTTGAGACCTAGAATTCGCAAACTCAGTTGGGAATAGAACAAACGTTGTCAATAGTGTAGCAAGTATCGAAATCTATAACGCTACAAAATAAGATAAAAGGAGATATTTGTTTGATTCACCCATGAAATTGCGAAAGATTTCAGCGGAAAAATATCTGGTGCAAGGATGGCGAAAAATGTTGACAGCCATTTTGGAAGAACAGTATTTACATGTATTTTACTAGGCAACGGAAATATTTCGTAGATTTCTTCGTCTAAAAAAATGGGATACATGTACTCATTTTTGGTACAGGAAACTAGGCATAATTGCACCGGTACAATTTGGTATGACTAGAGTTGTGTACCTAAATATATGTACAGGTACACGGGTTTAGGAACTGACCAGGACCTATATCAAGTATATGTAGCTTTTTTAGTGATAAATTCTCATTACTGTATAAAGAATTACATATTTGAACCTGAAAACAGTTTCAGTTTTAACTGTCAGACTATCACAATTGTCATCGTTGATTTGGGACATACGTATCTGTAGTCTTAAACACACTGCCTTTAGTTTCTTAATACACCTGTCGCAATCGCCCGAGCCTCGCTTGTAATAATAACTTTATTGCACAACAATTGTACAAGGTACATATTGCTTATATGTGACAGGGATACGCGCAACCCTCTGTCGATCTTAACCCTATCCAGATGGGGGGGGGGGGGGGGTCAAAGTGCCCGCGCCAACATTGACGTCGTATAACTGCCGAACGACGTGTGCTAGGACTACGAAACTTTGTGGCTTTTCCTAAAATATTATAGCAACAATTCTTTGAAAAAAATTATAGTTTGCGATTTTTCGTGTTGCCATAGCAACGGGTTTCTGACAGGAATATTTTACCAAATTTACTAATTTCAGTTTGAATTGTGGGATTTCATAGTTTTATTGCTAAACCAAACTTGTTTATCTATATCATAAGATCCTGTGTAACTTTAAGTTACATTTATAATTAATTATTCATAATTTATGCTAATTTGATGACGTCATGACTAAAATATGACATTATGACGTCATAATTACGTCATATTACGACGTCAAAAGAGCCCCCCCCCCGTCCCAGGTATCCCAAAAAAGCCCGGTCTGGATAGGGTTAAATATGGCCGATCTTCGATTCCATCGATACGCCCGAAGATCGCGGATAATGTTACAGGAGTATAAGGTATAGGTGTTTAGGTCTGGATTTGTACCTAAACAATTTATATGTATAGGTCTGGGTGTTTCGGTACACAGCCCTAGACATAACGATCACCTGGCATCTGAATCGTCTTGTATCGCATCCCCCGCGCGAAGATTTGTGTCTGCAGAAGACGATCTCGCCGTTCCTTGTCGACTTATCTGTAACAGAAGTTTTTTTTAACCTTAATCAAGTTAAAAATTAGGAATTCCTTCTTTGTAAAACGGACTATTACTGTACCGCCACCAAAATCATTTGTGTCTTGCAGTTTTATTTTTTCTCTCTCAAGTTTGCGTTTTCTGGAGCAATGGAATTTGTTTTGTGGATAAATGTCAACAAGTGAAAGTTTGCTTACTCCAAGATTGTGATACAGTAGAACGAAGAGAAGGATGATGAGAGCCGTCGAAGCTGTTCCTATCTTCTTATATGGAAAATTCCACATGACCATCTGTAAGGAAATATTTCAGTTAAAACCACAGCAGAAATTTTGAAAAAGACATTCTATATAGCAAAACGTATAACCGTACGTGGGGTCAAGAAGATTCAAAGGATCGCAAAACAGTTTAAGACAAAACTGTGTCACTGTGTTATATCAGCAGTATGTTGTACGTTTTTTCTCCAAGCAGAGGTTGGTGGGGAAAATCGTAGCCTAAAGGGGGTGGGGTGCTAAAAAGACATTGGTTATCAGTCTCCCATCAACCCCTGCTTGGTGAATAACTTCTTGAACACTCGAGTCAAAACAAATTTATACAGTAGTGTATTGTCAATAGTTATGACAGAGAAGACGCCGACCTCCCTCCGTGGTTCTTGAGTGACGGGAATACGCATTGTCGACCGGACGATCAGGCAAACTCGCAACTAATACGGTGGCCGTGGGGAACGTCTGGATTGTGCACCGTTTCTATAACAGAGTAAATTTTATCAGTTAAAACATATGAGAATTGCTTACAGTCTTGTAAACAGACAGGCCCTGTAGAGTGTGTTTTCAGCCCCTACCAGGGAAAATGTCTACGTACGTATACTGATTTCGGCACATCATTAGGCTCCTTGGGTGGATGGACCGGTCTTACAAGGCTTGCGAATTGCGCATGAGACATGCACCGTGTATTTACGTGCGTAAGCCAGCTCTAGTGTGACAGGCAACAATGTGTCTTTTTTGTGTTGTGCTGTTTTGTGACATGTATTGTCATATCTGTGTCCTAATGTGGTGCCCTGTCATGTCTTGGCAGGTCGTACGGCTTGCTTTTGTCGCTACGTTTTTTGAAACGCCCGGGGCCACCAGAGACAACTCTCACAATCAATCAGGGCAAGTTGGCATCTGCCACAACACAAGTCGGCACCATACTGACTCAGCACGCAAATTATGTATTTTCGGCTCGAAGAATGATAATTTTATCGATCAATATTGATGAATGGGGATGAATTGTCCCAGGTTACGAGTTTTCATGATAAGGACACATACATTTTGATGCTCTCACACTCAGCTCATATACATACAAACGCACAAGGCACGTACGTATGCACAGACACACATACACACACGATGTCACACAGAATAAGTAAACACAGACCCCACACACTTTCAAATATAGGTACTAGGTGGTTAATCTCCAAGCAAATCCTACCGTAGCATAAGATAGTATCAAAAGCTGGCAAAGGAGAAGCCGGCCTAGTAGTGTGTATGGCTAAGGGTAGCATACAGACTCATAGGCTGGCTTCACTCCTCTGCCAGCTTTTGAAACTATCTTATACAGTGGGATCTGCTTGGGGATTACTACGTGGTGACTGACTGGGTCTCGCTAACTGAAATTGTAGCACCACAAGTTGGCAAACACCATGACACACCTCCACCAGCGTTTCAAAGTCATACGCCGTGTTACGTTGTGTACACAATGACGCTTATCGAAAGAAAGTTTTAAAAACAGATGGCTTCTCACAGAGTTAAAACCAAGGATGTTATATAACCTGCTTGGTAAAACAGATAGACTGAGGGGAAAAGTTGTACATAAAACAGGTAAAGAGGTGGAAATTGTGGACAAGTTGTGGAGACGTGCCTACCTTGTGTAGATGTCACTGAGGATGATTTGTTGGGTACTAGGTATGTGGCAACTCAAAAAGAATTTTAAACTCTGGATGGACCGGTTTGGTCACATTAGTATGCAAATTTGTTCGTACGAACTGTGAGCTTTCTAAATGTAAGCATGCAATTTTCTCTGTCACTTTTTTCTTGTAATTTTTAGTTTAGTAATGTAGAGTAGTTTAGAGTTAGTAATGTGAAGATGTGCACAGGGCACAGGTAATCTTGTAGTGTCAGGTATGGTCTTATGAAATGTTTTACAAATACTCTGGAATCCGGACGGAACCTATCGAGAAAATCACAAAGCCACGTAAACCATGTAATAAATACCATATATTCAAATGAATTTTCTTTCAAAACAAATCAGAATGAGAAGAAATATATGATCGACCCCCTTGAAAATACATTTAACGATTCTCTTACACTACTGTTTCGTATTTTGTATAAGAGTTTTCAGCCTCTGTGCTGCTCCGTCTACCGTGTACTGACCCTGTTTTATCGCCGTGACTACCTTAGATACAGGAATGCCACTTTTCGTCATCACTGCGATCAGGTCTACTCCAGGGAAACGCTTCTTTAAATCGTTCAGGATTTGATCAGACTTTCTTTGTGTCCCCTTCGCTTTCGTAGCTGTGGTAACAGTGTTTTCTTTGTTTTCCTTATACTTCTGAAACCTTGCTTCGTTTGCAAGCATCTTGTCCTTGCCATACGCGTGAGCGCGGTGGCAGATTTTATTATCCCATTGCAGGCGTTCCTTTTTCAGATCCTCGCAGAACTCAGGTTTAATTTCTACCGGTCCGTTCCACTTGGATCCTGGAAAAGTTTTCTTCTGCTTAGGTTTTCCTGCACAGTAGCTGTTGACGTTGTGGTTTAACTGTTGAAAAGCTTCCAGCTCGTCTTGAAAGTCCGGCCCTGCTGCTTGTATCTTACTCCACAGACTTCTGTTGAAATGATCGTACAGCTGATAGTCGACCCAGCTGATGTTCCGGTGGTTCTGGAGTTGTTGTTCGGTGTACATCGACAGTGGCTTAGAGTACCTGAAAACACAACCATGAAAATTTAAAAAATTAACAACACACTACACACCAGATTTTATAATTATGAGAGGTAAGCACAGCATCATGTAGAATTGGATTTGAAATGATTTAGGCCATATAAAGAAAAAAAACTTATCACTATTTTAAGCATACTCTACTTTTTAGTAGAGGAAAAACCTTCTTCGCTAAGAAATCGAATTTTTAAATCCTAACATGGCAAGTAGACGATGCCCCCCAACTCTGGAGAGCAGATCCTCTGGCAGGTATGAAATTCAAATTAGTCAGGGATGCTTTTGGGTCACATGTGACCATTTTTGGGAAAACGCACATGCTATGTATCAAATCAAGTCATGGTAGCCTTACAAGGAAAGCAAATAAGTGATACAGACACTGTAGCGTATTGTTGGATAACTGCGTAACATCACAACCTCATATAAGTACACGTAGTTCTATAGATTTTATATAACTGGGCATCATATAAAGGTACGGTCTACGGTAGATCGTCGTGTAACCCCCTCACGTTTGTTCATTCCTGGGCTGTCTGTCGTACAGAATGTTGTAGAACGACCAACACATCAGGCGTCGGAGTAAGACTAGCGACGCGTCGAAGTACTCCAAGATGAGGATCAGGGGAAAGTCACTGTCGAGTTGGGAGATGAACTTTCTCACTTCTTCTCTGTCTTGATTGAAGCGGTCCTTCCACCCTAAAGGAAACACGTTGTGAACAGTAATGATTTGATTACGAGAGATAATTGCAGAATAACTGTTGGTTCTCTATATCGGAAAATATTACTCTAAGAGAAAAGACTATGACTAGTATGTGTAAATACTCCGATGTAACCAATTGATACGTTGCCATCTAGATTAGGCTCCCAGAAAAGAAGAGAAATAGTGGGCTTCCCATTGCAACACGTTGTGAAGCCATAAGAAACACGTACTTCATAACACTGCAACAGTGGGGTTCAAGCGCTGCCAAGCTGACCACGCCAACGGCTCTAGAGCTTTTGGTGTTGTGGTTTGCACGTTAGATTTGTAATCTGCCGCCCCGGGTTTGATCCCGGGTGTCGGCATGTTTTTTTTGTTGTTGTTCTTACTCGCCCCTCTGAATTATTACAACATATATATATATACCTACTTTTCAAACGTGAAAATATGTAGTACATTGAGGGTATATCAACACCTACCTAAGACATAAGATTGAAGGTTTTTGGTCATTGATGCCGGTTTCTTCTTCGCCTTTTTCGAACCCTCATACAGCCAGGGGTTGTCCAGATATCTGCCCAAAGGGTTTTTCTCGGTCAGCAAGGCAAACCTTCTGTCCCTAAAGAATGTAGCGATGAAATAACGTTTTCATCAAATGAATACGTATGGCAGTAGCATGGACGGTTGAAAGTCCAATGTTGGACGATTGAACCAAAATAAGATACAAACTGAAATAAGACTTTGAAAAAAGGAACGAAAAAATAAAAGGAATTGAGGAAAATGAAAAAGAAAATAAATGAAAATTAAGGACATTAAAAATAATAACTCAAGATGATTACATAAATCGCAAATAAAATGGATTTTGAAATTTTATAGAATTAGATCAACTGAAGATCAATGAACCCTAATATGTTTAAAGGGTTTGTCTTTAGACTTTAGACAGATCCTGACTGTCCATCATATTTAGCAGTTCAGCCAATGATATCGCAGCAATTAGCGATTCGACCAATCACCGAAGAGATCTCCATTATGTCTTTATGTTGCATTTTTGCGTGTTGACGGATGTGATGAGGGTCATGGGGTGGGTCTACAAAGAGAACACATTGTCAGCTGATACATACCTGTGGAAGTAGAAGAAACACGACTTGAGATGACTGAGCGGCTCCCGGAGAATGGCGATGAACTGTGTATCCGGCGCCATGAGCTTGTGAAACTTGACCCTGTCGTACACAGTGTGATGTACCAGTATGTTGTACTCATTCACGTTCTGCTTCATCAGTATTTTGTTGGTCATGCCTTCCGGGAATCCCAAGTTTACACTGGGACATTTCCTGGAATTCAAAAATTCAGTGGATTAATCTCCAAGCAGATGTGGGGCAGAAAATCGTTACGTTTTCTATTCGCTTTTGAGCATGAGTAGAGTACTGTAAGCAAAATCATCCGATGAAAAAAATGTTTGCTTGGAGATAATAAAATCTTGATGTAACACAGTGCAGTGTAGAGTTTCCCATTTTTCATAAGTTGGTCAGTGTTACGTGAAGATGAGAAAAATGTACCAAACATCCAAACGATATGCATGTACAAGAATTGGAAGTTTGTTGTAGTACCAAGGAATGGCACCAGAGGGCCTAAAATCTATTCTTCTATAGGTCAAGACTTCATCGCATACCAAATTTCAGAACATATAGCTCCTTATGCTACTAAACCACAAACATGCAACAGATACTGTAATACTACCAAACCATATTGGCAAAAGGGAGAAAAAAAGAGAGAAACTACAGTAGAAATAGAACGACTGAAGCGAAAGGATGAAATTAGTCCTCACTTAGGCAGTACGAAGTTGAGTCTGTGCTCGTAGCCGAACCTCTGCAGAATACAGGCTGTGGTGTGAGACCCTGCCTTGTGCACCTGGACAGAAATGCACTGTGAGACGTTTTGAGAGACTACTCAAGGGACTCTCAGAATGGCAACGTCAAATGTAAATTCACAAGTAAGTACATGTAATCTAAATACAAGTCCGAGTATCTCACCTTCATAAATGCAATACTTTTCTTCATCTTGCACTGTGGATTGAAACCATTGGTGCCGCCATATGCATTTAAGACACGGTTTTCGATGTTCTTTTCAGTATGGATGTTTTCAACTGCGGCTTCGTTGATTACGGCATCGTCTCTCCATTCTTTTGTGACTCTACAGGATAGACATAGGCTGGTATTGTGAGATGGTTGAGACCTAAAATTCGCAAACTCAGTTGGGAATAGAACAATTAAACGTTGTCAATAGTGTAGCAAGTATCGAAATCTATAACGCTACAAAATAAGATAAAGGGAGATATTTGTTTGATTCACCCATGAAATTGCGAAAGATTTCAGCGGAAAAATATCTGTTGTAAGGATATAAAAATATTTACATGTATTTGACTAGGCAGCGGAACTATTTCGTAGATTACTAGTACTTCGTATGACAAAAATGGGATACATGTACTCATTTTTGGTACAGGAAACTAGGCATAGTATTGATATGACTAGAGTTGTGTACCTAAATATATGTACAGGTAGACGGGTTTAGGAACTGACCAGGACCTATATCAAGTATATGTAGCTTTTTTTAGTGATATATTGTCATCGCTGTATGGGGAATTACATATTTGAAGCTGAAAACAGTTTCAGTTTTAACTGTCAGATTATCACAATTGTCATCGTTGATTTGGGACATACGTATCTGTAGTCTAGCTTTAGTTTGTTAATACCCCTGTCACATTTGGCGAAAACCGATCGGACGACGATTCTACGGCAATCGCCCGAGCCTCGCTTGTAATAACAACTTTATTGCACAACAATTGTACAAGGTACAAAGTATTGCTTATATGTGACAGGGGCGGTTTTCAGGTGAAAAATACACGCAACCCTCTAGCTATAGGTGTTTAGGTCTGGACTTGTACCTAAACAATCTATAGGTGTAGGTACGGGTGTTTCGGTACACATCCCTAGACATAACGATCACCTGGCATCTGAATCGTCTTGTATCGCATCAACCGCGCGAAGATTTGTGTCTGCAGAAGACGATCTCGCCGTTCCTTGTCGACTTATCTGTAACAGAAGTTTTTTTAACCGTAATTAAGTTGAAAATTAGGAATTCCTTCTTTAGGCCACAGCAAGTAAATTTTATGGATGACATCCTCTGCAGACTGCGAAAATAGTGAGATAGGGCGAAAAAAACACAAGATGGGTAAAAAAAACAAGATGGCTACATTTTCAAAATAGACACCATAAATGTTGTAAGAAGAGTAAAAGTAGGGACTTACCCTAAATTTTCGGTCAACTCCGTCGACCTTGTTCACAGAATGACCCCATCTCCAGCAGTGACGTCAGGAACACGCCACTTTTGCAGGAGGGGGTCATAAGTATCAGAGAGTCTGTGCCGCCCCCCGTCTCTGTTGAGTGTGGGCCGGTGGGCTCTAATGTACACTGCCTCCTTCACTCCTCGCGCGAAGAAATCCTGTTCTGAGTCTAAGATTTGACTTTGTCCAACGAAATGGTATGTCCCGGAGACTCTATATGTATATGTTGCGCCACCTCAGACGATTTGACAGAGCTAGGACGCCGATGTTCGAGGAACCTAGTTTTCAGTGCACGTTCCGTCTCACCAATGTACGTTTCCTTACAAGGGCCTTTGTTAGTTTTCCCTTGACACGTGATGTGGTACACCACCCCACACCTACTTTCTTTGGGAGTTTTGTCCTTGGGTGCCACTAGGAACTTCTTGAGCGTACGTCTCGGCTTGAAACAGGTCTTAATCCCGTATTTGTTGAAGACCCTCCTAAGGGCTTCCGAAGTTCCTTTCAAATAGGGCAAAACGACAAGACCTCTGTTTGTTTGGGAAGAAGACCGGTTTTGGGTGGTGTTATTTTGGGGTTCTGATCTTGGTGTAGTAGCCTTCTTAATCGCACAGTCTGGGTAACCGCACACTTTCAATGCCTTAATCACGTGGTCTTTCTCTCTTTGTTTATCCCGCTGGTCTGTGATTAAAGTCTCCGTTCTATGGAACAGGGTGCGGATCACCCCTAACTTATGGTCTAGAGGATGGTTCGACTTAAAGTTTAAATATTGATCCGTGTGGGTTTTCTTTCTGTAGATGTCGATGTGAAGTGTTCCATCTTCTTGGACAACTGTCAGAGTATCAAGGAAAGGGAGGGACTTGTTTTGTTCTGATTCAAATGTGAATTTGATATCTGGGACAAAGTCAAAATCTTAGACTCAGAACAGGATTTCTTTGCGCGAGGAGTGAAGGAGGCAGTGTACATTAGAGCCCACAGGCCCACACTCAACAGAGACGGGGGGCGGCACAGACTCTCTGATAATTATGACCCCCTCCTGCAAAAGTGGCGTGTTCCTGACGTCACTGCTGGAGATAGGGTCATTCTGTGAACAAGGTCGACGGAGTTGACCGAAAATTTAGGGTAAGTCCCTATATTAATTCGTGTTGGAAAGAAAGTTTAGCAATTTCCATAAGAAAAATAATTATTTTTTTTTCTGAAATCAGGCAAAAATTAATGAGCGCGCGGATGTCATCCATAAAATTTACTTGCTGTGGCCTTATAAAACAAACTATTACTGTACCGCCACCAACGTCATTTGTGTCTTGCATTTTCATTTTTTTCTCTTTCAAGTTTGTGTGGAGCAATGGAAATTGTTTCGTGGATAAATGTCAAAAAGTGAAAGTTTGCTTACTCCAATATTGTGATACAGTAGAACGAAGACGCTGGTAAGGATGAGGAGAGTCGTCGAAGCTGTTCCTATCTTCCTCTTACATGGAAAATTCCACATGACCATCTGTAAGGATATCTTTCAGTTAAAACCACAACAGAAATATTTCAAAAAGACAAAACTGTGTCACTGCGTTATATCAGCAGTATGTTGTACCTTTTTTCTCCAAGCAGAGGTTGGTGGGGAAAGTCGTAGCCTTTTTCTTCAGTTATCCCCTAAGGGGTGTGGGGTGCTAAAAAGACATCACAAAGCACGGTTACCACCCCACCCCCACCCCCATCAACCTCTGCTTGGAGAATAGCTCCTAGTACAATCGAGTCAAACCAAATCTATATAGTGGTGTATTGTCAATAGTAATGCCAGAGAAGACGTTGACCTCCCTCCGTGGTGCTTGAGTGGCTAGAATACGCATCGTCGGACGATCACACAATACCCTGCACAAACTCTCACCTAATACGCTTGCCTTGCGGAACGTCTAGGTTGTGCACCGTTTCTATAAATGGTAAATTCTATCAGTTAAACATATGAGAATTGCTTACAGTCTTGTAGACAGACAGGTCCTGTAGAGTGTGTTTTCAGCCCCTACCAGGGAAAATGTCTACGTACGTTTACCAATTTCGGCACATGATTAGGTGGATCAAGGCTGCTTGAGTGGATGGACCGGTCTTACAAGGCTTGTGAATTGCGCATGACACATGCACCGTGTATTTACGTGCGTAAGCCAGCTCTAGTGTGACAGGCAACAATGTGTCTTTTTTGTGTTGTGCTGTTTTGTGACACGTATTGTGATATCTATCTTATCGTGTGTTTATGTGGCGCCCTGTAATGTCTTGGCTGGTCGTACGGCTTGCTTTTGTCGCTACGTTTTTTGAAACGCCCGGGGCCACCAGAGACAACTCTCACCAAGGTCTCATATAACGTCCTTGCTCTCACCAAGGACAAATAATCAGGGCAAATTGGCATCTGCCATAACACAAGTCGGCACCATACTGACTCAGCACGCAAATTATGTATTTTCGGCTCGAAGAATGATAATTTTATCGATCAATATTGATAAGGGATTAGTCGTCCCAGGCCACGAGGTAAAGCCCCCTTTACAAATCAAGAATTTAGCTCGGCCGAGTTGTCAGCGAGCTCTAAATTACGAGGAGGCATGACTCGGATGCCTACGAACAAATGGCAGAGTTTCTTCGTCGGCATCAGGGCCATGCCTCCTCGTAATTTAGAGATCGCTGACAACTCGGCTGAGCTAAATTCTTGATTTGTAAAGGGGGCTTTAGGACACACGCACTTTGATGCTCTTACGCTCATATACACACAAACGCACACGCACGTACGCATGCACAGACACACATACACACATGATGTCATACAGAATAAGTATACACAGACTCCACACACTTCTAAATATAGGTACTACGTGGTTTAATCTCCAAGCAGATCCTACGGTAGCATAAGATAGTATCAAAAGCTGGCAAAGGAGTGAAGCCAGCCTAGTAGTGTGTATGGCTACGAGTAGTATACAGACTCATAGGCTGGCTTCACTCCTCTGCCAGCTTTTGGTACTATCTTATACAGTGGGATCTGCTTGGGGATTACTACGTGGTGACCACCTGGGTCTCGGTAACTGAAATTGTAGCACCACAAGTTGGCAAATACCATGACAAACCTCCACCAGTCTTTCAAAGTCATAAGCCGTGTTACATTGGGTACACAATGACGCTTATCGAAAGAAAGTTTTAAAAACAGATGGCTTCTCACAGAGTTAGAACCAAGGATACGTCGATGTAGGTTAGACATCCAGGCAATAAGATACGCCAAAAAGTAGTTACTCAAGCAACTGGATATGGTTTTGGAAACGGTCAGACGTTTCAACTGCTATCCCGCAGTTTTCGTCAGTGAAACTGAAGTGATCTGAAAGAAACAGGTCTTTTATACCTTAACTATGAATGAAGACAATTTCCACTTACCAAATATCATTACGATCCATGCAGAAGTTCTGAAGTTGACACACAGACACACCCCAGACCATATGTCAATTTTTCATGAAAGGTCCATGGTTGTATTAACTTGTATACTCTATCGACCCCAAGGGCCATGGACCGAACTACTTTCTCTCGCGGAAGGACAGAAAAAACTAGTACGTAGAACTCTCGACGTGGCGAAGCGACCCCGGTTTCCCACACCAGTTCTCCATCTTCCGCTGGACCTAAGCTGGACACCCGGGTCACCCCCCCCCCCCCCCCCCCCCCTTCTGAGGAAAAATGCCAACGAGCCACGAAGACATGAAGACGCCGGACAATACTGTGCCCACTGCTTCTTCCTTTGGAAATTGGAGGGTAGGTTTGCTAGTAAGAATACCAACCAAGAGTAGTATTAATGGAGTTTATTTTATTTGTACTCGGTACAAAATTGAGTGTCCATATTTTCCTACACATTTTCGCTGTGCTGTAGCTGTTTCAGACAGTGCTTTGAGGTTCCGCCAGATTTTTCAGCACGACGAGTTCGAGTGCGGTCGAAATATTTTCGTCCCACTTTGTTCACTTTGTTGGTCCTCCTTTGTGATCAGCAACACCGGTACGCAGGTGCTCTCAACACATGGGCATATTTGTGAACCCGTTGATTAACCACATTAAAACTTTATTTTCTATAATACATCTTTTAGCTTTTCATAGAAGTCACAGTAATCATAATTTGAATCATCCTTGGCAGCACATGTATGGTTTGTATTAGTTATATTGTAGATGACTAACTGCTTCTTTAACTTGAATTTAATAATATTGTATACTTATTGGTTAGAGTGAGCGGTGATTGCACCTGTACCTCTCACGCCATCTATAAGTATGGTAAATATGATAAGCAAATTAACAACACATAATTGGGTTAGTTATACGCATTTCGGCGTGTTTGCTAAGCGTACACTGTCCTTACAGGTGACCACGTTGAACTTTCCATGTAAGAAGAAGATAGGGACAGCATCAACGGGTCTCCTCATCTCTGGCGTCTTCTTTCTACTCGTTCACAACATTGGAGTAAGCAAACTTTTGCTCTTTGAGTTTCCTCTTGTATCATCACTCTGGAAGTCACGAACAACAGGAACATAACTGCAACAATAAGCCTAACGTGATTGTGACTGTTTATTTTTTTTCGAAGGAAGGATGTTTCAATTGTAAGTTGTTGTTTTTTTAATGTGAAAATTTCTATTTCAGATAGTGCAACATGGAACTACGACAAGTTTGTCCTCTGTCGACACAAATCTCCGCATGGCGGATGCGGTACAAGACGACTTAGATCCAAGGTGATGATCATGTAGATAAGGAAGTTGACGATTCTAAGTACACATGTGTAGCGAAAGCCCCTGACACATTAAAAAAAACGTTGTAAATCCAGACAATGGTCAATACAAGACCTGTTAATAGGTTAGGGTATTCACCTTTGACATCAAACAATGCTTTTCACTGTACTTAGAATCGTTAACCTCCACAGCACGAAAACAACTATTTAAGCAAAGTTTCAGAGATACGTATAAAAACCTTAAAGGCTGAGAAATATTTCAGAAGATTTTAAGATCTATTAAAGGCATCGGAAACATACATCTGGCCTTTACGTAAGATTTCAGCGTTTGTAAATGTAACTTAATCTGTCGTGTTTCTTTACGTGAATTTTACATCTATTTTAGCATGCCTAAAAAACAACTTAAATGTCTTAAATGTCTTTTTTTGTTGAATATACGCCATGAATAATTTATTTCGAACCGTCGTGTACGCAAGGAAGACCTCCCCCCGTTAGCTTATATGCTGCCAAGACGTATATGAAATGTTGCGTTTTTCTGTTGAGCATACGACATGTTTAATCTTTAAATCCGCGCAGTTTAAGCGAACTAGGGGAGACCTCCCCCGCTTAGCTCATATGTTGCCAAGACGTATATAAAATGTTGCGTATTTCTGTAAAACACACGATATGTCTAATCTTTGAATCCGCGCAGTTTAAGCGAACAAGGTGAGACCTCCCCCGTTTAGCTTATATGTTGCCAGAACGTATATGAAATGTTGCGTATTTCTGTCGAACATACGACATGTTTAATCTTTAAATCCGCGCAGTTTAAGGGAACTAGGGGAGACCTCCCCCATTTAGCTTATATGTTGCCAAAACGTATATAAAATGTTGCGTATTTCTGTTGAACATAAGACATGTTTAATCTTTAAATCCGCGCAGTTTAAGCGAACTAGGGGAGACCTCCCCCGCTTAGCTTATATATTGCCAAAACGTACATGAAATGTTGCGTATTTCTGTTGAACATACGACATGCTTCATCTTTGAATCCGCGCAGTTTAAGCTAACTAGGGGAGACCTCCCCCATTTAGCTTATATGTTGCCAAAACGTATATGAAATGTTGCGTATTTCTGTTGAACATACGACATGTTTAATCTTTGAATCCACGCAGTTAAAGACTTTCAGCGAACTAGGGGAGACCTCCACCGTTTAGCTTATATGTTGCCAAGACGTATATGAAATGTTGCGTAGTTCTGTCAAACATACGACATGTTTAATTTTTCAATTGAATCCGCCCACTTTTAAGCAAACTAGGGGAGACCTCCCCCGTTTAGCTTATATGTTGCCAAGACGTATATGAAATGTTGCGTATTTCTGTTGAACGTACGACATATTTAATCTTTGAATCCGCGCAGTTTAAGCGAACTAGGGGAGACCTACCCCGTTTAGCTTATATGTTGCCAAAACGTATATGAAATGTTGCGTATTTCTGTTAAACATACGACATGTTTAATCTTTCGACCGAATCCGCGCACTTTTAAGCGAACTAGGGGCGACCTCCCCAGTTTAGCTTATATGTTGCCAAGACGTATATGAAATGTTACGTATTTTTGTTCAGCATACGACATGTTTAATCTTTGAATTCGCGCAGTTTAAGCGAACACGGGGAGACCACCCCCCGTTTAGCTTATATGTTGCCAAGACGTATATGAAATATTGCGTATTTCTGTTGAACGTAGGACATGTTTAATCTTTGAATCCGCGCACTTTTAAGCGAACTAGGGGATATCTCTTCCGTTTAGATTATATGTTGCCAAGACGTATATGAAATGTTGCGTATTTCTGTTGAACATACGACATGTTTAATCTTTGAATCCACGCAGTTTAAGCGAACACGGGGAGACCTCCCCCGTTTAGCTTATATGTTGCCAGAACGTACTTGAAATTTTGCGTATTTCTGTGGAACATACGACATGTTTAATCTTTAGATCCGCGCAGTTTAAGCGAACTAGGGGAGACCTCCCCCGTTTAGCTTATATGTTGCCAAAACGTATATGAAATGTTGCGTATTTCTGTTGAACATACGACATGTTTAATTTTTGAATCCGCGCAGTTTAAGCGAACTAGGGGAGACCTCCCCCATTTAGCTTATATGTTGCCAAAACGTATAGGAAATGTTGCGTATTTCTGTTGAACATACGACATGTTTAATTTTTGAATCCGCGCAGTTTAAGCGAACTAGGGGAGACCTCCCCCATTTAGCTTATATGTTGCCAAAACGTATAGGAAATGTTGCGTATTTCTGTTGAACATACGACATGTTTCATCTTTGAATCCGCGCAGTTTAAGCGAACTAGGGGAGACCTCCCCCGCTTAGCTTATATGTTGCCAAAACGTATATGAAATGTTGCGTATTTCTGTTGAACATACGACATGTTTAATTTTTGAATCCGCGCAGTTTAAGCGAACTAGGGGAGACCTCCCCCATTTAGCTTATATGTTGCCAAAACGTATAGGAAATGTTGCGTATTTCTGTTGAACATACGACATGTTTCATCTTTGAATCCGCGCAGTTTAAGCGAACTAGGGGAGACCTCCCCCGCTTAGCTTATATGTTGCCAAAACGTATATGAAATGTTGCGTATTTCTGTTGAACATACGACATATTTAATCTTTGAATCTTCGCAGTTTAAGACTTTCAGCGAACTAGGGGAGACCTCCACCGTTTAGCTCATATGTTGCGAAGACGTATCTGGAATGTTGCGTATTTCTGTCAAACATACGACATGTTTAATCTTTCAATTGAATCCGCGCACGTTTAAGAGAACTAGGGGAGACCACCCCCGTTTAGCTTATATGTTGCCAAAACGTATATGAAATGTTGCGTATTTCTGTTGAACATACGACATGTTCAATCTTTGAATCCGCGCACTTTTAAGCGAACACGGAGAGACCTCCCTCGTTTAGCTTATATGTTGCCAAGACGTATATGAAATGTTACGTATTTCTGTTGAACATACGACATGTTTAATCTTTGAATCCGCGTAGTTTAAGCGAACGGGGGGCACCACCCCCGTTTTATTTATTGGCTTATACAGTCTCAAAGACAAAGGTTTTATGAAATGTTGCCTTTTTCTGCTGAACATACGGCATGTTTGAAGCGCAGTTTATGCGAAAAGGAGGAGACCCTTCACTTTTAATATACCGCATATATGGTCTGAACTTCCAGGGTCTAACTCAGGCCGCCTGTTTTTTTGTGGCAAGTTGAGCCGAGAGCTAAGCGCCGGTAGAAATACCGACTACTACACTATTAATATCTCCGCGACTCAACCTCTGCTTGAAGAATACGGATGTAGTAGACATAGCGTTTTGTGTAGTGAGTGGTGTTTTCTCTATGTTTTTCTTACTATTAAACGGCGAGCATTTCTACAAGTAAATGTACGAATGATGTTTACTTCTTTATCTGCGGCAAGCGTCAAGAAAGAACAGTTTGGGCACACAGGCAGTGTCTTCCCGTGTTGCTCGTGTTTGTTTTGGTTATTGTGATATGCGTGGGCAGGCTAGATGTAAATTTATTCAGCGTTAATTCGTACGCGTATGCGCCATGGGGCGCGCCTCCGTCTGTGGCCGGCATACTATTCATACACAGCGGCTGTGTCATGTGATGGGATGTATCCAATGGCAGAAAAGAGTGGGGGTTCAAATTTACCGGCACGGAGCGGTTATTTTCCAGGCGTTCATTTGAAGAGAAGTATTGAAGAACGTTTGGACCTGTTCCAATCCGCAAGTTGTGGCCGTTACCGCATAGGACCCCCGTGGACGGAATTTGACGCAAAGAGAGGAGGTGGCTATCATTCTGTACAAGTTGATGCTGTTAGAAATCGACACAGAATGGGAAATCACGACCATTGTACCATCCGGATTAATAGAAGCCGAGACTGCAAGCTGAACATGTTTCGCGTCCAAATAATCCAAGAGTCCAAGACCATCCAACAACACGAGTCATATCGGCCACTACTCTAGATCTTACCGGATTCTTATTCCTGTGGTGGCCAGATAGAACTGTGTGCTCTTTTTAACTTACGCCGAGACGCTTCGTCCGACACTGGGAATGTTACTGTGGACGTAGATGCTGCACGGAATTGCACAACCGTTGTGATTGCTTCAACTGCCGACTACATCAGAATAATAGGCCACAAATACCTAGTAGGCTGTAGTTTTTTTTACTTTTCCATGTAATATTTTCTTGTGATTCAATAAAATGTCAAAGTGTCATCCATTGCATTTTCTTGCTTTAAAATGTGCTTATGATTATTCTGCTAAAATGGCACTTATCCACACCTTATAATCAACCTAATGCATACGTATATGAGACGTACAGAGGGAACTTTAAACATGTCTTAAGGGTGTTTTAGTGCGTATATATGACACCTTTTAGCTGCTAAAACGAAAAATATAGACTCTTAATGCACACGTTTATGAGACGTAAAGAGGCTTTCGATCAAATAAACGCGAAGTTTAAACATGTCGTTTTAATAAGTATTTATGGCGAATTTAGGCTGCTGAAAAGGCACATAAACACACGTTATAATCCACTTAATGCACACGTATATGAGACGTAAATAGGCTTAAGATCAAATAAACGTGAATTTTAAAGATGTCTTAAGGGCGTTTTAATTAGCGATTATGGCAACTTTAAGCTGCTGAAAAGGCACATAAACACACGTTATAATCCACTTAATGCACACGTATATAAGACGTAAAGAGGCTTTAGATCAGATAAACGTGAAGTTTAAACATGTCTTAAGGGCGTTTTAATAAGTATTTATGGCAACTTTAAGCTGCTGAAAAGGCACCTAAACACACGTTATAATCCTCTTAATGCACACGTATATAAGACGTAAAGAGGCTTTAGATCAAATAAACGTGAAGTTTAAACATGTTTTAAGGGCGTTTTAATAAGTATTTGTGGCAACTTTAAGCTGCTGAAAATGCACATAAACATACGTTAAAATCCACTTAATGCACACGTATATAAGACGTAAAGAGGCTTTAGATCAAATAAACGTGAAGTTTAAACATGTCTTAAGGGCGTTTTAATAAGTATTCATGGCAACTTTAAGCTGCTGAAAAGACACCTAAACACACGTTATAACCCTCTTAATGCACACGTATATAAGACGTAAAGAGGCTTTCGATCAAATAAACGTGAACTTTAAACAAGTTTTAAGGGGGTTTTAATAATCATTTACGACATCTTTAAGCTGCTGAAAGACAACTGGAAAACCGGAAAATAAGGACTAACACGGACCTACGGAAAGACCACTTAAATGCAATATTTACGTACTCGTATAAAGGGTGTATAGGTCTGTAAAGAAGGAAAATACGTCAACATTACGCATGGTTTCAGCACGCTTAAATACCGTTTTTCGTGCCGTGAGCTTAATGTGTAAAATGCGTCTACTGTAGTTATATGTACGGTTGCATTTCTTTGTTCAAATCAATAAACAAAATATCTTCCATCGCCCAGTTGTTCAAAATGCATGTAAAGGCTTTGTCACGCTAATAATTAATGTTCATAACCATCTTCATATTTAGAAATTCACGGATGAAATTGTAGCAAATTCTCTTGTCTAGCCTCGTTTTGGTTCATGACCCCGGATGACCCCGGAGAATCAAAGATGGCTGCCGCATCTGGAAATGACTCTATTAGCATGTTAGTTATTGGATCAATCACCTACCTTATCTTGTTGTGTAGCATTATAGATGTAGATGTGTCATCTTGCTTACTACCCCATTGATAATGTCTCCCAACTGAGTGAGCAAATTCGAGGTTTCAACTTGACATCTCACAATACCAGCCTATGTGTATCCTGTAGAGTCACAGAAGAAAAGACAGACAATGCCATCATTAGCGAAACCGCAGTCAACAACTTCCATACTGAAAACAAGTACATCGAACACCGTGTCTCAAATGCACATGGCGGTGTCAATGGTTCAAAGCCACAGTGCAAGATGAAGAAAAGTATTGCATTTCTAAAGGTGAGACAGATCGCGTATTTCAATTATTGAATAACAAATGAGTCAGTGTGCACTTTTTGCTTGGTCCTCATTTATATTAGATGTCTATCAATCATGGTCACATTTATTCTTATTCAAACAACGCATAACACCATAGCAACAATAATACTATATAAATCTATGCTATAAAAAGACAAAGGTAAAGCTAGAATAACATAGCTCGAGAGACAATGGCCCATGCGATTGTTTGGTCTACTGATACTGTACATTTCTGTCCAGGTGCACAAGGCAGGGTCTGAAACAACAACCTGTATTTTGCAGAGGTTCGGCTACGAACACAGACTTAACTTCGTACTGCCAAAGTGAGAACTAACTTCTTCCTTTCGCTTCATGATCAACTACCATTTCTCTCTTTTTTGTACAATGTTCTGTGTAAAAGATACAAAATGTATTTGCGTAACACTGGTCATCTTTGAAGTCTGGGAAACTCTTTTATTTGTTTTTGTTTTGACACGTTTTTGCGACACAATTCCAGGAAATGTGGCAGTGTGAACTTGGGGTTCCCGGGAGGCATGACAGACGACATACTGATGAAGCAGAACGTGGATGAGTACAACGTGCTGGTATATCACACTGTGTACGACAGGGTCAAGTTACACAAGCTCATGGCGCCGGATACACAGTTCATCGCCATTCTTCGGGAACCGTTCAGTCATCTCAAGTCGTCTTTCTTCTACTTCCACATGTACGTGCCAGCTTACAGCGTGTTCTCTCCATATACCGACCCAATAACGCTACCCATATCGTCAACATGTAAAAATGTAAAAGAGAGGAATTATCATTTTAGTTTATCTCATTACTGTAAAAATCGATACACAACTCCCCGACTTTGATGGTATAATACACTCCTGTATGTCTAAATTCTGCATACCCGGGTGTACTAGAGTTCTAATTTAAGCATACTGGTTTTTTCCGGATTTATGTAGCTTGGTTGATGACTGTTCATGGAGTTTCTGTCTGAACAGGTTACAGGTTGTTTCGCAACAATGTCTGTTCGCAAACGTCAGTTCGCAAGTCGTTTCGCAACAAGGCTGTCAGGTCCATGCGGCCCCATGGTCCATGCCAACGGGGATGTCTTTTACACCCGTTAAGGTTTTTACGCGATATGATTATGTCATACCATTTCTAGTACAATTAGGCTATCAAAATTAATAATATGTTAAATGTTGCGAAACGACTTGTACCTTGTTGCGAAACTACTTGCCTGGTTGCGAACTGACGTTTGCGAAACAGCCTGTTACTCTGAACACATTGGTTACCATATTTCGTTGCCGCATCTTCCAGGGACGCCCAGATGGGTCTAGCGGCCGAGGAGAACCCACTGGACAAATATCTCGACAATCCATGGCTTTATGAGACATCGCCAAACTTAAGAGCGTTCAAGATGCAAAAGAGGTCCATGACCAAGAACCTGCAGTCTTATGTTTTAGGTAGGTTTGAATTCATTGTTAATGTTGTAGATAGTAGTAACCAAGCGCATTACAAAGTGCAATTCATCAGAAACTTGTAACTAAAAGGAATACCCTATAAAGGAAAGTATATATTGATCAGTACTCTCTGGGAAAGCAATGATTTAGGAGTTTCCTTAGTTGGAAAATGTTGCAGCAGATAGTACTTGTAGTAGTGGTATCCATTATTTGATTATACTAGTGCTGCTGGGATCCCTGATATAGGGTAGACTCCATTGCAGTCTTCAGAACGGGGCTGGTTTTTGTTTGGGGGGGGGGGGGGGGGGGAGTACGTTCGTCCGCGATTTTCAACGTTGGCTGGGTTCTCTTGTGCCGGAAAAGGGAGTTTGCCGAGGAAGGGAGTTTGCCGTGATAACGGGGGAAACTCGCTATCACGGCAAACTCCCTTTCACATCCAACTCCCTTCCTCGGCAAAATCCCTTTCCCGACACAAGACAAACCAGCCAACGTTGAAAATCGCGGACGCACGCCCCCCCCCCCCCAAAAAAAACCCCAGCCCCATTTCGAAGACTGCAACGGAGTCTAGATGGCAGATGAGGGGTAGGCAGCAGTCGGCTAGTCTTCACACCGCGCTTCCATGTGGCCCAGCTGTCCAGTGGGTTCAACCCTGATGCCTCATGATACTTTCATTTTAGTGGTGGTGTTGACGAAATCATTACATCTTTCTACATGTCCAAACCACCTGAGACGGCGAGTAGTTCTGCACAGTTAGCAGACTCCCACTCCCACATCTCAGTGGACCAACAAGTCACAAACGGTACACTAGATGGAGGTAACACCCACCTCGGAGCGGCATTCAGCACACGGGAATGATCCAGTTTCCTTCAGTTTGTTCAGTCCTTGGTCTGAAATCAGGATCTTTGTCTTTTTCATGTCAACCCACAGACCCAATACATTCCATGCCCGACTTGCATGCCTAATCAGTCTAGCGATGTATTGCTCTAGGGTGTCTGCGATAATATATAGTTTTATTGCACAACAATTGTACGGGGTACAAAGTATGGCACCTACATAACTACAGTTCTATAACTTAACGCTTATCTAACTAATACAGAAATTACTAGGTCATCGGCATACAGGAGCTCCCAGGGGACTCTAGTGCGGAATTCACGAGACAAGGACAACTGATAACAATTGGTACCTTGCAGAGATACAACTGATATCTTGTCACTGTATTCCTAATGTATAGATGAGTGAACCAATCCCCTTATCCTATTCTTCATCGTTATTAAACTCTGACTACAACGTGTTTCCTTTAGGATGGACGGACAGCGACAACCAAGACAGAGAAGAAGTGAGAAAGTTCATTTCCCAGCTCGACAGTGACTTTCCCCTGATCCTCATCCTGGAGTACTTCGACGCGTCGCTAGTCTTACTCCGGCGCCTGATGTGTTGGTCGTTCTACAACATTCTGTACGACAGCCAGCCCAGGAATGAACAAAAGTGAGTGAGGAACATGAGATATGACGAACTTGTGACAAAAATGCATGCCCGGCCAAATCATCTTCAGGCGTTAGCTACATAATGTTATTTTGATCGGCAAGATATTGAATGAAAGATCTTCCTCTAACAAGGCAAGTACAAGTCATAAGACACAGATTTTCGATAAAAGAAAATGATGTATCGATACCACATGATTTATGCACAGACCGATACATACTACTGTAGCATAAACAGGTTCATCTTCTGGCTTCTTGCTATAGTTGTAGATATACTGATAGATGGAATCAGTAATATATGATTTGATTTATTAACTTCGCAAGAAATATGAGTTTTTCGTGCTATTCAAGTAGCAGAAATCATTGAACATATCTTGTATTCAATTGACAAGATATTTATTTTCTCTTTTGTCTGATGGGCACTGAGGTGAAAATATGCGACTCTCTTGTGGAAACATGCACTTGCCAAACTGGCCTGTAAACAAGAGCTCACGGGGAATAGGGCTTTCCCTCAACTTGTAGCACATTGGGTACGCTTTAGTAAGGCCCCCTTTCCACTAGACGGCGATCGCGCTGCGCTCTGACTGCGACCTAAATAGGATATGTGTAACCTTCACTTTCATACTGGGTATATCATACAAAACGTAAACGTGTGCCTGAGAAGACAACAAAACACACAACGTGTAAAAATATTTGTTTCTTTTCGAATTCGTTGATCGATATAACAAATTTTAGGTCGCAGAGAGAGCGCGGCGAGAGCGCCGTCCAAGTGGAAAGGGGGTATAACCGATAAGTTAATTTTCTTATGACTGGATTCCAATAGCCTGTACTCATTTTAAACCATGTAGGTGCATGCTTCTATCAGAGAAGGTGGTCCAGTGTAGTTATCAAAGGCTGTAACGTTTTGTTTTTCAGATACCGTAAGCCTGTGTCGGCCTACACGGAACAACAACTCCAGAACCACCGGAACGTCAGCTGGGTCGACTATCAGCTGTACGATCACTTCAACAGAAGTCTGTGGAGTAAGATACACGCAGCAGGGCCGGGCTTTCAAGACGAACTGGAAGCTTTTCAACAGTTAAACCACGACGTCAACAGCTACTGTGCAGGAAAACCTAAGAAGATGAAAACTTTTTCTGGGTCCAAGTGGAACGGACCTGTAGAACTTGAACCTCAGTTCTGCCAGGATTTGAAAAGGATACGCCTGGGATGGGATCTAGAAATCTGCCACCGTGTACGAGGTTATGGCAAGAGCAGAAGGCGTAAAAAGAAGCAAAGTTGATGGACGTAATTTACCAGTTCTACTGAGTAAGTCTGAAACGGAGCTATTCCTTGAAGACGTAAAGAAGGGTATTCTTACAGCAAAGATAGCCATGGCCATAAAACAGGGCCAGCACCGTTGAAGACAGACATGCCGTCATAATAGTCTAGAATTCTAAGACTTATACAAAATAAGGGTAAGATTAAGAAATGGTCGTGTGAAAGATTAAATCATTATCAATGGAAGCCGTTTTTCTTTTTCCACTTTCTGATTTATTTACGAATGAAATCCATATGAATTTATAACTCGTATATGGCTGCGTAATTTTTTTTCATAAACCCTGTACAGATCGCGGAGTGTTTTGTAAAACATAGCCGCTCACCCCGGTACGAAATATAATTCGTTTTGTCTTCTCGGTACCAAACTTTCACGGTCTGAGAAAATTTGACTTGTTGTCGGAACTAAATGTTCACGGTGGCATCAGGTGCACATGAAAAAGTATCTTGTATTATTTGTTATCAGTAGTGATAAGTTCATGTTACAGTCATCACAGTAAAAACCGTGAACATGAAAGTACATTGAAAAAATCAGGAATTACAGTAGCTAGCCTGATATCCAGCCGTATTATATATTGATCCCAAGTCTCTTCTGTTTTTCCGGAGAGGACAGAGGAGCTATATAATAATACGACTGGATACTGGGCTACGAAATAGCAGGGGAAAATTACTGTAAATGGGGCATGTTCGCAGTGCTTTTAATTTTTAATAAGTTTGCACTGAAGAGATAATCTATTCGGTAGTATTCCGAACAGCTACCATAAAATGGGAAATATTCGCGGTGGTTTTCTGGTCGCGATTTCATGAGTACCTTTTCGATCAGTGCAAACTTAAAAGTGTCCTTTTTACAGTAAAACCCTGCCTTGCCTATCAAACGCAAACTTGGGTTAAATCCTCCGCAAACACCCTATACAATTTCTTCCTCACAAGCTATGTGTCATCTAAATATGAAGACCACGGTATGTCCAGGTCAAAGATATACCGGATTTTCTGCTGCAGTACCAAGGTCACATACCACGGGGCCTGAATTGACATTGACTTTTGTCGTCCTAGTCCTTATCAACTTACCAAACTATATAATACCTCCATTTTGCATGGCGATGATACACCTTTCTCACGCAGTGGTCATGATAGATCGAAGACGAGGTAAATGAGGCAAACAGACAAAACTTATTTTTAAAATTAGTTTTCCCTCAAACCACACAAATTTTCATGATATAAGATAGAATAATCAATATTACAAGTTGTGTTATGCACCGAAAAATTGAGCAATTTAGAGTAGCGTAGACTGATCCCATAGTCCCTTAAGAGATGCAAAATAAAAACATAATAATGCAAATTTTTGACGGATTTGCAGCCATTCTTTTATTGGTCGCTTTCCTAATTGGCAGGCTATCATTGGTTGAACTGCTAATTATGATGGACAGTCTTTTGTTTGCCGCATTGAACTCGTTTTAGATCTATCATGGCCACCGCGTGAGAAAGGTGTATTAGGAAGGTGCATGGTTGTATACTCTATCGACCCGGTTGGGGGTTGCGGCCGAACTACTTTCCCTCGCGGAAGGACAGAAGAACTATGTAGAACTTTCGACGTGACGAGGCGACCCCGGCTTCCCGCCCCTGTTCTCCGTCTGTCGCTGGACCAAGCTGCACCCCTCCCCCAAAAAACATGTCAACGAACCACGAAGACAAGGAGGCACACTTGCCGCACAATACTGTAGCCACTGCTTCTTCCCTTGGAGACAGTAGGGTAGGTTTGCTAGTAATATCATATATAGTTTTTGTTTTATTTGTGTACACTCGTAGTTATGGTAGAAAATTACCTGACCATGTTTTCCATGTTTTCCTTTTCACTGTGCAGTACCTGTTCATTAGGCAGGCCCCGGCCTTTGTGACTGCTTTGTTTGCAAGTTGTTATTTTGAGTCACGACGAGTTCGAGTGCGGTCGAAATATTTTCGTCCTACTTCGTTCACCATTTCCTTGGTCCTCCTTTGTGATCTGCAACACCGGTGCGCAAGTGCTCTCAACACGTGGACCCGTATGTTTTTAACCATCAACCACATTAAAGCTTTTTTGTCTGTAAAATCCTATCATTGAAGTAACCGTAATATTGTAGACGACCAATTGCTTCTTTACCTTGAATGTGTTGTATATTATACTGGGGTGAGAGTTGGTGCCTGTTCTCTACGCGTGGTAAATTTCAATCAATAAGTAAACAAACAAACAAACAAACAAACAAACAGATAATTGGATTAATTAGCAGCATTTCAGCGTGTTTACTAAAGATACAAGACGAGTGTCATTTTTTGTTGACTGTTTATTATACAACAATAAGAGAAATATCTTCTTTAATTGTGTACACGATAAGTTTTTATGCTTTCGATATCTAAATAGCACAGAAAAATGTACATTCCTCATACAATTAATTAGACAGTCCAACTATTTTAAAGTCCATTTGACTTTACATTTACAGCTGTCGTAAGAAGCGAGAAGAAGTTGAACCTGTGCATACTAGTATATCTTAGACTCTGTAGCCTTAGTTACATATCACATCCTTACACGATTGTACTTAGAATCACTAGGAATTGTATTCTATTTACCCTGACCTGTACTTGGCTTGGTAGAGAGTATAGCTGTGCAGTTCGTTGACTAAACGCACTCTGTCCTTACAGGTGACTACGTTGAACTTTCCATCTAAGAAGAAGATAGGGACAGCATCGACAGGTCTCCTCATCTTTGCCTTCGTCTTTATTCTTCTTTTTCACAACATTGGAGTAAGCAAACTTTCATTCTTCGTGATTGTTTACTAAATCAATTTCCTTTTGTATCACCACCCCAGAAATCACGAACATCGAGAAAATAAGTACAATAGAAATCCACACGTGATTGTAAACATAGGGAATAAATACTAGTACGCCTACTGTTTTTTCAGAAGTAAGGGTTTTAACCTTTACGTTTTTGGATGTAAAAAAACTTCTCTTTCAGATAGTGCGACATGGAACTACGACAGGTTCGTCCTCTGTCGACACAAATCTTCGCATGGCTGATGCGGTACAAGACGACTTAGATGCAAGGTGATGATCATGTAGATAAGGAAGTTGACGATTCTAAGTACACATGTGTAACGAAAGCCTCTGACACATAAACAAAACACGTCTGGACTTTGTTATGCAAATAGAGACAAGACATGTTAATAGGTTAAGGGTCTTCATCTTTGACATTTGACACGCTGTATTTCGCTGTGCATGAGTACTTAGAATCTTAAACTTCCTTACTGTACAAAATGCACTGCTGTAATTGTGTATGGTTACCTTATTAATATCCAACACTTTCTTTGTTCAAATCAATGAACAAAATATCTTCCATCGCCCAGTTGTTCAAAATTCATGCCAATTAATGTTCATCACTCTCTTCATAGTAAATTCATGCCAATTAATGCGATACGAAATTCACCGATGAAATTGTAGCAAATTCTCTTGTCCAGCCTCGTTTTGGGGCGTGACCCCGGAAAATTCAAAATGGCCGCCGCATCTGGATATGACTCTATTAGCTACTTAGTGCGAGGAACAGCCATCTCCCTTATCTTGTTGTGTAGCATAATGTAGATTTGGATGTACCATCGTGCTTGCTACAACATTGACATCGTCTCCTAACTGAGTGAGCAAATTTTAGGTCCAACCATCTCACAATACCAGCCTGTGTATATCCTGTAGAGTCACAAAAGAAAGGACAGAAAATGCCATCGTTAGCGAAGCCGCGACCGACAACATCCATACTGAAAAGGAGTACCTCGAACACCGTGAGACAAACGCACATGGCGGCCACGCGGCGGCCACTGGTTCAAAGCCACCGTGCAAGATGAAGAAAAGTATTGCATTTTTAAAGGTGGGACAGATTTTATGCACTTATGTGTAAAGCTACTTTAAATTCACCATTCTCATCACCCATTATATGTTTTTCAATTCAAACCGTTTTACTGGCTCCAATAGCCTGGTATCCAGCCGTAATATAGCTCCCGAGTCTCTTCTCTTCTCTTTGAGGAGAGAAGAGACTCGGGAGCTATATTACGGCTGGATACCAGGCTATGGGTACAAGGGGACGCCTGAAAAATATCGTTTCGTAGCCGATTAGACCAACCTTTACATGATTAGTCCAGTATCATAGAGTAGGGCTGGGTATCGGTACAGCGTACCGGTACAAAACCGGTTTTTCTTATTGGACCGGTCCAGAAAAACCGGACCTGAAAAAATTAGTTGGACCGGATGTTGGACCGATTAGAAAATTAACATATTATTTGATCAGGCATTCACACCTTTTGGCGTTTGCAGGTGGAAGAAAATAACAAGAGTGGAGTAGAGTAGAGTTTATAGTCATTTTTACCAAGTTTTACAGTAAATCGTACATGCGCAGATAACGTTGTAGGATTTTAACAGGCCAGTGTAAGTCTAATACTCCACCAAACAGATTTCTTTGTAGTGAAATGGACCATTGGTGTGAGTTATACTGAATCAGGTCCAGGTTCAGGTCCGGACCTGGACCTGATCCTCTGGACCTGAACCGGACCTGGACCTGAATTTTCTGTACCGGTACCCAACCCTATCATAGAGTAATAGCTTGAAGTGACCCGATCATTTAAGGTCCAAGTGGGACATCATGTTTCTAGGGCTCTTTATGCAAATTTATGCAAATTAGCAGTCCGTCATGCCCCATTTGAGAAATACTAGTCCAAATAACATCGAACTTAGTGAAAGTAACGAGCAACATGCCAACAGGACAATTTTCATTTTCTGATCCCTGGAAGTGCCTAGCTTGTTTCTATGGCAATCATTGCTAAAGGAAAAGACTGCCAAAACGTCCAAAGTAACAGGAAGGCCAATATTTTATACAGCCATTAAAGTATGTTAAATTCATTAATTCGTGCAGCAATTGTTGTACTTTACAATGGTAAAGCTAGAACAACATAGCTTGAGAAACAATGGATCATACTGTTGTTTGGTCTACTGATACTGTACATTTTTGTCCAGGTGCACAAGGCAGGGTCTGAAACAACAGCCTGTATTCTGAAGAGATTCGGCTACGAACACGGACTGAACTTCGTACTGCCAAAGTGAGAACTAACTTCTTCCTTTCGATTCAAACCTTCTGTTTTCTCACAACAATTTTCTCTTTATGTCTTTTGCATTTTTTTAATAGTATGTAAAAGATATTTGCGTAACATTGGCCAACTTTAAACAATGAGAAACTCTTGTAGAAACTTCAGATTGACGATAATATTCCATTTTCGATTCGAAAAAGCACCGTTACTGATCAAACTCATATTCATATCATTAATTTTGAAAGAATATCAAGAACAAGTTCCTAACATATGTGTCTGGGCTTAATCTAGAAAAATATGACTCTTCAATCTAACACACACCTCCCTTTAGATATACCGGAATTCGACATACTTGACACACATTTAAAAAAAAATTGTACTTGGAGTCTACGCAAAATAATCTAACGACGGCGTGCGAGGAGAATTAGGAACTTTTCCCATTATAATTTCTGCTAGAATTCAGCTGGCACCGTTTAGTAAACTTACCTAAGGACTCTCTGCTTCCTTCTTCATGCCTACGCACGGTCTCCAACGGCGCTAGGCTAGCTAACCGCCTGGCCGGCGTTGGAGACCGTGCGTAGGAGGATGACGGCATTAGGTCCATTTGGAATTTTCGCCCGAATATGGCACGAATTTTGCAAATTCTACATTCCGGCTGGTTCTGCTTTATTCCTGCTGATTAGGTTTTAGTGTGAAGGCCCTATTAAATATGACACTTGTTAATTCCAGGAAATGTGGCAATTCGAAGTTGGGATTCCCTGGAGACATAACAGACGCCAAACTGATGAAGCAGAACGTGGATGAGTACAACATACTGGTACATCACACTGTGTACGACAGGGTCAAGTTTCACAAGCTCATGGCGCCGGATACACAGTTCATCGCCATTCTCCGGGAGCCGCTCAGTCATTTCAAGTCATTGTTCTTCTACATCGACATGTATGTGTCAGCTGATTAATCTCCAAGCAGATCTTGTGTGGCATAAGACAGTATTATAAACTGGGGAAGGAGCTTAGCCGGCAGAGGAGTAAATTGGCCATGCGTTTGTCCCAGATACTGGCTCGGAAAGGTTGTAAAACGATAATCCCGGCCAATTTTCACGTTGGGCAATTGTAAGTGGGCACTAGGAGGAGCAGAAACACGTTGCTGACAAGATCGCCCCTCGCAGTGCCTTCGGGTTTTTCCGTTCTACTGCTGGTCTTTGCGTGGCCAATTTACTCCTCCGCCGGCGAAACTCCTTCACCAGCTTATGATACTGTATTACGCAAGATCTGCATGGAGATTATCAGCTGATGGCTTGTTCTCTCTGTTTACCGATACCATGGTCCTACCCACATCCGTCAAAATGTAGAAATACAAGGGAAAGAATTGGCTATAATTTCGGTTTAAATTCTAGGTTGGAACTGTCCATTGGAATGGGGGAGGTGTAATGAAATGTACTGTATGTACTGATATAAGTCTTAAAATTGTAACATAATGGTGGTTATGATTTGTTGCTACATTTTCTAGGGACAAAAAGATTGGCTTAGAGGACGAGGAGAACCCACTGGGCAGATTTCTGGACAACCCAAGGCATTATGAGAGATCGATGAGGCAGAACATGCGCAGCGGGTCGTTGACCAAGAACCTCCAGGCTTTTGTCTTAGGTAGGTTTGAATTTACCGCTAATGTTTTAGATAACCAGGCGCATCACAAAGTGCAATTCGGTGTGCAGGCGGAATGCCAATCGAAGAAGTGTATGTCCTGCTGAGCCCGTATATATACAGGATGCACAGATATGATGCCTGTATGTGGGTCAGTATTTTTATGGGTTTGGGGTAGGGGTGGGTACCGGTACAGAAAATCCAGGTCCGGTTCAGGTCCAAAGGATCAGGTCCAGGTCCGGACCTGAACCTGGACCTGATGCAGTATGACTCATACCGATGGTCCATTCCACTACAAAGAAATCTGTTTGGTGGAGTATTAGACTTACACTGGCGTTTTAAAATCCTACGACGCTAACTGCACCTGTACGATTGGCTGTAAAACTTGGTAGAAATGACTATAAACTCTACTCTACTTCACTCTTGTTATTTTCTTCCACCTGCAAGCTCCAAAACGCGTGAATGCCTGATAAAATAATCTGTTAATTTTCTAATCGGTCCAACATCCGGTCCAACATCCGGTCACGTAATTTTTTCAGGTCCGGTTTTTCTGGACCGGTCCAATAAGAAAAACCGGTTTTGTACCGGTGTGACAGCGATCTCGCCCCCCCGGCGATCCCTAGCGTTTTCGCCCCCCTTTAGCGTTTTCGCCCCCCCCCCCCCCCCAGAGCAGCTGGCTACTACATATTACAGGTGCGCTACCTGGTACTATACTGCACCTGGGGAGTAACGTATATGGTGTGTTACCTGGTACCTATATGGCACCTTATTACCGTACCGTAAGATGTCATACCTCGAAAGTCTATATTATATTGTTCGGTGCAAACATGACATTGAAATGAAAAAAGACAATTTTTGCAGCTGAGGTAGCATAAAACAGTGCTACTGCGAACGTATAAATCAACACCGTCTATGGTACGGAATACGTCAGCTATATGTTTTCAATTTGTCACAGTGTTTTCTTTCTTGTGCTGGAAACATTTCCAAAGCACTAACAAAAACACACGTGAATAATAGTTTCTCATTATAATCACTATCTACGCGCAAGTTGATATAGCTGTTGCTAAATGCTACACAAACACTGGTAAAGTACCTGTCTTAAGAAACACGGGTAAATGCATCAGTTCCTAAATACTAGAAAAGACAGTCATGCATGTTGGAGGTGTGCATATACCAAAATGTGCGTTATTCTAATTAATATCTAATATTTGCATAATTAATAAAGACATTACATAGTTCTTTTGTGGTCACTTCATTGTAGAGACTTCATATTGGAGATGTATAGGTTGCTTGAGGACAGGTGAATACAATGAAATACATCTTATGTCAAGACTCAGGTATATGCAATAATGGGAATACAAGGGACCAAACCCTCCTTGTCTGAAACAGTTCAACTATCTTATTACCATGTAATTACGTTAATATTGATACTATGAATGGAGTTATGTATCAAACTCGTGTACTTATATCATTCTGAAACTACATTTTGTGATTTATACCAATCAACTTCTAAAATGTCATGTAAACCCGTTTCTTTGGGGGGGGGCGAAATCGCTAAAGGGGGGCGAGGTAGGGGGGCGAGATCACTAGCCGGGGAGGGCGAGATCGCTAGTGATTTCGCCCCGGGGGGGCGAGATCGCTAGTGATTTCGCCCCCGGGGGGGCGAGATCACGGGGGGGCGAGAACGCTGTCACACCGGTACGCTGTACCGATACCCAGCCCTAGTTTGGGGCATTTCTCAATAAATGTGGCATACTGCAGCAAGCCGCATAGGTTGGGGAAGTAAAACTGCATCAGCAGCACAGAATAGGTCAGGTTTTACTGATATGATTAATTATTCAGGTTAAGAGGGGTTAAATTGGCAAAAGAATTCCAGGCAGGACAAGCATTAAGTAAGTTTTAACTTGTATATGATGCAAATTTTCCTCTCTTGGGAAATTAAGAAAACTTCTAAATTATTATTTTCTATGAAGGAATATACTGTCAAGGAAATAAAATGAAATGAACAAGCTTTGAAACATTCCTATAACGTTATTTATGTATTCCTTATTTATGTTTATCTATACACGCAGCCTACATTCTTGCCTCTTGCTAGTTGCTAGGTCCATCGGTGTACGGATTTTCTATAGTAACAGACTGATCATACTATTCTGAACCAATCCCCTTTATCCTATTCTTCCTCGTAATTGAATTCTGTCTACAACGCGTATTACTGTTAGGATGGAAGGACAACGACAACAAAGGCAGCGAGGAACTCAGGAAGTACATCTCTCAGCTCGACAGTGACTTTCCCCTGATCCTCATCCTGGAGTACTTCGACGCGTCGCTAGTCTTACTCAGGCGCCTGATGTGTTGGTCGTTCTACAACATTCTGTACGACAGACAGCCCAAACATAAACAAGTGTGAGTGATAAACACGAGATTTGACAACATTTTGACAAAAAATTTGATGCTGTAAATACCGTCCCAAGTCATCGTAATATGTTAGCTACATAGTACTATTCTGGTAGTTGTGGGTCCTCACTATAATGGGCATTGGTGTGAAAATTGCTATTCGACTCTCTTGCCGAATCAGCTACTTAAAGCGTACACTCACTGCACTAGCGTCAAGGCAGCGTCACCGCGGGGTTCGAAAGATCATCGTAAGAAAGATACTCAACGAATTTCAGAGATTAAGAACGAATTTTCTTACTTTTTGTGTATTTTTTCGTCTTCTAAGTATTACGCAATATCTAAATTATAAAAAAAAAATCGGAGAAAATAACGAAACAGTGACGTAGTGAACGAACCCCGAAGTGACTCAGGCTTGACGCAAGTGCAGTGAGTATGTTTTAGATATTTGTAAGCTTATCTTATGACTGGATATCAAAGGCTTGTACTCATTTCAAATCATGTCTGTACTTGCACCCATCAAAGAAGTTAAGTGTATTTATTCATAACTGTTGTGTTTCCAGATACTTAAAGCCAGTGTCGGTCTACACCGAGCAACAACTCCAGAACCACAGAAACATGAGCTGGGTCGACTATCAGCTGTACGATCATTTCAACAGAAGTCTGTGGAGTAAGATACAGGCAGCAGGACCGGACTTTCAAGACGAGCTGGAAGCTTTTCAACAGTTAAACCACAACGTCAACAGCTACTGTGCAGGAAAAAATACGGAGAAGAAAACTTTTCCGGGGTCCAAGTGGAACGGACCGGTGGACATTGAACCTGAGTTCTGCCAGGATTTGAGAAGGACACGCGTGAAATGGGATCTAGAAATCTGCAATCGTGCACGCGGGAATGGCAAGGGCGAAATGCGTAAGAAGAAACAAACTTTATGAACTTTATACGCCTACCAGAGACCGATAGATGGATCTGGTACTATTGAGTGAGTCTGAAATGGAGCTATCATATTCGTCGAAGCCGTAAGGAATAATTTTCCTGGGGTTAGCTTGAGCGATGTAGTATTCTTGCAGCAGCCTTGGCGATAATCATTTATGACAGACGTAGCGTCATAATAGTCTAGAACTCTAAGACCTATACAAAATAAGGATAAGATTAAAGAAAGATCTATCATTATCAATGGAGACCATTCTTATTTCACCTCTCTGATTTATTTACGATTGAAATTCATATGAATTGATGGCTCATGCGGCTGTGTGATTTTTCTCATAAGGCTGTATCGATCCCAGAGTGTTTTATAAAACTGATATAATAAGACCATATTTTCCTGTCAATATGAAGACTTACATCTTTCTTCTTCTTAGTGTTCAGGTGGCCACCATCATTTTGCTGATGTTTCTGCCACACTTTTTTTATAGCCTGACTTGAAAGAAAGTCTTGAGTTGAGTTGAATTAGTGACAGGCCAAAAGCGGCCAAAGTGGCCACGAAGTTTGCTAAGTAGACGTCAACAAGGTGGCGATGATCCACACCAGATGTAAGCTACTGTACATGCGTCCAGGCGTACAGTCTTCCCTCCCCTTCCTTCACAGCGCATTACAAACGCTGTACGTCGTGCTTTGCGTTTTCTTCCCAACTTAAAGTAGCAGTTTAAGCTCGCTTCAGCAATATGTGGTTACATATTTTAATTCTTCTCTTTGCCAATCCGCCGAGAATGATAGCGGCATCCAACACCCTCTGCCCAGCCGGATGTAGCTGTGACTCCGAAACTGTGGAATGTACCAACATGGGGCTGGTCCGGGCGCCGGCCTCCATCCCGAGACACGTCAGGGTCCTGAACATGGACGACAACAGCCTGTACGACTTGGAGTCCATAAGTTTCCGATGGTTACCGTACCTTCAACAGCTGTCCTTGCAGAGGAATAAGATCGAGAGGATCGATGAGCACTCCTTTGCCCAGATCGACAGCCTGCGCAGGTTGTATCTGACTCAGAACAACATTGGTGTAGTCTCGCCCCGCGCGTTCAGGCGGCTTCTGCGGCTGAGACATCTCTATCTGGGGTGGAACTCCATCTCTCACCTCCACTCTGACACGTTCCGCCATCTCTCCAGACTAAAGATTGTCCACCTGAACAACAACAACATTTGTACCATCACAGAGGGTAAGGCTGCCTTTAGTTCCATGTTTGGCACGGCGTTGGAATATACGGTTCCATTCATCTAATTTAGTCTCTAACAACTGCAGTCTCAATAGTCTGTTGGATATAATAGTAGAAATCGACTAAATTGACTGAATGTTACGCCAGAGGAGCTAGTACAGCTTGCATCCTAGTTGCGAATTGTAAGTATGACTGACGCACCCCCTGGCATAATTTTCAGTTTTGGCAATTTCTGCATTTTTCTTGCTGGTTACTAGCAGAGGTTTAACGTGTGTCGGGGCTTTTTTATTGGGATTTCCATTTTGTGCGGTTTTCTTTGTGGCTGACAAATATCAAGAAAACCGCACAAAATAGAAAGCCTGGCACGTAAAAAACAGTCAGAGCCAAACCTCTGCTTGCAGACTAAGGTAGAGGCTAGAAATATTAATTACATTCGATATACGTAGTAGTGGTTGTACGTGCCAAGTTTGTATTCGTGATACAGTTCATCTGTTTCACGCAGGTCTGTTTGCTGGATTGAGTAATCTGGAGTCCCTGACGCTCAGCCATAATTGTTTATCAGAGCTGCCAGACGGCACATTCCGAGACTTGAGCAGTCTACACACACTCTTACTCAACAACAACAATCTGAAGTACATTCCACACGGGGCGTTTAGAGGTCAGTCAACATCTTAACTTTCTATAGTCTTACGTTTTTATGCAGTTTGAAAATGTTTACATGTTATTCTATGCTAGCACTCAACCCATAATGGGAAATTGACACTATTAACTACCAAAATACACCGGTACCATTTTAGCAAATGTGTATTTTGAAGCAGGGAATGCTTATTGAATCTCAGACTGACATGTGGTCACTGTGCAAAAATAGTTTTCAGTGCGCCAACCGTTTTCAAATGTTTATGTCATACAGGGCTTCAATCTCTGACGTCACTCAACCTTTCGAACAACAGTTTGGCCAATATAACGGCCAGCATTTTAGACGGGTTGACTTCTGTGCAAGTTCTGGAGCTTCGGAATAATAGGATCAACTACATACACCCGGATACATTTGCAGCTGCTCCGAACTTGACTTATTTGTACTTGGACTTCAACCGCCTTAAACAGCCACCTGTTTTTGGTCATCAACATCCGGGCCTTCGCTTTCTGTCCCTGACTGGGAACGAGATTGAACAGATCCCGGATGTTAGTTTCCGGAATGCACCAAACGTGCACACACTTCTGCTCGGGCGAAACAAACTTGGACGTGTGCCCACAGAAAGTCTAACCACCTTGACAAAACTCGTGGTCTTGAACTTGTCTGAGAACCCTATTCTGGAACTTCGTAAGCATTCCTTCCAGGGACTGGAAAATCTCCGACTCTTGTCACTGCGTGACTGTGAGATTCGCACCGTTTCTAGCGAGGCTTTCAACGGGTTGGGCCAAATCATGGGGATATTTCTCAACGGTAACCGCATTGCTAAACTTGAACAGGGTACATTTTCAAACATGCCGTTCATCTACAGCGTCAACTTGAACGGGAATTTCTTACGTCACGTAGAAAACGGGGCATTTGGAAATCACTCTTCACTAAGGAGACTGTTTCTGCAAAACAGTCGTTTACAACGGGTTCCAAAACGTAGCCTGGGTATGATGTCAAGTTTAAAAGACCTTTACCTGGACTATAATCCAATCAGATCCATTGGTCCTTCGTCGTTTGCCCATCTACCGAATCTGAGAATACTGGGACTTCGTAGCTGTAACTTGAGTCACGTCCATGACGCCGCTTTTGAAGGACTTGGAAAACTGCGACAGTTGGACTTGAGAGGAAACAACTTACGGAACCTGCCATCCACAACTTTCACTAATATGTCTTCAGGTGAGGATCTTTTGATCATGACTTTATTCAAATTACAAGAATGATAATATAATGTGGATTTGGCAGCTATTAAGCTCATATTGTGACCACACACAGCAAATAATGATCAGATGAGAATCAATGCTTAATTAATTAATTTAATTACTTAACATTTATCAGTTCAATTATGGGTACTACTAATCATAATCTACGATTTGGCGATTATCACTGTCGAAGACAGGATACTGTTCATTATCCAAATTAAGCCATAAGACAACGATGAAATCTGCCTGCTGTATTCCATTGATTCTTTCATTTTAAGATCTAAGATCACATTTATCATTTTGTAATAGAACGGGGTATCTAACGGTAACCAAGAAACTAGTTTTTAGGGAAGAAGATTCTCAGGATATTTTCCTTTATCATTTGCAGATTTAGTGGTGGAGCTGGACCAGAATCCGTGGACCTGTGACTGTGGCATGCTGGGATTCCACCAGTGGTTAAACAGCGTTCAGCGGTTCTACAGGGAGATCGTCTGTGTGTTCCCACAGCGGCTACAGGGGGCGATTCTGTCTAAACTTGACTCAAGAAGTCTCAACTGTAGCGGTGATGTTTCTCTTCTCCCCGTCACCGAGCGGACTGAAGATTTGTTTCACAACCCAGATTATCGAGGTGTTGATGATGAGTTGACCTCTGGTACAGTAAGCAGTATGGTCACCGAAAAGACAACCAACAACTAAATTGCGTAATTGCACTGAAGTTCGCTACCGCTCAATGACGTCGACAACGTGTGCTAGAGGTCAAATAGCTTCAGCATTACATAAGGGCAGAGAACTACCTTATTCGAGGTTTTCTTTTTTAATCAATTAAAAGTTGTTTTTCTCTTTTCCCCACCTATTACAATTACAAATGTTCCCAATTTTACACGTAACACCAAACTTTGCATGTGTGCACATTCTAAGCACGGTGATAAAGGAAACAGGAACACAGTCATTATCTTCTATAGGCGCGTTATCTCATAATTTTCACAAACGTCCACCGTGTCTGACTTGTCGACGCTAGGCTGGGCTCCATTGACGGACACTCGGCGAACGTTCTCGTCCCCAAGGCACAACAAGATGGCGGCTATCAGTCCCCCTAGGACGGGCGCGCATCCGGCCACGATGAACGACCTGTTGTAGTTTTCAGTGGCGTCGTAAAGTTTCCCTGAAATACAAACCGATGTTGTTGACACAGTCTACAATAAAAAGAATTGCGTACTGCAGACATCACATTTTATGCCAATTGCGAAAAGAAATTGGCTGGAAAATTTACAAAGAACATTGTTTACGTTATATACGTTGGGACCCATTGTTGCTATCCAAAAGCAGGGCAGATTGACCAGCGTGTCACATTGAATAAGCAAGCCAGTCTTAAGTTGAAATAGCATAAATAGATAAAGCTCAACTCATGCATAGTAATTAAGCCGTTACCTCATTGGACTGCACCAAATTGCGCTAACGCGAATTCGTACCAATTTTCCCTTAAATGCCACATTTCGAGTTTCTACACAATACAACTTTACTAAGAATTGTACTGTTGCTTAAAAACAGTGTACAACAAGAGTTCGTAGACCTCAGGCCTGCATGAAATGTATTGGGTTTCTGTAGACCTATTGTGTATTTTTGCCTTTTTGTCTGTGGTACGTGGTTGGAAAAATGAGCTTTTTACCGTGTTGGTTGTGCACCATGCAAAAGTCTGACTCTGAAATTCCATTTTCTGAATTTGTAAGTTTGGACATGGATGAACATTACTTATTTTGGATTTCTTAAGTATGTAACCAACCACAGTACTTTGAAGTTGTTGAGACGCTACCTTTTTTTGTCTCAGATGGCCCATGCACATGTAGTTACTCTGTCACATGATATACTAATATCTTCCTATTTCAATGTACTGACCTAATGCAGCTGCTAAGTCTCCTTGGTTTGTGTTCTTCCAATGATATTCATTAAAGATTTATTTCTGGGGTGTTATTCACTTGACATCGGAATGTTACTCGCATAATTTGACCAATGATACTTTTATCTGTAGTTCCATAGACATTAGACAATATGAATAGTGGTAGCCCCCATGCAGCAGCAACAGTTAGTCCCCAGGGTGGTATGATATTTTCATTCAATCCATCCAACCCAAACCTAAATCTCCTGTAGTATCTAAGCCAAATTTAACAGCACAATTTACTATGAAAAATGTCCTTGTCAATCCCATTTATAGATGGCAAGCTGCTGGCAATGGAAGCTTTGAAGCTGTTGTAGTCAGAAGCTGTTGTAGTCAGAGCAAACACCCAGCAAACATCCCCGCAAACCAATGAGCAGTTGCTTAGAAGGGGAATTTCATCATATATTTGCCGCGACAAAATGCAACAAACGATACTGAATTCAAAACAGAACAAAGCTAAGCCTCCACCACTTAACCCTGCCTGTACCATAGATTAAGCAGGCCCAAAAACCAAGCGAATATGACTAGCCCAAAACAACAAATTACCTGTATACAGTATGGAAATGGCATTACCAAAGAAACAAAAAGAAACACAGGACAAATCATACACATACCTTTCTCTTATGCCCACACTCTATACAGTTCTCCTCCACATTAGAAAATTGCATCTTCTTCTGTTTAAGTTCAAGTTCAACCATGATTGCCAACAGGGTAAAGGAACTTGTACCGGAACTTAAAACTCAGTACTATACAGCTCTAGAAACACCACAAAGAGTAATAAGCAAACTCCAATTATACCTGACCAACAGATATATAATCTGGCACACTCCCGTCATCTGGCAAACTGTCAGTGCCACTAAGTAACCTGATACATTGAAGGTGGCCCAGGCCAGATGATGGTTCTACACCCAACCATAATCTGTTTTTAAAACCAAGCAGATATTGGGAGGATGCCCCAACCACACTAAAACAGGGTCAACCTATACAGTATCAAGTTCAAGCACTAGGAGGCCCAGAATCAAACCTGACCACCAGGACACCACAAACAACTCACGTACCAAATGGCAACACAATGGCACCTTGCGTTCCGGAGATACAGCGCACGCCCCGTGCCCGCACAAAAGGTAACCTAAAATGTCAAGTTCAAGCACCAAGGGCGCCAAAATCAAAATTGAGCATTATTCAGCCACCGCCGACACATGTGCCAAATATCATCGCGCCAGCACCAGCCGTTCAGAAGATATAACTCCGGAAACACCCCTCCCGGACACAAAATTCGACCTGCCGGGTCAAGTTCAAACGCGACAAGGCCCAAAGTCAATCCTAGGCAACAGGCAACAACCCCCCACCCATGCACCAAAAATCGTCGCAATCGCGCGTATCGTTCCGGACACACAGCGCCAAAAGTGCCCCAAAAACACCAAAAATGCCACCTTCAATGTCAAGGTCAAGCGCCAGGAGGCCCAAAATCACACCTGAGTGTCAGGCTACCACCCCCAACCCACGTACCAAAAATCGTCGTGCTCGCACCATCCGTTCACGAGATACAGCGCCCTACATCCCCGGCTACCGAAAAGTTTCCACCAGCATCAAAACCATACCTGCATACATGCAGGTAATGATTAAAAGTTTATTTGCGCCATTTAGCCAGTTTCTAATATTTTTAGTTTTCAGAAATTCGTACTTCCGGTGCCATATTTGGGAGCCTATGGGCAGTTTGCGCCACTTTATGAATGCTTTTCGCAATTTGACGAAGTCCAGTGTGATATCGATACCCACAGTCCTTACCTGCGATTGGAGGTGCACCTATTATTGAAACGCTCATCAGCAAAGTCATCAGCCCCATTCCATCGGAAAGTCTTGTAGGACCAACGAGATCCGCTAGGAGCGTCATTGAGAGTGTCAGACCGGCTCCTACTAGAAGTCCTATAGTGATGCAGTAGACAGCCAACGCCGGGTAAGTCTTTGCAAGGGGTGACAAAAGACAAGAGATGCCAGTTGCTAACACGAGAAGTATGTACCAATGGAGATGACGAAATTTTCTATTCGTCGGAAGAATTCCGGACAGCAGTCGACCAATCAGGTCGCCTATAGAGATCATGGAAACGAGGAACGCGGACTGATATTGCTCGATCCCGAGATGCCTTGCGCGCGGAGTGATATGCACGACGGGAATGAACAGACCGAATCCCAAGAACAACATCTGTGCAGTTATGAAGCAAACTAGCGAGGGATTGGTTAGCAAAGTCTTGAATTCAGCTAGCGTTGTGCGCCCATGACTAGAAGGGTGATCTGGCCGTCTCTTTTTATTGGAAAGTTGGAGGTCTTCTGTATTCTCCTTTTCTTCATTGTTTTGGATGACGCCCTTTGGTTGGTCCAACTGGATGTCACTGAGGTCTGGAGAGAAAGCTTCGATAGTGCACGCTTTGTTTTTCTCGGCCTTTGCTTCTAGTGATGGCGACAATGATTCAGATTTAGTTGGCAGGTCGTCTATGTTCTCCTGTTGGTCATTGTTTTCAATGGGGGTCGTCGGTTGGTCCAGTTGGATGTCACTGTCTGAAGAGAAAGCTTCGTTAGTGAACGCTTGCGTTTCCTTGGCCTTTCCTACTAGTGATGGCGACAATGATTCAGATTTAGGTGGCAAGTCGCCTGTACTTTCCTGCTGGTCATTGTTTTTGATGAAGGGCACCAGTTGGTCAAATTGAATGTCACTGTCTGAAGAGAAAGCTTCGTTAGTGAACTCTTGGATTTCCTTGGTCTCTGCTACTGGTGACGTCGACAAAGATTCAGATTTAGGTGGCAAGTCGCCTGTACTTTCCTGCTGGTCATTGTTTTTGATGAAGGGCACCGGGTGGTCCAGTTGTATGTCACTGGGCTCTGAAGAGAAAGCTTCGTTAACGTAGGCTTGGAATGTCTCAGCCTCTGTATTTGCTGGTGGTGACAATGATTCGCATACAGGCGGCATGGCCAGCTGGATCGGTCTCAACAAGGCCGCGAAAGCTGTGATGTTGAGCATGACTCCGGCAGCGATCAGGAACGACCCTCTCCACCCGTACTCCTCTATCAGGTACGTGAAGATGAGGGGGAACACGATGTTACCCACGCCGACACCTGAGAAGGCGATGCCGTTAGCGATGGCCCGCTTCTTATCGAAGTATTTCCCCACCAGACTTAAGCTCGGGAACATAGCTAGGGACGATCCTAAACCTATAGAGAAACAAAGATACGTAATTCACAACAACGTCCTGTGCAGAGTTTCAACAACATCAAACAGGCAAGGCACTTAGCACATTCACCGAAGTTTAAAGGCAATATACATCGCCTGACGATCAAAATACTTTCTACAAACAGCATTGTGTACAATTATTATTAAACCAGAATGAATGGCAGTATGTGTTGTACAAATGACTGTTGAAGTTAGGGACAGTAGTCAAAGGTGTTTGCCATATGAATATATGTGTTTCGGAAACAACGCAGAAAACGAAAATTTGTTCACGCACCAACCAACACGCCTACAGTGATGTACAGGTGGACTATGCTGGTCGCGAATGACGTCAGAATGCAGCCAATCGCCGCCAGGACTCCGCCCACCATCGCCACCGGTCTAAAGCCGAACGTCGCGCTTAACATGACGCCAAGTAGAGCTAAGACGGTAGGTATAAAAGAAATCTGAAACCATTGAGTTGTTCAAGATCTATACTCTTGTTCCTGAAAAAGCACTCAATTTCAACCTTCGTCATCGAATGTGACCTACTCATGGTGAATAATGGATCGGTTTTTCTGAAGTGGGCTGACGTATTGATTAGAAGTCTTTGAGTAGACTTCCTATATATATAGAAACTGTAATATTACAGTATATGTGTTACATAGATTCTGTTCATCTTGGCTAAACATTGACAGACGCACCACATTTTGCTAATTATGTTTCGGTCCTAGGATAGGATACTTCCAATCGCATATATCTGACTGCAAGTGCGTACAGTAGGTTAGTATAATAATAGATCTTTGACGTCGTGAAAATTGTTGTTTCTTACTTCCTCCAAAAGTGAGACCCAGACAAACGGAAATGATCCATGACGTGGCTGCAGCTGATTGGTCAAACTGCGTCGTGAACTCTTCGAAAAACACGCCGAATGATCGCATGACTCCCAAGCTGCAGGCTCCGATCATGAAGACTGCTACAACCACAGCCCATCCCCACCCTCCATCTAAGGGCCTGGTGTAACGTACCGACATCTGTAATCAAGTGTTAGACCACATTAACCACAGCCCATCCCCACCCTCCGTCTAAGGGCCTGGTGTAACGTACCGGCATCTGTAATAATCAAGTGTTAGACCACATTAACCACAGCCCATCCCCACCCTCCATCTAAGGGCCTGGTGTAACGTACCGGCATCTGTAATAATCAAGTGTTAGACCACATTAACCACAGCCCATCCCCACCCTCCATCTAAGAGCCTGGTGTAACGTACCGGCATCTGTAATAATCAAGTGTTAGACCACATTAACCACAGCCCATCCCCACCCTCCATCTAAGGGCCTGGTGTAACGTACCGGCATCTGTAATCAGGTGTTAGACCACATTAACCACAGCCCATCCCCACCCTCCATCTAAGGGCCTGGTGTAACGTACCGGCATCTGTAATCAGGTGTTAGACCACATTAACCACAGCCCATCCCCACCCTCCATCTAAGGCCCTGGTGTAACGTACCGGCATCTGTAATCAAGTGTTAGACCACATTAACCACAGCCCATCCCCACCCTCCATCTAAGGGCCTGGTGTAACGTACCGGCATCTGTAATAATCAAGTGTTAGACCACATTAACCACAGCCCATCCCCACCCTCCATCTAAGGCCCTGGTGTAACGTACCGGCATCTGTAATCAAGTGTTAGACCACATTAATCACAGCCCATCCCCACCCTCCATCTAAGGGCCTGGTGTAACGTACCGGCATCTGTAATAATCAAGTGTTAGACAACATTAACCACAGCCCATCACCACCTTCCATCTAAGGGCCTGGTGTAACGTACCGGTATCTGTAATCAAGTGTTAGAATCATGTCAAACATAGGACACAAATTTAGAAGATTAGTGACAGCTAGCCACCTCTTAATCATACATTGCTACGTCTCGCTTTTTAAACCTTACCATCAGTTCTATTCTCGAGAAAATGAGTACGTTGTGTTTTGATACCTGACGTTCTCTCATACATGAGACCTTCTGCATTACGTTATCATCCGAAATGACAAGTGAAACCCCATACAACACTCCAACTTGAGATCAATCCACCGCCACGAATCCATGGAATCTGATCCTTATGACATCACAAAGCAGCGGGGGATCGATTACCACTCACGCTTTATGTATAGGTAAGTTATTCAGGGTTTTTACAAACTGCTAATACTCAGTAATAGACAGCTTTCAACATGCAAATGCTTCGTAGAGGCAGGGGGCGATGACAAACTGTTCTATACTAAACACCTACAAGTTTATGGTCTTCTGTTTGCTGTCTAAAGTCGCTCGCTGTATGAATTAAACATGGCATTTCTGGTTACCAGACCGTGACACATCAAAAGAAGTGTGCTTGAGAAACAACAACAATTCCTTAAACGGGAAGCGTGCCTTGTTTGCTCACTATAGTGGTACCACTTAAGGTCACTTAACACTTCAACCGACCTTATCCGAGGCTAATGGGCCTATAATCTAATTCAACATAAGGCTACCACAATCATTATTAGTGCCCATATCATTTTTGTATTAGGCTAAAACATAAAGACGATAGATGCCATAAGTCTTTCCAGACTGAGGATGTTATACTGACCCACACCCCAGATCAAAATGGCGAAAGAGCTAGCTTTTAAAGATCGAGCACCTTGCATTCGAGACAGAAAACGTTACAGTCTACAGAGAACTATAATGAAAAATACTTGTGTGGTATGTGATAACTTATCAACAAATGTTGATATTTCCGGTCTATTCCTGAATATACAGACCTGCCTTGGTCGGAATTGCCAGCCAGGTAGTTCAAGCAACTAATTGATCGTGAATATAGTTCTCAAATCTGGTGCAGTTTCAACATTATGTTTGAATGTATGCATTTTGGACAGCGAAAGAAAATCCAACCATGATTTCACTTTGACATTTCTACATACCTCAATGTACGGTGGGTCTCACAGTAGGTAGCCAGTCTCCAGCCTTGGGCGGTGTGCACTAGTTCAACCAGTTCAAGATGGGTCAAAGGGCGAGATGAACATCTTGAGGTCTTTAGAAGGATTTAGTAAAGTAATATACTACAACATCCTCTTCGTGGACGTAACTTAGAAATGGCAAACACCAGTGTGCTGTAGCCAGGGACGACGTAACTTAGCAGGTGTGACATGGACGCATCGACCCATTTTGAATAGCTTTGAATCTTTAAAAATGAGAAATTAACGATTGGTCTTAGAACTGTTCAGGGGTGCTAATGAGAGAAGGCAACGCTTCATCAATAATCACGTATACTATAAACCTTAACGGGCTTGAAAGAAGAAATGAAAAGGAAACATTTGTTCTGGTCCTTACCCCAAGTCGCAGAATCGACTCGTCCGCCCTTTGACCCTGTTCATCGATGCATGCAGTGTAAATATTGGGGTCTGAGATCAACGTTCTAGTGAGTACTTCATTGACCGTATGTATGAGTTGGGTAGACTATGTCTTTCCATTACTCAATTCCGTGTCTTAGATAGTGTTAGATGGTACAAGCATCAAGACATAATCTTAAAGTATACTAGCTGAATATTAGTCCGATTTAACTTGACGTATTAGGCACTGAGTCACCTTCATACATCTATCCTTCACGCACGTGTGCCAAAGTTTATAGTTTCTAGATATGAGTGGCTGATTATCAGATTTTGGGTTCTTCCCGCCACTTCTTTGTATTTATGACATTTATACCATCACCCGTTTGCCTCGGTTTCGTCACTGTGTTGGGGTCATAGGTCAACGTTCTGGTGGGTGCTTAAACCGAGTAACCTCCTTGCTTAAACTAATGATGGTGTTTTACGGTTCAAAGTTTTTGGATTGAGATCAAGTGTGTTTAAACAGAGCTTAATATGGCCCTATGCTGCCCCTATGGCTTACAACTACCCAAGGGTCTGATAATGATGTTGAAGTGGCCAGGGTGGCCAGGATGCCAGTAACCTGGAATCCAGTCTAGTTGTGGCACGGCCTACCGTAGTTAGTATAGACTCTCTACGGGGTCAGTGCAGCTCTAAGCCGCCGGTGTAATCATTCACACCCGGTAGCATTTTCCCCGGTAGGATTTTGCCCAGTGGGAGTTAATTAATAGGCCACAACTAGACTAACTGCTGGCCGGCAATTAACTCCCACTGGGCCAAGTCTAACCGCGTGAAAATCCTACCGGGTGTGAATGATTACCCCGGCGGCTGAGAGCTACACTGGCCCCGTAGAGAGCCTAAACTAACTACGGTAACGTTAGGCCGAGCCAGTAGTAGACTGGATTCCAGGTTAGGATGCCAGCCGTGTTAGCTTTGGTTCGCTCCAAACGACTGTTACCCTAATCAGCTACAGCTAACGTATTCGAAACGTGAAAACCATTACTTCAACCCCAAGTTCCCCATTAGTTCATTGTAAATAGCCTTGAACCCTGAACTCTTGTACGATCTTTGATATAAACAACATTTGTCAACTTTACCGCTCTATCAATTTAGAGTGGTGGGCGTAAGGCTTAGAACACATTTCCAAAGCGGGGCCCGGCCGGGATGTTTTAAGAAACGAAAAATTAAACTTTATACCTAGAAAAATACACAGATAATTGCCAGGAATTTTATTTTGACATTTTGTGTATTTTGATGTCTTTTATATCATTCTTTTTGCTCCCGAAAGCTGCCCGGCCGGGCCCCGCTTTGGAAATGTGACCTAAGCCCAAGGTCATCTCTTTAGAGAGTATTTCATTGTCATTCCGTCAGTAAACTTTTGTTGTAAAAGAAATCATGAAATAGACTAGATGCTTATGAAAAACATTTTTTTTCGTAGAATCTGATCGACGTTTTGGTATGAAATAAACGTCTCCAAACGTAGCCTTGTGAGACAAGGCATTGCTGAAACATGCATTAGCAATCTTCACATCATATTATACTGATGTTTCGATCACGAACTTTGAAATCTCTTTATCGTTTGACTTGACGACGCTTGGATGGTCTCTGTTGGCGGGATCGATAACCGCTGAATAACTCTCCCTCCCAGACACCTGGCGAACGCTCTCGTCCCCAAGGCACAACAAGATGGCGGCTATCAGTCCCCCTAGGATGGGCGCGCATCCGGCCACGATGAACGACATGTTGTAGTTTTCAGTGGCGTCGTAAAGTTTCCCTGAAATACAAAACAATTTGCACATATCGTTGACAATCTCTACAAGGAGCAGCCACTTGCCAACTACTGACACGTGTATTACTATTACCATGAAATGGGATAAATTAAACCTAAAAACCTACAAAACGGTTGACATTGCCTTTTTGGACACATCTACATCGGTGAAACCAAGATATTCCATTGGGAAACGTGTATCACTTTGTCACATTTAATCAGAAGTTACATACAAAGTGTTAATAAGTAGATGAGTCTTATGGTAATAAATTTGATTTTACCTGCAACTGGAGGTGCAGCAAGAATTGAGACGCTCATCAGCAATGTCACCAGTCCCACTGCTTCAGAGAGTCTTGTAATACCGACTAGATCCGCCAGGATGGTAAGTGCCATTGTCAAACTAGCCCCTACTAGAATCCCTAGCACCATGCAATAGATAGCCAGCGCTGGGTAAGTCTTTGCAAGGAGTGACAGTAGAGAAGAGATGCCAGCCATTGATAGAAAAAGGATGTACCAATGCAGATGTAGAAATTTCCGACATGTGGGAAGAAATCCTGACAGAAACCGACCAATCAGGTCGCCTACAGAGATCAGGGAAACCAGGAACGCAGATTGGTACTGTTCTATCCCGAGATGCCTTGCGCGCTGTGCGATATGCACGACGGGAATGAAGAAGCCGAACCCTAACAAGCAGGTGTGTGCAGTTATGAAACAAGCTAGCCGACGATTGGTCAACAGAGTCTTGAGTTCAGACAGCATTGTCCGGCAATGACAACAGGAGCGGCCTGCTTTAGAAGTGTCAATCGACTGATCTTGATGGGGCTCTGAGAATGACATTGTATTGGTGTACGTTTGCGTTTCCACGAGCTTAGCTGCTTGGTCGATGAAACCTCCTTGATCTAATGACAACGATTCCTGTCCTTCATACAGATGGATCGGTCTCAAGAAAGCCGCGAAAGCTGTGATGTTGAGCATGACTCCGGCAGCGATCAGGAACGACCCTCTCCACCCGTACTCCTCTATCAGGTACGTGAAGACGGGAGGGAACACCATATTACCTACACTAGCGCCAGACACGGCGATACCGTTAGCGATGGCCCGCCTCTTGTTGAAGTACTTCCCCACCAGACTTAGGCTCGTAAATGTAGCAAGGGACGAACCTAAACCTGAAGAAAAATAACGATATATCATTTACAACACCGAAAGAAAGAATTTCTGCGTGAGTTTTCGTCAACAAGACAATAACACGCACATATACAGAACATAGTCAAGATGTTCACGCACCAACCAACACGCCTACAGTGATGTACAGATGGACTATGCCGGTTGAGAATGACGTCATAATGCAGCCAGTCGCCGCCAGGACTCCGCCCACCATCGCCACCGGTCTGAAGCCGAACTTCGCGCTTAACATGACGCCAAGCAGAGCTAAAAAATAGGCAAAAAGCAATTTGATACATTTGAATCCAAAGAGTTCTTGTTCAAGGTCTAAACTGTACCCCGTGCCAACAAAGTATTTAACGAATTTGACCTTTCTCATGTTTACTGACCCGGTGATGAATATATCAGTTCTTCTGAAGAGGGAACTGGTTAAAATCTGCATGTGTTACATCTTGATATATGGACTGCACATGTGTACATTTTGGTGAGACGTTAAGTGAGTACAGAAAAGATCATGAAAAGAATATGATTCTTTGTCCTCATGAAAATTTCTCTTACTTCCTCCAAAAGTGAGTCCCAGACAAACGGAAATGATCCATGACGTGGCTGCAGCTGATTGGTCAAACTGCGTGGTGAACTCCTCGAAAAACACGCCGAATGATCGAATGACTCCCAAGCTGCAGGCTCCGATCATGAAGACGGCTCCAACCACAACCCAACCCCAGCCTCCGTCTAAGGGCCTGGTGTAACGTACCGGCATCTGTAATCAAGTGTTAGACCATATTAACCACAGCCCATCCCCACCCTCCGTCTAAGGGCCTGGTGTAACGTACCGGCATCTGTAATCAAGTGTTAGACCATATTAACCACAGCCCATCCCCACCCTCCATCTAAGGGTGTGGTGTAACGTACCGACATCTGTAATCAAGTGTTAGACCACATTAACCACAGCCCATCCCCACCCTCCATCTAAGGGCCTGGTGTAACGTACCGACATCTGTAATCAAGTGTTAGACCATATTAACCACAGCCCATCCCCACCCTCCATCTAAGGGCCTGGTGTAACGTACCGACATCTGTAATCAAGTGTTAGACCATATTAACCACAGCCCATCCCCACCCTCCATCTAAGGGCCTGGTGTAACGTACCGACATCTGTAATCAAGTGTTAGACCACATTAACCACAGCCCATCCCAACCATCCATCTAAGCCTAAGGTTCTAGTATAGCAAATGAATCATATTGAATGCCGTCTTTCAATCACGACTACATCTGCACACCCATTTTTTTCAAAACTGGTTTCGTAGAGGGAGGGGGGGGGGCGAGGTCAAAACAGCTCGTAGTAGGAACATACGAGTGAATTATAATATGAGACTAACTTCGGTCTACTGTCTGATTTGCTGTTTGGGAGACAATATAAGCATACACAGTGTATTTGAAGAAGTACATACTCGTAGAGATTATGACGTAATACAAGCGTAAGAAATGTCCAACAAAACAAAAATCATGTCTTAAACGTGGGTTTTACTTGCCATTTGGGGTTTACTTGCCATTTGATTGTCTTACATGTATGTCAGACTGAACTAAAATCGACTTACTCCTTATACGCGTTCTTAGCACGTTTTAAAATCTGTACATTTTGGACGGTAGCTGTAGCATTAATCTGATGATGATGCATGATTTTATCTTTGTATATATCCCACAAAAACGTTGCCGGTTCTTAATCTTACCTTTTGTTGATGACAACCCAAACGAACCAGTGCATTGCCCGGGGCGATGTGTGTACTCCGCGCAGGTCAACCAGTTTGAAATAGGCCAAAGGTTACCACACGGTGGAGCGCTTTGATTTCTTAAGAAGGAGCTGATAAATGTTGAGCTTAAAATGCATTCAGGAAATTTACGTTTAGAAGGCAAGCTTGTACATTGTATCAACCATTTTGTACAGTATGAAGATGTGTTTGGAAGGCATCTTGTTCCATATCTTACCCACAATGACTGAATCGACTCGTCCATTCCTTGACGTCATGACCTTGGTCACCGTTGCAGTAATAATGTTGGGGTCTCAAACCAACGTTCCGGTTGACACTCTGGCGTTATCTTATCCAATATCCACTTCTCATATCTAATGCAAATGCTTACGGTGAAACGCCGGATGTAGATCTTTTATTGGGCGGAGAAGTATACTGTTAATGTCTTTCGACCACTCGTCTCAAAATCAACCTATGGGGAAAGACGCATACTAATTCTTAGTAACCAGTGCTCTCCATTTACACTCACCTACTTTCGTCTTCACCATACCATTGTCTTCAGTTTAGAATTGTAGTACTGTCAAAAGGAATGTGCTACTGATGCTGTCACTGGACTGCCGGTGCTAACGACCACTTTCGTTCCAGTGCTGGGAAAGGAACCCGCTACTTTTGTATATTTGCTACTGTCATACTTTTTAGCACTAGATAGCTCTTGGGGTAGAGAGTAAGAGGTATGGAATATGTGGGGAGGGGGGCCCCGGGGTTGGAATCTGTCAGAAGTGAGCCCTTGAGCAAGAGGTGCTTGGTATCATCACTTCTGTAGTTTTCTGTTTGTTTGCACTGCAAAATCATCGTCATCAATACAGCTTGAAAATACCAATTACTAATGTAAATGTTATAGCCATTTGAAATATGTATATGAGACATTACAAATCATCACATAATCGTTTAGGCACAGGCTTTTCCGGATAGGACTTTATCGTAGTTGTACTTTTAACAGCACACTTTAAACAACCATCCAATAGACAATATGTAGCTGGCCTGTAAGTCTAACAATAACGAATTGAACAAATAGTTTGTGTAGATATTCACAAGATATAATCTGAAACCATTTTGCAACAGCATACATGTTTGTGATAACCTCAAGACACAACATGTGCATGTTAAAGTAGAAATAGCTGTAGCCAAAGCATATCTATTAGAAAATGTTATCAAATACGTACGAGTACACGTAAACTATTGCTTTTATACGATATTGTGATATTTAAGTGATATACTTTCACCTGGATAAGTACGCAACAAAGACAATGTAAACAGTATATTGCAGTTGGTGTGCTCTGGGGGCACGGTTTGCACATGCATACAAGGATTGCTCCTTTTGTTACGACAGTTACCATCAAAGTACATAGTACATACTTTTAATTTTTACAGATACATCATTTGTCTTGAGTAGAAAATCAAGTGACAGGGGGAGGGGCATCAGCGCTATGGAACTTGTGTTGACTGAGATATATAATCTTTCTTTTAAGCTTTGCAAAAATGTTGTTTTCTTGGCCCCAAAATGTTAATGAAAAGGTCTATGGCATCTCATGACATGGAAAACCTTTCATGCCCCCCCCCCCCTTTCAGGAAAATGCATGACGCAATCATCAACGGTCCTAAAGCCAATACTATCACAGTATCTGATGCGTACCAATGAAACAAACGTCAGCTGTTGCCTTGTCAGACAAGGCTTTGTTGAAAACATTGGGAGCAAGATTTACAAAAACATGTTACACTGATGTTTCGATCACAAACGGCTTCAAAATTTCCTTGTCGTTTGACTTGACGACGCTTGGATGGTCTCCGTTGGAGGGATCGGTAACCGCCGAATAACTCTCCCTCCCAGACACCCGGCGAACGTTCTCGTCCCCAAGGCACATCAAGATGGCGGCTATCAGTCCCCCTAGGACGGGCGCGCATCCGGCCACGATGAACGACATGTTGTATGATTTAGTAGCGTCGTACAGCGCTCCTGTTGGAGAAAGAAGTATACAGGTTTGATCATTGTCGCGCAGTTCAATATCATCATCATCATCTGGGCGTGCTGATGCTCTCGAGTTATATTAAAATTAACGTTGTGTAATTGACTTGTCTTCAGTGAATTTATTTGCGTTAATATTCGTTGATTCTTGTTATATTACCATTTATTCTATTTGATGTCATTATCGATTGCTGTTATGTTGCATGTATGTGAGGGGTGTTCCCCAGGTATCTTTGAAAATCGCCAGCCAGGCGACGTGTACCCCTGGATGAATAAAGATAAACAAGCAAACAAACAATATGGTAATGGTGTGCATACCAGCGACAGGTGGTCCACCCAGGATTGCCACGCTCATCAGCAGTGTCATCAGGCCCATGGCGTTGGAAAGCCTTGCAGGACCAACCAACTCCGCCAGGACTGTGAGTGATATGGACATGCTTGCTCCTCCCAGGATTCCATAGAAGATGCTGTAAGTGGCTAACGTTGCGTACGTGTTTGCCAGCGGTGACAATAGCGATGTAGTGCCCATGCCCAACATGGACAAGATGTACCAATGGAGAAGACGGAGTCTACGAGATGTCGGAAGAAACCCCGACGCTATCCGGCCAACAACGTCTCCTATGGAGATCATCGAGATCAAGAACGCCGCCTGGTACTGCTCGATCCCGAGATACCTTGCGCGCGGGGCCATGTGCACGATGGGAATGAAGAACCCGAAGCCGAGAAGGAATACGGAGATTGTCAGACACACGAATGGGATGTAGGCCAAGAGTGACTTCCACTGAGCCAGAATCATCTTCCCAGGACTTCTAGGAGTTGGCGTTGCTGACTTCCCGTTTGATACGATTGCAACTTTCATGTCGTCGGTAGGACCAGCCCCCGCTGGTGACCCCATTTCAGAATCGTCCCGGGGCAAGCCTCTTTGCTCTGCGCCTGAGGACCCGTTGCGAAGCGTTGGCGGGGCGTTTGCTGGTGCTTGTGCGTCAGTCCCTAGTGACGGGACAGCCAACTGGATCGGTCTCAACAAGGCCGCGAAAGCTGTGATGTTGAGCATGACTCCGGCAGCGATCAGGAACGACCCTCTCCACCCGTACTCCTCTATCAGGTACGTGAAGATGAGAGGGAACACGATGTTGCCCACACTGACACCCGAGAAGGCGATGCCGTTAGCGATGGCCCGCTTCTTGTCGAAGTACTTCCCCACCATGCTCATGCTTGGGATGAACGCCAGGGATGAACCGAAACCTGGAGAGGACACAGTTTTATTAGTTTTTATCAACACTACAAGTATCATCTTTGATAAATGGATGTACACGAATGGACTAGTGGTCATACCAGATGCTGATTCCTTTGTAGTTATTTCTGAGACACTATAACACCATCCACCCCCAACCCGCACTAAAAATGTCTTTCCCCTCCTCAATCTCAGCTGAAAAGCAAAGTAGACCTAAATATATAAGGTCTCCTCTATGATCAGAGCATATAGAAACGATGTAAGAAAAACGCTAGACTTAGGCCTATAACTCACCTGTGAGAACCCCCGTGGTGAGGTACAGGTGAACTATGCTGCCCGCGAATGACGTCAGAATACACCCGGTCGCCGCCAGGACTCCGCCCACCATCGCCACCGGTCTGAAGCCGAACATTGTGCCGAACATCCCGCCGAAAAACGCTGAAAGGAGGTATTGTTTTAACAGTCATAAACAGCAGATTCAGTTTTTTATATAAAAAAATTATGTACTCTGATAGTATTACACTCTTACTCTTAGAATGCCCAGTTGCTGAAAGAGATTGATAAATTGCTTTTCTTTTTACGGCAAAATCCTTTTCCTCCCGAATTATTGATCTGATTTGACAATCCCTAAGTATCAAAGAAACCGAATCTACAAAGTGAATCACAATCAATCTTATTTACGTACGACGTTCACCATAGTACCATGAAATCAAAGACTTGGACCATCAAATGAGATCCCATTTTCAATATTTGTTCTGCTAATGTATCTCAAAATCTATTACCCTTTCTGAAACAAAATAATCAAGTTACCATCAATGAAATGGGGGGATAGATAGACCTATAAATTCTCCATACCTCCTCCAAATGTTATTGCCATAGCGACGGAGATGACCCATGACGTGGCAGTTGCCGGTTGGTCGAACTGCGAGGCGAACTCGATGAAGAACACGCCGAAGGACCGGGTGACTCCCATGGTGCATGCGCAGATGACGAACACCGCCAGCACCACGGCCCAGCCCCATCCTCCATCCAGGGGCTTGGTGTAGCGCACCGTCATGATCTGTAAAATATGGGAACGGTGAATATTAATATTTTGCCAACTCACTTTTCTCCTGGCTGTCAGGTTTAACCTGGTTACGATTGACCAAGTCTGTTCTAGTTTAATTGCCTTACAAGGAGGATCACGACTTGTACGCATGCGCAGCGAAATGCACTGTAGGTATGTAAAAGTCGTGAACTCCTAAAGTGTAAACAGTTCTTATGCCTTCTGTTTGCTCATATGTATTATGAAAATTAAATACCAAATGATCAAATAGATAGATTCTTTCATAAGGGAAGAGAGGATAATGGAGAATTGTAGCTGAGTAAAAAAGCACGACAACATCGCGCTTTCTCGTTTGGTACTGGCTTGAAACATTTTGGGCACCGCTCTGCTGTTTTGTCGTTCTGGGCCTTCGTCCTGTGCGCCGTTCGTTGGCTGCGATTCAAACTATCAATGCACCTGCATGCACATAATATACACTAGGTTTATGCTGACTGTTTGCCAAAAATTGCCTCCCCACTGAAATGTATTTTACGGTTTGTCCCTACGTGACCGCGTAGCGTCATGACTTTTCCTGGAAAGTAGGGGGCGTTTCCTGGAACTTCGGTACCGATAGAGAGATAGCTACAGGAGCAGCGTCATAACGGCTAAGGTGGGGGCTGGATCGAGTATTATATAAAGTGGATAGGTGACAGGGGATCCACAAATACGTCATGTGAAATAACGTCATGCCAATTTCGCGGTAAGGATGTGGCATTTCCTAGAATCTATGTAGCTATTGCGCAGCGGTATATTTGATTAATAACTTGGGGGATTCTTTAATACATACAATAAGAGACAGAAGCCTAAATCTAAATCCACACGGTTTTATCAAATCATTCAAAAGATAAAAGACTAGATCCAATGATGATGATCTGTTTCGTATGCATGTACAATCTGAACCGATTTAACTGGCGAGGAAGGCGAGATTTGATCGGTGAAAAAATAATGAAAATACTGAAAATTTCTCGAAAAGCCAAACAAGAAGCAAGCAGATGAGCTAAGTATTACATTTGATGAAAACTGGACTCTAAAAACGCACAGAAAATACTTTTCAAACTCACTTTTCCCCTGGCCGCCAGGTTAACCCGGATACCGGGAGCTCAGACGATCGATTCTGTCTGTTCTAGTTTGCCTTATAAGGATAATCACGATTTGTACGCATGCGCAGCGAAATGCACTATGGGTACAGTAGAAGCCGCTTAATTGCACGACCTATTTGCCAGTGAATTTCGTGCAATTATCCGACTCGTGCAATAATGCGAAGTTATCTAGCTGGACCGCTCTGTTTTTGGATTTGGGGATTCCGTGCAGTTAACAGAAGTGTGCAATTAACTGGCTTCTACTGTATTTAAAAGTCGTGGACCCCTAACTAAAGTTCTTTTGTCTCGACCATTGTCTCGAGTTGCAAAACAATGTCCAGACGTGGTTTGTTTATGTCTCAGGGGCCTTCACCTTGACATGTTACCGACAATGCATTTTGCTGCACATGCGTCAGAAGACGCACCCGATACCATAACTTTCTTGGTGAAGGTTTTCTTACCTAAAAGAAGGTGCCCGGGGCTGCCTTTGCACGAAAATAATGATAAAAATTCGACCCCTCCCTAGTGTTAAATGGAACAACCCCAAGGGTATTGAGAACTGGTACATGTGGCACGTTCCACTGCCGGTACGTAAACTAGGATTAGGGGTGACGATGTCAAGGTCCATAAGGTCACCGGCAAGCCGTGAAACACTTTGAACATAACGGGTTTTGAGAGAAGTAAAACACAGCGTAGATACGTACGAAAGAACACATAAAGAACGCCAATTTGCTAACGGCACTGCTTCTAAGTATAATGAAAACATTTACCATCAAGTAATATCAAACTACATGTATATTGGTTGACATGAGGGCTAGAATTGGCTGGATGTACATCAGTTTAAGCAGCGACATGAAAAAATTGATAAAAGTTATTAAAACCACAATGACAGACTTTGGCATACAGGTGCCATGTATAATAGCGTTCCTGACAGCATATAGACTGGGGTCATTATGACTAAGCACATCTCACTAGCGGCTGTTAAGACCTGTCATAGAGCCATATGCTTTATATTCGAATACAGACCCTTGTAGTACCTAGCCTTCTCCCAGAAGAACCATTAACACACAATCAATTGGTTCTTTGTCGGAGAATTGGATTTGAGGTAATTCTATAGCCAGACTCGGTCTAACGCGTATGTTGCGTGCACGCGTATGTTAAACGTGCTTCTGCCATCACGGTTTGTATAGAAGACTCGGCTGCCTGCTCCAGTAACGTGCCAGACAACCTGTTCTGTCCTACATCCAACAGCCTTGAACTAAATCTCAAACCATGTCGACAGACAGCCGGGGATACTCACTAAAACAACGAAAAACACAGCGTTTTTTCTAACCATATAGGAATGCGTAGAAGTATTGCAACAAACACTATGTATAATTTCAGGATGCTGGTTCAAAGTCCAACGTAAAATTTAACGATCCCGCCACGTAGGAAACGGTTGACTGCTTCGGGCAAGATTTCTTAGGGCCGGGGCCAAGGCCATGCGTGTCCCCTCTTATAGAGCGACTATAAATTAGTACACGTTCTATCCCAATCTTATCGTTCTTTCCGATACACAGGTATCATTACTATAGAAGGAAAAGAACCACCAGATATGCAAACAAACATACGTCCACTTCTGACACAATCGAGAAACCTTGGCCTACTTTGAACTCCGTATCTTCCTCGTAAATTTGTGATTACAACCAGGCTCTTAGACAGACAATCACTAAGCTGAGTCGATCACAATTAGGAAGCTTCACACTTATTTAACCTTGTCTCATGTCTAGTAGTAGTCACGTACACGTATTGTCCTAAACACACAGAACAAAAAGCCGAGGGCTACAGCCAAACGCTTTCGTGAACTGTTGAACACAAACCTGCCACAGGCTAGAAGATAAGGAGACTTACCAAGACAGTTGCCTCGTGGAATCAAAACAGTGTGGTGGTGACAGTTGAGCCTGAGCCCGCCAACTACGCAGCTTTGCCTCACGAACTCAGCTAATTTTATCCCGTACCCTTGGAGCGCCCAGGTGTCATCTGAGGCATGCCTGCCCGGGCCCAACCAGCCAGGTATAACCACGCCCCCGTGTGACCTTGGTTACACAAGTTGAAGTCCTGCCATCTGTGTGATATCAGTAAATAAACCCTCTCCCCTAGGTGTTATACATTAACCAGCATATAGCCTTGGAAGTGATCAGTACTATAAACAGAATTTTATCAAGTGTTTATCTCTGAAATAAGCCACGCCCCCTGTGACCTTGGTTATTGCCATCTGTGTGATATCAACGCCCCCCTTCCCGATTTTGCAACAAGTGGCCTTGGAAGTGACAATTATAAAGAAACTACTGTATCAAGCGAGCCTTGGAATTAACAAGTGCTTCTGAATTTCACGAGAAAACAAAAACGACTCCCAGTCAGTTGACCCAGATATAATGTCGCACAATACAGGAGCAAGGACAGAGACAGAGTTGACCGAGCGGGCGTTGATCTGTGGCAACTGTCCTAATACTAGTATCTCTGCGAAGTAGGTTACGTTTTGATTTTTAAATGACCGTGAATGAAATGTTCGTTTTATTGAACTGGGAAGCTTTGTCCTAATGCTAGGGTCAGATTTCCCACCCAGGGCCCGGCCGGACTGTTTGTGGAAACGAAGAATTGAAGATTTTATCAAGAAATACAACTTATGCTCTTTTCGTTCCCCCAAACTACGGACAGGGCTAAGGATAGCATTAAACGTGACCTTAGCATCGCAATGTAGAAGCACCCTTATCATGGCAACAAAGCCAGGTGTCTTTCTTGTGGAAAAGGCTTCCATGCTGGAAGACAAAAAGGAAACAGCACAAAATAGAAAGCCCGATGAAAACGCATAAAAACAGTCAGAACCAAACCTTTGCTTGGAGAGTAAGAGTCAGCTAGTTCCCGCAGTTTTATACCAAGTAAACATTCGCAAGTTGAAGACAAAATGCAGACGGCCTGTGTATCTAGACTGTATCTACTTCCCTTTTGACTTACAAATTACACTCGTCTTTTTGCTAGCCCATTTCTGTTTAGCTCGAGCACCCCTCCCCACCTTGCCTCTCCAAGCATTGGTAGTGCTTGGTCACGCATGCTGGTAAACACACAGCTAAGTACACCCGTACAACTGTTGCTTCACATTTCAACATCACCTTTTGTACTCTGGCATGAGCGTAACGCTATATTGATTATGACTTGCGTTTTGGATTGTCCACTGACGCATCGATGTGAACTCAGTGTCAAGTCATGTCTGGAACGTACGTGGTCACACGTCCGTGTAATGTAACGATTCTGTACGCCATCAACGAACTGAAACATCGTTCAGACTGAAGTGGATAGGATGTAGTGGGTGGAAGACAAGTCCTCAAGTTAGTACAACAAGTGCGCTCTTGTATACAAAGTGGGTTTTGTGGCTAAGTTGTATTTCTTACTAAGAAAAACAAACGCTCCTTGACTACGTTAAGTGGATTTTACGTACGCTCTGCGTGGACTAGTTGTCGTTAGCACATGTTACGTGAAGAAGGTTATATATTGATTCTGCCTTACGGAATCAAAACAACTTACTGGACGTCATACCACGTTTTGTCTGGATCGATAGCGCGATGTTGAGCCAGTGATAAAGAAATAAATAAAGAAGAGAGCAGTCCTTGTAAATAATTAATGAGCGAGTAATGCCTCATGTCTTCAATAAAAAAACATTCATCGCAAAATAGCAATTTTAGAGTGTAATGCCCAGTATGCAAATAATCGGGCTTTAATCTGGAATGTAGATGTTTACCATTTTATTTCTGTCAACTTATAGATATTGCCATTCTGCGTGCATTAAATTAGTACTGTTGGCAATGTCACATACAAAATAATGGTAACTATAGCTAACATATATTCTACGTTGATGATCAAGAAATCAAATACATAATTTCTTGTTTATGGTTTCGCCGTTATGATTTTGAAATTCTAGCAAACCAGGTGAACAATTTCAGAATATTAGAACTAAAACACACCTTACCCTATCTGAGACACAGACCAATATCTTCCATATACTGCTAACATGTCCTACTCCAATATCCGCATACGTAGGTATTTGTACATTATTCCAAATGTGAAACCTGATCACCCACACATAACTGTGCTGTAATCCTTATAATGTTATTGATGAAATTTTGTTGTACATATCTGTATGTAGTATAGTGGCCATTGCCATACCAGGGCTCGAAATACTGGGTGCATGTGCACCCGGGTGCACCCAAAATTGGAGCTGTGCACCCAATTATTTTTTGTGGGTGCACAGGGTGCACCTAAATATTTTCTTAGGTTTATGTATGTAACGTTAAAGATATTTAAGTATACTAGTATACATCATATTCTTGACATCTAAGTGTTAGAAAGATATAAAAACGTCTGTCATGGTACTTGTTTAAGAATTTGATAGCTTGTTACTAAGTCTTATTATTGATTATTACTTAAATTTAAGTGGTGCACCCAAAAATGTTTCGGTGCACCCAATTTTTTAAGCTGGGTGCACCAGTGCACCTTATCCCAAAAATGAATTTCGAGCAATAAAGTTCATTCATTTCATGTTCAAGCTACATGGTAATATTAATATTCAACACGGAAGCTACGCAGACTGCTTGCCAATACGTACACGCGCGCTCTACTCAATACGTTCACACGGATGTTAACGTAACGTTACCTGCAGGACGTTAACCTTTAATAGCGGCGTAGGTGTCTAGGCGCGTGCATTTGGCAGGCGGGACGGATCGCATGATGTTTCAGGGGAGGCGCTGAAACTCGTTGTTTACTGCGTAGAATATATTCTTCGTGCCTTTGACATAAAATGGAGGTATACAATTGTCATCTCCCTTTCTGATTGGCGACAACAAGACATTTCAATTGAAGACATCATCATCAATTGAAGACCAGTGGTCGAAATACTTTTTTTTCGGTGTTCTGCAATATTGCTTCTGCAATTTGGAAATATCTTCTGCAAACACACAGTCAATCCTCTACACAATCCTTCTCAACCTAATAATGCCTTGCATTTAAATCATATCTAGTTTTGCAATGCGTAGCATTACTGTGGTTTTTATTCTCTCACTCTATTTTTGATTTCAGTTAGACAAATTAAAGCAATGTTGATACTTTTTGTGTATTTGACATAACATGGAGCTATCCAATTGTCATTATCTTTCTAACCATAAGTTATTTCAATAAAATTTCAATTGAAGACAAATTAAGGCAATGTCGAGACAAGGTAATAGTAGGCGAATGAGCCTCCTGTTATTTTTCAGCCGATGAATGCTGTCTGTCTGCTGGCCGTCTACAAAATCCACCCAGTCGCTTGCGTAGATTCTATATTATGTATCCCTGGGTAGCTTGACCATTTCGGACGCAAATCCTCCTTTTTATACGTGCATCACATAGCTGTCGCCATGGGGTCACTTTAGGTCAATGCCCGGTCACAACTGTCATGCCTTAACCAACTGTTCAACGACCGATGAAAACAAGAAGACATCCAAAAAAGCTAAAACATAGATACGACTATTCTCTCCCGTTAAGGCTTAGGTCACATTTCCAAACCCGACGGGGCAGCTTTCGGAAGCGAAAAGAATGATATAAAATACGTAAAAATACACAAAATGTGAAAATAAAATTCATGCGCATAATATATGTGCATATTTCAAAGTATACATGTTAATATTTCGTTTCTTTAAACATCCCGGCCAGGCCCCGGTTTGGAAATGTGACCTAAGCCTAAACAGTGCATTATCCAACAGTACCCTATCCCCATGATGTTGTGAAGAATATGATGACGGTGTACATTTAACCATGATGAACTACAGAGAAACTGATATAGACAGCTAACATTTTCCCTAACATATCCCTTCATAAATAATTACACGTACCTCACTTGTACCTTGCCCTTCTCTTTTTCAAAACATCGCGTGTAGCGACTGCGAATGCAGCAAAAACAATGCCCTAGTCTGCGCAGCAGGCAATATATACCGCGGGCGGTGGTAGTGTTTCACCGTCTCATGGAAAATCTTTCCTGACCCGAGGCTTTGCAAAATATGCAGGCAAACACAACAAAACATGCTCTACTTAGGTAGACTCAGTGGATAGGGCTCAACCGGAATTATATATCTGTATACACGCGATCACACTCTTCGTTCTAGACGTCGCGTGTTCACGTTTGCGACCCCGAAAAAAGGACGACCCCAGCATACACCTTCTCGGTTGGTTCACAAGAACTTGATAGACTCCATTTTGGCAGTTGTTCCTCCGCCATTCGAAGTTTCAGATTTATGAGTTCAAGAGTGGTAGTTGAAAATATTACAGGGGAAGAAACAAACTTCATATCATACCTTGGGCGATACTGGGGTCCGCGAAGATCAGAGAAGCCCCATGTTGTAATGACGAGTTAAGTGCGTCTTGCTGGCGGTGGAATCGGTCTTCCAATCGGTTGAGCTGAACTTGTTTTGTAACGTCGGATCCATGCACCTTCTGTCAAGTCTGTGAAATGAGAGGGCGGGTCCATTTAGAAAATCAAGGGGTGCGAGCCGCCTATGTTTTATACTCAAATGAAGGAACAAATATGCATATTGATGGTGTGAATCAGCCTAAGTTTTAGTAAGCCATTGGTAAACCTGAAAACTATGTTTACGAACGAGATGAACATGAATCAAATGGATCAAAACGTGTGCAATGGAATCGAAGAGGTTCTATACATTCGTATGATAGATATTGGGTAAAATGTATCTATGAAAACTTCTTTGTTTGTCCTCCCTCTTTGAGTGAAATAGAATAGCCCAAAGCGCCCGCTGTAACCAATCAGGGCCCATGGGGAATGTGGGACGTGAGGTTAACTGAGGACACGTCCTCTATCGACACCTCGGCCGTACAGCACGTACGAACCGGTGGATGGGACGCCTCCTGCATACCAAATGTCGTGATAAAACATTCCGTGGAAAATGTCATCTCATGCCTCGCTTTTCTAAAGCTCCAGGGGCATCAATCATACTGTTCAATCCGACTGAAGTGGCACAATAAAAACTTAAGTTATACTTTCACCTAGTAGACTCAGTAATTACAACAATAAATCAACAACTGGCAATTTTCTGTTTAAAACTGTAACAAACGATGTAGAACCAAGGGACCATCTAACAATAAAAGAGACAAGGCTCAATAAAAATCTTCCAACTTTTATTGGCCATAAATCTAGACGTTCTATTGGCTCATAAAACGTGGGAGGTAGAGAAACATGCTTAACGTTATTAGCGAGAGTTTGCGAGTTATATGAGTATCTTTTTGCGAGGGTGTAACGTCATGTGAGTGCTTGATTGTCTATTAGAAAAAAAGGAGAACAAAATAAACTCTTTCACTTGTCCGCTAAATAAAACAGCCGTTTGACATGTTTGGCACCATTCCCACTGTATTTAAGGCTTAAGTTCATTGGGTCTATATCAAGCGCATCTGCGTTACAGTCTGTACATTAGGCCAATCAATTGGAAGTTCACATGCCAGGATCTTCATATTTCAGTACCGTTTATATAGGACATAGTATTTGTATGTGGGCACACGCTGAATGTGACTGTTGCCTTTCCGAGCCAGACAGTCTTTAAATATCTATGCATGATAACAAGTCTCTTCACTCTAGCATAGTGCTAATGTATATTTGGTGAACTTGAGAAGTGACATTGAATCTCTGTCGAAGCGTATGATCTGATCATCTATAGCAGAATTTCGTTGCAGCACGCAGAATTGCATTACGACAACGCGATGCGTGGTTACAGTCATGCCACGGGACATGATGCGGTCTTGGTGATGGATCAGTAACACCGCCCCCCCCCTCCTTATTTCTAGGAAAAATCGATAACGATTGCCGGCGGTAACAAACCGTCAATAGACCGTCATCTCCCCGCTACTCCTCCGCAACATCACGTGATGATTCCCCGTCAGGTCATGTGAGGACATCGCCCGGTGACCGCGCGGGCGTTGAACTGGGAGGGTTTGAACATGTTATGGCTTTGGCATATGTCGGGGGTACTGATATAGCTTTTGAGTCTAAATTTGTGAGAAGTTTATTTGGATGTGCTGTACACGTGGCACTGATACTGCAAATTTGCGGATGCTTCATTTCACTACATTGCAGCAATGAAACTACAACATTTTGCCAGAATGCACGCTGCATGGTTGCAACTAAAGTACTTTGGGACTTCTTTTCACTTCCAGGGTTGGACAAGTTTTCTAAAATTGACTTGTCCTATCGGGCAAGTACTTAAAAAATTTACTTGCCCGAACCAACTTTTCACTTGCCCGAAATCTAAATGACATTTTCTATGTATATTCATGGCCTTCTGTGTTAATCAATGCTTGATGTCATGACTTTGAAAAGTAGTAAAATCTCACTCAATGGAGAAAAGCTAACTTGTCCGATCGGGCAAGTGGGGAAGGACATGCACTTGCCCGGGTGGCATTTTCACTTGCCCGGGACTATAGGGCTAGTGGACTTGTTTATCCCTGACTTCGCTGAACAACATGAAGTAAAAACTATGCTTATTTTCATTTATTTATCAATCGTTCAGGGTAGTCCCTACAGTTTTGATAAAACTGATTTCCAAGGGAGCCCAAGAGTAAAGAGATTTGTTAAATAATTAATGAGAATATTCCGTCATAGCAGTTTTTTTTGCAATGTATCTCTTGTCCCGGGCATTTTTGTAAACACATTCCAAAGAGAAGAACTGAAGAAAGGAACGACGTGTTTTAGGCATGCAGGTAGCTCAGATAAAGACCTACATACAATTTCAAATATATGCATATTAGAGTCCATTCCAAGACACCATGCGGATGTTTGTTGCCATTGTTTAGAATTGATTTTAAAGTTTTGTAATTATATGTCTAGGACATTTGATACTTCAGAAATATTTTTAACACTGTTTCAACTTTATAAATATTTCCCTGGTCCTGTAAAACTTTGGAAATATTCATGGTGTGGAATTGGATACTTCTAATGGTTTCTATATAATGATAACAGCATTCTACCATTATTTGCCATTTTCTACCATTTTTTGTAAATGGTTCGGTGGGCTGGGAAGATAGCAATTCACACATCCTTGCAAAGTATGGTTGGGTGCCATGCAACAATGGCCCACCACAAAGGATCCACCAGTGCCCAGCAGTGAAATCTAATAATATACAGATGCAACAATAGGGCTCACTTTTATGGGGGCAATAAACTAATTTTACCATTTGGCCAGGTTTACCATTTTTTGTAAATATTTCTAAATGTGAAATAATCACAGAGAGGTTTCACAATTATTCTAAATAAAGATATTTTTGTACAGTTACTTTCAAAATGTTTCTAAAATATTCAAAGAAATTCAAATAAATGAGTATTTTCTTAGTCAATTTTTTGAAAATGATTGAATTATTGTGGCTCAGATATTCTTTTATTCAAAATAATTCAGACTAATTATAAATATCGCCTAAAAACCCTCATGGTGTCTTGGAATGGACTCTATGCACATGAGGAATAATTTACAAAATTGATGAGAAGATTGTAAGATTATACTGTTTTCCATAACTGGACTTCGATAAACGAAACAGATATAATTCATGACAAGTGGAACATAAACAGACACCAAACATGCAAATGAATGATTGCATAATTAATACAAAAATGGCAAAACCACTGGTAAATGATGGGAACTTTATACTTGTGGCAAGTGCTAGGTAGTTAAAGGTAGACATGACCATGCATAAATTATGCAACTGTATAAGTCATTCTTGCAATAGTTGAACTGTAACCAACACAGAGAAACTTTCACGTTAACTGTAACTATATAAGTCATTTGCTTAAAATCTTTTTTCACGGAGGTTTGACGTCGCCGAACTCTCGTTTTATAATGTTGACATTTCTATGCAGTGGTGATAACCTTTAATACACAATCCTACTAAACCCTCGTAGGTAGAATAGTATTCCTAATGGCTTTATTACGTGCCGGAGTAACGATATATAGACTCTTGACTACCGCGCAGAGGTTAAGCCGGAGTATCTGCTTGCAGCACGTAGCGGGCTCATGCCTAGGGAATTTGCATTCAGCCTTCTGCCTATTTAAGTAAAAACACTGCTTGTCCAATCTAATGTAGGCTAAATATATCCATTATGCACATTGAAAGACAAATGCCCTCGTGCATTTCAGTTTACTTTGCTTAACTGTATTGTAACAAGTCTCACTAGAGTTTTGACTAGCCTAAAAAATTACAAGAAAAAAATATAATCCCTACCTACCTACTTACTACTACTACTAGTACCGACCCTATTTTGTTCATGATTGAAACAGAAAACACAACATTTTTTCCAAGGCCTCAGGTCTGCTACCATCTGATGGGGATGCTCAGCTTTGAGGTCGTTGACCGGCCTTGAACCGCAGAGCTTTAGCCGCGAGGAGCGATGGGAAGTTAACCCACGTGAGTTTTGAGTACGTGATCTATTGATTGGCAGTGCGCAGGGCCCTAGAGTCAGGCGATGTCATGTATCGAAAACAACTGTCTAATATATATAACACTGTGCCCCCCCCCCACCCCCGTTCACCAATGTCGAATGTTAAATCACATTTGAGAAGAAAAAATGATTTTTTTTCTCATCGATGAATCAAATATGCACGATTGGTTGTAATTACGTAGTGCATTTAAGTATAGGCCCGTAATATTGGGGCTAGGGGGCCATAAATTTTTCACGAAATGAGGAATTGGTGTTCAAAATTGTCCGTTATTTAATACTCCGTTATTCCCTCAGTGTTAACAACTAGTTTTCTTCACACTGAAGTGTTCTCAGTTATCAATGCCATATTTAGTTTTCCGACCAATGTATCATGCCTCGTGACAGATGAATTATTACGTGTCAAATCGTTTAATATCGACACGGCAGACCGGTGCGGCCACACGCGGTGACAACTGGCGGCCTTGTCCGATTCTCGGGTCGTCTCACCAGGCAGGCTCCCCGGTATGTGTTAGGCTGTCTGGAATACTACGAACTGTGTCACTTCTCAGGTCCACAACTGGGGCAAAAACGCAGAGATAAGATCTAAAGGTCGACCTTGTGTAGGAAACGGAGACTGAGCTGGGACATTCGTGTATCGTGGGGGATGTGTTCATTCTATGTCCCTTAGACCACAGCAAGTACATTTTATGAAGAAGAAGAATTTTATTGCGCGACAATTGTGACAGGTACAATGTATGGCAATCTGTGTATACATGGGAGTTGAGCTATTTACTGTTGGGAGAGTCTAACATCTAAACTAGTAATCTAATCTTATATATATTATGCAAGCTAATACATGTACTTCAAAACATTATGTCAATATTGCATTGTCTCGTTTTTCCAAGGTGTTCTACAACTTTATTTAGTCATGGCTACCTTCCTAGTGTCGCTTCTACAAGTATGATTATGTTTGGATATTTTGGTCTATCTGACCATCCCCGAAGAGAGAAAAAAAAAATCTTTTTTTTTTTTCAAATCGGGCAAAAGCTAATAAGCGCGCTGATTTCAGCCATAATTTTTTTTTTTTTTGCTGTCAGTGTGGCCTAATGGCGCTGTGTAAAACCACGGCCTGATTCTAATAGTTGGCGTACGTATAACGTTACACATTCTCCTACGCAGAGGGAGACCAAAGCCGTCTCATGGCGTTTGCGAATGACGTGTATAGGGTTAATGTACACAGTTTGTATCTGATTATCTTCCCGTAAATGATCGGATTTACATGGAGAAAGCAGTATGAAATTGCTTGAGCATGTATCGACCGGCTATTATCGCCCCCATATGCTTTGTAATGCTATCAACAACCCTAACATACATAGCGCCTATGAATATCCATTTTTCATCGCGAATTTCGAACAATTTTGACGGTAATGTTTACACATCATCATTAGAAATACATGTATGACATTTTCCCAAGAATTCAAACGTGATTATGCTCCAAGTGAGCCTTTGTTGTCGACTTTAAAGCCCAACCCAAAGGTCACAGGTGGGTACTGTCAGTTGTGTTTTGTCAACTTGTTTACGGTTGCCGGAACACCGTGTCCTTGTGTGAACTGTTGGCAGATTACACTATCATTATCCTGTGTAGGGAAGCTCGGCTGACCTAAATTTGAACACTGTGTGTCAGATTTTAAAGTCGGCTTGTTTCTGTTTACTTTGTAAACAGTTCAGTAGAGGAATTGTAGTCTCCGTCCACAAACGTTGAAGTGAAGTGTTAATCTTTGACATAGTACTTTTATAAATGTCAAACGTATACACGTGCGTGTGCCCCCCCTCCCATCCCAAATATCACACGTTTCCTTACACTAAACCGTTTTCAGTTGTCAATGCTACATTTAGCTTCCAGTTCAATGTGTCGTAACAGGTGAAATATTACGTGGCAAACTGTTTAATATCAACCGCATATGTTGAATATGCGGATATGCATTTATTAATGCATGAGCCCAACATACACGCCATTTGCAATGAATGACCCTGAACCGAACACAGAACACTGTGGCGACTTGCTCTAAAACAACGATGTCAAAATTTAAGATATTACGACTAAAATCATCACAACCAGACATGTTCAGAAACACACACACACACACAATCATTAACATAATCATAGTCCCTTTCCCAAAACTTTACCGTAACTACACACTACAGTATATGATCCATATTGCAACAGGCAAAACTTGGTTCATAACGTCCTTGGTGTAGCTTGACTTACAGCCGTACAATTTTCAGTCGTTTAAGTCATCCAGACGGTACTAAATTGCTACACAAGTACTGTCTTACCATTTTGAGAGAAGAAAAAAAAATATTTACCAGACTGTTCCGTCGTTGGGACGCCTTGAACTACCAAAGATTGCCTGCTTCACGCCAAGGTGAAACGTACCCGTGACCACGTAACGTCTATTAGTACTGTATCATACTATGGAATGAAAGGTCAACGGTCAGAGTTCAAGGTAAGAACAAACATGACACTTTGTTTACATCGGCCGCGCCCATCCCTGTCAATTAACAAGCTAGCATGTTTCCACTGTCCAACCTTCCAATAGGAAAGCCATTTTAGCAAAACTTAGGCTTTTTTAATGTATTCCAGAACTGTGTATGTGTATTTGTATCGATAAGTTTTAAATAAGCAATAAGCATTTCTTGTATAATACTTGTTGTCAGCGGTTGCTCAGTGATCTGTATCGTAAATATGTGATTTTTTTTCATATTGTTATGCCGCCCTGCTTTGCAATTTTTCAAACAAGAATTGAAGAAACGACACCTCTGTCCCTAGCAGTCACATGTGTTTTCACTCCACTCATCCACTCGCCAGTCCCTATGTGGGTGGATGTCACGTTCCTGTTGGATGTGAAGGTCGTTTGAATATGTTACCAAAGTAATTGACATTGGCGAACGTCTACATTGAATTCAATAGCACGTACGGACCATTTAATTCAATAGCTATTAGACCAATTCTATAGACCGGGCGCTGTGCACCAAATACCATGATAACATAGCTGTGAGCAAGGAGAGAGAATTAATGGTATGTTGTCGGGAAAACTAGGACAGGTCTGACAGTTTCATCGACGTCGTTTGCAAGCTATCAAATAAATTCGGGAGCTACAAGTCCTTCTTTAGATTGTTATATTACCCCATTATACTGTACAAATGTCTGACAGAAATGTGTTCAACAATAGACGACACACAGGGGCTTTCATTCCGTGTGCCAAATCCTGTGGGTGGATGTAGATGCGAAGGCGGGCAGCATATGTTATGTTCGTACTTGACCTTGAATAGTCACGTGTACAAGTAAGGTAGCTATCAGACTAGATCACGTTCAACCTCTCTTGACCGGGCGCTGCCGTTATTAGTGTGCAGTGTATTACTGTATACCTGTTGATATACATCTGCAGCTGTGAACCAGAATGATGGATTGAAGATTAGAAGGGAAACTAGGACGGTGTTGACAGCTTTAGCACTGTCGTATGTAAGCTATTAAAGATCGTTAAATCGCTGCAATTTTTTGACATTAACACGGAGAATTCAGATGGTTAATTCTCAAATTACGACGCTGCCATCAGAGATAAGTTGGAAATAAATCGAATTGGGCGTAGACAATAATGAATCCTCCATAACACAACGAAACACGAGGGACGATTCGTTATTAATTAGTTTCGAGGGAGGGTAGATGAATTGAGTGAACATTTACCAAAAACAACCAACGGTTTCGAAAGAAAGCAACAAGATACATACTACAAGGCTACGTCGATGAAGGTTTAGACTTCCAGGTAATAAGACACAGCAATTACTCAAGCAACTGCATATGATCTTGGTCCAATTACTCAAGCAATTGCAACTGCATATGATTCGGGTCCAAAATCATATCCAGTTGCTTGAGTAATTGCTATTTGACGTATATACAAAGCTGGCTGTAAACAGAGAAGGTTGAATAATACAAAAAAAATATATTTTTCTTGAACAAATCAGGTGAAAATGGATTTAAACATTAGCCAATATTTCCACAGAACCTCCACACAAACATTTGCGATTAAATAATAGCTCGTATACAGAGGCTAATCTCCAAGCAGATCCTACGGTAGCATAAGACAGTATTAAAAGCTGCCAGAGGAGTGAAGCTGGCTTAGAGTGTGTTTTGCTACCAGGTGGGGCAGCAACACCATTGTTGAATAGAAATGCTCCTCCCAGTGTTTCAGTGGAGGCAGATCCCCGGTAGCAAAACACACTCCTAAGCCGGCTTCACTCCTCTGGCAGCTTTTGATCCTGTCTTATGCTACCGTAGGATCTGCTTGGAGATTATACAGAGGACGCAAATACTCCTTATATACCCTCACCCCAAAATCTTAGACGTCACGTTGTTATTCACAAGTGAGCAAAGTAACAGGCTAACAGTAGTACGCTAGTGTTGGGTCATGCTACCCATTTGCACATACAGTACTTACGGCGTCGTCTGAACAGTCTCTCGAGATCGATACTCTTATCTCCAGTCCAGAGGTCCTCTTAAAGCACGACCCTTGGCACGTAAGCGTACACAGAGACTGGCGTTTTCCGCGCGAAACTAGATCCCTGCCTTGTGGCTTAGCCACGTGACGCCACCGGCACTGAGTGAACCCATTTCTGTGTCAGTGAACGGTGAAACGAAGGTCGCGGGGGGAGGGAATGTTAAGCTGGGGGAGGCAGATAGCGAGATGTGCACGATATAAATCAAACATAATCTATTAAAGATAAAAACACTTGGAGCAAACGTTTATAGAGATGGACGCTTGATCCTCGACAAGTTGTATAACATATGGAATTTGTTTCTCGCTATCAAGAGCCCCGTCCACCAACCGAAATTTTTAATACTAGTATGTAATTCAGAAATGACTCACACAACCACCATACACATTTACGTACACACACACACACACACACACACACACACACACACACACACACACACACACACACATGCATACTGACACTGTACATCCACATTGCATTTTTTTTAGAATCCCTGACGCATACGAATATTATTTACAGGATAGATGTATCACAAAATATATTACACAAAAATATACATGGCAACACAGCTAACAGAAAGTGCAACGCACATTTTTCTTGTCTTATTCACCCCTGTTATCTCTGTGAAGTAGATCGGACTAGGACCAAAGAGCGTAAAAGGCCGAGGCGTAGCTCCGTGAAAAAGAAATGCAGCTAGAGCCTGGGATTTGTAAAGCGCCACTAGCCCTACTGCATCGGTACTGCACTTACATGAAAATTCCTCACATTTTTTTAATACGATACAATAAACTTAAAAAGTGAGATACTCATATACATATATATCGAATCTTTTACATATTATCCCATGTATCATCTATATGGCCTATATAGATATATAGATCTAAGATCTAGAGTTTATGTACAAAATACTATGTTAAATTGGTATGTTGATATTCATATTTCACAGTTGTTATGAACTTGATTGAACCCATTATAGAAATAGCTAAACTTTCTTTCCAACACTGAATTAATATAGGGACTTACCCTAAATTTTCGGCCAACTCCGTCGACCTTGTTTGTGAAAAGTGTTGGAAAGAAAGTTTAGCTATTTCTATAATGTATTCTACCAACACAGATGAACTTTCATGCTTTGATTGAACCCAGTTATCGCTTAGCACCGACTGTGAACGATGTCTCCCCACAGAGCGCGGCAGTGGCTTGGAGGATGGAGTTTTGGTGAGCTGGATTTCTCACTCCCATCGTCCTTAGCGCGCGGTCATCCAGCTCAGCCAAGATGGCGCCGTCAACCCCCTTCTGTCGGAAAGTTTCCGTGTATTCATCCAGTCTCAAGGACTGAAGAAACTCTACAACGTCTTCCACTGTCATGTGGTATACTTCAGAGTCTTTGTTTCCTGTTGAGATGTCAAGAAATTACATTTCAGCAAGAAAATACACCGAGCTTGAAAACTGTTTATTGTACAGAAATCGGTAAGTAGAATATAAATATCTGTTTTATCTGATATAGAATACGTTATGTATTCAATTTTGACTCAAAAGTTAATGGAGATGCAGAGTGTTTACTCACCTATGGTGTTAACGTTGATAACGCAGTCATTTCCAGTTTGAATAACGATGTTCCCAACACCAGTTACACCAGCGTTGTTCACAGCGGCACTGGCTTTTCCGCTTGTTGGCAGCGATTTGTAGTCAGCTGTGGAATTTAGGTCAAATGTTATATTTATTCAATAACGCGAAAACTATCATACCAGATGACAGAAAAATGATATGTATAGAAGAAACTGTGCTCCAAAAAGAGAATGCCAAAAGAGAAGCAATTTCTACCAGGAGTGGGGTTCGAACCCACGAAGACATACGTCCATTGGAACTTAAGTCCAACGCCTTAACCACTCGGCCATCCTGGTAAGCATATCACCGGAGATGTTACTAACGCACTAGTAAGACTTTCGAAGATAACCGACTAACTTTTCGATTTTTCGGTCAAATATGTCATATACTTGTGATTTTTTTAGACTATACAATTTTACTGCAAAAATTGGTTAGGTCAAGTACATTAATACCGGGTTAAGTTGACAGTATGTATGTCTTACCTTCTTCCTTTGCTCCTAGAGGAGAAACTAAAGACGTTCTGAAGAAAGCGGTTCCTCCGGATCTCGGGCACACCATCATGTCTTCTCCGGGAGCTGGCTGGTCTAAGACCTGGCCGGGAAAACGGTACCTATGGAACAAAAACGCTGTTTTGATAAGGTCATTTCAACATCAACAACTGCACGATTTGGACCTATGAAAATGTACAAGAAAGGCCAATCGTGCAAGCGTGATCGGTGTTGTTTCAATGTGCTGTGATCAAACATGTCATTTTTCATGAGTTGGGATGGGTATAGACAGTATAAGTCAAGGTTGACCAAACAGTCGCAGTTTCACAACAAAAGAGGTATGGTCGCACCTGTCACCAACAGCGTTGTTCTTGACGCAGTGCGGACACGTGACAAAGGAAGTGTGGGTCAGTCCGGGCCACTCCTTCAGGAGGTTGTCCAGCTCTTCTTGAAGCGGAAGTAGGGCCTTCCACATCCGGTTGACGTCGATAGTGTCAGCCCTGGTTGTTATGACGATGTCGATCTCGTCATTGGGGTTAATGACGTCAAATCGTGAGCTCAACTGTGTTCCGGGGGCCTTCTCGTTCCCAGAGTCTCCTGAGTGGCGCAGGGTTCTCTGGACCAGGATCTGAAGGACACCCTTGCAGGCCATGACGCCATCTTTCCAGTCTTGTCTGTAGGTCACGTGTGGATGGATTCGGACACAAAGACGTTCGAACAGTCCCGGTGGACAAAACCCCTTCAGTGTGTGACCCAGTTCGATTTGATCTTGGCTCTCAGAGATTTGTGCTGGCCACACTTTGTTGTAGGTCTTTGGAGGGCTACTCTGGAGGTATGACGGGAACCGATACTGTTGATCCGCACCAAAGATGGCGGCTGTTGAAGGGCTGACCGGAACAGGGTAGCAAAGACCGAACTCTAACAGCAGATCCATCACAAGGTCCGACTGAAGCATCACGGGACTGTCGGAGAGGAGCATGTGGATCACGTCACGTGACAAGAGGCCATTTTGGAGCAAGGAGGTTTTGACTCTATCCAACTCCATGCTAAGCATGTCTTCAAATCGTGGGTTGTCGACGCTGAACACCGAATCGGTGTCATAGTGGAACAAGCCCTTGAAGATCTCAACTATACAAACAGGATCTGGGAACACGTGATCACGGAGAGCCTCGTTTTCACTGTAATGCAGGATGACGCCCTTCCGGTGAAGGTATCCAACCGCAGTTTGCATACTTATCTCCGAGGTGAGACCAACCTCCGAAGCAATCTGTCTACACGCTGACCACGAAACTGAAAAGCTCTTCTCTTTTCTCAGACTTTCAAGTCTTGTCTCAAGGTCAGCCCAAGTCTTCGGCAGTACTCGGCGTAAGTCTGGGAAGGCAGACGTGTCTTCCAGCACCCTTAAGATTTCAGATCGCAGTGCGTTGACTCCCTGAAGACCCTCTGCCGAACTCAGCGGGAAGACTCGGGAGAACTTCAGCGGTTTGGACTTTAAGTCATGTAGTTCCGTTAGGCGCTTGGCGTAACCGTCTTGAGTGGAGTTTAAACTGTCATTGCGGACGCCTCGAAGCTCTTTGGTGATCTTTCTTATTTGTCGGTCAAGATCCTTCACGTGATTTTCTTGCATTTGGCCAATTTGTGTTTCGATGTCTTCACATTTCGTCCGACTTTCTTCTGCGTCTTTTATCTGGTCCACGTGTGTTCCCGCCAAAAGGACGTGTGTCCCAGGTACCCTTGCACGAAGTATGTCCACCCACTTGCCGACAGACGTTGGGAACGCCTCTTTCCTGTACCTGGCGAGGTCCACAGTTAGGATATGGAGGCTTCCCTTAGTGAGGAACAGCTGGTGGGTCATGTGGTAGATGGGATGTCCGCCAAAGTCGTACACAAGCAACTTAACATTGCCCTCTGCCGGCCACGGTGTGATCTGCACCCCGTGCGTGCGGTCTTCCTCTTTGGTAAGTACAGAGACGTCCTGAATCAAGGCGCTGCTGAGGCTAGTTTTCCCCGAGAGAGGCGTCCCGACCAGGGTTAGCTTCACCTGCGGCACAACAGTCGCCGTAGACCGCCCGAGTTCATCCTGGTAGGCGGCGATGGATTCAATTCCTCCCGCGCAAACTTCATGTGGAGGCTGGCATAGGGGGTTGTTCTTAAGTCGGAGATCAGCTCTTTTTCTGATGTTGACTAGACTCCCAAACCCCATTGGCAGCGCGGTGATTCGGTTATCTTGTAGATGAAGAATGGTCAATGACGTCATCCTACAAATAGATTCCGGAAGTGACGTCAGCTCATTCTTGTCCAGGTAAAGGTTCTCAAGTTTGTTCAACTTGTGAATGTCTTCCGGTATCTTCCTCAACTTATTTCCGCTAAAGTTGAGAATCTTGAGGTTGACGAGACAGAGAACTTGGTCAGGAAAATCTTCGAAACGATTATTACCGAACCACAGATCGGCTAAGTTCGTCACCTTGCCGAAGTCGCGAGGAAGAGACGAGACCCCGTTGTCTCCAAGATAGAACATCTCCAGTTTGCGTAAGTTGCAAAAGGCTTCTGGAAGATTTTGCAGCTTGTTTTTGTACAACCGTAGCATCTTCAAGTTTTGCAATATTTCGATATTTTCTGGAACTTCTGTTAGCTCGTTGCACCCGATGTCTAATTCCTCTAAGTCTACAAGCTCCAAAAGCTGTTCAGGGAAGGATCTAAAGTTATTGTCCCACAACTTGACATTCACTAAACCCTTCAGGTTGCGGAAATCGTTCGGCAGGTAAGAAAGTTGGTTTTGCCTCATGTTTAGTTCTCTTAGGTCTTTACCAGCCCGAAGCACGTGAGAAGGAACCTTTGTAAGGCCCTTTTTCTGAAGTTCTATTTGCCGAGACATCTTCGCCTTGGACAAACTTGAGAACCAGGTAAACTGTTCAGGAAACCAGGAACTGTCTGGCGTCGTGTGTAGCGTCAATGGTGGAGCGTTCGGCTCGGAATCTATAGGCCCCGAGTTCGATATCCACCGTGCCCCCGACGCTGTGCCCTTGGTAAAGGCACTTTACACAGCTTTCCTCACTTCACCCATGTGTAAAATGGGTACCTTACTTAGGTCGTAAAGGTAAAGGAAAAGACTGCAATATGGATTGTACAGCACAGGGTCGCCTCTTCTCTCATGATCTCACTGTACTGTTATACTGGCACGGCTGCTCTATTCCGCTAGGTGGCTCTGTTTCATGTTGAGACGCTCTTGGCAGACACCCAACATATCGTCTTTCATGTCACGTTCAACCGTACCTTTGGAAAGAAAACAGGCGTGGCAAGTATAAAAGATCTGCTAGCTAGGATTTCACTATCGATTGTATTTCGTGGCAGGAGAATGACTCATAAGTCATAACATTGTTTAATACCACCATGCCACGCCATAGCAACGGGCTGTGTTTTAGCAGAAGTGGAGGAAAATAAATGCCTTTCTGGCACCAAACTTACAGAAGTGCTCATTGCTTCGGTGACTTTGCGGACATCTCGGGTATGGGACAGGAACTAACTAAGAGTAAACAAAGAGCAACAAATGAGTAATGAATATTTGCCCAAAATGGTTGACGACAATTTACACAAACTACTGATCTAACTCCTAAGAAACTGCACCAAAACACTCTCCTATGTACTTACCTTAGCTAGAAGGTTATATTTTGAGCGTGTCTGTCTGTTTTCAGACTAACTTTTATCTTATGACCATATTTAGTCATCCCGGTCTACGTCATCGGTGACCCAATTTTGTGTACCTTTGATTTACAAATAGCCAGACGTTACATACAGCGTGGATTAACTATAGACAATACAAGATAGAATGCTTCAAGCTTGTTGCCTTCAGAAACAATTCACTAGTTACACTGTGTCCACAACCAAACCAAGGAGGTGATAGTGAAACTTCGTTATATATAGGGTATATCTAGTGGTGCGTACCTAAACTCATATTCAGGTTCAGGTCCGGATTCAAGTCCAGCAGTTCATCATTGCGTTTATGTGTGCTAGAAAGTATTCTTTTCTGAAGGGGAGGGGGTGGTGCATATAAAATTGCATATTAGCATGAACTGAAATGCAGTGTGAAAAATACATGCAAATTATATACAGCCAGTGTAAACACGAAATGTTTTTTGTCTTTTTCCAGTGCAAATTTCACTGTTTATGGAAGGTTTTAGATGGTTTAGAACAAGAAAAGGGAATATAAGTGACAGAGAACTTTTTGCAAGTCCGGACTTGAGTCCGGGCATTTAGGTTTTTTTTGGACTTGGACCTGAACATTTTTGCTCATTTTTAGGTCCAATTCCAAGTCCGGGCTTTAGGTACGCACCACTAGGTATATCTGTGTCACTTCACATGACAGGCACCTCAACATGGCTTACTGAGAAAACAGTTAACCGATAACAACTCTGCTTGTATTTACCATGTCTGCGTTAATGGTTAGACAAGCGTGTTTGGGTTGACATATGTCAATAATGACTCACATGCAATGACCCAAATAAAGAGTACGAACAATTGATTCACAGCACTGGACAAATATAAAAAAAATCTACCAATTGTTTGACGAGGCTGAGCATAAATAATTCACACACAATGCATCTATACTAGAACACATTCAGCAAGAAAGAATGTTTAACTGTGAGGGACGATTCAGTTCGCTATTGATGACTCACCCACACGTTGGGAGGTATTTAAAGATGGAGGCGAGTGGCGAACTGTGGTGATGTGATGCTCAAGTAAAAGACACGTATTTTTTATCAAATCTTGATCGATCGTACCATTATCTGCTCCTTGCCAGCCTCAAAGTACGATCTGTCATCCCGTTTCACTCCAACATCCCTACATTGCGCTGGAAGTCCCCGTTTTCCCCTAGACTCATCCAGCCGAATCATGTAGCCACACCGCATCACTATATACAGCTGTCATATGACGTCATGGGAATCCCCTATCGAAACGTCAAGGGTCAATGGGCGGTACTACTTGTAGGAAGGGGGCTCTCGAGTCTGTTTTAACAGTGAAAATTCATAATGTATTGATGATTGTTGCCATTGAAAATGATTTTACGTGATTTGTGATTTTGTACTTACGTTAGAATGTCGACGTTGGCAGAAATGAATTTGACTTGTCTCAGAAACATTTGAGGACAAGTTGCTACTGAAACCATACTGAAACCTTTCATAGATAGTTGAAGGTAAGTCGTTGAATGGTGAATCACAGACACAATTTCAGGCACTGGTAGAGCTAGTTATATCAAGGAGGTTAAAATGATTTTTAAAGCTCCTTGGTTTGATATCGTTTTATAGTTTCATGAAACTCACGCTGCAGTTGCTGTGGGCTCCAATAGAGGTCGCTCCTGGTCTTTGTTTTGTTGTTGCACATGTGTGTACTAGTATTGCCTCACTTCCGAATACTAGTATGACGTTACGTTTCATTTCGTCGTAAATACAAATCAAACATGTCTTCATCCATCTCTTTCTCAATACTATAGACAGTAGCAAATGATCTCTTAAAATTTGCATTCAAAGTTAAAAGAAGTCATATACATTTTGTTATTTTGAACGAAAAACAATCACAAAGAAGCTTAAGTATTGATTTCCAGATTTATTAATTCTTGTTCTCAATCCAACAATATTGATGTTATTCATCACCAAGGCAATATCACAATTCAAGTTGCCATTCCCAAAATATATTATTTCGATCGCACAGACAAGTGAAAAACGTGATGTTTAGAGCTAGAGTTACATGATAACGATTTTATACAGTTTTGTTTCGACTTGGATAATGTTATGTATATGGTATGTATTACACGTGCTTCTCTATTACAGTGTATTGTCTAATTACTGCGCAAACGGTTTACTGTGTACGAGGCAATCATTCACATATATAGGCGCACTGACAAAAATACTATACTTACTGTAGTTACACTTGTGTGGCGTTTATGATTTAAGTACGAGGCTCTAGAAAAAATCAATAACTATATAATGCGCCATATCAGAATGCCCAATCGTCGTACCACATGACCAAACACATTTTACGCTTTTTTTTAGCCACTGAGTTGATGAATTCTGATAGTATCTCTTTATACAATTGCTTTAGAAAGGCCGTGCCGCTTTTGATAAAACTAACTTAAGGTACTTTTTGTACATCCATTTTATCTAGCTGTTTTATATACATCATAGATATGGTGATAGTACTCTGATTTTTTTCTCAGTTGTACTTTGTACTACTTTATTTACAGATTGTATGATCCCGTATGTACACTTTCCTGTGCTAACCTGGCTCATGTATTTTTTTTATAAACTACCCTTCGGTACTATCAGATCCGTGACAGTGCCATTTACAATGCACATGAGGTGTGCTCTATTCTGTTCTGTTCTTTTCACTGCATTGTCTTCTGTGGTGAATAATACGGTGCATATTATTGTGCCCATTGTACACTTTGCTTTGTCTGATTGCATTCTTAATATAGTTTTGGATGTGTAATTGTTTTTTCAGTGGCACGACAATTAGAAATGTCTGATCATGACGTTTGTTTCTGCAGCGAGTTTACCTACGGTTATTATCTACAGTTCTACCACATAGCGTCCTTCGCAGACTTTGAGCTGGCTTTTATTCTTTGCAGAGGGAACTGTTTCGCTTGTTTCAAAGTGGCCTTAGGTTCTCTATTGCAGGGAGTTTGCCAGTGAAGGAAGTTTGCCGAGGAAAGTAGTTTGCCGTACTGTAGAGGGCAGTTTCATGCCTTCCACGATAAACTACCGTAGTTTTCTACGCAAAGTCCCTTCATCGACAAACTCTCTTTCCCGACATTAGAGAACCTATGCCAACACCCCTCTAAATTTTCGGTCAATCTCCGTCGAGCTTGTTTAGAGAATGACCCTTTCTATCTCCAGCAGTGACGTCAGGAACACGCCACTTTTGTAGGAGGGGGCCAATAAGTATCGAAAGTCTATGTTGCTCCCCGTCTCTGTTGAAAGAGACCAACTTTGAAACTAGCAAGACGCCCCCCCCCCCCCCAATAAAACAAAAGTTAGCTCCTCTCGAAGTTTGCAAAGGAGGATATATATCACACAGAGTTTCTGAATCAGTACTTGTAGATTTTGATTGCGCAATCTGACACGTCTGTAACCACGACCCTGCCGTCAGGTGTCATGGCGACGCCGTACGGTGACAGAAGCCCGTCCGAGGCCGTGGCGATGTGCCGCAGGAACGACCCGTCCGGCCGGAACAGGTCCACCCGCCCGTTGTGGATGTCCGCCACGATGATGTTGTCCCGCGGATCCACGCACAGCCCCGCCGGCATGCCGTGTTTTCCCCGGTCCGCGTCCGCGCCAACCTCGCCGCCGAACTTGAACAGGAACAGTCCCTCCGAGTCAAACACCTTAACAGGAGAAATTTACATTAATATCAAGTTTGATAATGCATATGATGGGTTAATCACAGAAATGCTTAAATGACCTCCGTGTTCATTCTGAAAAATATCTGTTCAATGTTAGTCTTTTATTCAGTATTCGTTTAATCACTGTCAGAATATATGCGGGTACATTGTATCATCATGACCTTCACGCGACAATATATGTTCATGTCAATAAATAGTTTAAAAACAAAGGGCTATGCAGATATGCATGGTATTACTGTGCAGACTGCACAGCAATGGCACACATTTTCTGTTTTCTAAACTCAAGTTCCTACGATCGCGACCCGAACATAGTTTTGTCGTCAAGATTGAGCATTTCCAAACTCTCCATTTCTACCGCGACAAAATGCCACACGTACAAAGTCCTCCCAATGGACAAATACCACTCAAAAGAGCCCCCAACTCACGCTTGTGTGAAATATAATCGACTTTTTCGGTAGAACTACTATAAGGACAGACTGGATATGTTACCTTGACGCAGTGATTCTTGTAGTCCGACACGATGATGTCCGAGTGCGAATTGACGGCCACGAATATCGGCCTGTTGAAGTTGGAGTCGTCGTCCCCTGTCGACCCGAAGTGGTGCAGCAGCTCTCCGTCAGACGAGTGGATGGTGATCCGGTTCTTACCTGCACAAGTGGATCGTAAAGATATGATGCAAACTACAGGGGCCCTTTTATACAGTCTCAAAATATAAAAAAAACGGAAATTCTGCTGCAGTATTAAGGTCACATACTCTCTCGGCTTTTCTTCGCTCAGGTCACATACTAGTAGGCCCGAAATCGACATTGACCGTTGTCTTCCAAACACATACCAACACATACATACACACGCACAAAAAGCACACACACACACAAACACACAGGCACACACATACACGCGCGCACGCAAACACACACACACACACACACACACACACACAAACACTTGAATATGTTAACGGTACCTGCGTCTGTCACCAATACGTGATCAGTACGCGCGTCGTACGCAATGCCCGATGGGATGTCTAGGACGTCATTTCCGAATTTGCTGATGACTTCTCCCTGAAAGACAGATTTGCCTACTGATCAACATCTTCCATTCCAATCCCTATCTCGCTTATGAAATATATACATTATATCAAATCCTTACAATATTTGTACAAAAATTAATTTCCATTTCGCTGTGAATACGTTTACATTTAACATTACTTCTTAGTGGTCCACGTTTGTCACAACTGTCCTAGTGCAAAAATAGATTTCCTATTTCAAGTTACTGAATACTATATAGATGAATCAGGTCAAGCTATTGATACGTTACAATGGGCACTGCTGTTCAAGTATGCTACTGTATAAGCAGCGCAAAAAACAAAAGGTTTAGCATAGCTAGAGAGTGGCTGCAATCGCGCGTAAAAATTTTGCGTTGCCATATTTTTAGTCTGTATTAGCATCTTTTGGATTGCTATGCATTAATATTGCTACACATCTAATACCTTAGGGTCGAACTTCTTGACACACTTGTTGGCCACGTCAGTAATGTAGATGTTCCCATCAGGCGTCACGGCCACGTCTACAGGCTTCAGGAACTTGTCTCCTTCCTCTTTCTCAGATTTCCACTTAAACGTGCCTTTACTGTCAAACATCTGAAACCACAGGTCTTTGTAAGTATTGACCACCATACCAGTACTAACAATGGTAACCAGTGCTATTATTTTCAATGCATAACGCTGTTGCAAAAACCGCTTGCTGCTTCTCAATTATACCATCCATTGTGTGCAACTCAACTGTTATAGCTAGCATTACTTCGCTCTCTTTTAGCCTGTGTAACACAAACTCTGCTGTCCGGGGCTGTAACTGGCCCCTCCTCGCAGAGGCCGTCGGATGTTTGGTGGGCTGCTATAAGCGAGATTCAATCAGACTAGCTCTATTTATGTATGTTAAGATCTTAGCTTCACTGGTAAGAACTTGACAAACTAGAGTTCGGCGACCTCATGATCATACCCCCATGAATATTTAGAGCTTTCGTTAATTTCATGCAAATGACTTAACATTAACATGATTTATGCATGGTGTTGTTCATCATGAATTACGTACAGTACACATGTCACAAGTAAAATTCCCAATTCAAATCATTAATCATTAAGTTGTTTTGCAATTTTTGCAAAAATTATGCAAATAAGTTCCTCATTTGCATATTTAATATCTGCATATGTTCCACCGATTATGATTAACAAGTGTTACATTTATCAAAGTCCAGTTATTGCAAACAATGGAATTATATAATTTCCTCATTAATTATGCAAATTAAGTCCTTATTTGCATAAAATGCATATCATTATGAACATCTTTGCCTAAGCTACCTGCACACCTAAAATGCAGGCGATCCGCCGTTCCTTTCTGCAGTTATCCTCTTTGGAGTGTCTTGACAAAAATGCCCCTGCAGTTCCACAATTGAATGTTAGGGGACTGAAACTTGCCCCACTTTGTCATGACGCTACAAGCTATCTACCACCCAAATGTCACGACCATATCACGTACGGGACAAGAGATACATTGAAAAAACTGCTATGATAGAATATTCTCATTAATTATGCAAATGTACTCCTATTTTGCATAATTAGTATTTTATCTTGTACAACCTTGTCTAAGGTACCTACATACCAAAAATCATGAAAATCCATTGTTCCCTTCTTGAGTTATCCTCGTCAGAAGTTTTTGACAAAAATGCCCCTGCTATCCCAAAACTAGATGCTAGTCAATTCCAAGTCACCGAGATGGTTTTGAAATAATATTTTTAATAAGTTTGAACTATTTTGAGTAAAAGAACATTTCAGTCACTTAAGTTCGAAATTGTTCAAACATTTCAAAATGAAAGTTTAAACATGTTTGAACCTTTTTATATTTGTTGGAACATTTGGGAAAGTAATGATATCATTATCTCTTTATTTCGAACAATTTTCAAACATCTATGTGTTTTTATTATTGTTCCAACATGTTCCAACATTTTGTGTCATTTTTTCCCTCCATAAAAACTTTTATTGACCCCATAAACAAAGCTGCTAAGCTTGGTTCTTTGTTTGGCTCGTGTATTTTTAGACTTTCTTTAGTATACACTGGTGAGTCTTTTGTGAGAAGGTGGCAGACAGACATAATTTCCTGCACTTGGCAGGGATGTGTGAATTGCCCTCTTCCCAGCCCACTGACCCAGTTTCATCATATTGTTTCCATGTTCGAACATGTGATCACAAATGATGCATGTTGGAACAGTTTAGAAACTAACAGAAATAATGTATTTGATGTTAGAAATGTTTCTAACCTGTTTGAATACTATAGAAACATTTAGAACGTCACATAGATGTTGTAAATAGTTCTAAACAGTTACTTATCACAGTTAGATTGTTACAAAGATTTCCAAATTGTTAGAACAAAAGGCAAGAAACACCCTCTCGGTAATATGGAATCGACTCTAGGGGGCCCAAACATATGTCATTTTTTCCTGAGCACAAAGGCTATCTAATACTTAAAAATCTTGACCAGAGCATGTTCAGAACACCGAGATAGCAAAACCGGAAGTTGCGCTGCAGTACCAAGGTCACACACCAGGGGGCCCAAAATTGACCTAGACCTTCGTCTTCCCAACCCCTACCCACATACTAAATTAAGAGGTTCTCAAGTCAAGCTGACCACAAATATGCGGACACATAGACACACAGACACACAGAAACACTCAAAACTATACCTCCATTTTTTCATGGAGGTAAAAATCAAGAACCCCAGGGCCCTGGTTACACATCTCCCGATAACACTGGTGCCATTATAATGTAACCAACGGAATTGGGTTATTATTTGAAGGTAAAACTTCAAAATTTGAAGAAAAAGGTTCAAACGTCTAAATCAAATTTATCATCAAAGATAACAGTCAGTATTATACAGTGTCCGGAGAAAACAAACAAACAAATAAACAAACAAACAAATAAACATGTATAACTGACCTGTAACCGTTTGTTGCCGTTATCCGCCACCAGGATCTCCCCCTGACTGTTGGTGACTACCCGGAAGGGCGAGTCGAACTCCCCGTCCTTGGTTCCCTTCGCTCCGAACTGGAACACGGACTCTGTGATCAGCACGCCCAGCCGGAAATTCTGCAGGGATAGAAGATGACAGTACGAATCACTAGAGTGCTCCGGTAATGGTGTTGTAATACCGTTAACCGCGGGTTTCTTAGAGACAGGTTTCACCTACAAGTATAGCTTCCTATGCTTCCTTCAATGCTCTTTACAGACAGGTGTTTGTAATGGATACATGCCATAGCTACACTAGCCCCACACCCCAAAGTTGGCCTTTAGGACCCCCTTGTGTTTTGAGATAGCCGGTTGCTTCGTAGTAGTATAGCTTTTATCATCGGGAAGACTTTGCAGAGGAGGCGTAGTTTATTCCTTACTCTGTCATTCTGTTTCTATACCTTCTCCAGCATTATTCCAGCTCATTTATTTACTTTGTTATGTCAATCTATAAAGCGAAAATGGCATCAGGGTAGAAGAAATATGGTCTCTAGTGGTAGGATGCACAATGTGCGCAATGAGGCTAGGACTCATAAAACCTATTATTAGCATTGACCGTCCGGCTCAGAAAGAAAGATAACAAAAACTCCGTAATAGCAAAAGACATTTTGATGACGTGAAGGGTGATTATACTTGATTTGTCAGGGACACATTTGAGACAGTCTCGTACTTCTAAAGTCGTAAAATATTCATGCATGTCTTTGCCACTTGGCGCTAATAAATTGTTCACGCCTCTTTGTGATTGTCGTCAATCCATCTTACTTAACAGTCGGGTCAATGCCCTGGGGTGGAGTGTACCACAGATAGAGGGACAGGCTTTGCTGGGGTGTTTGCGTGTCAACGACCTCTAAGATAATTCCTTAACAATGGCGGCCCGTGGGATTGCATAATTAAGAGCGACACAAAATGGAGCAACGTTTCTTAGATGCAATCGACTCTAGGCTGCAGACCTTGGATTTTCAAAGTCATTTTTGGAGCGCTTTTCTATGAAGTGATGTGAAGCAACTCTATTCCATTCCGTGCCGACATTTATTGGGGAAAAAATTTTATGTCGCTGTGCAGCGAGAACGTTGTGAAAGACAGCGCGCTGAATGTTTGTGTTCTAATAATCATAGGATTTCTAGTACGGGATTTTGTGCCATTTTAACCACTCAAATTATGAAAAAAATGATGTAGATGTTGTAATATGCGGTGCAGTAAATGTCATTATCATACAGATTGCCTTATCCAGAATATTTTCGATTTTAACGCCCTAATAATGCTTAGGTTGCCTCTAAAAAGTTTTGTAAAAAGTGATGACAACAGGCACACATGTATACACATGACCACACAGAGAGAGCAGGGATAAACAAGTCCACTAGCCCTATTGTCCAGGGTAAGTGAAAGTGCTGTTCGGGTAAGTGCATTTCCTACCCCACTTGTCCGATCGGGCAAGTAAGATTTTTCCATTGATTTTAGTGCAATTTTGATATACTTGTTACTTTTTACAGTCATGACATCAAACAATTGTCTACAAAGAATTCCATTGCTGGAAGTGAAAATGCATATACTAGTAACAGTGACATTTGAATTTTGGGCAAGTGAAAAATTGGTTTGGGCAAGTACATTTTTTATGTGCTTGCCCGACAGGACAAGTGGATTTTAGAAAACTTGTTCAACCCTGGAGAGGGGGCACACACACACACATGTCCACACACACAAACACAGAGAGAGCGACAGACAGACAGACAGACAGAGACATAGGGGCACATCACTGGGTAGTGGTTTGGAAGAGTCATCTAGAATATATTTCCGTGTAGTACTTGAGAAGTGAAAGAATACCACTCCGCACTAGTACCTCATGTAAATGCTCGGCTGAGAACTTGACACAGGTGTTGACATCCGGGCCCTGAGTGGGCAGCAGGTCCCCGGCCTCTGAGATGGAGTTCTCCAGGATGGACCACTGGGACAGCTTCTCAACATCAGAGTCTTTCTCCAGGGCTTCTTCAGCAGCCTGAAGGTATAACGACATGTGTCGTTTAAAGGGGCATTCCACTCCAGAAGGGAGTATTGCTTTCCAATAGATAATGTGTCAATGAATACATAATCAGCAGAATTTTGTGGAATTCAACTTGGGATGAATTACGTGATGTGTGTTTTATAAAACAATAATGACACTCACTAAACCCATGCAGACCCTACCCATGCATTCCCTATACGCATAGACACTTTGTTTATCGTGCATATTTTCGGAATAAATGAGGTACGCTAAGCACACCGAGAAGGCAAATTGCTCATAAGATAGCAAAGAATACAAGAACAAGACGAGATTTCTTAGCGAACCTGAAATGAGTTTTGTAACCTTACCTAAAAGTTTTGCATTGTATTCAGCCATAGGATTAATTCAATTAGAGGGTACTTGGGGAGTTTAGTAGAACAATGAATGCTTTTGGTGCATGTGGGGCAACTGGGTACTTTATCGTATAATGTGAAGTAGTATGCAGTTATCACTTCCTAAAATTGATATCTATCGGAAAAATTACACTCCCGTGTGGGGTGGAATGCCCCTTTAATAGCACGTACAGTGACAAATAGTGATGATAAACATAAGATGCAATGTGCGGGTCCTTTGTTGAAGTATCGTGTATTTTTGGACATACCCACAGTTGCAGTTTAGGCATATATCTATATATAGCTATATTAGGTGAAAGTAAAAATGACCTCAATCCAGTTTTAGCTCACTCGACAGCTATCATTCCACTTGTAGTGACAGAGAAAACAGACGGTATGTACAGTATGACAGGGGAAAATCCCCCTAGCTCTTTTTCACAGGCAAAATGAAAAGTGGACATGTCCAAAGGATCTAGGACTGCAAACCTTTCCCAAATGTTAGAGCAAAATTATACTGGTTGAGATGACTAGTCTAGGAATAGAAGTCTCGTATCTTAACTTAAGGTGCTATCTCGACTGAATCGAAGAAAATTTCATATAATTTGTAGTCTGTGACAAAAAGAAAACACATCTTTAAATTCTAAATGCGGACAATGCCAATGACTACGGGGAGCATGTGGAATGAAATTGTATTGCGCACACAACAATGCGTTTTCTCATTACAGATGCTTATCTTTAGTGATGAGTGCCTGTCAATGTGACGGGTCTAGATACGCGTGGTTAAACTTGTTCATTAGCATAGAGGGATGTTCGCGTGTTCTGTCATGACAGACAACGTGCCAAGCATGCACGTGTCCCGAATACATCTAAGCTCATGTTTTTTATCTGGCTAACAGATCTTTAATCGGCATGTTAGTCTTCAGCACCTCCTGGGAACGTGTCCAACACGGCGGCGGTAACTAAAAGAGAATTCTGACATCTTCGAAGATAGACTACTGGTAGATAAGTGTGTGTGTCTTGTCCCAGGGGAAACACTAATCATCCCAACGAAATGATGATATTTACCAGGTTTCCTTTTCCCTAGAAAATTGCCACTGTCCCGTATCTGTCTGATTATGTGGTCAAAAACACGCCATCGTAAATTCCCGCCGCCCCAAACTCCCCGTCACTCTTGGGGGATGTTAATTTACTGACTTTCTCTGTGTGTCTAGATCTTATTCGTGCTGTTGATATTTTTACACTCATCTATCACAATTACTTGGTTTCGTCAACTGGAAAGAAACGTATTATCTACAGTTCCGTGCTCTCAAAATATACAGAGGCAAAAAGTAGGCGTGTTGTGGTAGACGGCGATCAAATGCTCAAAACACTTCTCACAGAATCATTCTGCACCCACCTTTAATCCACCAACATGGCGGACATTAAATGATTCATGGTCACGTGGCCGCAAACAGTCAGAGGAATGGGAATGATGCAGGCATGTTGAGATAGACGGTAACCAACTACTCTGAACATTTCTCACAAAATCATTTTGCGCCTATCTCTCTCTTTCTTTAATCCACCAACATGGCGGACGTTAAGTGACGTCATTGTCACGTGACGGCAAACAGCCCATAGAATAGATGTGATAAACGGCAATCAACTGTTTAGAACATTTCTCACAGAATCAGTTTGCACTCATCTTTAATCCACCAACATGGCGGACATTAAGTGACGTCATAGTCACGTGACGGCAAACAGCCATGAGAATAGATGCTACTCCACCTGCATGCATTCCTCCAGTTTGTGCAGCCCTGCCTGCATCTCTCCCCGCTGATTGGCCAGAGAGTCCTTCCTATCGCTGTAGATCACCTCCACGGCAGACACCATCTCCTCCTCGTTCTGCTGGATGGCCTCTATCAGCATCTCTGCGTGCTGGTGGATCTCTTCTTTGGTTGTCTCTCTGTAATATCGTGTTTTTTTTTAATGCAACTAGTATTGAGTTATTTTCATGCCGCAAACAACATCAATACACGAGTACATAAATATAGAAATGCAAAAAAAATCTATACTAATTTATTGTTGTTCACGACGTGAAGTTTATAGAAAACTTTGAGATGTACAGTGTTGAACGATCACTTTGTTGTTTTACGTCATAGACTACAAAGTCCATTCGATCGACTATCCCAAACAAACAAACGCAGAGGGTTTGCATGACTGCCCATGGTATAACTACAGGGGTTGCCAAACAAGGAATATGTCTTATCTTAGTCGAAAATGATGATATCGACTAATTACTGTGTATGTATCTACTACAGTCGTCTCAGGGGAATATAGAACACAAATTTTAACTGGCGAATGATTTTTCTTTCAGCACCAAGGACAGATACTGTAATGTGACTTGTTGATGCTTGTTTACGCGTTAAGAGTTTGCAAAGTTATGTAACGTTAATTGCTGATTGAAGACGTACAAACAGATATAACAAGTGCTTTAGGCAGCTTGTAATAACTGGTTATATGTGCTGTAATAGTTGCCGTTATTGGTTACTCACTTGTTCTGCTTCAGTTCGTTCTCCATGGCCACCAATAGGCTGACGGCTTGCTGTAGAGGCTTGGCGCGCTCCCGACATTCCCCCACCCGCTCCCTGATCCGCTCACAGTACTTACTGGCCGCGTCCTGGGTAACACACGCAAATCATACGGGCGTTAAAAGGCTATAAAACACGAGAATTTGATATTGATAATGTTGGTGAAGGTTAAACACCCAGGTGATATGGTACACAATACACGGGTTACTCAAGCAACTTATTCTTAATTGCAGGAAACTTATTGCAGGAAATTGCAGGAAACTTATTGCAAAATTCAGGTGGCCAACCCCCACCCCCACCCCCATAACCGGTGCAATGGCCTAGTGTTTAGAGTGTTCGCCTTGCATTAGGTAGGTCGTGAGTTCGATCCCCGGCCGAGTCATACCAAAGACTCTAAAAATGGTACATGCTGCTTTCTCTGCTTAGCACTCAGCACTAATGAGGAAGAGTATGGAAGTTAAACACACATCACTACCAGTGGACCAGCCCCCTGCTGTAGTGGCTTGCATATATGTGGCCCAAGGGCTTCGAAGTGGAGATGGGCGCCACCCTACGCGTCTGTAGATGCATGGGCAAACTTTAAATTTTTTTTAACCCCCTTAGTGAGCAGGTAGGCACTAGTAAGCAGTTACAGGGACGTAAACACGCTTCATCATATTTTATACTGAATGATCTATCTTTAAAATTGTTCTCTTTAAGGGTAAATGTAAGTATGAAAAAGTTCTAGACAACTTCTTCAGACCTTGAGTTTGGAGACGGTATGGCCGTTGTGTTCCATGACGAAACAGTCGCCGCAAATCGGCACCTCACATTTGTCGCAAAAGTACTTGATGACTTCTCCATCGTGCGTCCCACAGGTTACCTCCTACGAAAGGTAGAACAATCGATGGTATAGATATTAGTATACACGGTAACCTTTTAAACAGGTATTTAGGGAATAATCTTAAACTATGCAAGTATGAGATAAGAAGCTTTATTCAAATGAAATGTAACTATTTCTGTGGACATCGCAATAAATTTTCCACGTAGGGAACACAATCTGAAGGAAAATACTGCATATAGAAGATGAAGATGAAGCAGACCTTTACAGTACGTTTCTGCAGTCACAGGCTAAGTATAGGTCACGATGATAAAGTTCCAAGTCCTTCTGAAAAGTCTAAGTACAAGTACTAGTGAAGTAAGAATGAGTTGTATTACTACATGCAACTACAAAGCCTAATGTATGCTAGAATGTACAGGTTCGACTTGCACTATGATAGAGGATTTTTCGTTACTGATCACCGTACCTTTTTCTCTCTCCTGGGCGGGGCAGGTGACCTGGGCCGCGGGGCGTTCCTTGTGCGCTCCCTCTCGGCGTGTAGGATCTGGCACAGGTTGGAGACGAAGAAGTTGTCCCTCAGACCCTTCACTCCGTTCTTGGGCAGGGGCGTTTCCTCCCGACACATCGGGCACGTCAGCTTTCCTTTCGGACTCTTGGCCGTCTTACTGGCTGTCAGCCTGCTCGGAGAAAAGGGTGACGAATTGAAACTATTAGCACAGGCATTTTCTGACATAATGCCCACGTCACATTTCCAAACCGGGGGCCGGTTGGGCTGTTTGTGGAAACGAAAAATAGACATGTATACGTAAAAATATGCATGTACACAAATAATGTCCACGACTATTCTCTTTGCGTCTTGTGTAGTTTGGTGTCTTTTACATCATACTTTTCGTTAACGTTTCTAAAGCTGCCTGGCCGGGCCCCGATTTAAAAATGTGATGTAGAACCTAAGTAAGATTGCCACTTTATTCGTTGTCTCTATTTGAGCTGCGTGGTCCATAGAAGTACTCTGTAAGATGTTAGTAACTGGTCCAGTTCCAATATTAGCATTGCTCTTTACCTTTCCTTAGTACAAATGCTTGTATTGGGAAGAGTCCGAAGAGACAATCGTTTAAGAAATTAGGGTTTGAAGTTGTAGCAAGAAAGTGTTGCGAGGCATATGGGAATTGTGGTTCAGAAAGTAGTACTAGTTGATGCAAGAGCCAATTTAGATTCCTAAGCTACAGTAATCCTTTATTATCCATAAGGACACAGACAAAGGATAAAATCTGAAGTGTGATACCATGCAAACGGCAAATTTTGCCCTTATCGCGTTTCAATTACGGAAAGCGTTGGCTGCATGAGTTTGACTCATGAATTTAACCTTGGTGTTGGATAATTCTACATTTTAAACATAACAGCGGATATACGTAAGTGAGATTTACGTCATATGCGATGATTATAGTTTTGCTTCTCAATGTAATAACGGGGTAGGTCATTTTACTAGTACACTTTGCTCCATGCACATAGCAGACTAAACCCAACTCACGAAGGATATACAAACATACGAAAATCACTCTGCACATCTTACTTTTGCATAAGGCCACAGCAAGTAAATTTTATGGATGACATCAGCGCGCGCATTAATTTTCGCCTGATTTTAGAAAAAAAAACAAGAATTTTTTTCTTCTGCAGGGATGGTCAACATGACGATAAAGTACCAAAATGAGCAAATATGTTGTATTGTAGCCTAATAATTGTAATTGGACACTTGCGAGGTAGCCAGGGCTGTAGTTGTAGAAATGAAATTTATTGGATAGTTGTAAAAGTGACACCAATATGGAAGCCATGAGTGTGGTTACCAACATTGTTGGTGATGCCAGTCTACCACACGAGTGTGCCTTTTACCACACCAGAACATGTCTTGAATACAGGAATGAATACCTTGTTGGCTCTGACATCATGTTTTTATTTTTTCCCTTTAATTCTTGTTACAACATTCATCACAACTTTATGGTGCCTATTTTTGAATATGTAGCCATCTTGTTTTTTTTCACGCATCTTGTTTTTTTTTCGCCCTATCGCACTATTTTTGCAGTCTGCAGAGGATGTCATCCACAAAATTTACTTGCTGTGGCCTAATATTTTGTTTCTTTAGGATGGTGTGGAAAAAAGAATACAATACAAAGGAGTGCCAAATTTCCTCCGAGTTTGATACCAAATGGTCACGTATCATCTGCCAAGGACATTTGTTGAGGGTTAGATCTTAAATTTTCTGTCACTTAATAGAGATATCTGTCAAGATAACTTTGGAAACGACTGTCTAATGCTGCTTTTAGTGATAAAACTCAATCTATAGTTAAGCCATAACCCTATAGTATATGATTTGTAAGAATGCTTCTCTCACCTTGCCAGACAGTCCATACAGAACGTGTGTAGACAAGGTAGCACCTTGGGCCGGTTGTACGTCTCAAAGCAGATGTTACACACGATCATCTCATCACTGATCTTGTTGAGAACGGTGGACGTGCCGGTAGGAGAGGGGGCAGTCAGGGCCGCCATCTTGGATTCCTGAGGCGAACCTTTGGGCGAGCGCGCCATGTTCGGACTCTGACTCCGAAAAAGTGGTCCACACTATAATATAACGTATAGAAATATACTATACTGTCTAGTCACCAACACACAAGCCTTCACCTGAATAGTACCAGTAGCCTTTACAATGCACACAATGAACCATTAGATGAACGATTAGACGGCTATAGACGCTGCGAGCACAAAAAAACGAGTGACCTGACAGTTATAACGTAACAATTGTTAAATGTGATACACTGGACCAGACAACACGGTCAGTCCCTGTAGGTCTTCTACTGCGTTTTGGGTTAGTCCATTATCTCATGGGGTGTTACGAATGAAGAAGAAAGCTAGATTTTCAAACTTTGATGGCTACTCTTATTATCATAGCCGCTACTGAAAACTTTGACTTGAATTTTCACTCTGTATCTTCATCAAGAAAAGAGACTCTTAGGAAAATGTTCTTCGGTGGCTTTCTTAGAAAGGAAAATGGTATCTTCCAATGACTTTTGACAAAGAAAAAAGCGACATACTGTTCTTGTCACCACGCCCAAGGGACCTTAGGTCGCGTGCCGAGATATCAAAAGAAATCATTAATAATTTAAAGCCCTGCATCAATGGCGTATTGAATTCAATATCCAATATCTACATCTCATTTTCACCACAAAAGCACGAGGAATACTTAAACAAAGACCAAAGCCTACCAGAAACAAACCAAAACAAAAAACGAAGACTGGCTGAAAGGACACAAATATTGTGTTTTTTTCTCGTAAGATAAGGAAGTGAAGTTACGAAAGTGAAGATGATTGGATGCTGAATGATTTATGAAGGTCTCGGCATGAAAAGGCGGGTTAGATACAATGGGAAGGGACGGGGGAAAGGGCAAGCTGAAATAACATGGCGTGGAAAAATGTCACGAGGCAGAGGGCGAAAGGAAGGCGGATTCATAATACTTACCATTCATGATTTCAAATACTAAAAGTCGTTGCAAGCATAAGTATACTATAGTTTACAACTATAAAACCAACAACGTGATAACCAACACATTCCTACTTTATTTACTGGAAAAAATATATCAAAGGAGACTTTTGGTCTTAACCCTAAATGTAGTCGTTTTGCCTTAAAACGGAGTACATAATTATTTTAATAATTTCTTAAAAGACCGAGCAATTCAGGTCCCGCAAAGGCCTTCACCCTCTAAAATTGGCCTCAGAGGAACTCGTTGCTCTCTACAATTTTCACAAAAGTGTTCTTGTTATGCAGTTAATGATATAGTACAGCAAAAGTATAGTGTTTTGGGTACCAACAAGACACAAACAGTCGTCTCCAAGACAGTCCATTACAGTTGTTATGTGGGGGAGAATTATACTTGTCCAAACATTTCATATTCGCTTAAGCACCAAGGCAGGAATGTGTCACTATAAAAACTAGATATGTTACCGGTACTACTACCTAGTCAATTCTGTGATTATACTTATTAATTAACGTTAACACATACATTTAGATGGAAAGAAGTCAATGGAGGGGGAAAACTTACAATGTAAACTTTAACGCATTTAGATGGAAAGACGTCTACGAAATGAGAAAATGTAAACTAACTTCTCAGTCTATATTATTGACTAGAACATTGACAGATAGCCCCTAGCCCCAGACAAAATTAATTACAAGATTTGTTTGCATAAAACATACTCTTCGTTTCTAATTTTGCCCCGTATGGTGGTAACAATGTATACAGTTCTAAGCACTAGTTTCTCGCGTGTGTTTCTCCTGACTTGTAACCTTGTACTGTTGTCTCAACATCGCCATAGTACAATGGTACAATTGTGTGCACAATCTCCTATGTGATACTTTACGATAGTCAGCGTTTTAGAGAGACAAAAGAAACTAGAAATATCAACAACTCAATTTATCAAAAAGTCGATATTCATACATGAGGGCACAATGGCAGTTTAATAGCCTAATAAATACAAGCCGTAAGTTATGAATATGCTCTCATTGTGTCACAGTCAATCAAGCAATATGTACACTCAAGGACTAAAGATTTGAATAAAAGCCAAGGTCTATATGAATTCGCAGATATATCAAAATAATTACTCCCAATAACAGCAAGAAAATGTAGCTGTTAAAACTAAGTCGTACTTTTGGATATGTTCTTGGAACACATATAACTCATATGTTTGTGATTTTTTTTTTCCGTTTTGACAAGACACTTTACACATTCTGTTCGCTTCGCTGTGTACAGAAAGCACGCTAAAAGTACATAAGAATTTTATTGACAGCTAAACGCGTACAAGCCAATACTCGTGCATTTCTTCATTTGTGCGTGTAATGTCAGTGCAAGTCTGGAAGACAAATCACGACGTATGCATAATATAGTCAAAGTGCCAAAGTTGCCATTATGGGGGAGATGGTGTTGCTTTATAAAGTGCTGTGTTGGCGACTGTATATTACTTAAAGTAGTAAGAGTACAGTCATTACACACAACTGAACCAAAAATCAAGTCAATGCAGCATTAGAATAATGGGTAGTAAACTTATGCCTGTTGCCTATTTAAGCCACGGCCGGCTTTTTCGAACATCAATAGATCTATACGGATCAAATTTAAAAATGAATGGCTTTCCAACTTGTGTCTAGCCTCCGTATTGAAACCATGACATTCTTTATGCGTGTAAATGCCTGAATCCTTTCCGGTAGATTCTTTAGCACATCCATTGAAAGGACCAATAAATGTTAAAAAGTGGGTCAAATAGATAAAGGAGAAAACCACCAACAACTGTTTTAATCTATCTTTCCAAATAGACATGTAAAGTATCAACTCATATCATTGGACAATCATATAGTACTTGAATCTCTTTTCATGTGATGGCCCAATTTCTCTTAAGCTTTGGCGTTTTTTTTCAGACCGTATGGTTCTTTTATGTGCAGGGCTTTTACATGTAGATTGTACCAAAAAATTACTCTCAATAGAAGTGAGATATTTCTTGTTTGTCAGAGAGTTTCTAGAAGCCTACAGGAGATTGGCTGATGATGTAGAGTCATTCGCAAGTTGCTAACGGTTACCAAACGTTGCTGAGCTTTGCCTAGCCAGGAAGTCGTACTCTTGTAAATCTAAATGGTCTGTCGTCCCGTACTTTAGAAAAAATGTTTTTTCTTCAAAGTGAGAAAAGAAATGAGCACTTCAAAGCCTGCAAGCAAACCTTTGTGACCACCAAGACACTATTTCACATTTCTTGTCTATTATCTACTGTAAATATACGACTGAACAAAAGGAAGAGAGCTCCGCTATCAATAGTAATGTCGCCATGCGGATTTTATCTTTTGTTAAATAGTTGAATAGTTGTTTGTGTGCATGTTTAAGTTCTTATATTGGTTACGACGTCTTAGCAGTCATTGATGGTTCTTGTAAGACCTCTTTGTTGTAAACGGAGAGGATTACTGATTGATTTATTGGTAAAATAATTATGACGCCTCCGCACGAAAAGAGTCAGACCGCATGGTCACGAATGATCGGTGTTTTCACTGTGTAAGGAATAATGAATAAACAGATTTGCGTGTAAAGAGGAAACTATTTACACGTATTACACGTAGCACGCCATATGTTGTGACGTCAAATTCGGCATTCAACTCGTTTAATTAAGGTGATACGTGGTTCGATTTGTCCCTTTGCGTCATGATTTCAGCTCATCTTAATGTGTGGGCGGAGTGACGTATTGTGTACGTCAGTTTTTCGATTTTTTTGAAGAAGGGAAAGAAGGAAATGAACTGCCATGAAAATGTCTAATTCCATAACAAAAACAAAACAAAGGTTGGGAGAAATGACGATAGCATACACGTTTTATACACGGTAAAGGAACAGCAGTGCATACTTGGGGTTTAAATATTCGTCTTTGATGCGTTATTTTGTTACATATTAATCTTATATTTCATGTTTCCAACATTGAAAACCGTCATATAATCAAATAACATTTAATGTTGAGAGTGACAGAAGTATCGTGTTTTCCTGTTTTTCAAAACATACACAAATTGCTGATATACAGAGATAAGATACAGAGATTCCACTTACGTTTTTTTCGAGTAAACTTCAATGTTTAAACTCAAAACATGAAACGAGTTTTTGCAAGAGAACGTTCGTTTCAGAGTCCTATCAAACCCTTGTATCGCGTGTTTGGTATCATTTTACGATATCCCAACTTGGCACGCATTTTGCCACACTGTCCTTGGTACTGAATAACGTTCTATTGTTGCAGGAGTCAATTGACATTTCAAACGGCCATTCTCGATAAAAGGGCGCCTGTCGATAACTAAAAATCACGATAGCCAGCAGCCTTGTCCCCACTCGACCTTTACACTACAGACGAAATATGCTGAATAAAGTATACGCTCTACAAAGTTGTATGATGTATTACTAGTGAGGTACCGCGGCCGTACGCATGGTACATCCGTCTGTGCTGTAGCTAAGTTACAAGAACAGCCACTGTGATGATTTTCAACGACATGCAAAAGAAATTTATCAATATCTGTTTGGATATCCGGTTACTAAAAGTCGACTCTTGCACCTTTTTATCAATACCTCTCCCCCCCCCCCCCGATATCTTGTGCAAAAAGCTACCAAACAATATGTTACTGTTACTGTACTGATCTGTAACCTAAAGGTTATTATGGTAAAACAATATCCCACACATCCTTGAACTTTCCCCTCCTTTTAATTTATCAAGTTGTTCCATTATGTTGCCACAGCCTATGGCATTTCTGTACATTGACATCAATGAAAAGAAATGTAACAGCGATATCAAAGCTGCATGTCTGGATATATTGGCACAACAATACAGCAGATGCTTAACAAATCCACATATGTTTATCAACTTACGTGTACATTGGAATGGATTTCGGTTTCTTACAGCAATTACATGACTTATAGAAATGCTATTTACAAAGAATGGTAACTGTGTGTGTCTTGTATAATATCTCAAATACATTCTTGTAATGCATGTTTGTTAAAAAGTTTATAACAATTCAACACTTGGATTTCCTGTGAAAACTATGCAGAGAGTAGGGAAATGTGTGGAAGATATTCATTCAAATCACAATCACATAGTTCTGATTTCTGGCAGTGCTATGTGTTACTCTTTGCTGTCCACTGAGTCAGCAGCTGCTTGATTTGTTTGCTGTCTGTGCTGTCCAGGGGAAGGCTGCCCTCGCTGTCAGGTATGGAGGGGTCAGCACTGCTGTCCAACAGCAGCTGTACAATACTGAAGAACTCACAGGTAGCAGCTGGATGGGTGGATAAAACAACAACTGGGTAAATGTTGTAGCTGCATTCAAAATAGGAAGCCTTCACAGTTTAAAGTAAAATGTTAGATTGTTAAATATCTCATAAGACATGTCTAGTTCCTATTTTGTTTCTACATCACAGCAAGACACAATTCAGATCAGGTGATGATGACCAATGCTTACAATTTTAATAGCTTTCAAATGGATAAAACAGTCACATATGCAGACTTACCATAATGCAAAGGTGTTTGTCCATCTTCATCCTGAGTTTATATTGGAAGGGGAAAAAACACAACAAGATTTGTGTCATGACCAGGGCTTTAGCCAGCTCAAAATTTTTTTCCGTCAACCAATTACAATCGTCGCGAAAACCGCGAAAATTAATTAAAAGGACTGAACTGAGACCTTGAAAAACGGGTTTTAATGAGATTATCGTATGCTAAAGGGCGCCGACACACATTGTCAACAATCATAACAATAGCAAAACAAACAGTGTGTGGCTTTTAAGGCCGTGGACGGCGTCCCCAAGCCGTTTGTAGCTTCCACCAAGGATTTTTGTCCTTCAAGGTTGACGGATTGGTTTTAAAATTTTTCCGTCAGACGCAGCAAATTTCCGTCAATTGACGGAAAAACGGACGCTGGCTAGACCCCTGGTCATGACAGTGGATAGAGACAAAGTTGTAACCAATGAAATGTATGGACACACACGTAACATTACTGTTTTGTATACTTATGAGTCAGTTGCTAGAAAATAAAGTGGTGTACCTGGATATTGATGTTTGCTTTGTGTTTAAGTAATTCTCTGACTACATCCTCATGTCCTCTGTCACATGCCCAGTGTAGAAGAGACAGGCCCTGGAGAAGCAACAAAAAACATAACATTTCATTTAGAAGAGTTGCATGTGACTTATAAACATCCCTATTATAAATTCATGCATCAAATACATGAATCTCAATCTATGATACTTGTAACATACAAAAATGTACCTCTGTGTCCTGTTGGTTGATATCTACATCCCCATTGGACAGCAGCCTTGCCATTTGCTTTGTGTTTCCTTCTTTACACCAATCAAATGCCGTCTTGTTTTTGTCACTGAAATGATATAGGTATTAAAAGTTTTCATACTGCTTGAGGCATCTATTGATAGGACAAGAGTCCAGTTGTTCATCGTTGCGGCAACAAGAGGTAATGATCTGAACTTTTGACAAATTCTTGTGACTTTGACTTTCAATGTTACATTGTACTTGTAATATGCACTTCTACACAAGACCTTAGAATGTCCGAACATTGTGAATGTAAGTACAGTAATATTTCTGTTCATTTTGTCGTTAATCAGCAAAAGATTTGTTAGACTAGTACATTTACCTGATATATTCTTCTTCAAATGACATTGTGCTAACTACAGGGCCCATGAATGAAGTCTTCTTGGAGTCTCCCTAAAAACAGAGATGAATAAAAGACATTACAAAATTTTGTATTACACAGATCTGTGTCTAGCACTCAATGTATTATGGAAAGAAGACAAAACCTATTCTCCTTTAATCAATCAAGTGACTAAATATGTACAAAAACTCAAAGACTTAGAGATATGACCTGAACTGAAGCCACCTTTCATGAAAAGAGAGCTGAGAAGGGCAGCAGAAATACATGTTTTGCAAAAAATATTAGTATAAAACTGCAAGAAATATTACAGTAACTGTTACACTGTTTTGTTAATGACCACATAATCTTGCTAAGCAAATTGTTTTGGTACTGTTTGATTCTGTAAACATGGAAGAACTGACTCCTTCTCTGGGTTCCCATGTGGGATCTGCTTTCCTCACACCATCCACATACTCTGTCATAGCCTGGTCCTGAGCCATGCCACCTAGACTGTTCCAGGCATCCCTGGACAGAAAAACATATAACACGGTTAATGTCATAATCATCATCGTTGGGCAAACATGGCCTGGTATACAAACCTTAGAATTATAGCTGCTAAGTCCTTTTGTCCTCTTTCTCAAATAGGATGTAAGCACTTTGAAGAATTGTAATAGGTGTGGATACCTGGCATTAAGGAAACAGGCTTTCAATGAGGGATGAACTAGGAGCTCAATATATCTGCCTTTAAAAGCACCAATAAGTCTATACTGTGTATTATATAACAATTTGTAGGCAATTTGTATGGTGGGTACTTTTGTAGTAGTAGTAGTACATGTAACTTAACGTTAAATATCACTATGTGACTTACCATTTCTGTTTTCCTTGGAAATCAAAGAAGCCTGGTTTGGCAGTGTTACATCTTCCGACATTAACCTATAAGAGAGAAACGAAAACAACATATGTTACAGGTGCTATGCTACAAGCCCTGTCTTCAGTCAAGTCAAGTCATTCTACAGTTATTTCCCACGTAGCTCAGTTATTATAACATACAACTTATTACAAGATAGCAAGATCTTCACACTCAGATATTTTAATGCCTTTAGAACCTAAGGACCAATTGGTACTAACATTCCTCATAACAGATCAACATTGCCATAGATCAGGTAAGGTTAGTCTATACAACGTCTGTGCTATAAGATCATAAATCATAAATCACGACGTCTTTAAAGATTCGAACAACACGCCCCCCTCCCTCCACCAACACCATCTCGCTTTATTAGTGACCAAACGTCCGAAACATCCCACCTGTTTATACCTGGCGTACAGATACAGGAGTTGATCAGCGCTAAGCTGTGGAGCTATGGTGGCTACATGGTCCACAGCCTGCTGAAACACGTCAGACAGAGGAGACGAACTGTCGTCTGCAGCGGCAGCCATGTTGTCCCGTCTTCTGTCGTCTGAAAGCCGCAAATCGTCGAACACTCCTATTTTACGACATCACCACAACCTAGCTTTCCATATCTTGATAACTTGAACTATGTAAAAATCATAATCGATAATAATTCTACATGAACTGTTCAAAATTTATCAAAATTTTCTATATCCGTGACATTTACGACATAGCCGCAAAGTTTTGCACCTGCGCATTGACCTCAGTAGAGACAAGATGGACGCCTGTGACCACCTGTGATTTTCGCATCGACGATAAACTGACATTTCAAGACGAATTGGACACTTAACCTTGTTGAGATGGTGCACGTGATTGGCAGATAGCAAGGACTTGATAAGAGAGCTGCATTCTGTGGAAAATGACTCTTTTCGGACGACTACATTGCCATGGAACCATCGAAACATCGCTGCTAACCCGGAAGTGAAACCAACATCGTTGTAGGATACAACCTGTTTTACGTACATCAAAACGTCCCGCGAGAAATCAACGGATTGCCATTTCAGTGGTTAGCAAGAAATAATGGGTGTACATCTGCCATGATAAGACAGCATTATCAAAATTCTTTGTTCAGCAATATCTTTGAAAAACTTTAAAAACTTGTAAAGGAAATAAAATGAGCAGAGCAGGGATGTCAATATTGACGTTTGATTGTTAGTAACTCCGAAGACTGGTCTAAAGGTTCGTTATCTCCAGTGCACCATATTTATGAAAAGATATAGAAGAGCCAATCACTGGATGTTGAACCAATGGTGAAGAGGAACAGTCCACAGAAAACCACAGACACATCCGTGACAGTGTCTGATGTTCAACGAGACTGTAACGTTATACCTCAACAGAAAAAGCCCAGACGGTGAGACGAACATCATGCCGTTTTTCCCCATGCCGCGCCGGACGCGCACGTTCTCCGGACCTCACGCCACGTGTCTCCAAACCGCCAACACGTACGCTCGAAGACTGCACCGCTCCAAAGCCGACAATGTCGCGTCCTTCGAGATCTACCACCGCTGTCACCCCATGCACGGTCTCCTGAGACTGGTGCTGTACCTCAGTGCAGCTCTCTTCACTCTGGCAGCGTTCGTGTTCTGTGGGGTAGTCTTCATGTCAGAGTACATCTTCATACAGCTTTTTCTTAGGTCAGTGTTTGTAAATAAGATTGATTCATTGGTTTATTTAGCCTGGTATCAAATCCCATTTTTTAGCTTTGCACTTGTTTCACTCTGACGGTCACCTAACTTAACGAAGATATATGCTATTGGAAAGTATCAAGTATCTGCATACCTGTATCATGAATCTGCGCAAATACTATCTGCAAATGAAAGTGGCCATTGGAGCCAAGGAAGGTATACGTAAGGGCTTTGATGGAAAACTAAAATACTGCTCAGGTCCTCAAAAGGTTAAATAAGATTTATAGGTGTATGCAGCTTGCTATGCCAGGCACCGTGATGTAAAGACAGCAAAGTCATTCTTCACTTCTATATGCCTTAACTCTTTACCCCTTCCTCTCAATCTCACCTGACCTCTTCCCTTCCCTCTACCCCTTCGTCTCAATCACCCGACCTCTTCCCTTACCTGTCCTCTCACTGGAAATCTTCCATTCCTTTCACCTGTACGTCTCACCCAATGTCTTCCCTCCCTTCCCATCTCTTTCCTTCTCTTTACTCGTTCCCCCTGTGCTCCTGTGTTAGCACACCATACACTTCAATCAGAAATGTGATACTGTACTATTTATATAATCATATGCAGGAAGTCCCAATAACACTGTGTTTCTTTTGTCCCCAGGTTCCAGTACAAGTTAACAGTTCTACTCATCCTGATGGGCAGAAGAAGAATAGACTTTTCTAAGATCAACACTCTCATCATCTACTACATCCACTTCACTATGCTGATGGTGGGAGGGTTCGGATGGTGTTCTCTCATGTTTGTGGAGTTATGACAAAAGGGATTTGTATTATACAATACTGCAATGACGCATCCTAGAAGGCAAAACCTCAATTGCAGCCATTTTTAGACAAAAGATCTCTCATAATGAACAAATAGATAGCAAAGGCCAATAGTGAATCAGTGCAGTTTTTGTCTACTAAGCTAGAACTTGTTCTACTTCTAGCCAACTTGCTCAATACTTTTTATGTGAGTTAATGTGAAAATGTTGCATTCCATTCTCAAATAACATAGTATTTTTATTACATAAATATGCAGAAAGGTAATGTAAGATTATTTCTATATTTTGTCACTGATGTTCAAAAACCAGCGGATGCTATGATCTATGTTACAAAGTTGAGAGGAGTATATTGTAAACCATATTGCTTCATGTCAGTTACTTAAGTTTCTGCTTGGTTAATGTATTGTGTAGTCTTATATAACAAGTAACAAAACAGTAAACAATACTACCATTACAGTGAAATGTGAAAGACCTCTTTGAGACAAGTAGAATACAAATAGTGATAATTATGAAAAGTCTGGATCATTGTCAAGCAAAAGTTGCACTGTGATGTAAGAAAAAGGACACATGTAACACCAACATACATATTTCTTTTATTTACATGTACTTACACAACTACTATTCCCTTGTAGGGTCTGAAATTGAAGCAGATGCAATTTTACTGGTTTAACATAAAGATTTTAACATTAGATCATGCCTATTCAACTTACCGGCACTGAATTCATGCGAATCTTCCATTAAGACGTCTTCAGTGATAGTTATCTGATCTTGTAACAATGATTCATGTATTAGAAATAGAATGCTAAACTAAGCCAATGTTGCTATGTCATCAACATTATTGTCAAGACTGAAAGAGAACAAAATGTAGAGAAACAGATGATAATTACTGATTGTAGTATATGCCAATACAAACTAAAAGCAGAATCAACGTAATGGTTAGCTAAACTAATTGATGCAAAGTGGTTTCTACTGAGTCAGAAGAAGGCAAGGACCATTCATTTTTTTGTCTTCCTCTTCTGAAGCAAAATATGCAATATTTGTACACAAAACATGTTTTCCAGATATGTGTTTTTACTAAGATGATGTGTTAAAGTCGGCCACGTTGGGTAACTTTTAGCGGAATATCGGTGCTTAATCTTACAAAATTCACAGCAACGAAAAGAGGAAAGTTAGAACCTTGAGTTTTGTTCTTTATGTTCCCCATAGAAGTATTACTTATGGTTATTTGAAGTCATGAAGCCCTGTTTAAAAAAATGTTGTCACTGTTCTATACGAATCTTCATTTATTATTGTCTTTGTACATAAATCAATTTTGTACACAAGTTTGTCTGTCTTCTCTCACTTTATTGCAATGATATACCATAACTACAGAAACGTGGTTGATAAGTCAAGAGGAATTGAATAATGATAACAGCTTGGACTATTCCAAACTATGATTTAAAAAAAAAAGCTGTTGGTAAAATGTTTACATCAACATGTAGACTTTGATAGGTATGACGTCGTTTAACACACTGAGTCGACGGTGACGCCCTCCTATGCTCCACAATTGATATGAGTGTACGTAAAAATAGGTGTGAAGAAGAACATGACTAATTTCTTCAATGTAAGCTATGCCGAAGGTTGAAGAAATAGTTGAACGTCATCAAGGAGGTTTAACCTCCTTGACGTCATCGGGAGGAAGGTCGTAGGCATGCCAATATGTCCTTTTTATATCAATCGGTACGCAGATATCTACCAATTTAGTAGATTTAAAGTCAAGTGAATGACCAAAGTTGATATAGAAAATTGGATAAATTCTCCAAGCAGAAGTTAGGGAGAAAAAACGTAATATTTTATGAGTGATGACTGGGCTTCTCTGACAGTCCCTTTAATACCCCATATAAGCGGATGGACAGTTGAATAAAAGGACTCGATGCGTTTTCAAACGAGGGATGAATGTAGTTAGTTGCAATAAACTGTTTTTGAAGCAAAGTGACAGAAAGAGAGAACATTAGTTCTAATCTGATTAAAGTTAGTAACGTTACAGTTACACTGTTATTATCATAATTCATTGATGTGGAGTTCTCCTTATTGACGATACCGTCATAACAAACTAACTCCTACACAAGTCTTAGTTAGCCCAAAGTCCATCACTAATTACCAAACAAAAACTATATCATAATGCAAAAAACGTTTACTTAAGGTCACATTGATTTGATTTAATATGGATGACATCCGCGCTAGCACCAATTTTCGGCCATTTCCAAAAAAAAAAAGTTTTCGACCACACAATAAATTGTGCAAAGCAGCTGTAAAATGAGCACAAATATTCGGTAGATTGAAAAAAAAAAGTATCAGAAAACAGATAACTAATGCCATAGAATGCCAAAATAAATCTAAAGTCAAAGAATAAGATGTGAAAGGACAGAAAGAAAAAAAATCTATGTTGGTTGGGGGAGGTACCAGTTCAGAAAATTCAGGTCCAGAGGATCATTTCCAGGTCCGGACATGAACCTGGACCTGATTGTCTGTGGAAACTTGAGAACTGGCAATACTCAAAACAATGGTAATTGGTCAATTCTGCTACAAAGGAATCTGTTTGGTGGATTATTGGACTCCCACTGCATTTAAAAATCCCATCTCCATGTAATAAAGGATAACTGTCTCTGAACCTTTGACTGTAGAAACTTGGTGCAATTGACTATAAACTCTGCTTGACTTCGCTCTTGTTGTCTTCTTGGAGTTCCCGGAGGATGTCATCCATATAATCAAATCAACATGGCCTAATCAAATGAAAATGTGACAGCCCTTCACAACGTGACAGTTTACAGACAATTTGTATTCAGTGAATCATGAACATCAAGTGCAAAACGTGTACTAAGTATTTTCATGGATCAAAAGCGCCCCTTATTAAACAGTTGCAGTACTTCACCATTCTCTGCTGGTTGTGCGTGCAGTACTTCAACTAATTAATAGGGGGCGCTTTCAAACCATGAGAATATTTCAGTATGTAAATGACAAAAACACCTCCGTTAGTCGATTATTTCGATGTTTTTATGTATGTGTGACAAGTGGATTGGAATAAACTAAAACTCAAAGTGTGCAACCAATTTAATGGGAAGATTTCTAACCTTTTGTTGATGGCCTTTTCTACAACACCTAAGTGTTTTCTAGTCTAATATGCCATATATAACGTTATATCTGCTTTGTTAAAATAAATGCCAAAACTAAATGAGTACAAAATGAGATGCAAAAAACTACCAGGACAAGAAAGATGATAAAATACCTTATTGTATTAAGATAGTGGACATAACAGGTGTACAACACGAAGCACACTGTAATAGCTATATACACAGTACATTAATACAATACATGTATCAGAATGTGATATCATGGGCATGTTTTTCAGGAATTAGAGCACTTTGACCAACTTACATTGCACAGAGTATGAAGGAAAAACATAGTCATAACAATGAGAAAACATTCTGATGACATTGTTTCCTGTGATTACAAGAACACTGCTCTATAGGCAAATCAAAGGTATGTATTACAAAGTCATATCTATCAGTTCTAGGGCTGGGTACCGGTACAGAAAGTTCAGGTCCAGGTCCGGTTCAGGTCCAGAGGATCAGGTCCAGGTCCGGACCTGAACCTGATGCAGTATGACTCATACCAATGGTCCATTTTACTATAAAGAAATCAGTTTGGTGCAGTATTAGACTCACACTGGCGTTTTAAAATCCTACAACGCTAACTGCACCTGTACGATTGACTGTAAAACTTGGTAGAAATGACTATAAACTATAATCTGCTTCGCTCTTGTTATTTTCTTCCACCTGCAAGCGCAAAAACCTGTGAATGCCTGATCAAATAATCTGTTAATTTTCTGAAAGGTCCAACATCTGGTTCACCTCCTTTTTTCAGGTCCGTTTTTTCTGGACCGGTCCAATAAGAAAAACCGGTTTTGTACCGGTACACTGTACGATACCCAGCCCTAATCAGTTCTGTTCTGCAATTGCTACTTCACATGAATACTGCTACTAAATCAGAAAACGACTCTAAAAAGTTATATTTTAGCTTGCCATATATTTACACAAAAGCTGCCATTTTCTGATGATGCAGGTCAGTGCGATATGAATGATAGAATATGAATGATAGAACATTTTGCAGCATGAGGCAATGAAAAGAAGTGGAAATACTGTACTAAGTTGCTGTAATGTAGCACAAGAGACTTTACTGGTTAATATGAAAACTATAATGGATAATGAATAAAATAGACTACAATGAGGACATCATTATCATTGAACTACTGATAAACTTAATCTTACCTAAATGAAGTACAGTATTGAGATATATTGCCTGTTTTCAAATACATGGGCACTGGGCAGTGTACAACACTACACAATGGAATATACTGTATACACTGGATTAGCACAATAGTATCAAAGCAGAAAATTTCACAGAAATTACTATGGGCTGTTACATCTCAAAAGATGGGAGGGCTTTAAAGTGAAAATAATTCATTGACTAACATTCATTTGGACAACTCTCATTAAAATCAGCCTCCCAAACTTTCAAATAAAACAGCCCAAAAGTGTTCAACTGTAAATAATGTTACATGTACGATAGCATATTTACAAGTTACTTATTCAGAATCCAGACTTCTTTTACAATTTTGTCATTATCACATCCTGATATTTCCAGAAATACAGCAAAATATACTGGAGCAAAAAAAAAGCCTTAAGTAAAACAAAACTGAAGGAGTATTTCTTATCTCTCTGTTAAAACTGTACAGACTGGAAGTAACAGTTGAGCTGTTTTTTTACAGTTTATAATAGTCTTTACTAGTTTTGAGAATTTCACTTGCAATGGTTTAATGACTAACTGATCTGGTTAACAACATCAGATCTTCACTCAATCATGATTAAAACATCTAAAACACAATAATAAGATAAAAGATTATTAGCTTGAGTGGTGTGACGTTCAAGCCCTACTGATGGTTCATATAATGTAGTTCTACATCCCATCCAAAATCATGTAGTATAGATCACTGAGGATTTTCCTAGGCTGATATGTAAATTATTGTGGACCGAATATGACAAAAGTTTTACATAATATGATAACAGCTAAAATGGGGATGACATTATATTGTTTCATAGTCAAGTATATCCATGAGTGACAGCCAAATTTCAATCTTCCTAGTAAGAACTGTTTGAGAAAGAAGTTTTGGAATTGAATTATGTACCTGATATTTGCAAGTATTTGAGACATTTTTGTCACAGAAAAAATCCCCTGTACCCTTAAAGAGATCAGATGCAAATCAAACTTACATTTATTTTATAGAAATATTAGCTTACATTAGAGACCTTTTCTCAACTGCCTATACTGTATCTTTAGCACAGATTAGGTGCAACAATTCTTCTTCTAAAAAATTAAAACAAAAAATCACTGGATGATCGAAGTGGAGATTCTCCCTACTATAAGGTCAGGAACAAAATGATGAGAATGAACATGATGACCAGCAGCACAATGATTGCTGTCCACTGACGCTTGTCTGGGGGAATATAGAGAATGATCAGATAGTTAGATGGGTATCTATGACACAGTGCAGAAGATATAACGCTACATTACCTTTATCCGAGGGACAAACTTTATCCATTGCTTTTGAAAACTGGATATTTAGGGATATCAAGTACATGGACAGTGGTTTCAAATTGCAACATTTTCAAGATATCCCAGTTTATAACCACCGTCCGTTGTCTTGATATCGTTAAACACTGTTTTTAAAAGCAACGGATATAGGTTACCCCGCGAATAAAGGCGTTACATTGTAGTTTTAAAAAAAAATCAAATATTCCATACTACATAGCCTAGCTCACTTTTCATACTCTTAAAATGAGCACATTCAGTGACCTTTCTGAATATTCAATGACCTTGGATTTGGTCTTATACATGCATTAATATATCAAATCTACTGAAACACAGTAGATCATACTTTTCAAAAATGGCCAACTTCAAGTCTTGTAAAATTCTTACCACAACGTCTGTGATACAACACGAACTCCTTTCTAATACTTTATCAGATTAACTACATGCACTAGGCATAATGCCAAACATGCATTGCAAATAATTTTAAATTAGAGCCTTACTAATTGGGAATCTGTGGTCCTAATTATACTGAACCCAAGTTAGACTGTCTATCCATTAAAAAAAACAAGAGGACAATATTACACAGAGAACTAAGTGGCCACCTACCATTGGACATGTGTGAGACTTTGGCAATTTTTTTGAGAACACCGTCCAGTCTGGACTGAGTAGAGTCAATCTCGTGTCCCAAGTCATCTAACATCCTGGGGAGAAATAGGAACAAAGTATTGTTACAGATGGTATTTGACAGTACAGAATATTTCATTCTACATATGTGTGCATAGGAGAAATGCTCATTTATGTACCTGTATCTGTATCTATATAGCCAGTATAACTGCCCTTTGGCGTAACACACCAGCTTCGCAGGCACGCGGTGCGCCAGCAGCTGGTTATATTACACTGAACGACCTGTCACATCTAACTTTTGCACATCTATCTGCAAGTGTTCTTTAAAACTATTCACCGAAGACGCCCCTACTGTGTTTGGTGATAACAAATTCCACTCTACTATATTGCTGGGAAAATACAAATTTTTGAACCCACCAATCCTAGGATGGTAACTCTGGTACTTGAAGGCATGACTATTCCTTGTTCTTTTTTGAGCTGATATTTGATACTTATCAGTCAGTTTGTCCACCATTATATCTAAGACTCAATGAAGAGAACAGATTCCATCACTAAAATCAAGAACAAAACATTGAGAACCAAACTTACACAGCCTGTTCATCCAGCTCGTTGCCTATCTGATGAGACATGTTCTTCAGTACTCCTACACTTCCTGATACCATCTCCAACTGGTCATCCTGGGACTCCACTATTAACTACATAAACAAGCAAAAAAACATAAAAATCTCTTTTATATACACTGTCAAAATTTTATTTATCATATTTCAGTAATACATAATAAACCATTTTCATGTAAAACAAGGAGACATCTTTACATCTTCTAGTACTTGGTTAGAAATTAATTTTTTCTTATAATATAAAGGTACAGTAAAACACAAACTCATTATTAAGAAATTTTCTTGATACTGTAGGGTTGAAGATATGGTAAACTGCTTCATATGTTTTGTATGGAACATACAGAAGATATTTAGGCCCACTTCAAACAGACAACTTTTATAGTCGTGCGACTGTTAATGTTATTGACTATTCGTTGTGGGCAACGGTTGTCTTTAGACATGCGTTCAGAGTATTGCGGGACACCCGCGGCGCAGGATTCCACTGCGGTGCGTGCGTGCGTGACCCACAGTGACCTCTTGCTTGCAAATTAAAAATGGCAGAAGAATTCTTTATTTTCGTCATGCAGCAGAATACTATTCTTTTGCTTGCAAACAAATATTGTCCCCAACAAAGAATGACACAGACACGGTAAAATCTGGAATTAAACCCGGCGTTCGTGGCCGCCGGTGGTATTACAGATTACTACTAGTATCATGAAGGATATAGCCACTGGTGGCGGGGCATTGTGCTGGAACAGGCAGTTTCTGATGACAAAAATACATTTCCATTACTGACTGCATGTACATTTACGGAGAAAAATGCCCTTTCAAATAGAAAAAAACATGCTGCAGGCTTATTAGCATTATGATCGAGTCCCGTCGCCGGCGACGATTTTTCTTTAGACATGTGAGGAATAGTCGCGGACCCCCCACTGAAGGATCGCGCGACTGGGTCCGAGGTGGTCGCACGATGATTCCATAAAAACCCTCGCACGACTATTTTGATCCTCTTCAGACAGCCTAAAAATATCGTCGCCGGCAACGTTGTCGACAACAACAGTCGCACGACTATGAAAGTGTTGTCTGTATAAAGTCGGCCTTAGAGTGTGCCTGCTTACCTGTTGTTGTTGTCTTGTGTCAGCTATAAATTTCTGGTTGGTGTTGTCCATCTCTGAGTCCAGTTTTGTGTAGCGGTCCTGCCGTTTACTGGGACCGTTGAAGAGGTGCTGTGGGAGGATCAGTTATCAATTTGTGATGTGACAATGACTGCTTAAGAAAACAAAATCTCTAAGGTGCATGTCTAACCCTGATTATGAAACTGTTAGTGTTACATATGCACAGGAGCGAGTGTGTACACATGCAGGCATGCATACACACACGCACGCACATTGCTGTAACATACAGTATTGTCATAAATAAAATACACCAGCACAATTTTCTAACTTTTTTCTCAAAGGATCTTAATCTTTAAAGTTTTGGAAAGAAAGAAGGAAAACCCAAGAACAGCAAAAGAGTAGACATGTTTAGAGAGAACCCATGGCCCAGAAATATCTCTCCCGATACTGCTGTAACAAAAGCACAGCTAGTACAAAAGCATTAAGCTCGGAATGCTGTTATGACAACAACAAAAAATAACTACAATGTGTACAAAATCATGAGGCTTTGAAAAAATGTGTGGAGATATAATAATGATATTTCGTTGTTTTTTTTGCTATGCAAACCACCGTAATTTTTAAGAAACAAACAGCATGAGAAAGACCAAGTCCCAAAAATTGTTAGTAAATCTGGTTAGTTCTCATCACACCAGAGGGACAGAGATCTTCTCCCAGCACCACCTATAAAACCCAGGTGCACCATGGGATACCTCTCTTTCCCTGCTCCTGTCTTCTTTAACCGGTTTATTGTCTTTGGGTGACGTGTTAACGTGCAGCAGCTTTGTTTTCATCTGATTTTGTGTGTCCTGGAGGGGAGGTGCATTTTTCACAGTCATGAGAACTTTGTTAGAACTACATGTACACTACATGGGCAGAACTTCTTGAATGTAAAAGCTATCATATTTCCAAAAGAATTTGTTGTCTTGAATTCTACATGTTTTACAGTGAGAAGTACACAATGCACCTGTTAAAGAGGATGGCATATTTTCACCATACACTTACATATTCTGTATCTGTATCTATATAGCCGGTATAACCGCCGTTTGGCGTAACACACCAGCTCTGCAGGCACGCAGCGCGGCAGCAGCCAGCTATATTACACCGAACCACTTGTTACCCCTAATACACTGTATACATTATTGCTATGTATACAGTGTGTTTGTCAATACCTTAAACAAAATTTCATATCTGTGACTCAAAATAATGTTTGAATCTGTATATCCAGGAAAATTTCTTGCACTGAATGTGTCATTTGACAGCTTTCACATATCAAAGAGTTCTACCAAACACACACACACACATCACACTACAGTAGCCTAGGTGTACCTGTCTATTTCTGCCCTCTATTCTGGCTTTGGCACTTGGACTTGCCATGTGATCCTTCATTTCCTATGGAGGTGATAACAGGATGATAACATGTAGTTGTAATCAGGCTTTTAGCTAGGATTTTATAATAGGGAGTCCAAACTTATTGGTGAGTCGCGGTAAGTGACTATTGTAGGGGAGGTCTGGGGGCATCCACCTTCCATGGTGTAGAGTTTTTTTATGATTTTAAGTTAAAATAGTGCATTCTAAGGTATCCCAAGAGGCAAAAATACTGTTCCAGAGGTCACAGTCTTCACAAATGACCTGGTAGCATCCATAGTCAATCAGAATTTTATGCTTGTCAGACGATTTCCCCCAGTGTAAGGGCGTCCAGGGGCATCAAATTTCTTGTTATTCTAAGAAAAGTGCGTCCACATGACGCATGCCTGGCTAAAAGCCTGGTTGTAATGCTAGTGAGTAATCTTTTACACAGTCCACCAGGTATAACGTTGATTTTGTGACACTGTGCAAGTACTAGTATCTATTGACATCTCACAATCCTATATATATTCATGATATAAAGAGTAAAATATTCAAGTTTATGTACTACATGCTGTTTCAATTGAAGACATCTTTACTATTGGTAAATATCAAAGTAACAATGAAGTCATTTTAAGAAAATACTCTTTTCTAACTTTCTTGACTATAAGTGTAACTGTTCAAGATTTACACATACAAAAATGCGGTGAAAAATGCCATCAAATGCAATTCCAACCTATCATAGTACATGGTACTAAAGAAAATATCTGCATCATGTGTAAAGTGTTGCAGTCATTTCACCTTGACACTTTGCCGTGTCCTTGAGATAAAGGCCCGTCTGTCGGCTAGTTCCTGCTGGTCGATCTTGAACTTCCTTGGGTTGGACTCTACAATACTTGAGAACAGAGTTAAGGTCCTTTTGCTACTTATACTTGTATCTCGAAGACGAGACACATTTTTTACTAGAGTGTACATTATATAAATACTAACGCCAATCCCTATTTAATACTTTACAAATAGACAATATCTATAAGAAAATGTCAAAACAAGTACTTGATGTTATGCAAGGACGATCATGCTATCGACACTATATGTAAATATGTCTCCATGTGTTTCAAAAAGAGAGAAGAACATGTTAGATGCAGCCATTAGAGATTGCAACACATAGTGTCTTAGTTCCTTTTCCATTTAGACTAGTTTAAAAGTTTGCATAAGTCTAGTTTCTTTTTTTTCCTCTGCATCCATAAGACCATATGTGGTCCCTTTGTGCATTTAGCCCTCGGGCATGAATATGCAATAAAGATTATCATATCATATCATATATCATATATTAATGTTGTTCACAATACAGCATCTAGAAATGAATGTAGAATTTCCTACTCTGTATTATACCAAAGAGGACATGCGTCAATGTAGGTTAGGCATCCAGGTAATAAGATACGCCAAAAGCAATCAATCAAGCAATTGGATATGATTTTGGAAACAGTCAGACGTACAGAAACCCTGTACAGAATCTGCAACACCACACCTCTCTCCGCAAAAGCCGAGCAATCAAGGTGGTCCATGTTTGAACACATCCTCAGGATGCCACAAGACACACCTGCACAGAAAACCCTTGAATTCGCCATTCTAGGTTCTAATAGATTCAAGGCACGCAAGGGAAGACACTGTGTCAATCTGCTCAGCCGGTTGAAGGCGGACCTAAAGCACAGGGGCCGAACCCTTCCTACAACGGCAAAGAAACTCCTGGAGCTAAGGAAGCTTGCAGGATGCAAAGCGCAGTGGAAAAGGATGAAGAAAGACTGAATGCAGCTACAGGACTTTTCTAAGGCTGTAGATGCAGAATGCAGCGAATGATGATGATGAGACGTTTCAGACAGTCATTCAGTTGCTTGAGTAAGGCCTATGAAAAAAAATGTTGTGTTTCCTGTTTCAGTTCTGAAAAAATTAGGGTCGGTAGGTAGGGATTATCTTTTTTTTTCTTGTATTTTTTTTTAGGCTGGCCAAAAATTCTAGTGATACATATTTACAATACAGCTGAACAAAGTAAACTGAAATGTATGATGACACTTGTCTTTCAATGTCAAACTTTAATTTTGTGCATGATAGATACATTTATCCTTCATTAGATGGGACAAGCAGTGTTTTACTTTAATAGGAAGCAGGCTAAACAAAAATTCTAACTGGAAGCTATGTGACTCCACTGCCCACCCAAAAAAAAAGTCTAGGGTCGGCAGTTTTTTTTAGGGTAGGTAGGGAAACAGGAAACACAACATTTTTTTCCTAGGCCTAATTACTTTTTGGTGCAAAGAGGACATGATGTAAAAAACATTGAAAACAAGAAAATGAAGCAATGTATTCAAGACTTTCCTATATCTGCATCAATCAATGACACTTATTTCAGTGTGTTCAGTAATTTTTTTTCTGATAGCAAACATTTTAATAAGAGTTTGATGTTCAATTTTGTTTTTATGTTCACAGACACAAATACCTACAGAAAGAATATCATCTGTTAGAAGTTCCTGATGTGCAAAACCTCATAGATGACATTCAACTCTGTACCAATAGAAACATTGGTTGATAAGAAGATACCTAAAGCTAAAACTAGGGGTGGGTACCGGTACAGAAAATTCAGGTCCAGGTCCGGTTCAGGTCCAAAGGATCAGGTCCAGGTCCGGACCTGAACCTGGACCTGATTCAGAATGACTCGTACCAATGGTCCATTTCACTACAAAGAAATCTGTTTGGTGGAGTATTAGACTTACACTGGCGTTTTAAAATCCTACAACGCTAACTGCACCTGTAAGATTGGCTGTAAAACTTGGTAGAAGTTACTATAAACTCAACTCTACTTCACTCTAATTTTCTTGCAAGCGCCAAAACGTGTGAATGCCTGGCAAAATAATATGTTAATTTTCTAATCGGTCCAACATCCGGTCTACCTAATTTTTTCAGGTCCGGTTTTTCTGGACCGGTCCAATAAGATAAACCGGTTTTGTACTGGTACACTGTACCGATACCCAGCCCTAGCTAAAACCATTATCACCACTAAGATCACAACCACCTTATTGCTCACACAAAGGATATTTATTGTCTCATCCAGATCCTCCAGATCCCACTCGATACTGCGCAGGCTGTTCCGCAGTTCGTTACTCGTCCAATCGTACTCCTCCTTACTGACGGAGACGGGATCCTCCAGGAGCTCGCACCAGCGCTGGTACAGCCCCGTGGCATTCTGGACCGCCTTCTGGACTTCACTGGTGGGGAGAACAGTGAACAATGGATAGAATTAGTCCAATCGTATAAAAGAAAACATTTGAAGGAATGCCAGTGCCTGCAAAACAGTCCCAAAGTCAATAGTGCCAACCATACTCAAAGCTCAATGTCTATGACTTCTGCTTTAGTTTTCAACAAACAAGAGTGTCAAACTCTACTCTCTACCAGACTGACTATGCTGGCTGTTAACAGTGTTATAGGGATGTAACAGTGGGGTTCAAGCTAATAATTTGCCAGGCGAGTTTTGCCACCAGAAGAGTTGGCTGGCCTTAGCGTGGACTGACAGTGAGTGACTCCCCTGGCCAATTTCCCAATCTTTTACCCTGAATTCTACTATCCTCCAACCCCCATGGAGCAGTATGGTGAAGGCTAGTCAAACTCCAAGAAGAACCAGCTGAGCTAAGCAACTCCTGAGACTTTTTGTCAGGATCCTTTTAATTCCAGTACAAACAATGGCATTTCCCATTGTACTGAATGGACAAACAAACCAATGGAACAAAACAAGACCTCCTTTGCCACATGCAAATCAGTTTTCAGCAATATTCTTTGTTTACTACAATGGGTACTTTGACAATTCTTCTAGCCTAATCATAGTTAGAACATGGCCATCTTTCCTCAGCCAATCAGGAGCGAGTATTTCTTGTGACTATATCCACATAGTATGGTGTCCCTAGGGGTAGGGGTGTACTAAGTAACGAATAAATTGACTAAGTTGGAGACGCCCACCATTCAACTGAATGGTCTCCCTTGGGGTAGGGGTGTACCAACCAACGAATAAATTGACTAAGTTGGAGACGCCCACCTTTCTCTTGCAAATAAAAGCAATTAAAGAATTAACAAAAAGGGAAACAGCAAATCAACCTATGTTACTGAACATCTTTATTCATAACATAAACAAAGGAAATTCTTACGATCATGAAAGAAAGTCAGAAAACGAACAAGACAATAATAAAGAGTTTCTTGTAACAAGAAAATGTACAAACAGCGTTACATCAAACTTTCAAAGACATGAAAAATATAACCTCCTTGGTTACATCAAGCTAGGGAACAGGCTCCAAGATAGTAAAGAAAAACTAGTAGAGATGCTACATAAAACATGCAAGTTAAATTAATCAAAACGATCAATACTTCCATAAACGAGAAACAAACTAAAAATGCAGGAAGATAATGCATGATGTGGTCTACCAGGAACGGGTCAAACTGGGAACAGGACAGCTCGTCAGAACGGTTGCTCCAGCAGGGCGAATGAAATGGGGGAGGAGGCAGGAGCGACATCGGCCGGTTTGTCTGGCAAGAACTGGTCGGGATCAAAACTACAGAACAGTTCGGCAGAGATGCCACCATGCTGCAGCAAAACGTTTTACACCAGCTCGAGCTGGAACTCAGACATGTCGGGTTGTGTACGGAACTCGCCTGAACATACTGTGAAAACCGGTGAACATACTCGAGAAAATGGGCCTCCCTGAACATACTCGAGAAAATGGGCCTCCAAGACATGCCACGTCCTGCTCATTTGAGGTCAGGTTGGGAACTGGGATTGATCTGACATACACCCACAGAACAATGGCATTGTGGTGCAAAAAAGTGTTGTAAAACCAGACATGAATTTCACACAAGCCTCATGAGGAAAGGTGTGAGGCGCCATCACCAGGGTCATGAATGGGAAATAGGAGAAGAATATAGCCTGTCTGTTCGCTTGCTAGGAAAACAAACTGCATGTTTCTAATGACTAAAAAAGTGTATTTTGCTTCGGAAAGATGGCCATGTTCTAAGTCAGATAGATCCTGGTAGTGTCCTGACTATGTGGATTTGGTACTGCTCCGCCCACCCGAGGAGTTTGTTGGGGTCCCCGAGGGCGAAGCCCGAGGGACCCCAACAAACTCCAAGGGTGGCGGAGCAGTACCAAATCCACATAGTCAGGACACTCCCATGATCTATCTATTACATTTTGCTATATATGAAAACATTTGCATCAACACCTATGCCAATGACTACTACAGTAGAGTGTTATTCTATCCAAGGACGTTACACCATATAATGTCCTTGTAAGTTGTATAATGTCCTTGTTCTATCCAAAGTTTTCTATATTTTAATCCAAGGAGCTTTTATCAGTGATCTAATTGTCTTTCCAAAGTTGATGGTGCAATTAGGAAAAAAACATGACATTTCCAGTATTCCATTTACTTGATGACATTACCACAAAAGTAATAGCGCATATATATCAATATCCATAGATGATGTCTTGCGCATGGTTGCTTTTCAAACCTTCTTGGTCATATTTGAAACAACCAGAGGGGCGAGTAAGAACAGAAAGAAACAACACCCCGACTCCCGGGATTCGAACCCGCGCCAAACCCGGGCAGCCGGATCACAAATCGAACGTGCAAACCGTTCGGCCAAAAGGCTTAAGCCGTTAGGCGTCTTCGGTTTGCAGTCCTTGAACACCACTGTTACACTACTCCCCCTTTTCTTTTCAAGATTCGTCCTCGAATCTCCGATTTCGACATCCCTGTGTGGCACATCTGCTAGCCTGTTACTCACAGGGTCGGCATGGGAACCAGTGAAACAACCAGAGGGGCGAGTAAGAACAGAAAGAAACAACATGCCCCCTACCCGGAATGGAACCGGGGTCGGCAGATCACAAATCACGAACACTATCACCGTCGCCACAAAAGCACTAGTGCGCTTGGGCAAGGACGATAGGCAGTACTTAAACACCACTGTTACATATTCATAGTTCTTGAAAGTTGTCCACAAGTCCTGATCAGCCACACCAATGAATAAATAAACACATGGATGGGACTCTGTGAAGTCTGTCGTCAATTCTTCACCATTTCACACCCTAATAGTAGCCAATCCAACGTCCTATTTGTAAGATACACATATGATAAATTACACAACTCGATTATTAGTTATAGACTCAAAATCAACAAACCTTAGCTTTATTGAGATAACATTAGGAGGGAGCTAATGTGTTATTGGTATAGATACAATTCAATAGATGTAACACATTGTAGGAATATCAATCAATCAACAAAGAATATGGTCGTAGTAATATGGTCTTGATTTCAAAAATTGTCAATATCCATAGATAAATAAAAACATGAAGAAAGTAAGTTTATGTGATATTTATCTGTAGGTTAAAGTAGGGCAGACATTAATCATTGACACCCAATTCTAATTTGTAGGCAACACTACTAAATATCTATGTCAGTCCATGTGGCCTAAATTATATCTCTTCTTGTGATGATTCATCTGCCAAAATTAACCACTGAACAAGATACCAAAATGCAAAGCATTTAATCATAACTGTTGCTTATTAGTACTGTGTACAAAAAGTGATTTGGATTGAAAAAAAGTCTGCGATTGGGATTGGTTTATTTGTAAAAACATCTGTCACTCTAGAGACTGTGACACTGATATGGCCCAGTTCCATTTCCTTGTGCGGATCAGACAAACAGAAACATCATATTGGCATTGATAGACTGAAAAGGAAATTTTGCAAGCAGTTGCTGGTAAACAAAAATATATTTATTAATTATATAGAGAGTGGTATGGCAATAGATGATTTATACAGGGACTGTCATGTTTTCTACATGTACATTGACTGACTAGGCAGCAGTTTTGGGATGCCCAGTAGTGTAATCAATAAGATTATGTCTAACTCTAATCTAAAAGGCTGCCATGCTCTAATATGTGGACTGCAAGAGTAACGTTAGATATCTTTCAAATCATAACTGGGCTGATGCAGCATGTCCCAGAAATATGCACACGTTTCTTTCTTCTTCCATTCAATAACTGACTCAGTAGTGATAAAGGCATGGCATGGTCTCATGGTTTGGGCCGGAGCCAAAACTGACACACAAACAGAGAAATTCCTCCACTGACCTCCCAAAAAAATCATGACGTCCATACCCCACGCAGATGATATAAATCAAGACACAATACACATCCTTATTGTGTACGTGCGAAGAGCCACAATGGAGAAAACGAGGGCACTCTCCATACCGTCAACTCCGCATAACTCCTCATTTACATAAGACAAGAACACACACAGCATCTGTCCCTCTCCATCTTGGAGGAGAACTCGCAAATCCTCACACACAAACCTGAGTTCCTTCTTCAGAAACCCCAGTAAGCTCCCAACATCTTCTGCCGTGAGAGCGGGTAGAGTCATCGCTCATCAACATGTATAGGGAACAGCCATATACAGGGGAGACTAGCGGAGGGAGGGCAGGGTTTCCACCCATGGATATCTTCTGTATTTTTGGGACGGCTGGTATTTTTGGCAGGCAGGAAGGAAACACGTCATAGGCTGGCCAGTCTGAGTGAGTGTGACTGGCATACCTCAAGTAGTACACCATAAACACTACAAACTTGGAGTTGATGCAGACTTAAACTGAATGTAAAGGAACTCTTACTAGTCTTAGATCCAACAGCATTTGCCTCTATAGTTTACAAACAGGAACTTTTTCTCGTATCTCAGAAAAATGAGGGAGATAGTATTCGATACTTGACACGTTGTAGTGTGTAGACATAAACAAAAGAGTGTTGCTTGGCTTTAAATTCTACGAATCTCTGGAGAAATAAAAGACTAAACAAAAAAGTAAGTTGGATCGTAGACATAACTGTGGATACCTATAACATGTATTTATAAAAGTGAAGGAAGCTTGTAAGATATGATATGCGAAAAGGGAAACAATAAAATTAACGCTTGGCGTCTTTTTGTCACACTGTTGCATTTAAATTTTGCCAAGAAAAATACTCACTCTTTGACGACGAAAAACGGATCTTCTAACGACATGTTGATGCGTGAAAATCGGGGACGACGTTCTGTGACTCCTTCGGCTTGAGAAGTCTTGAGAAATGGGGAAAATCTTGAGAAATGGAGAGACTTATTGATGAAAGCGACAGGACAGTCGACGTGAAATCTCCCACACCACTGTCACATTTCTCGTGACGTCACTACCGGAAGTAAACCCCGCGGTGGCTGAACTTTAACCCTTGACCTACTAATATTACAAACGTGCTGGAGAGAGAGAAAGTATGGACCAGCAGGGCGATAAACAAGGTATTTTGGTTATAAACAGGCTCAAAATATCTGTATGTTGTAACCACTGTTTGTGGTAAATATGGGGGAACGTGTGTGCCAAATATGGAACCATTTGCTTGCCTTATAAAGCGGAAAATGTTACAACAAATCTTAGGTGACCAACACACTATTACTTCATCTCAAGTAGTGTTACAAGTACTGTACTATTCTGCTCTGCAGTTGTCTGTCAGTGTGTGTGTGTGTTTCTTCAATGCAGTTTCTGTATGTTATGCTAGAGGGTCCCCCAAGGAGGTTAAAACACCTTGGGTCCCCTAATTAAAGCATTATGATGGCCATCAATTTACCCTGGGAAAACGCAGACTCCTAACAAGGCACGCAAAGTTTACCGATCCCTACAACACGCACGCACGGGACACCCGCCGCCTAACACCCGCCGGCCCTCGAACCAGCTGGCCCCCACTAACACGAGCCTCTTTTTTGACTATTGTTTCTGATATAAATACCAACTACTTACAGCCAACATGTACCCTTATTGTTACAGGAGCCAAGAGGCCTAAACCCATAACTGTGATTGGTTTTGAAGGCAGTGCTAACAAGCTGGGTGTTGGGATTATTCGGGATGGAGAGGTGCTGTCCAACCCCAGACACACCTACATCACTCCTCCTGGGCAAGGTGGGTTCTTTCACAGGGATAAACAAGTCCACTAGCCCTATAGTCCCGGGCAAGGGAAAATGCCAATCGGGCAAGTGCATGTCCTTCCCCACTTGCCCGATCGGACAAGTTAGCTTTTCTCCATTGAGTGAGATTTTGATGTACTTGCTACTTTTCAAAGTCATGACATCAAGCATTGATTAACACAGAAAATAGAGCCAATAACAAAAATTCCATTGAAGGCCATGAATGTACATAGAAAAATGTCATTTAGATTTCGGGCAAGTGAAAAGTTGGTTCGGGCAAGTAAATTTCTTATGTACTTGCCCGATAGGACAAGTCAATTTTAGAAAACTTGTCCAACCCTGTTTCAATCAACCTTCTCTGAACTGAAGTAACCTTTTGTCACCCATTTTGCTTAGGTCATGGGGATGTGCAGTTAGGAAGTTATAATTACCCCATTAGTATGATTGCAAAATCAGCCCAGACATACGGGCTCATTATCAACCTCATTAAGGGTTAGTGAGCAACTGACACCAAATTCTTTCAAATGTAAACTGCTCACCCAAAATTTAAGCACAGCATAATTTGTAGTCATGATTACACCATGTGCCTTCTGTCTATGCCAAAATGTCTTCAAGTTACAATGGGTGTACTGTAGTCATCTGGGAAAGTGGTACGTGTAAATGCAGAAATGTTCGCGGTGGATTAATGTTTGCGGTTTTCGCGGCGGCCGCTTCAACGCGAAATTAACACCACCGCGAAATTTTTTCCATAACAGTAAGAGACTACAGTGTATGGTGCTACCACGAAATTAAAACCACCGCGAAAAGTCCATTTTCCCGCTACCGCGAAATTAAATCCCCGCGAACTTAAATGCATTTACAGTAGCTTACAAGTTTGTTATAAGTTATCTGTTTCATCAGATACAGACACTCCGTACTGTGTTCTTTTGAATGGTGTTAGCAAAGAGGAAAGCAATGTAAGATCGAGGAATATGGGATGTAGCAATGCTGTAATTGTAAATTTTGAAGAGACTTTCTATTGTGTATTTATTTTTTAATATAAGTTTATGAAACTCCTTTCCAGGGTTCCTGCCCAGAGACACAGCCAAGCATCACCAGGCTCACATCCTGGATGTGTTACAGCAGGCTCTGGACATAGCCAAGGTCAAACCTCAGGACATCGACTGTGTGGCATATACAAAAGGTGCACACCATGGATATAGTTAGCCTGATTAAATCTTGCTCATAGCAGCCCGCCCAACATCTGGCCATCCTGCGGGGAGGGGCCAGTTACAGCCCTGGATAGTAGAGTTTGTGTTATACAGACTGGACTATAGTATGGTCATTGTCATTTTGTCTGTTTCTTTTGTTGGATGTTGAATATATGATTTGTGTAAATCAAGCTTAAGTTTGCTATACTAAACTAGCCTAAGTAATCATCATAGTTAGTTTAATAGACAGTATGTGGTAATGTAACATAGTACTGGTCTCATTCATTGCTTGCACTTGTATTTCTATTTCTATAGTATAGATGCATGTGATACTATAATGTTAAGTGTGTTCGTCTGTCAATTGTACAGAAACTTTGAACCTAATATCTAATATTTCCTTCTGTGTCCTTGGGTCTGTGTTTCCATTAAAACAGATAGACCATTATCACAACCAGTTGAAAAATACTCTGTATGGAAACTAAACATCCTATACCCCCTAGGACCAGGAATGGGAGCTCCCCTTGTTTCCACGGCTGTAGTGGCGAGGACTGTGGCACAGCTCTGGAACAAACCATTACTGGGGGTGAACCACTGTATAGGGCACATTGAGATGGGACGACGAGTCACAGGTACTGGTGAAAATGTGGATACATGAAACATTGATCTCATTCATGACACAAGTTGTTTTTCAGAATCAGGAAAAACAATTTTACAATAATATGTTGCAATTGGCAGAGGTAAATTTCTTCTATAGGCCTTTCTTTTGAATGGTTTTTGATACTGTATTGGATTTGCTTTTACATGTATCTTACTATTTACTAAAACTGAGTTTAAATAGGTCTTTCTGTGGTATCACCCCATCAGGTGCTGTGAATCCAGTTGTCCTGTATGTGAGTGGAGGAAACACTCAGGTCATCGCGTACCAGCTGAAGAGGTACAGGATCTTTGGGGAGACCATTGACATCGCTGTGGGAATCTGTCTGGACAGATTTGCTAGAGTGCTCAAGGTACGCAAAATGCCTTGTAAGGAAATGTACAATGTAACATAAAACATGTAAAGTAAATATTCAAAGGACAGATATATGAGTGTGGTTTAAATGAGAAACTGTAATAGAAACTCTCATATTTCTGTAACATGTAATTTTGAGAATCAGCATGGACTAACAGGCGACATAGACTAACACGTGACATACACAGTAACAGGTGATGTAGACTACCAGTAACACATGACATAGACTAATATGCATGTGTAAGAAAGAGAATATCGAAGAACGTCAGTTAGAGAAAGACGTCTGCTGAGAGACTTAGTGAATAAAGCATCTAAACAGCAGTCATCATTGCCCTCACTTCAAGTGTCAGTTCCAGTCAGATAAGAACCCATGAGTGAGTGTCATCCAACCAGCATCTATTCCAATTTCCATCTACCTTTTACTCTTAGATCAACTTGGATCAACATGACAGTTAGAGTGAGAGATATACATTGTATGCTTGTCAGAAATGCAAAGTATCTACATGTAATAGGGATGACGATTTCTCCAATGCAGATCTCCAATGATCCCAGCCCAGGGTACAACATTGAGCAGATGGCCAAGAAGGGGAAACAGCTCATCGACCTACCGTATGGTGTGAAGGGCATGGATGTGTCGTTCTCTGGGATCCTCTCGTACATCGAGGACGCGGCACAGACGCTATTAGACTCCAAACAGGCCACACCAGAAGACCTGTGCTTCTCCCTGCAGGTTGGTCCACTCACAAGTGACATCTAGTGATCTGGAGCAGTACTGCAGCTTGTACACTTGGTTTTCTTTTCAACTACAGTCAAACCTGTATTACTTAGCGGCCACCTGGCCATTGCGGTCACTTTTTGTCGATTGTAGTTTGCGAGGATTTGGAGTTCCCGACAGGGTCATTTTGGTGGTAGTGGAAGGTACGCGTGTCTTGAACGTTAGAGCGCAAGTTTTTGTCGGCGAATTTACCAACATTGCACATGGCAATATCAATTATTTTCGGTAGATTTGACTTTGGCAGGGTTATTTGAATTTTCAGATGATCGAGACAATGTTAATACTTGGTGAGAAAGATGTGTGCTGAAATCATGTGTAACGTATTGCTTGTGGTCAATTGAACAGCATTTTCCCTATAGTGGCCACCTGTCTGTAGTGGCAACATTTCTCCAGTCCCTTAAGTGGCCGCTATAGACAGGTTTGACTGTATTAACTTCCTCCAATTTTCTATGCTGCCCACATCAAAACATGTGGTCAGAAATCATTCACTCTCCCTGTAATGACTGAGATTTGCTTTCTAATGTCTTTCCTAGGAAACGGTGTTTGCGATGCTGGTTGAGATCACAGAGCGAGCAATGGCCCACTGTGGTTCTGAGGAGGTGCTGATAGTGGGAGGGGTGGGGTGTAACGAGAGGCTGCAGGAGATGATGGGCATCATGGCTGCTGAGAGGGGAGCTAAAGTATTTGCTACTGATGAAAGGTAACATGCACAAGTTTCACTTTATACTGTGATAGTTTTAGGTACACTGACAAGAGCCTAATACATTAATAGTACTGCAAGTGTCTGCACATTCATATGTTCTCTGGTACATTTCCTTTGCCTTTACTACATAAAACCTTGTGGAAGTTTCTTTACTCTCAGTACATATAAACTGGATAAAAAATTGTGTAAGTCTAACAGATGGTCTTAGTATAGGACAATATAAGCCTAAAGTATATGTGTAAAGATCCTCTATTTTCAAGTCATGTTTGTTTATTGTTTATTCTCAGGCACTGTAGCCCATACAGACAATGTGTACATTTAAAAAACAATAATCTATAGATAAAAGAGGATCTATGCTGTATCTTGTGGTCTATGTGTGAAAGTTTGGTTTCTACCTAACTTTATATGCTTATTATAACCATCACCTTAACATATAGTGGCATTAAACTTAATATAAATGGTAGCCATTTGCTAGCAGATGTAAAATATGTCCCTCACCTTTCCTCCAGATACTGTATTGACAACGGAGCCATGATTGCGCAGGCAGGGTGGGAGATGTTCCGTACTGGCCACGTCACGGCCCTGGAAGACTCCTGGTGTACGCAGAGATTTCGTACTGACGAGGTGGAAGTCACGTGGAGAGATGACTAAGGAGGGCCTGACGCAGGGTTGTAGCCAGCCTGAAATCATTTTCAGTCCCCTTGATTTTGAATGGCAATCCTATCGAGCACCGAAGGCATGGCGTGACGTTGCGCGTCATTTCTAGGAGGTCTGGGTCCCAGAAAATTTTAAAATCAAGACCCTCTAAAACACTATCTCCTGCATTTTGAGGTGCAAATTTTACTTGTAGACTAAGCTGTTCAATGTCATCTGTTTTGGTGAAGAAGAACACATGGGTTTCAGTTTTTTTTATATCTTTACATATCAATTTTGTCTGTCCCAGGGGACGGAATGGGGAAAACTTTTTTCAGTCCCCAGCTGCAAAATTCCTTCAAAGGACTGAAGACAGGTGCTGTCTACAACCCTGGCCTGATGGCTTTAAATATACAACTGTTGTAACCTCCTTGTGATCCAGTTCTTTTTGGACGTCAAAATATGATATTGATATACAGGCATCTTCGGGTTGGAAATGATATCTTGTAAAGTTTTGATACTTCATGATTTTCAACATCTTTTAGTTTTTATTGATCTATGTAGAAATTGTATGATGCGCATTTGTTTTTTTGCTTCAGATCTGATGTATACTTGAACCTAAATGCAAAAATGTCTGAATACTTTTGTGAGTAACCGAAGCTACTCTCCAAGCAGAGGGTAGGCTCCGGCTGTCTGTTTAGTCGTTTTTATCGGGCTTTCTAGTTTGTCATTTTTCTTCAAGTACGCCAGCTAGTTAGGTTTTGACACAGCAAGATAAAATACAAAACAGAAAGCCCGATAAAAACGACTAAAAAAGTTTTTAAAAACCCAGCCAGAGCCTAACCTCTGCTTGGAGAGTATAACCAAGCTACTATAGTCCAATGACACAAAAATATTGCTTTACATGTATGGAAGTTGTATGAAGACAGACACTGATACATTTGTATAATAAAGGCCCAAATGGCACGGTCTGTTTTATTGTCTCACACAAGACTCTTTTATAATTATCCCACAGTAAAAATCATCATACAAGTACCAACACTCAGTACAATACAGATCACTACCATATATAATGGTTATGGCATCATAGTACTTGTTTCTAAACATCATCTCAGTTTTTCAAGTACACATATATTTATTAGTTCACATCAAAATGTCATTCAATACAGTGGGAAAATACAATCATTCTTTTGAAATAAATCGTTGTCTTATCAAGTACATATACAGTGGTAAAAAATATCACAGTTGTCATATCTGTGACAGGACATACAAATATCTGTAAGGAAGGAAGACGATGTTTGAGATGATCCCTTCAATTGGTTTCAGGTGTTTTGCATATTTTGAGGTAACACAGTAACACATATTGCTTTCATTCGGCAAGTGGCTTTTGAAAAACACCTGTACATTTTCCAAACTGTGCTATAATATCCTCACCTCATACACCTGTGTTGTACATTGCTGTCTTTTCATAAAAAAAATTCTTTCACATTTATATCTAAAAATGTAGTCGTATAAATAAGATGGTTATCAAACTATAACTGGCTTCTTTGGTATACCTATATATCTAGAAGCAGACCTAAAGATCGAGGTACAATTCAACTACACAAAATAAGGCCAATTTGGAATCTTTTACATCACACTCTGCTGCTTTGGATAGTTCTCAGCAAAAGTTAACAAAGAGAGCATCAACGATACTAAAAATGATACGCTGATGATATTTTAGTAATCACCATGCACAAATTTGTTATCTTAGGCCACACCAATTTAATTTCTTGGTTCACGGATTCGCTTGCTCCTGTTTTTTGGAAAAAAAAAAAAAAAAAATTACCACTCAGCAAATTTTCACCATAAATGAAACAATTCACCAACTTTCTGGTTTAGCAAATTGGCCTTTATATTATCAGCTCCTTAAAGTGTAGGTACAGGTGCTGTTACTGTACAATAATAGTGTTTTTGTACTTTTTTTCAAGCTGAAAACTTTTTATCCTATATGTTTTGGATTGGCCCTTACCTTTACCCCAACCATTTTACAATTTTTATTTTTATTTCGCCCTCTCGCTCCATATTTTTTATGAAAAAATCCGTGAACCAAGAAATTAAATTGGTGTAGCCTTAAAAACAGATGAAAACCCACAATCTATTATCTAACACAGGTTTGCTGACTAAGGCTGTATGGCATACATCTACGTGTATACTTAAACTACAAAATCTTAGACCATGGCAGCTTCTTGAACTAGACACAGAAATCAAGCACCAATTAGGAAAACAATGGTATAAAAAAATACAGGAGAAGCTTTACAGCATCTAGATCATAGCTCTGTTCAATATCTCTCAGGATCCTAATGGCTACATTTATGACTTGGAAAAACCACGGAAAGTTCCAACCAGTTTCACACACACAATACATTGTATAACATTATTAGAATCACGTTTGCTTTTGCTTTATACATAAAGGTATTTATACATTCAATAAATAGTCATTGCTTAAGTACCTAGAAAAAAGCATCTGTTGAAACCAAAACTTGTGAGCTAGAAAATGTTGCCTACAATTATTTGAACCAAGCTGTTTTTAAATGTACTTAATGAAATTCATAGCTGGTTTGGAGTTAAACTTTAGCTACTGTTATTGGTATGGATGCGCCTATCAGCATTGTCACATGACAGACAAATTGTAGCATTAAAATAAGGTAAATTATTAAATGTACATGTAGCCCTGGCAATAGCTTGCAAGCATATCAAACTTTAACACTGTTTTCTCCACCGGTGATCACCTATCTTACAGTTCTGTTCTTTTGCATTATAAATACAAAATTTGTCACAGTGACTTTTAATGCTGTTTGGTGTTGTGACTCTGACCTTTTAAGTAGGACTATCATGATAAAGTGCTTCATCATTCTGTTCAACTTCATGTTAGAATGATAAGTGGTCCACATCAACTACAAATTTATCCTGTAAAATGGCACTGTACATGCATCGGGTAAATACATGCACATATGCGCCACACTAGATACAAAAGTTTTCAAGGTTGATTCTCATTTGTAATGTTCCTCAAGATGGAAGACGATATAAACATACTTTTTGGAATAATTTGAAAAACTTGCTACACTACACTACATGAACATTTGCTGTATGGATGGATTGGAATGGCTTGAGAATTCCTTTGCTAGCAATGATTTATCTATAAGGAATGAGAAATGTTTGCTACTTGTGCCTTTTAGCAACTTGGAATATTTGAGAAGTCTATGTCACTGATACCTAGCTAGTTGGAATGATTCAAGGAAAATCTACTACCTTTCTCCAGATTTTGTTTTTGATTACACATCTAGAAATGCTTCCTCAAGTAAGATGTGGTGTGAAAAAGATTTTTCGTCATTCTTTTTTCATCCAACCTAGAATGTCTAAAAATTTGCTGCTTATCATACATGTATCTGGAATAGAAAGGAATAGTTAAATTGAGAACTTTTGGCTACCAGACATTTATTGCTGGATAAACATGTTTTGAGAAACAGTTCCTGTCATCCCTTTTAATGAGAACTTTTTACCAGCCCTTTTTGGCTACCACTAATAATAATAATGCTGAGAAAATGCTACCAGTCATTACGAGCCAGTAGGGGAAGAACACGTAATACAAGTTTTTCTTTCGTTTCCGCCATCAGATCGTAGACATCATCCAGGGTTATCGTGTTGACCGCCACCCCGTTGATTTCCAGAATCTCGTCACCGAGCCCCAGCAGCCCAGCGAATAGCTTGTCGGGGTAACCGTCGCTCAAGCGCGACACAAAAACGCCTGGAATGCAAAAATGTATGAAGCAAACAGATTACATCAGAATACTGCCAAAGTGTTGATTATACATTTGAAAACTTCAAGGTGTCAGTAAAGAATTCAAAGAGTGAAAGTGGAAATTAAATGCACAAATACGAAAATGACGTATCATATAGAGTATATCAATACATATATTCATACTAGCATCTACTAGACTCCATTGCTTGCTGCAAAAATTTGCAAAATAGGCCCAATAATACAATGTATGGCAGAGGAGTTAGCTGACCATAGCAGTTCATTTTGCAACCTAGGTTTGCAGCCTATGGCCAGCTAACTCCTCTGGCATATTATTCAGTCTATTTGGTCAATTTATACTATTTCTTCCTTACTAGGCACAGAGAGTGGCCTTCTGAAACAATGAGCAGAAACATGTACATTTGTAAATCTAAAATTTGAGATCAGACAATGAATTTAAAATTTGAGATAAGACAATGTTCGCATGTCACTGAGCCCATCCAATGTGATCCAATGGATTTTAACGCAAAAAAGTATGCTTTTGTCTCTGAGCTACCTTTAAATTTGGCGGCCTTCTGCGGCCTTCACATACGTTCGAAGCTCATAGACAGTGTGACGGGCTTACAATAAGTTACATACTCAAAATAATTCCAAGATCCGGCAGGCTCCATACCCCCCTAGACTTATAACATGTTTCTGTTTTTTGCATAACTCTAGTCCAAAACCAATAAATGCTGGTAAAAAACATGACCCACTTTTGAGGGGTAACAATAGTTTCTAGTCCCAAACATGTAACAATATCCTAGAGTCAAGTCTCACCATGATTGTACTTCTCGTTGCCCCGGGCGATGTAGAACCCAAACGGTCCGTGAGGAGGCTTGATGAGTTCAATGACCTGAGTGTTGTCAGGCATCATCTTCACCAGCCGACCAATCGTCCTGAAGTGCCCCGGGGAGGAGACTGAGCTTGTGTCCAGGTCCTGGTCACCCCGGGCACTGCTAGGCCTCTTGGGTGGGCTGGGAAATTTACTGAAAAGGTGGTGTGAAAACAAGCTATTTCAGTGGTGCTGCAAAGTTATCTTCCAAATAACTGCCACTGCTGAATTCTTAACTCAGCGCACCAAACTGTACATCACTTCTATTTAGCCTCTGTTCAAAATACTTAATACAGATATAAGGCCACACCAATCTTATTTGTTGCTTCTTGGATTCACCTGTCTATTTACATTATTATTATACAGGTTTTGATATCACAATATTACCATTCAGAGCTACATAGTAACATACACATAATTTCAGTCTAAAAACAACCTTTTATTCAGAACATCAAAGGAAGGGTTCATTGTATAAAACGTGCCATTAAACTCCTTAGGCTGTTGTTTTCTTGTGTTATTTAAACCATATAACTTCACCCCATACCTTTTAAAAAATCTTTTTAATTTTTTTTTTTTTCGACCTGTTGGTCCTATTTTTTTTTCTGAAAAGATCCAAGAAGCAACAAATAAATTTGGTGTGGCGTTAGCCTCTATACAAAATACTTAAATTCAGATATGACATGTAAAAGAACTAAGAATCAAAGTAACTTCTAGTACGGAAGTATATAATTAGTACATTATCATAAAGAAAGGAAGTATGATACATGCACAATGTTGATTTGGGTAACCTTGGCTGCCTGTAATGCGAGCCAAATGAATAAATGAAATGCACAATGAAGTGTAGAAACAATTCAGCTCATAAAGCAGTACCACCCAAGAACTATTTGAATGATTCAAATTTCCTAAACCATGAATCTGAAACAACAATCAACTTCCTTAGCACTAAAAAGCCCCCCACCCTCCTAACCGTTACAGTGAAATGCTTTGACCTGTATTAACCCCTAACTCCTAACAAATATAGGCCCAGCATGCAATAAATACCTCAAAAAGTCAAGAGAGGTTGAGAACACAGGCAACAACACCTGGAATTTGATACGTCCCATTGTTAAAAAAATAGCCTAAATTACTATCCCAAGCAGCAGCATTCCTGCACAACAGAACATCCTACAAACAACATACAGTTCACCTTTCAGACAAAACACCTCAAACGCAGCTTTTGATGTAAAGCATTGGCCATACAAAGGCTTACAACTGTCAGCTGTCCAAGTATGTACAACGAACAATACATGCATTACGCCACTACAGCAAGTACTAGTGGTAACGTTCAGCAAGCTAAAACACCAACGCTATGTCCTTTCCTTAACATAATATACAAAGACCTACTAGTACTAGTAGATTTTAATTGAATTGAACTTGCAGTGATTTTCGTTTTCTAGCTTCTGTATCATAGTCTGCCAAAATGTCACTTTGTGCACAGAATGGGCTAGATACCACTGTAGTAGCCCATTTTGTGAACATTTCCACAATAACCAAAGTCAGTGTAGCAATAACTAATGGATGAAGGAACACACAGTTTTCACAGCTGAGAACATTGTATACAATACACAATCAGATGGAACAAAGCTATTTCAAAGCTGTCAATCCCAAAGGTGTACCCACAGATTGAATTACCAACACAAAGGCTGTGCAGGTAAAACAAAACAAATTGTGTCACTCAGTAGCATTAAGAAAACCATGTCAATCATAATAAAGAATACACCCTATACTATGGGATACTTGTCTAGATTTAAACGTTTAAAATCTGTATATTTGCGAGATTGTGTGGCATAATTGGCAGCGATTTGGGCTCAGGCCCAAGAGGTCCAAAGTTCGAAACCTGCCATATCAGCGATGTTTTGCCCTTGAGAAAGGCACTTAACACGACTTTCCTTACCTCACTCAGTACAGGTGAAAAATCAGTACCAAGCTTCTGTTTGGGCCGTCCCCCAGATAGGACATTAAATGGAGGTCCCGTGCTAGGGGAGGGCCACACCTCTAGCACATTTAAGAATCCACTGCACTTATCGAAAAGAGTAGGGGTCCTTACCGGTGTGACTGGATCAAACCTTACAGTCTGGTCTCCGGGTTGACATCTTGCAAAGGTGATAGTCACCTGTTATGAAAATCCTTCCACAAATGTGGTAAAACTGAACAAACAAGATAAATCTTACCTTCCAGAAGAGACGCTGTCACTTTTGGCACTGCTGGGTCGGAGCCTCCTCCTGTCACTTGTTCTCGCTTTTGTGTCCCGGTGCAAATAGTCCTCCACCATGTACTGACGTGAACGGTCAATGTCCTTCTTTCGCCGGAAACTCAGATTGGTCAGGGAACGCAGTGACGGAGTCTTCTTTAATGACATGAGGGACGGAGTCTTTTTCAGTTTGGCCTCGGGCTCGGTCGGCGAGTTTGGACGGTCAAGGGCCTGCATGCTGACCGCTCGCCGCAGGGAGTGAAACTTCTTCTTGGAAGCCTTTCCAAAGGATTGCATTCTGTCGAACAGTGAGGATCGGGAAGAACGCAAATCTTCATCTGGGAATCCTGTCAGATCCCTAAAAAAGTAGAGAACAAAGGGATTCAAGAGCATGAAAAAACAATAGATATTGGAAGACAGTAACCTAAAGTTTGTACATTCACCACTCTTGGAATTACAGACAAAATAATGCGCATTGACTTGGGTCAGACCAAGGAGGTTAAACTTCCTTGGTCAGACTGCTTTTCCACAGAAAGACATCCACGTGCCATCAATTTTCTGTCGTTTCTAAAGAAAAAAAGTTTTAAATCGTATTGTAATTATACTTAATTGTACGTACAAGGTTTTGCTCAAGGCAAAATGAGCAAATGTATGCTGTGCATTACAAAAAGATATCAGGAAAACGTACACTAACGTCATAGAATGTCACTCTCAATTCCAAGGTGAAAGAATAGAAATAAAAAATCTATTGTTTGGATGATCCTAGAGGATGTCATCCATTTAAACTAATCAAATAAACATGGCCTAACATTTAAAAATAAGAAAGTTGTTGTTTACCTTGTGTTCCCCCTCTTCTTCTCCCTAGGCTTTTCAATAGATTCTATCCCAACATCCACCTCTTCCACAACACAGGGGTTACTTGAGGACGATGACCCTGCCGACTTTGCTGACTCGGGTCGTTCCTTCCCTCTCCTCTGCTTCCTTGTCTTATCGACAGTGGCATACTCTGGCTCTGATGTCTTCAAGGAATCTGGTGAGACCCCAACATAGCTTGTTCTCAGAAGTTTGTCATCTTGTGCTCTCCCTTCTCTTAAACTTTGTAGTCCTGATGGTTGTTTTGAGTTCCTACTATTTCTACCATTGTCAAGGTCAACCGTTCTGTAAGCATCTTCAATACCGATGTTTGGGGGAGAAACCGAAGAACTTCTGTAAGTACAATTGACATCGGGGGATTTTATACGCGGGCGCGGGTCGGATTCTTGATGTCGCTCCATGCCGTTATTGTCTGGCCTTTGATTGGCTGGGCTTTGCTTTGAGGAGGGGTTATATCGGTCAGTTCTACTGGACTGTCTCGGGGCTCTCCCGTGTGACGACAGACTCCCGTTGGACATCGTGCTGTCCGATTGGCTTGACGAGTGCACCTGAACTTGAACATTTTGATGGCTGTGATTCCTTGGGGAAGGAGAATTCTGATATCTTTCAGGTGGAGAACTGTAGCTTGTTGGGGATAGACTATTGTGTTTTCTTGGAGACGGTGTATCTTGACGTTCTGAACCTTCGGGGCTACTACCGATGTATGTATCTGGCAATATGAAATTGTCTGTTTGTATGATCTCCTCATGGATCAACGCACCGTTCCTTTCCGACCAGGGACTTGGCGAATGGTTACCATGGGAACCGTTCCGTTTCCTGTTCCTCCTGTTTTCCCTGTTCGTGACGCGGGCGTCACCCTCCGTGGCCAGGGCACCCAACGGTCCGTCCACAACTCCATTCTGAACATCTCCATCAGAACTAACTCCCACATCATCCATGAATCGTACGCGGGCCGTCTCGCCGTTCCGCTGGCTCTTACGGGAAGTCCTGTGGTTATTTCCAGGCGGATAGTTTTCGCGGTCGCTGCCGTGACCAGATTTGCCAAGATGGCCGCTGTTCCCGTTTTGTAGAATACCGTTCTTGGGACGAGCACCCTGTTGTAGGTAGCTATCAATGCCGTTGGGACTGGAAGGAGCAAACACAGAACATGTCAATCAAATATTTTATCATAATAATGCGGGAAACTGAAGAATCACGGACAATACAGGTCATGCTATGTAAACTATGTAAAGATGGTTCACTTTTTGTTTTGTTGAATAAGTTTTGAATTATGAATAAATAAATGATAAGAAAAGTGAAGTGAAAAGAAGTCTAAAGCACATACCTGTTTTTGGGACTGGTTACAACAGGACGGATTGAGTGGTCAGCTTTCAGTGGCGTTGCCTTTGACCGTGCTTGTTGTAGCAGCCGTAATGCCTCTCTATGATTGGCTGAGAGTGGACGTTCTCGAACTCTACAAGCAAACATAGACAAGAAGCCAGTTGTTTTTAAAATCAAGACAATACATTTGACAGTGCATTCCTTTCTGTTAGTGTTACAGTAAACAAAATCACATGATTTTGCTATAACAGCAATGGCCAGTTCATTTTAGACTTCACACAAGTCTTATGCCTTTTATGGTCTCCTTCCGTGGTCAAGATGTACTGAGTAGACATAAAAAATTTGGAGGTACGCAGCCGCCACGCCATGCCGAGAGTTCTATGCAGTTTTCTTTTCCTTCCGCGATAGAAAGTAGTCCGTTCCATGACTCCGGGTGTCAACAACCCTCACAAGAAAGCTTGTCGCTGGGTTTCTTCTTAATTTCTTGTCATTCACAATATTTTAGCCTCCTTTTTAGCTCATATAGATTCTTGAACCGATTGTGTACCGTTTTCCTTTCACAAATACGACCCCAAATTAGGTGACTTTCGCGGAAATTTCCCTGTTGTTTTGAACCTGTTGTAGATGTCAAACCAACAGGAAATCTGCTGCCTATGAAAGAGCAAACCTTCTAGTTTCTGAAAGTATAAGATTTATTACAGGTTATTTGGACGTAATGCATTTGCCCCGATATTCAGTGAAGTCATGTCATAATTTTGATTCCAGAATAGAACGCACCGGGTTTGACGATTTAGCAATTATTGAACCGGGACAGATCCTCTCTCCGTAAATCTTAAAGTTTATGACCGGAATTTTGTTAACGGTGGTCCCTAGTTTATGAAATCCGAGTTTCAGGTAAATATACCAACCCGAAGTGATCTAAATCTAACTTCAAAATTTCTGACTGACTGCCGTAGCGAACAGCGCGCCGTTTTGAGACAGTTGTACGTTCCATGAACCCCGGGCGTCGGGACTACCTACCAAAAAGCTTGTCGCTCGAGTTTACAACTATGTACAATCAATATTTCATCACGTTTACAATTTTCAAGCTTTCCATTTTACTCCTACGTACTTTTTAAACCGACTTTTACCTCCACCCCTTTGATGATATGATCTGAAATCAGTTGATTTTAGCGCAAGTTCCACGCTGCGTTTTACCTCACAGCAGATTTCAGAACGAAAGGAAATCTAGTGTGTAAAATGCACCGAAGTCTCTTCTTTCAGGTGGTATATGGCATATTATCAATTTCGAGGGCGAAAAAGGCTTAAATTTGAACTGCGCGAGGCTACCTCATCATAGGCGTCCGAAATGGAACGCTTCAGCGCTGGCATCAGCGCCCGTTCCACAGAGCGCATGCCGGACCCGCACCATTGTATTTATGTAGTAGTTACCGTAAAACTAAGACTCCATTTGCTAATTCACTCCGTCTTCACGTGTAGTTTTTCTTTAGGCATCCTTTGAAAACACTGGAGAGATATATTGGTGCCGATACTTGTGTTAAAAGTCGATTGCACTCGAATCAACCAAACCAACGACTTGCAACATTTGGATTTAAAACAGTCGAAAAGGTGACCTCAGTAAACATGGAATTACAAACCTTCCCAGATTTCAAACCAACAAGATTTTCAGAAGAGGTATAGTAGAAGATTCAACAATTCTGGCGCACTAGTCATTGACAAAAGAATCGAAGGCGTAATGCATTTGCCCCGATATTCAAATTCGTCAAAAATTTAGCTCATAATGGCACCACCATTTTGCCAATTTCACTGTGTAACAAATATGATCAGAAAACGAGACATAATAGTTATAAAATCCCACAAAAATGGATCATATCGAGATTACATGATATTCCTCTATGACACATATAACGCAATCTTGGTAGAAAGGCCGGCAATCAGGTCTAAAGCAGCTGTAAAACTCGGATGAAATTCCATCCACCTGACGCGCGAGAAGCGTTTCCTTAGCAACGTGTTGCTAAGGACCGCGGAGCGATTCGAACTGCATAGAAAACCTGTTCGAAAACTGTTCGATTTAGGTCATGGCGTGCCGGCTGTACGTGTTTTACATTTTTTCAAGAGTCACTGATCAAAGAATATTCTATCGTACTTTATAGCACATGAGAGGTCAATACAGACAAAAACACGCACCTCTGATTGCCTCTGTGCCGTGTGGACGGATCAGAATCATCTGGTGACGACGCTGCAGTACTCCTCTGAACTGCTGGGCGGTGTGGACGGGAGATACCAGAGTCTGCATCGCTGTCTGCTGTGTGATAACCTACGATAAACATGAAAAGTTGATATGATAAACTTTGATTTCTAAGCCAGGAATACAGATGCTGTCCAGGTGCAGTACAGGTGCTGTACAGGTACTATACAGGTGCTGTATCATAGCCTATACAGGGTCTGTACAGGTACTATACGGTTCCTAAACTTTTAGCATGTGTCATCTTACCCTTGGGGACAGATCCTAATAAAAAAGTAATATCATAATTATAAGTGGACATTTCAGATCAACCAGTGAGTGACCTTGCCGGGGTACTGGTTGCCAATACAAAGTCTTGGACTGTGTCCTAATTAAAGAAGACATTCCTAAAAATATTTCATATTCATATAGTTTGTATTACATTAGCACACAGGCTTCTGAAACAGATATACAACTTACAAGTTTACATACATGTATCATCAAATTCAAATCATGGCATATCGTCTTGTCACTACAAATAAATATCACCAAAAAATCTGAGAGTCAACAATGTGTACAATGAATGTACGGCTATGAATACACACATGTACAGCCTGCTTACAGTATGTACAGGGCATGAAATGTCTTCTACCCTAGGTTCTTACCTAAATCCCAATAAGTACATTACTACATGCAGACAACAAAGGATTCTATGTGCTCTATACACACATATTATGCATATAATCCTCTGCCAAAGCATAACACATTCCCCAGGGTTTAACTTTGTCAGATTTGACCTACCACGTAGCGTAAAACTCTTAGTAATACTCAGGCAACAGCAGAAACCAGTAGGTTTGGTCTTCAGCCTCTTTCTTGTAGGCATCCTTTGCTAGAGCAGTCATACAGCAAAAGTCATCATCCAAATAATCCAGTATCCAATTGAAAGGATGAATATGAAATGGCCTTGACGTGAAAATCTGTCGCACAGCTCTAGTGTACGAGGTTCTACCATCCGGCGGGTAAGCGGTGACGGAAGTTGGAGTTCTCCAAAGCTGAGTATATTGTGTTTGGAATGTTGTGAAACAGAATCAATACTCCCCACCACTTGACGTGACAGCTGGTATAACTGTGTGGAGGGGTGCCGTTTTGTAGCCAATGGCAAACTTTCCAAACAAAGTTGGGTCCTACTGCAAGTTGGGTCCTACTGCAACTTGTGCCAAACGTATTACTTATTAGAAACACTTATGATTGTATTTGAGACAGTAGGTAAAAGTATTGCCTAATTCGGATGTCTATATACAGATTGTGCAAAAATATTTACCTGGGCCCAATACAATGAGTGCCCAATACTTGCACAGCAAATTGTAGGACATCAAGTTGAATTAATCAATAATGTATTCTAGAATCTGAGCAGTCAAAACATTAAGAGAAAGTCAAATTTGTTCAATTTTCAACATCTTTTACAGATGAATCTAAACTATTTTCTTGATAGCAATATTCAAACAAAGGGTATGAATATGACATCGCTGCTTGAGTCGTCAGCCACTTTGTCAGCAACTGGGCTCAGGTTTTGATAGGCTACTGAAAACTTGGGGAGTTTGGTAGCTTGCTTAAGAATATTACAGTACTGTTGCAAATGGCAATCTCAATGGAGATTTTAAATTTAGAATATTTGCAGTTTTGTTTCCAAATTTCCACAATTCAAATCATGCTATTAGTACTAGGTACTGTGAGATGAGAAGATTTCAATGGAATATAAATAATTGTTTCCAAAGATATGTATCTGATGCCCTCAGGAAGACTAAATATAACTTAAGAGCTTCATTGCATTGTTTCTAAGCGATGAGAGTATGTACACAATGTGCCCTGACATTAGTCTTTGATTAGATTATCGTGCCACAAGCTTAACAAATATTGTCAATGGGGTCAGCAAATCACCTTCAATCTATAGCATATGGCTTCTTTAAGCTTATCAACAAACGAAATCGTTACAGCAAATTGTTGTTGAGTAAAACTCTGTATCCTAGCCTATGCCACACTACAGATAAATAGGTGATATAAACATAGTGTTAAAATGGTATGTCCAGAGCCCAAAGGTCAACTTTAAGTTTAAACAATAACACAGTCAAGTTGCTAGTGGTACTTCTGAATCTAAAATAGAACCCCTAAAAAACAACTTGCTATGAAGGCCTTCTGTAGAATATCTGATGATCGTGTTATAAGAAACTCTGACGAGTCTGATCATGAGGTGTGCATACCTTGGGGGAAATATGCTGCTTTACTGGTAGTAGATCTCTTTCAATTAACCATTTTTTTTAATATGGCAAATTTATGAAAGCTAACATTCCATTAAATACAAAATGCATGTTAGAAAAGGGGTTTGAATGAGACCTACCTCTGTGATAATGGTACGGTTCCGACCCGTTGGACAGCCCCTCTGATGACTGTTCAGTTGGACCTTGTCCTGACTGTAGAGAGACAGAGTCCATGTCTACTGCACTGTCATGGTGGGAGTCAGGACTCCTGGTCCGGGCAAGTCTTAGCTGCTGCAAGTCTGCCCCTGGCACCTGTGTCTGTGGCAAGTGATATCCTCTGGCTGGCAAGTCGCTGGAGCTTGCACTCTGTCTCACACTGTGGGACGGTCTTTGGTTCGGACTCGGAGTCTGTCTTGGCGAGAGAGAATTTCCTGCAGTTCTGAATTCCGGAGTTGAGGTTTGTTCCCTCCGTTCTGAAAACGGGTCCGACTCGGATCTTCCTCTACTCGCCATCAGGTTCTCGCGACTTCTAGACAAGCACTTTGGAGGAAACGGTTGCCTGGACAGCAGTTCCTGCATGTTCTGCTTGTTCTTTTCCAGTCGTTCCTTCAACGACATGCGGCTCTCGTCGCTCCCCCGACTGGAGTAGCTTTCCGCGACGCTGTGCCCACTGTCGGACCGAGCGAGCGATCCCGCTCTCCTCCTCCCCCTACTGTCTGTTTCAGTCCCATGATTCAACTCTGACCTTGGGGATGTGACCTCTGACCTTGGTGAAACTGGACTTTCCCCTATTGATGATCTGTCATGCTTTTCAAACAGCGCTGCGTTCTTTTTCCTCAGGTCGTCATAAAATCTGGACAATAGTCGGGAGGGCTGGTGGCTGGAGGGTGACGGGGGCTCCTCTCTGTGATTGGTGGAAAGGCCACTCTGCTGCGTTTGCTATAATTGGAAAAAATACAGTCATTATTACAAGCTATCATGCTGAATGCAAGTTTCTATGTATCCTATAGCTAACAGACTACGTACAAGTTGCAGTCAAAGACTTTTATTTCTAACACTGTCAAGATAGGTAATTATCATTATAAAGAAATTTAACGATTGAACAAAGGTTATATGCTATTCTTCTAGAGTCCATTCCAAGATACCACACAGGTTTTTAAACTACATTTGTAATAGGTGCAGATTATCATCTAGTTGTTGTAAAATATAAAAATGGTTCATTTCTCAAAAATATATTTTTATGATTACCCGGTATTTCAATGATCCTTTGATTAAAGCAGAGCACTGGTAAATTGTAATTATTTGTTGCAGAATGACTATACACATGACTACCTATGCATACACCACAGTAAGGACACAGGGTCAGCCTAATACTTTACCCAAACAACTGCTCTTCTGTCACTCCACCAAAAAAAACAGTCAGCTGAGCATAAATTTCACACCAATACCGTAGTCTCATGCTAATCAACAAATTTTCCAGACTCTAACAATCCTGAAAAGCTCTTAGAATCCGAAAAGAATTACTTTGATTCTGTTACAAAGCCTGAAAGACAGCGCACAGGAAGATTTGTAGACAGAAGTTGGCGCTGAGGTCAGCGAAGTTTGTATAGTCTAACTGTGACGCACATGGGAGGTAATCCTGGTACAATAGAGGGTAAAGTGCCATAGCATGTATGATCCTGTGGACTTGGGATTAGGGAGAATGTTTGGCCATGTATTTGTCCAACTTTCTGTGGCAACTCGTAAATACAAAATCACAAAACCAGATTTTTTTTAAGTAGTCTGTCTTAATTCCTTCACCCTATTGGCTAGTCTATTCTAGGCTTTTTTGTTTGCTCGGCTCTACTTTCAAGGACACCCGTAATAAATCATTACTGAACCTCCCCCTTATCAAACCCACATACACATTTGTATGCTTGAAATATCTGTACTTTGGACAGTGATGCAAGCTTTTTCATAGGCACACCCTGGCTCTCCTGCAGGCTACTGAAATCATTGACATGTGTTATCACAACATTACAACAGAAATTTAACACTGTTTGCGACTTTAAAAGAAGGACGAGACAAGATCGTCTGTAACAATAGGGGGCTGGGTATGAGAAAATACATTATTGAAGCATAGAAACTATTGTGTATAGCAAATCTGTAAGCTGCAATTTTCCTTATAGTAACGCTCGTTCACCTTTATCCGTGGGGTGACCTTTATTCGTTGTCTTTAAAACAGCACATTTAGGAGTATCAAGTCTGCTGACAGTGGTTTCAAATTTGCAATATTTTCAAAATGTTCCTATTTGAAACCACCGTCCGTCGACTTAATATCCCTAAATACGTTTTTTCTTACAGACAACAAATATAGGTTACCCCCGGATAAAGGTGAACCAGCGTTATATATATTTACTATCTTGGTTTCTAGGTCTGCAAACAAAATACATATACAAAACTCTGATAAAAGGCCATGTGTTCAATTACTAAGGCTTGCAAAGTTGTATCACCATATTGGAAAGACCAGTAAGTTATAATGTGTTGGTTACATTATGCATTTAACTGTTTCAAAATACTCTAATTACTACATACCAGGTCACCTAGGTCCTAGCCTGTTACCTAGTATATTTACAACAAGTGGTAGTTACACAGGTGGGTTGTTTGTTGCCATGGGTTACCAGGTAAGTGACGATGGGAATGGAGAGGTACAATTACCATGGAATGTCCACAACAGTGTGGCTCTCACCGCGCACACAACAGAGTTGGTATTGTCTGATAGTAGCCGGGCAGTACATACAGGTGGTTTTAGGTACAAGTGCAGGGCTCAAAATACTGGGTGCATGTGCACCCAGGTGCACCCAAAATTGGAGCTGTGCACCCAATTATTTTCTGTGGGTGCACAGGGTGCACCCAAATATGTTTTTAGGCTGTATATGTAAAGATATCAAAGTATACTAGTAAATATCATATTCTTGACATCTAATAGAAAGATAATAGAAATGTCTATCATGGTACTTGTTTAAGAATTTGATAGCTTGTGACTAAGTTTTATTACTAGGTTATTTCTTCAATTTAAGCGGTGCACCCCAATAATTTTTAGTGCACCCAATTTCTTAAGTTGGGTGCACCAGTGCACCTAATCCCAAATATGAATTTCGAGCCCTGAAGTGTATCTGGGTGCTGTACATGTGTACATACATGATTATTGGTGAAGATAATAAATGCTGATATACAGTGGTATCCATAGTGAAATATCGGAAATCAATTTTAATTTATACCTTGGTTTCACCATGCATTTATGAAGCTTTGTATGATACAGGGCTAAAATATTGTGCAGGTAAAATTGCAGCTGTGCAGGTATTTCTGTTGTCTACCTGCACCTAACCTGCACTGGTCCATGTACTGGGTTTTATGTATAATGTCATATGACGTAGGTGTATGTGGATTGTTATTAAGGGCACTAACTGTTACCACCTATAAAGTATAGAAGAAAAAATAGCAATGGTTCAAATTCAGAGTGGTGCAGGTAAAATTTGTCTGGTGCAGGTAATTTTCAGTGTTACCTGCACCAGTGTAGGTATGCAGAAAAAAGTACTTCGAGCCCTGTATGATATGAATATTGTCATTTGTATAATGTCTACTATCAAGTTTCTGCAACTTTTAGTAATACCCTCTTGAAAGCATTCTCTTGACCAGTATACTAGTACTGCAGTTACAACAAGCTGTTCCACCACACAATTACTTCATATACCCAAATTCTATTTTCTGATTAGATCAGTAAAACTGACCAATCAGGAGCCAGAACCCAGAAACACGACCTGAACCCTTTAGAGACAAGTTGGTTAGGGAACCAGCCAGGCAGAACATAAGCCTTTTGGTAACCCTTTCTGACTTCCTGGTGGCAAGATCAAGTTTCAAATCAAATTCAAAAGATGAATTAGTGCATTACCAGTAGCAGAATTACAGTGGGTGGTGGGAAAACAGCATGCAGTTACAGGAGAAGCATGTCTGGTGTTAAAAGCTTTCACAGACTGAAGTTTCACAGTTGTTTCACACTTACTTTGCCATGAAATCTGCACTTAGACAAGGGTCTCAACTGCTGCTAAGTACTACAAGATAGTACACATACATGCATATGGTACACTAAGTCACTGAATGAACCTCATACCTAAAAAATACAAGCTATTCTATGGCAAGTCATGTGTAATATTGAATCATTTATATGGGTGGTTCATAATGGGTAGTCTGGCAATAAAACTTTTAATTAAGTGCATAAATATTGAAGCATTATTTATGGTACTATATGTTGAACTCTTAAAACAAAATGATATCAAGGCTGTGATATTTTATTTGAAATGTTTCCTATGTAAAAATGTGAGAGTGTCAAAGGTCATGCTAACCTGGAGAGACAGCTCTGTTAGTGTTACTAATTATGCGTGTACAATTAAGAAAAGCTATCCACCCCCTGACATGGTCATTAGGGCACTTGGTTTAGTCTTCTGTTTTTTGTGAAAGTAACATCATTTTTTTTCTCAATCTGCCAGATGTTTGTACATCTAACAGTTTTAGACAAGATCACCACATAATACTTTTCATAGGCAACATCTTCAAAACATTAGTGAGATAATGTGAGATTAAGTGTGCTTGTCTGAGTTGATAATGACAAATAACATGTATGATCTATTCCAAAAGTGACAAAACCAGCCTGTCAACTTCTGCACTATGCAGGCTGTCTTTTTACAACAATAGTATACCGTATTATCCTAGTACTAGTACTAGTAACATTAAACAAGAAGAACTTTACATACTTGAAACAGAGACTTCTTTGTTCCCTTAGGATATCCTGAAAACCATTCTGAACACTTCTTTATGTGTGACTGGAGAATAAAACTATAATCTTATGAACAAAAGAAACTGGCTATTGCTCCAAAAAAAATATCACTGTCTTTCATAGTACAGAATGATATTTTTGTATCCAATTGAACATGTATTCTTGAATTTCATACACCATCATTTCAGATGGCAAAATCTATATTGCTAAGTAATATCGTTATACATTGATGTTGAATTTTCTTGCATAGCTGCAGACCTTGAATTTGAAGACTTGGCTACAGTCCCAGGCACATTCTAACAGCTTTACTCTTAAAATGTCAGCTTTAACTATTTGGGTCTTTAGTTCAAACCCTTGAAGGCTTTTCCAGATGTTACATCTCCATAATAGGGCAAGTCAGACAAATTAAACCAAACATATAGCTCAGACTTGTATATTAAATGTCTGGAAGTACATTCCTTCACATAATTTCTTACACAACAGTCTGACAATTTTATGCATTGACCAGCACATATTTCTGGATCAAGGTTGGACAAGTTTTCTAAAACTCACTTGTAAATTCACGGGCAAGCACATAAAAAATTTACTCGTCTAAACCAATTTTTGCCCAGAAGTCAAATGTCACTTTTATAATATGCATTTTAACTTCCAGCAATGGAATTCTTATTGCTTCCATTTTTCTATGTTGACCATTATCATGACTGTAAAAAGTATGAAGTATATAAAAATCTCACTACTTGAAGTAAGTGGAAAAATCTTATTTGCCCGATCTGCACTTTCACTTGCCCTGGACTGGACAATACACCTTTCTCACGCGATCGTGATAGATCGAAGAAGAGGTCAATGAGGCAAACAGACAAAACTTATTTCTAAAATCAGGTCCCATTTAGTTTTCCCCCAAACCACACAAATTTTCATGATATAAGACAGAATAATAAATATTACAAGAAGTGTTATGCACCGAAAGATGTAGCAATTTAGAGTAGTGTAGACTGACCCCATAGTCACTTAAGAGATGCAAAATAAAAACATAATAATGCAAATTTTTAACGAATTTGCAGCCATTCACTTATTGGTCGATTTCCTAATTGGCAGGCTACCATTGGTCGAACTGCTAATTATGATGGACAGCCTTTTGTTTGCCACATTGAACTCGTTTTAGATCTATCATGGCCGCCGCGTGAGAAAGGTGTATACTATAGGGCTACTTCTTCAACCATGCTGGGTCAAAACATTCCTATATGTATGAGTATGAATTTGAGAGTAAAATGTACTTCCTGCTTTTTATTGAATACACTGAGGATGATTCACAGCATCTATTATTATGGTAAGGTATGAGTCATGGGTTTTGAAGAGAGGTCAAGAATTTTGAGGTCAAGATGGCTAAGATCTATGCATATCCAAAACGGGTATATAGTACAGCTATATAGTGTGAAAATCTAATCATTTAGCAAAACTGCTACACATTGTAACTACATGGTATACTGTAGTGGGGTCCGTTTACAGTTGAGTTACAGTGTAAGTTGGTAACATTTTTGTAAAACTACACAACAGAAAACTGCACAACAATTACAACAGCATTACAGCTGACTTAATTCACAGTGTCAGATGTCAGGGGACAAGTTACAGTACAGGCATTCCACCTTTCCCCAGTATAAACATGACCGTATATTTACCCAAGTTACAACTGCTTAGTTCACATAGCGGTGTATGGACACAAAGGTAATACACGTACAAATCACTCCGCATGTCGCAATCCAACGCTTTTTACCGTTGATGAATTGACGAAAAGGTCCTTTGAATGTAGTCGTCGAAACACATTGGGACCCTATAAGCTTTGTTTCAAACATACTTCATTTGCATGGAAGTTTGACAAGACTAACGTGTGTGAAAACGCACCTGTCAACAAAACAATAGACTTCCTTGGTTAACCATATTTGAACACGTTGGGCGGAAAACGACATACGTCACGTTTACGTGCAGTAACGTTCGAACTTCCTGACAGACATCTATGTCACAAAATCCATCACAAAGATACGAAAAATACATGATTTAAGAAGAAAACGGAAGAGGAGTGTTTCTTTTATCAATCCACAAGTAACACTATACCGAACAATTGTCCTCAGACCATTGACAAATCGTCAACTAGTGAACACAAAAGAATGTAACTGCTGACAACCTCATTCATGGTCTTTGCAGGTGAAAGACAAGTGTTTTAGTGTCTGTTGAGACAAAGTGTTGACATGTACTTTGGCTGAGGCATCTTTGATTTTAATTTTTTGTTTCTTTCAGAGAGTACATTTTGATGGGTTTGTGATCTTACCTAACTCACCTGTACCAATACTATTTTGTTCATCTGTTGAATAGATTCTGGCCTGTTTTTAAATTCACATTTATGATTCAGGATGATAACTGCTTATTCTTCTCAATCATAACCATCCTCGCATTCATGCTCTCTAAGACCATGGTTAAGACATGCTACTTTATGCACATTGTATGTAATAAATCAAAATTCAACAATATTGCCTTGAAGTTGAAAACAACTTGATGTCACACGTCATTAAGGTTGCTGGCACTCATATTAAGGTTGCTTCTGAATATTCAAACTTGGTACTCAACAATTTAAATTTTAATGGCATAATTCTATGATTAATCAGTTTTATTTGCTTTTTTTAATGCAAAAACGTATCTACAGAAACCACTCAACGTGGTTTTACACGTTTCCTCTAAATCTAAATCGGAAGCCAACATTTATTTGTAGAAAGTCTTACCTGAGTTCCGTTCCGTCTTGAGACTTCCTCGCTGTTCCCGCCGACTCTAGCACCTAAAGACGATCCTACATCATCTTGGGACGGAAGTGGCTTGCTAAGGAAGACATCAGCGTCTACAGAGGAGACTGGTGGAGGCGACAAGACGTGTCCGAAGGAGTTACTGAGTCTCTGCGGTCGGAAGGAGTCGTTAGTCGAGGACGTTTCCCCGCCGCTGCCCTCCCCATCCACCGCCGGGCCGCCCAGCTCCAGCCCCAGGCTGAAGATGATGTCCTCGAGGCTCGGTTCATCCTCGAGGTCCTCCCGGGACGGTCTCGGAGGCAGCCCGCTGTGTGGAGACCGTAGCACGGCCATGAAATCCGGGCAAGATCGGCGGTTTTTCTGTCTCCTCGCTAGCCCCGTACAAACGCTGTTTACACCATGGCAGGTTTATGGTTGATTGAGTTTCAAAATCCCAGCAGGGAGGTCAAAGGGCACAGCGTCACGTGATGGCCATGGATCAAGCTCTTCTCTGTCCATCTAACATAAGGCCACACTAATTTAATTTCTTGGTTCACGGATTTTTTCATAAAAAATATGGACCGAGAGGGCGAAACAAAAATAAAAATTGTAAAATGGCTGGGGTTAAGGTAAGGGCTTATCCAAAACATAAAGAATAAAAAGTTTTCAACTTGAAAAAAGTACAAAAACAGTATTACTGTACAGTAACAGCACCAGTTCGTTGATAATACAAAAGTAGTGTCAGTTTTTATGTTTGTTCCATTCTTCATGAATGAAAAATATAACTTCAATAATAATACCACACTTTAAGGAGCTTATGATATAAAGGCCAATTTGCTACACCAGAAAGTTGGTGAATGGTTTCATTAATGGTGAAAATGTGCTGATTGGTAATTTTTTTTTTTTTTACCAAAAAATAGGAGCGACCGAATCCGTGAACCAAGAAATTAAATTGGTGTGGCCTAAAGCAAGGAGGTATAAGCTCCTTGATCTATATGAACTTTAAAACGCCTAGCAATAACTAAAATTAGTATGATTAATGGAGCACATTTCAAATTTTACTTAACCAATAAAAACAAAAACAATTTTGATGTTTGACATGAATGAATAGTTTTACTTAAAAAAGTAAGTTAACGTTAATGTTCGCTCTTCTCCAGAGATAGAAAAAAAAATCAAAAGTAAGGGTCCTCTTCCAAAGAATAGATGTGGAAATCCAGCGTTTGGCAGGTAAAACTCAGGATAGCTGTTACTCTGGTTTTATGTTGTGCAAAATAAAGCCATTTGATGGACCTGCCACCTGAAACTGACACCCAAAACCCAGTGCAACTATCGTTCAGCATCCGCATCCGCATCATCCTGAGTTGAAGGAAAACGGTGTCAGCTAGGCTGGTTTAAAGCTATGCTACGGAGTTTTTTGCGCTCAAATTTGAAATATTCTAGAACTAAGAAATCTCAGATTTACTACCACTTTTTGACACCTTTTGACACTTTTGTGTCATTATTTCACGTTTGCAAAGTAAAGGATTAGCCTACAAAGCATTCTGCTATAGGCTCGCTGTAACCTGTTGACCTCCCTAGTTAGACCTTGGTTAGACCCTCCTGTTTGTAAGCAACAGCATGCTTGCCACCAGTAGGTCCCCCGGGGTGGGGTAATCAGTTAGCACATGGCAGACTAGAATTGGTAAATTGCAATACAACAAGAGTCCATCATCACTTGCACAATCCTCCGTGAAGTAATTATGGTGTTAAATACTATATGACTTAGATGTTTAATATACAGTCAAACCTGTCTATAGCGGCCACTCAAGGGACCGGACAAATGTGGCCACTATAGACAGGTGGCCTCTGTATAGAGGTGGCAACTTGTAGATAAAATACCCAAGGGGCCGACAAAAAGTGGCCACTATGGACAGGTGGCCCCTCTGTAGAGGTGGCCCCTAATACAGGTTTGACTGTATACTTTAACCACCAACATCCCGAATGTCAGACTTCTTATCGGTTAACTGTCCTTAAATAGTAAAAAGATTATCTGTCGGAGAGAACGCAGTATGTTTCTAAAAATAGTTTTGTCTCGTCCCAGAAATTTGTAACATGTGGTGTCTCACAGCTATAGTGCGGTGTTCTGAACAGTCAATGGTGCCAGGTACCTTGGGGATGGTAATGAAGACGGACTTCACCCAGTCAGACGGCCACTGACCAGTGCTGGCGACCTTGTTGCAGAGTTTACACAGCAGCTTTGTTATTGTTGGGTTACCGGTCTTCAGAAGCTCCGCAGGGACGTCATTTACACCTGCTGCCTTGTTCTTTGGGAGACGTTGGATCGCTTCTTCCACCTCTGACTCTAGGATTTCCGGGAAGGTGGCGCTTTCAGGTGAGTTCCCCTCTTCCTCTGTTGTCCTGTGGCTGTTTCCAACATCTGTATTGTCACTGGACAGCTTCTCGCAGTATTCCTTCCATCTTTGAAGAATGCTTTGTAGGTTGGTCAGTATGCGGTTATCAGCTGCTTTGATGTTCCTCTGTCTAGGCTGAAAACCTCGTCGCAGTTTCTTGATGGTAGAGTAGGCTTTCCTTGAGGTGCTGTTGCTTTGCAGGCCCTGTTCTATATCGACACACTGTTCCTCTAACCACTTTGCCTTGTCATGCCTAGCTTCTTTCTGGATTTGTCTGTCCAGTTCTCTGTAGCGTTGGTCCCCATTTACAGTGGTGCTACGCTGGGCTTTCAAGTCCCGCCTTCTGTCCATAAGGTCCAGTGTACTTTGTCTTATCCAGCGGTGGTTCGCTCTTCTTGGTGCTTTACCAAGGGTCTTTGCTGCAGTGGACTTTATTACTTCGTTGAAAGCAGTACAGAACCTATCCGATGTGCTTTCTTCTTCCAGCAGATTCAATGCTTCAAACCTGTTGTTAACTTCAATGTTGTATCTTTCCCGCATTGCTGGATTTTCTAGTGCTGCCAAGTTAAGTTGGGTCCTCTTGTTTTTCTGGGCATTCCGTTTAATCCGGAGCCTGAGAGTTGCAATTACAGCGTTGTGGTCCGATCCGCAGTCCAGTCCTGGATAGGAACGGCTGTTGGTGACACACTTTCTCCATCTGTTGTTGATGAGAATGTAGTCAATTTGGTCCCTGTACCTTCCCCGGGCTCCTGCCAGGTGTACCGTCTTCTTACATGGTGCTTAAAACCAGTGTTTGTAATGAACAGACCGTTGTCCTGGCAGAATTCCACTAGACGTTCTCCGCGCTCGTTGGCTGTACCAAGGCCAAAAGGACCGCATACGTCTTTCTCGTCTCTGTCAGCTCCTACTTTGGCATTAAAGTCTCCTGCTATCATCACCATGTCCTGGCTTGGGCAGTCTTGCAGTATCCGCTGCAACTGATCATAGAAGGCTTCAACTTCTTCGTCAGGGGCATCTGCAGTTGGAGCGTACACCTGTACGAAGGATACATTGAAGGGTGAGGCCATGATGCGCACATAGAGGAGTCTGTCGCTTACTGCTTTGTAGGCCAACATGCTCCTAGCCGCTGCTTTAGACATCAAGACCGCAACTCCCCTCCTGTGGATGTCTCCTCCTGAGTAGACAACTAGTTCTCCTCCAGTAGTGGTGAAGTAACCGTACCAGTCCAATGGGTTTCAGCGACACCTAGGACACTGATGTTACACCTTTCCATTTCCCTGGTAACGTTGTCCAGCATTCCTGCTTTGTACAGTGTACGCACATTCCATGTTGCGATTCTTAAGGTTGATCGTAGGTTGATTCTGCCGGGATTCTCATGTTAGTAAAGTCCTCCTCCGAATCCTCCATCGGCGTATGGAGAGAGTGGCAGAGCAGGAGTTTGCTGAAGAGCAGATGGGCTTCAGAAAGAGGGTGGGGACGAGGGACCAGATCTTCAACTTGAGGATACTGATGGAGAAAGCTAGGGAAAGCAACGTGAAGCTCTTTATGGCCTTCATCGACTACAAGAAAGCCTTTGATTCTGTTAATCATCAAACCTTGTGGAAGGTGATGGAATCCATGGGAGTTCCAGGGCACTTGGTGAAGTTGCTATGCAATCTCTACAAGGACCAGCAAGCAGCAGTGAGAGTGGAAGATGACCTTACAGAGTGGTTTGTAGTCAGTAAGGGTGTAAGGCAAGGCTGCTTGTTGTCGCCGATGTGTTTCAACTTCTACTCAGAGGCTGTAATGAGGGAATCGGTTGAGGAACAGCCCAACATTGGTGTCAATGTAAGTGGCAGGACCATCAACAACCTCCGTTTTGCCGACGACATAGGAGGGTCTGCATGGGGGGGTCTTGGTAACGCTTAACGGTGAATTCAGGAGGCCCGGTAACGCTTAACGGTAAATTCAGGAGGCCCGGTAACGCTTAACGGTAAATTCAGAAGGAATTACAAAGCATAACACTAAAGTAACATTGACGTGCATTCCTATCCATACAACGCTAGAGTAGTTATATCAATTTGTCAAAATATCCGACTATAAATGACATTGTGAGAAGCAAAAGGTGCCCGGCCCAGAACCCGGAGGAATGACAGGGACAATGTCCATGACATCTGTAAATTGACGGAGGCAGAGTTCCCGGCCCGCCACAGAGACGGCGGCAGCAAATTTCTTATGGGGGGATTGAACTATTGTTTCAGCACATGGAGCGCCGAAGGCGCGACGCATTCCAGGGAGGTCCGGGGGTATGCTCCCCGGGAAATTTTTAAAATCAAGACCCTATTAAATGCTATTTCCTGCATTTTCCGGCAAATTTTGCCGACCGACTAAGCTAGGTTGATTTTGACATTTTCATAAAATTACACATGGTTATAGCTTTGGCCTCCACCTCCAGAGCCCCCGACATAGTTTACCATTTCGAGCTCGGAAAGCACGAGACGTTGCAATATAAGTCGGGGAAAATTTCAAAATCTGGACTGCCTAAAACGCCATTTACTGCATTTTGAAGAACAGATTTTGCTGTAAGACGAAGCTTAATTAAATCACACTATTAGAGAGAAAACGTTTTTGTGCGAAAACCCACGCCCCAAACATATTTTCGCCATGTCGTCGTGAGCGCCAAAGGCGCAAGCCGTTGCAAAGGAGGACCGGAGAAACCTCATTTTCTGCATTCTAGGAGTAACGTTCTTTTTGCCCGAAAATAAGCAAAGTTTGACACTGAAATCTGTATGATTGAGTGATAAATGAGTGAGGGCGACGCTTCCGCAACATATTTTACCCTGTCCAGAGCCGAAGGTAGGGAGGCTCGGAGAAATTTTGAAATCTGTGGACCCTTTGAAACGCCATTTCCTGTATTTTCAGGGGTTCTATCTGGTATTTGAATTCGTGTGTATAACGAGTTACGAAGAATTTCTTGGTAACGCCTAACGGTGAATTCGGGATAACAAATAACGATTAACGTTGAATTAAAACGACCAATAACGCTTCACGAAGAATATACCGATAACGTTTAACGGTGAATTAGAGCAGGTCGGTAACGATTAACGGTGAATTAAAATGGCTCATAACGCTTAACGGAAAAAGGCATGCAGACCCTCACATAGCACTGATAGCCACTACACCTGAAGGACTCCAGGAACTGCTGGACTCCACAGACAGCGTCTCTAGTGAGTATCAGCTGGAAATCAGCACCAAAAAGACCAAAGTGATGGCCGTTACCAAGGAACCCACCGTAGTGACAGTCACCTGCCGAGGAGAGAAACTACAACAGGTCTCTAGTTGTAAGTACCTGGGTTCTACCATGGAACAAACAGCCAGCTGCAGCCATGAGATCAGCATACGTCTAGGTATAGCTCGGGCAGCCCTCCGAAGTCTAGATGTGATCTGGAAGGACAGATCCCTCAAGACAGCCATCAAACTGAAGGTGCTGAGGACTCTTGTCTGGCCGGTGATCACGTATGGCTGTGAGGCATGGACTCTACACGCCAGTGACATCCGCAGGATTCAGGCGTTGGAGATGAAATGCTACAGAAAGATCCTCCGTGTCAGCTGGACGGAACATCGCACAAATGACTCTGTGTTAGAACAGCTAGGAGTAGACAGGACACTGCTGAACATCATAAAAAGAAGAAAACTCCAATACTTTGGTCACGTCACGAGAGCAGGCAACATCAGCACCCACATTCTACAAGGGTCCATCAACGGAAGGAGGAGCCGCGGGAGACCACGAAGGAGGTGGGGCGATGACATCCGGGAGTGGATGGGCATGCCACTGGCTGAGTGCGCTCACAGAGCCAGAGACAGAAGGGAGTGGAGGAGGTTGATACTGGATGCTACCATAGTCCCCGACCCTCAGACATGAGGATGGGACTAGGTAAAGGTAAAGGTAAAGGTGTCTCACAAGGCTCCATACTAGGACCTCTTTATTTATGATTTATGTAAACGACCTTCCCATGATATCAGACAAATATTTCGCTTTACTATTTGCAGACGACACCAATCTATTTATGTCACATAAAAACTTTGATACACTCATTTCAACAATTAACGATGAACTTTGCAAATCAAAGCTGCGGTTTAAGTCAAATAAGCTATCCCTAAATATAGACAAAACAAATTTCATAATTTGGACAGGAAGAACTAAAAAATACAGTAAAGAAATGACAAAGATATACATCGATAATAAACCCATTAAATAAGTAAGTAACGCACGGTTTCTAGGAGTTGTTTTAGATGAAAAACTAACATAGAAGTTTCCTATTAACGTTATTTGTAAGAAAATATCTAACAATATTGGTATCAAAAGAAAAGTTGCAAATTGCCTATCACGTAAGATATTTATGACTCTTTACTAAAGCTTGACATACCCATAGTTAACATATTGTAATATCGTCTAGGCTAGGACTTACACTACCTTAATAAAACCACTGCACCTGCAACAAAAACGATTTGTTAGAATTGCACCAAAACGCCTCATTTATAGCAAACTCAGCAGGTTTTTTTCACAATTCGAACATTTTGACAGTAGAAAAGTAAGGAAGTAATTTTTAGTACTCAAATTGCTTTCTGCCTATTCGCCACGGGTTTTACTATGAAATTCAAGTGATGAAAGTAACGCACACTTTGTTTAAGATTCTGCAAGTTCCAGCGTATGGGGTCGCTTTGCGGTTAGCGAAGGGTTCGCTTAGCGGTTAGCCCAAGGGGAACCTTCCTTCGCTTTCGAGCCTTGTAGAAAAGTAAGGAAGTAATTTTTAGTCCTCAAATTGCTTTCTGCCTATTCGCCACGGGTTTTACTATGAAATTCAAGTGATGAAAGTAACGCACACTTTGTTTAAGATTCTGCAAGTTCCACCGTATGGGGTCGCTTTGCGGTTACCGAAGGGTTCGCTTAGCGGTTACCCCAAGGGGAACCTTCCTTCGCTTTCGAGCCTTGTAGAAAAGTAAGGAAGTAAATTTTAGTACTCAAATTGCTTTCTGCCTATTCGCCACGGGTTTTACTATTAAATTCAAGTAATGAAAGTAATGCACACTTTGTGTAAGATTCTGCAAGTTCCACCGTATGGGGTCGCTTTGCGGTTACCGAAGGGTTCGCTTAGCGGTTACCCCAAGGGGAACCTTCCTTCGCTTTCGAGCCTTGTAGAAAAGTAAGGAAGTAATTTCTAGTACTCAAATTGCTTTCTGCCTATTTGCCACGGGTTTTACTATGAAATTGTTGAAGTCTGAAGGTACAGAAGAGTCGCATCATACCACAATTCGCCTTAAAGGAAAGCAGATATAAAAGATATAGATTTGAAATGAATACCTAATGTTTACTTAGCCCAGTATCAACCCTTACATTTATAATTCAGCTCTAGTTCCAGAGGAGAACTATGAAATAACGTTATCATATAAGCGGCTACTTGAAAAGTAGGGTGTACGGTACGTCGACCAGTCACATGACAAACATGGTCATCACTCATCAGGGAATTATAAGATTCGTCTCCAAGAAGATCGTAGGCATATCGAGAAGTAAACAAACCCTGGTTATATACTGTCAATGAAAAAATGTTCGTGGTTGTTTTATGTTATAGATGTTTTCGCTATGGCCGCTTCGAATTCCACCACCACAAACTCAAAACAACCGCGAAATTGTTCTGTCTCAGGCACCCCGCCTACCCCTGCGCATGCCTTACTACATCATGTTCGTTTTATACACTGTAACGTTTGTAGAAATTCAGAGGGGCGAGTAAGAACAGAAAGAAACAACACCCCGACCCCCGGGATTCGAACCCGCGCCGAACCCGGGTAGCCGGACCACAAATCCAACGTGCTAACCACAACACCAAAAGCTCAAGAGCTGTTGGCGTGGTCAGTTTGGCAGCGCTAGAACCCCACTGTTACACGTTACAGAAAGATGATATTGTGTACTTGTCACTGAGAAGATACACGAATTTCGAATACTGTAGCTAACAAAGCACATTGATTGGACACGCATGAGGCTAAAACATGTTATCGTTACAAAATATGTAATTACAATATACAACATCTAATCAATTGCAGGGTGCAAAAAGATTGAAGATAGCACATAGAACAACAGAAAAGATTTTACTTATTTAACGTTACATTCAAAATCAATAGAATGATGGCTTTACAACGAATTACTATCGCAAGTTTATCAATTGAAAATATTGGTTTGACGTTCCCACACATCATCATTAGTGCTTGGACATTTGCTTGCTTACTAACGCCGACTAGCGGAAATTGTTGTACTTGCAGCAAGCAGGAAAATCTCGTTCCCAAGGGACCATTGACTAGAAAGAAAATGGCGGAAAAATAAAATCGTCTACGCCCTTGGCTGATGTTTTCGTGCGTTTTCGGCCGCCCTTGAGGAAACAGGGCAGATTTCTTGAGATGCGTGAGTAGATAACTGTCTCAAGTCACAGAAGATGAAGTTTGCGGAGCATCTATCGGCCCATATCACGCCGGAATGGCGAACTCAGTACATACAGTACGAGGTGCGTATATTTTTCTCTGTACATACAGATACACAAATGATGTTGATATTCACCGTTGCTATTATGATATCTAAAAAGTCGAACTATCTGAAGTCGTCACATTAACGTTATGTGATTTGAGCAAAGAGCAAATGTTTGAATTGTTCAGAAATATTTTGGCGTTTAGAAATTGCAGTGCATGAATCATAGAATTATGTATTCGTGATTTGTGTTTTCAATTATTCATGGAGAGGGGCCATAAATGTGCATGATTTTATACGGTCATGATAGACGATTTCATTAGTGACTTAACCGTTTTAATTATCACTTATCGCTTGTAGTTATGGCCCGACCATTAGAGCTTAGACTGATCCATATTATTCATTTCAAAGGAAGGTTTATTTGATAAAGAGTACCTTTGTCTTTATGTGAGCAACAGCGGTGGTTGATAACATATTGGATTTTTATTCTTTTATTCCAGATGATGAAAGATTTATTGTACGAGGCACAAGAAAATGCCCCAACAGAAGAAGGTGAGCTATTAACACAGACATACAGTATCGTCAAATGATTTTATTAGTGAGCAGTTTATGTATCAAATTTCAAATACTGTTGCTGTGGGAACTTTGGTAAATTGGTACTAGATGAAAAGTGAAAGTGCAACACTCTTTAAGTTTGTTTACATTAGTAAACACCTTAGACATGCATGAAACATTTGATACATGTATAACTTTTTATTCTGATAGTTTTATGACAGAAAGTACAAGGATTTCTATTCCAGTTCAATGCTGATATTTGTTTTATCATTCATAAGCATCACCCATGTAGCAGTCAGTACAGCTTACCATATCTGTTTGTTGTTGGTGAAGATGTTGTTTTTTCCTCCCCTAGTGGCAGGCACTGCTGTCATTCAGCGATATTTTGCAAAGTTTGAAGAAAAATTCTTCGTCACATGCGACAAGGAGCTGGCCAAAATCAACACATTCTTCTCAGGTCAGTTGAGAAACAAGTTTATCCAAATATTTCTTGGTGCCTCTTTTTTTAAATTTTTCTTACCTTTATACTGTCTCAGTCTAGAAGCAGACAAGAATGAAAAGGTTCAGAAAAGTATTTTGGAATCCCCAGTAGGCGCCATTGTTTTGCCCTTGGGGAAAGCAGTTTATAGCTACTAGTATTTTCTCCCTTATTCAGGTAAAAATGAGTACCAAGCTTTGGTTAGGCCCAATCTACACACAGTTTTTACCGATATCTCTGGAGATGTCGGGAGGGATCTAGAACGTAGGGGGCCGGACACCCATGGCTCTTGCAGTCATAAACATATAGCGCGATTTTCCAAATGGCGTTATATGCTAATGAGCCTTCCCGAAGTCAGGAAGCATCTACACGCGCGCAAAGCTGTCGGGGACCCCTGCTAAGCTATCGGTAAGGTATTGTACGAATGGTCCGGACCTTTCGGGAGAAATTTTCCCGATATCGTAATGGCGATATAGTAGTTCCATCTAGACGATGAAAAAAAGCTGTCGGCGAGAGGTTGTAGGCTCGCCGATATTGGGAAAAACTGTGCCTTAGACTGATATGTTCTTGAGTTGGTGGTATATAAAGACAGAAGTATTTACTCAAGAACCAAGCTTAGGGAAAAGAGAAGAAGTCTACTCCTGTAGCCTCTACTAGGCGTAGTAGAATACGGCAAAAAATCGGGAAATTGGCCAGTGGAGTCAGTCCACGCTAAGATTAATATTCCCCCCAACCAACTCTGGTAGCAAAACTCCCCTGCCAAATTACTAGTATTCTTCCTATAATAGCCAGCACAGTCTTCAGGTAGAGACTACTATTCCTGTATGAGAGGATAAGTCTGGTGTTACAGAGCTGGTACCTAAATTGTACAAAATTGGAACAAAACTTAGAAACAAGACAAATACTTTTATGTGACTACTTAAACAATTGTCCTTTGTTTCTGTGGAACTGTAGAAAAGCTTGCTGAGGCTCAGCGTAAGTTTGCGAGCCTGCAGAGCGAGATGAACCAGGTAACGGAGCAGGAGGAACCGATCCCCACCTTACGCAGCCGGCGCCACAGCCTCCTGCGCCGGTCCAGGTCCAAGGAGAAACTCATCAAGACCAGAACACGCACCATCCAGGACCTCAAGCTGGCCTTCTCCGAGTTCTACCTTAGTCTCATCTTGTTACAAAATTATCAGGTAAAAATGTTCAGCTGGCTTCTCTGAGTTCTACCTTAGTCTCATCTTGTTGCAAAATTATCAGGTAAAAATGTTCAGCTGGCTTCTCTGAGTTCTACCTTAGTCTCATCTTGTTGCAAAATTATCAGGTAAAAATGTTCAGCTGGCCTTCTCTGAGTTCTACCTTAGACTCATCTTGTTACAAAATTATCAGGTAAAAATGTTCAGCTCAGGCCTTCTCTGAGTTCTACCTTAGTCTCATCTTGTTGCAAAATTATCAGGTAAAAATGTTCAGCTCAGGCCTTCTCTGAGTTCTACCATATTCTCATCTTGTCACAAAATTATCAGGTAAAAATGTTCAGCTCAGGCCTTCTCTGAGTTCTACCTTAGTCTCATCTTGTTACAAAATTATCAGGTAAAAATGTTCAGCTCAGGCCTTCTCTGAGTTCTACCTTAGCCTCATCTTGTTACAAAATTATCAGGTAAAAATGTTCAGCTGGCTTCTCTGAGTTCTACCTTAGTCTCATCTTGTTACAAAATTATCAGGTAAAAATGTTCAGCTGGCTTCTCTGAGTTCTACCTTAGTCTCATCTTGTTGCAAAATTATCAGGTAAAAATGTTCAGCTGGCTTCTCTGAGTTCTATCTTAGTCTCATCTTGTTACAAAATTATCAGGTAAAAATGTTCAGCTGGCCTTCTCTGAGTTCTACCTTAGTCTCATCTTGTTACAAAATTACCAGGTAAAAATGTTCAGCTGGCCTTCTCTGAGTTCTACCTTAGTCTCATCTTGTTACAAAATTACCAGGTAAAAATGTTCAGCTCAGGCCTTCTGTGAGTTCTACCTTAGTCTCATCTTGTTGCAAAATTACCAGGTAAAAATGTTCAGCTGGCCTTCTCTGAGTTCTACCTTTGTCTCATCTTGTTACAAAATTATCAGGTAAAAATGTTCAGCTGACCTTCTCTGAGTTCTACCTTAGTCTCATCTTGTTACAAAATTATCAGGTAAAAATGTTCAGCTGGCCTTCTCTGAGTTCTACCTTAGTCTCATCTTGTTACAAAATTACCAGGTAAAAATGTTCAGCTCAGGCCTTCTCTGAGTTCTACCTTAGTCTCATCTTGTTACAAAATTACCAGGTAAAAATGTTCAGCCGTTATGAGATGGAATACACACCTAACCCAACATAAATTGTCATTATCTGTACATGTCACTCACTTTACAAACTCTGGACACTAGTTTAAAAGAAGCAGATCAGCATAATGCCTCTTATCTGATGACATTGATGTGATATGATATGATATGATGTGATATGATATGATTATGATATGATATGGTTATGATATATTATGATATATGATATGATATGAATAACACATAAAGAAGATGCATTTGTCATTTCGCAAAGAAGTTGACAAATTCTTTTGTCCCTTTTTATGAGATTTTCATTTATTAATTTTCCTATCAAAAATGAAATATTAACCCATATACAGGGCACAGTCTTATTCCCTGTCTATATTTTCGTGTTAGAGAACATCATAATTTTTTTCACCAGATTTGTCAACTGGACATTCTATTTTTCATCACCTTTTGTTCTTACCTATTATTATTCCAGAGTCTGAACTTCACCGGCTTCAGGAAGATCCTGAAGAAACATGACAAGTTGATGGAGACTGACCGGGGAGCGGCCTGGAGGACCGAGCACGTGGAGGTCGCTCCCTTCTACACCAACAAACAGATCGACAAACTCATCGGGGATACAGAGGTACTAGTTACCTACCTCTCTATAGTACATTTACAATGTACCTACAGGGCTCAAAATACCCCCTGCATATGCAGGTTAGTGCAGGTAAAATTGGAGCTGTGCAGGTATTTCTGGTGTCTACCTGCACCTAACCTGCACTTGTCTATGTACTGGATTTTATACATAAATGTCCCATGATGTAGGATTGTTATTAGCTGCATTGGCTGTTAACCACCTATAAACTATAAAAGAAAAAAAAAATAGCAATGATTCCTGAACAATTTTAGTATGATCCATACTTCCTAAATTCAGAGTGGTGCCGGAAAAATTTGTCAGGTGCAGGTCATTTTAAATGTTACCTGCACCAGTGCAGGTATGCAGAAAAAAGTATTTCAAGCCCTAATCTAGTATAATAGTAAATACTGAATTTTCTTCTTAAATAAAGGTACACACGGATAAAGTTGTCGATGCTGAATACTGGAATATTTGCTGTGTATTGATCCTGAAGAAGGCGACAATTTCATATACATACTTTTGTGTGGGAAGAAAGTTTAGCATTGTACTAACATGATTACTACCAACACGGCTGAGCTCCCATGATAATTTACAATCTACCTCACTTTAACATAAACAAAGGTTCAAACAAACATATGTACCTGTAACTCTGCAAATAACAGATAAGCAAAGAGTAACAAGCACTCAAGCAAGCTCCCTCTAAACCAGAGTACTGTAAACTTATCACACACACAGAATTCTGTCTTCCACTGTGTTGCTACTGTTGTTACAGCTGCAAACTCAAAGACACCATGAACTTTTGGTTTTCCACCGTGCTGCCAAATTTGAGTCAATTTACAGTACATCCCAAATTCCCAACAATTAAGAAAAAAATTAAAACACAGAGTGACAGACGATAGCTTAGGCTACCATCACATTTCCAAACCGGGGCCCAGCCGGGCTGTTTGCCAAAAAATAGAAATGTGTATGTAAAAATGTACACTAGTAATTCCCACGACTTCTCTCTAACATCTTTTGTAATTTGGTATCTTTTATATATATATCTTTTTTTTTTCGTTCCCAAAAGCTGCCCGGATGGGCCCCAGTTCAGAAATGTGACAAAGCCTCGGTGCCATCCAAGCTAAGGTTATGGGAGCCCAGGGCTCGAAATACTGGGTGCATGTGCACCCAGGTGCATCCAAAATTGGAGCTGTGCACCCAATTATTTTCTGTGGGTGCACAGGGTGCACCCAAATATTTTCTTAGGTTTGTGTCTGTAAAGATATCAAAGTATACTAAGTATACATCATATTCTTGACATCTATTGATCTAAGTGTTATAAAGATAATAAAGATGTCTGTCATGGTAGTTGTTTAAGAATTTGATAGCTTGTAACTAAGTTTAATTATTACTATTAGGTTATTACTTGAATTTAAGTGGTGCACCCAAAAATCTTTAAGCTGGGTGCACCAGTGCACCTAATCCCCAAAATGAATTTCGAGCCCTGGAGCCCCATAAACTAACTAGGATGGCACCAAGTTTACTTTAAGAATAGCTGTCACCAAACTGCCAAATGTGCAGGGTGCTTCTTCTCTGCACCTACCCCCTCACCCAAGGACAGTTGTACAACCTTGACTCAACACCCACTCTCTCTTGGAAAGATGATAGTGTAGACATTCTTCTTTTCCCATGGCAGTTGTCACGACAGTTCTAGGGAGGTACATGTTTGTAGTTAGAAATATAAGTTAAGCTTCTTGCTGCTGAAGATGTTTTGTATGATTCAGGTTAAGAGCCTACTTAGCAAGGATAGTGTTAAGAAAAAGTAAACATTTTTACTCTTAAAATAGTCCAGCACATCATTAAACTAATAATATAGGTTATTGAATAGCATTGAATCAAATTATCATTTTTTCTTTACAAACAGAAACCATAGAAAGTCTTCACCAAAAGCATAACATGTATCTAATGCTAGAAAAGGTATGAAACCTCATATCTTACCTGTCTTTTCTATATAGCCTTCTGTCCTTACTTATATGAAATGTCACCTTTCACAGAAGTAACAATGCTTGTAGCATCTTTTATTCGGCTCCCAGACAGTTAAATCCCACAGGAAGCCAGTATTTGAGAGTACAGTAATTCCAGTGTTGTCCAGACTTGTAAATGCTACCCTGTGGCACAATGGGAGTGCTAGGCTGTCATTACTTCTGTGCCCTTTGACCCTGTTACACCTTACAGTAAAGCAAGTTAGGAAAATAAAGATAAAGCTGTTCTGGTGAAAATTCTCAATCTGAATGAGAAATACTATATGTGTCTATTATTAGTGATCATTGCACAAGCTAATACTGTACACTTGGCACAATTGGGTTATACAGTATTCCTTATATATCTAGTCCTCCTATTGTGATAAAACTTACCCGGTAAGACTGTCAATAGAGCCATCACGCCTTCACGTGAACACCAGCTGTTTGGAGGGGTGACACATGCATGCACATCTCTTACTTAGTGTCAATCAAAGGATGTGTATGGGGGTTTCAAAACTGTTCCTATCCACAAAGTTTCTGTACTAAAGAAACCTACATGTTTGTAGTTTGTGTTTTTCTAAAAAAAAAAGGCGATTTTGGATGAATTCAGGTTCGTTTTTTAAAAGACAGTAGTAGCTAATCAGTGACTGATTTTTAATTTTTATTGATGACCAAACTCCCCATCACACCCTTAAAGGATATATTAGCTTAGCCCAGACCTCCTTTAAAGACCCGGATGATTTTATGAAGTCCGCCGGCTTCTCAATCGTCGCCTGTCTTGAGATCAAGATGGTTCTGTCTTACCCCCGGCCCAAGTCTCTCCCTGTAGCGACCCTGTGTGTAACGCACCTGAATGGGAAAAAGGAAGTTTTGACTGCCAGGATATGTGGGGACGTCAAAGTTTGGGTAAGACTGAAGTTTTAAGAAATTACAGTATTCTAAGCCTTGTGAGTGGAGAAATGTTTTTCTCCTGTTGAAATTGCTGTAACATTTTGAATGACAGATTTTGGTATGTCAGGTTTTGTTTCATTTTTATTCTAGTATCTTGTTGCCATACTGTGCACTCACAAATGTTTTGGTCTTTTACGTACTCAGTGTACAAAATACTTTTCTGAGTCAGGTTGCACAGTGTGCAACCTGGGGCTAAAACTAGGTTGCACAACTGAATTTCAAGTTGCACCACCTACAATTTACTAATTTCTGAAAAAAAAGTACAATACATACATAAATACATTACCTTTTAGTTTTACTATCATATTACTTACATGTATAAGCATGTTTGTTTCAAGTAAATTGAAACTCAAAATGCTCAAAATCTAAGTTGTGCCCAGTGCAACCTGAGTTCAGAAGTAAGTTGCACAAAGCAAAATGTGGTTGCAATGTGCAAGTGTGCAAGTGGTATTTTGCACGCTGGTACTTATGAATAAAATGATATAGAACCCATGGATAACATTGATTCCTTTCTAAAGTAAATCTGCCTTTTTTCACTTTTGGGGATTTTTCAATGCATCAATATTTTGTTAGTGAAAATAATTATGATTTCAAGTTGTCTCTTTATATTTGAATACTGTATAAAACTACTTAAAAGGGAATACTTCATGGTGATTTAAGTTTATGGTGGTCTTCAATTGCAGTTGAAACTGCAGTGCATATGGTTTTACTGTAAAAGGAGAAATGTTTACTGTGATCTAACTTAGCGATGAATAGGTCGCTGGAAAAGCTGGAAGCAAAGACCACCAGGAACATTTTACCTTTTACAGTTACTTTATTGCATAACTTTTAAGTGTTAGGGAAAAAAGTTATAGAAGACAGGAACTGCATGGAGCTTTCAAATTAAACAGGAATTCATGTACAGTTAGGTCTTCCAGGTGCATGTTGTAGTAGCTACAAGTGTACAATGTAAGTACGGGGGTGAAAAGTTGATGCTGACGCAAGATAGATACCCAGCAAACTCATGTCAAGGACGTCTGTAAGATTATGTAAAAAAAATGATTGTGTGTACTTGATTTGACCACAAAAATGTTTCTTCCCACCGCAGTTTTAACAAATTTATTCTTCTTATCAGCAGGACTGAGAATAGTTGGTGATATGCTTTGTTGCCAGGTGGTTGGAAGAATTACAGTTCAAACAGTGTTATCATGGGCCAATCCACTTATATGTAGGGGTGAACAGAAGTGGTTTTTCAACTTGCCCTGAGAAAAATAGTTTTTGAACCTGACATAGAGTCAGACAGAAAGAAATGTATTTTGAACTTTGAATAGAGACAAGGAGACTGTCAATTAGTGTAGAGAAGTAACTGTTGTGGTATTGTGATGTGTTTAAAATTTCTTCCTTTTCAAATTTATATTGGACTAGCCCTAAGTATCAGAGTTGATAGGCCAGCTGAGTCCACATACATGTAATTGAAGGGCTGTATATTGACATACACATCAGGTTGTTTGGTGTAATATAACCAGCTGCTGCCGCGCCGCGTGCCTGCCAAGCTGGTGTGTTACGCCGAATGGCGGTTATACCGGCTATATAGAATACAGATACAGATACAGATACATGTATATACATAATATCGAAGTCTGGGTACATGTAGACTTTATTAGATGTTTATTAGATATTTCATAAGAGTTGGATTGTATGTATACGATTCTTTTTGCCTTAAAAGAACTACCAGTTTTTCTCAAGGAATCCTTCAGCAATGTTTCTTGACTAGCTCATTTAGATCAAACTTATCACTTTCTGAAAACCGATGGTGGTCCGATGTTTTTGAAAATCACTGTGTTACAGTAAGCATTCAATTTGAACTTGACCTGTCCTTACCCCAGGCCGTGGTGACGTCAGAGTTGGAGGGGGGGAACAGACAGCGGGCCATGAAGAGACTAAGAGTACCCCCTCTAGGAGAACAGGTAAAATACAAGATATTCAGGCCACACCGATTTAATTTCTTGGTTCACGGATTCGCTCGCTCCTATTTTTTGGGAAAAAAAATAAAAATAAAAATTACTACTCAGTAAATTTTCACCATTAATGAAACCATTCACCAACTTTCTGGTGTAGCAAACTGGCCTTTGTATTATAAGCTCCTTAAAGTGTGGGTACACACATGCTGTTACTGTACAAAAATAGTGTTTTTGTACTTTTTTCAAGCTGAAAACTTTTTTTCTTAATGTTTTGCATTAGCCGTTACCTTTACCCCAACCATTTTACAATTTTTATTTTTATTTCGCCCTCTTGCTCCATATTTTTTATGAAAAAATCCGTGAACCAAGAAATTAAATTGGTGTGGCCTCATGGTTCTAAACTAAGATCATGATTTTTCATACTTGACCAAGTATTCATTGGTTATGGCATCAGTCAGCCTAAAGAAGGAAAATGTAAAATATGTTCACTAACTACTGACATTGAAAAGATGCCATGATTTGTACAGTATGTGACTGTTCTTTTGTTTTGCACTAACCACTTGCCTAAGACTGACTGTTACATTATACTGATAAACTAGATCACTGAACAATACAATTGCTTGATTTTTTCTCCATGACAGAACACAACTTTGATATTAAGCATCTAGGTTGTAACTTGTATTCAGTTGTCTGTTGTTTCAGATTTGTGTTTTTCTCTATTTTCAGCAAACTCCGTGGACAACATTTCGTGTAGGCCTATTCTCTGGCATCTTCTTGGTTTTGTCATTGGTGGTGGTGATATCAGGTAAGGTTTTTTTTTTATTTGAGACATTCTATTAAAGGGGCATTCCACTCCAGAAGGGAGTCTTGTTTTCCAATAAATAATGTGTCAATGAATACATAATCAGCCGAATCACCTTGGGATGAATTACGTAATGTGTGTTTTATAAAACAATAATGACACTCACTAAACCCATGCAGACCCTACCCATGCATTCACTATACGCATAGACACCTTGTTTATCGTACATATTTTCGGAATAAATGAGGAACGCTGAGCACACCGAGAAGGCAAATTGCTCATAAGATAGCAAAGAATACAAGAACAAGACGAAATTTCTTAGCGAACCTGAAATTAGTTTGGTAACCTTACCTAAAAGTTCTGCATTGTATTCAGCCATAGGATTAATTCAATTAGAGGGTAGTTGGGGAGTTTAGTAGAAGACTGAATGCTTTTGAGGCACGTGGAGCAACTGGGTACTTTATCGTATAATGTGAAGTCGTATGCAGTTATCACTTCCTAAAATGAATATCTATCGGAAAATATTTATAACACTCCCGTGTGGAGTGGAATGCCCCTTTAACAATTCATGAGTCCAAAAACATTTTTTGTGTACATATGGCTTATCTAGCATCAAGAAGAATGTAGACTATATGAGAGTTTCTTATGCAAAGTCCTCCCAGAAAATGTGGGTTATTCAAACAGGCAGTGCTCTTATTGCCCTCAGGTACCCTCTAAATGTTGTTAATCATTCACCATCGCCATTATACTATATAGTATGATGACCTAACTAAAACAAAAGTTAAGACACAACATAAGCCTCTCAATTAGTATACCACCTCCAATAAGGTAATGAGGATAAAGGTAATTTAGGCCATGGGACTATATACCTTTATGGTAAAGGCAGTCCCATTGCCTGTTCAGGGCTGTAGAGGCAGTGTACATGTGTTGTTATCCATTGTGTCTACGTAGGGCACGGTATTGGAATTTAGCTTAGCCCATCCCTCTTCTTCCACCACTTTTTACCTCCCTAACTGAAGCCAGGTATACCCATTTTACACCTTGGTGGAGTGGGGAAAGTTGTGTAAGTGCCTTTTCCAAAAACACAATGTCTGTCCGGAAATCAAACTTGTGACCTGTAGCTTTTAAGAACTCTAGCATAGACACTCAGCCATTCAAAACTACTCTAAAATGTTTGTGTAAATATTAACAAAACTTTTGGAGAGTTTAATGATTGTAACCACGTACCATTTACATGACACTTTGAGTCTATGGGAGTTTAAGAGATTCAACCTTGTCCCACCCAACAGCCGTCTTCTCACGCTTCGACATTGAACTCTGGCCCGCGGTGCGGATGTACCGTGGGTCGTTCCTCATCGTGTTCTTCCTGTACCTCCTGGGCCTGAACACCTGGGGCTGGCGCAAGTTTGGTGTCAACCACGTGCTCATCTTCGAGATTGACCCGCGACATCATCTCTCACATAGTGAGATTCTTGAAGTAAGGACCTCTCGTATTCTGTTATTCTTATCTAATAAATTTTGATATGAAAATACCCACCATCAACTAGTCAGTCAAGTTCGTACTTCCTAATTTTGGTATTGGCTGGGCAACTTTATATTTGTAATGTTGACTACACATGTATGTCTGGGCAACTGCAGAAACACTTGTTATTACACTGCATGTATCTTTAGAAACATTAATTTACGAGGGGCGTTCAAGAAGTAATGTCCCTGACCCACTTCCAGTTGTCTGATCTAGATGAGATTTTGCATATGTAATGATTCATATCTCTATGGGTTATGTTGCAAAAAACAGCTCTGAACTAATTTTGGTTTTTGATTTAAAGGTGTTTGAACTGAGTCAGGTGTGAAATGGACCAGGTGTGAAATGGAGCCAGTTGAGTGTCGCGCAGTGATCCGGTTTTTGTATTTGAAAGGACGCATACCAAATGAGACTTTTGATGAAATAAAAGAAACTTATGGTGATGATTCCCCATCATATGACCTTGTAAAACGCTGGCATTGTGAATTCAAACATGGACGGAAGTCTGTGGAAACAGCTCCCAGACCTGGTCGTCCCTCTTCTGCCATTGATGAGGCATCTGTTGCAGGACCAACCTGGGGCGTCCTACAAAAACGGTGTACAGAGCTGCATCAAACGATGGTAGAAATGCATAACTCTGGGTGATTCCTATGAAGAGAAAGACTAATAACTGCACCAAGTTTCATTAATCTCCTCCTTTGGAAAATGGGTCAGGGGGATTACTTCTTGAACGCCCCTCGTATTATTGCTTATTATCTATCTGTATAGCCAGTGTAACCAACTTCCAGCAACACACCAGGTTGTAATCAGTCCAATGTTCATTTATCTTTTGTTGAGATTTATTTTTGTCATAGAAGTGTTTTTTGTGTAGTTTAATTTTGCAGGTTAAGCAAATCTTTACTACTACATGTGTATATCAATAGAAAGGAAATGATTATTGGTGGTGTAATGATACTGTAGTGGAAAAGTGCGTGAAATGTAAAACCGCCATGAACATTTCCATATTTGCAATACATAAACTGTAGGCTATAGTTTGTGCATGTACATGTAATCAGTGTACAAAATACTTTTCTGAGCCAGGTTGCACAGTGTGCAACCTGGGGCAAAAGTAGGTTGCACAACTGAATTTCAAGTTGCACCACCTACAATTCACTAATTTCTGAAAAAAAGTACAATACATACACTGTACATACATACATATTAAGACATTTTTGGCTGATATGAAACGGAGCTGCCTCAGTCCATTTATTTCTTCCAAGTAAATTGACAACAAAACGAGTTCTGGGCTCAAAATCTAAGTTGCACCCTGTGCAACCTGAGTTAAGAGTTGTACCAAGCAAAAAGTGGTTGCAATGTGCAAGTGTGCAAGTGGGTATTTTGCACGCTGTGTAATGCAATGAAAGGTAAGCACCATACAGTAAAAGAATGTAATGGTCCATCTCCAACCATTGTTCCAGGTTGCCAGTTTCCTGGGAGTGCTGTGGTCCATGTCAGTACTGGGGTATATCTACAGTGATGTGCTGAAGATCCCCAGCTTTGTACATCCACTGATACTGGTGGGATTCATGTTACTGTTCCTCCTGAACCCTCTCAAGATCTTCTACCACCGGGCTCGCTTCTGGTTCCTCAGGATATTGGTGAGTGTGTGTGCGCGTCTATGTATGGTGTGTGTGTGTGTGTGCGTGTGCATTCGTGTGTGCTTGTGCAAAGTATGAATGAAAGATTTGATATTGTTTGGTCCATTTAAATCCAAATTTTTTAGCATGATTTTCCATTGTACTAAATATCTAAATAAATATGATTTTTTTTTAGAGAGAGAGAGAACTGGTTTTGTTTAAATTATTATTAAAACCAGTTCTCCCTCTCTCTCTCTCTCTCTCTCTCTCTCTCTCTCTCTCTATCTCTCTCTCTCTCTCTCTCTCTCTCTCTCTCTCTCTCTCTCTCTCTCTCAAGAGTTGATATTGTTTGGAACCATTGAAATGTATCAGTGTTAGTAGCGAAATCCCAAATTTTTGGCATGATTTTGCATTCTACCAATATGTAAATAAATATTATTATTGTTGTTGGGATATATTTTTTGCCAATTTCTGTATGTGTGGTTGCATTTGTTTTACAAGGCAATGTCAATTACATCAAGATGTAGATTCTGAAGACATTGAATGCATGATTACATGATATGATTCATTTTTGTGACTGATTCTTATTTGTACTTTTTTTCCCCCAGTTCCGAATCTTCACAGCACCATTCCACCCTGTGAACTTTGCAGACTTCTGGCTGGCTGACCAGTTGAACAGCCTGGTGGCCGTCCTGTTGGACTTTGAGTACATGATCTGTTACTTCATCTATGAAGTGGAGTGGCACGACGATCCTAGTAAGATCTTTTATCTCTAAGAAAATCAAGTGTTTCTGTCAATGCCTGAGTGTGTCTTTCTTTAGTCAATGTTGTTGTCAGCCTTTTTTTTAATGAGACTGCAGGGTTGAACAAGTTTTTTAAAATCCACTTGTCCTATCGGGCAAGCACATAAAAAAATGTACTTGCCCGAACCAATTTTTCACTTGCCCAAAATTCAAATGTCACTGTTACTAGTATATGCATTTTCACTTCCAGCAATCGAATTCTCTGTAGACAATTGCTTGATGTCATGACTGTAAAAAGTAACAAGTATATCAAAATTGCACTAAAATCAATGGAAAAATCTTACTTGCCCGATCGGACAAGTGGGGTAGGACATGCACTTGCCCAAACAGCACTTTCACTTGCCCTGGACAATAGGGCTAGTGGACTTGTTTATCCCTGGACTGTCAAAAATTCTTTAGAATTTCTCCAGGTACAAGTGAAGTTGGCATACATGTTAATACGGTATATTGAGGTAAACTATGGCTATGCCATGCCCCCCAAAAATCAAGTTACAAGTTATCTCTGAATGGCTTAGAATACATATCCTTTTCATATCAACATAGAAAAGTTACTCAGTTGTAAAAGGCAATAATAGTATAAATCTGAAACTTTGGTGGTAGATATACTGAGGTTATAGCTCAACAGAAAGAAATATTGTTTGCTTCCTATACTTCATGCTGTTTATCAACAGTTGTAGAATGTAATTCATACATTTCTTTACATGACGTTTCTGTTGCTTCCATTAGATCCCAAGATCTGTACCAGCTGGAAGTACGGCATTCGCTCCGTCATGGCCTGCCTGCCGGCCTGGTTTCGCTTCGCTCAGTGCCTGCGGCGTTACCGGGACACCAAACACGCCTTCCCTCACCTGGTGAATGCTGGGAAGTACTCCACGTCCTTCTTTGTCATCGCTTTTGCAACGCTGTCCAGAGTCCATGGAGGTGAGTTACAAGTCTTAAGTATAAGACAAATTTGATACAAATGAGTCACCTACCTCCTGTTGTTTTAGATATAGATTACATCATTTAAGTTCTAAGAAATCTATCTAGGATGACAGGTGATATCCACACCCATAGCTTCCTATTGACCTGACCTTATTTTTGGCAAAGCCTCTCGAGTGAACCCAAAAGTAGCTCTATGGAAACTTTCCTGTCCCTTGAAAAGTATCTAAATTGAATATCCTTGCCCCCTTTTCCAAGGGGTGACATGTGAGATGCACAGTCACAATCTTTATTGCCTAATATGGCACATAGTTTTTAGTGTTCCTAACTGTTCCACTCTAAAGTGGCAGGTATATCCCTTATGTATATATAATGGTTCTCCCCCAGGTGACAGGTGAGACCCACAGCCACACCTTCTACTACCTGTGGATCTGTGCAGCCATCATCTCCACCTGTTACATGTCCCTAATGTATATATAATGGTCCCTCCCCCCCCAGAGGTGACAGGTGAGACCCACAGCCACACCTTGTACTACCTGTGGATCTGTGCTGCCATCCCTAATGTATATATAATGGTTCTCCCCCAGAGGTGACAGGTGAGACCCACAGCCACACCTTGTACTACCTGTGGATCTGTGCAGCCATCATCTCCACCTGTTACATGTCCCTAATGTATATATAATGGTTCTCCCCCAGAGGTTACAGGTGAGACCCACAGCCACACCTTGTACTACCTGTGGATCTGTGCTGCCATCCCTAATGTATATATAATGGTTCTCCCCCAGAGGTTACAGGTGAGACCCACAGCCACACCTTCTACTACCTGTGGATCTGTGCAGCCATCCCTAATGTATATATAATGGTTCTCCCCCAGAGGTGACAGGTGAGACCCACAGCCACACCTTCTACTACCTGTGGATCTGTGCAGCCATCCCTAATGTATATATAATGGTTCTCCCCCAGAGGTGACAGGTGAGACCCACAGCCACACCTTCTACTACCTGTGGATCTGTGCAGCCATCATCTCCACCTGTTACATGTCCCTAATGTATATATAATGGTTCTCCCCCAGAGGTTACAGGTGAGACCCACAGCCACACCTTGTACTACCTGTGGATCTGTGCAGCCATCCCTAATGTATATATAATGGTTCTCCCCCAGAGGTTACAGGTGAGACCCACAGCCACACCTTCTACTACCTGTGGATCTGTGCAGCCATCCCTAATGTATATATAATGGTTCTCCCCCAGAGGTGACAGGTGAGACCCACAGCCACACCTTCTACTACCTGTGGATCTGTGCAGCCATCCCTAATGTATATATAATGGTTCTCCCCCAGAGGTGACAGGTGAGACCCACAGCCACACCTTCTACTACCTGTGGATCTGTGCAGCCATCCCTAATGTATATATAATGGTTCTCCCCCAGAGGTGACAGGTGAGACCCACAGCCACACCTTCTACTACCTGTGGATCTGTGCAGCCATCATCTCCACCTGTTACATGTCCCTAATGTATATATAATGGTTCTCCCCCAGAGGTGACAGGTGAGACCCACAGCCACACCTTCTACTACCTGTGGATCTGTGCAGCCATCATCTCCACCTGTTACACCTTCAGCTGGGACATATCCCTTATGTATATATAATGGTTCTCCCCCAGAGGTGACAGGTGAGACCCACAGCCACACCTTCTACTACCTGTGGATCTGTGCAGCCATCATCTCCACCTGTTACATGTCCCTAATGTATATATAATGGTTCTCCCCCAGAGGTGACAGGTGAGACCCACAGCCACACCTTCTACTACCTGTGGATCTGTGCAGCCATCATCTCCACCTGTTACATGTCCCTAATGTATATATAATGGTTCTCCCCCAGAGGTGACAGGTGAGACCCACAGCCACACCTTCTACTACCTGTGGATCTGTGCAGCCATCATCTCCACCTGTTACACCTTCAGCTGGGACATCAAGATGGACTGGGGCCTGCTGGACAGGGCTGCCGGGGAGAACACGCTGCTCCGAGAGGAAATCGTCTACCCGAAAAAGGTTTGTATCAAATCAGCTGTATTCACAGCCAGTACAGTGTGGTTTTCATTAGAAAGTAAATACATGTATCACAATTCAGTGTCCACGCATACAAAAATACTGTCCCAACTGTGCTTTTTTCCTGAATGCTGTTATTGCAAAACCATGAATGTGCTGTTGTGTAGAAATATGCATATCTTTATGTGCCAGTTCAAGGGTTTGCATGAAACATTTCTTGATCTTGAGGAATATTTTCTTGGATCCTACCTTTTATGTCATACCTGAGCTGTCATGCTGGACCTGTATTTTAAGGGTTCCCATGGCAAGTTTCTACTTGTGCATGTGTTTGTATCACACAGGTTTCTACAGAGTATTTTGAGCCACTTGTGCTGCTGTCAAAAATTTAGATACTAGATTTGGACATTGAAATTGCTGTTCTTACAATAAAACTGTATTTTGAGAACAGCAATTTATGTAAAATTTATGGTGCATTTTGTGAAATGTGAGTTTTCCCTGGTGGGTTTCACGTAAAAAGAATATAACACGGTGTATTCTGCATCACCCTCACTCCCAGTCCTCCAACAGGTCAGATTGCCTACTGGCCTGCAGTCGGGATGGTACCTCAGATGAGGTGATACCATTATATGTCAGCGTGCAAAATACCCACTTGCACACTTGCACATTGCAACCACTTTTTGCTTGGTGCAACTTACTCTAAACTCAGGTTGCACAGGGTGCAACTAATATTTTGAGCCCAGAACTCGTTTTGTTGTCAATTTACTTGGAAGAAATAAATGGACTGAGGCAGCTCGGTTTCATATCAGCCAAAAATGTCTATTATGTTATATGTACTGAGTGTATGTATTGTACTTTCTCTTCAGAAATTAGTGAATTGTAGGTGGTTCAACTTGAAATTCAGTTGTGCAACCTATTTTTGCCCCAGGTTGCACACTGTGCAACCTGGCTCAGAAAAGTATTTTGTACACTGTATGTACACCTTGCTGTGTGCTATATATGTACTAAAGGGCATGTGTAGCTATGGTAAAAATTTGTGCACTAAAGAAATCCTCCCCACTCCACCGCAGTTGTACTACTACCTGAGCGCAGTACAGAACTTCTTCCTCCGTTTTGCCTGGGTGATGTCCATCTCCCTGGGTGAGCTGGGGATCCTACACGGGGAGCTCGTGGGTTCCCTCCTCGCACCGCTGGAAGTCTACAGGTAAGGGCTCGTCTCAAAACACAGGGTTATTTCCAAACAAATGCGTCACATTCAGTAAGGAAAACCAACTTCATGCTTAGTACTTAACTCACCTGCGAATGTATGCATTTCAGTAACAAGACCACTATAATTGTAGATATATCAAGATAATGATGAGGTCTATTCTTTGTTATGGAATGCTTTCCTCTTGAGTTTGGTTGTTACAGTAGTCAGTATTCTGACTAATCCATTGTGATACGTAGAATGGTGCAGTACTGTCTTCCATTGCTAGAGGGCAAAACTACATATACTTTAATAACAATGATGCCTTTGATAACAATGGAAGGGTAATATTCTGCATTTGCATAGAGCTGTAGTCTTTCTTTAACATAGCTCCTGCAGTTCTCTTGATGCGGAGAAGTTACATTTAATTTTGAGCTGTTTTGAACTATTTTCCTGCAGGAGGTTTGTGTGGAACTTCTTCCGTCTAGAGAACGAACACCTGAACAACTGCGGTGAATTCCGCGCCGTGCGAGACATCTCCGTCACCCCGCTCAACCAGGACGACCAGGCCATGCTGGAACAGATGATGGACGAAGAGGACGGAGTCACAAACAGACGGAAGGACAGAAAGTAAGGAATCTTATCGGCTAATCAGTCAAAAATCAATGTTGCCATTTCCCTTGTAAAGTTTAGGGTACAAGTCAGGGCTCTAGCCAGCGTCCGTTTTTCCGTCAATTGACAGAAATGTGCTGCGTCTGACGGAAAAATTCAAAAACCAATCCGTCAACCTTGACGGACAAAAATCCTTGGTGGAAGCTACAGGCGGCTTGGGGACGCCGTCCACGGCCGTAAAAGCCACACACTGTTTGTTTTGCTATTGTTATAATTGTTGACAATGTGTGTCGGCGCCCTTTCGCATACGATAATCTCATTAAAACCATTTTTTCAAGGTCTCAGTTCAGTCCTTCTAATTAATTTTCACAGTTTTCGCGACGATTGTAATTGGCTGACGGAAAAAAATTTCGAGCTGGCTAAAGCCCTGGTACAAGTAGACATGCAGTGGCATACTGAGATTTAATGTTTTTCTTTGCCCATTTCCCCTAGTCAGAATTTTTTTGCATATTTGTTATAGGTTGTCGATTATCTATGATATTAAGATTGATTTCTGCCGATGTCAAATTGAATGTTTTCTGGTCTTTTTGATCATTCTATTTTCTATGCTTTTGATTCAGTTAGGTTTCTACTATCAGTCCCGCATTCAAAAAGTCCCGCAATCATTGAATCAGCATTCGTGGGAAGAAAATCTGGCACAGCTAGCTTATTACATGTCATTTTAATAAGTCAACATGTATGTTTGTGTTTTTGTTGTGTTGTTTTTCCCTGCCCACCTGTCCACCTTGTGCAGACCCTCGGATCAGAATAGTAACCTTCGCCCTGCAAGGTCATTTTTCATAAACACACCATGGTCCAGTGTTGAAGAAGGTAACTTTTATGGTAGCATGGGTGAAACTGCCAGATTGGCACCCTGTTTCCTCGCCTGAATATGTTTCTGTCCTCGCTGTACATTTATGTTTTTCCAATACTCTGATATTGGCTTTATATAATACATTGTATGTGTATGTATGCACAGGCATGGTTTGTAGTGTGTTTACAAACTTCTACCACCTTGTCTCTGCTGTTACAATTACTATATAATAGTATAGCTAGTACAACCAGGGTACATTATATCAAGGACGTTACATCCTTGATTATATATACGTTGTCATGTTTCAAAATCAGCTACCAGCATGAGTTAGGATTGGACTGCATGAAGGTCGATGACCTTAAGCTTGACCCTGGTGACTTGATGACATTTAGCTTCGCACCAAAGGTCTTATGGATAGATGTTGCATGGACCATGGTGTCGGTCACTGTTTAGTAATTATAATTTACCGTATTAAGTCTCTCAAGTCTCATTCTCTGAAGTATTGAAGGTAACTTTTATGTAATATTCATTCATGTATATCATCATTTGACTGGATAGCACAGTGACAGAATTATCTATCATTAATACTGTTAACAGTTGTTCTGTCTTTGCCTGTTGCTTTTGTGTTTTCATTTCAATCTACTGGAATGAGAAGGACCACATCATACAATTGTAAAATAGATGTTCGAGTTGCATGCCTCTACTTTGCAGAATGCTGTTGAGTGTCAAGTGGATCCAGAAAAGCACCGTTTATAAGTAATGCCGAAATGTGTTGTGAATTTATCCATGTTTTGTTATTGATAGATCCGTGAAGAAGCCCCAGTTGTGGGCAGATGAGGAGGAGGAAGAAGAAGATGAAGAGGAGGGAGAAGAGGACACCATGAGAGTCTGATCATCCTCATCACAGGATACTACATACATTGTTCTTGAAGGTTCCCTCACAACATCTAGCAGGCTTAAGACAGGGACCTGTTGTTGCTGTATATAGTCTTGTCCTAGATTTCTGTGTTGCCTGTAATTTTATCTTAGTTTGTAATTGGTAGCCTCTACCAGGCTTCGTGGTTTGATGGTCTAATTGTCGAAATCGGACAAATAGAGTCACCGTACGCTAGGGGAGTCAGCCGGCCGAGAAGGTCCATTTTTCAAACCACACAGCCTGTAGGCAGTCGGCATCAACAGATGATATAGAATTAATCCCCCAATTATTTGTACAAAGGAAGTAGCTCAGCGCTGGAGATAATTTAAGTCGTAAATCGTCCAGCGCCCAGTGGGGCGCGCTGGGCGCGTGGAACAGCTGGGTCTGGGACAAAGGTGAAAATAAGAACGACAACAAAACGCATGCGATAAAAATATTGCCGAAGACGACTACGTCATTTTCAAAGGTGTAGCAACATCGATTTTCAATGATAATTGTCGGGAAATCACGGTAGAAGATGGCCTTTTCGGCTTGTGTTTTGACGGCCCGAAATTTCAGCATGGCGCTCGCGAGGTCAATACGGGTCATTGGGATAGCCTACTGTAATGCGGGTAGAAGCGATGCGTGCGGTATCATTATTCTCTACATTTAACCTTACAAATGAATTGTAAGTTTATTCGTTAAAGATTTAAAGGAAAAAAATATTAAAAAGTTTATGACTTCATAATATTTATTTAAATAAAGGCGTCTGTGTTTCTTTTTAACAAACTGCTCACCCATGCTTTTAGTGAAGTAGCCCGACAATCAACAAACGTGACAACAAGCGCGGGTGATTTGTTATAACTTGTTTTTCTCGGTAAATTTCTCATTTATCAGAAGGTATGGGACTTCTAAAACCCATACCAGGAGATAAACAAAATCACAGACGTTATTTTCATGGGTGAAATTACTAAAATGAACCAGTCATTTTTGCCGCGTTGCCGGATTTGAAAGTAGGTTTCCGTGCGGACGGTGCCGCGACCATGTGCTAATGGCCCGCTCATGGTGGTAGGACAAGCTATTTTCGCAAACATACAGTTATTTTCGGGCCCGTTGGCTGCAGTTAATAAAGTAACATATGTATCTAGCGTTGTTTTAGATGATACCTCTGACCGCTTCCTGTCACATATTCCATGACCGGCCTCTGCTGTCAAGACCCGTCACGGGCGAGTCGGAAAGCAATAAATGGGTAATTTAACCACTTCGCACCTATTAGATAGCGATTAGTCGACTACAAAGACGATAGCGACTCCTCACAGGCTGTGTGGTTTGGAGAATGTCCCTAATCGGCCGGCTGACTCCCCTAGCGTAGTATTTACTCTATTTGACCAATTTCTACAATTAGACCACCAAACCACGAAGCCTGGTAGAGGCTATGTAATTGGGATAAACAAATATTTGATAAGAAACCCCAGGGATGTTGTCATGTAGTACATGTTACAGTATATGACTTCTTGGCATCTCTGAATGTTTGCATGACAGGTAATATATTTCTGGAAGACAAGGCAAGTGTATCCTTTGTAGGTCTTGCAAGAGTAAGGAGCTGATACCTATAGTCTGAAGGGACAGGTTTATATCTGGAGTTATGTTTCAATCAGGTAGGCCACAACCAATTTCCTTTGGTTTGTTCATGGGTAGTACAAAGTTGAGGGAATAACTGAGAATTTCAACCCAGTTAACAATATTTGTAAAAGGCATCTTTTTTCAAGGACATATGATTGTCACTTGTACATCTTTTCCACTGCTTAGTGAAGAAAATTAGTATGTTTACTTTGTATGGTTTGTTTTGTTACTGTTGTTTTGTTCGTGTTGAGTAAGTTGAAGTCAGAATCATGCCATCTATAGAAATTGCTGTAGAAAGTACAACATGTATATTATGTCCATGTATGTGATCTGGCCTGTGTGGCAGTGTAATACATGTACCTTGGTGTGCTGTATGTACCTGTATTGAATGTGGTTAATATGTTGGTGGGTGTCCTATCTGTATATATGTACAGGATGCAGTGCAGGGTTGTAGCCAGCCTGAAATCATTTTCAGTCCCCTTGATTTTGAAGGGGAATCCTATCAAGCACTGAAGGCAAGGCGTGACGTTGCGCGTCATTTATAGGGGGTCTGGGTCCCAGAAAATTTTTAAATCAAGACCCTCTGAAACACTATTTTCTGCATTTTGAGGTGCAAATTTTGCTTGTAGACTAAGCTGTTCAATGGCATCTGTTTTGGTGAAGAAAAACACATGGGTTTCAGTTTTATATCTTTACATATCAATTTTTGTCTGTCCCAGGGGACGGAATGGGGAAAACTTTTTTCAGTCCCCAGCTGCGAATCTGCTGGCTACGACCCTGATGCAGTGTCATTCCTTTCCCTAGCCACAACCACAATGGCTGATATCCAGGTTCTAGCTATAGGCTTCTCCTTGAATTCAAATGGAAAATTTAGCAAAAATGAGACTGGAGAAGTGAATTTGAGGAGCATTCCTTTATTTTCTTATCACGTGTAGTAAATAACAAAGCTGTGCTGGTTATGTCCAAAGCAAACAAAACACCACATACATGTATGTGAAGGCCAGGTCCTATCTTTCATTTATTTCAATCTAAGGAACTTCCATTTAGTGCCACTCACATTTTAGTTAAAATCCATCAGGTTTCTGTTTTCCAATTTTTTAAAACAAAAACTTGATGCAACACTACTATTAGTAAGTAGACTGTTATGTACTGTGATTTTCACCTTCTGCTATTCTATTTAGTATTTATTTTTATAGTATTGTATACACACCTTTGTACAGAATTGAAAAAAGGATTTAGTTTCGTTGAAAGTAAACTTGTATCAAGTTGTATGTGCAATCCTACAAAGACTTCAATTTGTATGTTAAACTCAATATGTACCGTAATATTATTGACGTAATATTGCCTCTTGTGGAGTAGGTCCAAATTAAATGGAAATATGAGCGTGAAGTCACTTTTGCCAATGTGTTCACTGATGTTGCACCAATACTGTCTAATCTATTGAAGTATAACACAAAAGGTTGCCATGTCCTAATAGTCTACTAAGTTACATAATGTAGAAAGGGGATTACATAACATTGTATTTAATTTGTAAATGATTATAATACTTGAATCATAGTTTAAATGTCATGTTCAAAGTAATAGTCTACTAAGTTATACAAGGCCTCAAAGGGGGGGGGGGTGATATGACATTGTAAATGATTATAATATTTGAATGATAGAAATATTATTGTAGATCAAGTCACAATTAATGCTACCTGGGCCTAGCCTATAATGGCGTTCCATGTTGACGCTCCATGACTGTTCCCCTTGCTACTGCAGACTGTTGAAGCCAGTTCTAACATCCAATGGGACCAGAGGTGCCCTTGCCATCATGGAGTGGCAGTGGTGGGTCTGGGTCGCACTCAACTATGAGGAAACAGATTGTAGTTAACACATATGCTCTGAAAATACTAGGATGTTGGTGGATAACATCCCTACGAACATGTTCTTGTCCTGTTATAAGAGAATAGAACACAAGTTACGTAATCAATAAACTAATTGTGTATCAGATACTGTCAGTGAAAAGACTTTTATGACATTTGGGTTGTGATTTTGTCCTGGCCTAGCCTACATAGCAGGCTCTCTGGGCATTTTGCTTTATTTTTGGTCATGATACACTTTTGCTGGCCATTTCTTTTTGTACTGTACTGGGTCGGTAACACAAACGACCCAGTACATAAAGTGTGACATGAGTAAAACCAACACGAAAAAGGCCCAGAGAGCCTGCTATGGAGGCTTATCCTGGCGTACACATGTACATGTTACCTGATGTTTCATTGGACTTTGATGTCAGTACCTGTTTTCATGGCTATGTTGTCATGACAGCCGTCAGCCGCTGTCTCAGGTTTGGCCTCTCTGCCCCTGCGACTGGGCAGGAGGATCTTCTCCAGCTCCAGGAAGGGAGCCTCCGCCATCATGGAGGCAGCAAAACCACACACGAGGGACATGAAGGAGAAACTCACGAACATGAACCACTGCGGGAAGAAAAAGCACAATGAGACACTACTGACAAGTGGGTTATCAAAAAATGATAGGCAGGAGTGCAGAGGTACCGGAGTTAATCTATCACAATGCAAGCAAATCTGATTGGTGTGCTTTCATTTTCATATGATAATCTTTGCCTTACCCAGGTGACGGACGAGTACAACAGCGCCCCCTTGTAATCCATGTAGTAGACTGCTATGACCATGGGATGTACGAGGTACGCCGTGTAGGACAGGCGACTTAAGGGCAGCCAGCCGCTCCACGATAGAAACTCTGAGATGATACCTACAAGAGGCCATGCACAGTTACCCTAGTTTCACCCACACATACCTTCTAACTTGACAAAATCATTCTTCTATCCCTTTCACTGGTTGGGCCACTAGAAATGTCATGGTCAAGTCAGGAGGATGGGAAACATCTTAATCATTGGCAGACTGAAAACTGTTTATTACCAATGCTGATGGGGGCAGTGATGACTGGTTTCCATAGTGACATAAGATTCTGAGCTCCTATTAGATTAATTTCATTGTGATATAGAATCATGAGCTCATATTTGTAGTTCTTGGAATGGGAATGCTTCTTTAAGCTTAGGGCACAACCGCCGTACGTGCAAATACGTGCTGTCTACGTGCCAAAACGCGGGCAATCTTTTGGGATCCGTAAGTGGTAAGTACTGCTTCCGTACGAAATCGTAGGGAATCCGACGGATTTTGGAGCACGCAGACACGCCGTAGAACTTTACGTGCAGGGAAAAAAATTGTGTGCCATTGGGCTGCGGATTCACCGCAGTACGTGCCAGTACGGGCGACGCGCCTGCCCTGTACAGCCCGAACGTTTTCAGAAATACGTGGCGGACGTGGCCTCCAAAAAAACGTACGGACAAATTGCACGTACGGCGGGTTGTGCTCTTAGCGGGTTAAGGGTGTTTGGCCATAAGCTCTGAATGAGGCCCAATCAGCCCCTTAGAGTAAGAGATTGTATAACACAAGCTAGTATACCTCCGTATCCCACACAGCAGGCGTATACAACCCAAGCGACTCCTGTAGTATATAAAGTTCTGTCAACAGTTCTCCAGGCGAGTTGACTGTGGAGGTTGGCGTCAGGAGCACCGAATGGGGTGACCAAGGCCACCAGGGCACAGGTAGTGCCAACAATCCAGCCAAACAGCATCAGTTTCTGCAGCATGATTCACGGTAACATAAACTTCAACAGAGACATTCCTACATACAATTAAGTTATTAAAAGGGAAATATGATAACCGGCAGATATTACTGAATGAATGAATGAATGAATGAATGAATTTTATTAACGTGTCATGCGTTAGAACGCCCAGCCCACGTGGGCTTATAAGACACACACAGTATAAATTATAGTTGAACATAGGATATTGTAACATAGAAGAACGTCAGGAACGTAATCAGTAACTAATATACAAATCGGATAACAAGACCAGATATCAAATCATAATCACATAGATCAAAACCATCAAACAAAGGTTTCACAGATCTAAACAGAGTTGTGTTTCTACAGGAGATAAGGAAAACAAATTAGTAGACAGGAACATAATTGGTAACCATTATATAAATTGTACAACAGAACAGATATCAAATCATAATCACATAAATCAAAACCATCAAACAAGGGTTTCGCAGAGCTAAACAGAGCAGAGTTATACAGAAAATAAGGAAAACGTAATAGTACAGTAATAGTTGTACATAAGTGGACAGGTTGTGTATTCATGTGTATAATTGCTTGTGTGAAATAACGCAATTGCATTGCATGTTCTCGAATGGTGACTACACGTATATTATAATATATACATATTCAAGTATAATATCATATACATGTAGACATATCGATGCATACATACTTTAACACATCCTTATCAGAGTCTGTGTTGACAAACTCCCTATCGGGATCTCTACCGATAGAATCAGCGATTCTGTCAAATCTCTAGTATTAACCGTAAGCTAGTACTACCCTGACATACATGTAATATATAGTGTTGCATATATATATAATGTATGTCGGGGGAAATAAGTAAATATACCGTAGTCTACGCAATCATGTGCAAATGTACCCTTGTATTAGGAGTGTCCGGGACTTTCCTGTTGGTCCTGAAGAGCAGGTAGCCCAGCAGTATGCCGATAAGGTATGGGACCATCCTGGTGAACGTCCATCGGTAGGTCGAGTGTCCGTACGTTACACCGTACACACTGCAGAAAAACAAGCACGTTAGTTAACATCAATTCGTCTTGATAAGAAAGTCCTCCCCAGTGATGAACCGGGACGAGGGGGTTGGCACTGATCCACGTGTTCTCGCCGCAAAAGCGCCACCTACATCGGTTACATATAGCGGCGAGAAGCAGAACTCCAGTTACAACATGTAGAAGCTCTGAGGAAGATGTCTGACAGACATCGAAACGTCAGCAGGTGAGAAAAATTGGTTGTGAAAAAAAAATTCTTATACATGTCCTATGATCTTCCAACCTGATGAAATTAGTTTCGGAAATATATGTATGTGTATACATTTCTATGGACAAGTTATGGATATGTTATATGCAACTTGCAATTGAAGTATCAAAAGTACTTACTCGACCATAAAGTAGTACAAAACTCCATTCAGAAGCCAACTGGACCCAATCAAAATACAGGCTACTGCGACTCCAACTTTTGGGTACCTAAAGGGCCCAAAAAATCGTTAAGGTTGCGATTTCAGTAGCCGGTACTGTTCCGTGGTAAAGTGTCCTCTTTTGCTGTTTTCGAGTTAACGTTATGTCACAAATGTGCATTTGAGGAGCAAAAAAAAATGTTTTCATTACTTCTCTTTCCATCTTTGATTAACATCAAAGACTCATGTGAGAGATACTGTTGCAGTTGTACTGTAACTCTTGTAGTAACCTTCGGACTACACGTTAAAGTGACATTCTGGTCTAAATCGGCAGTGACCATCATATTACACGAATTTCAAAGAACAAAACGCCTGACGCGTAAGACAGCCAAGTAGGCTAGTCTTGGAAGTGAAAACTGCAGTCAGCAGTTTTTGACATCGGGACACTTACCTGTATAATAATAGGAGCAGTCCTGTAAGTGTTACGTACAGCTGCATGTCCACACCAAGGTACCAGCCATGCACGAAACACTGTTAAATAGTAAAACACAGCTTACTAAATGCTTTGATAACGTGTTGTTGACATTTGTTGCGAGCTTTGCTCTATAATTTGTACAAGTGACGATGAACGGCTATACTCAGAGTCTCACCAAGACACTTTTCACACATACTGTATTACATATTATATCATTATGAGAGGTTACCATTATGATAGGGGTTTTAAGATTCAATAAGAGAAGCTTTGACCCAAATGTTTTAGTAAAACATGAATTAAGAAACAACACAAATATGACACGTGATTTACATGATGATTGTGAATATGAAATGAAAAACTGGGGGTTGCGATTATTGTCTGCAATCAACCACTCAAAAGCCATAACCATAGCATGTCCACGGCCACAACACCAGATATCAAAACCAGAAGTTTCACTGCAGGTAGCTTAGAGAGCTGCTAGGGGGCATTTTCCCAAACCTCAAGGCACCCCGTACCCACCAACCAAATACTATAATGATCCGTCTACAGCTTCCTGTGAGACTAACGGCACTCAAAACATAACCTTCTTGCCCTTTTGGTAAATATAATTATTTGACCTTACCTCTATTCCAACAAAGTTGTTGATGTAGAGCAGATTTGCCCACCAGTACTTCTGGCATTCCTGGCCACTAGAAATGGTGAAGTTATCATGGATAGCCCACCAAGGTCCAGACCCTCCCATGTACGCGATCAGGCACGTGAAAATCATGATCAGGAAGGCAAACACTGGTGTCAACCTAAGTATAACCAACAACAGACGTAACGTTACATTAGTACTGAAAGCACACGCCCTTGCATTTAGGTGCAATTACAAAGGCTTGAATGTTCGAAATCAGAAATGTTCACCATGAAAGTAGAAGTAATTGATATCATGATGTAAAGCAATGATAAAATTAACGGCACATGCATTTTAAAAGGCAATGTACATGGCTCAAATCTCACCATGTAAACTGTCACATAACGACGTTGAGATGTGTACTAAGTAGAACATTATTCCCATGTAAACTGTCCTACGCGGCAATTATTGTATTAGATGTGTAGACCATAGTCTCGAGCTCCCCATGTAAACGATCCTGCATTCAGTTAACAAGATTAGATGTGTAGTCCATAGACTGTGCTCCATATAAACTGTCCTATGTAAACTGTTCTCAAATAACAGATGTGCAAACTCTATAGTTTCCCCAGGTAAATTGCCTTACCTCAAAAATTGTCCTACAACAAATCACGATGTAAGACAAGCACAACAAAGCCCCTATATGATACTTACCCTACTTGAAATAACGGTGTTAAAGACATGTAGACCATAGTCTCCATATGTAAACTGCCCTTCCTGAAATAACGGTGTAAGAGGTGTAGACCGTATTCTTTCCATGTAAACTGCCCTACCTGAAATAACGGTGTAAGACGTGTAGACCGTAGTCTCTCCATGTAAACTGTCCTACCTGAAATAACGGTGTAAGACATGTAGACCATAGTCTCTCCATGTAAACTGCCCTACCTGAAATAACGGTGTAAGATGTGTAGACCGTAGTCTTTCCATGTAAACTGTCCTACCTGAAATAACGGTGTAAGATGTGTAGACCATAGTCTTTCCATGTAAACTGTCCTACCTGAAATAACGGTGTAAGACGTGTAGACCATAGTCTTTCCATGTGAACTGTCCACCTTTCTTCTTCATCTGCTTCATGAAGAGGTACGTCACCAACAAACCACTGAAAGATGAACATTATGCATTTTGTGCTGAAGCTTAACAGTAAGTTTAGATGAATAAATCATTCATGTAGTCCCATTCTAGAGACAGGAGCTTTATGGTTATTGGTTTTGTAGCATAATCAAGAATTAGTTTTCAGATACACGATGTACGACGGTTGAAAGACAAACATCACTAATGTAGGTGTAATTACAAAGGCTTGAATGTGCCAGGTATGCAAAATGTAGTAGTCAGTCAATAGGAAGTCCGTTTACCAATGTAGACACTGCCAAGTGTCATGTTTGTCTTTGCAGACACAGGTTTAAGGCAAACATTTGATGGCGTGCGTAATTCAGAGTTTTGTTACTATCTGGAAACTTGAGTAAGGCTGACATATACATACCTGAGCAGAAGGAATGTGTCGACTGCCATGTTATAGTTACCTCGGATGAAGTACAACCACTGCTCTCTAGCTTTCGCTCTTTCAACCTTGTTTACTGTAATCAATAAATATTGATGTTTAATGTTTATCAAAACCCATAGCCGTCACTACTGCAATAAATGGACGGCACCTGAGAATTCTCCTCTACAAACAGTTTCAGATACCTGACTAACAAATAAAGAAAACATTTTTGAAAATGTACATGTGTCCAATAACAGCTCAACAAAAACAATACAGTATACATTTGTAACTGTAGTCAAATAATGGTCATGCCTTCAAGTACCTGAATCATAAACCTAGGATTGATTGAAGTGTTAATTAAGAAAAATTGTTGATGTTTTTTTTTTAAAATTACAGTGCAATGCGTTGCCACTAAGACGGACCATCGCCAGTCATAAGATAACTTTACACGTATACCTTAGAAACACGTATAGACAATCGTTTTTCTTGAAAGTCATATTCTAGCAAAGTTGCTACTTGCCTCTGTCGAGGGGTCCAAAGAGTTCTGTGTGCCCAAAGATGATCCACAGTGCGCTGATAACCCGAATGCCGTGAAGCGCCGGAAGTTGTCCGGGGTGCTGGGACGTGTTGAACACCTTCTTCGTGTTGGAGTACACCGAACAGGACAGACAGAACCGGCCAACTCGAGCTGTCAGATGGACAAACAACGGGGTAAGTAACTGAAACCATCCATCTTCCGCGACAAAAAAATGCTTCATGTTCATGTTCTTAAAAAAATATGCCAAGGTTGAAATGCTTACATCAAGATTATTTCAACTTGAAGAAGATCAGAGTACTGATCAAAAGCTTGTTTTTTGTTACAAATTTGTTCAGTGCAAGGACATTTTGACCATTTCTGGGCAACGAACTGACGCTCCCTGTAGCAGCATCTGCCCTCCCTTAGTCAGAAACTTCGATGTTAGACTTCATGTTACGAAAGCTTTTCGGGAGAATTCCCTACCCCAATGCGCCAAAATTGTTTGATCCACTCACATTGGAAATGGGCCTTCTCGTTTCGATAAGCGTGGCGAGTTCTTTAACATGCTTTAGGTGTGGCTCTCCTCAAATAAGGGACCTCCTAAATTTTGTCACTGTTAACCTTTCATTTGAATATACTGTAAATGCATTTAAGTTCGCGGGGATTTAATTTAGCGGTAGCGGGAAAAAGGACTTTTCGCGGTAGTTTTAATTTCGCGGTAACACCATAGACTGCAGTCTAATACCATAATAGAAAAATATTCGCGGTGGATTTAAGTTCACGGTAAAGTGGTCGCCGCGAAAACCGCGAACATCAATCCACCGCGAACATTTCTGCATTTACAGTACTCACAATTGGTATAATGTTTCTTTTCCTCTTCCGTAAACCGGATGTTGATGAATAACTCATAACATGTGCTGACTGCAAGTACGCAGATGAGGATGGCGATAACAGTCCTGTGACAAAAATCAGAGTTGACATTTGCAAAACTCAGTTAGTGACCACCTTAGTGACCTTACCCCGTGATATTTCTTCTAATCAATCTATTGGGCAGCCATCACCCTTTAGTAAACTGAACGAAATTTCGTAAAATCAGTAAATGAATCCTGAGTTAAATTTATGAAATCAACATCAACAGTAATGTTAACTCACAGTGCAACAACTGCTCCAGCTGAGTAGGTGGCATAAGTCTCCTCCCTCTGACAGTGCACAGTGACTGGGAACCAGGATGGCATCGGCTTCACTCCGAGAAAGCCTTCGGGAAGAGTAAGCAATGGAACACTCTGGTGTAGTGTGCTCATCTCTCTCTCTCTCACTCTCTTTTTTTCTCTCTCTCTAGCTCACTCACATAGCTTAATGTTACAATACGAACATACCTGTTTCCGTGAGGTGTTGTATTTCTGAGTCACTGCAGGATTTAGGAACGCAGACACCTTGTCTGAAGTTTTCATCATTATCATGGAAACTCTGAGAGGAAACAAAGATCAAAGTTTGTTTCATCATGAAATGTACATATATATATATGAATCTACCTCCAGTTTGACGAGTCAGGCCTTGTGCTACAGCTACAAAATCATCTCAGTTTTCTTCAATATTGCGTGCACCGTAATGCACTTACCAATGCCGCGGCCTCCGGTGTTTTTGCCCACGTCACAAGGCAGTACATGGCCTGGATACCTTCCGGCCTGTCTGCAGCGTTGTTGGCATCAGTTGTGCACTCTTTGTAGTTTCCGATGTCCAACCAGTTACCTTGGAATACTCCCGAAGGTGTCAGTTTCCCTGTGCCGTCCAGCACTGGGGTGGGTTAGAGGGTACAAACGGTCAGTGAACGGGGGTAGAAGCTCTACAAGGTGATGTCCGAACCACATTGTAATCTTATTTTCTGGGAGACAGAATTAGAAGTAAGCGACAAATTATATAGAGAGGAAATGAAACTCTTGAAAGAATGTTACATTTGTAACTACTAGTAACTGGCCAGCATCCTTTCAATGACAGCAGTGCTAGCGGGTGTTAAAATCATCTTAAGTTTATAGCGGTAAATGTGATTATAGCAAATTTCTCACATCGGGCTTTTGGAAGTTGTGTACATTAATCATGTAAATGAGAACCTCATTAGCATACATTATCAGACATTGCTATCAAAACCTGGACACGTCTGCTATTTCGGTAGAGAAGATGATCAACTGATATAATTTATGCAAATGAGGACCTTATTGTGATTCTACTCTCATTTTAACGTCGCAAAACCCACACATTATAGAAAAAGTGCCAGTGGGGTCTTTCGTCTTCCACTGTCTCAGAAAAAGAAGTCAAACCCAATAAGTTACATCTTTATCTAGTTTAAGTTAGACTAGAGTAGTAGCTATTTGTATTTTTATATTACCATTATTTGTATGCCATTTTGTCACTTGCAATTAGCCCTCGGGCAAGAATTTGCAATAAAACGTTATCATAAAAACCAAAACCTTGTACTCACTGAGTTGGGCGTACGACTTGGCCACTGTAGTATCATTATGTACGGTGTAAGTATGGCTGTAACACGTTGAGCTGATCTGACCAGTGGATAAAAGGTCCAGAACACTTGTCCAGTTGATCGGTTTATTCTTCTCCAGCTCTGCGAAGAAGTCCGGAAAGTCATCCACAATTTTTTGAGACTGCGCCGTAGTTGTTTGTGGACAGAGACACAGTGACAGCACGACTATGAGCATAGCTCTTGCTGTTCCCTTCATTTTGCTGTTCTCTAGCTCTCAAGTACAACCAGTAAGACTCGAGGAACGATGTGCGCTGTAAGGAAAATTGACACTGCGTTATTATAAATAGGTTTAACAGATAAGTACACCAGAGCTGGTCACATGTGTTGGATTAACCCTGACCTGAGGTGAGACCTGCCTGACATGTCGAATTAACTACGGAAACACGGATAGACAGACGTCCTTGACCGAAAGCCAGCGCCAGTGCCTTTCCCAAGGATACAACATCAGTGTCTGACCATGGAGACTTGTCTGCAGTATAATGCACATAGTTTTACTTTTTAGATGTCTGCTTCAACAATTGTTATTTCAAATTTTACCAAATGCCTTCTATACAGCTGATCGATTTGACTTCTGCCTATACCAGACTAACACCGTGGCATAACTGAAAACAAAACCTTCTTAAAGCTATAAACATAGAGGGGTCTACCGAAAGTGCGAAAAGGAACGAAAAGGAACGAAAAGGAACGAAAAGGAACGAAAAGGAACGAAAAGGAACGAAAAGGAACGAAAAGGAACGAAAAGGAACGAAAAGGAACGAAAAGGAACGAAAAGGAACGAAAAGGAACGAAAAGGAAAGTACCGAAAGTGCGAAAAGGAACGAAAAGGAACGAAAATGAGCAAACGTTCCTTTTCGTTCCTTTTCGTTCCTTTTCGCACTTTCGGTACTTTCCTTTTCGTTCCTTTTCGTTCCTTTTCGCACTTTCGGTACTTTCCTTTTCGTTCCTTTTCGTTCCTTTTCGCACTTTCGCTACCGAAAGTGCGAAAAGGAACGAAAAGGAACGAAGTATGAAGCAAACTAAAATAAAATCAATGAGAATTTAAGGAAACGGTACTGCGGGCGTTAGTAGCCTATGAAACGTGTTTTGTTTCACCCAGAATTTGGCAATATCAATTTTTTACGGCGCTGTTTAAGGCTGTTGTGTTTGTGGCTAAATTATTCTCTAAAGATCTGCGAAATACAAAGAAACGGAAATAATATAAGAAAGTAAGGACTAACATTCAGTGGCTGATAAATATATATCGATTAATATACATTTTCAGAATGAGGCAAGGTTGTAGCGTTGTTGTTGTATTTGGGTGGCTTCTGTTCTCCCTAGATGGAAGCGCCGCATGCAAATGACCCGCGAAATCCGTTCAGGAAAGATATGCTAATATACTGCTGCCCCACGAGCATGACAGCTCCCTTCAACATGGCCAACAACATTGTTTTCTGGAGACTGGAGACATATCTTTTTGCTCGTTCACGACGAAAGAAAAGCCGTGAAAGGATAGAGATATTTACATTGTACCAAGGAGCTTTCATCAAGTTGTACCATGAGTATTCATCATTTGGGCGGGAAGAAAGGCGCCAACGTGAGGAATTTATGCAAAGGATATTGGGAAATAAAATTTCTGTCAACAACTTTCCGTCATAATGAATACAAATAATTGTCTGCCTCTTGCGATCGACATCAGGCCCTCGCTGATGAAAAAAATCCCAATGCCGGGTTTAGATGTCCTGGTCGCAAAACAAATTTAAGGCGTTGTATTAATATTTAATGGAATTGTGAGAAAAAACTAAGGAAAACGAATTCACAACATGCTGGGCTCGAACTTCCGATCGTCAACTTCCCTGGTTTCGAACTTGCGACCTATATTTCACTAATGTCAAGCTCTTACAAATTGAGCAATATAATTGTAACTTTACTAGCATTGCATTTTTGCCGGTGCGCAAGCACCGGCTATGAGACGGCAGAAGCGGGTCTTTCTTCGTTTCGTTTGCATGGATCATTGGACGCATGCATGGATCGGACAATTTAACCAAACCCTTCTAATAGCCATTCTATACGCCCTAATGCGTAATCGAGCCAGCGTGGCCGAGCGGTGTACAGCACGGTACCAAAGGAACAGTTTGCTTCTCCCGCAGTAGATGGTGGGTTCGAACCCCACTAGCTGAAATTTTTTTCTTTGTTAGACAAATCTCATGTAGTGTTTTTTAAATAGAAAAAAAGACCAATTCAGTAATTCGATGTTTAAAAAATCTTTTTTCGTGTGATTTGTTTAACATCCAGGCTTTTTCCAAAATACGCACCGGCCAGCTTTTTTCAGAAGCTTTCTTGTTTCAACAATATCAACACAGCATGGTTTTTTATGATAAAATATGCGCAATTGTTCTCGACATAATCTATTTCTTCTTGTGAAATTTTGTAATATAAATGTAATATGGATATTCTAAGGAATGTTATAACCACAATAACAAGTACATGAGCATAGATATGCATAGATAGGTCTCATCAATATCCGAGCAAGCCGCGAAATGCCAAAGTAAAGCCCGTTTCATATGCATTTGCCGATCACAGTTTACCGTTGCCTTACATTACCATTGATTTTATTTCAAGTTGCTTAATACTTCGTTCCTATCCGATCTTTTCGTTCCTTTTCGTTCCTTTTCGCAAGTTCGGCAGCGAAAGTGCGAAAAGGAACGAAAAGGAAAGTACCGAAAGTGCGAAAAGGAACGAAAAGGAACGAAAAGGAAAGTACCGAAAGTGCGAAAAGGAACGAAAAGGAACGTTTGCTCCTTTTCGTTCCTTTTCGTTCCTTTTCGTTCCTTTTCGCACTTTCGGTACTTTCCTTTTCGTTCCTTTTTGTTCCTTTTCGCTCCTTTTCGTTCCTTTTCGTTCCTTTTCGCTCCTTTTCGTTCCTTTTCGTTCCTTTTCGCTCCTTTTCGTTCCTTTTCGTTCCTTTTCGTTCCTTTTCGTTCCTTTTCGTTCCTTTTCGTTCCTTTTCGCACTTTCGGTACACCGACATAGAGCGGTATTCATAAACATACACGAAATCACAGTGCTAAGAATGAAGAATAGCAATAGAAAAAAGTTATGTATGACTCACCTAATGGTAATAGTACCTTCTTGATCTCCCGGCTGGTAGCGGCCTCAGCTCTCGGCTAGCAGGCACCCGCAAAAGGGGACGCCCTTCGGTAACCTTGACCCTTTTCTCTGCGTAGGCGTATGTTTGTAGATCAGTAACGACAGTTGACAGAAAAGAGCTGGTGACCAAGCTGGTGATTTATTTGCGACGCCTTAGGGTTGAAGGCATTTCATAGTGTGACCCTGCAGTTCCCCTCAAAAGCCAAATTCAAATGGCGTTTGGGGGGAACAGTGGGGTCGAACAGTAGCTTTTGTTGAATATGTATATTATGTTTTGGAAATAAAAAGGGACAAAATAGAAAGGCCGACAACACCCCTAACATCATAAACTGCCTGAGACCAACTTCTGCTTGGAGAATAGGCTTTGGTGTTCTTACCTTGACCTTTTCCACGGTTAGTGAAGGTTAGTGTCCTTAGCTGAACCTGTTCCCCTGGCAACGGTGTACGTAATCACAGGGTCATTATATATGTATTGGACAGTGCCATTGGTCGAAGGGGGCATGAAATGTGGTTAATGTGTTGATGTGGTACCTGTTGATACCTTCCTTTCCCTAGTAGCAACTATTACTACTACAATGGTTGATTCCCAGGTTCTAGGCCTTGCCTCTATGGATTTGCATTGAAAATTGAACAAGAAGGAAACTGAACCAATATCATTGAGGAACATTCCTTTATTTTCTGAATGAACACAACCTAAATACAGCAGCTGTGTTGGTGACGTCTGGAGCAAACAAGCCGCTACATGAAGGAGTGAGGCAGCTAGAAGTCCCTATACTTTTCATTTCTGTCAATCTAAAAAAAAATTAATTTTGTCACTCATATTTACATAAAAAAACACCTCTCGATTAATGATTACAACTCATTTTTCCAATTTGACAACACAAACGGGAAACAACACTATCATTATTATAGGCCGTATTGATTTGGTTATATGGATGACATCCGTGCGCGCATCAATTTTCGGCCGTTTCCAAAACAAAAGTTTTGAACCAATTTGTAAATCGTACAATCAGATTCAAAACAAGCAAATATGTGATATAGATTGCAAAATAATACATTGGAAATGTTAATGTTATAAAAGTAGGAAAATAAAATTGTACATTGAGCTACAATTCCTGCCAACTGGGCCTAGATTGCATAACTTTACATGTTGACGGTTCCATGGCTGTTCCCATTGCAGTTCCAGACATTTGAAGCCAGTTCTAACATCCATTTGGACCAGAGGTGCCCTTGTCGTCATGGAGTGGCGGTGGTGGGTCTGGGTCACACTCAACTGTGAGGAAACAGATTGTCGTCAACACAAAGGCTCTGAAAATATGTTTGTGGATAACATCCCTAGGAACGTATGCTTGTCCTGTTATAAGAGAATGGAACGAAAGTTTTTAGGATTGAAATTATGGATCAAAATGGCTGCGTTTGCCACCAATGAGGGCTGGTTATGTTGTTGGTTTGTGAATAGCAGCAATGGAAAGACTTTTATGACATTTAGTTTGTGATTTTGTCCTGGCCTAGCCTCCATAGCAGGCTCTCTGGGCCTTTTTCGTTTTTTTTTTGGGTCATGATACACTTTTTGTTGGCCATTTCTTTTTGTACTGGGTCGGCAGCAAAAATGATCCAAAACATAAAGTGTGACATGAGTAAAACCAACACGAATGGAGGCTAATCATGGCGTATACATGTACATGTAACTTGATACTTCATTGGACTTTGATGTCAGTACCTGTTTTCATGGCTATGTTGTCATGACCGCCGCCAGCCGCTGCCTCAGGCTTGGCCTCTCTGCCCCTGCGTTTGGGAAGGAGGATCTTCTCCAGCTCCAGGAAGGGAACCTCCGCCATCATGGAGGCAGCAAAACCACACACAAACGACATGAAGGAGAAACTCACGAACATGAACCACAGTTCAGTTCAGTTCAGTTCATCCTCTTGGAGGTGACACCTGAGTCTCCACTCGTTTCTGTCCAGCATTACTGATCGGAGTTCGTTGGCCTCCAGACCTGTTTCCTCAAGCATCAGCTTCCTGAGTGTGGCCGAAGGGCGGCCTCGCCTGCGCGGCTCGTTTGGCTCCCAGAGCAAGACCTGACCTGCCATTTCCTCATGGCGCACCACGTGACCTGCCAGACGCAATCTTCGACTGCGGACAACAGCCGATACTTGCGGCAGGGGACCATAAAGTTCTTTGTTGGAGATGTGGCTCCTCCAAGAAACATCAAGGGCAGCACGAAGCATGCGTGTGTAGTTCCCATCAAGTTGTGTACATAGAGATTTTGTTAGAGTCCATGAATCAGCTCCATAGAGGAGAATTGCTTCAACGCATGTCTTGAAGACTTTGAGTTTGGTAGATTTTGGTACTGGGGCTTTCCATACTTTTGTCAGGGCATTGGAAGCACCCCACGCTTGTGCAATACGACACTTCACGTCGTAGGCTGTGTTGCCATAGCTGCCTAGGTACTTAAAATCTCCCACTTGTTCGATGGTAGAGCCGTCACTAGTCAGTAGAGGGTCGGACCCAGGTTGGGGGTTAAGGTGCATGTACTTGGTCTTAAGTGCATTCAGACAGAGACCAATTTCCTTGGTGGCGTGTTCTACCCTGTACAAGAACTCTTGGGCAGCCTTGATTGTGTCCTCTAGTAGACAGATATCATCGGCAAAGTCCAGGTCCGGTAGAACCACGGCTGGATGGCGGGAACTCTGTCTTCTCTTTAATGTGATCCCATCACTCGACCTGACTGCTTTACGTAAAGCATAGTCTAATGCGACGATGAACAAGAAGGGTGCTAGGGGGTCTCCCTGTAGTACGCCCGTGTTGATGTCAAAGGTATCCGTTTCTCCTTCTGGTGTGAGAACGGTAGCCTTGGTGTTGGTGTACATGACCCTGATGGCACTGACTAACGAGGGAGGCACGCCGTACGCCAGCAGGATCTTGAGCATGGTGTCACGGTTGATGGAATCGAACGCCTTCTTAAAATCAATGAAAATAAGGACTGCTTCCTTTTGATGGTTCCGGACTTCTTCTACAATTCGGCGAAAAGCCAGAATCTGTGCTGAAGTAGACCGAGAAGGGCGGAAGCCATTCTGGTTTGGGCGCAGGATCTTGTCTATGACTGGTCTTAATCTGTTCAGTAGGAGACGACTGTACACCTTGGCGGCCACTTGTGTCAAGGAGATGCCCCTATAGTTGTCAGGTAGAGTAAGATTTCCCTTCTTTGGGATGGGGACTATACCTGAGAGGCCCCACTCGGCGGGTCTGTGACCAGACAGTGTTTGGTTGCAGAAGTAGGTGAGATGCTCACTGATCTTTGGGAGCTTCCACAGTTCGACAGGAATACCATCCGTCCCAGGAGCCTTTCCTGGTCGCATCTGACTGAGTGCTGAGTCAACTTCCTCCTGGGAGAAGGGGCTGCAGTTGATGCTGTGGTTAGCGTCAAACACTGGTGTGATGTCTGGACCAACTCCAGCCTGGGATGTGTCTGGCGCGAGAAGCTTGGAAAAGTGATTTTTCCAGGCCTCGAGTCTATCTTCGCCTTGTATGAATGTGACACCTGACCTCTTTCCCGACAGCTCGCGTACCAACTTCCAAGCCTTCACATGATCTACAGTAGATCCTGATTCAAAGGCTCGGAGTGTGTTCAGCACGCGGTTGTCCTCCCACTTGTCGTATGACTGCTTGAGCTGGGTCTGGGCTGCTTGGAGGTTCTTTGTGGCAGAGCGGAGGGTGGCCCGTCGATCGGCCGTCACATTAGGGCAGTCAACTGGCTGTGGCTCGCGAGGAGGTTTCCTTGGGAGTTTCTCTTTGCCGACTTTGTTGCATATTCTGACAAATTCAGAATATGTTCTCTGAACTTCTGGGAGACGAGAAAAAGAGTGGGAGATCGTAGAGTCTATTGAGTCTGCCAATTCAGGGTCATCCCTTACGGCTCGCCAACACAGTTTTTTCCGAGGAAGAATTTTGGGAACTCGAACACTGAGGCGAATCTTGGTGGAAACGATTCTATGATCAGAGCCAATGGGATTGGCAGAGTTGAATGCTTGACAGTCTCTGACACTTTTTCTCCATCTCTTTCTGTACAGGCAAAAGTCAATCTGGGTCAAGGTACCCCGTGGGGATCTCCATGTCCACAGTCTCTTTTTTGGCTTCTGGAAAGCCGTGTTTCCCACTATAAGGTTGTGTTGGTGGGTGAAACCCATGAGATATTCACCGTTTCGGTTTGAGTCACTGTGGTAAGAAAATTTCCCCTCTATCCTGGCATTAAAATCGCCCCCTATGAACAACATGGAATGCATGGGTGTGGTCTGGACAAAGTTGCTCAGGGTAGTGTAGAACTCGGCAGTTTCAGCCTCTGGCCTCTCATTGTGGGGAGCATGGCATGACAGTATGACAACCTTTGGGTTGCCCCTAATGACCACTGCGGGAAGAAAAGGTACAATGGGACAACGATGAATATCCTTATTAGTCTTACAGTTCAGAAGTGGGTTCATACACAACATGGAAAGAAATGGGCCCACCTGTATCTAGTGAAAAGAGGGTTTGCCACAACACTACAGGTATGTTTTGTTGTATTGCACATTCACACCTAACTGCATTCTAGCAAAGCAGATTGATGTACTTTTTTTTGAATCTGATAATCCGGATACGTGTCTTACCCAAGTGATGGCTGAGTACAACCATGGGCCCTTGTAATCCATGTAGTAGGCCTGTATGATTATGGGATGGACGAGGTACGCCGCGTAGGACAGGCGACTTAACGGCAGCCAGCCACTCCACGACAGGAACTCCGAGATGATACCTGCATAAGGGTACCACAGTTACATTAAGCACTATTTTCGCACACATGTACACCTAGCTTGATAAAAGCATGCTTCTAGCAGCCCCTCCACTGCCCAGGGTCCTAGATGCTTCATGATTTCCACACCTGTAAGTCAGGGGAACCGAGTACATCCTAATCTTTCCAAACGTAATGATGTGCAGACTGAGAACTTTTTATTACCATGTTGCTATGGTCTTGAATGACTGGTTCCTATAGTGACAGATAATTCTTACCTCCCATAGGTTTCATTGTGATAAAGAATCATGATTCGTAGTTCTCTAAATGGGAATGTTTCTCTCAAGTTAGACGTTTATGGTCATCAGCCCGTGTCAGCGAAAGATTGTTTAACACATTTTCACGTCTAGCTACATGTAATTTACCTCCGTATCCCACACAGCAGGCGTACACAACCCAAGCAACTCCTGCAGCAAACAAACTTCTTTTAAAAGCTCTCCAGGCGGCATGGCCGAGGAGGTTGGCTTTGGGAGCACCGTATGGGGTGACCAAGGCCACCAGGGCGCAGGCAGTGCCAACAATCCAGCCCAACATCATCAGCTTCTGCAATACAGAGTGGTTCATGTTACCACAAACATCTATAGAGAAATTACTACAATAGTCGGAAGTTGAAGTTAGTAGAAAGCTGAGTCGACCAGCAAATAACCTATAATGCATGTTCTTGAGCTGTGACTTTGTATGTTATGATATTACGTATATATGTTATCACATACAAATGTACCACCCAAACACAATTCATAGCACCCTGATCAGAGTCTGTGTAAACAGAGACTCCCATCAGGATCTCTATCGGTAGAATCAGCAATTCTGCTAGATCTCATTCTTTACCCCGACATTAAGTATTATACGTGCATTGTATATTCTGTATCATACATGTATGTCATCTTATTGTGTGTATTATAATCGTACCCTTGTATTAGGAGTGTCCGGGACTTTCCTGTCGGTCCTGAAGAGCAGGTAGCCCAGCAGTATGCCGATGATGTATGGGGCCATCCTGGTGAACGACCATCGGCAGGTTGTGTACCTGTAGATTTGTCCATACACACTACAGAAAAATAATCACATTTAATGACATAATCATTCGTTTATATTTTTGGTTATCAAACAGTAATGTTTTGATATGAAAGAGAAAAATGTTGATGTAAATGTAAAGAGAGAGAGAGAGTGTTGCATATTTTTTATGTTATTTCAAATATCCCAAATACTTACTCGACCATGAAATAGTACAAAACTCCATGCAGAAGCCAAGTGGATCCGATCAAAAAACAGGCAACTGCGACTCCAACGTTTGGGTACCTACATGTAAGCGGCAGAAGAAAAGTTCGTCTAGATCACGCCTTCAAGAATTGGTACTAACTAGTAATGTCAAAGACACTGTGGCGTTATGTTGTTTTCATGTTTAAAAAAAGCCGTAAGCCGACCAAGGAGTTTAATAGTAAAAAAATTCAATTTGAATAAATTTTGACATCACACTAACCTGTAAGGCACTACGAGCAGCCCTGTAAGTGTTACGTACAGCTGCATGTCCGCACCAAGGTACCAGCTATGCAGAAAACACTGTCCAATGGGAAAATACTACTTGTTAAAGTGCTTCGATCACTTCTTGCAACATTCGCTACTCGTTTATCAGTTTTATCTATAAGGTGACTTTGACCTAAGGTGACCGTCTCAGCAAACCGCTCTTTTCACACTGTACTGTATGGCATTGTAATATCTCATAAGAAGCCGAAAATTCTTTAGCTATACATGAAGTAGGAAACAAAAATCTGACCTCTCCTTAATGCAATGAATGTCAATATGGAAATATATGGCCCCCTTCAGTCATTAATGACATAATTGACATCAGCCCTACAGCTTCGGCTATATCTAAACAGTCCTATACTAGAATGACAGTCTCTACCACGGCACGTAGGACACATCTGTAAGCTGACTCAGATCTGTTGCAGGGTTCTTTCCTCAGGGTTCGCTTTCCTTCTGCCTTGCACATATGTCTGGCTCCTCCGGATTTTAGCTGCCTGGACAGAGTACATCTCCAGCTGGAGCTTACTATCTACCACTCAAAATCACGAGCATAGCATATTCACAACACAAGACATCAAAACCTGAACTTTACAAAGCTGGTAGGGGGCCCAATGTCATTTTCGGTTGTCCGAATCCACCCTATACCCTGGCAAATATCATACGGACCCATCCACAGTTCCCTAATAACGGCACTGACAGCATGATATTCGTGGCAAAGGTAATTATAAGACCTCACATCTTGTCCGATAAAGTTGTTGATGTAGAGCAGGTTTGCCCACCAGTACTCCCGGCAGACTTGGACCGTAGACATGGTCCAGTTGTCACGGATAGCCCACCACGGTCCAGACCCCATGTACTCCATCAGGCAGGTGGAAATCATGAGCAGGAAGGCGAACACTGGCACTGTGCGAAAGGGTGTGATTTCCGGACAAAGTCGGAGTTGACATATTTTTGGACATGCTAAATATTCGGACTGTGTCCGGGCACGATGTTCAATATTTCCCATATCTGGAAATATCATGAGTCAGGAATTGTCTTGTTATGTATCCGGACAAATAAGACTTTCCTGCTTTTCAAGATACGCGCCATTGACGTTTCTTGCCTCCGAATACGTGATATGTTCTACATTCTTTACATATCCAAGGTCCATATATTTCGATAAGGAATACCCGGACAAATTAGGAGTTTGTACGAAGCATGATGTGCATTATTTCTGGCCCATTGTCAGATGACATTTTCAATTCATTATGTCTCAGAATATCATGAGTCATGAAATGTTTCAGCACATGCCCGGACGGATAGAATTTCCCGTTCTTCCGAATACGTGTCAGGGACGTTTCATGTTTTCGAATTCATACTATTTTCTTTTCTTTCCATTTACGAGACATATCTGCGACAGATATTCCATGGATTAGTTTTAGGACAGATTCGAAGTTAGCATATTCTGACCGTTACCGATAAAGGTATTCTATACGTGAATTGTGAATCGGTGATTGTTTTATTGCGCATCTTAACAAATAAGACTGCATTTTTTTGCCGAAATTTTCGCTCCTTCCGAATTCATATTCCGTTCCATTTACGACAGATGTCCAAAACAGAAACATTCCAGAGATCAGTTTTCGGACAACTTAATGGTTAACAAATTACTTTTCTTGTCATACATGAATCTGAGATTGTTTTGTTGGGTATCCTTAAAAAGGTTTCCTATCTTGTCAAATACACGTCATTTACGTTTTTGCTTCTGTATATGTGTTTTTATTCTACAACGAGTATGCCCGATGTCAATGTATGTTTACTCTTTAATTTTCTGGTAATTGAAGCTTAAGCTTCAATATACATGTGCAAATATACTGACATCGACATTTACAATCAAATGACCCAGAAAGCAATCTTTGCGATGGTAACAATTATGAGTCAAGTATTATTGTTTCTTTGCATATCCGGACAATATCTTGAACAAAGTTCAGTCAAAACACTCCACCCCAGCGGTGCAGTTTGGGATAGGTCCATATCCGGACAATATCTTGAACAAAGTTCAGTCAAAACACTCCACCCCAGCGGTGCAGTTTGGGATAGGTCCATATCCGGACAATATCTTGAAAAAGTTCAGTCAAAACACTCCACACCAGCGGTGCAGTTTGGGATAGGTCCATATCCGGACAATATCTTGAAAAAGTTCAGTCAAAACACTCCACACCAGCGGTGCAGTTTGGGATAGGTCCATATCCGGACAATATCATGACAAAAAGTCACTCATGATATTGAATACCAGCGTTGCTGTGTGGGAATGGCCCATATCCGGACAATATCACGAGGCAACTTTACTCGTAAAGCGGTTATGCAAGCTGTGCAAAGTGCCGAGCAGACCAGTACGTTGGCATGTCAACGGTGCGCCTACTGGGGCAGTCGTTGCAGATAACAGCCTACACTGCGCCACAGCGTTTGCTGCTGTGTACAACTTTGAAACTGGTAAGTACATGATGCATTTATTCACAAAAATAATGCATAATGCCATGTGTTTCCGTGAAACAGGCATCATGGATGACACTAACTTGCTTGGAACCATCTGGAGGAGTCCTTAGGTAACAGGACTATATTAGGAAGTCACATGACTTGACTAGACCAATAGTAGACCAGCTGGTGACAGCAGTTAGGTTTAAAACTAGATTTGAATCTCATTTGCCGCTGCCGCTAGCCGCTACCGGACCAAGAAGTGAGTAGTGTAGCTCTCTAGTACATAGATTGTATATACATAGCAGTTACCGTTCTTAGTTCCGTATATGTCTGTCAGCAATGTCTGTTATCCCTTCCTAGTGTTTTGTGTATTTAATAATTAGTAGTGTGATCTCTTTGTAAAGATTGTTGTATGATAGATCACTTCTCTTTCAGCTGGAACCCCCGCGTGTCATCCCCGGCTTGTTTACAAATTGCCCGTTCCATAGTTAGTTAAATTCTCATATTATTTTGTGCTGTATGTGCCGTAACGGCTGCTTCTAAACTTTCCTGTCCTGTTGTTTTGGCTGGCTAAATCTTTAATAGAACCAAGGAGAAACTGTAATCTCCTCACTAGGACCAAATTATTGTGATTGTGTGCATATAAAATTCCATTCGTTCTCTGGGGGTCCTTATCTGTGCCATCTGTGTGGCCCGCACCCTTTGATGATAGCCGACTCCAGATTCCTGCCTTTGTCCCCGTCTTGTCCTGCTGTGATTTTTATGGCCGTGTTGTTTGAATAATTTTACATGTACCGTTCATGGGTTCGGGGCAGTTACAAGCCGTTTTTTTTCTCCGTTCTAGCCACTGAGCCTCTGTTTCCCAATCGCCTGTCCTGCCATGCCGACGACCGAGGCCTACCTCCTGGTAACACTTACGACAGTCTGTGCCCGGTGCCGTTGTATTTCTACTCTGAAGACGGACGGTGCCTGGACTATGCAATGGAGCGGACTGTCCTCGAGACGTGCCGTCGATATTGCGGGGTCTTGCCAGAGCATCTTCCGTCGCCAATGATCGTCCACTACCACAAAGACGCAGAAGAGGGCGCCCCGGACGATGATTCCACAGTCAACACGATACGGACTTATAGAGGACTTGAAAATGGACTGTCGTACTGATTTCGTAATGACATTTTTATCCTACGAATATTGATTGTATGGTTTATAACGTTAGACTTGTATCGGATACTGTACATTTGATATTGTACATTTAAACTGATCAGTTTTGTTATGATGTTATTGACTTGGGCTTGATATTATTGGATCTGACAGTGAACTGTTTAACTTTGGCTTCATTCGAGCTTCACTTTTTGTGAAGACCAATGAGGTTGTAATGAGCTAAAACTTCCTTGGTAAGACTAAGAGACAAATGCATATTGATTTGCCCCTTGACGTTAACATGATCTGTTCCTCCACATAATGTATTTGTTGTGATACTTGTGTCATCTGATTTATACAGGAAAGTCTTTGAAAAGCTTTCACAAAATGTAGCCTTACCGAGTTAGCATTTTCGGGGTTAAAACGGACAGGAAACGTTAAATATTAGGTATTTAGCATGATCGTAAAGTTACTGGATATTCTGAAATGATGTGTTGTATTGTTCCTATGATGTTTCAGTATATCTTAAGTTTATGCAACCTTTCCGGGGCGTAATAGCTCCGAACGCGCTCAGAAAATATGAAATATTCGGAACGTGTTTTGTCTCCAAAGAGTCCTAGAACGTTCCATTACTTGAAATCCGGATATGCGACATGATTATATGGTCCCATTCTTGACTCCTGAAATTATCCGGATTAATACGAAATATTCGGAACGTGATTTGTATCCAAAGAGTCCGAACACGTTCCATTACTGGAAATCCGGATATGAGACGTAATTATTTGGTCCCGTTCCGGACTTCTGAAATTATCCGGATATATACGAAATATTCGGAACGTGGTTTGTCTCCAAAGAGTCCGAAAACGTTCCATTACTGGAAATCCGGATATGAGGCAGGAATTAAATGGTCCCGTTCCGGACTCCTGAAATTTTCCGAAAACGCAGGGGAGTCATGTCAGATTTCGTCCGGATATTGTCCGGATATATCCAGAAACGGTCCCGATCCGGATGTATACAAACATAGAAACGTCCGGAAATGACACCCTTTCGCACAGTGTGGTGTCAACCTGGACATAGCAAGCAAAAGACGTAAGTATACACTGAATGCATGCTCTCATGTGTCTTGCGCGGGGTCTACATCAGAAGACTGTAGACCCCATGAAAGACCAAACATGCATAAACTGTCCTACACTCAAATAATGCTGTTAGATGTGTTAACCATAGTCTCCCTAGCCTACGTGTACATGTACCTCAATTTACAATGAATCATTTTCATGCACACCATGGTTTCTTTAAGTAAACGGCCCTACCTGAAATAACGGTGTAAGATGTGTATACGTAAAGGTCAGATTACGATCATTCGAACAGAATAAATTGTTTCATGGAATCTCATGTCAATATTGACACAAGCACCGATGGTGATAAAAACACAGTTTGTGCCTGCTCACCAGCAAACATACAGATACTCATGTGACATGTAACCTGATATCTTCTCATAGAAACTGCAACGTGCTCTGCGTTTTGTAAATCTCATTGAGGTCACTAGACAATCAGGATTTAACAGAGATTTTGTTCATCTCACAATCGCTAGATGTCGATTCGTCCACAGGTACGACCTGATGCTGCAATGTTGGCGCTGGCAACCCGTCTTGCGGCCGTCATTCCGCTCACTGAAGGACAAAATAGACAAGAAACTCGCCTTCTGTGGACCTGAGTACGCTAGAACAGCGCAACCCTCGACAGGTACCCAGCCTTCTATAGACCCCAGTACAACAGCCCAACCCTCCACAGACATCCCACCTTCTACGGACCCGAGGAGTACAACAGCCCAACCGTCGACAGGCATCCCGCCTTCTACAGACCCGAGTACAATAACCCAACCGTCGACAGGCATCCCGCCTTCTACAGACCCGAGTACAATAACCCAACCGTCGACAGGCATCCCGCCTTCTACGGACCCAAGTACAACAGCCCAACACTGGACAGGCATCCCGCCTTCTACGGATCCGAGTATAACAGCCCAACACTGGACAGCCATCCCACCTTCTACGGATCCGAGTACAACTGCCTAAGAATGGACAGGCATCCCGCCATCTACGGACCCGAGTGCAACAGCCTTACACTGGACAGGCATTCCGCTTTCTACGGACCCGAGTACAACAGACTAACACTGGACAGGCATCCCGCCTTCTACTGACCCGAGAACGCTACAACAGCCTAACACTGGACAGGTATCCCGCCTTCTACAGCCCCGAGTACAACAGCCTAGCACTGGAAAGGCATCCCGCCTTCTACTGACCCGAGCACGCTACAACAGCCCGAAGTACTTGATATGACACCTAGGTAGTCTACAACATGATGTAGCGATACCGACTAGAAGTATCGAAGAGGTCGTATTGAAAGCCCGTTATATTTTATATCGTCTGTTCTGTACATTTCTATGGTCTACGCTCGCGCCATCTATTAGTGTGTTTTTGCTCCGTAGCAGCTTTTTTGCTTAGAATTTATGAAAGAGAAATACTCAAGAAAAGACCGATGCATGATTTCGGGTATGTATATAGCTTACTACTAGGTAGAGATACATACATTATTTGCAAGTTAGACCTTAAGTCGCATAACTAAAGAAGTTTATCATTCCGTTGTTTCCTATGGTGCGATATTTCCAATATCAGAAAGGGAAATTCATTCAAGAACATAGTAGAAAATCATGGAAAATTCATACTAGTGACATTGGTAAGTTAACGAAGGGTGTTTATAACTGCGATGCAAAGATTATATAAATGTAGATATCACTTTCAAAAAAAGGAAATTTTAGAATAGCATTCTTAAAATGAATAATTTCACATTTGTGACATGAGTAATTAAGGAGAACAATATCAATATACATAGATAATGCGAATTAGCACTCATTAGGATAATTAACATCACAAAAGCTTTGAATATTAAGGAGATATGGGATCTTAGAACTACTGATTTTTATATTGTATACTCTGGGACGAAGATGCACGTACAAGTCACCACGATATTCTTGTATAGCTTTATACTTTACCCAATACGCAGCTTGTGCTTTTCTCGATATGACATATCACAGGGACTACGTACTTATCTTGTGTTTTTTTATGATGTATTACACGGGCTACATGTAACATCAACATAATACCGCCACTGATCATAATACCGCCAAATAAATTAGCTTTGAATTTAAGGAGATCTTATAGTGCATCATGGTATTACCGAGGTATGCACACGTCAGTTGTGATGGACCAAAGTTGAATGAAAATTGTTTGGCAGTATACATGTACGTCCGTTTTCTCATACTCATGCAGTTTTTTTTTTCTTCTTTTGAGCAATTACTAACAAGAGAGAAAGAAACATGCAAGAGAGGATGTATTTCTTCCTGGCGGTATTATGGAACCCCCTCCCAACCACCGGTGTGTTACAATTACGATATTACTAAAATTATTACGTTTTTGGGAGGACAAGAGAGACCAAAAAGATACACAAAAGAAGTGGCAAAGGTAATCTGTAAGAGGAACATGTAACTGAAGAAAATGATGCGCTGAGCGCATTTGTCCAATTAGTATTGCTTGTGAAATCGCAGTAAACGTGGCGGTATTATGATGATAGATGTTACATACTTATCTAGTGTGTGCTTTTTATTATGATGTATTACACAGACTACATACGTATCTAGTGTGTGCTTTTTATTATGATGTATTATACGGACTACATACTTATGTAGTGCGTGTTTTTTTTATGATGCAAGGGAAGAGGCATTTTCATATTCTACACAATGGCATTTTGTTGCTTCGTAGCGTATTGCAAGCTTTTGTACAGATGGTATCTAGGGTAGTAGAGAAACTAGTGTTAGTGTTGATAGTGTCTACACATACCAGCTTGTCGGCACACTGTTGTGCTAGAGCATATGCGGCCAGGAAAGAAATCTTTTGCAAAGGTTACGGTCGGGCATACAAATTCTGCATTGTCCTACAATGCTAACATGGATGCCATATCCTCCGTAGTAATCGTTTCGCTCGTTAACCATGGCACCCAGGATGCTATATTGGTGCGACATGGAATGTACGGATAGTTTGATATCCCAGGGGCGAGTCACACACTAGTGTTTGGCCTTTTGGATACTGACTTGCGCCTGATGAACGTAGATCTTCTCGGAGATTACAAATAGTTTCACACTTTTCTACCTGACATTGATTTGGACAGGTTGAACCCTATAAACATCGTGCTGAGGCAAATACACACTGCTTTCCTTTGTTACTCTCTACCAGGTTCAACATGTCACTGGAAAATATCAGAGATTCAAATAAACACGATACAACACACCAGACGGCCAAAATCTACAGTTAGTGACATTTGACATATGTGTTCAGTAATCTGTGTATTTGGCCAATTTCTACTATTTTCCTGTGACATGTGTAGCCAGTTAGTGGCTATTCCTTTGTGTGCGCGTGTGAATGTGCGGAACGACACGAGTCGGCACACTTTTGTCGTTGGCCAGAATAAAAAGGCACTAAACGAGGGCAGTCGACAGACTAGAAACAAAGACAACAACCTTACAACCTTGTGAATATTGGCGGTAGTGAGTCCCTTTCCCGAAGACAAAGAGATAGATATAACTCTCTTGCTTGGACTTGGACGCAGAAGTGTGTACGTGTCTGCTCCGAAAGCTCCAGACATTCCAGACTGACACGTTTGACTGTTATGCAAATTAAAATGCTCTGACCAATCAGGATTCGCTGCTGACTTACTCACGCGAGGGCCTCCGTTTATTTCAGACAATCTTGCTTGCGTAATACACACTAAGAAGATAAGAAGAATGGGCGGTTTCATGCAGTTTCTGTCGTATAATGTCAATGCGACATCGTTTTTTCCCAAACTCAATATCTCTTTTTAGATGTCAGCTGTTGTTAGCCTTTCGACTGAGAATGTGTAACAACTGTAACCTGGTAGAAATATGGCAAAAAGCTGCAAGTTGCTTGCTATTTTTATTTAACTTTATTTAGATACCAAACAAAGACATATATACAGGTAAAATATGCACAGTACAGTTGTGCTGGCAATAGTTATGTGGCCTTTAAAAGAGAATACAGTGGTTCCCATTTTCTTGTGTGTAAATAAAATTTTGTTTCGGTTTGTGGCTATGCTTTTTTCCATGCTGTAAAAATACTTAATGAAGATAATAAACGTATTGATAGACAGAATTGATATCTCACGATTTCTACAAATGAAAAAGTTTTCCTGCCAAGATAACAACATTAGACGTTAACGTGATCGGATTTTCACTCTCTAAATCTCCCAGTAATACATTCAATAGGTTATTAATATTCAAATGATATCCTGTTGCAGTATTATACCAAATTTGAACATTTTTCCAGAATAAATTTTAGATCGGCTTCGTTGGCGCTTTTGGCAGCTTTTGATACTATATTATACTACCGTAGGATCTGCTTGGAGATTATATAAAGTACGATTTACAACAAGGTGACTGTGTCAATGTAACTTGGCGCAGCAACGGATGGAGTAATTGGTCTGCCACATGACATTTTACATGACGTTATATCCATAGGACTGACTCGTCTCAATCCAGTTTTGTCTGGAATAGACTCTCTATCCATAATACATGTACTGTGTGATATCGATCATAGCACAGCAATAGATAAGCACTGGCTGGAAACATTATTGTTCAGTTTTCTCTTGGCTGACAGAAGGGAGACAAACTAGCACCCAAGTTACCAAATCGCAAGAGACCAACGATGTTTGTTGTGAACATTGCGGTGAAATAATAAGGTATTTATGGTCTATTCTACGGCCACTTCGTTTAGTAGAAGATGCACATGGTATCTCTATGCTACTCTGCAAGAAGAGGTTAGGCCCGGCTGTTTTTTTACCGCTTTTTAGTCGTTTTTATCAGGCTTTCCATTTTGTCATGTTTCTTGTTTAAAGTCCGCCAATGCAAGATACAATACAAAATAGAAAGCCCGATAAAAACGACTATAGAAAAACAGCCGGAGCCTAACCTCTGCTTTGAGAGTATCTCTATGAAAGCTATTCTTGCTGAACGTGCACTGGCATATCTCCCAAAACTCAATAGATATGAATCGTACACCGATTATTTTGAATGCCTGTGTGGATTATAAGAAGTTTATTTGCAAGTTCTTGCCCGAGGGCTGATTGCAACATGAAACATACAGAAACTAGAGTTCGGGGACCTCATACCTCCATGAAATATTTATTGCTTTTTTGTGGATGGTATGTATGTTTATAGTCGGTTGTATTTGAGAGTAATGGTTATAAATGTTATGGGAAAGTAGTGGTGTATTTATTTAAAGAGGATGTCCATCTGATTAGTTATTATTAAAATGTGACACTTAATTGTGTAATGTGCGTTTAAGAGGTCGACGGCATATGGTAGCGTGGTGTTCCTGAAGCGTGATGTTTGGCATTTAAACTGTCTAAGGTTGTCAGCATTATTGAGGTTCGACTATGTGCCTCAGAGCGGTGTGGTGGGAGGAAGTTGGGAAACTCAGAAAGAAGAAGGGATGTGGCCAACTTATGTCAGATGGTGATTTGATTTTCCACCAATATGTCATAACATCAGCTGTTCACACGGTACAAAAACGAGATGTACACTTTCCTCTGACAGCCCTACACCAACTGTAAGATGAATACTTGGCGCCAACCCCGTCTGCTAAAAAACAAGTACCATTGGCTATGAAAGAGACAACCAACAACTGTCCCTTATCGTAACGAAATCAGAACATCTGTATCGCCAATAAAACTTCTGACACCCAACCCATCTAAGATGAGAGGACCTAATGGCATTTTAATCACCATGTCACTCAAATCAGCAGTACAGTATGTGAGACATCCATACCTGTTAAGCATTACCGTTAAATGTACCTCAACTTCTTACAATTATACTTACGCTTCACATCTCCATGATATCCTAAGCAGACATAAATAAAACTAATTATCATATTTAAAAAAACTCGGGGTTCCCAAAACAGCTGTCAAACAAATCACCTCACTATCTGCTTGGAGCTAAGCCCATTAACAAACACTTAAAGCACAATGCCTGTTCCAAAATATCGCAGATATTGGGGTGATTTCTGATATTATTACATAAATTATAACGGCAGATACGGCGCCCAAAATCTTATCGATTCGAGCTTTCATCACACCCCACCAACACAACAAGTATGAAACCAGTCCATCCAGCCGTTCTTGAGTAATCTTGTACACAGACAGAGACACATAACAGAAAATATAACCTCCATGACATTTCATGGAGGTAAATATAGTAAACATACATAAAATAAAGTAATTTGAAATAGATAACAATGGTGAAAAATGTAGACAAGTGACTATTCTATCAATAATATGGACTGCTGAGAGCTTTTTCTACTCAGTAACCCTAAGTCATGTTTCGGCCTTTCAGCCTAATTAACTGCTGCCCTTACTTTCATGCGTTGTACAGCGATTTCTGGATGTTTCTGTCTGGAATTGCTGACATGTTTTGAAGCTGAATATTGATTAGATGCAATCTGACGACATTCATTTCACATGTACCGTATGCATATCTCAATATTAATATAATAAGCACTTGACAATGTTGGTACCTTCAAACACCTTGTGCATCGCACAGAAATACTTTTTCAGTACAAATTTGGGATGTACGGATGGAGCTAAGACCAATCTACAACATCCTGTTGAGACCATATCTATAACTGTAATTAGAAGAAAGATATCTTATGATATTTACAAAATTTTGACAAAAACAGACCCTTGGAAATATTCATGAAGCCATAGCTTAGCACTGGAACCCTCAAAGAAAATGGTCTCAACAGGAGATTGTTGTGCAACTTGTCTCCTTTCTACCCATATGTTTTGTAAGTTGGATAAATGTTGTCTCATCGTGCACAACTTAATAAAAAAAAGTACTACAAAATCTTAACTTTTGGCATCTGTAGATCTGAAATCTGATCTTCTTGTTGTGATTTGTGAACAATATGGTCAATTAACTTGTTGACATAGCACCCTCACAGTAGGAAAGCAGACTACCTGGCCAGAACAATGGGTAGTTCAAGAGTTGTTCACACCTTAACCTGGCTCCAGACGCAGCTTGGGTTGCTTTTAAAAACAATGCTAAACATGTTTTCAAGCATAGTTGGTGTAAATAATTCTCTTTACTCTATTACATGTTCTCAATTAAAGTTGTAAAACACTAGTTTCCAAGAAAATTATGGCCAGGCCTATGCAATATAAGAGACTATACATAAAACTAAGCAAAATGCACATGTGTATCCATAATTCTAACAAAGGAAACAACGGGGTTGGTGGGCAATTCGTCTGAAATTTCTAATGTTTTTTCTCTGCAAGTTCATCGAAGAAATCTTTTAGAGTCTTGAATCCCTTTTTCTATTAGAGACAACTATCTTGCGCAAGCGAGCAACTTCCCATGGGTTTTTAAGTCAAGGAAAACTCAGATTTCTCCGAACTGTTTGGTACAATAGTGTTTGAATCAATTTGAACTATGCTGTGTGAATTGTCAAAATGTGGATCTGATGTTACCAAACTTGCAAGCTAAAAACACTAGAAGTTTGTAGACACAGTAAATGTTTTTGAATTTGAATTTGAACAAATCGTTACGTTTCTGAAGGAAAAGATACTTAGCATTGTTTTACTGGCCTACTGGCGTGTGTTATTTTTGTTTCTTCCATCGCCAGCCAGAAAAAAGTGATGTGATGTAGGCTAAAACTGATTATAACATTTTTAAAAATCACTATTCTGTAATGCGTGTACAAGCAATGAGGATAGATCCACATTTCTAAGTTTTCTATCTTTTCTAAGCATAACGTTATATCTTATACAAACAACGCTTTCATCTGCGTACAGGGCATCATATGTTTGACAATGTTGTTTTTTTAATTTCTTTTGTGACGATTTTTCTTTTCCCTTCAGAAACATCCTGCATTTTCTTTGAAAATGTGGCCTTTCTAGTTCAATTTCTTTCAATACACATCCTAGCTTGGATTCCCAGACAGCCCTGTATGGTGACCATTCACACTACATGGGGAGCCAGGTACCTTCTCACCTGGCCCAGCAGCACCCCACCTGAAAAGTTTTCACAGTAGGTGGAGAGGGGGCAATTATTGAACAATAGGGAAAATCTGTCAAAATTGGGGTCAAAGTTGGTTGCTATGTGTTGCTAGGGGAGCCAACACCCACTTTGCTGGGGGTCCCTGAACATGACTTAACCACTGAGAGTATGATGAGTGGGTTATGTGACGTTAACAGCGTTATAGTTTTGTTTTCATCGGTAAGCGTTTGGAAATTTTTGTGTGTTTTGCATACCTCTTCAAATAACTCCTTTCTTTCCTTGTCATTAGAGAGGCAGTTGGAAATAAAATGTATGTCGTCTTCCACCGGTTTTGCAATACAATTGTTACAGGTTCTTTCGCCCATATGTACATGTAGCTCGCATGGCATACCTAGATAAAGTTTGCGCCGTCTGTTTTTTTTTTTGGGGGGGGGGGGTTAAATGCTATTCGTTTGTATATGAGTTGGGTAGGGGGGTGGGGGTGGTAGTGACTAATTAGAGCGTACGAATGTATAGCTCGTGAGCTCCCGGCTATGTTTACGGTACTGAGAGTGTACCCGCCCGCCCAGTTATTAAGCGCAGACCGCGGGGAATTTTTACTGGATCGGTTCCAAATACATCCCTCACGGCGAAAACTAGAACGACTGGCTGGAAGACAGGATGTCAGTGACTATGCTGAGCCTTTGAGAGGAAAGGGAGCAGCTATTATTTTACTTTCTTCTGCCTATCTGTATCTGTATCTGTATCGATATAGCCGGTATAACCGCCGTTCGGCGTAACACACCAGCTTCGCAGGCACGCGGCGCGGCAGCAGCTGGTTATATTACACCGAACGACTCGTTACCCCTAACTTTTGCACATCTATCTGCAAGCGTTCTTTAAAACTACCGAGAGAAGATGCCCCTACTGTACTTGGTGATAACAAGTTCCACTCTACGATAGTTCTGGGAAAGTACGAATTTTTGAACACATCAATCCTAGGTTGGTCACTCTGGTATTTGAAGGCATGACTGTTTCTTGTTCTTTTTTGCCTTGCCGCCAGGCAAGGCTTTACGCCAGCTTTTTTCCATGGATCAATGGACGGACCTTTTAACCCAGCCCTTCCAAAGCCCCTTCCAAAGGCCCTTCTTTCCTTGCCGAGTTTCATGGCTTAGTTAGACAATAGTACATTCCCGGCGAGTATTAAAACGCTCTTCTAGACGCATGTTACTGTATGTGGTCCAGCGTAATAAATCTACGCTTTAACTCACCATGTTTATATAAATATATATCACAAATTGCATCAGAAGGAACTTAGTTTGTAATAAAAAATAATGCATATTCATTGTGGGTCAAAAAGTTTTACAAAACCTGTTTAATGTGCCAATAATTTATCTGACATAAATTATGATAATGAGGGGGGGAGGGGGGCGACATGTGGAACTCGGGATTTTTAAGCGTAGAATCTAGTCTATCTTACCAAAATAACATAAAATACGCGGCAAGGCACAGCTTTTTTAAAAAGATTTCTTGTTTGAGCTGGTATTAGATACTTATCCGTTGGTACGTCCACCAGTTTATTGGTCATTTTGTACATCATGGAAAGTCTGGACATTTTCCTTCTGTCTTCAAGTGACATCCAATGCAAATCTGTTTTCATTTTGGTAACACTAGAATCCCTGTTATAGTTGTTTGTGCAGAATCGGGCAGCTTGGTTCTGTACCCTTTCAAGTTTATCTTTGTCTTTCTTTGTATACGGGTCCCATACTGTAGCGGCATATTCAAGGTTAGGTCTTACTAGTGACGTGTACGCAAGTGATTTTACTCTGGTTGGGCATGCCCACAAGTTGCGTTTGATTACTCCCAATGTCTGTTTAGCCTTGGTTGTTATTTTGTTAACATGGACACCCCACTTCAGCCCAGTTGTTAATGTAACACCAAGGTATGGGTGGGGTTTTGTGGTTTGTTTGTTATGTGCATGATATGACACTTATCAGGATTGAACTGCATAAGCCATTTCCTTTGCCATTCTTCCAGGGTGTTCAGATCTTTCTGAAGAACTTCTGAATCATTTTGTGTGGATTCCTCTATATATAACAGACAATCATCGGCGAATAACCTCACACTTGAATCGAGCTGGTCTGGTAAGTCGTTTATGTACAAGAGGAAGAGCAATGGTCCCAGCACAGTCCCTTGCGGAACTCCCGACGCTACTTTAACTGGAGCTGAGGCCTTCCCTTCCACCACTACCGTTTGCTCTCTATTCGTCAGGAAAGCCTTCAGCCAGTTAAGTGTAGTACCTTGAATTCCGTAGAACTCCAGTTTTGATATGAGTCTGCTATGTGGGACTTTATCGAAGGCTTTAGTGAAATCGAGTATTGCTAGATCCACCTGTCTTTTATTGTTCAGTGCCCCAGCTATGTCGTGAACTGTTAAGATAAGCTATGTTTCTGTGGATCGCTTTGCTCTGAAACCATGCTGGTAGTCCGTTAGTATATTGTGGCCTTCTAAGTATTTCATGATATGGCTATGGATAATGTGTTCCAGTAGTTTACAGGAAATACTGGTGAGTGAAACAGGTCTGTAGTTACTGGGGATCGCTCTGTCTCCCTTTTTGAAAATGGCGCATATATTTGCATCTCTCCAGTCTTTGGGGATTTCTCCTGTGTCAAGCGATTGTTGGAAAATGTTAGTTAAAACAGGAGCGATTTCACTGGCTGTCATTTTGAGGAACCAAGGAGGTATTTGGTCTGGCCCGGATGCTTTGGAGGGATTGAGGCCTTGCAACATTTTTTCAACACCATAAGTAGAAATTTCTATTTGTTCCATAGGAGGGGTGCAGGGCTGCCCGAGGGATGCCTATTTTTGCTACCGTCTGTTAACCCTATTCAGACCGGGCTTTTTTGGTCATCCCTGGACCGGGGGGGGGGCTTTTGAGGCTCTCCACTTTGAAGTCCTATAACTCTAAAACGACGTGCCGTGCCACCAAATTTTAAGGACACGATATCGACATAATATCTGACAAGTATTTGACGTTTGACGTTACTTTGACGTAATATGACGTAATTATGACGTCATCAATTTGATTATATTGGCCGGACCCATGAAAAAAGGGTATTCTCAGAAAACTTCAAGTTATTCTACAAAAATGTAACAACAAGTGCAGATAACAGAATAATAATGTTAACTACGACTTGCGTTGCCAATAGCAACATCAATGACGTCAAAATGACGTCATAAAATGACGTCATGCACATCTAAGATACCACTTGGGCTCCGCCATATTATATCCACCACCTTGAATTTTTAAAAATACTTTTTTTGCAACAAATAATCACAAAGGGCAATGGAAATAGACTCAATTCATTCATTTAGATGTTTTTGATGAAAAAATACCAGGTAGTTACAAATTTTAAGGGATAATTAGCTTGTTATTATTGATCTGGCCATTCGGTCCGCCATCTTGGATTTTGGGCTGATGACGTCATCAAATTAGCATAATTTATGCATTTAGCGGTCAAATAGACATTTTAACCACGCCACTAGTATACACTACTGACTTACTCCGAGCTTGTTTCCAACCTACCGACGATTCACCCCAAGATCGTAGACAAATCTCTGCTATCAAATCTCTACTATCTACCCAAGCAAAATGACTATTACCGGGACGAAGGCGAATCAACCCCGAACTTCACACTACCGACACCCAGCCAAAAGTAGAAAGAACCATAAACGCCACAATGGAGCCATCTGTGATCCAAATTTGATGTCTTGGTAATGTTTACAAAATAGAAGAAAGGATAATTTTGGTTAAAAACGAAATAACCACTCTTTTAAAATCACTGATTATGTCCAGTTATATTAGATAGCATTCGGGAGATGGACATGTTCAGACATGTTTGGAGCTAAGATAGACGTGACCTAAACTGGTAAGACTGCTATCGAACTGCTGCCGACCTGAGTCGGCTAGTGTTCCGCATGTCGTGGTAAGCTAGGCTTAAGATGAAGCCTGGGGCTTAAATATGTTATGCTGTCTAGTGTCTACGTACTTAACCAACCGTTAACTAGTTGATTTAGCTGTTTAGAAAAAAACATTATCATGAGTGCGATCAATGGTTTCGGCAAATGTATGGACCCCCACGCTTTTTTTGTTGTTGTTTGTTTCTCGTATTTGCCGATAAAATCTTTTTTAATGAAAAAATTGTGTTTTATCTAATGCAAAAATGCCCAAAGTTTTGCTTTTTTGTTACTTAAAAAGTTTATTTCGTCCTCTAAATTTTTAGAATTGGAGAAGTTGAAAGACTTAATTGGTCCATCCTCCTAAAGCCCGGTCCCCAACGGCATTACCTTATGGGGCCCTGCTATCCCATGCCCTATCAGTGGCTATTATGATTGTCGCCACAAACAAGCTGTCGACCAATCAGAGAATAGGCCTTTCTTGGGCTTGTTGTTGTCGCAAGCTGTCTCGAAAATGCCGCTGGGAAGCTATCAGCCAATCATGTTACGTATTACCATGGCTTTGTTTGCTCACCATGCCGACGCCCGATCCCCAACGGCTGACTGCCCATATAAGGGCAAGCTCATTAATATTCATAAGCAAGGCACCCCTAATAACCGAATACTATGGCTGAGTTGTCAGGGGTGATATCATAGGCTTTGCCGTGATTGTCAACTCTGAGTGTGAGGGTGAATTGGTCTTGTAGTTGAAGGAACACCTTTCACCCCATATGCAGTTATTTTGCTTCAGGATTATTCCATGTTAGAGATTGTCGCTAGACTTTTTCAACATATAACGCTAAAATCCCGTGAAAACGGAATGAAAACGTTCATATGTATGTTTTCTGTAAGAAAACACCAATTGGTGATGAAATTCGAGTGAAGTAAGCTGGTTATACTTTTCATCATGACATTGTCGGCCATCTTGCATTTTGACCAATTACGTCATCACATAATTTCTGAATATCCAATTAGAAATTCCACATTAAGATAAGTCATATACAAAAGATATATGAAAAGAAGTATAGTTTAGCGAGAAAATCTTAAAATTCCATTGATTAAACCAAAATTAGTTATTTTTGTGAAAGTTGGCGCCGTCACTTTCACCCACCCCCCATACACACACACGTCTGGATAGGGTTAATTACCTAGGTACCTTCATGAAATGTCATGGAGGTTATATTTATCTCCATGAAAAATGGGTGTTTTGGGTGTGTCAGTGTGTCTGTGTGTCTGTCTGCGTGTCCAGATTTTTGTAGTGAGCATAACTCAAGATTCTCTGAATGGGTTACGATGATATTTGGTTTGTGGGTAGGTGTTGGGAAGACAAAGATCAAGTTTAATTTTGGTTCCCCTGGTATGTGATCTTAGTACTGTAGCAGGAATTAATTTTTTTGATCTTTTGAATTGGATGTGCTATGGTCTTGATTTTTGGATGGCTGATAGCTCGTGACATAAGGGATATGTGGTGTATATTTGGTCCCCCTAGCAGGTTCCTCTAGAACTGCAAGGGCATTTTTGTCAAAATCTTCTAAGGAGGATAACTGAAGGAGGGAATGATTAATTTACATGATATTTGGTATGTATGCAGCTTAGACAGAGATGCACATCATGAAGTGCAAATTATGCAAACTGACAGTTAATTCGCACATTTAATGAAGAACATTCTGTATTTGCAGTGTTTCCTCGATAGAACTCAAATAAATGCAATGTATGTAGTTTGTGGCAGGTGAAACATTATCAGATACCAATTATGCAAATAAGTCCTTTATTTGCATAATTCATACAAAAGTGCCATAATTCATCAATGTGGTAAATGATTGGACAGAGAACTTCATGGTTTGCTATCTCATGTTCTGAACAAGCTATGGTCACGATTTTGGGGTTATTACCATGTTAGATACCTCTTGGGCTCAGAAATTAGTGACATAAGTTTGGGCCCCCTTAGAGTCTAGTTTTGGGATAGCAGGGGCATTTTGTCAAAAACTTTTGAAGACGATAACTCAAGAAGGGGACAACGGATTTTCATGTTTTTTTGGTATGTAGATACCTTAGACAATGTTGTACAAAATAGCATACTAATTATGCAAAATAGAAGAACATTTGAATAATTGATAAGAATATTCTATCATAGCAGTTTTTATATGTATCTCTTGTCCAGGACGTGATATGGTCTTGGCATTTGGCTGGTAGCTTGCAATGACCAAGTGGGGCATGTTTTAGCCCCCCAACATTAAATTTCGGAACTATCAGGGGCGTTTATGTCAAGGCTTTCCAAAGAGGAGCATGCAGGTAGCTTGGGCGAATATGTTCATAATGATATACAATTTATGCTAATGAGCACTTATATTGCATCATTAATAAGGAAATATTACAATTCCATTCTTTGCAAAAACTGGACTTCAATCAATGTAACACTTGTTAGGTGAAGTATAGTAGTAGGCATCCTTCCATCTTTCCAGATGATGGTAGCACTCTCTCCTTGAAATTAGGGCGGTTAACAGCGTCGACTGTGGGACTGTAACCCAATCCTCGCATGACAGTCGCGTCCGCAGTTTGGGCATATATATTCAGGTTGCCAGGTTGCCAGGTTGCAGTCTTTCTTTGCGTCTTTGTCTTTTTGACTCTAGTTGTTTCATTCGTCTCGCCTGACCCTTAGCAAGACCCTCCCTGACTGTGTTGCGCCATCTGGTGCGGTTTTCTGCAATCTGTTCCCAGCTGGCTGGGTCAATGTCAGTTAGTCTCATGTCACGCCTGCAGACATCCCTGAAGCGCAGTGCCGGTCGGCCTACTGGGCGTTTTCCTGCTGCTAGTTCCCCGAACAGGATGTCCTTCGGAATGCGCCCATCTTTCACACGGGATACGTGTCCCAGCCAGCGTAGACGTCGCTGGCAGAGAAGAAGATGGATACTCAAGGAGCAGGAACGTTCCAGAACAGTGGTGTTGGGCACTCTGTCCCTCCAGGTGATGCCAAGAATGCGCCTTAGGCATCGTAGATGGAAGCTTTCCAGGCGGTTTTCTTGTCTGGCATATGTGGTCCAGGTCTCACTACCATACAGAAGCGTACTGAGAACGCATGAACGGTACACTTCGAGTTTTGTGTGAAGTGTCAGGTGGTTGTTGTTCCACACTCTCTTTCCAAGTTGAGTCATTGTAACCGGTGCAATAAAAGGGTCATCATATTCTGCCACTCGTAAAGAACTCGGCTGGGAGTCATTGTCCGACAGGCGTCATATTCACCGCCTATTACTATTTCACAATATTGTTAACGGACTGACTCGTGAATACCTTACCACTTAACTTCCTTATGCAATTACGGTGATATGTAATTATGATTTGAGAAACAGCAGAAACTTGAGACCTATTAAATTTTCGACTGACCGCTTTGGAAAGTCCTTTACTCCATATTCCATCACTGCTTGGAACAACTTGGATTTAACTCTTCGTACACTCGATTTCTCGAAATTTCGAGAACATCTTTTTAAAACGATACGCCCTCCCAAATTCAGCCATTTTAGTTACGGGTCTCGACACTCTTGCATTCTCATTTCACGACTTCGTATGGGCACCTGCAGCTTGAATTATAGTCTTTTCACGCGGGGTCTTGTGTCAAGCCCAGCCTGCAGCTGCGGGTGTCCATACGAAACGATTTCACACTACCTTTTGCACTGCCCTACCTATAATCACCAGCGCTCAGTTCTCATCGGCAAACTCTCTGTGTTACTTGTACATATACTTGATTTCCACAGTCTTGCAAATAATGCCAAAGAAATGTTGATCTTACAAGGTAGTTCTTTCTGCTCCTTCAATGTCAATTGCAGAATTATAGAAGCAACACATGTGTACATTGCAACAACAAATCGTTTTTAGATTCAAGTATAATTCTTTGTTTTAGTTTTCTACTCCAGTGAGGGAGATCGACTCACGCACACTGTTCATACATATGTAATTATCTATTTATTATTGTCCTGTATAATTTATTATTTTCAATTCTTGTATAAGTGGCGGCGTTAATATAAGTTGAATGTAACTTGAGTCCGCCGTCACTTTGTCCTCGTCCGTTTATTTGTATTTATGCACGTATTTCAATAAAGAAAAAAAAGTTGAGTCATCACCCCCGCCGCCCTAGCTATCCGTCTGTCTATTTCCCTATCTAAGGACAGGTTGTTAGTGATTGTAGAGCCAAGATATGTAAAGTGCTCTGTTACTTCAAGCACTTCTGGGCCTATGGTGATGATAGGTGGCTGTGGGACATCCTGACCCATGACTTCCGTTTTCTTTATGCTGATGGTCAGCGCAAATTCCCTGCAGGCACGAGAGAACTGTGTCTGGTTGATCATCTGCTGTAGCTCATGCTCAGCATGTGCGACCAGTGCTGCATCGTCAGCAAACAACAGATCCCTGATCATGACTGAGCGAACCTTTGTCTTGACTCTCAGTTGGGCCAGGTTGAACAACTTCCCATCACTGCGGGTGTGTAGATGGACACCTTGTGTGAAGTTACCAAACGAAAACTTCAGCAGGAGAGAGAAGAAAATCCCAAACAGGGTTGGGGCCAGGACACACCCTTGTTTCACACCAGACCGAATTGCAAAGGGTTCGGGGGTTTCCCCGTCAAAACTAACCACACCCTGCATGTTCTCATGGAAGGAGATGACGATGCTAAGCAGCTGTGGGGGGCAACCAATCTTATGCAAGAGTTGAAACAGGCCTTTCCTGCTGACGAGGTCAAAAGCCTTTGTCAAGTCTATAAAGGCTATATATAATGGCCGCTGCTGTTCCCGACACTTCTCCTGAAGCTGGCGTACGGAGAAAATCATGTCTGTTGTAGACCTCTCGGCACGGAAACCGCACTGGGATTCTGGATGGACCCGGTCGGCCAGAACCTGAAGTCTGGTGAGGACTACTTTGGCAAAGGCTTTTCCCACGATGCTTAGCAGAGATATGCCTCTGTAGCTGTTGCAATCTGTGCGGTCTCCCTTATCCTTATACAGAGTGATGATCTTTGAGTTACGCATTGGCTGGGGTACCTTGCCCTCTTTCCAACAGAGACATAGCAGCTCATGTAGTGGTTTTAGCAGGGCAGGTTTCCCACACTTGATGATCTCGGCTGGGATATTGTCCTCACCCGGTGCCTTCCCACTTGACATGGAGTCAATGGCTTTACTAAGCTCTTCAATGGTGGGTTCAGCATCCAGCTCTACAAGGACAGGTAAGTCTTCAATGTTGTTTAGTACATCTTGAGAGACTTGGTTTTCTGTTGAGTAGATGTCCAAGTAATGTTCTACCCAACGTGCCATTTGTTTGTCTTTGCCAGCAATGATCTCTCCTGACTTTGCTTTGAGGGGGGCACTCTTTTTAATTGGTTTGCCCGTGGCTTGTTTGATGCCCTCGTACATCCTCCTGATGTCTCCAGTTGCTGAAGCAAGCTGGATGCGCTCTGACAACAGGAGCCAATAGTTGTTTGCACAGCGGCGTGAGACCCGCTGGGCTTCGTGTCGGGCGGCTTTCAGTGCCTGCAAGTTCTGACTACTAGGGTTTTGCTTGTAGCTAACCAGAGCTTCGCGTTTCTTGTCCATGATGGGTTCCAGCACTGAGATGTTTGCTTCAAACCAATCAGTGTTCTTATGCTCCTTCTTCCCATAGGTCTGGACAGCTGCACTATGGATGGTTTTACTCAGTGTGTCCCACCTGTGCTCTGCGTCCTGCAGTTGGGTGTTGCTCAATGTTTCTTCAAGGCGTTTTAGGAACTTCTGGTTTTTGTCTAGTAGCATGGTCTTGCTGACATCAATTCTTGGCTGGCCTTTCTTTTTTGTATGATACAGCTTCTTGGGTCTTAGCTTTATCATTGAGGCAACAAGAGAATGGTCGGTATCACAGTCTGCACTGTGGTACGCTCTTGTGTTGCACACACTGTTAAGAGAAGTTCGATGTGTGATAACTAGGTCCAACTGGTGCCAGTGTTGCGACCTGGGGTGTCGCCAGGACGCTTCATGGATAGCTTTGTTATGAAAGAAGGTGTTTGTTACGCAGAGGTTGTGGTAGCAGCATAGCTCAAGGAGTCTTTGCCCATTCTCGTTCATTTTACCAATCCCATGATGGCCCAGCGCGGTCTGCCAGGACTCATGGTCCGAGCCTACCCGAGCGTTAAAGTCTCCCAGAATGAAGATATGCTCTGATGCTGGGGTTTTCCTAATGACACTATCAAGTTGCTCGTAGAACTGGTCTTTGACTTCAGAGGTAGCCTGTAACGTTGGCGAATAAACACATAGAAGGTGGACAGGACCCTCGTGCGTAGAGAGACGTAGGGTAATGATCCTTTCTGTGCCCCCTGTGGGTGGCTCTATCTTGTTCAGCAAGGTATTCCTGACGGCAAAGCCGACTCCATGTTCTCTAGTGTCTTCCATTCCTTTTCCTTTCCAGAAGAAGATGTAGGAGTCCTCCTTAAGGGAGCCACTCTCAGGAAGTCGTGTTTCTTGCAAGGCAGCTATATCTATGTTTAATCTGTAGAGCTCACGATCAATCGCTGCAGTCTTGCGGATGTCCCCTATATCCGTTAGGTCGTCGGACAGGTCAGTGCGCATAGTGCGAACATTCCAGCTACCAATACGAAGGGCTGGGGTCTTTTGTCTTCTCTTTTCATTTCTTTCTTGTTTGTCTGGTGCGCGGCATACGATCCACTTGTCGAGTAAGACTCTAAGCTCCAAGCACCCGATGGAGCAGGCAGATCGTGACGGGTCAGTACCTAACTGGCCGGGGACTGCCCGGCTTAAAGCGGGCGGTGACTGACCAATAGGATTACGAAGATCCTTCCCACTGTCAAAGGCAACCCGTGGCGTCCCGCTTTACGTCAATTTAGCAGGGACTTATAACCCGTAAACTGCTGTCTCCCGGTTTGTTTCTCACCCCCAGTGATGGGGGCGACTGGAGTGGCCTCTCCAGAGTGCTAAGCCTGGGCAGGTTTATGGAGGACCTGCGCTGCCCAAAAACACAACAGGACCCCCCTCTCGACCTCACCGACGTGGTCCAAGGGAACGCGAAGCGTGACACTTGGCGTTGGTTTGGCTGCAGGAGTTGCCGGAAGGATGTCAGAGTTTGGCAGCCAACCGCCTCACGTACTCCACTCCGGATTTTCTGTCTGGGTTAACTCCCATAGCCTTTCCCAGGACTGGGTATAGCCACAAGGCAGCGGAGGTTTTTGAATCAGGGTTTTCCTTCCCCTAGACGAACTGCCATCCAAGGCTGACGAGCTCCGTCTACCCGCGCTATTTGCCCATAGCTGGGGGTCTGGTTCGCAGGCATCAGGGCGTGTCCACACGCCGGTGGGCCATGCATGCCGTGCGTCTGGGGGCCAGACCTCCTCCGAGCTCCCTGCAGTTTAGCCTGGGGCCTTACGGTTCCCAGTTTCCGTCTGTAGCCACGAGGAGGCACTGCATGGGGACTTGCTGTGGAGAGGCTATGTACTGGCAGGAGAGACTTACGCACTCGGCTCTCTTTTCGCAGTGCTGCGAGCAGCTCCGCTAGCCAGCGGTGAGGGCTGAGAGCGAGAAGTGGCAAGCACACTACCGCTACGCCTACACACTAGACGCATCACACAGCCATTTACAGACAGGTGAAATATAAGCAGAAACCAAATATGGTAATGCGGACCTTATTTGCATAATTTATGCAAAAATTGCAAAACCGCTTTATGATTAATGATGGGAATGTTATAATTGTGACATGTGTACGTTAGTTAATGATGAACAACACCATGCATAAATTATGTTAATGTGTTAGTCAATTGCATGAAATTTACAAAAGCTCTGGATAATTCATGGAGGTATGAGGTCGCCGAACTCTAGTTATAGTATAGGTTACATGTCAATTTTCTTTACTGCTGTTCTCCATGTTTTACGGCTGCTAGAAATGACGGAACGTATTGGACATCACCCGAAAGATGTTCAACATGGAGGGGATGACACTGGAAGTTACGCTGATGTCCGTGATATCCGGGGTTGTTTGAAGGCAAACCCTATGTACGGACAAAAGACTCCTCCACAGGCCCCGGACGGTAGGGTGATTTTCACTTTGAAGTGTCTTGTTTGTTTGTTTGTTTGTTTGTTTGTTTGTTTGTTTATTTCGATCTCCATTAGACTTTACAGTCACAATATCTATTCTTCCTGGAGTCCATTTCAGATTGCAGAACAATCAAATAGCATAAGCCAACATAAGTGCACAAGTATAACATAAGAAGAACTGAAGTAAGATTGAATATAAAATTGAACTCAACTTAACTTAAAATAATGAGGAGGGTCAGAGGTCACCAGTAACAAAAACTATAACAAAAATAATAAAGTGTCAATCATTGTTTTTATTATAATAAACAATAAATAACATAACCAAGTTGGTGTAGAGTCCATTCCAAGACACCATGAGGGTTTTTAGGCGATATTGATAATTAGTCTGAATTATTTTGAATAAAAGAATATCTGAGCCACAATAATCAAATTATTTTTAAAAAATTGACTGAGAAAGTACTCATATATTTGAATTCCTTTGAATATTTTAGAAACATTTTGAAAGTAACTGTACAAACATATCTTTACTTAGAATAATTGTGAAACCTCTGTGTGATTATATCACATTTACAAATATTTACAAAAAATGGTAAACCTCGCCAAATGGTTAAATTAGTTTATTGCCCCCATAAAAGTAAGCCCTATTGTTGTATCTGTATATCTTTAGCTTTCACTGCTGGGCACTGGTGGATCCTTTGTGGTGGGCCATTGTTTCATGGCACCCAACCATACTTTGCAAGGATGTGTGAATTGCTATCTTCCCAGCCCACTGAACCATTTACAAAAAATGGTAGAAAATGGTAGATAATGGTAGAATGCTGTTATCATTATTTAGAAACCATTAGAAGTATCCTATTCCACACGATGAATATTTCCAAAGTTTTACAGGACCAGGGAAATATTTATAAAGTTGAAACAGTGTTACAAATATTTCTGAAGTATCAAATGTCCTAGACATATAATTACAAAACTTTAAAATCAATTCTAAACAATGGCCACAAACATCCGCATGGTGTCTTGGAATGGACTCTAATTGACAAAAGAAAAGAAAAACCGTGTAACTAAAATGAATATGTGACAACGGTGGACTGATAATTTTCAACAAACATGAGTCAATACATTTGCTTAGCAGCTACATTAGAACTAGATACAAATTCGACTACCACCAGTCCTGTAAGGGTTTGTTTTGTGTTAACCCTATCCAGACTGGGGGGGGGGGGGGCTAAAAGTGCCCGCGCCAACTTTGACCTCCTATATCTCCCAAACGGCTTGTGCTAGAACAACCAAACTTGGTGAGTTTTCCTAAAATATTGTTGGCAACAAGTTAAAACAAATTGGGTAAGTTTATGATATTTCGTGTTGCCATGGCAACGGGTTTCTGAAAGGCAAATTTTACAAAAATCACTAGTTTTGGTTTAAACAATGGGATTTTAAGATTTTCTTTCTACATTAAACTTCTTTTCATATATCTTTAATATCTAACACATCTTAGTTGAACATTCATAATTAAATATTCATAAATTATGCTAATGAGATGACGTAATGGGTCAAAATACAAGATGGCCGACAATATCATGATTTAAAGTATAACAACCTTATTTTCACTCAGATTTCATCACTACCTGGTATTTTCTTACAGAAACCATTCATGTGAACGTTTTTAATCCATTTCCATGGGGTTTTAGTGTTATATGTTGAAAAAAATGTATCTGGAAAAATTTAAGGTTGATAATCCAAGATGGCGGATAGCTAAACTACAGATGACGTCATTCTATGACGTTTAGCCGTTTAGCCGTTTAGCCGTTTAGCCAAAAATATCAATTAATGACGTCATAATTACGTCATATTACGTAATAATGATATAAAAATTTCAGGAATTATAAAACTCAATGAGTACAACCCCCCCTGCAAATTTGGTGGTCGTTGATTTTGAAAATACGAAAGGGGGGTCGAATGAGCCCCCCCCCCCCCCCCCCAGGCCAGGGAAGGCCCAAAAAGCCCAGTCTGGATAGGGTTAATCTTAGCCCGAATCCAATTCACAATGACTATATTGAAAATGGAAGGTGATGTTGCTTTCATTTGTAGTGGGGATATGTTATAGGACTTGGTGCATCTATACAAGATGGTCCTAGTCATTGCTGCAGTTTTTGGCTTAGGTAGCCTAAAACCACTACTCATCGCAAGACGAGTGCTGTGCTCATGTGTGCTACTAATGTTTTCTAATCTGTCTTACATAGCTCTAGGATCCTTAGCTATTTATAGTTTGTTAAACATAAAAGTGCATCAGTGTACAGCCTTTCTTTAACTGTTGGTCATTGTAGCTTACTATTCATATAATTCAGTGTTTCCATTATAGCGTGCATTTAGAACAAGTCTGGCTGCCCTGTTTTGCAGAATTTGTAGCTTGTTCAAGGATGTATGTGGGCTAGAAGATAACAAGCAAGCACAATAATCCAGATTGGATAGCACTAGTGCCTGCGTCACGGCCTTTAGCGGTCCATCAAAAAGCAGATATCTCGACCTCTTAAGCATTACTACTGCACCAGTCATCGTATTCAGGACTTTGTCTGCTTGCTGTGCCCATGTTAAGTACTGGTCTATCATAAAACCAAGTATTGTTGCTTGAGTTACCTGTTCTATCATTTAAGTCTGTAAAATTTTAATTTGTATGTCTGGGTTGGTCTTTAATTTATGGCGACTTCCAGTCACAATCGACGTAATTTTCTTCACATCTAATACTTGTTTAGTTGCTTGCACGCAGTACCAAATATAGTTAAGTTCGGTCTGAAGTGTGTTTTGGATTGTTAAAACATCTGGGCCAGAAGCAGAAGGAGTAGAGTCATCAGCATACATCTCAATATTACAGTGTGTGATATCACAGGGAAGGTCATTCGCGTAAAAGCAAAAAAAGTAACTTGTAAGTCTTCAGTTCGTTCCTGTTTGTGTTCTATGGTTTTCACGAGTGAAAACTACTTTGAAGTGTGATTTACTTTTCCGTGTTTTTACTTTGGTTAAGATTCATGTTTCCGTCCTTTGTCACTTTTCATGATGTGTTTGTATGCTCTTTGAGAAGACAATGTTCTTAGTTACTGTTGTTCCCCATGCATGTTTTTGCGGCAACTAGAAATGACCGAACCTATTGGGAAACTTCAAGATCACCCAAAGGAGATCCATCAACATGGAGCGGATGACACCGGAAGTTACGCTGATGTCCGTAATATCCGGTGTTGTTTGAAGGCAAACCTTATGTACGGGGCTCAACATGAAGAGTTGTTCATGTGTCCCGACACTCCCAACACACCGGAGGGTACCGACGGCCGCGGAAATGACGATGCCGAGACACCTCGTGTAAGCTACAGAGGTACGTCCGAGTATAAGTCCAGCGGTATATAGCTGAAAAATTGTGTTGATTTTGTCCAACAGCACCAAATATTAGCCTCCATCCCAGGCTTCCCTGTGGGCATTGGCATAAGCTGTTAGAGGTGTGTGTTTGCATTGGGGGCGCAGGGGGCGGAGGGTGCAGGGGCGTGCTTTTCGGGGCGGAGACGGGGAGCTGTCTACCAAAATTTCCTTTATAGTTGGCTCGATTAGTCGCAATTTTTTTTTGTTCCTTACTGTATCAGTCGTTTTCATCGACAAAATCTTGGTTACTGTTGACCTGCTGCCCTGTTTTTGTGACTTCTAGAAGTGACGGAACGCGACGCAAATCAGCCGGCAGAAATGTTGGGGTCTGGGTTGACACGCCCCGCGCCCCCGCTACCACCGCCTCGCAATCTTGCGTCAGGAGAGCAGGTAACGGTGTCTGGGCCAGAGCAAAATGAAGAGTTGCACATGTGTCCCGATACTCCCAACACACCGGAGGGTACCGACGGCCGCAGAGTTGCCGGTGCCGAGACACCGCGTGTAAGCTACAGAGGTGCGTCCGAGTATAAGTCCAGCGGTATCGCTTTAAAATAATTGTGCAGATTTTGTCCAGCAGCACCAAATATTTGCCTCCTTTACCAGTTTTTCTGTGGGTATTGGCGTAAAAAGTTATTTATGGGGGGTGGGTGCTTTTAGGGGCTTTGACGGGGAGCTGTGTACCAGAATTTTCTTTATAATTCATCTTAATTGGCTCGGTTAGTCGCATTTTTTTGGGTTCCTGACAGTATCAGTCGTATTTAAGGATAAGATGGTTGTAATGTGTTTTGTTCTATGCAAAAATGTCCAATTTTGTGCTTTATTATGGTTTTCAGGTGGGGGAAATTACTTTAAAATGTGATTTGCTTTTACGTGAGTTTACTCTCACTGGTTTGGATTCATGTTCCCATCTTTTTGCCACATTTCATTGTGTGTTTGTATGTGCTCGTTGAGAAGGTTATGATCTTGGTTACTGTGACCTCCAAGTTTTTGCTACTTCTAGAAGTGACGGAACGCGACGCAAATCAGCCGGCAGTAATGTTGGGGTCTGGGTTGACACGCCCCACGCCCCCGCTACCACCGCCTCGCAATCTTGCGTCAGGAGAGCAGGTAACGGTGTCTGGGCCAGATCAAAATGAAGAGTTGCACATGTGTCCCGATACTCCCAACACACCGGAGGGTACCGACGGCCGCAGAGTTGCCGGTGCCGAGACACCGGGTGTAAGCTACAGAGGTGCGTCCGAGTATAAGTCCAGCGGTATAGCTAAGAAATGTCAAAAAATATTAGCCTATTTCACCGGCTAAGAAAATGTTTTGGCAATGGCTTTCCGGGGAATAACTCAAGAAGGGTTGACGGATCATCATTATATTTTGAATTGGATTGCTTCATAGATGCCTTTTATAATAAAATTATAATAATAATCTTCAAACCAGGGGCTTATTTGCATATTCAATAACTACAGTTTATAAATCCACAGCATTTCATAATAGGATACTCAAACATATGGCATATGTAACTGAAAAAGAGAGAAATAGTAGCCGAACTATGTAGTATATATATCCAATTGGCGAAAATTCCCGGAATTCCAAGGCAATTCGTTCGCGCTTGCGCAGTTGAATCATACCTTTGGAGCGGAATAACTTGGGAAGGGGTTGACGGATCGTCGTGATTTTTTATATATAGATTAAGACAATATTTGGTATTTAGGTAACTTTGACAAAGATGTACATCCTCAAGTGCAAAATATGCAAACTGGCACTATCAATTTGCATTATTAAAGAGGGAAATCTATATTTGTACTGTTTTCGTTATAGGACTCAAATACCTCTAATATGTGTCGTTTGTGGCTGGTGGAACATCAGCAGATAGCAATTATGCAAAAACGTCCCTAATTTGCATGATTGATCTAAAAGTGTTATGATTCTTCTAATTGGTAAATTATTGGACAATCAACATTGGGACCGGCGTTAGGTGTACATAACCAAGCATAGATGAAGTAAATGTGAAAGTAATTTACATAATCAGACTATTTCATGGATATATGAGGTCTCCGAACTCTTGATGTTCATCGCGTAAAATACGCTCCATGCATACAGCAAGGTAAATAGATAGAACAAAAATCCTAAAAAGAACATTAATACTTACAAATAACAAAACCGTGGCCATGGCAATAGTTTTAATTGCCACATGTATACACTTATTCTAACTGGCAGCCAAGCCTAATACAGCGGCCTGCACTTGTAAATTGTCTCTCTCTTATTCGATATGCAATTCAGAGTATCATCTGAGAAGTTTGATTTTGTGTCGAAGCATCGTTGTAGTTTGACATTCCATTGTTTGATTACATTAATCCACCATTTAATCACGTTCGCTCACTCAATTATTCACTTACTTACTCGCTTAATCAATCAGCTCTGCGTGATCACAAATTTCAATCGTATCTGAGTATTAGGTCTTTGGTCATTTATGCCATAAAAGAGTTATGATATCATAGCAACATTTTTATAAAGAAAGTTATGATTTTGTACTTATCAAATCTTAGATCGTGCCATGGGAATGTGGAACAAGATGAAATCCAGCAAAGTCTGTCGGCTTCTGATGGGGTGCGGCTTTGTAATAGGAACAGTTGCCCTCGTTATAGGCCTGACCGTAAGTCACATAGTCTTGGTCCTAATCGTAAGGTAAGTCAATATCTATATTATGACTGAATTCATAGAAAAATGCTAACAGTTTGTATTCATCACTGAAATTAAATTGAGGGACTCACCCCACTAAATTTTCGGACAAACTCCGCGAGTCTCGTTCACAGAATGAATGACCTCCGGTGAACAATGGACCAAACCTGAAGCCCCGCCCCCTGTTCGATCATGTTTTATTTCGAACACCTCCGTCAAAAGCAGCGCTTGTCGGACAGAACTGGCCGTCGCCGCTGTTTAGCTGATAATATCGACTGACTTCGGTTTAGCTCCTTTGACCCTGAAATCCTCTCAGACCAGGCAGAAAAAAAATTTGCTGACTTCTTTGTTGAAGGCTACTTTCACTGGGTACAGTCATCTGAGGGGGGGGGGGGGGGGTATATAGTTGTGGTACGGGCGTCATAATTTCAGTCAAAGTGGAAGCGGGAGGCACCGCATTTATTACCTTTTGGTGGGCAGAAGTGTCCGGTTTTTGACATTCGGTCGATGCAGGTGAAAACCAGGGCACATCTATCTGTGACTGGCTTTCTACTGCGTTTGTTGCATGCATAACAGCTGAAAGCGAAATCAAGAAGAGAACAGCTCAGGCACTCGTGGAGAGGAAACTTATACTACGCATCAACTAAATGGGACACGTCTACAAAGTCTACCTGTGCAGAGTCCCGTGTCTTATACATACCCTGCACTACACGTGCATCCTGCCCACCGACAATGCAATGCTATACAGTGGCTCTCCCTCCCACAATAAATATACTTGGAGGGTGTAGTCTTCAACAAAGAATAGCATAGCGTTTGACTATCTTGTTCTATTCGTTCGATATGACCTTCGATCGTGATCGGTGCATTGCAAGCTGGTTCGACGCGCGGAGTTGGTCCGAAAATTTAGAGAGGTAAATCCGTATAAATGGACCCTATCCAGACTGGGCCTTTTTGGCATTCCTGGCCTGGGGGTCGTGGCTCATTCGCAATTTCCCCCCTCGTAATTTCAAAACAGCTTACTGTACGATCACCAAATGTGCAGGGGTGATTTGCTCGTCAAGTTTGATATTTCCTTAAAATTGTATGCCGCTATGACTTGATATGACGTAATCATGTTGTCATTAATTGCTTTTTGGGGCTAAAACTTACTAATAACTTACTATTATAATAAACTTACTCTAGATTTTGTAAATTGTTGCCAAAATATTCTAGGATAAGGTTAACTTCAGTGTTGTACATAAATTGTTTGCATTTTTTAATAATGTATTCTAACAACACAGATGAACTTTCATGCTAGTATGACTGACGTTGTTTATGATAAAACTGAATATTCAATTTGATATGAATTTCTAAACGGGTCGGGGAAATAGCCCAGTCCTGGCTGCAGAAGAAAAAAGCAATCGAGTGTTGTTAGCGCGTGGGAAAAGCCCCATGAACGTTTCTGTATGCACAACATTTTCCCACCATTTCGACTGGACGGGACTACCTCCTGGTAGGGTTCTAAAATTAAGCATCTGTTTAAACAGGAGACGATTGTTTCCAAGAATCGCTTGTTCATCTGGGACAGGCTACAAAAGTCTGCTGCTTATTGGGAGACAACGTTCTACAAGGTTAACCGGACGAACCTGGCCAATGACGAGGGGACAAGAGGTGAGTACAAGACGTTGATGCGCCACGGCTCCCCGAAATATACAATAAAGAACACAGCTTAACCCTATCCAGACCGGGTTTTTTGACCCCCCCATCGTAATGTCAAAACGGCTTGGGTTACGATCACCTAATTAAGAGGACATGATGTACTAGTAGTTTTATATTCTATGTATTTTAAGTTTGGTATTGTTATGACGTAATATGACGTCATTATGACGTCATAATGTCATATTTTAGGCTAAAATCATCTACATATGAAATTTCCGCTATACGTATTAAGAAAACGACGACTATAAAGGTTATCGTATTGGTGTCTAAGTCTTCCAAGTCTTTTGTTGCCAACGACACGGACGCCAATATGACGTCAGAAAATGACGTCATTTGTCCGCCATCTTGGATCGACAAGCTTGAATTATCTAAAATACGTTTTTTTTCCACATACAACCCCAAAACCCAATGGAATTTGACTAAAAAGGTTCAAATGATTGTGTTTTGTAAGAAAATAAAGGATTTTGACGGAATTTGAGTAAAAATAATATGTATTTGTCGTTGAAAATGGCATTGTCCGCCATCTTGGATTATGACCCATGACGTCATCAAATCAGCATAAATTATGAATAATTAATTAGAAATGTAACTTAAAATTACACAGGATCTTAATGATATAGATAAACAAGTTCGGTTTACCAATAAAACTATGAAATCCCATACTTAAAACTGAAATTAATAAATTTGGTAGAATATGCCTGTCAGAAACCTGTTGCCATGGCAACACGATAAATCACAAACTAAAATTTTTCTCGCGGAATTGTTGCTAACAATATTTCAGGAAAAGTCACTAAGTTTCGAAGTCCTAGCACACGTCGTTCGGCAGTTATACGACGTCAAAGTTGGCGCAGGCACTTTTAGCCTGTCAGCATGGTGAGGTGTTCCTGGAACATTTGCTATGTTTATAATGGTTGTAATCGTTTGTCGGGGGACTTCTGTTTTTTGTTTCAAAATCATTGATATTCTTTAAAAATTTCACAGACATCAATGAGTGTGCCATGCCCAGGAAACCCTGTCAACATGGGGCCTGTGAGAACAAAGATGGCGGATACAACTGCACCTGCCAACATGGATGGACCGGCCAGAAATGCCAGCGTAGTGAGTTATGTTTACCTAGTTTGACTTGCTTTATGATTTGCTTTATTTATTGCAGCACGTATTCAATAATTTAAAAAAAATTATAACACAGAATAAGAAAAAAATTAAAAAATCTTGCACGGGGAACAGAAGTGTGTGCAGCTTTTCATGGCTCCACCTCAGAAACTAGGTAGTAATGAACGTAATGTACACAATCTACTTACTTACTTTACTTTACTTTGGTCGAGCTCCCGCTCGAGCCAAGCTAGAAAGTCGTCTCCACTCCTCCCTGTCTTTCATCAAGGACAAGTACACAATCTAAATAATGATAATGAAACATAATATTCAAAATCAAAGCTTAACAATGAAATTGATACATGAAAATCATAACACTGCACATCAAAACGTAACATCTACAGATCATAGAGAAATAAGTCAAAGTTATAGAATTATCGGCTAGCAAATACTAAAGGAAATACAGAAAATCAAAACAAGGGATGGAAACAAATTAGTTGAAAGTAGCGCTATTACAATGTATGATGTACCTCAATTCTATATGATTATCCAAGTAATAACTAAATATAACATATTAAGAAACAAGGAAATAACAAATCACGAGTAAATTGTTGGCTTCTCTATGAGGTTGTTTTTCCAACGTTTCTTAAAAACGGAGAGGGACGGCAGTCTTTCCGGGAATTACAAATACTGTTCCGTATAGATGGGCCTCTAAACATTACAGTGAATTGTGTTAGGTCAGATTTTGTTTAAATAGGTCTAAGTCTGTTTCCTGGCTGGTACTGTGATTGTGAATATTTGAGTTGTACTCAAATACCTCTTAGTGTAGGATTGGTAAGAAGGAACTGTAATGAATAACTTATGGATGAAAATAGCTGACTGCAATTTGTTTGTCATATACTGTCAAAAACTTTCAAATTGGTAATGAGAGTTGCTGAGGTTGCTATAATTGATGCGTTTGAGGCAATTCTAACTGTTTTTGTAGCAGGTGCAGTGGTTTTATCGAAGCAGTGTAAGTAATATCCCGGTTGATATTGCAATATGGTAAGTAGGGGTACAGTATATCAAGCTGCAGTAAAGGGTCATAAATATTTTACAGCAATTTACAACTTTGATACCAATATTCTAAAGTTTTCTTACAAATAATGTCAATACGAAACTTCCACGGGGGTTTGCTATCTACAACGACTGTTATGAGTGCATTAAAGTGTTCATGTAACATTTAAGGACAGAGCCTTTGAAACCATATGAGTTGAGTTTGTCAAGTAGCATGTTGTGGTCAACTCTGTCAAACGCTGTAGATAGGTCAAAGAATATTCCAATGGTAAATTCGTTATTTTCCAGGACTGACTATCTATCTATCTATGAGTTGTAGAAGGGGCATATAAGATGAATAGTTTTTCCGAAAGCCATATTGGTTTGCATATAGAATATCGTTATCATCTAGGCTCTTTAAGATTCTTTTGTACACTACTTATTCTACGATTTTTGAAAACGCCGGTGATATAAAGATGGTTCGACAAGTTGTGAACAGATGGGGATCTCCAGATTTGTAGAGAGGAATTAGTGGGCACTTTTCCAGTTTGCATGGAAATTTTTACCCTATCCAGACTTTGGGGCTAAAAGTGCCTGCGCCAATTTTGACGTCGTATAGCTCGCAAACGGCTTGTGCTAGAACAACCAAACTTGGTGACTTTTCCTAGAATATTGTTCGTAACAATTTACATTAACTGAAGTAAGTTTAAATTATTTCACGTTGCCATGGCAACGGGTTTCTGCAAGGCATATTTGACAAAAATCACTCATTTTGGTTTAAACATTGTGATTTTAAAATTTTCTTACTAAACTATTCTTCTTTTCATATATCTTTAATATCTAGATATTTTAGTATGACTTTTATAAATAAATATTCATAAATTATGCAAAATCCAAGATGGCCGGCAGTATAATAAAGAAAAGTATAACCAGCTTATTTTCACTAGGATTTCCTCATCACTTGGTATTTTCTTACAGAAAACATTCTTGTGAACGTTTTCAATCCTTTATCAGGAAATTAGAGCGTTATATGTTGAAAAAAGGTATCTGAAGACATTTAAGGTTGATAATCCAAGATGGTGGATAGCAAAACTACAGATGACTTCTATTTATGACATCATTTTTGACGTCGTTTCGTCGACTTTTGACAAAAGAAGTCAAAAGTATCTGAAGACATTTAAGGTTGATAATCCAAGATGGTGGATAGCAAAACTACAGATGACTTCTATTTATGACATCATTTTTGACGTCGTTTCGTCGACTTTTGACAAAAGAAGTCAAAAGTATCTGAAGACATTTAAGGTTGATAATCCAAGATGGCGGATAGCAAAACTACAGATGACTTCTATTTATGACATCATTTTTGACGTCGTTTTGTCGAATTTTGACAAAAGAAGTTTATCACTTAAATATTGATAAGAAACCTTTATTATGAACTTTTTGTGTGAAATATTTAGGTATTATTGGAATTATCAGTTTTGGCCAAAAAGTCAATTAATGTCGTAATAATAACGTCATATTGCGTCATATTGATATACATTTTCTAGGAATTATAAAACCTGACAAGCAAATCATCCCCTGCAAATTTGGTGATCGTACGATAAGCCGTCTTGAAATTACGAAGGGAAGGCCCATTTGCCATCCCTTCACCAAGATGGTTATGTTTTGATTGGGAATTTTTTTTGTGTCCCATGATGTATGATATCATATAATTTGAGCAGCTGTGGGTGGAATGTCGCGATATTTGGTATTTGAGTAGCGGTTGCATCTACCAAGGTTTTGTACAAAAATTGTACTCTTGGCACTTTCTGCCGTGAGTGCAGCGGGACGAGTGTGTGTGTGTGTGTGTGTGTGTATTTGCGGACAAGATAACTTTTGACGCTGTGAATTGTTTTTCATTATATCTTAAAGTTATTTAGGTGTTTGATAAATGAAGGTCAAGTTTGATAATGGGCGTCCTGGCGACAAGTTTTGGTACTGCAGCGGAGCGTCGAAGTTGGCGTTTAAGTTATCCTCAAGTGCCAGGTTCTACTCTCCAAGCAGAGGTTAGGCTCCGGCTGCTTTTTTAGTCGTTTTTATTGGGCTTTCTATTTTGTCATTTTTCTTGAAGTACGCCAGCCAAGTTTTGACACAGCAAGATATAAAAAAAATTGAAAGCCCGATAAAAACGACTAAAAAAACGTTAAAAAAATAGCCGGAGCCTTACCTCTGCTTGGAGAGTACCAGGTTCAGGATTTTTGGCTAGTGGATACGTCTTTGGGCAGGGAGTAAGTCAAGTAAGTTTGGGCCCCCTGGTGGCTTGTTTTGAACTCCAATGGGCGATGTTGGGGGTAATTTTTGGAAGGGAATAAGTCAAGCAGGGTTTGATAGATTTGAATTATTTCTAGTATGAACATACCTTAGGTTATGAATAAAATCCTGAAATGTATTGTTTTTAACTTCGAGCTTCATTTAAGCAATTAACGTAGAATAGGAATATAACAAATTTACCTCAGATATTGACCTATTTTTTGGATAACTCTTAACTTTTGCGTAGCGGCTGTTTGGCATAGGACTGCACTTGATGACAGCTTTGCCCTATAGGTTTTGTTATTTTGCCTGCCACAATGTTTATTTATTTGCAGGTGAGAAGGGACAATAATCTTTCTCCCAGTCCCATTATCACCAGAAAGTGCTAAGTTGGAGTTTTACCCTAAAAACAAGTGCAAAGTTGTTCGTGTCTGAAGTCTTATTCATGTATTTAGTACATACCAGAAATAAACGGCTGCATGAAACTGCGCATATAGCGGTTGAAAATTCCCGTTTATACATCCAACTGACTTCCAGGGTAGGTACCTTTATACATGAGTAAGACCTTTAAAAAGTCTTTGATAAGGGCATTCTCCATAATAAGCCTTGGTTGTTTGGCGAAGGTATGTGTTTCGTGGAACACTAGTTTTATAGGCAGTGTTAGATTTAAAAAAAACACAAGTCGAAGTACCAAACAATATTGTTTTCTAAGACAACACAGACAAAAGAACACCCTAACACTTGCAAATTTCGTACACCTACCTGTTGAAGTGCTGCCATTGCTTGTTGTCTCCGGCCCAAGAGTTCGGCAAAGATGTACTTCGGACTGCTGCCGAACAACTGTGGCTGGCTTCCCGGGGACAGATGAAGATTTTTGCCGCGAAGACGTTAGTCTAGATACATTCCAGATAGTGCGCCCAAGTTTTTTAAGGAGAAATAGGTCACCGGCACGGAAGATACTTATTTCAAAATACAGAGGGAAGCAACTCAAGGGACTGGTAGCTTGATCCTACACCACCGGTACCGATCTCAATATCCATCTGGCCCTGTCCCGCTAACATCCCAGTCCTCACGGCCTTGTGCCCGCCAAACTCAGGGGCACTCGGGTCCTTGGAAGGCATGTTGGCCCTACAGACTGGTAGTTAACCCTCAAACCACCGTATGGGGTCAAAACTGACCCCAGACGTATATTAATATGTGCCATTATGACATTTCTGGTTGAAAACAAATTTCCTCCCATGAGTTTGTTTGTATGTATGTCTTATAACTTCTCATACGTTTTTACGGAGATTAGCCCATTTTTGATTAAGTTATTATAGAAAGTTTATGTATGGTCCAGTGGGGTCAAAAATGACCCCAGCATTTTTTTAAACAAACTTTTCAGACCCACGCCTAAGCTGCTTGTCGTATGATCACGAAATTTTCAGAGAATGGTGTACATGTGCAACGAAATCATGGTGACAAGTTTTGTGTTATTGTCATGTTATATGACGACACAATGGCGTTATTTAGCTTAAATCGGCCGCCATCTTGGACTTTGACTTATGACGTCATCAAATAAGCATAAGTTATGAATATTGAATCATGAAATTTACGTTGAATTTTATAAGATGTCATGCACAAGTGTAATTTGCCAAGAAAGCCTTACAACTTGAGTGTTTAACCCAAAATTAGAAAATTGCGTAATAAATATGCCTGCCAGAATTCCGTTGCCATGGCAACATGAAAAATAATGAACTTTTTTTATTCACTGAAATTGCTTGCTATCAACATTGTCTCAAAAAGGACCAAGTTTGGTGGCCCTAGCATAAGCTATTTAGGGTCTATGTGACTTTGAAATTGGTGCAAGCATAAAAAAACCTTACCCGGTCTGAATAGTGTTAGTGCAAAATGTGGTCCTCCCGATCTTTTGCATAAATTATGATAATGAGTTAGAATTATTCTCACCTTATCATGTCAAACTGTCCCACATAGATTAATGAAGCTATACATAAATACAAATCACAAAATGTTATGGGTTCAGTTTTGACCCCATACGGTAATCTACGTCACAAAAAACGTACGGTGGTTTGAGGGTTAAGAAAGGTGTGTCTGACTTTTATACTGCAAAGTTTAGAGTCCCACCTTAACAGCAAAATTTGCCTAATACAGGAAACTTTCTTAATCGTAATTTGACGGAAGGCTATGGAAGTCCACTTAATACCAATGATTATGCAAAAGTTCATTTATCAAAGCATTGGTGACATCTGATTGACAGTACGTGCGAGAGTAAGCTGTATAGAAATTAGCTGCGTATACGCATGAGTACAGTCCTTAGTGGGGTGACCGTAGCTCATCTCTAAAAGTTCACAACACGGTTAGTATGTGGGCCCCCTCAGTCTGGCATGTCCAGTTGTAATCAAACACCAGGTAGTTGTCAGTCCTTTGGAAATGGGGAATAAATCGGTTACACATCTCTCTCATATATTCAAAAGACCACCCGCCCTTTATGAAAAGTTACAATTGAAAACGACATAAAAAAAAGGATCCATGTTTATGATTGATGACATGTGAACGAATTTGGACCAAGAACCTCTGGGTCTTTGTCAAGTTCGGAAAGCGTGGGCGATTGTTTCCTGAGCAGCAGTTGGGGTCATGCTATTTCACATGCCATCAGATAGGGTTAAAGGTACGTTTTGATATACTACGTAAACCATACACTTGGGAAAAGTTATCCGCATTTGAAATGTCCTGAAATAAAAATGGAAGTAATTTGAAAGCGTTTTTACACGTAATTGAATCGTACGATCGCCAATCCTGCCATCGAGGTCTGGTCCTACCTCCCGTGAAGTTTAAGATGCTTTAATAATATTTCTGCTTCTTCGACTTTATCGCACGAAGATATCTTCACTAAGGAGGAAGGCCGCTTCTTCGGTGATTGGCCTTACCACATAGCAGATTACAACAGCATAGACGCAGACGAGTGTGCCCGCCGCTGTCTCCAAGGTTACGGCTCTTACGACGGGGTCAAACCTCCATGTCTGTCCTTCAACCATCGCCCCGCGGGATCGTTAGAGGGCGGCAGTGCACGGTGTTGGCTCCGCAGTAGTGACAAGGACACGGCGGCGTCTCCGGGTTCTGAGTGGGACACGTGGCCTCACCGAAATTACTACCAGAAGAAAGGTAAACTATACCTACCGTTTATTATCTAAAGCATGTCTGAAAATCTTTCATTTGAATAAACAAAAAGTGTGGCAATTAAAAATATTGCCATGGCGACGGTGTTATTGTTTATAAGTAAAAAAAGATTGTTGTTATTAATGGATTTTCATAGTCGTATTTCATTCGCCTGACGATTAATGTTCAGAGAGCATTTATTTATTTATTATTTATTTACTATTATTTATGTATTTACTTATTTATTATTTATTATTTATTATTTATTTATTATTTATTATTTATTATTTATTATTATTATTTATTATTTATTATTTATTATTTATTTATTTATAATTTATTTATTATTTATTATTTATCTATTACTTATTATTTATTTATTATTTATTTATTATTTATTTATTTATTATTTATTATTTATTTATTATTCATTTAATATTCATTTATTATTAATTATTATTTATTCATTATTTATTCATTATTTATTCATTATTTATTTATTATTTATTTATTATTTATTTATCTCCGGTACGTCTGAAGTCCTAGGCTATCTCAATTTTGAATATAGAAAACACTGCTGTGCACACGTATAGGCCTATACCGGTATGTGCCCTGCGACTGGAAAGCTTACCCGTGGAGGTAATGGTTCAGTCCGGCATGATGCAACTACGCACGCGCGGACTTTTGCATTCCTGACATTCCTGTACAGTTTTTGGAATTCTTTGTAAACAGTCACTCACTATACTATTAGGCTCGCCCATGAGGCGTCGCCAAAAACAATCATAAATAACAAAAACAATCATAAATATATTAAGTAGATATGTTTGCAATATTGGCACAGCTGTGTTTGGAAGTGGTAACCAAGTTGGAAGTGGTATGGCGGAAGCCCAACTGAACAGGGTTAACCCTATCCAGACTGGGGGGGTGGGGGTTGGGGTGGGGTTGGTTGCTAAAAGTGCCCGCGGCAACTTTGACGTCCTGTAGCTCCCGAAATGCATGTGCTAGAACAACCAAACTTCGTGACTTTTCCAAGATTATGGTAGGCAACAATTGAAAAAAAATAGAGTAAGTTTATCATTTTGCGTGTCGCCATGGCAACGTCTTTCTGAAAGGCAGATTTTACAAAAATCACTAATTTTGGTTTAAACAACGGGATTTTAAGATTTTCTTGCCTAACAAAACTTCTTTTTCATATAGATTTAATGTCTAACACATCTTAGTTGAACATTCATAATTAAATATTCCTTATTTATGCTAATATGATTACGTAATTGGTCAAAATCCAAGATGGCCACCAATATCATGATAAAAAGTATATCCAGCTTATTTTCACTCGGATTTCATCACTTTCTTACAGAAAACATTCATATGAACGTTTCTAATCCATTTTCATGGTGAGATATTTAGGTATTATGGGAATTCCCCGTTTTAGCAAAAAAATTCATTCATGACATCATAATTACGTCATATTACTTAATAAAGATTATGAAAATTGAAGAATTATAAAACTTGACGCGCAACACATCCCCTGCAAATTTGGTGATCGTACAGTAAGCCGTTTTGAAAATACGAAGGGGGGGGGGGGGGAATGAGTAAGACAATGTTTTGCCCCCTCCAATCTGTGATAGTGGGAAAATTTGCCCAACAACTCCTTTGGGAAGTTTCAGATGCAAGCCGGAACTTTCCTCTGTCCATTGAACCAGACTTCGGGTGACCTGTGGTGCCCCTAAGCCATTTATTTTACTGAGCAGTCAGTGATAGCTATAGGCTACCTTTGCAAATACCGCAAAAACGTTCATCTCCAGGCACGGCTCATCTATACTAGTGCATTTATGCCAGACAACTGATAGAAAACATACTGAACGAATGTTCACTCACTGTGTCCGGTGCTATTCAGGTGTCTTCCGACGTCCGATAATCATCTCTACACTACATGTCGATGTACAAACAATGTCAATGGCCTTCTGTTTTATGTTGCTTCCACCTTACTACTGGTTCTCACTAGAACAGGAGAGCGAGGTACTACAGGTAGTCGCATGTCTCTTGAGAGCATTGCTACAATACAGGCTGACTTGAAATGGGGGGCTAACGCTAGTACAAATTTATGCTTTAGAAAGCAAAAAGCCGTTTCTTTCTGTGAAGGTATTATGGAACTCCTATCCTCCATCTCAGTACTTCCTTAAGCTTTACACTCCATTCGTCAGAACAGAGATTAGGACTGACAATTAGACTGGTTACAAGGTTGTAGCGGGATCAGAAGAGGGTGCTACACACAATTGTGAAAGGCAGTGGTTACAGTTTCAGCTCTGCAGTGCATTGAAAGACCAAAGAGAGTATAGCAAGTGTTACGATCACGTCCGGACGGTCCGGGGTCACATGGTGAGAGCACGCAACCCTGGCACCAGCCTCGCCAAGCTTGGTTATTAGTTTGGTAGAGGTTAATCTCCTTGGTTTGGTAATTCAATGGTAGAAATACAAGGAACTCTCAGAAGTTAAATGGGGGTTACTACTTTTTAAAGATGTAATCTTCAATTGGGATGATAATGCAAGAGTCATTTCTTTGACAGGTCTTCAGAAGTGTTTTTGAACGTCGATTTTGATTCTTATGCTAATTCCTTCACATAAATTACCCACGAGCAAACCTGTTCTTGTATTTGCTGGAATAGCCAATATTACACTCTAGTTTTTTATTGATGTGTGTTCAGTTTATTTGCACTTTATTTGCAAAGTCATGCCCGGAGGCTTATTGCAAGTAAATGGTAGAAACATAGGTATGGTAAAAATGGTAGAGACATACATGTGACAATAAACAGTGATATAAATTACTGCAAAAAGAGACTACTTGAATATTATAGTGCTGGCTATTTCTAAACAGGTTGCAATTTGCATTGACTTCTTTTTTAAAAAGCAGAGCAAGACGAAAAGCATTCTGTGATTTTAACTTAAGAGGAAAGTAGCTTTCTGTCCGCTTGTGGTTGGGGAACATGTCATTGTGACTTCTCTAAACGAAATAACTCGAGATCTTTCGATTTGATTAAACGAACGCTAAGTCTTGGAAAAAATAACCTATGTCTGGATAAGAAAGTCCGCCCAAGTGATGAAGCGGGACGAAGGGGGGTACTAGCCAAGCCACGTAAAGCCCCACTAACATCAGCTACATATAGCGCCGAGAAGCAGAATGCGGGGAGGAGCCTACCAGCTCCGGATAGTGGAGTTTGGGTTACACAGAACCTAGAAAAAAAGCCAATGGAAAACTCCTTGTCCATGCCAAAGGGCATTCTGGAGCTTATTTTGTTAAGAAGCAATTAAATTTCAAAACATTGCTGGACAAGTTTAGAATGACAACACTTTAACCTTTTTCTCTCCGAAATATACAATAAAGAACACAGATGACGTTCAGAATCTTCTCAGTATTGCAATATCTTGATAGAATCTTTCATTCGGATACAGCCATCTACAATTCCACTTATTATAAGGCCACACTGACTGAATATTTGCTATGTTTATAATGGTTGTAATCGTTTGTCGAGGGACTTCTGTTTTTTGTTTGTTTCAAAATCATTGATATTTTTAAAAAAATTCACAGACATCAATGAGTGTGCCATGCCCAGAAAACCCTGTCAACATGGGGCCTGTGAGAACAAAGATGGCGGATACAACTGCACCTGCCAACATGGATGGACCGGCCAGAAATGCCAGCGTAGTGAGTTATATTTACCTACCTTAACTTGCTTTATGATTTGCTTTATTTATTGCAAGTAACCTAAAAAATAATAATTACACAGAATAAAGATTTTTAAAAAACTTGCACGAGGAACAGAAGTGTGTGCAGCTTTTCAAAGCTCTCTCTCTGAAACTAGGTAGTAATGTGCATAATCTAAATGATAATAATGAAACATGATATACAAATCGAAGCTAAACAATGAAATTGATACAATAAAATCACAACGATGCACATCAAAGCGCAACATGATCTACAGATCATAAAGAAATAAGTCGAAGTTATAGAATTATCAGCTAGCAAATACCAAAGTTAATACAGAAAATCAAAACAAGAGATGCAAACAAATTAGTTGAAAGTAGCACTATTACAAGGTATGATATACCTCAATTCTATATGATTATCCAAGTAATACCTAAAATTAACATATAAAGAAACAAGGAAAAAACAAATCAGGAATAAATGGTTGGCTTCTCTATGAAGTTGTTTTTCCAACGTTTCTTAAAAACGGAGAGGGACGGACAGTCTTTCCGGGAATAACTAATACTGTTCCATATAGATGGACCTCTAAACATTGCAGTGAATTGTGTTAGGTAGGAACTTTAATGAATTAATAATAAAAATAGCTGACTGTAATTTGTTTGTAATATACTGTCAAAAACTTTCAAATTGTTAATAAGAGTTGCTGAGTTTGCTATAATTGATGCGCTTGAAGCAATTCTAACAATTGTAGCAGGGGCATTGGTTTTATCGAAGTAGTGTAAGAACTAGCCCGCTTGATATTGCAATATGGTAAGTAGGGGTATATCAAGCTGCAGTAAAGAGTCATTAATATTTTACAGCAATTTCCAACTTTGATACCAATATTTTCAGAATTTTTCTTACAAATAATGTCTATAACGACTGTAATGAGTGCATACAAGTTTTTATGAGTTGAGTTTACCAAGTAGCATGTTGTGGTCAACTGTGTCAAACGCTGTAGATAGGTCAAAGAATATTCCAATGGTAAATTCGTTATTTTCCAGGGCTGACTTAATTTTATCTATGAGTTGTAGAAGGGGCATATAAGTTGAATAGTTTTTCCGAAAGCCGTATTGGTGTGCATTTATGATATTGTTCTCATCTAGGCTCTTTAAGATTCTTTTGTATACTACTTTTTCTAAAATTTTTGAAAACGCCGGTAATATGGATATGGTTCGACAAGTTGTGAAGACATGGGGATCTCCAGATTTGCAGAGAAGAATTAGTGGGCTCTTTGTCAGTTCCCATGGAAGTTTTCACCCTATCCAGACTTTGGGGCTAAAGGTGTCTGCGCCAACTTTGACGTCGTATAGCTCGCAAACGGCTTGTGTTAGAACAACCAAACTTGTTGACTTCTCCTAGAATATTGTTAGTGACAATTTACAACAGCTAGAGTAAGTTTAGAATTTTTCTTGTTGCCATGGTAACGGGTATTTGAAAGGCATATTTGACAAAAATCATTCATTTTGGTTTTAACATTGTGATTTTAAAATTATCTTACTAGACTATTCTTCTTTTCATATATCTTTAAAAGTAAGATATGTAAGTGTGACATTTATAAATAAATATTCATAAATTATGCTAATGCGATTACGTAATTGGTCAAAATCTAAGATGGCCGGCAATATAACAATGAAAAGTATAACCAGCTTATTTCCACTAGGATTTCCTCATTACATGGTGTTTTCTTACAGAAAACATTTGTGTGAACGTTTTGAACCCGTTTTTATAGGATTTTAGCGTTATATGTTGAAAAAAGTATCTTAAGACATTTAAGGTTGATAATCCAATGGCAAGATGACCTAACATTGCTGGACAAGTTTAGAATGACAACACTTTTACCTTTTTACCTGAAAATGGAGTATTCTTAGCCTATAAGGATAGGATTTTATGGGCAACCAAGGTCCTTAGTGTGGAAATGTAACAATAGTGAAGGAAACAAGATGTCGGGATTTCAATACACATATTAGAAATATAAACTATTGTTTAAGCTATGTACTCTTCTGGTATTTGAACTTTACAGTTGCGACCCTTTTCTCCAAAAGTTGGTTAATTTGGAACATTGTAATGCTACCAGGGTATACAGGCTGGTCACAGTGGAATTCAACATATCAAAGTGAAAAAGGAGGAAACATCTCTTTTTCATTCCTACATAGGTCATGCCAATTTCAACACAGAATTTAAAGAAAGTTAACGTTTGAAAGGGGAATAAATTATTGCTTACCTTTTCTAAGAATAAGTTCAAAACAATGCACAATTATCCAAAGTCTACCTCAGGCGAGTCTGTGATAAAATCGTGTTTAGAGCCAATAGGCTCATATAATAAATTCCGTATGTGCAAGCAGAAACCTAGGCTACACTCTCGTGTCAAACTGCTCAGAAGTAACAACCTCATAATTAGATACGCATGAAATAGGCATACCAAATACATAACATTTTTAAGCAAAACGGAAAACTGTGACCACTCACTTTTTCTAAATCACCCATATTCAAGCTCCAGAACAGAAGCGCAACAGACAATACTTGCGACAGAAGCCCCGCGTTGTTGTAACGTATAATAATAAAGGGTTAATGCCCCGCCCCAAGTTGGTTTATTCGATGGTTATCGCACCTGACCAGGGATTATCTCACCATATACACCGAGGAAAAGGCGGGGCAGTAACGTTATTATCATACAGCCTTTTCCCACGGACACATATAGCCTACAACTCTGTTGAGCTAAGACGGCCCAGGCACACTCAATTCGTGTCCGAGTTCGGGCGCGTGTTCCCTTGTCCAGCCGAATTCGAACACGTGTTCCATGATGTTCCATTCCGTAATTCGAACCGAACGCGCGTTCGAACCTGTGGTTATTTGCAACTTTTCAACGTAAACAGGCACCGTAAGGACCATTTATCCTTGGTGGGTGTCTGTGCGGTCAAGTTATGACATTTACGGCTTAAGTCCCAGCTCAAAATAAGAGTACTGATCTTTTTTGGACTCAAGATTTACCTATTATCCCTTTGTTATCAAAATTGTCCGCGGCTATTTTGTTTAATCATTTCATGTTTTTGACTATGGTGCATTTTCAACGAAAAATTGAAAAAAAATGGTCGTTTCTGATGTTTTCGGCCCAAAAAACAATATAATCCTAATTTAAAACAAAATAGCCGCGGATAAAAATGATAAGTTTAAGGTTGGCTTTCATCCTTTAGAATATCATAATTTAAAGTCTTGTTTCCAGCTGGGACTAGACTCATGAAATAAAGAACACTTTTTTTAACCAAAATGTTTATTTCTAACCCAAAATCCGGCATGTACAAAAATAATCACAAGTATTCAATGTGTTTAAAGTAGTACTAAAACTGTGTGAAGTTTCATCGTAGTGCGACCGAGCAATCAAAAGTTACGATCGATGTATAGAATACTACTTTATTCCAGGCCATGGGCCGTCTTAAGCCAACAGAGAACCTGCTGACCAATCATTCTGTCAACTGAAATGTTACATTTTGGGCTACTATTTGTATTCTTTGTATCTTCTCAGGCGACAGCCAACTTTTAGGGGGTGAAATCCCACCCGTGGCTATGATAATATTCCAAGTCATCAACCAATATGAATGTCGTGGTGCATCTTTTGTAAAGCATTACAGGGGTTGTGGAAAAACGAAGAAAGCAGTGATTTGTCTAAGATTTGCTGCTTACCAAGTCCAAAAGTCAGGTGCCAACATTTCATACCTTTAAATGAGAACGAGCCCGGCTCCGTCCGGCAGGAACAGCGGCGACTTAATACCGGCACAGAGACTAGTGAAGTCACGTGGCGCAGCGGCGGCATTTGTGCCTCGTGACCGAGAGGTCGTAGCCTCCTTCATCGGCCTCTCTGGGAAGCTTGGCAATTTTTTTTTGGGGGGGGGGGGGGGTATTTCGATTCGCGATTTTTAACCGGGAATATGCCGGGAAAGGAATATATGCCGGGAAAGGAATATACACCGGAAAGCTTGTACGGGCTAGGCGAAATCGGCCTCCCAGTAGGCCTGCTACTTGTCGCTATCTACAAAGCCCTATTAAAAAACACTTATCACCATTTGGTATGGATGTGCGAACTTCCCGTCATAAACGCGTCCAGCACTGGCAGCCCGGCACACACCCCGTTGCGCGATGACCCGTAACTTTGTAACGGTCGTCGGATCACGCATTTCAAAACACGGCTCATTTGAAAACGAGAACTTACCGTAGAAAAACTCTGCTGAAACTTCCAATCATGTACGAAAGAGCTTCCCCGAGTTGAGGGAAGGACTATCCCTGGCCATTGCTGTGGTCTGCGAAGGCAATGATTGTTTTGTTGGCCTTGCTACAGGCCAAGGCAAGTCGCTCTGCTATCAGATTTTGCCGTCGATTGCCAGAGAACTCACCATGGTCATCGTCATCTCGCCACTTCATGCCCTTGTTGCTGATCAGGCAAGGCTTCTTTGCACTACGTGTGGGAAATCGTTTTTTGTATTTTTCGAGATCGAGCGACCGTCTTTTTACGTAACTCTCGCCCCCCTCCCAATTCAGATTGCCGGTCGGATCATCGATGGTGTATGAAAGTATGTTTTAAACCCACTCGAAGAAATGTTTTACACTGATCTGAAATGTAAGTTTTGCACGTGTATCAATTATTCAAACTGTTTTATCAATTATTGTAACTCTGGAAGTGACAAAGGCAGGCAGCGTGTGCACGGTTTCCGGTAACGTTACGTAGGTTTGTGGCACGCTTCGGGGTGGCCGTGCACTATTAACGTTGAAGTGTGAATTACTTCTCGCGGCAGTGTGAATAACTTCTCGCGAATACATTAATTGGCCGTCTGAAAGGCATTCTTAATCATTATTGCGTTTGTAGATAGCGACAAGTAGCAGACCTACTGGGAAGCCGATTTCGCCTAGCCCGTACAAGCTTTCCGGTGTATATTCCTTTCCCGGCATATATTCCTTTCCCGGCATATTCCCGGTTAAAAATCGCGAATCGAAATACCCCCCCCCCCAAAAAAAAAATTGCCAAGCTTCCCAGAGAGGCCGATGAAGGAGGCTACTGTGTGTCACCGATCTTGTGCCCTTGGGAAAGGCACCTCTCTATACTCAGGTGAAAATGAGTACCAGCTTCGGCTGGGGCCGTCCTTCGGATAGGACGTTAAATGGAGGTCCCGTGTATGGGGAGAGTCACACCCCATGCACGTTAAAAAAACCCACACGTGCGATGGTGCGGTGTGAGATGGAGCAAACCGGACGGGAGACCTGGCGCATTCCCGTCTTGTAATTAGCCAGCGAAAGAGTATGTCACCCCGTAAGGGGCGGTACAACCCCGTCGTGTGTAAACAAGTGCGAACATGTGTGTATGGCGGCTTTGAAGAGATGACCTTTGACACCTGTTTCGCCATACCCTCCATTGTCATCGTATATGGAGAATCCTAATAACTAAATGAATAAATAAAAATAAATACAATAAGCTGAAAGGGTGCTATGAATTAGTCATAACTATATTGAAACAATGTTGCAGACTATAATTCATACAGAGCTAAGTTAGAATTTTTTGTTGTTGTGATTTTATTGATAAAGAACATTCCATATTTATATAGCTGGGAGAGACCTAAAGTGAGCCACGTTTTCGTGGCCACGAACTCCCAGTGCTCTCGGACATCGCTAGTTGCCAGAAAGTGGTCAGGTTTTGATACCTTTGGACACAATATAAATATTCTCAATAGCATATTTGAGTTAGATGAGGTTGAATGTAATATTTTTCTTTGTTAGAGTGTAACAAATCTTTTGCACTCGTAGTGCGTTAAGTTCGCTCATCCCGCCACACTCGGTGCTGAAATAATGACTCTGTTTACTTTTTCACAGCACCTACGTACTACAACCCCTTAGACCACGAGTCCACGTTCTTCACTCCTAACGGCCACACAATGGACGAAGGTGTCAGCGGCTCGGCTTTAAAGCTCGAGTCGCGCCGTAGCCAGTACGCCAACCTGGGGAACTTCGCAGGCACTTGCTTCGGCAGCACCCTCAACTGCCCCCGAGGCTTCAGCCTGGCCTTCTGGTTCAAACGTCCCGACGGCGATATCCACGCACAGTACTACATCAACAGCGGCGGGCACGACCCCACTAGGACGCGAGGATTCACGCTGACCAAGACCCTTGTGGATCTAGACAACGATCTCTATACCTTTGCCGTCAACGGCCGTCTGTTTCGCCACCAGGCAAAAGTCTATCTTCTGCCAGACCTGTGGACGCACGTGGCCGTCACTTGGCTGGAGGAACGCGGCCTGGAAATCTTCGTGAATGGGAGTGTCCAGCAGGTACGGAAAACGTTACATCTCAAACTGTTGCTGAACTTCCCAAATACGTCTTCAAAACACAGGGTAGTGCTCTATTATCAATATGTACATGTATGTCAGTCGAAAATTATCATTTTTGTGTGTATTGCTTGAGCTCTGCTATGTTTTAACCTGACCTATAACGTTTTTTCCAGGTGGCTGTATTTGAGACCAAGATCCCGCCCCTGGAGAATGACCCTTACACCGACGTGTACCTGGGCAGCGATAACATCAGGCCAGGGATGTACACGCACACGGGGGAAGCCGTGTTCGACGAGCTGAAGTTCTGGGACTGGGTTCTGCCTGATGGACAGATTCAGCTGGCCATGATCCCAGGATCAGGTGAGCCTTGGGGTATTTTCTTATCCAGCACATGCTCATACTTAAAAAAAAAATGTATATTTTATCTGACCCTACCTCCCTCCTGACCTCAATGAAACGCGGTCTGAAGGCCAATTTGAACTTCCCATGAACCAAGTAGGTTAACCTCCTAGCAAGAACAAAATAAAGGTTCAAACAAGAACGTAGAACGTAGAACTCAACCTCCGTGAAATGGGTGAGGGTGTGGTGATTTGAGGGTGTTTTTTTATAGGCATCTCATGGGCTAGCCTAACAGTATATGTTACGTCCGATTAGCAAATTTGTCCGGTATTTTACAGGATTTTTTTCCGCGCTTATGTAGTTGCATCATCCATTTGGAGTTTAATAATTTGGGTTGACAGATTGTCATGGTATTTGGAATGCAGATAGTTTTTGTCATGGGCTGTGAGCGAACGAGTGAGCTGTGGAGATGCCTTAGATATTCAAATTTCATCATGCAAATCAGGGGCTAATTTGCATAAATAATGAGGACAGTTTATAAGCCTACGTTATTTCAAAATAGCAGATACTTGAAGATAAGACACATGTAACTAACAAAGAGAGAAATATTAGCCTAACTGCAGGAAAATCCATCATCAAATATTAGATATGCAAATTACTACTTAGCTCCGCTATGTATTAAATTGTATACTTTCAATGTGTATAATGTACTATCGAGATAAAACATGTCAATATTTACGACTTTAAACATTGCATGAATGTTTCCACAAAGTAATATAGATTTTTTTGTACAACCCCTTTCATATAATATACGACCTTTGCGGTACATATCATCATTGCCGACTTGTTGCGACAATGATGATGCAAAATTCTTTGTTTCACAATGCAGTCCACAACATACAATATCATCATTGCCCTTATTCTTGGTCTACAGGTTATACAATCTTATGGGGAACATGTACACCCATCATGTATAATGTCCTGTCCCTGTAAACCATTTTCTCTATTGCCGCAAATATATGACCTTCGGGGTCACTTCCTGTGGGGACGGGCACAATTGCAACCCATGCTGGCATCAGCATGATGTAATGTAAATATAGCACTATTGCACAATAGCCACCCTACACAGTCTATTTTCCAAGTACAAACATCCCCTGCAAAACCGTCAAAAGCCACAGGCTGACAAAAGTCCCTTTGACATAAAAACAGCAGTGAAAACAAACCCTCCGTTTCACGGAGGGAACAAATCGATAAAACACAACAAAAAACTGTATTCAGAGAGAAAAAGAGAAATATACTACATTCCGGTGTTAAGGATGACAAAATATCGGCCTTCACTCTTCTAGTCTAGGATCACAAAACAAAGCCTTGAACATCGCGTGCTTTATGTTTTTTATTCACCAAAGAAAACGACAGGACACTTCACTTAAGTCATTTTTGCTTAAAAAGTCAAGCTAGAATTCATCATCTGAATTACCTTGCTTGATGCCTAACTTTCAAAAACTGGTTTGGATCGTTTTCATCTGCTGTATCAATTTTCATATATACAACTTTCTTTTATACAAATCTGCACAATCCACCGTCATTTGAGCTTTCAAGCCAAACAAAAGGGCGCAGAATCTAGCAGAATCTAGCAATGCGACTTTATATAAACCAGAGTAAACATTTATCACAAGTAAAGTGGGCATTTCCTGGGTCACGACCACCAAAAGACTGGTTCTGAAGTCCATCACAATTAGCAGCTCAACCAATGATAGCACGCCAATTATCTCTTGTAACGAATGGCAGCATGGCAATTAGCGGTCCGACCAATACGAGGGTGACCGTCTGTCCGTCACATATTTGCATTTTCATGTTTGACGTATGTATAAAACCCACAGGCTAAATGTTAAAAACACGGCGGTCGGTTGCTAGGGTATTCTTTCCCGTTGCTATGCGCGTTCGACAGAATATCTGGTTACTGGAGGCCTACTTTTGGCTACCCTTAAAACATTTCAAAATAAACAAATTGTTTTGACAAGGAAAATATTTTCAAAATAAGATTCAATTAGTAATTTAACAGACTTTGAATCTTGTCGTTTGAATATGATAGCTGTTTTGTTTATGTTATGTTGCTCAAAAAAGACGATCATTTTCTGTTTTCAGGAAGGCCTTTAATTTGACCAAACTCTTGATAAGATGGGCCACATGTGCCATCGGAAAGTCTCGATTTTCATATTTTTCGTCATCTATGAGGCAAATAAAACTTTTTGTTTTTGGGATTTTTCAATTTTTGATTTCAAGCAAAGTTACGGTCAAAAACATGCCCAAAAATGCATTTTTCGCACTTAATTACCAATAATTCAAAATCAAAGGAATTTTTAAAAAATCCCAAAATAGAAATCTCGGGTAAACCGTTGCGGTCATTTTGAGCCGTCAATTAGTTAATTTGGTCTCTTCTTGGTCGTGATCTTAAACGATGTTTGCACGCATGTCATGCCGCACGGAGAGCGGGGGGGGTGTAATTGATGCCGGTGTAAACAACACTTACAATATTCAAGGTCACCAACACAAACGTCAGTAGCTTCGTTAAATATTACAGGTCCCAAACAAAGTGATGACATAGCTGTACTGTCCACAAAATTGTTTGATATTGTTGAAAAACTACATTTTTGGCTAATTCAAGGTAGTTTGGAAAAAAAGGCCAGATAGCAGTGTTTACCGGCAACGAACGCAGATGACCCCAAATAGAACACGGGTTCGGTTCGAATTACGTCAGATGGAACATCGTGGAAAAAGATTCGAATTCGGCTAGACATGGGAGGTTTTCAACCGGTATTTGACCACCGTGAAAGGTCAAGCTAATTACCTAGTTCCATCAATCCTTTGTTTGACCCCTTGGTTTGAATAAAGAGCTCGAAGTATTCTTGGCCGGAGCGGCACTACGATGACGACAACCATTCGGTGTGTTCATTGAGTAACTACTACATAACATTATATGTAGAATAAGGGAGAACGGTCAGTCTTGTCTATTTTGTTTGCCAAAGAAGGGCCAACATTCACAAATAATCATTAGAAAGATGGCGGAAAGATGGCGGATACATCTGTACCTGCGAGCCTGGATGGACGGGACAGAAAGGAGTTGAAGCCTCCTTTACATATCAACTCATAAAGTATAAAGCCTGATCTTCAACAAGATATCCTCAGTGTCACTGACAAAAGATAATTGATGCTATTTGAAACGTCTGACCGTTTTCAAAATCATATCCAGTTGCTCGTCAATGAGTAGCTGATTTTTGGCGTATGTTACTACCTGGATGTTTAACATTTGTTCACCGAACTACGATACAAATTAATTTGGTAATTGGCCATTGGTCACGAGATTCACGAACCTCTAAAGTTGTGCCAAAGTGAGGTTCGAACCTCTCAGCTCTGATCGCTTGTGCCACTTACTGACTTTTGCTTCGTGTGGCAAACACATCTCTGATGGTATATAATCTCATCACTGTCGTCTTCTACAGCCTTATGTCAGAGAGGGTGGGAAAGATACAACAACCACTGCTACAAGCCGATGACAGACTATGCCGATTGGTCCACGGCGAGCTCTCGATGTAAACAACAGGGCGCAAGTCTTGCCTCTATCAAGGACAGTGACGAGAACACCTTCATTGCCACTTTTGGTGGCATCATGAAAGGTGAGTAATAAGGACGTTGTTTTGTGCATAACTGGGGAAGACATTACAACTTTTCAGTCTATACATGAACCGTGCATCAATATCTTTTTTTCAATTTCTCTCATTAGTGTATGTATGCATGATCTATCGTGAAATAAAGTTTTTTTTTAAAAACATATACAGTCAACGCGTAAACACAATCACTCAAATACTAGTCATAGACAATGCCGGAATAGAGTACCAAAGACAAAAGCGCTCATCCCCTTAAAAAAGTCAATTGAGGTAGCAAGTATCTTAGTAAAATGTCTGACTGCTTTTTGTTGCAGCACGTGATAAAACGTTCCGGGCAATTCCGTACTTCTGGCTAGGTCTTCATAAAGAATCTGACCAATGGAAGTGGACGGATGGGTCACGTGTTGACTACACCAACTGGGCTCCGGGTGAGCCGAACAACAGCATGGTCATCTCGTTTTTCCAGGGAGAGGAATGTGGCACCATGTACTACAAGGTGTGTGGCTTTTTCACTCCTTTGATTAGTATCGTAACCATAAGCATTTGAAATCAGTTCGTCGACTAAGATTAACCATTAAGTACGGTACAAGTTACTCTAGGCAGTCATCAACTGGACGGAATTTGAAAACGGTTAGACGCCTGATGATCTCTGTTTTTATTTAGTGACTGGACGACAATCTGGAATGATGAGTTTTTAAACAAAAACTCTGAATTATTGTTAATGAGATGAACATAATTATGTTTCAAAAGAAGATGAAGTCAAGACATGGCTATATACTATGGCCGAGTGGGTAGAGTGTTCGCCTTGCATTGGGTAGGTCGTGATGTACGGGCAACTCGTGCCTCACTCCTCAGCAACTTACAAAGTATGGAAAGATTTGTCATAAACCTCAATGATATTCCTGACAATGCACAAGTGCAATTACTGCATTGTTATTCCTCATTTATATCAGATTCACACAAATCTATATTTTGACAGTATCATCGATTATTCACAAAAAACTAAAAGATTTGAGTAACCAATATTCCATCCAACTTTGTTATTATTGTGCTTTGCTCGACAATATCAGTACTTGTTTTTAATATATTTTTGTAATGCCATTTGCTGAACGGTGTGTTGTGATCACGTCCTGTTATTGTATTTTCCTATATTAACCAATATATTCGGTTTTGCAATGTTTAATACTCGAGTTCTGAAAAGATTCTTTTCATTTGCCCGATTATGGACATGTAAGAGAATAACATTGCGGAAAATGTAATCATCTTAATAAAATACTTGCTGTATCGTTTAAACAGACCGGCACAATCCGGATTTGGTGTGGCCATGGGTTACGGCTGAGGCGCCCAGGACAGTGGAATGACGAACGTTGCAGCTCTAGCAGGCGCTACATTTGCAAGAAACCAATTTAACGATGTCTATAGCAGACAAAAAAGAAAGACAAAACTTTATTCCAACCCAATTGTTAAAGCCGTGTGTGCATGTTGAAAAGGTAACGTTAAGTAAACCATTGGCCACTCTGAAGATATCTGCACTAGCTCTATAAAAAAAACAGATGCTCTTACTTATTGTGCTGGAATGAATGATTAGCTCTGTACTACATTTCTATATCCAACACTAAACAATTTTATGTTATTGTGATTGTGTATATCTATATATTCTTTAATGTAAACTCATACCCTGAAAATTGTTGGTTTAACGTTTACACCTTATATAGAGTCATTCCGTCAAAACAAAGGCAAGGCACATGACCCCCTACCTGATTCTATTCCTTTTGGCTCCTGTGCCATCTAAATCTTTTCCTTATCTACCCTTTTCCTCACCTACGCGATTTGTGGTTATTCGTGAGAAAAGATGTTCACTCTCCAGTTTATAGAGTCAAAATTTGTTCTACTGTCTAGCAAGTTTATGTTTCTTGTCATGTAAAAAAAACAAACATTACAATTGTAAAAGAGTAATCGTACGTCAAGAAAAATTCTGTGAGAAATTTTTTTTTAACTCGTGGACAAAATCTTTTTGTTAGCAGAATTTTTCTTCTTTCAAGAATGCGTTCTGTGTACAAGAAGAAAGCAAGAAAATGCATTTTGGTAGTGAGCAATATTTTTACATGTTGGGGGGGGGGGGGGGAAGTAACGTTACGTGTTGAGGCCGCTTAGATTGCCTCGTACACAGACATTGTGCAAGCGTAGTGTCAAGGACTTGGTTTTTGTAATTACTAAATTCCATTGTACATGTAAATGCTCATGATTATGTGTCTTTGAGTTGCGAAGTATCAGTAAGCTTTGTTCGTTTTCTGAACACTAGTCCTGACAAAACAAATTAGGAATAAGACGGTTAGACAAATTGTGTCAAATAGACACTCCTTCTAAAATGTCATATAGGGCTATATACAGCATTAGAGGCAACTGAATGTTTGCAAGACTCATAGGTTCCACTCTTTTATATGGAAACAGTCCTTCAATAAGATTTTCTATGAGCCTACAGCATTACTTTTATCTTTAGAAGACGACCGTAACGTTGATTTGATTACAGTTATGATTTGATTGTATTGCATAGTGACCAAAAATAAGTTGTAGGATTGTTTACTCAATGGCTCTTCTTTATGCGACATTTTAACCTTTTTAAAAGTATAATCAATGCTGTTTTGTTTGTGATTATGTGAATAAATAATAAAGAGTTTGAATAATGAATAAAGAGTTGTTCAAACTAGTCTTTGTCAAGCTGATTACTACCTCCCCAAAAAGGGAGTTTCATGAAATGAAGTATCAATGTGTGTCTGTTTGTCTTTTTGTTTTATGGGTGGATTGTGATGAAATAGTTGTGTGTGTCTGGGTATTAGGAAGAAGGAGTTCAATGTAAATGTAGTATATATAGTAGGGTGGGCTCATTCACATATGGGATGACTGCGGTGCCGTAGATGTCACTTAGCTGAGCAATGATTCCACTCCACTATACACTTTTTTTTTGCTTGTTTATTTTTGTATTGTATAAGCGATAACATAACTTTAAACGCAACACACCAGTTTTGTCCAGCAGTGTTATATTAGCACCAGTCACTGCGCAACTAACTGAACTTATAATGTTATAAATGATCTTCCAACACCGGGATGGAATTCTACTCTTTTCGGTAAATGTGGTTGGTTCTTAAATGTGCTCGAGATGTGGCTCTCTTCAAACACGGGAACATCCAGGAACTTAGAATGTTGTTATTGATAAGTATCCTATCCGATCCCGTTGTATATTGTGTCTGTTTTTCTCAGCAGGGCTAGCCCTTTATAATAGTCATAGGTAATAGTTGGGCAGCCCTGGCCGTGGTATTTTGATACTTAGTATGGTAAGGTTTTGTACAGATGACATCCACATGCACGGAAGCTAGTCTCCGTGTTGCCAGGTCAGGGCCTACACAGACCAGCCACTCGGCTCACGGTTGTGCTAGTAGTAGGGCTAATACGGACAAAACAAGAAATGCTTTTTTAAAAAAAGCTGTCAAGGCAGCCTCAAATGTTGAGAATACAACGGTGGAAGGGGGTAGTTTATGAATGACTGGAAATGCAGTGTTGTCGGTAACCACACTGGTAGAGTATGGTTAAGCGTGTGGAAGTGCAGACTTTGGCACAGTGCACTAGTGGTAATCAATCGATAATTTGGCACAGTGGTAATCAATTAAGTTCAAGCGCAGAGTTGAAAGGAATCTATTTTATGCTCGGATTGAGTGTTAAGTTTAATTTATGATAGAAAGCTGCAATGCTTCGAAAAATTCCATTTGTGTTAACTTATTATAACTTCTTTTAATGTAAACGTAAAGAAAACACACACTAAGGATACTGCATTCATTTGATTAAAGAATGAAATGAGATGAACAATGTTTTGTATAGTGGCATCATTTTCACGGGTACATCGTTCTTAACCATACTTTAAAAAAAGCGATCGCCCGAGCCTCGCTTTATGTGACAGGGGTGGTTTTCAGGCGAACAATACGCGCGACCCCCTGCCGATTTTAACCCTCAAACCAACGTATGGGGTCAAAACTGACCCCAGGCGTATATAAATGTGTGCCATTATGTCATTTCTGGTTGAAAACAAATTTCCTTCCAGGAGTTTGTTTGTACATCTGTCCTATAACTTCTTATACGTTTTTATTGAGATTGACTTATTATTGATTAAGTTATCCTCGAAAGTTTATGCATGGTCCAGTGGGGTCAAAACTGACCCAAGCATTTTTCTAAACAAACTTTTGCGACCCACACCTAAACTACTCATCGTAGGATCACGAAATTTTCAGAGAATGATGTACATATAGGCCAAAATTATTGTAATAACTTTTGTGCCATTATCATGTCAATTGACGACATCATGACGTCATCTAGGTAATATAGGCCGCCATCTTGGATTTTGACTGATGACGTCATCAAACTAGCATAAATTATGAATCTTGAGTCCTGAAATTTATATTGAATTTTATAAGATGTGATAAACAATTGTTATTTTCCAAGAAAACCTTAAAACTTAAATGTTTAATACAAAATTAGAAAATTTCGTAATAAATATGTCTGTCAGAATTCTGTTGCCATGGCAACATAAAAAATGATGAACATACTTTGTTCACTGAAAATGTTTGCTATCAACATTTTCTAAAACGTTACTAAGTTTGGTGGCCTTAGAATAAGCCATTCAGGCGCTATATGGCATTGAAGCTGGTACAGGCATCAAAAACCTCCTTCCCGGTCTGAATAGCGTTGGTGCAAAATGTGGTCCATATGATCTTTTGCATAAATTATGATACTAGTAATAAGCTAAAATTATTCTCACCTAATCATGTCAGACTGTCCCACATAGATTTATGAAACTATACATATATACAAATCACAAAAAGATTCACACAAAAAACTATATTTGTACAAAACGTTTTGGGGTCAGTTTTGACCCCATACGGTAATCTATGTCACAAAAAAGCTACGGTGGTTTGAGGGTTAAAATCGGTCGACCTTCCAGCGATCGCGAAGTACGCTTGAAGATCGTCGGCAATGTAACAGTGGTATTATCCAGTGTTCAACTACCTTAGCATTTCGGTTGGTCTTTCAAACAAACTTTCGCATTATCGGAATAGGTCAGCTATTGCGTCAGAAAGGATGTACCGTTGCCATAGAGCCAGCTGAGTCTAAGCGTCTTTGCTGGATTAAGGATTTTCTCGAAGGCAGTGTTTTCTCAGCGGTTGACCAGTCAAGCCATCGCGAAGGATGAGTGGCCGAAGCGCTACCGCCGTCTTGCTGCTTTATTATTTACAAGGTAACACAGTATACCGTACAATAGACGTTCAAAACGTTCGCGGAAAGAATGAGCGTCGTCTAGCCTCTTTCGCAGACTTCTCGTGGCGACGCCGGTGTTTATTTTCTCGTGTGGGAGCGCTGATTCGCGATTTCCAAAATGGGCTAGAGGGGTATTTTACTAGAGTGTGGTACGTCGGCGAGATAGCTGCGTTCTACATTGAACTTGAGTTTCCCTTGACTAAATACTATGCAAACGTATGACTAAAAAGACGGCCAAACACACCAAGCGTAAAAAGATTTTTATCAATGAAATATTATTTTGAGCGCTCTGTCAAATCTCAGCTGAGTGAAATACCCACTGTAATACCCGCAATGTCTCCGAGATTGTTGGCGGAAAACCAATAATCTTCTTCGACTTTATCAACCTATTTTGGAAATTGCAATCAGAACTCAATTCTAAACAAAAAGCGGCGATCCAAGAAATTTGCTAGTGAGACTAGACATCGCTCTAATTTCGGGAGTTGTAAGCTGGAATACCTTTAATACAGTGATCGATTAATGTCGTCGAAATTTCGAACCATTGCCATCATTTTGTTATCATCGTTCATGAAATCCACGAAAACATTGTCATAATGGGGCCTCTTGAGTAAGTGCATGCTGTAACTTTAACCAACCCCTTAAAAATACCCCGGCGTGAGCTAATGGAATGGGCGGGCGGGCAGTGCTCCTAGTACCGTAGAGAAAGCGGTAACATCCCGGCAGTATGGTTTCAAGACTTGTTGATGAACACTAGCATGTTACAATTTGCTACTAACAAATCAATACATTTTATGGATAACAATTAAACATTCCAACTTATGCATGCTAATACATCATGTTGATACGGTATGTTGCGTACTTTTTTTTTGCATACAGGTGTAATGGCATTTATAGAATGTAAGACTATGGTATGGTGCTGGGTTTCGCATATTGCCTTGACTGTTGAAAGCAATTGAGTCTATGAAATTGTAACTCTATCCATGTGGGTTTATTTTAGACCAATACTAGTATTACGAAAAATTGTATTGTCTTGCCATTTTTTAATTGATATTTCGGTCCGGGTGAATTAAATTCTGCGTGATTTGATAGCAGGTGCAAACATCATTTCCCGGATGAACGCAAATAAAATATCATAAAAGTACTCACCGGATCCTTTGTCTTTGATTCGCACTTAGTGTAGATCTGGTCGCTTTTACGGGATTTTCTCTATATGCTGAGCCGGCCCCTCGAGGTAATATAATAGCAATCCTCTTGCTTTAATAGCCATATGGGCCCCAAGCCGAGGACACTTCGGCCCCAAGCCGAGGACACTTCGGCCCTGGGTCCAGTCCACGATAGTTATCTAACAAGTAGCACGAGTTGACTAAATAACGTATAATTTTAGGACATATGATTGTACTTGTGCTCTCCTGTCTACTCGAGAAAATCGCCATTAATGATTACGCTTTTTTGCGTTTCCGGGGCATGAAGATCCCTTTTTGCTCCGGTTTTCTGCACGACCCTAGCTTCCCTGAGGTCTTACCTACTGCGATGTGGAGTTAGCCGTCTTAAACAGTCCTAAGTACTCCACAACGCGACCTGTCGCAGATGTTTTTTTTTTACTGTTCAACTACAGATCGCGTTTTGACTGTTTCAGATGTAACTGTGGTAGGTAAGTGTGTTTGCTATGTTTCAAGATTTGTTTATTTGTTTTAAGACTTAATGCTCAATATGTTTTATCGCTGTGTTTCACATAGCTTTTCGATTAATTTGTACATTGCAAAGCATGCCCACGCACATAAGAACTAGCGGGGCCGAAGTGTCTCTGAGCCTGGGCCGAAGTGTCCTGGGCCTGGGGGCCGAAGTGTCCTGGACTTGGGGCCGAAATGTCCGGGCCGAAGTGTCCATGTGCCGAACTGTCTTGATACCCATTTGTAGGTGGTGAGTTTGATCCATACAGTGACCTGTTTATCTTTAAATTTTAATTTTTGTGTGGATAAAAAGTAATCCTGAGGCCTACTTATAATGCATTCTTTCAGCTGTGATAGTTGGTCGAGCTCTTTCGGTGGGAACACAGACTGACCCTGAGGTCTACTCCCTCTGCAACACCAACCGGACCAACAAGACTCGTACTAAAGATGAGGTGTCTTTCAACAACACAAACTTCTTAAGCAACACAAGTTTCCTCAGAGACATGACATTCTTTGGAGAAACATGGCTCTTCAACGACACAATTTCCTTCAACAACACAAAAGCAGGTACGTCTCAAGTGATTTAGAGAATGCCATCACTATTATGTTTTCTCCGTATGAGGCCTCTATACTGCAAAACAGATGAGTAGAGTGGAATTTATGCGGCGCAGAGAAACCTGATACACTGATAATATATGAGAACTTAGAACTTGCCATAGGTTAACCAAAAAGAAAGGTTGGCAGGTTTTTGCGGTCGTGTAACCGAAAACTCAACCTTTCTTCCCAGGCTTAGGTAATACTTTGGTATTTACGGATTGTCGTCTCCATGATATTTAATTCTAAAGTACTGTTTTGCAATTCAAATTTGGTTACATATTAAGCTGTTGCACAAGGCTTCAATCAACATTTCAGGACGCGGTTTTCGAGGGGAAACTATATTTATTGTCTGTAAAAACAAGGCATTTAGAGAGTACGTTTAGAAATATTGCAATTTGAAACCACCGAAAGAAACCAAAAAGCCTTTTTTAAGACAACGGATATAAATCGGATAAAGCTTAAAGGTAAACTTATGTTGTTGTTTTTTATATCTGCTATCGTTCGCCAAGCATGGAAGTGTTGAACGTTTTTCAGGAATGATCATGATGTCAGTGAACAAGTCTGCGCTGAAGTCACCTCCTGATATGGTCTACGAGTTCCAATGGGAAGACGGCTTGTTGGTCGCACTGCTGGGCATCTCTAGCATGGTCGGGACTATAGGCAACGCTGCTGTCATACTGGCCTTCTGCATCTACAAGAAGGTATGTCTTTACGATCATTCCACATCTTTCAAAAAAAAGCTATTCACATGTCTAGAATTACGACCAAGAGAGTTCGTTCAATTGGATAATGTATAATTCAAGTAATTGCTGCGATCTAGTTTCTTCAGGAGGCCCAAGAAAAGCCTCGTAGCCCCCCCCCCCCTGCATGTATTTCTTGTCTGTATATAAATTTGTCATGTAATATATGCAAAGAAATAAAGAACCTCAAGACCATAGCAAGTCCAGAACACGAGACGGTAAAAAAGCGGTAGTACCTCTGCAGTGCTGTAACATGCTCACTATTTTGCCTAAATTCTAATAATTTCCACGTCTTGCAAAGACCTACCCACATCTATTTTTTTTTTAAACCAAAAAATATATAAACCTATATTGGAATTTAGCAACAGCCTTCTTCATCAGTAGTATGCATAGAAAGGTAGAGAGTATATTTTCATATATAGTATGCAAGAATAAAATCATAGTTATGATTACATTAAATTTGAATAAATAAAAAAAATTGCAGCGGTGAATTCTTAATCACGGATGATATGTATACATTAAAATGAGAGAATATTGAACCTTATAGCTATCAATACAAATTTGCATACATTTGCATGAATTTGCATAAATGACTTTATTCGTACCGACGCCCGATGTACATGTATACTACTTTGACAGATTCGCACCACTGATAACGCCTTCATCCTGAACACAAGCATCTGGGACCTGGTAACGTCTGCCGTCATCATCCCACTGATCATCTCGTCTACGCTGACTGGCCTACCGAACTGCGGACAAGCTTGCTGTGCCTTCATAGGCTTTCTGAACCTCTTTAGCCTTCTACAGTCATTGTTATCTTGTGCCCTCATTGCCTTCAACCGGTATGTGCACGTTGTGCTCTCACTAGCCACTTACAAGCGCTTGTTCGGTCCTGTCAAGGCCTTCCTCTGGGTGTTTGGGTCCTGGGTGACCGGTACTCTGATTATGTTTCCGGCTATGTCAGGTATATACGGCAGTTTGGGATGGGACGCGTACATACAAATATGTCAGTTATCGCATGAAGACCCGGCAAGTGTATTGTTTTTCAAAAATGTCGTCCTGTCTATGTACTGGGCTGTAGTTTTCACCATATCTGCATTCTACGCCCGAATCTACCTGCACGTGCGGAAGAGTACCATGGCCATCGGCCAGCATCTCGGTTACAGCCCCCAGCAAGTGTCCCTGCAGGCGGTGAAGCGTACAAAACACATGTTCTACATCTTCTTCACTTTTCTCACCCTGACCTGCCCAAACGTTGTCATCAATTATGTTGATTTCTACGCCACTTTGCTCCCTAAAGCTGTTTTCTTCACCAGCTCTGCATTGTACATCCTTAACACCGCAGTCAATCCCATCATTTACACCTGGACCCTGAAAGAGTTTCGGCAAGGGTTCAAGTCCATGGTCCGCTGCAGACGACATATTGTCCCTAACCCTCAAGCAGGCCAACCTGCTGTTCAGACACCCGTCAGAGTAATAAACGTCTTGTCCCGATCCGGGGTCTCCAACCGGGTTGCCCCTTCAGAACCATCCGTTGATACGTCAGAAATAAACACGTAAGATTACATCGTGCCAGGTGATGATCACAGACACATCATTTGCAAAAAAGGTAGGAAATTAAATTATGATCAGACTCACTGTTCCTCTCCTAGACAATAGCTTTACCTTTTCGCGAACTGTACCATATTATCGAAAAAAATTACCTCTGTGCACTATTCGAAAGCAAACGACATGGTACTGCCCTTCATTTCACAATCATTAAGACTACATAGTAGCAACTTTTATAGTAATATTATATCTGTGCAACAAGTGACCATTGTACACAAACGATTCACGGTAAATCGACGCTGTGAATTCTGGTTTATCTTTATTTCAATTACTTCAAGCCTCGTCTTTGTTTCTATTCCAATCCAACGTTATAGATTACTTTATACAACACTGAATCGCAGCTTGAAATAATATAGCTGCTCTTAGCTTGGGTACCATCTGGGTAGTGGTTCTCTCCTATGTTCGCTTCTGCTACCCAAATATCAGAAAAGCGGCTGTATATAGTGTACAATAAAACTCAGAGCGATAAGCGACTGTATATTATCTTAGATGTTATCAAAGAGAGAGATCTCTGACTTGTAAACAATTCTTGTTGAAACCGTATGTTATGTTTACATTTCGACCTGTTTTGCTGATGTGTCATGGGCCTTCAAGTTTGACTGGCCTTACCTAACGACGGAACTGGTATATGGACAATTAATTTTTTGACTTGTTCTGCAACGTTTATTGCATGTACATGTATGCATGATATTTTCATGCCCTACATGTATTCATGAAATGCGTACATATTTCCAGGGGCCTACACAAAGCAGTGCAATGACACAAAAGTGGTCCAGAACAATGGCATCATACTACACATGCTCAGTTATGCAGTATGCACCCACTATGGAGATCTCATCAACAATGACATTTATGTCAACCTTTTCGCATCCAAACACCATGTACACAATTACACCGACGAATGTATATTTTGAATGTTTAGTGTTGTTAATGTGATTCTGACTCATCTATCGAATAGACAATTGGGCCTTAATTGCTGTACAGTCGCACGGTATTGTAAAAAAAATAGTTGGCAAAATAAAGCTGTGGTACACCTACATTCTGTGTTGTGGCGTAGCACTACTTCCAATAGGGTCTTACTCAAATAACAAAACAGCATTTGCGGTCGATATCCGTAGTTTACGTATATCAAAGCGCAGCTAAAGCGGGATATATCCGACACTCTGCGTCTGTTCGGACAACTCCGCTCAGAGTTTCCTGCGCGGCTGGCGGGGAAAAACGGCGGATCGGGGATGAGGTACCGCCGCTGCTCGACCGCCATCTTGCTGCTGTATTATGTACAAGGTATGGAAAATTGTTCCTCTTGAATTTTCATTTTCCCAAACATTTTTTTAAAGATTGGCTCCGAATATCACCTGAAATCCCCAATTATTTATATTTTTGGTGGAGTAGGAGCCAAAAACTTTTTGTTTTAGGATTTTTTTTTTCAATTTCTGATTTCAAGTTTACATTTCAAGCCCTGCGTCCGGTATACGTGGATAAATCTGCTAAACATCGTGCTAAGGCAAATTGAATACAATTTACAACTGTTTCCTTTTGTTAGCATCTACCAGACTTCACATGTCACTACAAAATGGTCAGTTAGACAGACAACACTTGTTTAAATACATGAACTGTTAGATTCAATCATATAAGAATAGAAGCAATTGACTAAATGGGGTGTTTTAGAAGTCACGCAGAGAATTATGGTGTCATTGCAGGATGAGCTGGGATATTCTGTCCTACTTGAATCTTTACATGGATCACAAGCGACCCCTATTAATTAGGTGCAGTACTGCACCACTCCATTGTGAATAATGCTGCAGTACTGCAACCGATTAATAGGTGTCACTTATGATCCTTGTACCGACTATAGTTATTAGGTCGAGTTGTTAATCCTTTGTTTTCAGTCTTTACCATCGTCAGTCTTATGTTACACAAAGTACAGAAAGAAAGAAAGTGTAAAGATGGCTTTATGGCAGTGAAAATAGGAGAACTCAACGACCCGAATTATTTTATATATTTGTTTTGTGTTGAAAGAGACACCTGGAATAAAATATGTAGAACACCTGATCACACCTGTCCATCGTCTGTGGGGAACATTTACTTCTCTGAATGACTGAAAGTGAATTATAAAGTACTGTGTAAAAGAATTAAATATCACTTTTGGCATACTTAACATGCATACAGAGAAAGGTAAATTGAAGAGTCAAATACTAGTTACATTTTATGCAAGCTGCGTATCTTACACAAACGCATTACGTTTGACAACACAAGTAATCTGTTAAATACTTTAAAAGGAACCAATAAACAAATCTAGTCCATAACGTGTACATGTAGATCTATATATATCTCATATGAAATACCTGACTTAGAATACGTACTCTTAAATTTCTGCAAAATTTTACTTCATGTACCGAAAAGCTCTGTCAATGCCGCCGTAAGAGGGGAATTAGGAGTATTTCCTCTATTCGTTGACAGTCAAACACATCTGATTAAATATTGGCTAAGATTGCATACTCTACCAAATGATAGGATTGTTAAAAAGGCTTACGACACTTCAGTCGAAGAAGGACATGACTGGGCTACTCACGTTCAGGACATTTTATGCCGACATGGGTTCCAAAATGTTTGGCTTAACCCCGCCGTTAATGCCAAACATTTTGGGAACATATTCAAAGAGCGTCTAAAAGACACGTTTCTTTCTGGCTGGAGGGAACAGCTCAATAGCACCAACAAACTTAAAACATATTCGAAAATCAAAAAACAATTTGGTATGGAAGAATATCTCAAATCAATTCATAATAGATCATTTAGATACAACATTACAAAACTGAGAATAAGTGCACATTGCTTAGAAATTGAAAAAGGTCGTCACCGTAACACACCAGCCACTCAGAGACTGTGTCCTACATGTCATGAAAATATAGAAGATGAATTCCACTTTGTTATGAAATGTCCCACCTACAGTAAAGAGAGAGAAACATTGTTTAAGAATATTAGAACCAAAACACACATCTCTCTCGCTGGTGCAGAAAGCGATATTTTCCATGTATTGCTCTCATGTTCAACTCATATATCCGTTTACGTAGGCCAGTTTCTTTATAATGTATTCCAAATGCGAGATCAGATTAATCATACATAACTGTACTATTATCGATAATGTTTTGTTGTTGTTTTGTATGTAGCCTCTTAGTACTACTGTCTGTATAGCTATTAGTTGTTATTAATTGCCATACATTGTACCCTGTGCGATTGTTGAGCAATAAATTCATTCATTCATTCATTCATTCATATCTGATGCGTTCATACGGCGTAGTTGTGTCATCAGGCTATTTCCCGACCTGAACTGACCTTTGCCCAGGCGTGGCGCTCGCCCATTGGTCAGCCCACATGATGAGATTAGGAAGGGAAGGTCCCGCGTCAGGTGTACGCTCGCCCATTGGTCAGCCCACTTGATGAGATTAGGAAGGGAAGGTCCCGCGGCAGGTGTGTCGGCAAGAGTTGCCTTGTTTCCGCACAAGCTGGCCTGATGACTCAAGTTGTGGGAACCAAGCAAATCGTCTGATTGTCTACATAGTAGCAGCATATCAGGGATGGGTGCTTGCCTTCTGTAGGCGATGTAATTCACTCTAACGTTCCTCTACTTTTAGCGTGAATTCAGTTTCAGAACGTTTGGTGGGCTTAAAAAGCATTATTTCATGGTCGACAAAGCGGGAAAAGTATGAACCGCCCGCCTTGTGTGACTGAATGGTGTTCGGGAACCATGTGCGTCCGCCCGCCAGCCTCGTTCGCGAACACCGCTGTTGGCGGTGCTCCACGACAGTACTTTTGTTTTGTTTTATGAATAACATAACGATTTTTTTTTCTCTCCGCCCGCCTTGAAGAAAGTTTGAGCGACTTAAGTAACGGAAAAGAAAAGGAGGAAGCATCGGAAAGGAGCCCGGGTACCGTGCACGTGGTCACCGATCTCTGAAGCGTTCATACGGCGTAGTTGGGTCATCAGGCTATTTCCCGGCCTGATCTGACCTGTGCCCAGGCGTGGCGCTCGCCCATTGGTCAGCCCATTTGATGAGATTAGGAAGGAAAGGTCCAGAGGCAGGTGTGCGCTCGCCCATTGGTCAGCCCATTTGATGAGATTAGGAAGGAAAGGTCCAGAGGCAGGTGTGCGCTCGCCCATTGGTCAGCCCATTTGTTGAGATTAGGAAGGGAAGGTCCCGCGGCAGGTGTGCAGGAAAGAGTTGCCTTGTTTCCGCACACCGCAGCCCTTTCAAGTAGAACATCTGTTTGCTGCGATATTATTTTTGTCAACCAGGGAACACTGAGATCGAGAAACATACAAATCCAACCATACTTTTGAGGCATAATGAATTTTATTAAAGATATGTCAGATATTTCGTTCATGAATATCATGTTAGATTTTCTATAACAGCTAAATGCTAAAATCGACAGAGATAAGTTCAATTCGACCCGGTACGGCGTATTTATGAACCCCAAAAATCTCTTGAGGAATTCCAGTTATTAGAAGGTCGACAAAAACGTGTCGTGTTTACATACTGATAAACGCTCTTAACTGCCTCTGGAGATGTACTCGTGTTAACTACATAGGTGCAATCTAACCTTACAGCACTGACAAACTTGCGATTTCGACGACGATATTTTAAAAAAGAAGGTTAATTGTAAGTATATGACAGACAAGCGTACATGTTACCTACTCTAGAAAACAGTAAACAGTTCAAGTCCATACCATGTAGCTATGTTATTCACACTCAAATATCTAAAATCTAGAGAGACGCCTACATTACTCTACACAACAAACTTCAATGATATAGTATTCTCACATCTAATACAAGGCCAGGTGAAAAATAGAAATACAACATTTTGTATGTTTTAGAATTGTTTATTTGCCAGAAATCTTTCTAATGTCGAAAACAACACATTTCCTAAATTTCAACACAAAGAACACACTGTTGTAGTGTCATTTGCATGCGGCGCTCCCATCTTGGGAGAACAGAAGCCACCCAAATACAACAAGAACGCTACAATCTTGCCTCATTCTGAAAATGTATATTAATCGATATTTATCCATCACCCACCAGTAACTGAATTTTAGTCCTTACTTTCTTATCTCAGTTATGTTTTCTTGTATTTCGCTGATCTTCAGAAAATGATTTAGCCACACAAACACAACAGCCTAAAACAGCCCCGTAAAAATTTGATATTGCCAAATTCGGAGTAAAATTAAACACGTTTCATAGGCTTCTAACGCCCGCAGTACCGGTTCCTTATATTCTCATTGATTTTATTTTAGTTTGCTGCATACTTCGTTCCTTTTCGTTTCTTTTCGCACTTTCGGTAGCAAAAAAGCGAAAAGGAACGAAAAGGAAAGTGGCGAAAGTGCGAAAAGGAACGAAAAGGAACGAAAAAGAATGTTTGTTTCTTTTCGTTCCTTTTCGTTCCTTTTCGCACTTTCGGTACTTTCCTTTTCGTTCCTTTTCGTTTCTTTTCGTTCCTTTTCGTTCCTTTTCGCACTTTCGGTAGACCCGCTGTAAGGTTTCGTCACACCGGTTTCACCCTTAATCGTGCATGAAACCGCCAAACCGGTTGCTGTGAAGTTTAATCGCTGTGAGTTTGCATGTGGCTCCGGAGATGGTCTGACTGACAGCTCTAAGTCACGTACATGCGTCCTAAGTGTTACTACATCCTTCACAACGGTAGGGTTTCGCCCTGGTGCCTGTAGCCTTCACATCGGTAGCTGTGAACTTCTCTCACTGTGGGTTCGCATGTGCCTCCGGAGATGACTTGAGGTACGGAAGCTCCTACTGCATTCTTTACACTGGTAGGGTTTCTCACCGGTATGAGTCATCACATGGCTCTTCAGGTTACCAAGCCGACTAAACTGCCTGCCGCACTCCTCACATTTATAAGGTTTCTCACCAGTGTGAGTCCTCATATGCCTCTTCAGACTACTCATCTCACTGAAGTGTTTGCTGCATTCATCGCACCTATAGGGCTTCTCACCGGTGTGTGTCCGCATGTGTATCTTCAGACCATCCAACACATTAAACTGTTTCCTGCATTCTTCGCACTTATAGGGCTTCTCTCCGGTGTGAGTCCGCATATGACTCTTCAGATGATACATCCTACTAAACTGATTTCCGCAATCCTCACATTTGAATGGTTTTTCCTCAGTATGAGTCCTCATATGGCTCTTCATACTGCCCTGGTCACTAAACTGTTTGCTACACTTATCACACTTATAAGGTCTCTCACCGGTGTGGGTTCTCATATGTCTCTTCAGATTACCTAGCCGACTAAACTGTTTGCTGCACTCCTCACATCTTAACGGTCTCTCGCAAGTGTAAGAACGCATATGTCTCTTTAAGCCACTCAGTCGATGAAACTTCTTGTCGCACTCGCCACACTTGTGTGTACGCGGAAGATCCTCTCCACGTCCATTACTTCCCTTCTCTTTTTCCAGATGAGATACAGCCGGGGTCGCCATGTTGAATTGCACACTGTAGGAATAGAAATGAATGTCAACATTGAGGAAAGTCTACTCAGCTGACAAGCACATGCAACTTTAAGTTGATTTATGAAAATTATTGCTGCCTTCTTACAAACGAAAGTTTTTATGGTCTCCACTGCCGTAAGGTTGCCCAGAGTTACCCCCAGCAAAGATCTCATTTAAATATGATAATAAGCTACTGTAATATTGAAATGAACCCAGTGCAGCCTAGGCCTTTGATAATATGCAGGAGTTTGGCTGATAATTGCCCGACCTTCCCCGCCCTCTGTCCCGCCCCTGTTTTGAATTTGAATGGCGCGCAAATTTCTTCCTGGTGAGATAATTGGTGCACCCTGCCATATGCCGACAGTAAAACTAGATGATAGGTATTGTATTCAAGGGACTTTGAAAGTTACTTTCCCTAGAAATTCTTTAGGAGTATCAAGACGTGTAGGGCTGTAGGGTGAGAGAAAAAAATATGTAATATGTGATATTTAAGACATCAGCTACTGAGCCAAAATCTTTTTTTACTAAAGTGAGTTGGATTACCTGCACGTAAACAGCTTGCATTGGAAGTACTACATGTAATACACATATATATAACAAAGAGAGTTCCCTGTAAAACGTTTGCCACTTGTGTATACAACACAAGATTGTGATTATTTCTCCCCCACCACCCTCTCTGACTTTTACGATTTTGTGTTTTCTTTCGTTTTGGCTGAACCATTGACGATCCAAAATTCTTTGATGAGTTTAATAGGATTTTATCTCAAACAAGTGTAGAAATTAGAAAGGAATACGGAACAGAAAGAAACAACATGCCGACACCAGCCGGAATGGAACCCGGGGCGACAGGTTACAAATCCAACGTGAAAACCACAACACCAAAAGTTCTGCTGTTTGCGTAGTCAGTTTGGCAGCGCTTGAACCCCACTGTTACACTACTCCCCTAGCCTCTACACGGCTGTTACAGTGTAGTCACTTAGTTCGAACGTGGGTTCTACGAGGCATAGAACACGATCCCCCGCCCGCCGCCGATCCACGTGAGCCGGCTGATTGCGCAATAGTGCACGCTGACTTTGACCCCCGTGCAGGCATGCATATCCGGGTCACAGGCGCTTCATATTTCAGAGGCAACATGGCCACGGTAGAAGGAACACGTGAACGTAAAAAAACACCCGAAAATGCGCATTTTCTTGGTCAGAGCCGCATTTTTCCCCGTAGAAGAGTGGATAAGTGCCTTCGTCATTGAACATCCGACTTAGGTAAGTTAATTCGATCGTTTAAAGACTTTATACAGTTTTTTGTGTGTCCAAATGCAATGCAACAGCTAGACGGAATGTTGTCGAGTGCTTGTATAATTTCGGAATTTTTCGCACGGTTTTTTTTATTTCTCAGTGGAGGAATACAACGAGATGATGTTTTTCAGAGCGATGACGTCATTACTGCGAAACAAATACCTGCTGTCTGATATTGTCTCGTTTGTTGTAGTAACAAAAGTAGAGCATTTTATAATAGAATATATATATATTTGAAGTGTGCTTCTTTCACAAACATTAGCCAAGTCAATTGCAATCAAAAGAGTCTCCAAATTGAATTTTGAAAGTAGACAGTAACACACCCATAGTTCATGCAGTGCATGGAGGGGAAGTTGCATACATATAATACATGGGACACTATTTTATACAAAACTTCTATACTTCTAATTTTTATGAAAATGTTTGAAATCAGTGCACAGACAGTACTTTGGACTTAAAGCTGTAATATTTTTCTTACTGTAAGTAAGTGTAAGTTTTATTACTGGTACGATTTTAAAATCTTATGTAAAAAGGTACTAGTACTTGCAGACATTGGATATAAAATCAAAGGTGGTCCGGTTACAATCAATTGGTCTGGTATACTACTGACAAAGAATTGCTCTTCAGATTTCCACTTTGTCAACAACTATGTCATCAGGAAAAATTATGTAATCCACTATCCCTACCATTGTACCTTGAAGCCATGTTTACCATGTGTTATCTATGTTTAAGGCTTGACAAGTGCTGGGAGAAAATGAAGTACCAGGAATGAGAAGAGGATGACAACTCACACAAGTCCTTATTCAAGGTAGCCCCAAGGTATGTGTGCATATGTACAAATCATTTGTATTTATAATACCCTGCATCTACATGTAGAGACAACTATATTCTGGACATTCTGAGAACTTGTGACAGGTTGCAGGGAATGTTTAATTGTCAGTGTAAATAATAAAGGTCTTAGGAAGTGTGAATAATGAAGACCAACTTGACCAGAACAAAAAATTATAAGCACAGTTGTATATTCCCCAGCTCAGTGAAGTCATATACCACATTAGGTGTGAACATTTTTACAACCTTGTTGACTTTTAATGCAGAAGTTATACTATGCAAGAATGCATTCTGCAAGTAGTTCTTTCATGTGGGCTGCATGTATTTTCACTTCCCATTTACCCAATGTTTGCCTCAGTTTCACAATCTATTTTGTATCTCTACTACAGGCCAGACTATGCAGACAGCATAGCCCAGTCTCCAGCCATGAAAAGCAGAGGTTCGCTGTTATCTGGGGAACATGAAATTAGGAATACTTTAGATCATGGTGAGAATATTCATTTCTTATAGCTATCAATATGTCGTGTAGGTATGTAATGATAATTGTCTATCCAGAGAGAGTTCCACCTTCAATTAAACATTGGATATACAATACACAAATATGGCTGATCTCCATTTTGACCTTTGCAACACTGCAACCTCAGCACAGACTGAGGGTTTTGATGGCTGCAGTCAAGTTCTCATTAGAATCCTTAGTTTTAGATGAGTGATATTGTCATAGTGGAATTGGAATGACTCTCATTCATTTATTACCCAAACTTCATTTATATGAATCTTCCCTTGATACAATGGAAGATGCCTACCAACAGAATAAAACAATATGATGGAGATTTGCATTCTTTATTTCTCATCCTAGCTTGCTCGTTTTTGCATAAAGCTAAATTAACTTACTTTCCTTTCTGACATGTTGATTCTGATTTGTTATCAGCAATACTCTCAGTCTGAAGCCACCCATGTAGGGTGAAACATACCATGCAACTTTTTGTGCATATCCTTTTCCCCAGCCCTGTTGTTTTAGTCCCTTAATTTGATATAGTATGCAGATAAGCTATAATTTCATTTCAGAAACACTATGTTGGTGCTTTTGCCCTTACCTTCTACCTTTCCTTATAGTTGTACTGCTACATGTAATATCTCCTTACTCATACCTTTTACAGGTCAGAGAGACAAGGATGCATCATAATACATTTATGCATATGAATGACAACATTGTTTGCATCCTAGACCTGATCAGATCAATACTAGGTAGCCTTAGAAAATGAGATTTGTCTAAATTAGTGTATGGAATGAAACATACTTTATCTACAGATATCTTTATTCAGACATGTAGCATATTGCAGCATTTAACACAAATCTTCCCCATGTTCTTGCCTGGCTACAGGTCATACTGCTGTCCATGGTGGCTACTAAGAGAGTCCTGTCAGAATGTGGATAGTGTCCAACTCCAACTTCCTCAATGTCCATGCCAGGTTCTGTGATGTCCCAGAGTTGACTCACTAGCTAGATTTTTACATCACCACTGCTAGCTGCAGTTCAGTTTCCCCTAGTAAATGAACTTGTCACCTTGCATGGTTTGTGTGCATTTATGTTAAATACAGACTAAGATTGGTGACAGTTATTCCACATATCACTGCCTCCTAGCATCATGATATGACAAATGTTCAGACAGTCTGTTGACAGATTAAAAGAGGAATTTTGCTTCTGTGAAGTAACCTTTTTAACTCACTTATCTTGTTGCATTGTATAAATTAGTTCATGATCCTTGTAGAGACTTGTTTTGAATAAAGGATGCAGCATGCAATTTGTTGTCAGCATAGTCTGGCCTGTAGTAGAGATACAAAATAGATTGTGAAACTGAGGCAAACATTGGGTAAATGGGAAGTGAAAATACATGCAGCCCACATGAAAGAACTACTTGCAGAATGCATTCTTGCATAGTATAACTTCTGCATTAAAAGTCAACAAGGTTGTAAAAATGTTCACACCTAATGTGGTATATGATTTCACTGAGCTGGGGAATATACAACTGTGCTTATAATTTTTTTGTTCTGGTCAAGTTGGTCTTCATTATTCACACTTCCTAAGACCTTTATTATTTACACTGACAATTAAACATTCCCTGCAACCTGTCACAAGTTCTCAGAATGTCCAGAATATAGTTGTCTCTACATGTAGATGCAGGGTATTATAAATACAAATGATTTATACATATGCACACATACCTTGGGGCTACCTTGAATAAGGACTTGTGTGAGTTGTCATCCTCTTCTCATTCCTGGTACTTCATTTTCTCCCAGCACTTGTCAAGCCTTAAACATAGATAACACATGGTAAACATGGCTTCAAGGTACAATGGTAGGGATAGTGGATTACATAATTTTTCCTGATGACATAGTTGTTGACAAAGTGGAAATCTGAAGAGCAATTCTTTGTCAGTAGTATACCAGACCAATTGATTGTAACCGGACCACCTTTGATTTTATATCCAATGTCTGCAAGTACTAGTACCTTTTTACATAAGATTTTAAAATCGTACCAGTAATAAAACTTACACTTACTTACAGTAAGAAAAATATTACAGCTTTAAGTCCAAAGTACTGTCTGTGCACTGATTTCAAACATTTTCATAAAAATTAGAAGTATAGAAGTTTTGTATAAAATAGTGTCCCATGTATTATATGTATGCAACTTCCCCTCCATGCACTGCATGAACTATGGATGTGTTACTGTCTACTTTCAAAATTCAATTTGGAGACTCTTTTGATTGCAATTGACTTGGCTAATGTTTGTGAAAGAAGCACACTTCAAATATATATATATTCTATTATAAAATGCTCTACTTTTGTTACTACAACAAACGAGACAATATCAGACAGCAGGTATTTGTTTCGCAGTAATGACGTCATCGCTCTGAAAAACATCATCTCGTTGTATTCCTCCACTGAGAAATAAAAAAAACCGTGCGAAAAATTCCGAAATTATACAAGCACTCGACAACATTCCGTCTAGCTGTTGCATTGCATTTGGACACACAAAAAACTGTATAAAGTCTTTAAACGATCGAATTAACTTACCTAAGTCGGATGTTCAATGACGAAGGCACTCATCCACTCTTCTACGGGGAAAAATGCGGCTCTGACCAAGAAAATGCGCATTTTCGGGTGTTTTTTTACGTTCACGTGTTCCTTCTACCGTGGCCATGTTGCCTCTGAAATATGAAGCGCCTGTGACCTGGATATGCATGCCTGCACGGGGGTCAAAGTCAGCGTGCACTATTGCGCAATCAGCCGGCTCACGTGGATCGGCGGCGGGCGGGGGATCGTGTTCTATGCCTAGTAGAACCCACGTTCGAACTAAGTGATCGAATTCAGGGCCTTTGAAACAGCCGTGTCTACCAGGCTCCATGGGTCGGTGGTCTAATTGGAGAAATTGGAGAAATAGAGTCTATAGAGTATAGTACGCTAGGGGCCGGAAGAATACGTTTCCGTCGGTGAAGAATCGTATTCTTCTGGCGGCTAACTTCCCAAGCGTACTATAGTATAGACTCTATTTGTCCGATTTCTACAATTAAACCACCGATCCGCGGAGCCTAGCAGAGGCATTAATCCCCCTTTTCTTTTCAAGATTCGTCCTCGAATCTCCGAGATCGATATCCTTGTGTAAACTTACGGCATACTCAAACCTCACAGTGTGGCATATCCGCTAGCCTGTTACTCACTGTGTGACGCATGTAGCCTGTTACGTATACAGGGTCGGCATGGGAACTAATGTAGAAATTACAGGGGAGAGTAGGAACAGAAAGAAACAACATGCCGACACCCGGAATAGAACCCGGGCCGCAGATTATAAATCCAACGTGCAAACCACAACACCAAAAGCTAAGAGCTGTTGGCGTGGTCAGTTTGGCAGCGCTTGAGCCCCACTGTTACACAAGTTTTACTCCATGTCTTTAAAGTCAAAGTCTAACAACCAGAGACATTGGTGCTTATGTTTTTACATAATGTACTAGTCTGCAGTGTGCACCGGCTTGGGTTCTTTGTTTAGAGGTAGCAAGGAGGTATAATCTCCTTGGAAAATGTTAGTTCCAATGCATTTTTTTAAATGATTGTCTTTGAAAATTCACTCAAATATGGACCTTCCATCGAATTATGATCATTTTGTGTGTGTGTGTTTATCAGTAAAAACCTTTTAGTCAATATCTCACTGAAAACAAGAAAGCTAAAGCTGACCTTGTAGTATAAACAACTTAGACACACACTGCATAACAAAAGACTACAAAACAAAAGACTTGTAACCATTAGACCTTTTGTTTTGTGGCAAGTGCAAATTACAGATAATTACATCTCATAGGGGTGCAAAGGACATTATTCATTAGCCACTTGGCTTGATTGACAGCAAGATTTTCTCTTGAAGGGAAATATTTGTAATCTAAACTTTAAAACGTTCTGAGGACCCCTAGCAATCTCTAAGAAAGATTAGATTTGAAATAGAATGATTTGTAATGACCTTTGCTACACAAAGCTGTGTTGCACATTTTACTTATCATTAGCTGTGTTGTGCTATAAGGCAAGAAAGACAGGGACACCCCAAAACTATGTTACTGGAAAAGAAAAAAAAACATTTTTACTAAAACAGGAATAATATTTTTAATGTTGCTAAACAGTTCCCAAACGGGAGTAGATCAAAGTATGTACCCTCAAAAAATCATACGTTTCTAATGCTGGGAATGGGTCCTCGATTTGCCTTTTTCATGAAAAAAATATACATTATATTATATATGAAATTATAAAAATGTATGACAATTACCATCATAAAATTATCATTTTTACAACCATAATGCTCTGTTTTACCTCTCTGCCGAGTTTGAACCGTTTGTTACCATCTATGACTTAGTTATGGCAGTTTTCAGACAAGGTCTTGAAAATCACTGTACAGACCCTCTGGGTAACCTTACGGCTGCTGAGGTGTTCTGCATGATTGAAACCACCTTGCAATCATGAGTACTGCAGGTTTTAGGAACATTTGTGGTTGCAGTAGGTTCTAAAAGTTAGGTGTTTTGATGTTGTTTACAGGCAGCGAAAAGGGGTCAAAGGGCACCACCTATGTTTTGATCCCGCATAACGTGATTTCTAAAGAGGCTGGTAATTATTCAAATGTGAGTTTTTCATGTACTTAAAACTCAGGTGGGTGATTTGTGACAGCCTGTTTCTGCCATGATACCCATTGTTAAGAATAGGCATTAAAAATATCAATATTTGCCCTGCAGGTGTTTGCGTACCGATAAAACCGGTTCGGAGGTTCTGTTTGAACAAAACACCCCAGGGGAATTAGACATCCTGATTTGCATTGAGAGAGATCAGACAAAATCTATGAAGCGCAGGGCAGTACAAGTAGACTACAGGCCGAAATATAAACGCATTGCAAGCTTTATGGGCATTAGACAAAGCTGTACAGGACAAGAAGTTGATATACCTGAGTACATGTATTTACTACTATGTGTAAGATTGTTCATGATATAATGATAAACGCACAGAGCTCTTTACATTACTTTCCGCTTGCTCTTAAGTATTTTTTTCTACTCTCTGTTCGATAGATAACTTTAACTATATTCTGGGAGGCAATAACCCTCGCAGAATATAGTTTTCCTGCGATAACTGTGAACAAGCAGTCAAATATGTACAGGAATATTCATACCGTAGAACCAATAGTGTAAATAACAATATAGACCCAATATGTTGACTTATTCACAGCTGTAGATATCCGTATATGTCTGTTTAGTTGTACTGTAAGTGGTTGTAATAGATATTACGAAAGTCGCTGTTCTTTTGTCATATCAATAAAGACTTCTCTATTTATTCCTTGATTTGTTTCATCTTATTATATCATAACAATCAGATTATGGCCTGTTTTCAGGTATCCCTGGACACGCAAAAATCCCCTTACTGAGACACTCACACGAACGATTACTAGTATTTAGGTCAACGAAAAATAGAATCATCCTTCTTCAGTCCAATTTTGTGTAACGCATTGTCTTAAATGCTCAGCAGGCAGTTTATATTAGCTATAGGAAACGCCTACAAATTATCGACGTATGGTGGTCTAAGTCAAAGGTCTTCATTCTACAAAACACATAGATACTTTAATGTCTTACCTGTGTTTCTACACGTAAAGTGGGACGGCGATTCTGGCAACTTGAGCTTTGTCCTTCCGTCTTATCTATTATCGGGGCGGGATACATAATATAGGTCAAAGTTCATATTGTACGCCTGATTACCCATCAAACGTACATTTTATTTCGGATACGATTAGGTAGGAATTCCCTTCTGTCAAGGTTTTGTACTACTTTATCTGTATTTATGGTATCAACTATATATAGCTGTTATAACACACCAACTTTGCAGCCACATACTCAGACTCCGTTGAACCATGTCCCCTAAACGCATAATGGAATGCGCCAAACTCGCGAAATGGAGTCAACGACCTGGCCGATTCGGCCATCAGTGAGGGTAGCAGAACACACTGTTTTTCGCCTATTAGGATTTACATGGTTAAGAGCCCGAAGTGAGAAGGTTCGACGCCTCAAAATTTATAGCAAAAGTGCTAAGGTAGTTTGGATTAAATATGTTGAAGTTCATGGTAAAATGATCTAGAATCTACAAAATATGTGAAAAAGAGCTTAAGTTACTGCTCATTCTCCCATAAAAGCCACTTTGATTTGCCCCCCAGCGGAGGTCACCATACTGCAGCCGACACACAGAAGTGGCCGGGAACAGGATTCATGCGCGAAATTCTAACCAGCCAAACAAACATCGTACGTAAGTCATACAGCCTCAAAATTTAGTAATACGTATTCCTCTATTATACACCACAGTTGCTGACGTGCACAGAAAAAATTCAGGGCTCATTCAAGAATTGCGATGTAACTATTTTGGGCCTAAAGCCTATAAAACTATTCAGCGAAGAAGATCATACTGTGCTTAGTGATAACAAATCCGAACCAAGTGCGAATTGGTCCAGACGAATTGCATGTCGAAATAAGGAAAACATCTGTAAGTACATTTTGTCTGTCAACCAGGGTACATACTAAATTTATTACATGTGCGTTACTGAGATCGAGAAACATACCAACAAAACCATATATTTGAGGCATGTTGCCTATTATTGATGATATGTCAGATATTCCGTTGATCATACAGCGCATCTTCAAGTCACTTATTCTATTACAGCTAAATTCTGAAATCGACAGAGATTAGTTCAATCTAAAGGTACGACATATTTACAAAGCAAGGAAAATCTCTTGAGGAATCCCCTTGCCAGTTATTAGAAGGTCGACCAGACAGACGAGGTCGTGTTTACATACTGATTAACTGTCTCAACAGCCTCTTTTATGTACACCTGTAAACTACACGTGTATACAGAGAAAGAATGGAGTTGAATGTAATCTAACATTACAGTACCAACGTGACCTTTGACGAAAGGTCAAAGGTCACGAAAACATGGACGGTCGTTAATTTTCGTCGCTCTATCGTCCGCCTATCTTTCTTTGGAATTCGTAACTGCCTAGCTCTGAAATTTAGCTAAATCACAGGCCAACCTACTGCCCAAGCCTCTGAGTCAGGACTTCTGTTGATTTCGAGGTTGGTTCCTGCGTTTTTTTCCATTGTTTGAGCTCGTCTCTGGCGGCTGGCACCGAGGCCACGTTTATCCGTCATGGCGTCCACCCAGAGGAACACACGTGCGTCGTCTCAAACCCAAGCTAAGTCTGTGGAGCTTCGGGAGAAGCTATCTGCTGATAACAAGTTACTCCTGGATGCCATTGAAGCCACGCTTCTACTTCCCCTGAAGTCTGAGATACAGGAGCTGAAGTCTCAACTTGCTGGCGTTGCTGACGAGCAGAGGGAAATCAAATCAAGTGTTGCACAGGTGAAGTCTCAAATCAACACCACAGATGCAGCTGTTCGCGAGACCTCTGCCAGATTAAATGATCTTGAGCAGTATTCTAGAAGAAACTGCCTCCTCTTGCATGGGGCTGTTTTACCTACCTCCGACACCGTCCAGTTCATCCTCGACACCGCCAAGAACACCCTGGGCATCGACTTGTCGGAGGGTGATATTGATCGGGCTCACCCGCTACCCAGACGCAAAGGTTCTGATGGTCAACGCCCACCTCCCATTGTGATCAAGTTTGTCTCGTACACCGCCAGGCACAAGTTTTTCTCCGCTAAGTCCAAACTCAAAGGATCTAAGCTCTTTGTCACTGAGCAGCTTACCAAGGAAAATGCTCTACTGCTTCGTGCAACCAGAGAGAAGATAGGGAACGGCTGGTCCATGGACGGACGCATCTACTGTCTGCATGACAGTGTCAAGAAGAGGGTCGCCAACCGCACGGACTTGGACAACATGGAACTGTAACGTTACTCACTGTAAGTTCTGTATCTCTGCTGAGCTAATGGAACCTTTACTTATGGCATAGGCGGACGAGAGAGCCCATGTCCAACTTTGACTGCATTCTGTTGCCAGTCACTTGTAAACTCACTCTAGTATGAGTATAATCTTGTTATTAGTTTTGTATTTATGTAACAATTTGTGTCACCTTGTTAAACATGTTTGTCGCTGTTCTGTACAGCATAGTTGGTGTTGTCATTATCAATTAGCGAGGAATTCCTCCTCACACGTGCGTGCCAGGCGGGAGAGCATTGTTCCTTTAGTACTCCAATCCCTCCCCACATAACATGAAGTCTCTCTCCGTCTGCCACGCCAACGTGAGAAGTCTACCTGCTAATGATTTTGTTAAACTCCATGAACTCGAATCTGTTGCCCTAGATGTCGGATTCGATGTGATAGCATTAACAGAAACTTGGTGTGATGAAACTATTCCCGATTCAGAAATTAGCCTGTCGTCATATCAATCCCCGTTACGACGGGACCGCAACAGACATGGGGGTGGAGTTGCGCTTTACGCATCCAATAATCTACCGTGTAAAAGAAGGTCTGACCTTGAAACAGATGGTTCTGAAACAATCTGGTGCGAGGTGAAGCTAAAGAACTGGACTGTTTACATTTGTACCTGTTATAGACCACCTGGCCAGAATGTGGATGAGCGCACGGCATTCATAGACCACCTGCAGCGGGCGGTAGATACCATTGTGGACAATGGGCCTTCTCAGCAAAATGCAATAGTCTTACTTGGTGATTTCAATGGTAATTCAGATAATGCAGCTGGTATGATAAACAGATTTGTGTCTGACAATAATTTTTCTCAGTTAATAACGGAACCTACTCGAAGTACCGACACCTCAGCATCTGTGCTTGATCTGATTATTACTGACTCACCAGGTATGTTTGTGGACCATGGTATTCTTCCTCCCCTTGCTAATTGTGACCATGCTGTTACTTATGGAACAATGTCTGTTAAGGTCCCTAAAGTCAACGCTTATAAACGAACAATGTATGACTTTACGAACGTCGATTATGAAGAACTTAATTCTAAGATTCTTGAAGTAGACTGGAATTCCGTGATATCGGATCACATTCCAGACGTGAATGCCTCAGCTGAGGCTTTTATGTCGACTCTCACAGATGTCATAAAGACGGTTATTCCAAGTAAAGTAGTCACTATCCGCCCTAGAGATAAGCCCTGGATGACATGTGAGATCAGGCGCTTACTCAGGAGAAAGAGGCGGCTCTACGGACGGTACAAAAAAACAAATAACTCTAGTTTATTTTGTGCATTTAAACGAGTTAGAAATAATTGTATAGATTTAATTAGAAAAGCGAAGAGAAATCATCGGCATAGCCTCTGTCTTGACCTTGCCAATCCAACTTCTAACCCCAAGAAATGGTGGTCAGTTTCCAAGGAAATCTTTCTTGGCAAGGCGGACCGGGTTCTGCCCTCTTTACTTGAGAATGGAAATGTTATGACAGACGACAAGGCCAAGGCCGATATTCTTAACAACTACTTTGCATCTCAAACGTACCTGAATACCGATGGCGCCTCTTTCCCAAACTTTGTACCCAGAACAGAACTAGCTCTCAATTCAATTAATTGTTGCCCCGCAAATGTCTACAGTGTACTGTCAAACCTCAATATAAACAAGGCCACAGGGCCTGATGGACTAAGTAATAGGCTTCTGAAGTGTATAGCACCTTCAATAGCACAACCACTGTCGCATTTGTTTAATGTTTCATTAGAATACGGCTGTTTTCCGTCAATTTGGAAATTTTCAAATGTTGTCCCTGTGTATAAAAAAGGTGATAAGCAGGCCAAAGAAAACTATAGGCCTATTTCACTCCTGTGCTGTGTGTCCAAAGTGTTTGAACGGATAGTTTATGCCCCATTATCTGCGTACTTACATGGCAACAACCTGCTAACCGATCGAAATTCTGGATTTACCCCCGGAGACTCAACAGTTAATTCATTGACACACCTTGTTCATAAGCTGCACAAAGCAGTAGACCAAGGTTTTGAAGTACGCACCGTTTTCTTGGACATGGCATGGTATGGCACGATGGTCTCCTTTTCAAATTAAGCCAACTAGGGATATCTGGTTCACTTCTTCAATGGATACAATCTTATCTCACAAATCGGAAGCAGAGAGTTGTCATTAATGGGGCATGTTCCGACTGGCTACCGATTGACGCAGGTGTCCCACAGGGGTCGCTTTTGGGCCCACTCCTTTTCCTAGTTTTTATTAACGATTTAGTGGACAACTTGCAAACTGATGCCAATCTTTTTGCTGATGACACGTCTCTTGTGGAAGTAGTTTTGGATCCGCTCGTCTCAGCAAATAGATTGAACCATGATCTTAGAATGGTGGGTGAATGGTCGGACCAGTGGCTGGTAACTTTTAATCCCCTTAAAACTGAACTGATGACATTCTCCATGAAAAGGGTCAAAGTCTATCACCCACCATTAGTGTTTAAAGGAGTTGTGCTTAAGGAAGTTGACTCTCACAAGCATTTGGGCTTAAACTTGAAACGTGACTTGTCCTGGTCATATCACGTGTCTACATTGATTACCAAGGCAATGAAGCGAATCAATCTTCTGAAGAGGATATCATATTTTGTTCCTCGGGGAACATTAGAAACTCTGTATGTCACTATGATTCGTCCATTACTTGAATATGCTGACATTGTTTGGTGTGGCCTTCTCGGCAAAGATTGTGATCTTCTTGAGTCTGTCCAGATGGCCGCGGCACGAGTTTGTACCGGAGCCATGAGAGGCAATAAACATGAGAGCTTGTTAGCCGAGGTTGCATGGGACACACTAGCGGACAGAAGGAAAAAGCACCAGTTGATTCAGTTTTGGAAAATTATGAATGGTCTCGCACCACTGTACTTACATAATATTATCCCTCCACGTATCTGTGATACGGTCCCTTACAACCTTCGCGCAAACCAAAACCTTACTTCCATTGCCTGTAAAACTGAAAAGTATAAAAGATCCTTCCTACCTTCAACTGTTCACTTGTGGAATGAACTGCCTACGAATGCTAAAGCCGTCCTTTCGATCAACACTTTCAAAAAAGAGCTGGACTCACTATTCAACAAGCCGACAAAATACTCCCATTTCTCTTATGGCCAAGGTCGTTCCGCAGTTCATCTTACAAGGCTCCGTCTAAACTTCAGTCAGTTAAACTACCATCTATTTCAACACCATTGTATTGATTATCCTACATGTAAATGCGGCTATCATTGTGAAACAACCGAACATTATCTACTACACTGCGCACTCTATACTAGCCAAAGAAGTTCTTTGTTATCGGCTGTCTCAAATATTATAGTAGACCTAAAGCACCTCAACGACACTACTTTATGTACTTTACTGTTATCAGGATCAACATCTCTCTCACATCAACAGAACTGTAACATTTTCGATCTTGTCATTACCTATATCCATTGTACAGGCAGGTTCTCCTAATTGATTCAGCACCAACTTGTCTTGTTTAAATTTACTTTTCTGTTATCCATTTTGTACTTATGTATGTAATGTCGTTTACTATTCTTGTTTTATGCGTATGTTTCTTGAGTAGAAGGCTTAATATAAGCAATTTGTGCTTTCCGCCTCATACTCGCAAAATATATGTGAATAAATAAAAAAAAATAAAAAAAATAAAAAATAAGTACCAACAAACTTGCATGCGGTTTTAACATCGTGTCTTTGAGTTCCTTAAGTTTCACTGCCACAAAGCCATCTTTATAATTTCTTTCTGTACTTTGTATACTGAAGTATGTGAGAAAAACAACTCAATTTAACCGCTGTCGGTACATGATTCATAAGCGACATCTATTAATCGGTTGCAATACTGCAGCATCATCCGTATTGGAGAAGTGCAGTACTGCAAGTAATTAAAGAGGTCGCTTGTGATCCATGTAAACATTCCAGTACGACAAAATATTCCATTCCGTACTGCAAGGCCACTATTACAATAATTCTACCAGATGTGGGTATTTCGCAACTTGGAAAAAGAGATGGGTTCTTATGGGTAGTTTACTTCATGTATTTCTTAACATTACATGAAGATACCTGAATATTCAATGGTGAAGTCGGCAGCACTGCCTGTGGTGTCACCCTTCTGTCACTCTTATTCTTGCTCTTGTTCATGACCTTGAGGTTTAGCCAGGCCACCTTAATGCTAGGAGTCCATGTCAGCTGTCTACTTTCTAATTTCGCTTTTTGTTTTGCACTAAGGCTGGAATGAATTGTCGGAATATACCCCTATTCTAATTGAGTCAAGTTAGCGTTCCCAGCCTATTTGCGCATTCCTTAAGAAGCGTAAACAGGTTGGGGGCGCGCCACGTGACCTCAATTACACCTGGACATACTCACCTGACACAGGGGTACTTATTACACTGAGAAATCTTGCATTTTGTCATTCGGAGCGGACGAGCCTCACCGCAGCGTAGGGGAAGCTTCGCTACCACGTTTCTCGTCTTCTTCACGTGCTCTCGACTTTGTTTTTAGACCAGGTCTTCCCAGCGCGACAGATGCTGATTTTGAGAGCCCAGTGTTGTAGTCAGGTTTGGGGGATGGTTTACTCTTACCAAGGAGATTTAATACCTCTTTGCTCTTACTTATCGTCCTGGGGTTTGCAGACTACGGTTGGTCGGGTCGGAGAGCCCGAGTTTAGAGCCCAGGACGGGCAGTTTAACGTGGCAGCCTGGCGGCGGAGTTACTTGAACGTTTTGGCCGACTTAGAGCATTCTTCTTGGGGTTCACAGGTGAGACTTGATTAGGTTCCTTTAAATTTGTTGTTCCTATTAGTATTATTTTTTTGTGGAGCTTGTCCACAGTGCTGCTTTTTCGATTTTGGATTCCGCTAGTATTGTTTAACGTTTTATTGTGGAGGGTAACCACTAGTAAATTGTTTTTTGTTTTGTGGAAGCTATCCACTAGAACTTGTTTTTTATTTCCGCGGAAGGATTCTGCTAGTATGTTCTCTCGTTTTATGTGGTGGGTAGCCACTAATAAATGATTTATTGTTTTGTGGAGGCTATCCTTTAATAATTTGTTTATCGTTTCCCCGGAAGGAGTCCGCTAATAATGTACTCTCGCCTTATGTGGTGGGTAACCACAAGTAAATGATTTATTGTTTTGTGGAGGCTTTCCACTAATAAATTGTCTTTCGTTTCCGCGGAAGGACTAGTCCGCTAGTAATGTTCTCTCGCCTTATGTGGTGGGTAACCACAAGTAAATGATTTATTGTTTTGTGGAGGCTTTCCACTAATAAATTGTCTTTCGTTTCCGCGGAAGGAGTCCGCTAGTAAAATTTCTCTCGCCTTATGTGGTGGGTAACCACAAGTAAATGATTTATTGTTTTGTGGAGGCTTTCCACTAATAAATTGTCTTTCGTTTCCGCGGAAGGAGTCCGCTAATAATGTTCTATCGCTTTATGTGGTGGGTAACCACAAGTAAATGATTTATTGTTTTGTGGAGGCTTTCCACTAATAAATTGTCTTTCGTTTCCGCGGAAGAAGTCTGCTAGTAATATTCTCTCGCCTTATGTGGTGGGTAACCACAAGTAAATGTTTTATTGTTTTGTGGAGGCTTTCCACTAATAAATTGTCTATCGTTTCCGTGGAAGAAGTCTGATAGTAATAATGTTCTCTCGCCTTATGTGGTGGGCAACCACTAGCTGTGATCTCTAGTTTTGGGAGGGTATTATGTTTTTTATCCTCCGACGACCATGTGGTGGGTCATTAATTTTAGCAGTTACATTTTGGTGTGGTTTGCAGCTGTACGCTGTAATCCAACATGGCGCAGGTTGCGCATAATTTGATTCCTCTGACGACCACGTGGCGAATGATTAGTTTAAACAATGGCATTTTTGTGTGGTTTATAGTTGTGCGCTTTATTCCAATTTGGCAGGTGAGGTCTTAGGGAAAGCCTGTACTAATTGAACTGGTTTATGTGGAGGATAGTATATTTTATCGTTTTTGTGGTGGGTTTCCTATGGCACGTAAATGATTGGTTATGTAGAGGGAAATCCATTTGTCAATTTTATTCGTGTGTGTGGAGGATTTAGTGTTTTATCTTCTTTTGTGTGGAAGATATCCACTTGATTCATTTTGCCTGTTGTGGGGACAGTATACCCACGGTTGTTTTTAATTGTTTGATCTCTTTTGGGGTACGATATCCATGTTTTGCGGATGCAGACGTTTTATCGGTTGTGTGGAACGCATCTACTGTGAATAGGTTTATTTACCGATTGTTGCTAGTTTACGAGGCGGCTTATATCTGTATGTTTTTTCCATGGTTAGCATTGTTCAGAAGTTTTTAGACCTAGTAAGTAATGTTTATTAGTTCCTTTTTCGGGGGATGTTCGACGGCGGGCACCGGGGTTTCCTATTATTACCCTTCTACTTCGGTAGGCCCACCAACCGGGGGCTGGTGCTCGTCCTAGGGCTGACCCTGGGTTAATCTTTATTTTTAAAATTGCATGTTTCTAGTCTGCTTGCCGTGTATTTATTGTTTGGAATGTCGGCTATTGAGAGAGACGGTCATTTCTTAGTTTGCAATTTTCCTTTTTCGTTACAGTAAGAGTAAAAGTGAGTTGTTTTTTGTTTGAGAATTGTCATCTCAGGGTCAGCCTTGGGACGAAATTAGTACTTGATTTAGCTAAAGGGTGTTTTTTCTAGGTTCGAGTAGAGGTTTGGGTTGGAAGAAGGGTTTGGATATAGGTTTGGGATAGGATAGAGGTTTTGCAAAGGATAGAGGTTTGGGATAAGTTTGAGGTTTGGGAAAGAATTGAGGTTTGGGGAAGGATAGAAGAATGGGAAAGGATGGAGGTATGGGGTATTAGAGGTTATCTATACTGGTGTGTGCCTTAGCATACCGCATTACGTACACGGAAGGGAGATTGCGGAGGACTTTTTTGCCCATACCTTACACTCTCTTCGGAGCACGCCCGGAGGTCAGGCAGGATATAGTACTATTCTAATTGAGTCAAGTTAGCGTTCCCAGCCTGTTTGCGCATTCCTTAAGAAGCGTAAACAGGTTGGGGGCGCGCCACGTGACCTCAATTACACCTGGACATACTCACCTGACACAGGGGTACTTATTACACTGAGAAATCTTGCATTTTGTCATTCGGAGCGGACGACCCCACCGTAGCTTAGGGGAAGCAAGCAGATGAGCGTGGCTAGATGCGTGTGGTTGGTGTCATCAAGGAAGGGGGCGGGGGGGGGGTCAAGGAAAGTTGCTGTTCCAGAACGCCCACCCCCCCACCCTGATTTTTTGTATGTTTCGTTATCCCGCCGTTTACGACCATCCGGGCGTTTTGCTCCGGACTTTTTTGCCCATACCTTACACTCTCTTCGGAGCACGCCCGGAGGTCAGGCAGGATATAGTACTGTCATATTTGGCGAAAATCGATCGGACGATGATTCTGCGGCAATCGCCCGGGCGTCGCTTGTTATAATGACTTTATCGCACAACAATTGTACAAGGTACAAAGTATGGCTTATATGTAACAGGTTCGGTTTTCAGGTGAAAAATACCAGCAACCCTCTGTCGATCTTAAATATTGGCCGATCTTCCATAGATACGCACGAAAATCATGAATAATGTGACAGGAGCTTTCGCAAATACGATTGTCTGAAATAAAGAGGGCCTTCAAGTGAGTGTGTCAGAATGAAGTCATGATTGGTCAGAGCATTTCGGATTTGCATAACAGTCAAACGTTCCTGTCTGGAATGTCTGAAGCTTTCAGAACAGACACGTGCACACTTCTGCGTCCAAGCGAGGGAGTTACATCTATGTCTCAGGTGTGTCTAACTCACTCCGGATATTTTGAATTAGCTGTAACGTCCATGACCTTTGTCATGTGTATGTAATTAGGGCTATTGTTAGGTTAGACCATACGGGAGGTGGGGCTTGCATAGATTAACACGTTAGCCGAGCCCTGATTGGTTGAGGCTGATTAGATCAGTCCTCTCATTGGTGAAGTAGACATCCTATTGTTATGTTAGTTAAGCTTTGAAAGGTGCACTTGTCTGCTCAGTTAGTTCGAGACCTTGTAGTCAGGTATGTGAACGTGTTAGATAGTCCCTCTGTAGCATGTAAGGTTGTGTAGTTTGTAGTGTAATGCTTTGATTATGGAGTCAGGTATGTGAGCGTGTTAGATAGTCCCTCTGTAGCGTGTAAGGTTGTGTAGTTTGTAGTGCAATACTTTGATTATGGAATGAGGTATGTGAACGTGTTAGATAGGTTCACTGCGCAGGCGCGAGGAGCAAACGTGTAAATCCGTAGCTCTCGCCTTCCCCAAAATCTTTACCCTTTTCTACCCTAGTTTTCCTCCTCCCTTGGTCCAAGGACGTTACATCAGATGTAACGTCCTTGCTTGGTCCTACCTTCCCCTCTGCCTACCCTATTCGACCCTGAAGAAGCTTTTGCCCCGACCGAAACAAAATTTTTGGTAGTGGATAGCATTTTAATCGCTAGCGATACAAGCTCAGTTCACCCGTGTTGGTCTCGACGAGTAAGATGGCGGCACCTCACATGTCGTCACCGTGGGATCTTTCTGCCTGACTCGGAAAGGACACACTGGGAATTTGAGTTCCAAACTCCGTAGCTGCACCGAACTGTAAGTACAGAACTTATTTCCCCGGACTCCGGAAGTCTCCAAACCCAAGTCGGGTCTCCAGAAGCATATTTCCAAACTTCCTACAGACAAGATGGCGGAGCCGTGTACCAACATGTGACTCTCCCGACCGACAAGCGACTACCTCTTGTGCACTTACAGTAGCTTTGTGCCACAAACTGTGAAGCTCACCGAATACAATTTACAAAAGTTGACGTATAAAATACTAGAGAAAACTAAAACTTCAATTTAAACGGAAAAAAAATTTTCTTTGTGAACCTATGCATGTCCAAACATGCCCGTGGAGCTGCACCCGACTCGTGAATGAAGTACTTAGGTCTAACTCACAAATGAATACCCGACTTTTTAGGAACCTCCCATTCCACTCATTTTGCTTATTGACCCTGTACTATATTGCTGTATTTATATCTGTATTTATATCTGTGAAAATGTCAAATTCAAAATTGCTAAATTCAACCAAGTACCCATGTGGCACATGTGACCGCACCGTCTCCTGGAGTGATCTAGGAGTAGAGTGCGAAACATGTGGCCGCTGGTATCACTTATCATGTCAAGGGATACAGTCTAGCTCATATGACCGTCTAGGACAGAGTGAGGTGGTGTGGAATTGTGATATTTGTGTGCCCACATGCACAAAAAACTCCACCCCTAGTCCAACAAATTCCACTTTGAACAGTGAAAGTGACTTCAGATCCTCTCATTCATCCACTCCCACAAATTCCACATTGAACAGTGAAAGTGACTTCAGACCCTTTCATTCATCCACTCCCACCCGAGTAAATCAACAAAACAAGCGGTCCAACCGCCCACTCAGGTTTTTAAACATCAATTTTCAATCTATTGTTGGAAAAAGGGCAGAGACTATGAACTTGATAGACAGTACAAAACCGGATGTTATCCTAGGGACCGAGTCCCATTAGATGATACCATATTTAGTAGTGAAATTTTACCACCAGGCTTTAACATATTCAGACGGGATAGAAACAGAAACGGCGGTGGTGTTTTCATCGCTGTTGCAGACAATCTGCCATGCCATGAAGTCACCGAGCTGTCTGTTCCTGAATGCGAAATAATATGGGTAAAGATCAGAGTAAAAGGTAGAAAACATATTCTTGCTGCCTCTTATTATAGACCACATACAAGAGATAGCCTAGACCAATTTGAAACATCAGTCCAAAGTGCAGTAACAACTACCAGTAATGCAACTCTCATCTTGGGAGGTGATTTCAATTTCCCCGCGTTTGACTGGAACACAAAGCAATTGAAAGCAACTTCCAACTATCCCGGTCTTCATTACCAATTCCTGGATTTTATCCAAGATATGGGTCTAGACCAGATGGTCACCCTCCCAACCAGAGGTGACAACACGTTGGACTTGTTTCTTACAAATTACCCATCGCTTGTACCACGAATAGAATGCCTCCCTGGCATTTCTGACCATGATGTTGTCTTTATGGAATTTGACATCAATCCTGTCTATAAGCGACAGAATAGGCGGAAAGTTCCTCAGTACTCTAGAGCAGACTGGCCCGCTCTCCACGCGGCTGCAGCCGACCTTTCTGACTCCATTGTAAAAGACTTTGGCAAAGACAAAAATACTGAGCATATTTGGTGCGCTTTTAAGGAAGGACTCTCATCCATGTCCCAACAGCACATCCCCCAAAAAACCCTAGGCGGTAAAAACAACAAACCGTGGGTAGACCATACTACTTCTCGCCTAATCCGTCGTAGGGACAGACTATACAAACGATGGAAAAAGACTGGTAACACTAAGGTACGTGAACAAATGAAAGCTCTCAAACATACAATCCAGCGTCGGCTACGCCGAGCCTACTGGTCATACACTGAAAGTTTGTTTACTAACCAAGATGACCCTAATGCAGTCCCTGGGGCTAACATGAAGAGGTTTTGGACTTATATCAAGTCGCAGCGGACCGAGGCTGCAAGTGTAGCCCCCTTGAAAGTAGAGGGCAAACTTGTTACAGAAGCCGTGGACCGTGCAGAAGCACTTAACAAACAGTTTCAAAGTGCCTTCAGCCAAAAGGTCACTTTCACTGTATCAGAATTTCAGAATAGAACCAACCTCTTTCAGCAACCAAATGCACCAACATGTAGCTCGATAAACATCTCTGAGCCCGGAGTGCGAAAACTGATGCAAAACCTGGACCCCAAAAAGGCTCCTGGTCCCGATGGCATCAGCCCTCGGTTGCTGAAAGAATTGGCGGTCGAGCTAGCACCAGCACTCACTCTCCTTTTTCAGTCTTCACTCGAGTCGGGTGTCGTACCACGAGATTGGAGAACAGCAAATGTTACCCCAGTCTATAAGAAAGGGGAACGCTATCGTCCTGAGAATTACAGGCCAATTTCCCTTACCAGTATTCCATGTAAGATAATGGAGCATATTGTTACTAGTACGATTATGTCTTATGTAGAAGAAAATGAAATCATATGTAAAGAGCAGCATGGGTTCAGACGCCGCACAGCACGAAATCTGGTATTTAAGCAAGCTTAAACTCAACGTAAACGCGACGTTTCTGCACCCTTTCCGCAACTTAACGACATCTATCCGCGAACGTAAAGATCCCCTTTAATGTTACCTTTACGTTGGCACTTATATGTACGTTTCGGCACTCCTCACGTGCCTTTCCGCAACTATTAGACGCTTAGAGGCGTCGTTAATGACAGTTTTTCGTAACCTATACGGGCGGAAAGCACGCGTTTATTAAGACCTTTCTGCACCCTTTCCGCAACTTAACGACATCTATCCGTGAACGTAAAGATTCCCTTTAATGCACTTATATGTACGTTTCGGCACTCCTTCACGTGCCTTTCCGCAACTATTAGACGCTTAAAGGCGTCGTAAATGACAGTATTTCGTAACCTATACGGGCGGAAAGCACGCGTTTCTTAAGACCTTTCCGTGATCTTTTGACCACATTTACAGTCGATTTCCGTCACGATTTCCCCACGTTTATGTGTCGTTTACACACCCTGAAAGGCACGTGAAGAAGTGCAGAAACGTACTTATCCGAACGCTTTCCGTGATCTTTCCTTGGACTATAGTTGTCATTTATTTTTAGTAAAGGCGGCGTAAGTTTAAACCTTTCCGCATCTTTAGGTAGGCTTTATGTGTTTTGTGTGGCTTAAATTGGAACTTTTGCATCGGGTATGCGTGTCTTATTTGGTGTGAATCATACCTACACCGGTATCTATGGCTTCGCCGTCTAAACTATCTTGTGATTCTAATTGTGGACTTGGATTGGTCGACCGAGGGAACAATCGGTGTACAATATCCATGCACGAATATCCGCTACATTTAAGTCCACAATTTGGAGTCCAGTGTCGGGCGATACGCCTGGAAAGACGTCATTTCAAGCAGCATAGTTCCATCTGGCCATCACATTAGGAACTAGAGTTCGGCGACCTCATACCTCCATGAAAATTTAGAGCTTTCGTAAATTTCAAGCAATTGACTAGCACATTAACATAATTTATGCATGGTATTGTTCATCATTGACTAACGTACACATGTCACAATTATAAAATTCCCATTATTAATCATAAAGCGTTTTTGCAATTTTTACATAAATTATGCAAATAAGTTCCTCATTACCATATTTGGTATCTGCTTATATTCCACCTATCATAGTTAACATGTGTTACATTTATTGAAGTCCAGTTATTGAAAACAATGGAATTATACATTTTCCTCATTAATCATGCAAATTAAGTCCTCATTTGCATAAAATGTATATCATTATGAACATAGTTGCCTAAGGTACCCGCATGCCTAGTATGATGCCAATCAATCAATCCTTTCTGCAGTTATCCTCTTTAGAATGTCTTGACAAAAACGCCCCTGCAGTTCCGCAATTAAATGTTAGGGGGCTGAAACCTGCCCCACTTTGTCATGACACTGAAAGCTATCTACCAGCCAAATGTCAAGACCATATCACATCCAGGACAAGAGATACATTGAAAAAACTGCCATGATATAATATCCTCATTAATTATGCAAATGTACTCCTATTTTGCATAATTAGTATTTAATCTTGTACAAAATTGTCTAAGGTACCTACATACCAAAAATGATGAAAATCCGTTGTTCCCTTCTTGAGTTATCCTCGTCAGAAGTTTTTGACAAAAATGCCCCTGCTATTCCCAAACTAGACGCTAGGGGGTCCAAACTTACGTAATTTTTTCCTGAGCACAAGAGCTATCTAATGCTTAAAAATCTTGACCATAGCATGTTCAGAACACCGAGATAGCAAAACCGGAAGTTGCGCTGCAGTACCAAGGCCACACACCAGGGGGCCCAAAATTGACCTTGACCTTCGTCTTCCCAACCCCTACCTACATACCAAATATCATCGTAGTCCATCAAGAGGTTCTCAAGTTATGATGACCACAAATATGCGGACACACAGACACACACACAGACACACAGACACACAGACACACACACACACAGACAGACACACCAAAAACTATACCTCCATTTTTTCATGGAGGTAAAAATCCGCTGAGATTCCCGAAGACGGGTACTGTTTTGTGATGAACAGGCCGTGCTCTCCATGTCTCCGCCAGCTTATGCTGGTCAAGACGACACAGTCTTGAATTCACCCTGAGTTGTGCCCCGTTGAAGACTCTCCAACATTCTCCGTTTCTGGCAAGCCTTGAGTGTCCTAGGGTTATGTCCGTTCCGTCCTGTAGTTCCGTTCGAACCCATTTGCGGCAAAGCCACGTCGATAATCCGTGTGTTGAAACGGATCCAAGGCTCCTTCTTGACTTGTCCCAAAACAGACGCCCTGCAAACTGGTTTCTTCTATAAATTATGGTATATTCGTTAGGTTTAAAAAACCCACCTTTGTCTGTCATTGGATAACGCCATATCACATGACTGGCCTCTTCTGGGAGCTGCTAATTAGAAATTCAATGCCGCGTTGTTCGTTATGCAATGCCGCATAGTTGACGGCGAATAAATTTGAATTTGAAAAACACCATCCCCTTTGTACGCTGTTTAGCCAAGGTTAAGCTAAACACAACTGTTACCACACTAGAAAATACCAGCCTTTCTGGGAGAACGTGATTATTGCTTGTAGATGATAAATGTTCTTCCAGATGATAAGAAAGTTTTTTTGTACAATTATATAAACAGCAAACCCGCTATATTCCCATGATATGTTACCGGGTAGTGAGGACGCTATGTCGTCGGGATGCCAAGCTGCAAGGCACAGCCACCCGCGAGCGACATACTGGACAGGCCGCCCAGTACTAGTCCTCTTACCCTGAACGGGAACACGCCGTAATTATGACCACCAATCTTCGGGGGCATGTACGCAGTCCTCCCGGCGACTGTTGTCTCCTTTCAACAAGGAGGTTAAATATTTAATTTCCTTGCTTTCAACGCTACCCCTCCAACATCTTTTTCTGTAACTATCAATCTCCACCTCTGTAAAGAAAGTTCAGAGAGTTTTCTGAAAAGTAAGCTCAAAGGCAAAGGTAACGGAACGATATCGGTAACATACGATACTACTGGAAAAAAATTAACGCTACCTTTCCGACATCTTTCTTGCACCTGTACATAGCATCTTTTTGTGTAAAGTGAGCTCAATGGTAACGTAAAGACATTGGAAAGATACGATATGTTCCATGAGGATATTTTGATTTTCCTGGCTTCGTCAAACACGCTAACACAGAATGAGTTATTCAGGCGAAGTCGCTACTTTAGTGAGAGGCGCATGTGGTATATTGAGCGGAAAATACTCGTAATTTGGTAAAAGCAATGCCTCTTTTAAGAATAATAATTAACGCTACCTTTCCGTTTGCACCTATACATTCCAAAAATTGTATCTGCTATATGTAAGTTTTAACCAGGAGTAAATGTTGCTTATCTTGGTTAAACTCAACACGTTAACACAGCAGGGGCTATTCAGGCGAAGCTGCTGCGTTAGTGAGGGCGCATGTGGTATATTGAGCGGAAAATAATGCCTCTTCTTCAAATAATAATTAACGCTACCTTTCCGACATCTTTTTTCCACCTATACATAAAAGGGGGGAGGTTTGCTTAAACCTCCCCCCTTTTATGTAAAGTCAGCTCAAATGTAACGGAAAGACATCGGAAAGATTGTATCTTTTATATGTAGCTTTCACACAGGACGAGATTTGCTTTTCTTTGTTAAACTTAACACGCAAACACAGCAGGAGCTATTCATTTGACGCCGCTGCTTTAGTGAGCGACGCATGTGGTATATTGAGCGGAAAATACTCTTAATTTGGTAAAAGTAATGCCTCTTCTTCAAGTAATGATTAACGCTACCTTTCCGACACCTTTTTTCCACCTATACATAAAAGGGGGGAGGTTTGCTTAAACCTCCCCCCTTTTATGTAAAGTCAGCTCAAATGTAACGGAAAGACATCGGACAGATTGTATCTGTTATATGTAGCTTTCACACAGGAGATTTGCTTTTCTTGGTTAAACTTAACACGCAAACACAGCAGGAGCTATTCATTTGAAGCCGCTGCTTTAGTGAATGGCGCATGTGGTATATTGAGCGGAAAATACTCTTAATTTGGTAAAAGTAATGCCTCTTCTTCAAGTAATGATTAACGCTACCTTTCCGACACCTTTTTTCCACCTATACATAAAAGGGGGGAGGTTTGCTTAAACCTCCCCCTTTTATGTAAAGTCAGCTCAAATGTAACGGAAAGACATCGGAAAGATTGTATCTGTTATATGTAGCTTTCACACAGGAGATTTGCTTTTCTTGGTTAAACTTAACACGCAAACACAGCAGAAGCTATTCATTTGAAGCCGCTGCTTTAGTGAATGGCGCATGTGGTATATTGAGCGGAGAATACTCTTAATTTGGTAAAAGCAATGCCTATTCTTAAAAATAAACGCTACCATTCCGACATCTTTTTTGCACCTATACATAAAAGGGGGAGGTCTCCATAGACCTATACTGATAAGAGTATGTAAAATGAGATCAATTGTAACGGAAGGGCAATGAAAAGATATCATCTCCTATTGGTAATTTCCACCTTAGAGAACCACGAAAATAAAAAAAGGCGAAGGTCAACTGATTGTATGTGAACGTATGGTCGGTTCAAAGCCTGTAGATGTTTTCTGTACATAAGCAATACCTGTTTCATATACGGCACATATAAGGATGCTTAAAGGTTATGTAAAGATATTACATGTATTTAATCTGCCTTAACGAATACGGAAAGGTTACGGAAATGTAAAACCATCGTTTCCGTGGTCTTTACGATACCGTAAACTCTGCGGAAATATTTTCCCACCTTTAGGCTACATTTAAGTATCTCGGAAAGTATGCTTAAATATTCGTTTTCGTGCTGTGCCGCCATTCCTGTGAAAGCCAGTTACCCGGACTTGTGGATGACTTGTCTGTTGACCTTGAACAGGGGAGACAAACAGATGCCCTGATAATGGACTTTAGCAAGGCATTTGACAAAGTTTGCCACTCCCTACACATCCACGAGTTAAACTACTACGGCATCACAGGGTCGCTGCAGACCTGGATCCAGAGCTTCCTCACTGACCACCGGCAAGCGGTAGTAGTGGAAGGCTCAATTTCAAGTTTTGTACCAGTAGATTCAGGAGTGCCGCAGGGATCTATTCTAGGCCCCACCCTGTTTCTGTTATATATAAACGACCTCCCTACCAGTTTGTCGTCTATTGCTCGTCTGTTTGCAGACGACATCTTGGCACACAAAACTATCAGCTCGACTAGGGATCAGGAAGTACTTCAAGAAGACTTGGATCGTCTTGCTGAGTGGGAGCAAACCTGGATGATGAGTTTCCATCCAGACAAGTGCCAAGCACTCCATATCACAAGGAAGAGGGTCCCCCAAACAATGAACTACAAACTTCATGGTCACACTCTTGTCTCAACCAAGGAAGCCAAGTATCTAGGAGTGACAATTACCTACAATCTCACTTGGTGTACGCACATCGCAAACATCACCAACAAGGCCAGCAGAACCCTAGGTTTTCTGAGAAGAAACATAAAGGTAGGATCCAAAAAGATAAAAAACCTTGCTTATGTTACATTAGTCCGACCATTACTAGAATTTGCTAGTCCCGTTTGGGACCCCTATACAGCAAAAGATATAGCGAAGCTCGAAGCGGTCCAGCGTAGGGCTGCCCGGTGGGTGTCAAACAGGTATCGACGGTCCTCCAGTGTCAGCGAAATGCTTCACGACCTTGAGTGGCCAACACTCCAGGAGAGACGACAGAGGGCCAGATTGGTCACTTTTTATAAATACCACTCAGGGGAACTGGCTATTAACTGCAAAACGAGTCCCGCTCCACAAGCTAGAAGTTCGAGATCGACCCATCCCGCAGCATACAAGGTACCGACTAGTAGAACCCAATATAGGCAAAATGCCTTCTTCCCACGTACAATTAGAGACTGGAACGGCCTCCCAGCGGAGGTGGCGCTATCGCCATCCTTGTCTATGTTTAAATCCAAAATATAATCCCCCTCAGTCTGCGCAGTGAACCTCTCCATGTTGCCACGGCTGCAGAATCCTCAAAAAGATGAGGTTGGCAGCCTAACCGAAAGAAGAAGAAGAAGAAGATAGTCTCTCTGTAGCATGTAAGGTTGTGTAGTTTGTAGTGTAATACTTTGATTATGGAGTCAGGTATGTGAACGTGTTAGATAGTCCCACTGTAGCATGTAAGGTTGTGTAGTTTGTAGTGTAATACTTTGATTATGGAGTCAGGTATTTGAACGTGTTAGATAGTCCCACTGTAGCATGTAAGGTTGTGTAGTTTGTAGTGTAATACTTTGATTATGGAGTCAGGTATGTGAACGTGTTAGATAGTCCCTCTGTAGCATGTAAGGTTGTGTAGTTTGTAGTATAATACTTTGATTATGGAGTCAGGTATGTGAACGTGTTAGATAGTCCATCTGTAGCATGTAAGGTTGTGTAGTTTGTAGTGTAATACTTTGGTTATGGAGCCAGGTATGTGAACGTGTTAGATAGTCCATCTGTAGCATGTAAGGTTGTGTAGTTTGTAGTGTAATACTTTAATTATGGAGTCAGGTATGTGAACGTGTTAGATAGTCCCTCTGTAGCATGTAAGGTTGTGAAGTTTGTAGTGTAATACATGTACTTTGATGACCTGCTGTTTCTGTATTGTAACTAGACTTGTAACTCACGACAGACACATTTGTATCCGCACACCTGCTAATTGACTCATTTGCTGTACTGTGTCTTAGCTTTGTTTCCCCTTGACATCTAAAATTGTCTTCAGCTCCATCTTGCCTTTTCTTTTGTTTTCTATTGGAATCCAAATTGTCTACAACCTAAACTTGTCTTACAGTACAACGTTTTCTATTGAACAACTGAAATTGTCTTCATTCATAGTTAGGGCATAAAATAGATAGGACTCGTTTCTTCCAGATCACTTCAGTGTCACTGACGAAAACTGGTGGATTCCAGTTGAAAGGTCTGACCGTTTCCAAAACCATATCCAGTCGCTTGAGTAACTACTTTTTGGTGTATCTTATTACCTGGATAAATATGTCGTACTTTTAAATTAAACTAATCTCTGTCAATGTAAGAATGTAGCTGTGATAGAAAATGTGACCAACGATCAACGGAATATCTGACATATCTCCAATAAAAGTATAGTTGGATTGGTATGTTTCTTGATCTCAGTGTCACACTTGTATGTGACTGGTTGACAGAAAAAAAAATAACATAGCATGCAGACGTTTGCCTTGAATGCGCTGCGGTGTGCGGAAACAAGGCAACTCTTGCCTGCACACCTGCCGCGGGACCTTCCCTTCCTAATCTCATCAAATGGGCTGACCAATGGGCGAGCGCACATCTGCCGCGGGACCTTCCCTTCCTAATCTCATCAAATGGGCTGACCAATGGACGAGCGCACACCTGCCGCGGAGCCTGATACAGCCCTGCGCCCGGTATACTAGATAAATCTGCTTGGAGATGACGGATATTCAGCCTTTTTCGAATTCTATTGGTCAGTGATTTTGAAAGGTTGACCCTAAACACAACTGTTTCCTTTTGTTAGCCTCTATCAGACTCAACGTGTCACTAGAAAATGGTCAGATAGACAGACAACACACCAGACGAGTCAGCCGGCCTAAAACTACAGTTATCGACATGACATACATGTATGTGACTGTGACTATTTGTCCAGTTTCTACTATTTTCTGGTAGAGACTATCCCATTGCGTGTTTCTTCCTGCAGGAATGTGCAGAAAAAAAACGTGTAAACACACTATTGTTTAAACAGCAGTTGTGTAGTATTTATAGCAGCCTTGTTAGTCTTCGGCCTGGTAGTTACTAGTTTCTAGTAGTGAGATGTGAAATAATTTCTACGAACGTATTCCTTGCTGTAAGCAGTGAAATGGGTAAGAAATAAAGCCAAAAAGACTTACTTGCCTTGTTTGTTTCTGTTTCTTCTTAACTTTATATTAGTACAAACTTGAAGGCATGAGTGACCAAATAAAGTTTATCTGACGGGAAGAGGTGTTTATCGAAAAACATTGAAAACACATGTAATGGCAAAACCTTTTGTCAGTAATTTAAGTCGATAAGAGATTATATATTCACCGATATTATAATAAACCTTTGTTTGGAACGTTAGTGAAACTTTAAGGTGAAAAGAAAATTAAAGCTCTATTGTCAATCGTTCATTCTAGCCCCTCAGCAAAAGAAAATGCGGAATTAGAAAGCAGACAGCTGGGGCGCTTTGTCCATAATTGATTCCTAGTACAAATGTATTTAGGTGGTTGGGCTAAGCCTCAAGGTCAAGAACAATAGCTACGGACTCTTATTGATTATGTAAGTGAATGAACAGTCAAGTAAAAGTCATCATTCGAAATTGCATGAGCTGTCAAAGCGAATGTTGGGTGAAGGATCGTAATTCTTCCTGGGTGACGGACAGGCTTTTCTGGCAGTTCTCTGATGTCTACATCAAAGTTCATAACTGTTAGATTCAATCATATGACAGAAAAAACAACTAATTAAATGGGGTGCTGCAGTAGTAACGCAGGGAATTATGGTGTAATTGCAGTATGAACTGGGATATGCTGTCCTACTTGAATCTTTACACGGATCATAAGCGACCCCTATTAATTTGTTGCAGTACTGCACGACTCCAATGTGAATGATGCTGCAGTACTGCAAGCGATTGATAGGAATCGCTTATGTTTCATGTACCGACCATAGTTAGGTTGACTTGTTTTCCTCACATACTTCAGTCTGATAAAGACGGTGAAAAGGGGGAACTCAAAGACACGAATTATTTTATATAGTTGTTTTTTTCGTTAAAAGAGACACTGAACACACCTGTCTGATGATCACATGATCACACTTAGCTAAAGGGTATCACAATAAACTCAATAAACTTATGATCATTTATATAGTGACAGGATGGGGGCAAAACCGGTTCAGCAGCTTTTTTACTTGACAACGGAACAAATGGAAGTACTCTGATGTTACATGTGAGGATTTGAATACGGGGAAAACAGACAACATGATACAAAGGCCTTATGAGTGTTTGGGAATTAATAGCTGTTGGGCCTATAAATCACTGAATCAGCTTCAAAATCGTCTAAGATAAAGAGGAATGATCGTTTGGTCGCTATTGAAAATTTCAATCAACCTAAACTAAGGTTCAGTGCGTACTTCCGATGATAAAAGGTTTAAGTTTAAATAACACACCTGATTACCCACAGTGAAACCATAAATTGCCGACTAAAGCATAACGACAAGACGAAAAATGGGCAGGCCTTTTCTTCTGGCATGTTTTCTGTCTATTTGGACAATTGCTTAAATTTTCTCAGCGATATCCGGAGCCTGTTAGAAGCTATCATGTCACATGTGCATTTAAGAAAGCTACACTAGATTTCACGGAAAAACGACAACTTGGCAATGAACGATAATTATGTTAAATCTACACACTGACCCTTACTCTGGAGAGTAGATCCTCTGGTAAGCATGAAATTCTGATTCACCATGGATGCTATTCTGTAACATGTGACCACATGTACAGTTATTTTTGTTTGTTTGAGAACAGGCGAAAATCAACGCGCGCGCGGATGTCTTTCTTAAGAATTAGGTTAGTGTGGCCTTAAACTTCGCTGTCCATTAAGGGAGGAGAAGAGTTCAATTTCCAGGGGAGTTTGGCCACTGTACTACTAGGGTTCATTGACCCGGGCAGCAGGATAAAATTAGGGCAGGAGTACATAATGATCCGTACCCTGTAATTAGTCGGTTTGGAGGCTATTTTTAGCTGGGTGTTATCTTTGTTTCCTTAACAAAGTAAATCCCCATAGGCGAAACATTGTGTTCTGCTACCTCATTGATGGCCAAATCGGCCAGGTCGTCGACTCCATTTCTCGAGTTTAGCGCATCCATTATGCGTTTAGGGGGCGTGGTTCAACGGAGTCTGAGTATGTGGCTGTAAAGCCGGTGTGTTATAACACTTATATAGATATCATAAATACAGATAAAGTTGTACAAGACTTTGACAAAACAGGGAATCCCTACATAATGGTATCCGAAAAAAAATGTACGTTTAATGGGTAACCAGGCGTATAATATGAACTTTGGCCCATATTATGTATCCACGCCCCAACAATAAATAAGACGGATGGACAAAGCTCAAGCTGCCAGAATCGTCGTCCCACTTTACGTGTAGAAACACAGGTAAGACCTTAAAGTATTTATGTGTTTTTTAGAATGAAGACCTTTGACTTTGACCACAGTATTACGGTGATATTTTGTAGGCGTTTCCTAATATAAACTCCCTGCGGAGCATTTGGAACAATGCGCTACACAAAATTGGACCGAAGAAAGATACTTCTATTTTTCGTCGACCTAAATACTAGTAATCTTTTGTGTGATTGTCTCAGCAAGAAGGTTATTGTGTGTCCAGGGACACCTGAAAACAGGCCATAGCCTGATTGTTATCATATAATAAGATGAAACAAATCAAGAAAGAAATAGAGGAATCTTTATTAACACGACAAAAAGACAGCGACTTTCGTAAGGTCTATAACAACTATAATAGTGTTTTTCATGAAGTGATTGATCTGATATTGTTCACTCCTTGACACTACCAAAGTATGGGCTTAAAAATCCCCCTTAGACTTTTCCTTTATGGTAACCTGACAGTTCAGCATTTTCTTTTGAAATTCGACAACCAAATTTAAAATTTGTGTAGTATCGAGTTGGATAGGACTTGTGACAGCCTTGTGACAGTTAAACGTTACATGAGCTGATATGCGTCGTTCGCCTGGGGCACAGTTCAAAAGTCAGCATTGTTTGCCTTTTCCCTACTTGTCTTGGAACAGTGCCACAGTCTAAGTCTTCATGTATGTTTTTATGGTAACTGAACCTACTCAGATTTCCAGTGACGTGGAACGTATGGAGCTTGAACTACTTGTGTAATTTGTAAGTGGTTTTTATACTACGTTAGGGTTGCTCGTGCATGGAATCCTGTTGAGAGATTATTTGCCCCTCCTGCAGAACACGTATGCCGTACATGCCAGCCATGTCTGATACGCCCCGCTCCAAACTATAACTTATTTCAGTCCGAACAATACTACTATTTAGAAAGCACTGGCTTTATTGTCAGACGTTTTTCGGAATGTTTGCTCTTGGACTATGTTGTGCAGTCCGTAAAAGCCAACGCACGTGACGACCATCTAGTGACCTTTGCATTACATGAACTAGCGGACGTTGACCTGTCCTAGCCTTTGGCCAAATAAAAGTACAAGTTGCTCTTCAACCCTTGTTTGACATCTATAGAGAAAGTATTTTCAGAAATGGAAGTATGGATAGTCAGGAAGAAGTTAGCTGGAATATGAACCTGGCCCGGAATATACAAATGACAACACTAAAGCCATTTGGTGTGAAACAATGTTGAATGCTATATGCTCAGTTCTACAGAGCTGTGTTGGTAGATACTATTGTTACAAGTCGTAGTTTATAGATATCACATGAAAGCTGATTCATTAGTGTCAAGACAAAATTATCTAATGTTGGAAATTTAGATACATTTAGATATTTTGATACAATTTCGACAGAGCAGATTTTAAAGTTGAAAATTGAAGTTGATTTTCCAAAGGTTGCAGATACATGCAGTATTGTCTTGTGATTTTATCTGATAAACTTTGGATGGTAGTGGCCACTTCTACCTTTTCTATTCATGTAACTCACTTAGTGATATCAGATCTATATGTACAATGATAAGATCTAGAATCTCTGATATGCTTATCCAAACCTCTCGTCATAACTTGAGTATAGATACTGGTAAGCTATGATTTTAGAAGACCTGTAAAACAACACATACTATGGAAAAATACTTAGAATTAGATAATTTTGATTTACGCTCGGCAATCAGGACAATTAGAATTAGTGCCCATCCTCTCGAAATTGAGAGAGGGCGGTACAAGAGGCTATCCGTGTGTGGTGTGAAAGAACGTGCAAACAATGCACGTCAAACGTGGTGGAAGACGAAACACATTTTATGTCAAACTGCTCTTTCTATAATCTAAAAAGAAAAGAGCTGTTCAATGAGGCCACCAGATTCCACCCAAACTTCCTGACATTCAATGACAAAAAGAAAACAGTTCTCCTTTTAACATCACAAAACCCACACATAATAGAAAAGGTGGGATCTTTCGTCTTCCACTGTCTTCAAAAAAGAAGTCGAACCCAATAACCCAGGATCTAGAGTTAGCTTTTACTAGTTTTAGACTAGATTAGACACTTGTAATATTGTATTTTACACTGTTTGAATCTTTTAAATGTTACCTGCAATTAGCCTACGGGCAAGAATTTGCAATAAAACTTGATTATATTAGTTATTTGGGTCAGGCTGCTTAGTTTGATGGTGTTCCTATAAAAATCAGTACAGAATATTTGAACCTTGTGACAGTTATTGTCAATTGACATATAGTCAGGAGGCGTGGACCAATCAGAAGGCTTCATAACCCAGGTTATCAATATCCCATATACTACCCGCTTATTCCAGGGTTCCCATTGGTAAAACAATACGGGCACAGGTCTCGTTCTCACAGCAGTTTCCATGATTTCCGAGTAGAATTTATAACCCTGGGAACGAGTCAACACATACCGCGGATGAACAAAATGGCGGGAATTTAAACACGCGTTTGTACATAAAGATTGATCGCAGACAGTGACGTTACGGCAAGTAAGGGGGTTTAGAAGGCAGGGAGAGTAGCAATCCGACCCAACCAGCAAGATAAATGGCGGCCTGATGAACATAACCTCAGGGCTCTTGTCTATGTGCTAATATATAACGTAACAATCGAATGCGTCCTCTGGAGCCGTCACCGCTAGGTACTGGACAATGTCTATATGATAATAACGTTGATGACCCGATTTCCTTCGGTGTATACGGTACCATAATTCATGGCCTATTCCTATAACCACCTCATACATGACCTTGTTCGCTGTCATTAATTATATATATATATATATATATATATATATATATAGAGAGAGAGAGAGAGAGAGAATATATATATATATATCTATATATCTATCTATATATCTATATATCTATATATCTATATCTATATCTATCTATCTATCTATCTATATATATATATATATATATATATATATATATATATATATATATATATATATATATATATACATATATATATATATATATATATATATATATAGACATAGACCATGAATTATGGCACCGTGTGTACCTCGGGGCGGGTTATTAACCCTACATTGATCGTCAATTTTTGCAGGTAATGAAGTGTGACACATTCAGTATTTGCTTACAAGTATTGGCTTTTTATTCGTCCACCTTCAGCTGAATCGTCTATATTTTTTCCCAACAGAAACATGTCAGTTTCTAATATAACCGTTGTCCCAGGTTCTGTGGACGATATCACCAAACCGTGGGTTCTACAGATCTTCAACAACATTGACCCTGATGTCACCATCACTCAAGTCGACATCAGGGGACCAATAGGAGAAGGGCTTGGCGTCTTTAGCGATCTTGTTGCCTTGGTTACCACGGGAAACAAGAATGGCAAAGAAGAGAAGTACAGCCTGGTGGTGAAGCTGACAAGTTTCGGATTGATGGAGATGGCGGAATACTTGTCTGTGGAGGACTACCTCATGTTTGATACGGGGGAGGTCATGTTCTACTCTGTAGCTGTCCCAGGTTTTCTGTCGCTGCTTGCCGAAAACATGGAGTCCGAAGTTAAAATCAAGTCAGAAGGTTTTGATAAATCTTGTAGTGATGACTTGCCGGTTCCCAAGTGCTACTTCGCCGCGAGTGACCAGACCTCAAATATGTCTGTCCGAGTTTTGGAGAATCTAAAAACTCGAGGATTCTCCATTAAGATGTACCCGCAAACGTTAGACGTTACTGAGATGAAGTTGACGGTAGGAGCTCTGGCCCGGATCCACGGTCTTTCCCATCGGCTGGAACTCCAGTTAGGAACCCGCCTACCCGACAGGTATGACTGGTTCGTGGAAATGTACACAACTAAAAAACAGCAGGGGTATTCCAAGTACTATAAAGAGGGGTTGGAGACTTTCGCAGCAGCCTTTCCTGGTAAGGAGGGTCTGATGGAGTGTCTGAGGAAGCTGGATGGTGTAGATATTGTGAGAGAGGCAGCGGAGAACCCCGCCAGACTGAAGGTGCTGTGTCATGCTGACTGCTGGAACAACAACATCATGTTCAAGGTACAGTAAAACATCTACTGTTCTTCTTTAGTCTCCTACGTGCTCTTCATAGTGATCTATTTTCGTCAAGTTCAAGTTCTCTACGCCAAACGTAAACCAACATATTGCTGTCAGTGCGTCAGTGTTTCCTGATTTGTGTGTGCGCACGTGCAGCCTGCCAGGATGTAAGGCGGTAATAGTGTAATGGGATATTTGGAGAATTCGATTTCTAGTTTGGCTCTGTTCCCATGTTGTAGACGTATAGGAAGTTTCATGGCTATACCTACTCTTGCATGGACATTCAGGGATACCTTATCATTTAGATATTGTTTGATGTTCACAGCTTTACAAATTATCCATCCGCGTGTGTCCAACGTGGAAATAGTGTAATTGGCATGGATATTTGGAGAATTGGATTTCAGGTTTGGCTTTCAATGTTGTAGACATATAGAAAGTATGTCTCATGACTACACCTACGCATGTCTGGACATTAATTTGGGGAGCTTGTTTGATGTTCGCGGGTTTATAAATTATCTGTCCTTGTGTGTTCAACTAGTACGAAGATGACAAAGCCGTCGACGTAAAGCTTGTGGATTGGGGGATGGTGTCCTACCGGCCGCCGACCTTTGACCTGGTTTTCCTCTTCATTTTCCAAACTTGGGACATTTTCCACAACCACCGGGGCGCCATATTGGAACATTATTACCAAGAACTGCAGAAGACTTTGGGAGAAAACAGTGAGTGCGCAAGGCGTTTAAGGTCTCAGAACACAGTATTTCTCCGCGACCCCCGTCCCCAAAAGTAGTTCGGGTTCAAATAGTGCACCGCTGTACTTGCAAAGGGCGTAGTCATTCTTCTGTGCACAACAGCGAGGTGGAAACTGTGGTGAATGGTAGAGGAATACATCAGTTTTGAGACTGTATAAGTTGCATTACGTTGCTTCTTCGGCCGGCGTAAATTTGCGCCTTGATACTGTTACCGACACTTCCTGTTCGTCGCCTGCAGTTCCATGACCTCCGCTGGGGGTCAAATCAAAGTGGCTTTTATGGAAAAACGAGCAGGCAAATCTATGCTCATTTTCAGATATTTTGTCTGTTGTGCCCTCGACTTCAACATACTAAATTCTTGTAAATTGTATCTGCACCTTTCTATAGGTTTTGAGTCGTCGAATCACCTCACTTTGGGGTCCTTAACCATGTAAATCCCCATAGGCGAAAAACTGTGTTCTGAGACCTTAAGATATGAATGTGAATATACGTGAAACGCGCAATTTCATTGCATTTTACAACAAACTAACATATTAGAAAATAGTTGTGAATGCTGCATTACGCATAACATCACTTTTAACCCGTAGGTGGTATGAATAGGCACTTCTTTACGGGAATTTCCTATGGTTTAGGGCAATCCGCAAGATGACATGCACAGTGTTTAGAAACTCTTATGTGGTCAGAAAAGAATTTACCCTAGTTCGCGTTTCTTTGGTGTGTGTCTCAAATAAGGTTTCTTGTGTTGGCTTATAGAACAATGTAGAACAATTCTGTGAATGAAAAATATATCAAAAGATTTCAGAGGAAGAAACAACAAAGACTTTGGGACAAAACAGTTAGTTTTTCTGATATAGTAGTTAGCGGTTCGGCCAATGATAGAGTGACTGCATGTCCGTCAAGTATTTTGCATTTGTGTATGTTATTTAGAATTTTTACGTTTTGACGGAGGTGGAAGAGACTGTAGAATCGGTCTATTGACTGTCTTTATGTACTTGTACAGCGACATTATGTTTTGTTTCCCTACAGAAGCCACTGGTCCACAGTTGTACACGCTGGATCAGTTGGAGGCAGACTTCCGAGCTGACCTTAGGTTCGCCGTGTACCAACGCCTACGGCTGTCGTACGGAATAGCTCTACTCCCCAGCCAACTAACAGACCTGCTGAGGATCGTGCAGCAGTTGAAAGAGTGGGGAGTCATCTGAAGAAGATTGTTCTGCGCATGTGCATTCAAAGAAACAGTGTCGAACCCTGCAGAATGATTCAGATTGTCATAGCAAATATAAAAAAAAACAAGGTCCTAATAACAGCAACTTTCAAATTTTGGGAAACCAACCTTGTACTTAAATGGAAACTTTCAAGTGTCTTATTGTGTCTACAATACTAGTACCTGTTTTTAACTTGAAAATGTCTTTCTTGTAACTGAATTAGGTTCGATATTTATGTGTCTAGTAATATGGCTAATGATATGGTTTATATTTGGAAGTCTTCCAACAGGGTCTATGTAGACTGTACATTTATTTATGTCTTACCTGTGACGCGAAAACGTTCGATACGGGTGTTCCGGACCGGACCATAACTTCCGTATCGCACAGGTTCGAAAGGCGTATCACACGGGCTTTCTTCGAGTAAATTGAACCATTTAGAACGGGCCGAACACTGAACGGTTTGCAATTCGAATACATGATTCGGACGTTGGAACATTGCTGTTGCAATACTTTTGTTCGAGGGCACCGAATCTGTTGAACTTCTGGCGCATTTCGCATCAAAACATGGGTTTTCTCAGGTGGGTATGACATAAATAAAATACAACACGGTGTATTCCGCATCACCCTTGGTCTCAGCCCTCCCGCGGGTCGGGCTGACACCTCGGGTGATACGGAATACACCGTGTTGTATTCTATATGTAACTGCCAGTCATGTCTTACACTACCAGAGCAAGCCAAGCTACCATTTTCATTGACTACGTAACAATTCATAAAACAGCGGCCATGACTTCAATCTTTCCCAAGTGTTGATCTGCTTGCTTTGACGCAAAAGTTCATCTCAATGGCGTGCCTCACGATAAGTCCGTTAGATACAGCTGCCAATGTAATGGTGTCGAAGGGCCACTCATAAATTTGATATCGAGTTATCTTTAAGTTAGCAAAAGATCACAACGTGTTGTCATAGAGGGTCAGTCTTCATCCTGGCTCAATACCAATGCAGGCGTTTTACAGAGCTTTATATTAGGCCCACTGTTCTTTCTCATATACATCAATGATATTGTAAATGATCTCGTTTCGCAACCATACCTCTTCGCCGACGACAGTTCTCTTCTCGAGATAGTAAAGAACCCTTTTGATTATGCAGCGATCCTAAACTCTGACCTGTCTAAAATTCACTCATGGGCCTGTCAGTGGGTCATGGAGTTGAACCCACAGAAAACTGAAGAAATGTGTATTTCTGTCAAAAGACATCCCATTGTTCACCCTCCCCTTTATCTTGACAATTGTGTGATCCAATCTGTTATCACCCATATACATATCGGAGTGATTTTAAGTTCAAATATGTCTTGGGATGCACATGTCAATCATATTGTTTCCAAAGTTTCAAAAAGTGTTGATCTCTTCAGTGGTCTGAAATTTAGGCTCCCCGCTATGTCCTGGAAACGTTATATAAGGCATACATTCGTCCATGTCTCGAATACGCTGACGTCATTTGGCACGGCACAACAAGTGAGCAATCAAATCTCATTGAACGTATCCAATATCACTGCTCAATTGTCGTGACAGGTGCCATAAGGGGGTCGTCGTATTTGTCATGTCGTCAGGAGCTGGGTTGGGAAACGTTATCAGATAGAAGACATGTCCATCGTCTCTGCTTGTTCTTCAAGATTGTTAACGGTTTAACTCGTGATTATCTATTAGAATTTGTCCCCCCAGCTATTTCTTCTGAATGTACATATGATCTACGTAACAAGCTAAACCTAAGGTCTACCAATCTCTCGACAAACCGCTCTCTAAAGTCCTTCTATCCATACTATATCTCACACTGGAACAACCTCGACCCCTCAACCTGCTCATTAACCCTATCCAGACTGGGCTTTTTGGGCCTTCCCTGGCCTGGGGGGGGGGCTCATTCGCCCCCCCCCTTCGTATTTTCAAAACGGCTTACTATACGATCACCGAATTTGCAGGGAAGGTTGTGCTCATCGAGTTTTATAATTCCTGCAATTTTTATATCATTATGACGTAGTATGACGTAATTATGACGTCATTAATTGATATTTTTGGCTAAAACGGGGAATTCCCATTATACCTAAATATCTCACTCAAAAAGTTACCAATAAAGGTTTCTTATTAATATTCAAGTGTTATAAGACTTCTGCTGTCAAAAGTCGACGTAACGACGTCAAAATGACGTCATAGAATGACGTCATCTGTAGTTTAGCTATCCAACATCTTCAATTATGAACCTTACATTTTTCAAGATACATTTTTTTCAACATATAACGCTAAAACCCATTGGAAATGGATTAATAACGTTCAAATGAATGTTTTCTGTAAGAAAATACCAAGTAGTGATGAAATTTGAGTGAAAATAAGCTTGTTATACTTTAATTTCATCATGATATTGTCGGCCATCTTGTATTTTGACCGAATACGTCATCTCAATAGCATAATTTATGAATATTTTATTATAAATGTTCAACTAAGATGTGTTACATATCAAAGATATATGAAAAGAAGTTTAGTTTAGCAAGAAAATCTTAAAACCCCATTGTTTAAACCAAAACTAGTGATTTTTGTAACAGTTGCCTTTCAGAAACCCGTTGCCATGGAAACACGAAAAATCATAAACTTACCCAATTTTTATTAAATTGTTGCCAACAATATTTTAGGAAAATTCACTAAGTTTGGTTGTTCTAGCACAAGCCGTTTGGGAGCTATAGGAGGTCAAAGTTGTCGCAGGCACTTTTAGCCTCCCCACCCAGTCTGGATAAGGTTAAACTTTTGTCAGTTTAAAACCTTTATCTTCAAACAATTCCGCCCCGCTAAATGTAAATACCTTAGTCATGGCCCCCGCTATCCCTGTCTTTTGCTGACTCGTCTTCGGATCGGCACCTGCAGCTTGAACTCCAGTCTCTTTTCCCGAGGACTACGTAACAGCCCAGCATGTAGCTGCGGGTGCCGGTCCGAAACAGTCGCCCATTACCTACTACACTGCCAAATTACACCAACCAAAGGTTACTTCTCCTCGGCAAACTTTCTCGGCTTTTAGGACAGTCATTTAAGTTATTTACACATTCCGAAAATATGCATATTTCTTTATTACTTAATGGAAGTCCTTCTTTCTCATATTCCTTAAATTCCAAGATTCTTATTTTAACCCAAAACTTTATTACAATATCTAAACGTTTTATATCCTGATTTATACAAATCTGATCTTTTGTTACTGGGGTAGGGGACCCGGCATGCGCTCATACCAACTTTTGTTACACATCATTTAATTTTTACTTGATGTTAGTATTATTTATATCTTTCTTAATTTTGTATTTCGCTTAGTTCAGTTATGTCTATGTCTTTGTATATATGTATAGTGATGGCGTGAATATAAGTTCCCAACTTGAGTGCGCCACCACTATGTCTGTCTTATATGTCTGAATACAAAAAAAAAAATGTTGGAGTTGTAACGTTACGTCGGACCCAAAGGCATAAAAAAAGTGCTACATTTTGAGGACTTAGCTATAGCCTGTATTATTTTCTCTCGCAGATTCTGAAGTCGACTCACGGCATTTTTGCAATGTTATATATTGCCTGATCGCCTACACATCTATTAGTCTGAACAAGGTGCATCATTTCACTATCTAGTCCCTCTGACAATGTCCAAATATGGCGATGTCGCACATACACCAAAAATAGGAAAACAAGTACGTGTTAGCTAGAGAATATATGTTTCTGCTGAAATACACGTTATTTCTCATTGTCCACATCACAGCACCAAAGGAGACAAACTATTTATATAATAACCTAGTCAGCAAAGGTTTACCCAGCTTTGTACATCAAATCAACCTACAAAAACAATATGTTTGTTAGTGTAACCCAATGCATATATCTCAAAAAAGCAAAATGTTGACCTATTTTCGTTCACCATGTTTTTTAGTTATCTTAGACGATACTTTATCATTATTATCATTATTCTATTTCAATGTATAATTGCATATAGCCTTCTGGCATAAATTTGGTATAACGTTTTTCATGTCACTGCCGTGGCAGTTCGGTTATAAAGCAATAGGCGTTCTTACATGGCTTGAAGTGAGCGTTCACTGATAGGCCATGGCCGTTGGTTTCAACTCCACCAACCGGTATAACCCTACCAACAAGCAAACTGTGCAGTAGCTATGCATTCTGGTACAAACGTTTCATGTCTCGTCAACTCATTCTGTTCTGGTTATCTGCACAAATACACGAAACTTCACGACAAGGCAGTTTTATGTACTCTCCAAGCAGAGGTTGGTGGAGAAGATTGTGACATTTTTCTCATGTGTCACATTCTGCCCGCTGTTTTGGGAGTGCTGACAGAAACAAGACATATGAGAAAACAAGGGGCAGTCTTCCCCACCAACCTCTGTTTGGAGAGAAGGTTTCATGCAGTTTCCTGGTTTCTACCGTTTACTGCCGGATTGTATGGATTTAATATGTTTTCCATAATAGAACTTATGCCATTATGGGTCTCGTTTCATAGTGCACACTATCGTGTTAGCAACCTGATACTCATTTACAAACTAACAAAATCTCTAGAACAATTCCAGCTGTTAGAAGGTTTACATACTGATCAACAGTCTCAACAGCATAGTTCATGTACACGTCGTGTAAACTACATGTGGGAAGTGGCGCAATGTTATCTAACATTACAGTACCAACAAGCTTGTGATTCCAAGGACAATATCTTACAAAGGTCTACAAGTCTATAAAAGACAAGTGTACATGTTACATACTCTAAAGGACCGAATTAAACAGTTCCAGTCCATACCATGTACATGTAGCTACTCAAATAGAAAGGTCTTCAAAATCTAGAGAGATGCCTACACTATTCTACCCAACTAACTACAATGGCCTGGCAATGTAGCATTCTAGTATTCAATACAATGTAAAAAAATGAAAATACACAAAATTGTCAATGGTTTTTCAATGGTTGATTTGACAGAAATCTTCCCCACGTCGAAACCACCACGTTTGTTAAAATGTCAACACAAAGAACACTTTGAAGTTGTAGTCTCAATCAGGTCAATAGTCTGCATGGATGCCTCTATAAACAGTCCGGTCATCAAATTGTAGGACCAAGCATCGAAGTTGCGTTGACTGAAACATAAACACGAGTAAACAAGTAAACATTGGTTCGTGGTTTATCTGAGTCCTACTGGCGTCTTTTGATTTTCCCTTATACCGAACTTGTCCATAATCTTCACATCGGTAGCTGTGAACTTCCATCGCTGTGGGTTCGCTTATAACTCCGGGAATGGTTTGACTGACGGAAGCTCCTACTGCATTCTTAACACCGGTATGGTTTCTTACCGGTGTGAGAATTCATATGCATTTTAAGATGACCCAACCTACTGTCCTTTGTACTGAACACAATACTCACACAGACCAACCATCCTCAGAAACACATCTGTCCTTGGTACTGAACACATTCCGCATCCAGACAAACAGACCTGTCCTCAGTATTGAACAACTTTCACACACAGACAAACAGCCCTGTCCTTGGTACTGAACACATTCCGCATCCAGACAAACAGACATGTCCTCAGTATTGAACAACTTTCACACATAAACAGCCCTGTCCTTGGTACTGAACACATTGCGCATCCAGACATACAGACCTGTCCTCAGTATTGAACAACTTTCACACACAGAAAAACAGCCCTGTCCTTGGTACTGAACACATTCCGCATCCAGACAAGCAGACCTGTCCTCAGTATTGAACAAGTTTCACACACAAACAAACAGCCCTGTCCTTGGTACTGAACACATTCCGCATCCAGACAAACTGACCTGTCCTCAGTATTGAACAAGTTTCACACACAAACAAACAGCCCTGTCCTTGGTACTGAACACATTCCGCATCCAGACAAACAGACCTGTCCTCAGTATTGAACAAGTTTCACACACAAACAAACAGCCCTGTCCTTGGTACTGAACACATTCCGCATCCAGACAAACAGACCTGTCCTCAGTATTGAACAAGTTTCACACACAAACAAACAGCCCTGTCCTTGGTACTGAACACATTCCGCATCCAGACAAACAGACCTGTCCTCAGTATTGAACAAGTTTCACACACAAACAAACAGCCCTGTCCTTGGTACTGAACACATTCCGCATCCAGACAAACAGACCTGTCCTCAGTATTGAACAACTTTCACACACAGAAAAACAGCCCTGACCTTGGTACTGAACACATTCCGCATCCAGACAAACAAACCTGTCCTCAGTATTGAACAACTTTCACACACAGACAAACAGCCCTGACCTTGGTACTGAACACATTCCGCATCCAGACAAGCAGACCTGTCCTCAGTATTGAACAACTTTCACACACAGACAAACAGCCCTGTCCTTGGTACTGAACACATTCCGCATCCAGACAACAAACCTGTCCTTGATACTTAACACCTTACTCACACAGTCGTTCACTTGTTCGGTCCTGCATTGAGGGTGCAGAATTAACAGTGACGCAGAACATCAGGAAATTTGTAAACTTTTTGACCACCGATCCCTATATCCCAATCGCGCCTTACATTGCAAAAATAACGTTGCAATAGGCTGTCTATCTTAATCATCTGCATGTGTCAATAAGAACCCCTGGCGATTCAAGTAATATTTACCGCTTTTATCGCTATTCGTCGCGGGTTTATTTATCAGTGGTTTGGCTGTTCAGTACTCATAGCCAGGGCTACTCAACAAGCCTGTGGGTATTACAGAAGACAAACTCTTTTTCCTGCAGTAATATGTTTAACCGTCAGATGTGGCTTTTGATCCATGTGCAGTATGTACCCCATCTTCAATAGAAACCCTGAAGGTCATTGGTCCAAACAAATGGCATGTCCAAATAATAAAAGCGTTTGTCTGCTTCTATGTTTTTCTGTCAAATACTGTACATACATGAAACAATAATTTTTGAGGCATGTTGTCTTTTATTGAAGAAATGCCAGATATTCCGTTGATCATACGGGCAATATCTTGTCACATTTTCTATTACAGCTAAATTCTATAACATTGACAGTGATGAGATCAATTTGAAGATACGGCATTTACAAATTTTAAACCAAATATATCTCCAAGGAATTCAAGTTGTAAGTTGGTTTGGTCGGCCAAACAGAAGGTGTCGTATTTACATAATGGTTAATGGTCTTAACATCACCTTTTTACGTACACTTGTAAACTGCATATATACAGGGAAATGGGGTTCTAAAATTACAGTATTAACAAACTTGCTATTTCAACGACAATGTTTTATAAGGAAGCACAACTCTAACAGTCTATGACAGACAAGCGTACATGTTACATACTCAAAAAGGAAGCAATGAACGACTCCAGTCAATACCGCGTACATTCATGCAGCTCTGTTATCCGCACTCAAATATCTAAAACCTAGAGAGACGACTACATTTTTCTAGCCACCTAACAGCGATGACCTGAAGATCTATCATTCAATACAATGTACACAAATCTGGTTGGTTCTATTGAGAGTAAAATAATCTGGTAAACCACCACGGTCCTAAACACAAACTGCAAATTGAATTTTCAGTTTCCAAATTGGTCAAGGGAATCTGAATGCAAGCAGATCGCCAAAGCACGTAAATATCTTTCGAAAACAGCCTATTTATCAAATGCTACATCAAAACATTGAAGTTGTGTCGGTGACTGAATCATATAACGCTAGTTCACTGTTATCCACAGAGTAACCTATATCTGTATTATAACTACTGACTTGAGTACTACTGAACTGTCTGTTTCACTCCTCACATCTGCAGTTTTTTTCTCCAGTATGAGTTCTCATATGCCTGTTCCGAACACCATGCTGACTAAACTGTTTGCTGCATTCATCACACCTATAGGGCTTCTCACCGGTGTGAGTCCGCATGTGACTCTCAAGATGACCAAGCTGTCTGAACTGTCTGCCGCATTCCTCACATTTGTAAGGTTTCTCACCGGTATGACGGTGCACACCCCAGTTCTTTCGCGACCGGGGTCCGTGGTAGTCCGCGACCAAAAAGTGACGAAAGGCTTCCGAGGGCCCATGTTTGAGTTCTCATTATTTCCTGCGAAATGACATTAAACGGTTACATGGCTGAAAAGCGTAGGAAATGGTGTGTTTTTGGTGCAAATTGTGTTTTGGTCCGCGCGTTGCTTCCGCGATATCCCTACGCCTGAATGTAAAGAGGCCCGTGACCTAGATTTACCTCTGAAGCGCTGTGTCAAGCGAAGTTGCAATGCCGCGCACCGTGGATGATTAAAAAAACTGTAGTACTAGAATTTTCTTTATAATTGGCTGGATTAGTCTTTAGATTTTCCTCTTTCTGGCAGTATCAGTCGTGCTTGCCGGAAAAATCTTCTTCATCTGTTTTATCCAATGCGAAAATGCCCGATTTTGTGCATCATTTTTGACATGAAAATAATGATATTTCCCTATAATTTTTCAAAATTAGAGAAGTTGAAGGATCGAAACTCAGTTGGTCTTGTAGCTGAAGGTATATCCTCTCACCCCATATACAGTTATTTTCCTTCAGGATAATTCCCTGGAAGAGATGGTCGCTAGACTTGAGGGTGTGCCGCCTCCATTTGAACCCCCAAATAAACTGGTGTGTGCCCCCATGAGTCCTCATATGGCTCTTTAGATTACCCAGGTGACTGAACAGTTTGCCGCACTCCTCACATCTGTAAGTTTTTTCTCCAGTGTGAGTCCTCATATGCCTCTTCAAATAACCCAACTCACTAAACTGTTTGCTACACTTATCACACTTATACCGTCCTTCAACAGTATGAGTCCGCATATGCCTCTTCAGATGACCCAGCATACAAAACTGTTTGCCGCAATCCTCGCACCTAAAGGATTTCTCGCCAGTATGAGTCCACATGTGCCTCTTAAAGTCATTCAACTCCTTGTCACCATACTTATGTGTACGCGGAAGATCTTCTTCACGTCCATTACTTTCCTTCTCTTTTTGAAGATGAGATACAGCCGGAGTCGCCATGTGGAATAGCTCTCTGACACTGCAGGAAAGGAAAGGAATTGTACCATTTAGAAAACAAGCAGTTGGTTTCTTGAGACAGTCCACTAAAACGACCTAGCTGACAAGCACAAGCAACATTAAGTTGATTTAAGAAAAAAATCAGGCGTCAAAAACACTAACTTTTCTTAACTTGCCTGGAGAATGTCTGTCGGGCCATTAGTTTGTTTGATAAAGGGTCATAAAGCCAAGGGAAGAGCCTCCTGCATATAAATCCGAACACATGTGCGGCATGTCTGGGGTAAAGGCCATGAAAAAGAATAGTCCTTGTCTCAATCATTGCTTCGATTTGCATAACAATGTCCAGAGGATTTTGTTTTCACGTTCGGGGCCTTTACCTTTGACATATTACGGACAATAAGACCTCTGTGGGGGCTTGTTTCAGACAATGGTATTTTGACGCTTGGCATGGTCTTTGTACAGATGACATCCAAGGAGGTAAGTCTCCGTGTTACCAGGCCAGGGCCTACACGGACCAGCGTCTCGGCTCACGGTTGTGCTAGTAGAGCCAATACGGTCAAACATAACAACCCTTCATAGCCCCACATTTCTGCAATTGTGAAATGTTCTAGTATGCAATTAGACTAGAGGTATGAGTTCTAAGTTAAATATTATTAGCTTATCAGAAACTCGGAGTCAGTTCATCACTATCTGTGAAGCGTGTTTATTCAACCTATGCTAAACTCAAGTATGTAATCCAAAGTACTGTAAAACAGTTTACACCAGGTATTACACTACAAGGTACACAACCTTACATGCTACAGAGGGACTATCTAACACGTTCACATACCTGATTCCATAATCAAAGTATTACACTACAAACAACACAACCTTACATGCTACAGAGGGACTATCTAACACGTCCACATACCTGACTCCATAACCAAAGTATTACACTACAAACTACACAACCTTACATGCTACAGAGGGACTATCTAACACGTTCACATACCTGACTCCATAACCAAAGTATTACACTACAAACTACACAACCTTACATGCTACAGAGGGACTATCTAACACGTTCACAAACCTGACTCCATAATCAAAGTATTACACTACAAACTACACAACCTTACATGCTACAGAGGGACTATCTAACACGTCCACATACCTGACTCCATAACCAAAGTATTACACTACAAACTACACAACCTTACATGCTACAGAGGGACTATCTAACACGTTCACATACCTGACTCCATAATCAAAGTATTACACTACAAACTACACAACCTTACATGCTACAGAGAGACTATCTTGCACGTTCACATACCTTACTCCAAGGTCTCAAACTGACTGAGCAGACAAGTGCACCTTCCAAGCTAAACTAACGTAACAATAGAATATCTAATTAGCCAATGAGAGGACTTCTCTCATCAGTCTCAACCAATCAGGGCTCGACTAACGAGTTACGCAATGCAAGCCCCACCGCCCGTGTGGTCTAACCTAACAATAGCCCTAATTACATACACCGGTCAAAGGTCATGGACAGGTAGTTCAACATCTCAGTTTGGCTCCTTGAATACAGCCATGCGTCCGGCATATGCGCAAACGTAGATAAATCTGCTTGGAGATAACTGACATTTAGCTTCTTTTTTTTTTACGAATTCTATCGGTCAGTGATTTTGAAATGTCGACCCTAAACATCGTGCTGAGGCAAAATGAATACAATTTAGAACTGTTTCCTTTTGTAGCCTCTACCAGACTCCCCATGTCAGAGGAAAATGATCAGATAGACAGACAACACACCAGATGAGTCAGTCCGCCCCAAATTCCCCAAACTCCGGTTATTGACATGACATACGTGACTGTTGCCTGTCTATTTGGCCAATTTCTACTATTTATACTAACAGCAACATCTGGGGCCTGGTACTCGTGGTAGTGGCTATCCTTGTGTGCGTGTGCTGATGTGCGGAACGAAACAGGAACGCACACTATTGTTTGCCTGATTAAACAGTCACCAAACTGTGAAGTTGACCGGCTACAGACAGGGTTTGGGAAATAATAAGACGTTGCCTTCAGGCCTATAGACGACAAAAACTGCATGAAACCGCCCATTATTCTTATCAGATTGAGTGTGCATTACGCAAGCATGATTGTCTGTTCAAAATACAAGGGGGCCTTCGTGTGTCAGAAGCGAGTCCTGATAGGTCAGAGCATTTTGGATTTGCATAACAGTCAAACGTGTCTGTCTGGAATGTCTGAAGCTTTCGGAACAGACACGTACACACTTCTGCGTCTAAGTCCAAGCAAGATAGTTACATCTATCTCTTTGTCTTAGGAAAGGGACTCGTTACCGTCAGTATTCACAAGGTAAGACTGTTGTCTTTGTTTGTATCCTCCAGCCTGTCGACTGTCCATGTTTGGTGGCTGTTTATTCTGACCAAGGACAATGGTGTACCAAATTTGCTTTGCACTTTTAGCACTCGCACACAAAGGCATAGGCAACAATAGGCTTTAAATGTCGCTGGAAAATTGTAGAAATTGGCCAAATTGCACAGATAACACATACGTCACTAGCTCCAAAAGGAACGGTATATTACATACACCGTTCCAAAGCGAGCCATACAAGAGATCCAACTTGTGTTCACTGGGCCTTTACTCTGGCCCGGCGGGCCGGATTCTTCAACTCCCTACCTTCCGAACGCACTTACCTGCGTTGGCGGACGAAAAACAAGTCCAGAAGCCCCGAGATAATCCACATAAGTGGTAGAAAAACAAAGAGTCCATTCATAAAAGTCACCGCCGGCCATTTTTGTCATTATTAATGTGGGAATTTGACCCGATGTGACCCCCACGTCGACTTTGGAAAAATGATAGCAGCTCATTCGTATCCTGTGTTTTCTTCAGTTTAGTGTCTTGAACTAAACTGAAGAAAACACAGGATACGAATGAGCTGCTATCATTTTTTGCTATCGTTGTACGATAATCTTTTTCTCCACTTCTGTAGGTTTATAAATGGATAAACCAGTTACTTATTCTTTTGCTTTCAAGTATAAAATATCCTACTTTCCATCAAAGAAATCAAAAGATACATCTTTAAGTTAACTCTGAATGCGGATACAAGTTAAGTTTTGTGGAATTTGCAATGTTGTACCTGCATCTGCATCTGCATAGGATACCCCCAAATGACCCCGCGAGGGGCAAAAGTAGGGGGGGGGGGAGCTGAGGCTCCCGGGTTAGGGCGGGCAGGCCGCCTGCCTGGCACGGAAGTGCTCAACGTTGGGAGCGCTTACAACCGTGCCAGGCAGGGCATTCCACTCGGGAATTGTGCGTGGGAAAAAAGAATGTTTGTAGATATCGGTACCTGGATTAAAAAAAAAAAGCTGTAAAATGATAAGAAATGCATCCAAAAAAGCTTTTTAAGTGATAAAAGGATGTTTTCTCCTGATACTTGGTGCAAAATAGGCAAAATGTAACATTGATACTTTTGGTGAAATGGTGCCGGTGTTGTTGGGGCACTGTGGGGGCATCTTGCCATTTGCGTTATTTCTTTTCTTTCAAAAAATCGTCGCGCTTGTAAACGGCACCTCTAGGTTTGTTTGCGGCACCTCTAGGTTCCGTGAAGGTACATCTGCGTTTTTGAACGCAGCAATACCACAAACGTGCCCCAGGTGCAGTGAGAGTGCACCTTAAGAAAAGTGTCAAGTCTGACTGCCAGACTTCTTTGCAAGATTCTCAATCGAGATTCTCATAGCCTGCTTAGCTAGCTTCGGAACCTAAATATAGTCTTGTTAATCTCCATCTGATCTCTTTAAAAATCACAAAAGACATCACTTTCGCATTTCCACATCTGAAGTAAAAAAAAGGTGCATTATGACTGCCAGGGGTTACTAGTACTTCCTTCGCGGTCTTCCATCAGCGCTGGCGGCCGCACACCTCGGAAATTTCCGGCATTGATGAATCGCCGCTCTCCCCGAAAGATAAAAGCAAAAGCACTGCTAGAAGTCTGCGAAGGAAGCTTATTGCAAGAAAGTTTCAAGCAAAAATTACTTGATTATCATAAAGACATTGCCGTTTGTATACATGTAAGAAAGCAGACTTATATTATAACCTCCATGAAAAATGGAGGTATAGTTTTAGATGTGTCTGTCTGTCTGTCTGTGTTCCCGGATATTTGTTGCCAGCATAACTTTAACCCTAAAACACCAGAGTGGGGTCCATTTGGACCCCAGGCGTACATTTTGAAGTGACATTTGAAGATTTTTGATCTGAAGAAAAAATTATTCCGTGACTTTGTCAGTCAATATGTCTTATACCTTCTCCTAAGATTTCGCAAAGATTGGTACAATAATGTGGAAATTATAAAGAAAGTTTGTGCTGGGCACAGGTCAGGTCGGGAAATAGCCTGATGACCCAACTGCGCCGTATGAACGCATCAGAGATCGGTGACCGCTTGCACGGTAGCCGGGCTCCTTTTCAATGCTTCCTTCTTTTCTTTTCTTTTCCGTCACTTAAGTCACTCAAACTTTGGTTAAAGTTAAAGTTCGCAAACGAGGTCGGGCGGACGCAAATGGTTCCCGATCACCATTCAGTCGCAAAGGCGGGCGGCTCCTACTTTTCCTGTTATGTGGACCTTGAGAGTATGCTACCAAAGCCCACCGAACGTTGCACCTCCTGACTGAATGCACGCTAAAAGTAAAGGAAGGTTAGAGCGACTTAAATCGCAGAACGAAAAGGAGAAAGCAACCTACAGAAGGAAAGCACCGATCCTTGATATGCTGCTACTGTGGAGATAATCAGGCGATTTGCTTGGTTCCTGCAACGTGGGTCATCAGGCCAGCTCGTTCGAAACAATAATAATAATTTATTGTCAAGTCCAACAATGCTGTTTATCATTACCCAGGTGTAAAAGCTTATTAAGATTGATTGCATCAAACAACCAAGCATAACTTTTACCTGATTTGTTTGTTTTCCTTGTTTTTTTGTTCTTTTTTTGCTTTTGATAGCTAATGATTTAAAAGACATAGAGATCCTACCTTTTTTTGTCAAATTCTGACTTACTTTAATATGATTTATTAATTATACGTCGATGTAGGTTAGACATCCAGGTAATAAGATACGCCAAAAATAGTTACTCAAGCAACTGGATATGGTGTGTGACCTTGGTACTGCAGCACAACTTTGATTTCTTGTATCTTTTGACCTGGACAAGATATGGTCGTGACATTTTGGTAGAGGGTAGCTTGTGATGTAAGGTAAAAGTGATGTATGTTTGGGATTTTTTGTCAAAATCTTCCAAGGAGCATAACGGAACATAGGATCGATTGACTTCCATGATATTTAGTATGCAGGTATCGTTGGTAGAGATGTACGTAATGAAGTGCAAGTTAAGATAATGGCGACTTAATTTTCACACATAATGAACAAAATTTCTATAATAGGACTTGGATACAAAATACTTGTAACATAATAGTTTGTGGCAGGTGGAAGAATAGCAAATATCAGTTATGCAAATAAGAGCCAAATTTGCATAATTATGTGAAAGTGTCCTAATTCATCTAAGTACATGTAGTAAACATTGTTTCTGTCAAAATTGTGACCTCTGTAAATTAGTTGATGGTGTACATAGCCAAGCATAAATCATGCAGATGTGAAAGTCATTTGCGTCATCAGAATGTTTCATTGAGGTATGAGGTCTCCGACCTCTTGTTGTCGAAAGCATGAACTTGTGCTGTGCTTAACAACTGACTCGTTTAAGTCAAGAAATCAATCGTAAGTTCCTCCCTAAATGTTGAAATTCATTTCTATTCCTGCAGTTTTAGAGACCTACTCAATATGGCGACCCCGGCTGTATCTCATCTGGAAAAAGAGAAGAGAAGTAATGGACGTGGAGAGGATCTTCCGCGTACACACAAGTGTGGCGAGTGTGACAAGGAGTTTCGTCAACTGAGTGACATGAAGAAACACATGCGTACTCACACTGTCAAAAAGCTCTTCAGGTGCGATAATTGCAACAAACAGTTTAGTGCGTTGAGTAGTCTGAAGAGACATATGCGGACTCATATCGGTGAGAGACCCTATAAGTGCGATGAATGCGGTAAACAGTTTAGCGAGCTGGGTCATCTACATAGGCATATACGGACTCACACTGGTGAGCAGCCATACAAGTGTGAGGAGTGCAGCAAACAGTTTAGTGACCTGTCTAATCTGAAGAGGCATATGAAGACTCACACCGGTGAGAAACCTTACAAATGTGAGGAGTGCGGCAGACAGTTCAGTCAGCTTGGTGATCTGAAGAGTCATATGCGGACTCATACCGGAGAGAAGCCCTATAAGTGCGAAGAATGCAGCAAACAGTTTAGTGAGCTGTGTAGTCTGAAGAGTCACATGCGGACTCATACCGGTGAGAAGCCCTATAGGTGCGAAGATTGCAGCAAACAGTTTAGTCTGCTGGGTAATCTCAAGCAGCATATGCGGACTCACACAGGTGAGAAACCTTACAAATGTGAGGAGTGCGGCAGACAGTTCAGTCAGCTGTGTAGCTTGAAGAATCATATACGGACTCATACCGGTGAAAAGCCCTATAAGTGCGAAGAATGCAGCAAGCAGTTCAGCGTGTTGGGTTCACTGAGGAATCATATGCGGACTCACACAGGTTAGAAACCATGCAGATGTGAAGAGTGTAGGCTGGAGGACTCACGCCGGTGAGAAACTCTAATGGTGAAAAAATGCATTAGTGACTTACGAACCTCAGACCATCTCATGAGCCACAAGCGAACTCACAGCGATAAAAGTTCACAGGTACCGATGTGACGGTTTCAGACAAGTTTGGCATCGGGGGTAATTGGAAGAGACAAGTGACAAGGACAAAGGAAAGAGAATCCACGAACCAACGTTCGTACTGTACGTGTATATATTTCTGTCACCTATGCAAGTCCGATGCTTCGTTATAGAGTTTGATGACTGTGGGCTGTTTAGAAATACTTTTACGTAAAGCGGTGATCTGCATTCAACGTGCAAGTGTGGAGACCAAAAGTTGCTGGTTGTGTTTATAGAAAGTGGTGGTCGGCCGCCGCCCGGCAAATCTGTCGGCTTGAAAGTCTTCAAAATTCGTCAAAATTGAAAGAAAATTACTACAGAACAAGCATATTACACTAAGTAACACATATAAATATACTATAGTTACACAATTTATCTCAGAACCACCACAAATTGGGGCGACACAAACACTGACGGCGAGACGCCTCACAAGACGGCGAAACATCCACACCGACGGCGAAAAGGTATGACGTCGAAAAGACGTGACGGCGAAATGACTAGAAATAGTTTTGACATTCGGAAGATTTCTGCTAGTCAACCATAGCAAAGCCATTGAAAATTTTGTTTACTCATTTTATTATATTGTATTGAATGCTAGATCGTCATATCACCGTAAGTATGTGTTTAAAATAATGTAGGCGTTTCTCTAGATTTAGACATTTGTGTTGATAATATAGCTACATGTTCATACTATGGACTGGAACTGTTTAGTTCTTTGTAGAGTATGTAACATGTATGCTTGTCTTTCATCGATTTACAATTGACCTTCTTTGTAAGATATTGTCATTGAAGCCTCAAGTTTGTTAGTACTGTAATGTTAGATATTGCATTGACCCCTCTCTATTTATGTAGTGTATATACACGTGTACATATCTAGACTCTGAGGTCGTTGAGACGGTTAATCAGTATGTAAACACGACACGTTTTTGTCGACCTTCTAAAAACTGGAATTCCTCAAGAGATTTTCATGTTGTTTTGATTGCTAGAATGATAGGTTGACGTGTCACTGCAGTTAGTTGGTTAAAATGATGTTAGGTTTTAGCTACATGTAACGTTACCTGGTATGGACTGGAACTGTTTATTGGTTCCTTTTCGATTTAATATGTGAAATGAAATTCTCTGTCAAAGACTTACAATTGACCTTCTGTGTAAGATATGGTCGTTGAAACCGCAAATTTGTTGGTACTGTAGTGTTAGATTACACTAAACTCTATTGTATCTATCTCTGTTTATATATGTAGTTTACAAGTGTACATGAGTCTGTTGAGACCGTTAATCAGTATGTAAACACGATACCTTCTGTCTGGTTAATATGGCGTACCTTCAACTTAAACTAATCTCTGTCGTTGTTAGAATTTAGAAAATGTGACCTGATATTGATCAACGGAATATCTGACATATCTTCAATAAAATGCAACATGCCTAAAAAGTATGGGTGGATTGGTATGTTTCTCGATCGCAGTGTCGCCCATGTTTGTACGCTAGTTAACAATAAAAAAAGCAGCTTACAGACGTTTTCCTTGAAGGGGCTGCGGTGTGTGGAAACAAGGCAACTCTTGCCTGCACACCTGCCGCGGGACCTTCCCTTCCTAATCTCATCAAATGGGCTGACCAATGGGCGAGCGCACACCTGCCGCGGGACCTTCCCTTCCTAATCTCATCAAATGGGCTGACCAATGGGCGAGCGCCACGCTTGGGCACAGGAGAGATCAGGTCGGGATATAGCCCGATGACTCAACTACGCCGTATGAACGCTTTAGATCTATTTATATCTGAATGTACATGGTGTGAACTGAAACTGTCTATTGGTTTCTTTTAAAGTATTTAACCCTCAAACACCCGAGTGGGGTCCATTTGGACCCCAGGCGTACATTTTGAAGTGCCATTTGAAGATTTTTGATCTGAAGAAAAATCCTTCCGTGACTTTGTCAGTCAATATGTCTTATACCTTCTCCGAAATTTTCGCAAATATTGGTACAATAATGTGGAAATTATAAAGAAAGTTTGTGTTCAGTCCCTCTGGGGTCCAAACGGACCCCAGCAAAAATGTGCAGTTTTTAAAACAAACTTTGGAGGCTAACTCTTTAACCACTTATAGTGTGACTACCAAACTTTTTAGACAATAATAAGAATGTAAACCTAAGTCATCACAAAAATTTCTGTGTCATCAACATGTAATGTGACGACATTATGACGTCATTTGCCTAGTCAGGGCGGCCATCTTGGATTTTGACCAATGACGTCATGAAATTAGCATAAATTATAAATTTTAAGTCATAAAAATTACATTGAATTTCATAGAATTTAATTCTTATCAGAAAACAGGTGTAGTTTACCAAGAAAACCTTGTTTAAATTGAAATTGTCAAATTTTGGCAAAAATATGCCTGTTGCCATGGCAACCCCAAAAAACGATAAACTGTTTTTATTGACCAAAAACTTTTGCAAACAATATTTTGTGATAAATTACAAAGATTCGTAGCTTTAGCTCTAGCCGTTCATTACTTATGCGACATAAATGTTGCTGAGGGCCTCAAAATTCCCCCATCTGGTCGGAATAGGTTTAGTGCAAAACGTGGTCCTTCTGAACTTTTGCCTAAATTATGATAATGAGTTGGAATTAGCAACACCTCAACATATATCTCACAATCTTCCTCTTACATTGACGAAGCAATGTATATACAATGATCGCCGATAAGAAATGGTACTGAGATTTTATGAACAAAACATTTTGGGGTCCGTTTGGACCCCACTCGGTCATTTTAGTCGCAAAAAAAGGTCAGGGTGCTTGAGGGTTAACAGATTACTTGTGTTGTCAAACGTAATGCGTCTGTGTAAGATACGAAGCTTGCATAAAATGTAACTAAACTCTGCACAAAAATTTTGGAATATCAACTTTGGCTGATCATATTTCCATTGTTTCTGCATCAATTTCAATGGGTTATATGTCAATAGAAAGCGTGCATGGTTTTCATTCACATGGTATTAAACTTTTTATGATTATAAATTCGTGGAACGAACACCAGGGCTACTTACGTCAGTGGGTCGCGAAAAAAAGTGCCCAAATTTCCCTTCTTGTGTTCAACACTGCATCATACTGTTGGTATGGGTGCGGGTGTCAAAGGTTCAATCTATCCTTTTTTTCACGTTATCTTTGGTATACAGAACATCCAAGTTTATCTTTAATATTTGAGTAGAGTATATGTGCCCTTTTGGCAGTTGGATGGCCGAATCAAGGGCGGAGGCGGCAACGAGAATGCCACGCTGACTGTCGCACGGGTAGAGCGTAACAGTGCGTAGCGCTTGGTGGAGGCAGTGTCATGGTGTGGTGTATGTAAGGCTGCCACATGAAAACCAAGGTTCCCTATCATCCCAGACAAGACAACCTCAATACTGTGAGATACGGGGACACCATTCTCCATTCAGTCGCAATGTCATACCTCGTCAGCGTGTGTATGGGACCAAATGCAAATCTGCAAGTGTTAGACTACAACGCCGTCCACACAGAGCAAGGACCATTGCAGACTGTGTGCGTGGACGGGCGGTGTAATCTAACAGAATGTCATTCGACCCCATACTGAAGGGGTAAGACATTGACTGAATGGGGAATGGTGTCCCTGTATCTCACAGTATTGAGGCTGTCTTCTCTGGGATGATAATTAACCTTGTTTTTCCTGTGACAGCCATACATACACCACACCCAAAAGGGCACATATATTCTTATCAATTGTTAAAAATAAACTTGGATGTTCTGTATACCAAATATTAAATGAAATTTGGGCACTTTTTTTCGTAACCCACTGACGTAAGTAGCCCTGGTTCTCCTTTAACGAATTTATAATCATAAGACGTTTGATACCGTGTGAAAGGAAATCACACAAGCTTTCTATTGATATATAACACATTAAGATTGATGCAGAAACAACGGAAATATGATCAGCCAAAGCTAATACATGTATTCCAAACTTTTTGTGCCGAGTTTAGTATATTTGACTTTTCAATCTAATCTTTCTCTGTATGCATGTTCAGTATGCCAAAAGTGAACTTAGATTATTTTACACAGTTCTTTATAATTCACTTTCAGCCATTCAGAGAAGTAAATGGTTTTATATTTCAGTGAAACTGCCTCTCAATCACATGTACATGTATGCTGTAACTGACATTTGGTGCAATATATGCGAAGTGAAATATAGCAAAATATTATGATCGAAACTTAGTGTGTTTCCTCTTTTTACGCTTTTCACGAAGGCTCTTACAAAGATGCAGCTTGACATATTTTACAGTTCAGCTAATTCAATTACGGTAACCCACATGTACAGGTGTGATCAGGTGTTCTACACATTTTATTCCAGGTGTCACTTTTTACACAAAAAACAAATAATGTATACATGTATATATATATAGAGAGATAATAATTTATTGTTCCCTTAAGAGTTCCATTATTTTTACTGCCATAAAACCATCTTAACACTTTCTTTCTTGACGACGACGACGGTGAAGACTGAAGCAAAGGAAACAATTCGACATAACTATAGTCGGTACATGAATCATATGCGACACCTATTAATTGGTTGCAGTACAGCAGCATTATTCACAAAGGACTGGTGCAGTACTGCACCAAATTAATAGGGTTCGCTTGTGATCCATGTAAAGATTCCAGTAAGACAGACTACCCCAGCCCATACTGCAATGACACCATAATTCTCTGCGTGACTTCTATAACACCCCATTTAATTAATTGCTTCTATTTTCATATGATTGAAACGAACAGTTGTGAACTTCAGGGTGGACAGAGAACTGCCAGAAAAAGCCTGTCCGTCACTCAGAAAGAATTACGATCCTTCAACCAACATCTGCTTTGAGAGCTCATATGATTTCGAATGACAGCAACTTTAACTTGACTGCTTATTCACATAATCAATAAGAGTCCGTATATAGCTCTTGTTCTTGAGGCTCAGCCGAACCACCTAAATGCATGTACATTTGTACTAGGAATTAATTATGGATTAAGCGCCCCAGCTGTTTGCTTTCTAAATCCGCCTTTTCTCTTTACTGAGGGGCTAGAACGAACTATGGAGCTTTCTTGTCACCTTTGAGTTTCACTTACGTTCCATACATAGGTTTATTATCGGTGAATATATTATCTCTTATCGACTTGAAACAATGACGAAAGGCTTCTACAAACAACTTTTTGCGTCATATAATCTCAATTTTGTAACCAACGAATTCAAGCTGGTATTAACCCTATCCAGACTGGGTTTTTTGGGCCTCCGTGGCCTGGGGGGGGGGGGGGGGGGGGGGGGGGGGGGGGGGGTGGGGGTGGCTCATTCGACCCCCCCTTCGTATTTTCAAAACGGCTTACTGTACGATCACCAAATTTGCAGGGCTGGTTGTGCTCATCAAGTTTTATAATTGCTAAAATTTTCATATCATTATAACGTAATATGACGTAATTATGACGCCATTAATTGATATTTTTGGCTAAAACGGGAAATTTACATAATACCTAAATATCTCACTCAAAAAGTTACCAATAAAGGTTTCTTATTAATATCTAAGTGTTATAAGACTTCTGTTGTCAAAAGCCGTCGCAACGACGTCAAAATGACGTCATAGAATGACGTCATCTGTAGTTTAGCTATCGGCCATCTTGGATTATCAACCTTAAATTTTTCAAGATACATTTTTTTCAACATATAACGCTAAAACCCCATGGAAATGGATTAAAAACGTTCACATGAATGTTTTCTGTAAGAAAATACCATGTAGTGATGAAATCTGAGTGAAAATAAGCTTGTTATACCTTAAATCATGATATTGTCAGCCATCTTGGATTTTGACCAATTGCGTCATCTCATTAGCATAATTTATGAATATTTAATTATAAATGTTTAACTAAGATGTGTTAGATATTAAAGATATATGAAAAGAAGTTAAGTTTAGCAAGAAAATCTTTAAATCGCATTGTTTAAACCAAAATTAGTGATTTTTGTAAAATTTGCCTTTCATAAAACTGTTGCCATGGCAACGCGAAAAATTATAAACTTACTCAATCTTATTTTTAAATTGTTGCCAATAATATTTTAGGAAAAGTCACCAAGTTTGGTTGTTCTAGCACAAGTCGTTTGGGAGCTATAGGAGGTCAAAGTTGGCGCAGGCACTTTTAGCCCCCCCCCCCCCCCCCCAGTCTGGATAGGGTTAACTTAAGAGAACGTAAAGAAGTAACGGAAACATTCAGGACAACTCCCTTTGATACTTTTATTTCTTTTACATTACAGCAAGAAATACGTTTGTGCGTCCGTAAAAATGATTTCACATCTGAAAAAGCATGTCACTAAGCTAGGAATGGGCACGGCTCTCTTTAATCGTTTCAGGAGTTTTGCAACTTCCCGGTACCCTGCTGTTAGTAGTAATCACTTTAGGTTTGTCACATCCCTATTGTATAGAATTAATTGTTGCAAGCATACTAGCTACATATTTCCCTACGTATTGTTTGCTTTTCTAGCGCACTTTAATACACTTTCCGCATCTCACATTCGTCATTAAAATATTGCACATAATGACGCTTCATTGTATTTCTTGTTAACTATTGATTAGTGAAATTGAAAATTAAATGCCTCAGAAAAATCATTGGGATAATTTATATGGACCACACAGGCAATATGGTCACTATTTTTTTAAAGCTTTATTGAAAAGAAAAACACATTGTGACATCTACATGTATAGCTTCATGACTACATCTCCGACTACAGCAGATGCATAGCTATAAAACTTTGCACTTGGCTCTCGAAGCCAATATGGTCACTATCAAAGACTCCTAACAGTAGTGAAGAGAAGGAAACTGAAGTGGTACGGACACGTAATGAGGTCAAACGGACTGTCCAAAGTCATCCTTCAAGGAACTGTTAAGGGAGCTAGGAGAAGGGGACGGCAAAAGAAAAAAAAATGGGCAGAAAACATTAAGGAATGGACGGGAAAGAGCTTTCCAGTGTCCCTCCCGCTGACGCAGGACTGAACAGGATGGAGGAACCTGATTCACAGCGTCACCATGTAGCGTCACCACGACCCGGGAATACTCGGTTAAGGGACCTAGGTACAAGGTACAAGGATTGATTAGTAAAGTTTCCAAACCCCAGTTTCACCAATTAACAAAAACACGTTATTGATTCCGTCCATTAGTATTGGTGTTTGCCAAATTGTCATTTTTCTTACAGTACTGTCTGATTTCCCATATCGATGTATGTACTAAACTCTTGTTTTTACTGTGTATATGTCACTGAGTGTCGTTTGTGTTCATACTGCGCTATATTCGGTTATTTGTGGCATCACTGAGGTAATCAGGCGTGTCAACTTTGACCTTTCACCACCTGCAGTACTGACCCGTGATTGCGAATCGGGGACTTCAGGAAGGTCATTTCCCTACATCAAGGACGATTCAACGCTTTATCAATCCACAACAGTACCGACACAGGGGTGAGACTTCGTTTACGTAACTAATGACTGGTTCTAAGACAACAGCAATTGACTATTGCGCTATCAAGATTTATAAGCCACTATGAGCATGTTTGTATATGTATATATGTCCCCGCCAAATGCTTAGATATTTACGGTAACATCCCACAAAGCTTCTTGACAAACGTGTAAGGTTCTAAAATGTATGAACATACTACATAGTATTTATGTAGACAAAATATCGAAAATCATTCAAACTTTTGCCAAGTGTTTTTTTTTTTTTTCATGTTGTCTGATCTGACCTTGTACAAATCCGGCGCATCTAAGATTGTACTATTCTTTTGTCTCTTACTACATCCTACCGAACCGGTTTTAACTGCCCACACAGCTTCAGTCTTTACCGACCCTGGAGCCCTGACTGTGTCTCTGTGAAAACGTCCTGTAGTGCGTTCTTCTAAGCATCAGCGTATCTCGGTAAGTGCATTTTGTACTGAATATGATTTTAGTTAATAATATGTATTTATAAATATGACCATATGTCCATTGTACTCCAAGAGTCTAACGACAAATAGGGGCATGTACATGAAGGTTAGACAAAGACATTCAGGTAAACAATATCTAAAAACAGAGATTTACCTTCGGACGTTTGGTCACACATCATTAAACCGAGTCCATTTACGACTACTGGTAGGCCTGTTTTTGAATGTCGATGTCCGGACATTGGTTTCATAAAAAAGAAGGACACTGTTATTGTCTTATTGTGTGAGTAGCGCGGACCAAAAACAAGGTAGGGTCTATGCTAATATTCTTGCTTAATTTGAACAAATGACTGTTCCATGAAATGTTATGGAGGTTATATTTACCTCCATGAAATGTCATGGATGTTATATTTTCACCTGTGTTTGTGTGTGTATGTGTGTCCGTGAACTCAAGTTTAGGCCCTCTAGCGACTAGTTTTGGGATAGCAGGGGCATTTTTGTCAAACACTTTTGAAGTAGATAACTCAAAAAGGGAACAACGAATATTCATGATTTTTGGTGTGTATGTTCCTTAGACAATGCTGTATAAAACAAAATACTAATTATGCAAAAGGTGGATACATTTGCATGATTAATAATCTATCATAGCCGGGTTTTTTTAAATGTATCTGTTATCCCGGACATGCTATGGTCTTGAAATTTGGGTGGTAGATAGCTTTTAGCATCGTAACAAAGTGGAGAACGTTTTAGCCCCCGAACATTTAATTGCGGAACTGCAGGGGCATTTTGTCGACACTCCAAAGAAGGTAACCGCAGCACGGAACGATAGATTACCATTATTTCAGGCATGCAGGTAGCTTAGGCAAAGCTAAAACCTGCCGCATCGTTTTGATTAGTTGGTTCTTTTGTAATAATTCTTGCAGGATCTGGAGTTTGACTAATATGGCATCGAAACTCGTACCTCACCTGAAACACGTTGTGGGGGAGGATGGACAAGATTTGCCCCGTACCCACAAGTGCAGCTATTGTGAAAAGGAGTTTCGCCGCAAAAGTAAGCTCAGTCGGCATCTGCGAACGCATATCGGTGAGAAACCGTACAACTGTGAACATTGCAACAGAGGCTTCAGTCAGTCAACTCAGCTGAAGACTCACATGCGGACTCATACGGGGGAAAACCCGTACAGATGTGAGGAGTGCAGCAAGCAGTTCAGTACATTGTCAAATCTAAAGAGTCACATGAGAACCCACACAGGTGAGAAACCGTACAAGTGTGAGACATGCCGCAAGCAGTTCAGTAATCTTTGTAACCTGAAAATACACATGAGAACTCACACTGGGGAGATACCGTACAAGTGTAAACATTGCAACAAAGGCTTCAGTCAGTCACCTCACCTGAAGGCTCACATACGGACTCACACGGGGGAAAACCCGTACAGATGTGAGGAGTGCAGCAAGCAGTTTAGTGTACTGTCAGATCTAAAGAAACACATGCGGACCCACACTGGCGAGAAACCGTACACGTGTGATGCATGCAGCAAACAGTTTAGTCAGTTGTGTAATTTGAAGGAACACATGCGAACCCACACTGGTGAAAAACCATACAAGTGCGAAGAGTGCAGCAAACAGTTCACTACGTTGTCAAATTTTAAGAGGCACATGCGGACTCACACCGTACAAGTGCCAGGTGTGCAGCAGACAGTTCAGACAGTTGGGTACTCTAAAGAGACACATGCGGACTTACATCGTTGAGAAACCGTACAGATGTGAGGCATGCTGGAAGCAGTTCCGTGAGCTGGAAAATCTAAAGGAACGCATCCGGGCTCACACTGGTTAGAAACCGTACAGGTGTGAAAATTAAAATTGAAAATGAAGCTTTCGTCAGTCACGTAGTCTTTGTGCCCATATGCAAACTCACATCGGTGAAAGTCTGTGACGATAACATGTACATGTGCATATTGTTACACAGTAGGAAAGGATCTTAAGCTTGAAAAAGTTTGCCACTTGATCATTTTTACTTTACAAAGGTGACCTTTGAGTTACCGTTTTAATTCAGCAGTATAGTCACTACATAGAACCGAATTTCAGCATAGTAGTTACTATCGCCATGTGCCCTACTTGATTATATCTAGAGCTGTTGTTCACTGGTGTCAGAAAGATTGCAAAACATCGCTGGACATAATAGCCATCGCACTTAGATTAGTTTTTCTATGTATATATCTAATTACTCATTGACAAGTTTTTATTATCCTTTATTAGTCATTTTAATTTCTGTAAATACACTATGGACATGGATTAAAGGCGTTTAGAATTAGCTTCGTAAAAAGATTCGAAAACAGATGTTACTATCTATTGGTTACCTTTATGATATGCTGTAAGATGTTGGAGTTTTTTTTATTTACCGCAACTAAGTTTTCTCAATAAGATAGTGTCCTTTATGTGAAGTTGTCTTTGATGTCAAACGTTATTTTTTTCCTACCCACAGAACTTGTATGGTTTGCATGCAATTGTATTGCGACACAACACCACACAACATAGCACAACACCTCGCGACTCAATACGACACCACACAAGACATGACCAACACAAAACAATACAAAATAAAACAACATGACCCATGTACAACACTACACATGTACAACATAATACGACACAACACGACTTATGTACAACACGACACAAAACGACATATGTACAACACAACACATGTATAGCTGTACACTACACAATTTGAAATACTACACAACACTACATACGTACGACACGACACGACATAACGCGACATAGGTACAACACGACACGACATATGTACAACACAACACAACATCGCACGTCAAGACACAACACAGCAATTTTCAATAGAAGACAAGGGTAAGACAGGGTCAAGATGCAAATGAGTGGCTCCTCCCAGGCCCGAGAGAAAACGTTACCTCCTGTAACAAAAACAACATCAGCTAATTGACTCATTTGCATTAACTTCGCCTTTATTTTTATCTTATCCTTGTCTCCTATTGAAAAATCCAAGATTGTATTCAGTCACTTGAGTTACTGCTATTTGGCTTATCGTATTACCAGGATGTCTAAGCTTCATCGTCATAACACTAAGTAGCCATTTGAAGTCTTGGTAGACAATAGTTTTGTAAGCGTTAGGAATAATATTTTCCCCCAAAAAATCTTCCTGTTGCTCTAAAATCATATAAACATTTTATCAAGTAGTCATTCCTCTGGCAAAAATAGTTTGGGCAGGATTTGCAATAATATTGTACAAAAAAGCATTCCTTTCCGGTGCTCTAAATGAATATAAACATAACACTTCGTATTGATTCCTCTGGTAAAATAGCTTTGCCAGCGCTTCCAATGATATTGTACGAACATGTAGAGTTCCACGAACCCATATCTATGATTTTATAAATGCATTCAAGTTCGTAGGGCCTATGGGTTTAATTTCGCGTTGCGTTAACGGGAAAATGGAGATTTTCTGTTCTCAGTAGCGCCATCCCGCGAATTTAATTGCATTTATAGTACTGTACTATATAGTCACATACTGTATCAGGGCGCCTCTAGGAACCGCCAGTCGGAAACCACTTACTTGTTACAGTGGAAGGGACAGAACTCTACTAACGGACAGAACAGACTTTTGACTTTGACAGTGCTGGTGTGCTGGTGTGATCAACTGTCATTGATTCCTCTGGATACTACATTTCTATTCTGGTGTTGTACAATACATAAAATGGATAGATATGTGTCTTGCAAGTTGCAAGTACCTCATATATTTCACCATTACCACACTGTTAGGGGGAGGCATATGCGGCGCAAGTAGAGGACAGAAGGAAAATGTCCGCGCTGGTTTTGTTTTGAGTTCGCGTGTAAAATCCCACCATTTAGGCGCAGGTGGTATCTGTTGCGTCACCCGTTTTTGATAATATTGTACATAAAAGCATTTCCTTCCTGTTGCTCTAAATTCATATAAACATAACATTTAGCAGTCTTTCTTCTGGCAAATAATCGTTTTATCGGCACTTGCAATAATGTTGTAGAAAATAAAGCATTCCTTTTCGGTGCTCTAAATTCATATAAACATAAAACTAAGTAGGCATTCCTCTGGAAAATGATAGATCTGGCAGCGCTTACAATAATATTGGACAAAAAAGGCATTCCTTCTTGCTGCTCTAAATTCATATAAACATAAAATTAAGTATTCTTTCTTTTGGCAAATAATCGTTTTGGCAGCGCTTGCAATAATATTGTACAAAAAAGCATACCTTTTCGGTGCTCTAAATTCATCTAAAAATAAAACTTAATAGGCGTTCTTCTGACAAAATGATAGATTTGCCGGCGCTTGCAACAATACTGTACGAAAGCATTCCTTCTCGGTGATCTGATTTCATATAAACATAACATTGCGTATTGATTCCTCTGGTAAAAAAAGCTTTGCTAGCGCTTCCAATGATATTGCACGAACATGTAGAGTTCCATTAACCCATATATTTGCAAAATGTATAAAAGTTCGCTGGGCCTATGGATTTAATTTTGCGTTGCGTTAGCGGGAAAGTGGGGTGTTCGTGGTGGTTTTAAATTCTTCTTAGCGCAATCCTGCGAACTTTAATGCATTTACAGTACTGCACTATAGTAACATACTGTTACAGGGCGCCTCTACTAACCGCCAGTCGGAAACCACTTACTGGTTACTCTGTAAAGGACAGAACTCTATTAACGGAGAGAACAGTTCGGTTTTTACTTTGACAGTACTAGTGTTGGTGAGATCAAATGTCGCTTATCCAACCCTCTGGATACCACATTTCTATCACGGTGTTGTACAGTACATAACATGGATAAATGTGTGCCTTGCAAGTAGCAAGTACCTCAAATAGTTCATCATTACAACACTGTGACAATGTATAGTACGAACATGAACAGAGAAGGGGGTACCATATTGCATAGGCGGCACATGTAGAAGATAGAGGGAAAATATCCGCGGTGGTTTTGTGATGGCGGTGAAGTGGCCACCGCAAAAATCGAGAACATAAACCCACCACGAAAGTTTCTGCATTTACAGTAACTTAAATCACTGTTCCTTCCCATCATATATACACTTGTGACTTAGAGGGGTGCAAAAAGTGGATGGCACCCGCAAACAAACAAACAACGTGCCACAAAAAAAAAACACTATAAGAATTTGCCATCGCAAACCTGTCATCAACTGCACACATCTGGCGGTCGGGAAGAGCTCTGAGAGTCCCAGAGAAAAGTAGTCCATTTCTAAATTTGAATTAAATTACTCCTTTCCCTCAATTCCTCCATATTCTTGACCGTACGTCTGTACTGATGTTGATCACAAACTAAGGTGTGTACAATTACAATTACAATGCACATCCAGCACCATCTGCTCAAATTATTCCCTTCCAAAGATACTTAGATTGAGTTTATTTTCCAAATCATGCCCGAAGGCTAATTGCACGTACACTCTCATAGTAATAGTAGTCATTCAGTACATAACATTTGGTTTCTAATCTACTACAAGGTGCTAAATTTACTATTGTAGGGTTTGACTTCTTCTTTGAAGGCAGTGGTTAATGAATTCTCCGACTTTCTGCAAAATAAGTGTGTATTGTGATTTAAGTAAAAATGTAGTCTTTTGCTGACCTCTCAAGCTGGGTGAAATTAGGGCAACATTTTGATTTTGTTTATTTTGGCCTCGTAGTGAGGGCACTGACTAATGAAGTGGGTTTCATTTTCCATTGCATCCATTAGGAAACATTTACATAAACTATCGTGGACAGGTAGCTTGCTGTAACGACCCCTCTCTATTTTTAATTGGTGTGCACAAATTCTTATTTTACATATGGCGGATCTTTCATCAAACTCATTATGATTCAAGTAGTTTTCCATCGAGTATTTAGATTTGACACTATGGTAAAATCTTAACTTGCCATTATCTACAGGCAATTCATGAAAGAACGTTTAAACATATACATATCAGTAAGTCTCCTCTTTAACAATGTGTGTATATATTCTTATTATCTACCGGATAACAACAAAACCGCCCACTGCAGTTCTAAACAAGCCGCTAGGGGGCTACAGCCTACTATACTTACAGTAACACCCTGCCCCAAGACATATCCACTTATAAAAAGTATGACACTCGCACGTAGTATAGTTGTACTTCCAACTTCGCCACTCCACTGCGGTACCGTAACACGCCGCTAGAAGGCCATTATCATTTTTTATGCAACCCTACCAATCCATCATATATATTGAAGAAACGTCCTACGATTCTGGACTCGTGTTGTTAACAAACAAAAAAAACAAAAGCTCAAACATATACAGTCCGCTGAAATACCACAGGGAAACGCCAGGTGGGCCATGTGCACTTCCTTACTGTAACCACTACTCAGATACTAGATATTATGAAGATTTATGTACAACATCTCGAACTATGCTATCAACCTCAATAAACACCCACATCACAGCTGGTCCACTATAGCACAACTGATCATAAAAAGAAAATCTTCTTGGCGAAGATAAAAGCATTCCTTTTCGGTGCTATATGTACATATAAACATAAAACTAAGCATTGATTCTTCTGGAAAATAATATATCTGCCAGCGCTTGCAATAATATTGTACAACAAAGCATTCCTTTTCGGTGCTCTAAATCCATATAAACATACCATTAACAAACTATTCTTTTGGCAAATAATAGATTTGCCTGCGCTTATAATAATATTGTACACAAAAGAATTCCTTATTGGTGCTTTAAATTCATATAAACATAAAACTACGTAGTCAATCCAGTAGCAAATAAAGCGGCACTGTGTCCACACGCGTCGTTGCACCGGTGGCGTAAATCTTGTTAGGTACCGAAAACGCTGGGGAAGTTCACAACTCACGGATCTGCAGGTAAGTGTACTTCGGATAAAATGTTGGGCTATACAGCTGGAATGTGTGTGAGAGGCGGTGCGAAGGAGAACACAGCTTTGTTGTTCTTGCTTCTCTGTGTAGCTGCCTGTGCTGAAAATGGTTTGAATGATACTCAGTGTGAGACAGCTGGATGGAGGGAGTGTTTGCCTATCACAGGTGGGTCAAAAGCACTTTCTGTGACGACCTATGGCACTCGTACGTGTGTTTTCTGTAGTGTCGTGCATGGGGTTGTTACCTCTGGAAGCCCGTTCCCTCTTATTGCTAAAGTCAATGATGTAGCAATAAGAGGGTATCCGTTTCATGTCCTGTCGGCCTTGAAACTGGCACAGCTTGAGCATGCGGAGTTCCACAATTCTTTGGCTCTGATAGATGCAGACATCACTGACGTGGACAACAACACCTTCGCTGGGTTTTCCAGTCTCTTCAAACTATCCCTAGATTCTAACATGTTGTCACGTGTCAAGCAGGCCTGGTTCACTGGCTTGGAGAAGCTCCTTGTGCTGATTTTGTCCAACAACAACATCAAGCAAATAGACCCAAGAAGCTTCGTGCACTTAAAGAACCTTGGTGGTTTGGATCTAGAGAACAACCTGTTACGGGTGGTAGACCCCTCTTGGCTCTTTGGGCCGGAAGTTAGGATGACCTTGAATCTAAGGTCGAATGCAATCAATAGCGTTTCCCCAGTGTCGTTCCACCATCTGCGGCTGTCCAGGTTAGACCTGCGTGGAAACGATCTGTCATGCTTGGATGAAGAGGTGTTGGTAGGGCAGCCTACGCTATTGTACCTGCGCATCAGCAGTGGCGTGTTGTCTTCTGTCCATGATGCAAAGCCGCATAGCATGAAATGGAGCCTGAATCGTCTAGCAAGAGTCTTTAGACAGTCGGTGACAATGATAGTTGAGGTGCCCAAGTTCATCTTCTGTGTCAAGCAGAATAGGCATGAAATCTCGTTTGGGTGGATGGTTGATACATCGGACGATGGGCCTGGTAGAATCAAGGTGGAAGGTGTCAACCCAGGCATATCGTGTGGAGAGTTGGATCGCTCTTTGAGCACCATCTCCGTCCAGGCCCCTGTGGTTGTTATGGCTACTGGTGGCTCTCTGGATGGCAACATGGTTCCAAACAGGCTTGAGCAGTGTAGGCAGGTTTTGGAATACGGTGACGGCATCAAGGTGGGCCTGATGGGAAACATAATCTTCCAGCTGGTTTCCATGGCCACAGGAAATACACCCGTTGAAGATGTCGCCATGTCATTTGTCCAGACACAAAGCACGAACACGCCTACAAACACTGAGTACACCACACACACAAACGCCATTCATGACGACATGAAAAACATCACCTGCATTCTGATCACTAAATATGAACACACGGTGTTGTTTTTCACAATCCATCCGGCCCAACACCAGGCACACACTACAGTAACCACTTACAGAACAACCACTGACTACTCCAGCAGCCTGACACACAACTCTGGGCACACAGAGAATGACTACACATCTTTAGAACCCAGAGACACCTCTACACTACAAGTGAGCACCACTCATGGACCAGAGGTGCCTCCGGCAACAGATCATGTTCTCATCTCAGTTGTTGTCTCGGCAGTGGTCAGTGTTGTGGTGGCGTCCCTTGTAGTGTTGGTATGGAAGTCGTGCTCTGCAAGGCTTAACGCAGAGGATGGGAGTGCCAGCGACGATGCACACATTTGGGTAATCCCACCTGGCGTTGCTTTCCCCGGCTTGCTGAGGTCGGTTTCCCTCCCTGCACTTTCAGGGAATACGGCTTCTGATGATACAGCCTCCTGTAGGTCATTGCCCGCTGTACTGGATACAATCGATCCTACTTACAGCGAGATCCCGGATGACATAGCCACTGCTCATAGACCTCTGCCTAGTCTCCCCCACACATACTGGGAGATACCAGATGACGTCATCTCCGGTGTGGTACGGTCAGTGTCCCTCCCTGCATGCACTCTCGGGAAAACACCCGATGATGCGGCCTCCTGCAAGTCATTGCCGGTAGTTCTCCAGTCTGTCGAACCGACTTATACTGAGATCCCTGATGACATAGCCGCTGCACAGCGCCCCCTGCCTGCTCTCCCTCGCAGACCAGAACCAGACCAGGAAGCCGCTACACAGCGCCATATGCCTGCCCCACCTCACACTTACAGTGAGATCCCAGATGATGAGGAGAGCGGTCCTATACCTTTCTATGCTGATGCGGCAGAGTTTTCCATACATGTCGTGACAAACAGGCGACAGAATCGACGGGCCTTCCGAGATAACACCACCGCTTCCAGCAGACACCGGTCTGGAAGGTCCATTGCCGCATATGGGTCGGCTGAAGTGACCAGGACCCAGGTAAACAACTTCTATAGAAATGCTCCCGAGGCCCAAAGCATAAGAACCCGTAGAAAAACGAGGACTGCTTTGGTATCCCAAGCTACCAGCCATGGCTTGAGGACGTATGTCAACGACACAGATGCGATTCTGTCTAGTGCTCAAATCGTCACGGAAGCTCACATCGCTTTCCTCACATTCCCTGATGCCTACTTGCCTTGGGAAGTCTCAGGAAATGGAACCCGTATCACACCACGGCGCGCGTCCCTCCCCCTCGTCACACTGCCTAACACCTACTGGCCATGGGACATACCGGGGGATGGAAATGGCATGAGGCCAAGGGGGGAGTCACTTCCATCCGTAACACTGCCTAACACCTACTGGCCATGGCACATACCGGGGGATGGAAACGGTATGAGACCAAGGGGGGAGTCACTTCCATCCGTAACACTGCCAAACACCTACTGGCCTTGGGACATACCGGGGGAGGGAACCCGTAACACAACACGGCAGTCTTCCCTTCCCCCTGTCACACTGCCTAACACCTACTGGCCTTGGCACATACCGGGGGATGGAAACGGCATGAGGCCAAGGGGGGAGTCACTTCCACCCGTAACACTGCCTAACACATACTGGCCTTGGGACATACAGAGGGAGGGAACCCGTAACACAGCACGGCGCTCGTCCCTTCCCCCTGTCACACTGCCTAACACATACTGGCCTTGGCACATACCGGGGGAGGGAACCCGTAACACAACACGGCGCTCATCCCTTCCCCCTGTCACACTGCCTAACACATACTGGCCTTGGCACATACCGGGGGAGGGAACCCGTAACACATCACGGTGATATTCCCTTCCCCCTGTCACACTGCCTAACACCTACTGGCCATTGGAGAATGGTGGACCCGTACTACACCATAGAATTCGAGCATCTGCCAACTATAATTGAACTAGAACCTGTAGCCATTCATGATATAATCAATGCTCAGAAATTGCACTTTAACTGTTTGGAAGTTACAGTTTCTTACACACCCATTACTCTCTTCCAAAACGCAATACCTTTACCATATCAAAATTTCCCTATCTTGAAATTCATGAAAGTTTCCGAAAGTTGCAAAAGTCGCCGACGTCTTTTTTACCCATCTGAGCAGTACATGGCTCTCGCTTCATAAAAAGATTACATAAAATCATCAAAGAAAATCACCCATGCCTTTTTCACATCTCATTTCTAACAGATATATCTTTTCTAACAATTTTTTTCCATCAACAACCATCTTGCAACCTAATTCTCACATAGCCAAATAGCTAAAACTTTGTTCCAAAAATTCTCTCCTCTTGCACTTGGACACCTTGCGTCAGTCTGTGTAGTGATTTAACAAGGCTATGCTGGTTGGGTGCACAAAATTTGATACTAGAAGTGTCAGTTATTTGGCTGTCTTATTACCTGGATTATCTTTTCTTCATTGACAAATTTAAGTCCAGACTACAATTCAATATTGCCGACTTTGGCGGCCATTTTGTCAACATGAGGCTACTACATACAGTTACCCCCACCCTCCATGTTTTAATAGTGGGGCAGCACCGTCCTGTTTTATGTCACCTAATTCAATTACGATCTCTAACTCTAGTTCAACTCTATCCGGGGGCTAATTATATAAGCTATATCCGATGCAAAAAAAACGGCACATTCAGTGAAGGAAAGTCAAAGAACGATTGTTAAAACTACATTATTGTGAAGATATTGCCATCTAAAACCATCGTTCGTGGAGGTAGTTGACATCCCTAAATACCTATTTTGTTCAACAACGGATATAGGTTGGCCCGCGGGTAAACTAGCTTTAGACCGGGTCAAATCTTCTAATAACAATGTCACGTGCACAGGACTATCTTATCGTCCCAATGGCTGGAGCTGTGTTCTAGACATTATATTAAATTGCGAAAGATTCTTTTTCTTTGGAGTGATAATGGACTGAGTAGGGTAACAGACATTTTGGACAATTATTTTTTCTCTGAAATCTGAACACTCACTCACTCACTCAGCTCCGCTTGCTCCGAAGAGGAGCGTAGCGCCTCTGCATACCGATCTGAACATGTTGAACATATTATAACGTATCACTGAAGGATAAACAGAACAGCCACAATGTTACATAATTTGAATTTTTCTTAGCAAGTTAAAATTGCCACAAAAATGGTGACTGTTTACGGGTGTAAAAATCGAGCTTGGTTTGCGAGAAAAATTAAAGAAAAAAGTCAATTTTTAGCTTAGCAATTATGGCCGACTGGAGTGAGGTATGTTAACATGAAAGAAGTTAGTTTCTGAATGAAGAGATTCTCACCATACTACAGGAAATGAAAGAAATAGTAATTTGAAGAAAAGAGATTTCAGAAGGTCTTAGCCCCAGATGTAAAATTTGAGTTGGGGTGTTTCTGTAGTGGCTATTCTAGGAGAATTATTTTATATTTCTAGAACGGTAGGCAATGAAATGTGAAATGTAGAATATTATGTGCCTTTGTCCAAAGATTTATCCAGTAATCAATATCTGTATGCTAGCAATATAGGAAGGATTGAAGTAGATCCGTATTTCATGTATTATGAGTTCTAGAATATTGATTTGACCCATTGTTGTTATTATCTGTATATCAGTATATTACCCCAACTAGTAAACTGCAATTAATTACATATTTTTGTAATGTCTTAGAAAGTGATATTACCAAAGAAATGGTAGATGTTTTAGTGTAGAAATAGAGCTTGATTTGCAAGAAACGTAACCAAAAAGCTAGCATTTTTTAGCTTAGCAATTATAGCCGACTGGAGTGAGATATGCTAACATGAGTTTCTGAATGAAGAAATTCTCATCATACTAATGGAAATGAAAGGAATAAAAATCTTAAGAAAGGAACGTCTTAGCTTTAGGTTAAGAATTTTAGTCGTTTGTATTCTTGAGGTGAGGTGATTCTGTAGAGACTATTTTAGAAAGCCTATCCTATGTTTCTACAACTTTAAAAGCAACTAGGAAAATGTTAAAACTAGAACGTTACATGTGCATTGCTCCAAAGGGGGTCATCCCGTAATTAATATATGTATGCTCGACAAAGGTGGGTTGGGGAAGATTTATAGTAAGTATTATACTGTTAAGTGTTCTATAGTATCAATTTCATCAGTTGTTGTTGTTATTAAGATATCAGTATACAAACTAACTTAAAACTGCAATCAAATGGTAGAAAAAGCGTTTCCTGGATGTAAATATGTTTAATTTTTATCGCTGCTTCAGTTGCGTGGTTGTACAAATTACTTTTGCCGACAGCCTGATTAAATTCCACTGTCTGCAGATGTTAGGGTGTAGAAGTTGTAGAGTGGCACGTAACAGTGGAAACCCGTTCAATGGGGGACTAAGCTTAAAGTTTATCATATTCGTTAGAAAATTTGAGGAGTAATCTTTAAATCTTCAAATAATCTTCAATGAACCAATGAGCTGTGACTGTCATGCCCTAAAATATCGGAGCGCAATTAAGATTAAATGACTCCATGAAGAGTGGAAAACACACGAACTTCTGTCGATATGAAATTTACAACTCAACTTTCGTCAAACCCAGAACTTCAGATAACCATCAGCTGAATCTTATCGAGTGACGTCCTGTGATCTAATGAGTAACAATTTCGCCTATTGAAAATCATGTCGGGAACCGAACCCGTCAGGCCTAGGCTGGAAGACATTCACTCCTTAGAGACACCGACGCACTTCTGGAAGACACTAAAGAATACATCTTGGTCTGCGATGACAAAGAAAGTACCAATTCGGAACTCAAAACCCAGCTTTGACGAAAAACATGATTTCTAGTGCAGGAATGATTTCTTACAATATTCGTACAGAGTACATTGTAAGTGATCAACATTCAAGGACATGTATGTCCTTGCGACTAGGAGTGACACTGCTGCAAGAATTAGTAGAAATCAAGCTCTTCAACCATCGTTAACCACGGTGCAGTTTCTCACGCGAAATCGTGGAAATGCCACAGCTTTACTGGACACACATGGTGGAGTAATCATAATGATGTTCTTCTATGGGTACACATGGACGTGCAAGCGTAGGAAGACCATGTTAAACGTATCAGTTTTCCGAAGACACTTGCTGCCCAGTGGAAGATCCGCAGGAATCTATAAAGGATAGAGGTGGATGGAGGGAGAGAGTCATTGATATCCGTGCAACCAGCACGACTGGATGATGATACTATGACATCAGTTACACGTACGTCGTAAATACTCCATCGAACTTTTACAGTTATTATCTATCTGCCGATGTTAACAGCGACTGTCTAAAATCTGCACGAAGACTGCAACAGGAGAAAACGGACATTTAAGACATGGCAAAGAACTTACTTTTTTAGTCTACATTTTGGAAAGACATTTGTAAAGAGGTTCTGGCATGTCACAGTTCATGGATTGGATATTCTCCTTTCGGTTAACGTATAGAAATATAGTCCCCCATTAAACTGGTGCCTCTGGCACGTGGTATTAGGTAATGAATGTACTGGCTGTAATACCTTGCAGGCTGACTAAGTACCTTACAATGTAGTATCACTAACGTTGTAATCAAGTTTATTTGTCATAAAATGCTCAGTTTTCGTAATTGAGAACTAAGAACGACCCTCATGTAATGTTAAATGCTATTTTTTACATTATGTCCGGTAGTTTGAATCTGACGTAAAAAACACGAAGGAATTCAACACATCAACATTGTTAATATATGGATCATCGACATAAAGCAAATATTTATTTGAGGAGTTTTTATCGGTCCATATGGTTCTAATGCTAATGTTAGCAGTTTGTGATGTCATATAAAAATCTACATGGATTGGTCATGGATATAGCTGATGCTTGTTTATACATTTTAGAGTAAGTTATTCTTATTAAGTATTTTTCAAGAATCACATATAATGCAGTGTTTGTATCCAACTTTGGTGTTTGAAATATATCTACGTAGTATATATGAAAAACTACATGACATTTATAACTAGTGTATGGTTAAGTTGTCGACATATCTCAACCTTAAATAAGTGCCACTACGAGCGCTTTACGGAGACACGTAATTATGGCTTAAACATAGTATTTACGAATGTGTTAACATTACGTAAAGTAACTTAAAGAATGCCAATACGACACATTTAAGCACACTGTAAGATTGCTTAAAGAGCGGTTTTCATGCAGTGATATATGACTGTTGTCTACTTGGCCAATATGCACCATTTTTCAGCGACATCTGAAGCCTGATAGAGCTTATCCCACTGTAGGTGCGTGTCTGTACGAATGTGCGGAAAGAAACGGGTAGGCACACTATTGTTTAAACAGCAGTTACGACGTATATAGTATTTACACCAGTCGTGTTAGTCTTTGGTCTGGTAGTTTCTAGTTTCCAGTAGTCCTATTGTCATGCTTGTCTCAGATCTGAAATTCTTACAAACGTACTAGTATTTTTTTTTTTGCTGTAAGGAGTGCAATGGAAAAGAAATAAAGTAAAACAAAAGACTCACTTGCTTTGTGTGCTTCTACTTCTTCTTTAGTTTCTATTATGCAAGCTTGAAGACATTGGTGACCAAATGAAGTTTATCTGACGGGACGAGGTATTCATAGAAAGATATGAAATCACTTGTAATGGCAGAGCTTTTTGTCAGTATTTCAAGTCGCTAAGACATTATATATCAACCGATAATAAGCCTATGTGTGGAGCGTTAGTGAAACTCAAAACGTACAAGAAAGCTTCATAGTCAATCATTCATTCTAGCCCCTCAGCAAATAAAAGGCGGATTTAGAAAACAGACAGCTGGGGCGATTTATCCATAATTGATCCCTAGTACAAATGTATTTAGGTAGTTCGGCTAAGCCTCAAGAACATAAGCTATATACTGACTCTTCTTGATAATGTAAATACGCAGTTATGTTAAAGTTGTCGTTAGAAATCATATAAGCTCTCAAAGCAGATGTTGGGTGAAGGATCGTAATCCTTCCTGAGTTACGGACAGGCTTTTCTGGCAGTCCCTTCCCTTAATTAACTACATAAACTCTTAGCTTTAATCATATGAAAATAGAAGCATTTAATGGGGCATTGTAGAAGTCATGCAGAGAATTATTGTGTGTCATTGCAGAATGGGCTAGGGTATTCTGTCCTACTGGAATCTTTACATGGATCACAAGCGCCCCCTATTAATTACGTGCAGTACTGCACCACTACATTGTGAATAATACTGTAGTACTGCAACCAATTAATAGGTGTCGCTTTTGATCCATGTACCGACTATAGTTAGGTCGAGTTGTTTTCCTTTGCTACAGTCTTCACCGTCGTCAGTCTTATGTTACACAAAGTAAAGAAAGAAAGTGTAAAGATGGCTTTATGGCAGTGAAAATAAGGGAACTCTACGACACGAATTATTTTATATATTTGTTTTCCTGTTAAAAGAGACACTTGGAGTGGAATAGACCACCTGATCACACCTGTCCATCGTCTGTGGGTTACTGTAATTGAATTCGCTGAACTGTAAAACATATATGTCAAGCTGTATCTTTGTAAGAGCCTTCTTGAAAGGCGTAAAAAAAAAGGAATCACACTAAGTTTCGATCATAATATTTTGCTATATTTCACTTCTCATATATTGCGCCAAATGAGTCACAACATACATGTACATGTGATTGGAAGGCAGTTTCATTGAAATATAAGAACATTTATTTCTCTGAATGACTGAAATTGAATTATAAAGAACTGTGTAAAAGAACTAAAGTTCACTTTTTGCATACTGGACATACAGAGGAAGGTAAATTGAGGAGTCAAATAGTAGTTTTATGCCAGCTTCGTATCTTACACAAACACATTACGTTTTAAAACACAAGTAATCTGTTAAATACTTTAAAAGGAACCAACAAACCATGCACATGTAGCTATAAATAGATCTGATGCGTTCATAAGGCGCAGTTGAGTCATCAGGCTATTTCCTAACCTGACCTGACTTGTGCCCAGGCGTGGCGCTCGCCCATTGGTCAGCCTATTTGATGAGATTAGGAAGGGAAGGTCCCGCGGCAGGTGTGCGCTCGCCCATTGGTCAGCCCATTTGATGAGATTAGGAAGGGAAGGTCCCGCGGCAGGTGTGCGCTCGCCCATTGGTCAGCCCATTTGATGAGATTAGGAAGGGAAGGTCCCGCGGCAGGTGTGCGCTCGCCCATTGGTCAGCCCATTTGATGAGATTAGGAAGGGAAGGTCCCGCGGCAGGTGTGCGCTCGCCCATTGGTCAGCCCATTTGATGAGATTAGGAAGGGAAGGTCCCGCGGCAGGTGTGCAGGCAAGGGTTGCCTCGTTTCCGCACAAGCTGACCTGATGACCAACGTTTAGGAGCCAAACAAATCGCTTGGTTATCAACATAGTAAACGCATATCAGGGATCGGTGCCTGCCTTCGGTAGGCTGCTTTCTCCTTTTCTTCCCGCGATTTAAATCGCTCGAACCTTCCTCTACTTTTAGCTTGCATTTAGATATGCGCTGCACGTTCGGTGCGCTATAAAAGCATACTTTCATGGTCGACATAGCGGGAAAAGTAGGAGCTGCCCGCCTTGTGTGACTGAATGGTGTTCGGGAACCATTTACGTCCGTCCGCCCGCCTCGTTCGCGAACACCGCTGTTGGCGCAGTGCTTCGCGACAGTATTTTTGTTTTGTTTTAATAACATTATGATGTTTTTTTTTTTTCTTTTCTTCCCGCCTTGACGAAGGTTTCAGCGACTTAAGTAACGGAAAAGAGAAGGAAGAAGCATCGAAAAGTCACCGATCTCGGGTGCATTCATACGGAGTAGTTAAGTCATCAGGCTATTTCTTGACCTGACCTGACCTATGCCCAGGCGTGTGCGCTCGCCCATTGGTCAGCCTATTTGATGAGATTAGGAAGGGAAGGTCCCGCGGCAGGTGTGCAGGCAAGAGTTGCCTTGTTCCACACCGCAGCCCCTTCAAGAAAAACGTCTGTGGCTCATGCTCATTGAAATGTCGAAAACGCTGTCGCCTGCCTTTACGACTTGACAGTACAGCGAATTACTGATAACATCACTGCTTCCTTCGTTTTTCCACAACCCCTGAAATGTTATACAAAAGCTTCGCTACAAAAATCGTATTCCATGATGGCTTGGAAGAAATTGTAGCCAGGGGTGGGATTACACACCCTGAAATGGCTTTCACCTGAGCAGACACGAAGAATTTAAATAGTTGTAAACAGTTTAGCAATTCAGTCTCATTCTGTTTTTTTTCGGCAGGTCAAATCAGCTACCCAGTCCCCCTAATCGCTACTGGACCTGATATAGTAGGCTGTGTAATGTGGTTTATGCCTGTTGCCAAATTTGGTAACAAACGTTACCACCGTGCACTAGTATGACAGTTACCATGGTTATATTAGCCATGTATAAGACTAGAAATGGCAGTTTTCGTAACATTCTATAGTTACTTATAGACTTTTTAAAGAAAAAAGAAAGGGTTGCTGACTACCATTTGTTGCCCATCTGGCGTTATCAGAATAATGTATAAAAATGACTAACAAACGGCACCATTGTTCTAAGCTTTCTACGTTATCTACTAGTATCTGACCTGTTGTGAAAAAGATGCCTACTTTTTAAAAATCCCTAGGTACGTTGTCTAATACCTAAAAAATGTAGACAATACTGTAAATCGATTCGAAGAAAAAAAGGTAAAGCGCACAGTTGTATCAAACGTTACCGGTAACGTTTGTTACCTTCGCTGTAATACATAACCAATGGGTAAAATGTAATAAGTTTTTTTTTGCCTATGGTAAAAAGAGGAATTTTCCTTATGTAGTTTCGACTATAAAAATGAGCTGTTTAATTTTTTGAACCAAAAATCGCCATTTTTTTTTACATTTCAATGAGAATGAGTAATGTATGCTGCGATATTTTTTTCTGTCAACCATGGCACATACTTTACTCGTGCGTCATTGGAATCTAGAAACATACGAACCAAACCATACCTTTGAGGCATGTTTTTGTTTATTGAAGATATGTGAGATATTTCGTTTTATCAATATCATGTCAGACTTTCTATTACAGGTAAATTCTAACATCTACAGATATTAGTTCAATCTGAAGGTACGGCATATTTATGAACCAAACAAAAATCTCTTGAGAAAATTCCAGTTGTTAGAAGGTCGACAAAACGTGTCGTGTTTACATACTGATTAACGGTCTCAACAGCATCTAGAGATGTACACGTGTACACTACATATACATATAGAGGAGGTCAATGTAATCTAACATTACAGTACTAACAAACTTGCGGTTTTGACGACAATATCTTTAAAAAAAGGGGGTAACTTGTAAGTATATGACAGACAAACGTATGAACGTATATATTACCTACTCTAAAAATTATAAACAGTTCAAGTCCATACCATGTAGCTGTGTTATCCATACTCAAATATCTAATATCTAGAGAGATGCCGACATTATTTTACCCAACTAACTGCAATGACCTGGTGATCTAGCATTCAATGAAACGTATTTTCAATGGTTTTTAATGGTTTTGGCAGAAATATTCCCTATATGGATATCAGACAACACTGTACGGGAAAAGGAGGACAACTTAATGATAAAGGACAATAGCAATGCTATGTTTTAGTTTATTGACGACATTGGATTACGCAAATTCTACATATCTAACGAATTTTAAACGCGACCGATTTTTGTCTAATATTTATAATCCATCTTTTTACAAACTAACAAAATCTCTGGAGGAATTTCCAGTTATTAGAAGGTTGACCAGGCGGAAGGTGTCGTTTTTACACACTGATTAACGGTCCCAATGACCTCTTTTATGAACACTTACAGTGACTACATAAAATTATACACATAAATAAGGGGGTTCAATGTAATCTAACACGACAGTACCAAAAAAATTGAAGTTTTAATGACAATATCTTACAAAGAAGGTCAATTGTAAGTCTAAGACAGACAAACGTACATGTTAATTTTTATTGTTACATATTCTTCAAGAAACCGATAAACACTTACAGCCCATACCATGTACATGTAGCTATGCTACCCACACTCAGATATCTAAAATCTAGAGAGACGCCTACATTCTTCTACCCAACTAACTACGATGACCTGGCGATCTAGCCCTCTATCATGCAATAAAATGTAAACATTTCCAATGATTTTCAATGGTTTACTTGGCAGAAATCTACCCCGTGTCGAAACCACTACTATTCCTAAACACAAACAGCTAATTCAACTTCTAGTCTCCACAAAGGTTAAAGGAATCTGAATGCAAACAGACTACCAGTACACATAAATGTCTTTCTAAACAACCCACAGTCATCAAATTGAACGACGAAACATAGAACTTGCGTCAGTGACTAAAACATATAACGCCAGTTCACCTTTATCCACGGGGTAACCTATATCCGTTGTTGCATGTAATATCAAGATATTTATTATGGAAATAAAGTTGTTGCACTGTGGTCTCAAACTGCAATATATTCACAATATTATTACAATATTGCAATCTGACACCACCATCCGACTCGATCTCCTTAAATATCCTGTTTTTCCCTACAACGGATATAGGTTACCCCGCGGATAAGGATGGATTAGCGTTACACGAACTTTGGTTCGTGGCTCGTCCGATTTCCCCTGATACCGAAATTGTCCATATCTTCGAATCGGTAGCTGTGAACTTCCATCACTGTGGCTCCGGAGATGGTTTGACTGACGGAAGCTTCTACTGTATTTTTAACACGGGCTTCTCACCGGAGTGAGTCTTCATATGCTTCTTCAGATTACACAGCACACTAAACTGCTTCTAACATTCATCGCACCTATACGGTTTCTCACCAGTGTGAGTCCGCATATGCCTTTTTAGATGACCAAGCAGACTGAACTGTCTGCCGCACTCATCACATTTGTAAGGTCTCTCACCGGTATGAGTCCGCATGGGCCTCTTCAGACCACCCAGTTCACTAAACTTTTTGCTGCACTCTTCGCACGTGTAGGGCTTTTCACCAGTGTGAGTCCGCATATGTATCTTGAGATGACCAAGATTACAGAACTGTTTGCCGCACTCCTCACATCTGTAAGGTTTCTCACCGGTATGAGTCCTCGTATGCCTCTTCAGGTCACCCAACACACGGAACTGCATGCTGCATTCATCGCACCTATACGGCTTCTCACCGGTGTGAGTCCGCATGTGTATCTTCAGACTATTCAGCACACTGAACTGTTTGCTGCATTCTTCGCACATATAGGGCTTCTCACCGGTATGAGTCCTCATGTGACTCTTCAGATTACCAAACTGACTGAACTGTCTGCCGCACTGCTCACATTTGTAAGGTTTCTCACCAGCGTGAGTCAGCATATGCCTCTTTAGATTACTCAGCACACTAAACTGCCTGCTACACTCCCCACATCTAAATGGCTTTTCGCCAGTGTGAGTACGCATGTGTTTCTCCAAGTCACTCAGTCGACGAAACCCTTATGTCGCACTCGCCACACTTGTGTGTACGCGGAATATCTTTTTCACATCCATCACTCCCATTCTCTTTTCCCAGATGAGATCCAACCGGGGTCGCCATGTTGAGTAGATCTCTGACGCTGCATTAATGGAAACATATTTCAACTATTAGGAGAGAAACTGTTCATTTCTTGACACAATCTTTCAAACGAATCAGTTAATCTATGAAAGTTATTGTTGCTTCCTTCCAAACGACATGGTCTTTTACTATAATCAAGGATCTTTTGGTTAAAACTTCCTTATCATTAGCCCCCTTGCTTGCGGTAAAAGGCCTATAAACACTCTCTTAAACCCTGGGTAATTTTGAGGCGTTTTATACCTTTCTTTGTGAAGGTGCACTCTCACTGCACTTGCGTCAAGCTTGCGTCACTGCGGGGTTCATTCACTGCATCACTGTTTTGTTATTTTTCCCCTATTTTTTATAATTAGGATTTTGTGTAATACGTAAAAGTATGACTTAGAAGACAGCAAAATACACAAAAAGTAAGAAATTTTGTTCTTTATCTCCAAAATTCGTTGAGTATCTTTAGAAACTCGCAGTGACGCAAGCGTTACGCAAGTGCAGTGAGAGTGCACCTTTAGTCGCTTTCCTTGTTCGCTTTTCGCCTTCCCATACTAACGGATAAATGCGTATAAAGGGGCATCAAAACAATGCATCTGTCAGGACACAATGTTTGCCCAGCAATTAATTTGTTTGATAAAGGGCCATTCAGCCAATGGAAGAGCCCCCTGTGCATAAGCCATTTCACAGAAATCAGAACGCATGTGCGGCATGTCTAGGGTAAAGGGCTCGAAAAAGAAACAGTCCTTGTGTCGACCATTGTTTTGATTTGCATAACAACGCCAAGACGGCTTTTTGGTCTTTTTCGGGGCCTTCACCTCTCACATACACAACGTGTTACCTACAATCTGATCCCCGTGGGGGCTTATTTCAGACAATGATACTTTGATGCTTGGTATGGCAAGGCTTACAAGGCTGTACAGATGACACCCAGTTGTCTCCGTGTTGCCAGACCACGTCCTACACAGACCAGTCACTCGGCTCACGGCTGTGCTAGTAGTAGGGCTAATACGGACCGCAAACAGGTATTTGCTACGTAGAGGCTGCGGTCTGGCATAACAACCCTACATGGCCCCACATTGACACAATCGTGAAATGTACGAATGCGGGTATGTGAGAATAGAGGTTTGGGTCGTAAGTTCAATATTAGCCAAACCAGTTTGATTACCATCTGTGGGACATGTTTATTCGACCTATGCTATACTCAAGTACATAATCTGAAGCACTCCAACAAAGTTTACACCAGGTTCACAATTACAGATACAGGCCTGTGGATACAACATGTCTGAGTTATCAAGTCTGGTTACAATACAGAGATAGCGGATAATCAAAGTATTACACTACAAACCACACAAACTTACATGCTACAGAGAGACTATCTAACACGTTCACATACCTGACTCCATAATCAAAGTATTACACTACGTATATACAAACTACACAACCTTGCATGCTACAGAGGGACTATCTAACACGTTCACATACCTGACTACATAATCAAAGTATTACACTACAAACTACACAACCTTCTTTAAATTTTTCAATAGTTAATTTGGCAGAAATCTTCCCCACGTCGAAACCACCACTTTTCCTAAATTTCAACATAAAGAACACATTATAGTTCCAGTCCCCACGTCGGCTAAGAAGATATGAATACAATCAGATCAAGAGTCTATATAAATGTCTCTCTAAACAGCCCCGTCATCAAATTCTAGGACGAAGCATCGAACTTGCTTGGGTTGATTGAAACATAACGTTATAACGTTACACGAACAAACTTTGGTTCGTCGCTTATCTTCGTCCTACTTGCTAAGACAGGTTTCTATCTCAAACATTTTCTTCAAGCCAAGAGAGGAAAGCAACAGTCTAAACTTAAGAATTGGATGCAAGATAATTATGGCTCAAATAAATGTTACGATATCAACGCGGTCGTTCTAAACACGATCTATGGTTTAGTCAAGTTAACAATATTTTTTGTATAAACAGGTCTAGGAAGAAAATGTAACATTTATGACATTAGTGACAAGGGCTACCTGCAACATCGGCGCCATGTAACAGAAATAAATGATGGTTTACTCTTTTGTCTCATTGCTCTCAATTGATTCTTACCGAAAGAGGCCACGGATGGAAGTTATCTAACGATAAATGTTTCATGTTTTTGAAGGGGTCATGTTCGGTCCGAGGGTTTGTATAGTTCGCAGAGCTGTCGTTGTCGCTTTGTTGTGGCTTTCTGTCAAAGACCAAAAAAGAGAAAAACAATTTATGGTTTTATCACAATATATTGAAAAGTGCAAAATAGGAATAATAAACGTTATATAGTAAGATAGTGAAAGCTTTAAGCTGTAATGTTGGATTAGTTCTTAGGTTGACATGAGGACGTTTCAAGTCATGAAATTAACACTATAAAAACAATGTTATACATTAGCATTGTGGAAAATCACATAATGTAACATTGATTGCAAATAATCAAAGAAAGCACTTAATTGTAGCGTAAAAAAAATCTCATAGTTCAGACCAGTACCTAAGACCGCCACATTTACACTCAAATGAACATATTCCCGTATACTTTTAGTCTAGCCTCTGAAGCGTCGCAAATAAGGGCACACAAACAGACGGACGGACAGTCAGACAGACCAAAGCCAATACCTCTATATTTTCACGAAGTTTACAAAAGTAAACACAACACACCCATTCTCCACATCCTCTATAGTTTCAGGCAGTGGGACTCCAAGTGTTTCCGGGAGCAAGAAGACAGCCAAACCGCCTGCACAAGCCGCCACACCAAACGTCACCATGGGGAGGGGCAGCCAGACATCGCCCAGGAGCGTCACGAAGGGAGCCGATATGCTGCCAATGCGGGAAAACGCGGTGGCCACACCCATGCCCATGCTCCTGTTGCAACAGAAATGATTATTTTCAGCTATGTCGGTGGTTTACCCACATGTTGCAAGTGAGAAAGTCCTATTATTTAACAGAAAACTTATGTAACATGTTCTCATTGATTGATTATGTACATGACGCTCAGATCTACAAAATCTTTGCATAAGTAAAATTCACTCAAAATTTTATTTGTCACAGGTATGAAATGCTTATATATCATGACTTAGGAATTCTAGCATTTTTCTTTTTATTGTACAATTATATCTTGTTTCGTATAATCTATAAACCACATTGCGAATGTTCCGCTCAATTTAGAAAAACAATCTCCTAAACATGCACATTTCATCATAATGTAGAGTCACGAAAAAGACGTTAAATACTCTTACACCCTCAGTGCGGATTGCAAAAAGGCTCCAATAACTTTCCCCACTTATAATGTGTTAGTATTTCCTGTATGTGAAAAGTTTATTACACACACACAGCGGGGATATTGGACATATCAAGCAACCTACCTTACTACAGTCGGGAAAACCTCAGGTGAGTATGCGATAAAACAGTTGTAAGTAATTCCGATGACAACTCTGCCGACCAAGGCAAAATTACGGGAAATAGTCGGTAGTTCTGTAACAGAATTAGAAAAAAAATCTCAGGGTACACCTCCAGGAGGGTACATGGCGCCAATTTGATGATGTAGGATTTACCTCGCCAAAAAAAACTTATATAATAAGTATATATCCAGGGCACCAGATTAAAGAGCACTGTAAAATATTCACATGTCTTAAGAGGGCCAGACAGATAGAGGAATAGCCATGGAAAGAAAGATGGCAAGCAATGTAAATGAAAAGATAGTTTACCCTTTGTAGCCGCTGTCACCAGGCAACCTGTCCCTGCAAGTAAAGCGGACCCTGCTATGACTGGTTTCCTGCCCCATCTCTCCATGCCCGCCCACCCTAGAATAGCCAGCCCGATTTCCAGAGCTGCACCCAGGGCAAAGTTGACGTACGGATCTCCGGCTAGATCTGTCGTCCCGACAATTAGGCCAAAATAGACTCCTGCTATGAACATCCTATATGATTTTGGAATGAACATGGCAAAATGATCAATTTCTATCATGCACAGTCATTTCAAGTCTGATGAATACCACAGACCTTTAGCTACACACACACACACACACACGCACACACACACACACACAGACACACACACACACACACACACACACTTACATACACACACACGCACACACACAGACACGCAGACATACACACACACACACGCACACATACACACACACAGACGCACACGGGCACGGGCACAGGCACAGGAACATACAGAGGGAGAGAGGAGCATACACACACATACATGCACACATATAGTTACATACATCCACATCCTGATCGTAAGTTACCGATAGAAAATACAAGACAGCTACAAATCATGAAATGGCAAGTGAGGAAATGACACAAAAGCCAATAAGAATATGGAATATTGTTCTTACCATACCAAGCACATCGTCAATGTGATTTTGCGCATCCGAGGGGTTCGCACGAGGTCAATTATTGTGAAACTCTTTGTGTTCTCGTTGGATTCAGCTGGCTTTGCGAGCAGATCCGAGACTCGGTCTTGTATGGTAACCTTGTTTATCCGAGCAGCTCTCTTAAGGACATCCTTGGCGGCCGTGAATCGTTGTTTACTGATCAGCCATCTCGGAGACTCTGGAAGTACCCTGTTTATGGTAAAGTGTGTTTGTTTAACTTAGTCAGTTCTAAAACTAAATGTGATACAGACAGTGGATGCCATGATCGTTTTTTTTTTCAAATGTTGATCCACTAATCATTGAGTCAAGCCATCTACCTGCATACATTGACGTTATAGAACTAGTTGATTAGCATTTACACTGGAAAAATAGTAGAAATTGGCCAAAATAAGACAAAAAATACGCCTTAGTTAGTAAACTGTACTCCTCGGCCATCTAACTCTTCTGGTGTGTTTTATTATAATAGGGCCAATTTCTACCATTTTTACAGCGACATGTGGAGCCTGGTAGAGGCTAGGCATTTTCCAACAATGCATCACACTGGAAAGGGCACATCAACCAGGGAACTGGTTTATTGTATTTGAAAACTCTTACCACCAATAGCATAGGAGTGGGTACATTATCAATGCTTGGACCAGCTGAAGATTCCGCCAGGTTCGCAGGAAGTAAGCCAGTAGAGAAAGGACGAAGAATCCTATCGCGAAACTCAGGGTCACAGCCATGCCTACTGCATTTCGCTTGGAAGGTCCGACAACTTCCAGGGCTGTAGGGCAAGATCAAACAGAACATTTACAATCATTTCATTATCACAAAATAAGATTTGACCAGCCAAGCAAGCAACCAACCAACCAACCAACAAATAAATCAACCAACCAACCAACCAACCAACCAACCAACCAAACAAACAAACAAACAAACAAACAACCAACCAAACAGCCAGCCAACCAACAAACCAGCCAGTCGGTCAGAAAACCAGCCAGCCAGCCAGCCAGTCAGAAAACCAGCCAGCCAACCAGCAAGCCAGCCAGCCAGCCAGCCAACCAGCAAGCCAGCCAGCCAGCCAGTCAGAAAACCAGCCAGCCAACCAGCAAGCCAGCCAGCCAGTCAGAAAACCAGCCAGCCAATCAGCAAGCCAGCAAGTACAGAGAATACGGTATTCTTAGCGAAGGCAACACAAATGATGTATTTTTAACTGTACCTAGAACAAAGGCGGTGAAGTATAGACCATTGACAGCTGCTCCATCTAACGCACGTAGAACGATGAAGGAACCATAATCTGACGTGAAAGACGCTCCTGTGCTCAATGCGAGGTGCAGTACAAGGCAAAACACTGTAGTAGGTCGGCGGCCAAACCTATATGGAATTCATGAATAGTTTTGTCAGGTTGGCATTAAACTGATTAAAGGTTCCTTGTAATTACACCAATTGCCTGGCAATGTTTTTCAGTAGTCCCTCTGAAACGTTTCTCAAGGCAGTGATAAATACTGTACTAGATTTTTGTACTAGGTGGCGCTGCAGTGGTAAGGCTGCGGTTCCAAACGTGACTAAGCTACCCCCCCCCCCCCCCATACACAACTAGTCAGAATAGCATTGACAAGGGTAGTAGGATAAGTATCGAAACGTTCGTAGGTAGATAGCATTGATAGTGTTAATCTGCTGGTATCGGTTGACAATTTGAGCGAGCTGACAGGTTTCCGTCACTGAGTGTTTTTTAATTACACCGGGCACATTTCTAAGAAAAAATGCATTATTCTCAAGTACACCTACTTATTTCATGAGGTATTTCATATCCCACTGTCGACATAGTGAATACTAGACCCAAAAGCAACACTAGCTGAGGTGAAAAACACTGTAGCGTGACTGCAATGAACCTATCATTAGTCTCATTAACCCTATTCAGACCGGGAGGGGGTCGTCTAGCAAAACGCCAGAACGGCTTATAAAGTTGGCACCGATTTCACAATTTAAAAAAAAAATCACATTTATTTGCTATATATTGCTATTTTCGTACATAAATAAAATTTTATGTTATCTACAATATCTTTTATAACTAAATATGAATAAAGCATGCTTATTTTATGACGTCAACGGTCAAAATTCAAGATGGCTGACCATATATTATTGGTAACATAAGTCGTAAAAACATTATTAATCTGTTACCTACACCTGCTGTTACATTTATGCAGCATACCTTGAAGTCTTCTGGGAATACACTTTTTCATGGTTCAGCCACTACAGTCAAATTGATGACGTCATATTACATCATGATAGCATCAACGTTCTTAAAATCTTTAGATATTCTCAAGATCATTCACTGAAAATTTGGGTGCCATATGAACTAAAAATTTGGGTGCCATAGTCGTTGAACCGTTACATTAGTGAGGATGGGCGGGCCTCAAAGGCCTCAGGGTCCCAGATTGACCAACAAATCCCGTCCTGAATAGGTTTAATAGTCAATACGAACCTGTCCGAAATGATGCCGAACAAGATTCCACCTACGCCCGCCCCTGCCATGAAAGTGCTTTGACCAAGTCCCTTCAACCAGGATCTCCGACACACTAGGTTATACTAAGTGGTAAAATTGCATATTAGGTAAAACTCTCATCAACAACATCTTCAGAAGCCTCTGATATAAATGTACACACGTGTTGACACAATTTCAACGGCATCTGACACCCGTTACATGTATGAACACACAATTACAACTGTAATTCAAATTTGACTATATGTGTATAATTTGTAAATATAAGACGAAAGAACTTAGGAATTAGTTCCTTTTATAGAGAAGATTAATATGTTCCTGTAAAGTGTTGTACATGCACAAGTTACCATACTTTATAAAACTCACTTGTTGATCCATTATGTCATTATATTGCATATTGCAATAACACGCTCACCTCTGTGACGATGGTACTCTGGTAAATGGTTCTGTCATACTCCCAGCCATGGGTACATGCTGTAGTTTCATTACTCGATGACGCTGTTCTATTTGAGTTTTTGTACATCAAACATGAGCTGTATTTCCAGGTGCCGCCGATATTTTCCAAGGGGATACTCAAATTATACACCTCGGTGTTGTAGCGATGTTCGACCGAAGAAGTGTTTCCAAAGACACGGCAATTGTGTTCCGGTGTCGCTGACAAGAACGTCATCGCGACCAAACTCAGCCCAAAGGTCGGGCCGACCCCAATTGCAAGCAGAGAGGTTAATTTGTGAAACCTTCCGAACTCACCGAGATGTTCTCTTAGCAGATCGTCCAATTCCATGGTGTATTGAAGATGAAGATTATCATATGATCCAAATGTTTTAAAAGTAATTCTATGGTTACTAGTAAGCGTCGTACAGGTACATATGGGAACTCAACTTTGCTACTGGGTAATGGTCTAATTCCGGCACGGTCTCAAATTCCGCTGACTTCACTAACTAAGACAAACACAACAGATCCACCTCCTATATAATTTGCATCACAAAAGCCGCCAGGCATGGTAACAAAAGTAATCAGAAGATACCAGATTGACACTTTCATATCTAAATAATTTTCAGGGTTACGGTCTTAGTAATGGACACTCATTCGGTTCAGGTTCAAGTTCAAGCCATATTGTAACTGCAAGTTCGGAATTCCGAATGTGTCTCACAGGCGTGATTATTTAAAAATTACCTGACAGGAGGTGACCAAGGAAGTTATCCGCCTATCGGAGTGATTTCTCGGGGGGATTTCTGACCTACATTCACAGACATGTGGAAAGTTGGCACGTGGGCTCACACAAACCCAATCACATGTTAACCCAAACTTTCATCCTCCATAGTGATATATATTTAACCCCTAAAGATGCAACTTTTAAATTTCATATGTTATCCCAAAGAAATTAAGTAAATCCAAACAGAACATGGCGGTGTTTTTTTATCAGCTTTGTAGAACGTCGTCTGCAGATAAAACCAGGTAGAACCGGTTTGAACAAGAAGTAATACATCATTCCCATGGGAAAATGGGTTTTCAATCAGAGACATGCACCGAGTGTTTGTTGGTATCCCAACAATCTTCCTGTCAACTATAATGACATTTTCAAACTACAGTGAACTCAATCATAACTCACTGTACAGACTTGACTTCTGCTCGAAGTTAGTAGCCTTCGTCGTGTTAAGATGTGACAATAAAATCTACATGCACCGAGTGTTTGTTGGAATCCCAACAATCTTCCTGTCAACTGTTGACATTTTCAAACTACAGTGAACCCAATCAAAACTTGCTGTACAGACTTGACCACTCGAAGGCAGTAGCCCTCATTGTGATAAGATGTGACAACAAAATCTACGGAAGAGTTGAATCATTAGTCAATAATATCCTGCTTTCGCCACTATAGTTCATTTGTCTGTACTACAGATGTTCACTATTAAATTGGGGTCCTTGACCTCGAACAGTAGATTTGGTCTTCTGTTGGAGGTCACTGACCCAAGACTACGAAATTGACTATAATTGTACTCGACTACCATGGGGTAGTCTACTACCTGTAACGCTGCAGTAGCTGTAAAAACCACAAGGGGGATCAAATCGACAGTTTCATTAGATCGTTAAGTCTCCGAATAAAGAGTTTTTTTAAATAACTGTTGTTGTACTTCCACCGACATTTCGGTAATCTATGTACAAACGTGACTGTGTAAATACTTTACATTTGGGACCGAATCTATAAGCAGCGACACATATGGCTGCAGTAAAATGTGAATGTGCACCCCATACAACTACCGGTTTCAGTTATAAGTTGTTAACGGTGGTCATAGTGATGCAGTTATAAGTGAGCTAAAACACACCAACTCTGCAGCCACATACGTATACTCAGACTCCGTTGAACCATGTCCCCTAAACGCATAATGGAATGTGCCAAAATGGAGTCAACGACCTGGCCGATTTGGCCACCAATGAGGTAGCAGAACACCGTTTTTCACCTATGGGGATTTACTTTGGTATGGACCGAAAGATGACACCCAGCTAAAAATAGCCTCCACCAAACTAACTAGTTACAGGGTACGGATCATTGTGAACTCCTGCCCTTATTCCGCCCTGCTGCCCGGGTCAATGAACTCTAGTAGCGCAGTGGTCAAACTCCCCTGTGAATTGAGCTCTTTTCCTCCCTAATAGCCAGCAAAGTTTAAGGATAGGTGGCAAATTTATGAGTTGATCAAAACTATGTATTCTAACCCTTAGACGTGCGTCAAAACCTCCAAGGGTCTCACTCCATTATTCAATAGACAATACGTACTTCTCGACTCCAATGTGAATGATGCTGCAGTACTGCAACCGATTAATAGGTGTCGCTTATGATCCATGTAAAGGCTATGGTTACATCTTGATAAGGAACGCTCCCGGTTTCAGCCATATGGGCACCACACGCCGGTTACGAGGGGTCGGGCACGACAGACCGACTGTATAATTATCCTCGGGTGGCGGCTTGTTTGGGACTGCAGGCTCCGATTTCCTTTCAAACTTTGACGAGAATAACTCCAAAAGACGTTGACAGATCGTCATGATTTTTAGTATGCTGATAGCCTAAGTGATTAAATACATAATTCAATACTAATTATGCAAGACAACAGCTAATTTGCATCATTAATGAGGAAAGTTTATAAATCCACTGCATTCCATGATAGGACTTTCAAACTTGCCACATATATAGATGAGAAAGAGACCAATGTAAATACATATTAATTATGTAAATGACTACCTCATTTGCATAATTAATGGGAAAATATGAATGTGTTGACAGATCATTATGATTTTTGGTACGTAGATAGCCTAAGTAAAGACTTACTTAATAAGATGCTAAATATGCAAATAAACAACTAATTTGCATAATAAATTAGGTGAGTTTATACGTCTACTGCATTCCATGACATGACTTTTTAAGTTGTCACATGTGTAACTGAGAAAGAGGGCAGAGAGTAAGAGGTATGTGTCTGGGTCCCCTAGCAGCTTTTTTTGAACTACGGGAGCCGCTTGAGTTTCAGACTTTGAAAGAGAATAAGTCAAGAAGGAATGAACGGATCATCATGACTTTTGGTATGCTGATATGAGGATATTCCTTCAGCTACAAGACAGACCTGTTCCGACCCTTCAACATATCCAATGTTAAAAAATTAGAGGAACGTCATTTTCATGTGAAAAATGATGCACAAAACGGGCATATTTCATACTTTAGGAAAAAACACATGAAGAAGATTTTTCCGGCAAACACGACTGCTACTGATACGCCATGTTAGCATTTAACCCTATCTAGACCGGGCTTTTTTGGGATACCTGGGACGGGGGGGGGGTCTCTTTTGACACCCCCTTCGTAATTTCGAAACCACTTGGGTAACGATCACCAAATTTGTAGGGGATGATGTACTAGTAAAGTTTTATATTATCTGTAAGTTTGGTATCGTTATGACGTGATATGACGTAATTATGACGTCATAATGTCATATTTTAGGCTAAAATCGTCTAAATATGAAATTTCCGCTATACTTAAAGGTATTAAAGAAAACGATGACTAAAAAGGTTATCTTATTGGTGTCTAAGTCTGCCAAGTCTTTTGTTGCCAATGACGACGACACTGACGCGAATATGACGTCAGGAAATGACGTCATTTGTCCGCCATCTTGGATCAACAAGCTTGAATTTTCTAAAATACGATTGTATCCACATATAACCCCAAAACCAAATAGAAGTGGACTAAAAAGATTCAAATGATTGTGTTTTGTAAGAAAATAAAGATTTTGACGGAATTTGAGTAAAAATAACATGTATTTATCGTTGAAAATGGCATTATCCCCCATCTTGGATTTTGACCAATGACGTCATCAAATTAGCATAAATTATGAATAATTAATTAGACATGTAACTTAAAATGACACAGGATCTTAATGATATAGATAAACAAGTTTGGTCTAGCAATAAAACTATGAAATCCCATAATTCAAACTGAAATTAGTAAATTTGATAAAATATGCCTGTCAGAAACCCGTTGCCATGGCAACAAGAAGAATCACAAACTAATTTTGTTTTTGCAGAATTGTTGCTAACAATATTTTAGGAAAAGTCACCAAGTTTCGTAGTCCTAGCACACGTCGTTCGGCAGTTATACGACGTCAAAGGTGGCGCAGGCACTTTTACCCCCCCCCCCGTCTAGATAGGGTTAATGTCATTTCGAAGTAAATAATGAGAAATGTAAACTCAAACATAGACTCTTGAAAGCCTTTCGTCACTTATTTATAGCGCACTACCTCAGACTTGGAAAACTACTTTTTCAGTGTTGTCACTGTATATTCTTAACAAGCTGCCAAGCCCGGATATATCCGGCACACATATACATGTCCTGTGTGCCATGCCCGGATATATCCGGGATAGCGTATTCCTCCGAAGTAGCAGCTTTACGCGCGTGTAGTGCGTGTAGTACCCCGGAAGTTAGGGACTCCGGCCATGTATTCTTATGTATATAAACATGAAATTTGGACCTGTATCCGATGATTTTCATTAACACTATTCGAACCTAATCCCCAAGCAGATCTATTATGGGCAAAGAGAGTATCCAAAGACCAAACAGTGTGCAACATGTCTCGTTAACATGTCAAATATTTATTTTGTTACTGCATTATATAAGCACCAACAGACTACTCTCCAAGCAGAGGGTGGTGGGGAAAATCGTGATCTTTGTCTTTCATCTTTTTTATTCGACCGGCCTTCCCGAAATGACTCGAAACATGCTGATCTTTAGGTATATTTGTTTATTCATTTTTCCGTTTTACTACGATGACCTAATTTAGCAATGATGATGAATGAAATAAACAATTATAGTAATGATAGCATTATGTCTATTTTCTAACCATTTGCAATACAGTCAGTTATGAATTACACGGAACCGACAGTATCTCTAGCATTTTTTAGAAGAAATGGCACTCTGAGAAATGTATTACTTGTCCAAGTGTTAATGTGATTTAGAAAAGCATTAAAGTTTCCTTTAGAGTCACAGAGGACTGTGAATCTATTTAGTTTAACTTTTGTTTTGTTTTGTTTGGTTTACGCATTTATTCCCCCCATTACTTATGGCAAGGGCGTGTAGCATTGCTTGGTGATACATGTACACGTGTGCACGCGTGTGTTCATTGCACGCAACTGCCAGGGACACATACATTAATGTAGGTGTTCTATTTCCACACCTGAGGTAATTATTGTCTGGCAAATATATAAGGTTACTTGATTTGTCTGGCAGTTTGTATTCATATCCAAAGTTGACTTTTGATTGAGGTTTGCTGCATCTTACTAGTATTACAATTCAATCTGTCTGAATAATTGTAATCAGTAATGGATGTTATAGATAGACTTTTGACTAACATTTACAATATGCTTGTCTTTGTATCGTTGATTTCGTACATGTGACGACTAAAGCAATAACTGAAATACTTAACATGACCAAACAATGCATCCACATGTTCAATACATTGATACATCTACAGCTTTTTAATGAATCAGCAATAATAGTCATTACTGAAAAAAATAGAGCAATTTTGATCTACATTTTCATGGTGCACAAATAAATACAGTTATGACAACTGTACATTATGATTAGTTTTGATCTACAATTCCAACATACTCAGACGAGTACATCCATGGAGACACTTCTACTCAAGTTACAGCTTCAGTGGACGTCCGTCTGTCTGGCACAAAAGCTGTCCATCAGCTGTCAGAGTAAACATATATTCAGGCTGTATGTCGTCATCAGTTGATAGCAAGCGGTCCTCTGATTGAACGATTGGTTGGTTTTCGTTTTCTGTCAGCTCGTCAGAACCATTTTCCAGTGATTTTGAATCCGGAGCCTCTGCGCTTGCAATGCTTCCTGCAGCTTATGGGGAGTCAGGGTAACCTACTGCATACGGCTGGATCTTATAGTTGTCGTCTTGCTCTTGGTCATCAATGAAGCTGGCCGCTGTATGGCACTGAAGCTGTGGTCCTGAGTCTTCATCGTGAGCCACTGCATGTGGCTTAAACTCTGATCCTGGGTCTTCATCGTTAGCCACTGCATATGGCTTAAACTCTGATCCTGGGTCTTCATCGTGAGCAACTGCATATGGCTTAAACTCTGATCCTGGGTCTTTATCGTGATCAACTGCATATGGCTTAATCTCTGATTCTGGGTCTTCGCCATAGGTCACTGCATATGGCTGAATGATATAGTTGTCTTCTGGGTTCTGTCACGACCAGGGATGTTTCGTCCGCTTGTGGCTGAGCTTCCGTCCGGTCCTCGTATTTCTGCCGAGCCTGCATATGCAACTGCACATGGCTGAATGATATACTTGTTTTCTGGGGGTTCTGTCACGACCGGGGATGTTTCGTCCGCTTGTGGCTGAGCTTCCGTCAGATCCTTGTAGTTCTGCCGAGTCGGCATAGGCCACTGCGTACGGCTGGATATTATGAGTCTCCGTTTCAGTGGATGAAGCTTGTTCGTGAGGCAGATCTGTTCCACTACAGGGTTTGAAGATAAAGAAAACGGCAGCTGCTATCGGCAGGATAACGACAACAGTGCTGAATATGACAATAATGAAGGTGATGTTGACATTCTCATTGATGAAGGGATTTCTCTCATTAATAATGGCACAGTCCATCTGTGTTGTATGTTCAGTGACTGGCATGGTGTGCGGCATCCTTGAAGTTGTTGGCAGAGACGGTTGGTTGAATGTTTTGGACCCGATCTCTTGCTGCGGCCTCTCCGTGCTTGTTTGAAAAAAAATAAAACGATATATTACGTATACTTCACTGCACCTTCATCTACGCAATGTTATACGTGCTGATCGAAATTATATGTCGCTAGTACCTTATACCCAGTATCGTCTACATTCAAGTTAAGTGGGGAAGGTCGTGTCAAGGGCGAAATTTCGGGGGCACGGCGGTTATCGAACTCGAGACCTCAAGAGCCGAACGCTCTACCAGTTACACCACACACGACGCCACGTAGACTTGTACCGTTCTCCGCTGGTCGGCTTTGGGGTGCTTTACCCGGCCCTGTGCTAAGGCACCGACCTGCTTCTGTCAGCCTGTCTGATTAGCTGCCCTTTGAGATTTCGCCGCGAAAGCTTGTAGCCCGCCTTTGGAGTTTACTACTTTGGATACCTAACCAACCCCGTAAGAACTCCCCCGGCCTGCGTTAATTAACTGCACGGACCCGCTAAGCCTACAGCGCCGAAGAGCATCCCGAGCGCCTCGATTGTATGCATATGGCACCCAGGCTAGACGCCACATTGAAGACCGTGTTGATTATATGAATGACATTCGCGCGCGCATCAATTTTCGAAAAAGATATACTATTGTCAACGTCTATTCGAAGGTTAAAACAGAAGATGTGAAAACGCAATTGAAGAGTCTATTGTTCAGTATTCAATACTCTTGTGTTTGGTTATTTCTTCAACCTTTAACCTTACATTTTATAATATACGGCTCATGCAAAGATGTGCAATTGAAAGTGAATATATGTATATGAACAAGGGCTTTAAGTTCTTGACGAATATGCTTCAGCACTGGAAATCCAGTGCTGAAGCCATCTGCTGAAGCACTGGAACTGAATACTGAAAAAGGAGGGCGAAGCTTCCTTAGTTTTGCCTGTAGCTGTAACGCTAAAAGTGCAATGTAAAATACAAGTTCTTAACCCAGACAGTGTGCGCACCTCACGGAAGAAAGGATTTTTTTCATGTCCGTGCCGTCCACTGGTTTGATGAGCACCACTGCCTCTTGTACCCAGTCTACTCCGTACACAGAAAACTCGTTCCCATGGCTGGTGAAGAACGCGGGCACGTCTTGTACTGGCACGGCTTCCCCGACCGGGGAGAAATCTTCAAGTGAGCTGAGAGCGAGCTGAATTTTCTTCCTTTTGGGGGACACCTCTCGGGTGTATGGAGAATGCTGTTTTACCTGGAATACAAAAGTGAAAAGCTTACTGTCTGCATCTTTCTAGTTCTTTTCTTACATTGTCCATGTACTTTATGTACGTAGTGTTCGGCGCATGTCATAGAATTTACCATAGGTCGATCCCAAACGTAGTGCAAGTGATTTTATAATGGGCTCATTTTTTTATCTAATGAGTTGAAAATTTGTTGTAAACGCACATATCCTACTGACACGGAAATATCTCAATTTGTTTGTTGTTCATATTTTATCATTAACAGAGTCGATTTTAATATAACCACGCCCTAGAAAGTTTAAAAGAAAAAAGATCAATTCCTCTGACTTACAATGACTTTAGGAAGCTGATATTACATGTGCAGTAGACATATTTCTTCATAGGAAACATGTAAAATTTCAGTACTGAACTACTAAATGGTTCCTGTTTGACAACCGCTAGAATGAGGTGAAATATGATATTATAACCAGTTGAATAGTTTTAATAGAACATTACAAGTAATAAGGTCATTTGGGTTTTAATAGAGATTGTCATATAGACGTAGAGAAATCACTCGAGGACAAAACATCCAAAACGTTACAAAAGTACTTAATGACGAACCAACTATAGGACAAAAATACCCGATACAAGAGTCTTTCATTAACACAATGTAAATTAATGGCCGCTCTGAATTCACCTCATACCTAACTCTATAAAGTGGCGAAAAAAGGAACAAATTGACTGGATTTCAGAAAATAAGCATGTGGGTTATTGATGGCAGCATGATACATAATAATTATGCAGTTTCAGTTTCCTACAATATTTGTAAGAGGAGGATCAGTTATCTTAAAATCAAGTCTGTAGCTTATAAAAAATATGAATAACAAATTTATTTGCTTCAGTCTCGAAGAGACATTTATGCTAAATTTCGACTCATTCAATGAGAAAATGAGCCTGTTATTAAACTAATTGTAGTAATGTTTCCACTTGTCCTCCCAAGAGGCCAGTGTCTAGTTGAAGGACAGGCGCAAACCTTTGGCCATGATGGCTGGTGGGTAAATCGCCGGTAGACCAGGTACGAACCACCTGCAGCAAGAGCGCTGATCAGGGCGGCTGCTGCAGCTGTGGCCGGTACGGTGAGGAACGCCATGTGGGAACTTCAGATTGAGACCTCTCTCTCTCTATATATATGTCACAGTGGAGATCACGATCCAGGAGAATCGCCGATCCTCCTAGGAGAGATCGCGATCGGAGTTTCTCCTAGGAGAAACTACGATAGATATAAGAAACAGATCCCGATCGCAATCTGTACAAGTAGAATCTGCGATTCTCCTAGTACACATTGCAATCGGGATTTCTCCTAGGAGAAACTCCGATCTAAACTCAAACGATGCTAAGATGTATGAAACAGCAATAATTTTTTTGATAAACAATGATTTTATTCGGTATGGTATTAATGCAAACCTACTAACTCATTACCAACTACACTCAACCCTACTTGTGTTACTCCTACAATGTTAAATTCACTGAAGACTATCACACTTGAGTCACTTCTGCAACTTTACTCAAAGTACACTATAGTATATAGCATCACTTTGATGGTAAATTTCATGTGAGTATGTTTTCTGATAAAGTAATTTCTGATAAAGTAATTTCTTTTAAAGTAGTGGCAAAAATCTTATAATATGTGAAAGACACCAACAAAGTTTCAAGATATTACTCACAATTTCACACCTATTGAGTACATTCACTAATCAGACTTGTACTCAATCATTTCAGCCAAAATATCAATCACAGTTTCAAGATGTTACAGTTTCACTCCTATTCAGATCAGTACAATTTCACTTGTCAGACTTTAGTGTAGTTCACGTTGTAGAAGTGACACAAGTCTGGTATCCTTGAGTGTCATGTAGTTGTAAAAGTGACAATAGTGTAGTATCCTTGAGTATAGTTCTGGGAAAGACACAAATGTGGTAATGTTGAATATGCTGTTAGAAAAATGATGCTATATACTATATGATAGTGTGGTTGCCTTAGTATAGTTGTAGTGACACCAGTAGTGATGACACGAAAGAAGAAGAAGACCAGTATGGTATCTTGAGTATAGTTGTAGAAGTGACAATAGTGAGGTAGCATTGAGTAGAAGTGTGCATTGAGTAAAGTTGCAGAAGTGACTCAAGTGTGGTAGTCTTTGGTGAAGTTAACATTGTAGAAGTACAGAAGTAGGCTTGAGTGTAGTTGGTAATGAGTTAGTAGGTTTGCATTTGAAACTGAATAAAATCATTGTTTATCAAAAACATTATTGCTGTTTCATACATCTTAGCATCGTTTGAGTTTGGATCAGAGTTTCTCCTAGGAGAGATCCCGATTGCAATCTGTACTAGGAGAATCGCCGATTCTACTAGTACAGATTGCGATCGGGATCTGTTTCCTATATCTATCGTAGTTTCTCCTAGGAGAAATCCCGATCGCAATCTATACTAGTAGAATCGGCGATTCTCCTAGTATAGATTGCGATCGGGATTTCTCCTAGGAGAAACTCTGATCGCGATCTCTCCTAGGAGGATCGGCGATTCTCCTGGATCGTGATCTCCACTGTGACATATATATATATAATGCTCTTCGTTGAGCAAAGAAAAACAATCAGTATACCAACGACCTACTTCAGTCAGCGAGTTTAAGATGAGCAAAACAGCTGGGTCTCTCGGTAGTGTGGGGTTGACACCACGGTGCGAGGACACTGGAGCTAGTTTTTCTAGTTCTTTTTTTTTGGAAGAATGTCGCAAGGTCATAAGGTCAACTGGAAAATAAACTGTTTGATCACGCGTACGTATTCATGCGTATCCCTGTCTTAGAGAAACTGATGGCTAACCACAGATGCGTATTCACTCCTGGAAAGTAAAGCTTATTTACACAACAATTTTTTTTTAAGCTGGCCACGCAAGTTAACATAATGACGAGGACGTAATGGTGGCAGAAGATAGTTTTGTAAGTAACAAAATAAGAACCACATTGGCACGTGCAATTTGTATTTTTTTCTTTTTCTCCAAGCAGAGATGAGTCGAGGAGATATGACGTAAGTAGTAGTCTGGATTTTACCGGCTCGGTCGTCTGAATGTTCGGAACGAAACGGGTTGGCAAACTTTTGTTCACCAGAATAAACAGCCAGCAAACAAGGGCAGACGACAGGCTAGGGGATAGAAACAAAAACAACAGTCTTACCTTGTGAATACTGCCGGTAACGAGTCCCTTTCCTAAGACAAATAAATTTACATAGATGTAACTCTCTTGCTTGGACTTGGACACAGAAGTGTGTACGTGTCTGCTCCGAAAGCTCTAGACATTCCAGTCAGACACGTTCGACAGCAAATCTAAACTGCTCTGACCAATCAGGCCTCGTGAGTGTGAATTCAGATAACCTCCTTGTTTCAGACAACTTGCCTTGCATAATTAACACCGGCGATAAATGTGATGGGCCGGTATGTGAATCCGCCTTTTTTTTGCCAAAATATCCTGACTTCTTTTTATATGTCAGTGGTTGAAATTGAGGTTCTTGTCGCGTTGCCTAATCTCAATAGATACCTAACCTACGTTTCGACTTAGCTGGGGTAACAACTATGAAGCGTCTCAGTTATATTCATCAGGGAATACGTTTTCCACAATGGAACTTTCATGGTTTATAATTAGATTCGACATGAGGAATTAAAAACTGTGAGTAGGTTTGTAAGGATACATACAGGTATAATCTGTTTTCCTTATCAACTTTGAGCTGTTATTCAATTGTTGATTCGCTTGCTAATATTTCGGATAAGGTACTTTTAGAGAAGCCGGCCTTCACTCAGAAAATCGCACGGTTTTTAAACTCAACATCTGCTTGGACATCAGATATAGGTTCTCTGGTTTCAAATACAGTATATCAAAATAAAACTTTCATGGCGTTACTTCCTCATGTTTTCATTTAAAAAAAATGGTGCAACAATCTGGCACAACCTCTCTTTTCCTTATTATAAAACTGACCAAAATCGATATCATTTATAAAATAAAATCACTGTCGCCTAAACATTATACAGAAGACAAGAAGAAGAAGAACTTTATTGCACGACAACTGTAGAGGATACAGTGTTTGGCAACTTGAACATACAATACATACAGAACAGAACACTACATGAGTTACTAGTATCTAAAAATCTAAGAGACTAATCTATTTTACAAATGGTATATAATATTTACAATCAGGCTATCATTATGTGCTGGTTCATGATAGTATAATATCGTCACGTTTTTTAAATGAGTTATATATAAATTGACCGACATAGGCAGATATATCAGCAGGACATGATAGTAACATATTGAACATTTCTGTCTTGGTAGGTGGTAACATAGTATCAGATTTGCATTTAATAGACTGTAACATTTTTTGTCTCTCTCTATCATAAGTTGGACAATCCATTATAAAGTGAGATTCATTTTCAATATTATCATGGCATGTTGGACAGTCTCTCACTGGCTGGTGTGTTGTGATGTCTACCCTTTTCGATTTGTAGGGAGTGGGCACTAATTCTTAGTTTCGTAATGATATTTCTAAAGGATTTGTTTTGAACAGTTGAAAGGTAATTTTCAAGACAGAAATCTTTTTTGATTCTGCAATAAGTACTAAGTTTGCTTAGACTTCTTATTTCTTGTCTCCAGCCAGAGAGAAATGTGTCTATCAGGCGGTTTTTGAATAAATTTCCAAACTGATTGGCATTCACCGCAGGGTTGAGCCAAACAGTTTGGAAGCCGTGTCTACATAACATGTCTTGTACATGGACAGCCCAGTCTTGTTGTAGCTGAACAGAAGTATTGTAAGCTTTCTTTACGAGTCTGTCATTTGGGAGACTATGTAATCTAAGCCAATATTTTATCAACTGTGTTTGTGAATCAATGTATAGAGGAAAAACTCCAAGCTCACCCCTGACCGCGGCGTTAATAGAGCTTTTGGGAACGCCGAGAGTAATTTTGCAATAGTTCAATAGTACAAACTCTAAATCCGCAATTTCATAGGATACTGTTGGTTGCTGTAGTGTTACGTTTTGTCTGTTAAGTATGTTTGATTGATAGATAATGTTTAGTTTGTCACTGTATTTTTGAAATCGAACAAGGACAGGGCGCGGTGTGGAAGTGTCTGATGTTTTGCCGATACGAGAAGCTCTGAGGATGTGAATTTCTGATCCCAGTGTCGTACTGAGGATCCTATCCTAGCTATTGAATCTCTGGTATTCTCATTTTGACTTTCTTCTATACCATGGAATATAAGGTCTCTACCTTGAGCGTTAGTTCCAAGAACTTCACCACAGTATAGAAGAATTGGTTTGATACAACTGTTGAATAGGTCAAGTGCTAGTCGAATGGATGGATTGAAATTTGTGGATAAAAGTGATTTTAGTTTAAAGGAAGCCCGAAGAGCTTTCAATCTTAGCTGTTTGTTGGCGCGGTTAAATGAACCTGAGGGGGTTAGATCGACTCCTAGGTATGTATAAGAAGTTGTAATATCAATTGTGCGGCCTTGTATTTTATATGTAGAATGTTGACTGTTTGTCCGTCCATTTTTTGTGAATATCATTACTTTAGTTTTCTTTTCATTTATTGATAATTTCCAAATGGAGCAAAATTGGTCAAGTGTTCTTAGACATTCCTTCAGGCCTGATTCAGATTTTGATAGAAGAACGAGATCATCTGCCCAGAATAAGCTGTTGATGGGTGTGTCTTGTAGAGTGAGAGGATCAGACGCTCGTGAATTTAATATGTTAGGAAGATCGTTTAGATATAAATTAAAGAGGAGGGGGCTAAGGTTACACCCTTGTCGCACCCCACATGATGATTGAAAGTATGGTGATAGGCCATTTGGTGTTTTTACGCAATATCTTACGTTAGAGTACATTGATTTAATGATTTTGAAGAAGTTCCCCCCTATACCTGATGACAAAAGTTTGTAAAATAAACCGTTCCGCCACACAGAATCAAACGCCTTGCGGAAATCAACGAAACAAGCATATAGTTTACCTGCAGGTTTGGAGATTTGTTGGTCAATCAGTGTTTTAAGCACAAAAACATTATCGCTTGTTCTAAAGTTTTTTCTGAATCCAGATTGAAAAGGGGACAATAAGTTTTCGCTTTCTAGGTAATTTTGCAGTCTTTTGTTTAAGATGAATGTGAATAATTTGCCAACACAGCTGGATATGGCAATGCCTCTGTAATTTGTTGGGTTCGTGGTTTCGCCACTTTTATGTATAGGGACTAACATACTTTGACTCCATTGTTGGGGGAACGTTCCGGATTGTAGTAAAATGTTAAACATTTTCTTCAGAGGAAGTGAGAGTTGAGAGGCGCTATATTTCAGCATTTCATTAGAAATTGAATCCACTCCACATGATTTATTGCATTTCAGGTTACATAATCCCTGTCGAATTTCTTCTGTTGTAATATCAAAATCTAGTGGATTATCCGTTTGAAGCTCTAGCGATGAAACAATATTGTCTGCATATTCTTGTTCTCTTTTGTTTAATGTGATGTTGCTATTTATTGACTTAAAATGATCTAACCATTCGTCGGTTGATATTTGTTCACCTGTATCCTCTTTGCTTCCGTTTTCAAGGTTTCGTAGTTTATTAATCTCTTGCCAAAAAGATTTTGGATCTTCCTTAGATAGCTTAGAAATATGACTCATTTTCTTCTCTGCATAGTGTTTCTTTGTCTTGTTGACTAGTTTTTTGTATTCTTTTACTTTAAAAATGTATGTTTGTCTTTTGTCTTGCCTCCAGGGATATTTCCTTATTTCAGCAGCAAGAACTCTAATTTTTGACCTCAGATCGCGACATTGTTGGTCATACCATGGTTTACTAGTTGGTTTCTTTTTTCTTTTGGAGACTCGAATTGATTTTAAAGAAATGTCAGCTGCCATCTTAATGATATGATTAACATCCTCAACAGCTTTTCCAGCGTCACTGTTTGTGTATTGTTGTAACATGAACTGTTTTATCTTGTTTTGAATTTGAGGAAGTTGAAACGCGTCCTGAAACTTTTCACGAGAAGTTTCGTCCCAGATATATTTCTTTGGATGTATAAGATGTTTTTCTTTATCCGTATTTCTAAAGCTAGAATGGTTAGTTTTAAGCGACACAGAGATCTGGCGGTGATCTGATAGCCAGGTAGGATTGTGAACTTTGAAGTATTGTACGGATGAAAAGAGGGGTATACTGGTTATGCAATAGTCTACAGTGCTTGTTCCATTATATTTTATACATGTACTTTTTCCGGGGAGGTCGCCAATCGTTCTTCCGTTTACTATCAACATGTCGGCAGCCGAGCACAGATCAACTAATTCTCTACCATACTTATTTTTTACATTGTCTGTGTTTATCCTAGGTTTAATGTTAATTTTTGTAGAGTTTTCGTCAAAGCCATCAAAATGTTGTTCTTGTAGATTTGCTGTTCTTGAGTTCATGTCACCAAGAAGAAGGACATGCCCTAAGTTATTGAATTTTGCCAGGTCCGCCATTAGATCTTCAAAAATTGTGTTCTTTTTTGTGGTAAATAAAGGTGAGTTTTCAGGAGGTAGGTACAGACATCCCAGTATTATATCTGCCTCTAAACCAAAGAAAACCTTATCTAGTTTGCACCAGAGGATGTCAGGATTATTACTTTTTAGTTTAGAAATTCCTTTAGCGATAGTTTGTTTAAAAAGGACAGCGACCCCTCCGGAGTTCCGTCGGGAGCGCTTCCTGAGTTTACGGTCGCTACGAAAGTGTTGGTATCCATTGATATGAAAAGTATCATCGGGCTTTAACCAAGTTTCCTGAACACAAACTATATCATATCTACATACAGCTTCTAAGAAATCTAATTCTACACATTTTCTAGATAGACTACCTTGAATGTTCCAGCTGGCCAAACTTAGGGCCACATCAACAACCATAAAAGACTACCGAAAAGAAAAGAATGTCAAGAGCAATTTCAAGTGCTGCAAATGCTATAGAATTTAAAGGTAATTATCTTTTGAACTTATAGATGAGTACGTACCGGTCGTACACTATTTCATCTTTTAAGAAAACATAACATGCTCATATTGGGATATTAGGACATAAGAAAGTAAGACTTCCCTTCGATGGACGGTGCCATTGTTTCCCATATGTAGCTCCAATGTTCATCAGCATCTCGGACAGTTTGTACGCTATGTCCATGATTTTCTGTTGTGGAATCTGGGACGCGTGTAGGTTCGGGCGGCGGCTCCAGTCACCTAGTGGGTAGCTTCCAGCATCATGGCGAGGTCCTGTGGGCCTGTCCTGGCTCTGGTGCTGAGGCGTTCGAGCGTTGTGGTACTGGCGATCCTGTCTTTGTCGTGGCCCCTGGCGCTCCCTTGCTGATGTGTCGGGAGGTGTGTAAGTGCCGCTGCCACTGTAAGTGGACCTGTTCTCGGCAGAACGCATGGTGCGCTTTACATCTGCAACCAGCAGGCTGGTCCCCGTCGTGTCGTCCAGGTGGATTCCATCACGTTTGTAGAGCTGTCGTGTTGTGGATAGTTTCTTGTGGCGGACATACAGAGTCTTACTGTCATCCTTGCTTCGTTGCAGAACGGCCTGGTTGTAGTCCTTAATGTTTTTGTTTAAGTTTGAGTCCATGTTGTGTCCTCTGGGGAGTACTTGTGATAGGACGATTGTGGCATTGGGGAAAGATGTCTTGGCGCATGAGATAAGCTCTGTTGTTTTATCGAGACAGTCTTGTACAGAGGAGGTGTCTCTCTGGCTATTATCCAGGTCGTTTGAAGCCACGTGTAGTATGACATACGCCGTTTTAGGGTCGCTCACCCGTTCCATCTTCTTAGTCGCGTGGTCTATTGTTGATGCATGTTCCTTACTGGTGGAGCGGTTTGGAAACATTCTAGAAGTGTCCACTGCTTTCCAGATAGAGTCCGTATAAACTCTGACTTCGCGCGTGTCTCTTGTTGGGACTGGCTGTCGCCTGTCGGTACTGTGTGACGCCGGTTGTGTCTGTTCGACATTTGGTGTTGTGTCAATCGCTTCCGATATTGTCTCAGTGTGGTTTGTCTGAAGAGTGTCTGCACCTACCATCTCAGCTCCGGAGGCGTCGTCTTTGTCAGTGGTTTCAGAGTCTAGATTTTCAGTAGTATCCTGGCGTTTTTCTGATGACGATGACTCAGCCTGTGCAGACAATCTTATAGCTGATAATGAATGAGAAAGCTGTAGTGAGCTTACCTCCTTCTGTAATGCAGAAATCTGTTGCTGTTGTGTCTCTACTATTGACTGGAGGGAGTCACACCTAGCTGTCAAACTTAATGCTAATTAGTCGACGTGACATTGGGGACCCCTAGCAGTTGGTGTAATTGTTGCAGTCCATGAACCAACCTGACAGTACGTGTATGTGCCAAGCTGCAGTACCGGTAGTGATTGATAAGGGTCGCTTTTGATCTATGTAACGTAAACATTCTAACCATTCCTCATCAATGCCCATTAGTATGTTTCCAAGCCACTAGTCAATAGAAATGTCTGATTCATCGCCTCAGACAGAACTAGGGGAAATTTACACAGGCTGGCTGGCTAAGAGGATCGGATGTGCACGTAACTGGATCTGATAGCCTTTGAGTTTGAATTCACCTGACAAGTCGATATGGTCCGAGGGAATCCGGAAATTTTTATAGTATACATAGTCCAACTGATTGGGCGCGGGAACAAATAAACAAAAGACTACATACATACACATCACCACTGAGACATATTTTCTTACAAACGGAGAAACCTGATATTTTCCGTGTGAAACAAACAAATGGAGCTGAGTATTCTTGTACACAACCCTTATTACACTTTACAGCCTTTCTTTCTTTCTTTGAGGCCTGAGCCTCGGCGTGGCGCTCGCTCATTGGTCAATCCAGAATAATGAGATTAGGAAGGGAAGGTCCCGCGGCAGGTGTGCAGGCAAGAGTTGCCTTGTTTCCGCACACCGCAGCCCCTTGAAGGAAAACGTCAGTTTGCTGCGATATTATTTCTGTCAACCAGGGTACATACATGTGCAACACTGAGATCGAGAAACAATCCAACCGTACTTTTGAGGCATGATGCATTTTATCGAAGATATGTCAGATATTCCGTTCATTAATATCATGATAGATTTTCTATTACAGCTAAATTCTAAAATCGACAGAGATTAGTTCAATTTGAAGGTACGGCATATTTACAAACTAACAAAATCTCTAGAGGGATAACAGTTGTAAGAATGTCGATCAGACAGAAGAATGTTACTACTGTTGTTCCAAATCTTGCCAAGCGAAGAAAAGGCACCAGAGGCTTTATGAATACGCTGTGATTTCAGTGTCCACAACAACGTTAGATTTAAGCGTGCATAAATACCAGTTTTCGTGCCATGATTGATGACAACCACCGAGAGGCGACGTGTCTATCCTTGTGAAATAAAGAAATCTTATCTAGACTGAACTTAACTAAGCTAAACTGAAATAAACTAAACTGAAATAAACTAAGCCAAGATATATAAACTAAACTAAACTAAAATAAACTAAGCAAAAGTAGGCTACGCGAAGCTAAGCAAAACAACGAAAATAATGGGTTTAGGTGTGACAGGCCGTTCGATATAACCGAACTTGTCTCCGTCGCCGTTGCTTGCCTGCGAAGCTGGTGTGTTTCGCCAGGTGGTGATTATACGGCTGGTAGTATTGATATTTACGCTAGGCCCTAATTGCAGAAGGCCGGACAAACATCGTTATTGAATCATTTAGTCAACACACTCGTCAAGTATAGAGAATGTTGTTGAAATGTAAAAAAAAAACAGCATGACTAGAAAATGAATCTAATCATTGAACTTTTATTTTTAGCAAGTCACATTTGAGCCTAAATGTCTCCCGCTACAGGACCTTGTAGACGAAGGTGATCACATTTGAGCCGAAATGTCGCCCGCTACAGGTGCTTGTAGACGAAGGTGATCACATTTGAGCCGAAATGTCGCCTTCTACAGGACCTTGTAGACGAAGGTGATCACATTTGAGCCGAAATGTCGCCTGCTACAGGACCTTGTAGACGAAGGTGATCATATTTGAACAGAAATGTCGCCCGCTACAGGACCTTGAAGACGAAGGTGATCCCGTCTTTGTCTTCGACCTCGTACATCTTGAAGACATCCCGGCTGACTCGTTCCCAGAGTCCCTCGTCCTGCAGACGGGCCATGGCGGGCTCCAGCTTGTCAATGTAATCCTCCACTATGTACAGGTACTCCTCACGGAGCGTGATGATGATATAGCCACCTGCGGGCGAGACGGAGGCTGTTATAGGATATAATAGGATATGTTATAGACGACAGGGGGACGGTTAGGAGGTTTATATGTATATATATATATATATATATGTATATATATATATATGTATATATATATATATATATATATATATATATATATATATATATATATGTGTGTGTGTGTGTGTGTGTGTGTGTGTGTGTGTGTGTGTGTGTGTGTGTGTGTGTGTGTGCGCGCGCGCGCGCGGCTCTAGCTTGTCACTAAAGTGACATGTGTGCAGGTACTCTCAAGGAACGTGATAACGATATAGCCGGGGCGAGACGGAAACTGTTATAGAATAATATTTACGTATATGCGTGCGTGTGTTTGTGTGCGTAAGCGTGCGTATTTGTTCCTTTTTCCTTCCTTCTTTCTTAGTCCTATATATCCACACCACGTTGAATATAGCGTGTCTGGACCTTCTGCTCACCTGGTTTGGCGATCCGTATGAGCTCAGGTAGGCAGTCCTCCTTCAGGTGGTTGGGTGCGAAAACAGCGCTGCAAGCGATGGCGTCATAGGTGTCTGTAAAGGACACAGGTCCTCTCAATAACTTAAAAGTGGCGCAAGTTTCAGCCCCCTAACATTAATTTTTGAAACTGCAGGGGCATTCATGATGGTGAAATTTGGCCCCAAAGTTTCCATTCGAACGTTGGGTATCGGGTTACCGGGGCTCCCGCGCGCGCGCTCCGGGGGACCTGACAGTAACTGGAACATATTCCAACAGATCATGGTAGTTAGAAAAGCAACCCCTCGCATGTGCCTCGTCGATATTAAATGAAAACTGGCAGTGTGTACACGTATCTTACCGTGTACGTGTGCTGCACAGTTTTGTCTCAATGTTTTCTGAAATGTGCCTAGTTGGTTGATTTAGAAAGGGTGTTTGGTGGACCAAAAAAACAAATACCATATTTAGATTGGTCCTAAATTTGACTGAAAATACAAATCTTTTATATCATATAGGTAATGATATCAAGATAAAACTTTCTGTCTCAGATATTTTCAACTTCTACTTAAAACTATTTTTACAGCCAAAATAAGGTCGAAAAATCAGCATTTTTTTCAAATTTTCTAACTCAAAGACTAGTAATTCAAAATTGCATCCATGTTTCAAAAATCCCTAAGACACAAAGCTGGAGATATTAGTTGTCGACAATAGAAGTCCTGAAAGAGTTGATTTGCCCGCGTTTTGTAAGCGATTTAAATACCATGTTTGGCCGTATGTCTAGTATCACCGATAGGGACATGGAGTAACTGATACCGCCGTAAACAAGTGTTGTAATATTCAAGGTCACCAATAATGACACCAGCAGCTTTGTTACATGTCACATGTTCCAAACTTAGCGGCAGCAAAACTAAGCTTGCCAGATAAAGGTTTATATTTGTGAAAATGTTTGTTTTTCTTCTGACGCACGGCACCCGGGAAAATGAGGGCGTTTTCTGCGTGTTTACTGTAACAACCTGCGGATGACCGCGAGTGACCTCCAATAGAACGCCCGTTCTGTTCAATTCGCGCGCGATCGCGTCAGATCGAACCCGATTCGTGTTCTAAATCCCCACATAGAAGTCTGGAAATTTTGGGGCCAAATTTTACCATCGTGATTTTTGGCAAGACATTCCAAAGAGGACAACTGCAGAAAGAAATGACGGATTCACATCATTTTAGGCATGCTGGTACCTTAGGCAAAGATGTTCATAATTATATTGCAATCCATACATAGTATGGGATTGCAATATATTGTTTTTTCTGAGTTTCTCCTGTCAAAATCTTCAAATGGGATTAATTTTTTCATTTTTTGGCCAAATGAGCTGAAATTTGGCAGGGTGCTAGAAATAGCAAATACCCCCAGACGTTTTTTTACTTTCTTGATAGAGGCCTTAGAATTTATGATATTTTGGGTTTTTGGTCATTTTTAGACAAAATATGTATATTTTGGGCCCCTGTGCCCTGGTATTACAAGCTAATGACCTGAAATTTGGTACAGAGGTACATTGGACATATGAGCACAGAAAACCATTAACACTTTCTTCATAGATCACTTCAAAAATTAGTTATTTTAGGGTTTTTGGTCATTTTTGACTAAAAATGTATATTTTTGGCTCCTGTGCCCTTGTATTAAAACCAAATGACCTGACATTTGGTACATAGGTGCGTTTGACATATGACCACAGAACCCCATCAACGAATTATTCATTGTTAACTCCAAAAATGAGTTATTTTAGAGTTTTTGGCCATTTTTGACTAAAAATGTATATTTTTTGCTCCTATTCCCTTGTATAGAAACCAAATGACCTGAAATTTGGTACAGAGGTGCATTGAACATATGCTCACAGGACCCCATTGACACTTTCTTCATAGATCACTTCAAAAATTAGTAATTTTGGGTTTTTCAGTCATTTTTGACTAAAAATGTATATTTTTGGCTTCTATGCCCTTGTATGTAAAATATTATGACCTGAAATGTGGTACAAAGGTAAATTGGACATATGACAACAGGACTCCATCAACACTTTTTTCATAGAGCACTTATAAAATGAGTTATTTTGGGATTTTTAGCCATTTTTAACAAAAAAATGTATATTTTTGGCTCCTATGCCCTTATATTGAAACCAAATGACCTAAAATTCGGCATGAAGGTGTGTAGGACAAGTGCCCACAGTACTTCATTTTCCCTTTGAGCAAACATTACTTCAAATTGTTGAATTTTGGGATTTTTTTCAAGGATGAAGATGGATTGCAATATGCTGTATTTGCTCCTAAGCAAATGTCGGCCTTTCTAGTGATATACATGTTATGAAAGTAATGACTTAATTTGCATAATTAATGTGAAAACTGCATAGTTCAATTGTTTTCAATAATTGTAAATTATGATAGATGGAACATAAGAAGATACCAAGTATGCTAATGAGGAACTGATTTGCAAAATATATACGAAAATTACTAAACCGCTTACTGATTATTGATGGGAATTTTATACTTGACATGTGTATGTTAGTCAGTGATGAACATCACCATGCATAAATCATGAAAATGTGCAAGCGATTTGCATAATATTTACAAAAGCTCTAAATATTTCATGGAGGTATGAGGTCGCCAAACTCTAGTTAAAAAACTGAAACTTATTTAGTACTGATTTACCAACTTGATGAAACTGTTTGCGGAGATTCAATTTACTACATGTATATCTCAGACATCGTTAAGTAAAGACTTAGCAACATTTGAACTGTAAAAAGACATTGGGAGAAAATGTCAAAATGCCAGCCAAGTCTAAACACTCGGAGTTACCGGCTTCGATGTCCAGACGGTTCGGTCCGACAAAGGCGCAGATGAGTCGGTTGTAGATGTGCTTCCCCTCGGCCTGGCTCAGCATGCCCTGACTCCCGTCCACAGCGTCTATGTTGGTAAAGCCCAACTTCGCGAGCTAAGAAGTAATAAAACATTTAACTAATCAATCAATCAATCAATCAATCAATTAATCAATCCTTACTCCCGTCCACAGCGTCTATGTTGGTGAAGCCCAACTTAGCCATAAAGCGTTTAACCAATAAACCAATCAATCAATCAATCAATCCTGACTCGGACTTCTCACCTCTTCCCCGCACGCTACGGTCCCCGCCCCCCGTCAAGAACCCGGACCTTCTCACCTCTTCCTCGCACGCTCCGGTCCCGGCACCCACGTCAAGAACCCGGACCTTCTCACCTCTTCCTCGCACGCTCCGGTCCCCGCCCCCGTCAAGAACACGGACCTTCTCACCTCTTCCCCGCACGCTCCGGTCCCCGCCCCCGTCAAGAACCCGGACCTTCTCACCTCTTCCCCGCACGCTCCGGTCCCCGCCCCCGTCAAGAACCCAGACCTTCTCACCTCTTCCTCGCACGCTCCGGTCCCGGCACCCCCGTCAAGAACCCGGACCTTCTCACCTCTTCCTCGCACGCTCCGGTCCCGGCACCCACGTCAAGAACCCGGACCTTCTCACCTCTTCCTCGCACGCTCCGGTCCCGGCACCCACGTCAAGAACCCGGACCTTCTCACCTCTTCCCCGCACGCTCCGGTCCCCGCCCCCGTCAAGAACCCGGACCTTCTCACCTCTTCCTCGCACGCTCCGGTCCCGGCACCCACGTCAAGAACCCGGACCTTCTCACCTCTTCCTCGCACGCTCCGGTCCCGGCACCCACGTCAAGAACCCGGACCTTCTCACCTCTTCCTCGCACGCTCCGGTCCCGGCACCCACGTCAAGAACCCGGACCTTCTCACCTCTTCCCCGCACGCTCCGGTCCCCGCCCCCCGTCAAGAACCCGGACCTTCTCACCTCTTCCTCGCACGCTCCGGTCCCGGCACCCACGTCAAGAACCCGGACCTTCTCACCTCTTCCTCGCACGCTCCGGTCCCCGCCCCCGTCAAGAACACGGACCTTCTCACCTCTTCCCCGCACGCTCCGGTCCCCGCCCCCGTCAAGAACCCGGACCTTCTCACCTCTTCCCCGCACGCTCCGGTCCCCGCCCCCGTCAAGAACCCAGACCTTCTCACCTCTTCCTCGCACGCTCCGGTCCCGGCACCCCCGTCAAGAACCCGGACCTTCTCACCTCTTCCTCGCACGCTCCGGTCCCGGCACCCACGTCAAGAACCCGGACCTTCTCACCTCTTCCTCGCACGCTCCGGTCCCGGCACCCACGTCAAGAACCCGGACCTTCTCACCTCTTCCCCGCACGCTCCGGTCCCCGCCCCCGTCAAGAACCCGGACCTTCTCACCTCTTCCTCGCACGCTCCGGTCCCGGCACCCACGTCAAGAACCCGGACCTTCTCACCTCTTCCTCGCACGCTCCGGTCCCGGCACCCACGTCAAGAACCCGGACCTTCTCACCTCTTCCTCGCACGCTCCGGTCCCGGCACCCACGTCAAGAACCCGGACCTTCTCACCTCTTCCCCGCACGCTCCGGTCCCCGCCCCCGTCAAGAACCCGGACCTTCTCACCTCTTCCCCGCACGCTCCGGTCCCCGCCCCCGTCAAGAACCCGGACCTTCTCACCTCTTCCTCGCACGCTCCGGTCCCGGCACCCACATCAAGAACCCGGACCTTCTCACCTCTTCCTCGCACGCTCCGGTCCCGGCACCCACATCAAGAACCCGGACCTTCTCACCTCTTCCTCGCACGCTCCGGTCCCGGCACCCACATCAAGAACCCGGGCCTTCTCACCTCTTCCTCGCACGCTCCGGTCCCGGCACCCACATCAAGAACCCGGGCCTCTCACCTCTTCCCCGCACGCTCCGGTCCCGGCACCCACGTCAAGAACCCGGACCTTCTCACCTCTTCCTCGCACGCTCCGGTCCCGGCACCCACATCAAGAACCCGGGCCTCTCACCTCTTCCCCGCACGCTCCGGTCCCGGCACCCACATCAAGAACCCGGGCCTTCTCACCTCTTCCTCGCACGCTCCGGTCCCGGCACCCACATCAAGAACCCGGGCCTCTCACCTCTTCCCCGCACGCTCCGGTCCCGGCACCCACATCAAGAACCCGGACCTTCTCACCTCTTCCCCGCACGCTCCGGTCCCGGCACCCACGTCAAGAACCCGGGCCTTCCCTCGGTCCGACCCGCCCAGGGCTTTTGCTACAGCGCCTGCGCAGACACGGGGAGCTCTGCAGTTCCGCTGCGTTATAATCTCCTGTGGGGAGAGACAATAAGCTTACTCACGGTTTGATGCGCATGTGCAATGGAAATGGCAGAAATCAGAAAATGGTCCGACCTAACATCTGCTGGGAAAATACATTATGATGTAAACACTGTCGAAAAGCTGTGACGTCAGAATGTATCTATCGTAAAATTGTAAACCAATTGTTTGTTTGTTTGTGTCTAGTTTCTAGGGTGTAAATTTTCACCCAGCATGCTAGCAACGCACCTCTTCATAGTAACCAGACCAGTTGTCGTAGAGCTTTGCCGTCATTTCCGGGGTCATATTGCATTTTGGGTCGAACATCTCGGGGGGTGTCTTTTTCTCCGCTGACATGATGTGTATAGCGTGACTACAGCAATAAACACAGGGTATAGATAGTTTTTAAATTAGTTCCAATACGGCTTTTGGCCGCAAGATGTTCTTTATACCCCTGCCACATTTGGCGAAAATCGATTCTGCGGCAAGAGCCCGAGCCTTGTTTATAATAATAATATTGCAATTTTATTGCACAACAATGCACAAAGTACAAAGTATGGCTTATATGTGACAGGGACGGTTTTCAGGTGCAAAATACGCGCAACCCCCTGTCGATCTTAAAAATGGCCGATCTTCCATCGATACGCCCGAAGATCGTGGCTAATGTGACAGGGGTGTTAGTGGTCGTTCACGTACGTCGTACGATCGTAAATTGAAAGCATTCTTGTAACAATCACCATCGCGCTTGCGTCGTACAAAATTCGACAGTTTACCTTTAAAACAAAGCAGTATTACATCCTTGTCAGCAGTTGGCTTGGTCTTCTTGGCCTGCTAAAATCTTTAGACCTCAAAACCGTACGACGACTTTGACAGTGCCAGAAGTTAAAAGAAAAGAGAGCAAACTGGTGTATGGATCCTTGCTTGGGAGAAAGTTAGAGGCAGTCAAACGACTCTGCTCTATAGCACAAACAAAATCATTTAAGTTGTAGAACGGTGAGTGGTAACTGATGTGAACCAAATCTATGTCTTAACTTTGCTGAAAATACAGACTTCATACATCTACGACGTAGTTTGGCATGGCATGGCACGGTTTACTTGGGCGAACTGCCGGTAATGTGATTCACATAGCTGGCTCCTACTTGAGATATGATCTGACTCAGCTTCGTTGTAAAAACCACAGAGAGAGAGAGAGAAAAGACAGCACATGTGACCATCATCCGACGAACCAAGCGGGTTACAGAGACAACAAGAGTTCGGAGACCTCATACCTCCATGAAATATTCTGATTATGCAAATGACTTGGACATCTACATAATTTATGCTTCGTCATGGACACCTTTAAATAACTTACACAGGTCACAATGTTGACAATCCAATCATTTACTACATGCACTTCGATGAATTAGGACACTTTCACATTAATTATGCAAACTAGGACTTATTTGCATAGTTGGTATCTGATAATCTTCCACCTGCCACCAATTTCACATGTTACATGTATTTAAGTCCTATAATGGAAAATGCTGGAAATATAGATTTTTTCCTCATAAAGTATGCAAATTAAGTCAAAATTTGCATAATTTTCACTTCATTATGTACATCTCTGCCAAAAATACCTACATGCTAAATATCATAGAAATCCATCATTCCTATGTTCCGTTATGCTCCCTGGAAGATTTTGACAAAATTGCCCCTGCAGTTCGCTAGGGGGCCCAAACCTATATATCCTCTTCCTCATGTCACAAGCTATCTGTCACCAAGAAATCAAGACCATAGCATGTTCAGGTCAAAAGATTAAAACAAGTGCTTTTAAAAAAAGCTGGCGTTTCGTCTACGTTTATGAGTGTGACCTGTCTTTTTCTTGAAGTAAAATCTGTTAGAAAAAGTCACTCAAGGGCTGTTGCGTCTATAAGTTATTTTGGAAAGGAGTGCTGTTTAATAGCGGGTCTTGGCTTACAACTTTATTTTAAAATGTACAATAAGTTCATTATAAAATCTATCAATGTACTCAGGTAGTCCTCATGAAGTCCTGTTCATAAGACAAAGGCCTTGCATATGTGAAATGAATACTAAAATAATAATAAAAATTATATATAAAAATATAATATCAATAAATAAATAGAATATTTATATATTATCTTCAATATTTAAAAAGGAAAAAAACATCCACTCTCGGTTTCGAACCAGGGAATTGTGCCGAGTATGCAAATAAGACTGTAATATGGATGCAAACTATGGAAACTAATGGCAGAGAGTGAGTGAAACAAATATGTTCAACATATATTGTATATGTACAACTTGAATGTATTCAATATCATGTGAATCTTGAGAAACGTATGCTCTTGTAAGTCAGGAGTTGCAGTGACCATATATTAAAGTTACACATAAATTAATAAGAAAAAGGACAGTGTGTGATTGTACATGTATGCTTTTATTTTGATCAAATTTTATGAAGTGAGAAACATGGCCTTCACATTGTCTAGCATGAAAAGGGGAACTTAGTTCTACGTTGCAGGGCAAAAATTGTGAAGTTGCGATACACATGATCTCATTTTCAGCACAATTATCATTGAGTAGTCCACAAATGATGTAAGTTAGAAATTGCTCAATACAATATGATTCTCTACTGTGTTGTATATACGAGGGGCATTCAATAAGTAATGCCCCTGACCCATTTCCCATAGCAGGATATTAATGAAACTTGGCACAGTTATTAGTCTTTCTCTTCATAGGAAACACCCAGAGTTTTGCATTTCTCCCATCATTTGATGTAGCTCTGGACACCGTTCTTGTAGGACATCCCAGGTTGGTCCTCCGACAGATGCCTCATCAATGGCAGAAGAGGGACGACCAGGTCTGGGAGCTGTTTCCACAGACTTCCGACCTTGTTTGAATTCAGGATGCCAGCGTTTTACAAGGTCATATGATGGGGCATCATCACCATAAGTTTTTTTCATTTCATCAAAAGTCCCCTTACGTTGTAACCTATTTATTGTGTTGAAGAAACTGATTTTTAGCAATGTTTGTGGTTGCAGTAGGTTCTAAAAATGAGGTGTTTGGTGTTGTTTACAGGCAGTGAAAAAGGGTCAAAATGTTATGATCCCGTATAACGTAATTATGCCGTATTTTTCCCCCTTGTTTTGTCGTCAAATTACACATTATAGGCCGGACAACCATGCCAATGTGAGTTTTTTTATGTTCTAAAACTCGTAGGTAGGTGATTTTTGACAGAATCTTTCTGCCATGATTCCCATTGTTAAGAATAGGCAGGCAGTCTAAATACCGAAATTTGCCCTGCAGGTGTTTGCGTACCGACAAAACAGGTTCGGAAGGTTCTGTTTTGTAACAAAACGTCCCAGGGGAATTAGACAACCTGGTTTGCATTAAGAGAACTGTTGTACATTTCTGTCCGCTTGCTCTAAAGAAAAATTCTAAAGAATTTGCTACTATTTGATAGATAGATAAATTCAACTACAATCTGGGAGGCGATAACCCTTACTGTGTACAAGTAGGCAAATATATCCACGAATGTTTATACCGTAGAAACAATAGTGTAAAATTGTAATTTTTATAGACCTTACTAAAGTAGTTGTACTTTTGTCGTGTTAACAAAAATTTCTCTATTTATTCCTTGATTTGTTACATCTTATTACACATAACAATCAGGTTGTGACCTGTTTTCAAGTGTCCCTGGACACACAATAACCTGACACATTCACACAAAAGATTACTAGTTTTTAGGTCAACGAAAAAAAGAAGTATCCTTCTTCAGTCCATTTTTGTGTAGCGCATCGGCCGAAATGCTAGGCATGGAGTTTATATTAGGAAACGCCCACAAATTATCAACGTAATGTGGTCCAAGTCAAATGTCTTCATTCTAATAAAACACATAAATACTTTAAGGTCTTACCTGTGTTTCTACACGTAGAGTGGGACGACGATTCTGGCAGCTTGAGCTTTGTCCTTCTGTCCTATCTATTACCAGGACGTGGATACATAATAGGGGTCAAAGTTCATATTGTGGGCCTGGTTACCCATCAAACGTACATTTTATTTCAGGTTTCAGATACCATTAGGTAGGGATTCCCTGTTTTGTCAAGGATTTGTGCAACTGTATCGGTATTTATGATATCTATATAGCTGTAATATCACACCAACTTTGCAGCCACATACTCAGACTCCGTTGAACCATGTCCCCTAAACGCATAATGGAATGCGCCAAACAATTGATCTTTTCTCGTCAAGCAAGTATGCAAATGTGTAGCCATTGGTGACGGGATTCAATATATTTGGGGGTCTGCATGGTCTTTTACGTAAGGCATAGCAGCCTATTTTTATTACCCGTAATTCGTAGGGAAAACCATCTTATCTGCGTAATTCGTAGCTAGGCGACCAAATTTACCGTAATTGCTTTCCTTGACTTAGCGTAATACTTAGGGGAAACTTCTTCTGACTTTAGCGTAAATCGTTGATGGGAACCCCCATGCAGACCCTTAAACGCGTTTTCAGCAGACAACGACCACAATAACCAGAATAGTGGACACTATATCTTTTGAAAGGTCAGCAGACAATGGAGAAAAATTACTGTCAAAGTAGCATGGTTCAGTCATGACCAAGTATGACATGGTTACATAAATGCACCAAAATTCAAATGTCAGTTGTTTTGTCACACGTTAAGAGCAGAATGACTGATTAAGGTTTCAATTTCACGATTTAGATTTCAAAATCTTCATATCATCCCGGCCCTGGTATTAGGATAATTTGTTTCTTGGAGCGATCAGGAATCCAGAATCTCTAGATACACCTGTAGCTACTTTGGACCAGTCCGTACTGCATAACTACGGCAATCTCCAGCTGAAGGTGTTGGGAGATCTTAAAGCTATGCTATGGAAGATTTGGACAATACAAAAACAATTCCCTGCCATTTCTTTACATAGTAAGCTAAATTTACTCTTTAGCATTGGATATCAAGACTCAGTGAGAGAAGTTGCAACATCCACGCATCATACAAACATGGACGTGATCTTCCTACATGGACCTCCATGCTTCCTAAGGAAACATGCCTACATCTAGCTTATCACTGTGTTGTGTGCCTGACTGCACAGCGGGGTGTATGATGAAAGTTTCGAATTCACCATAGTTTTTTTCTAAAACTTAATATTTGCAAAAATGTTTGCAGTATTGGATGGAATGTAACCTCATCTTATTAATATCACAAAATAGACGAAGTGCATAATTTTATCCTATGAAAAAGTGAGAGAAAAAACGAATGTTTTCAAAGAAGAAGATCTTGATTGTTTTCCCCTGTAGCCATACTGTAGTGTGATTAACTGATCACCCCACCCCCTAGCTAGGGTGCCTTCCATAGGCCTGGAAGTTGTTGTTTATAGCAAGGAGGGTGTAATCTAGGTGGTCATTGAAAAAAAATTACGTAGTATACCTCAACTTTTGACCATTCATATTTCATATCAGCCCGATCTTACCACAGTTGATATCAGCGAACTATAACTAGCATTTCTATCGCGTCAGTTTAAGCAAAGTGTCAATGAGACAGACTCATTTCAATAACGTCACTTGATCATATGGTTATAATATGAAAGCTGTACATGAAAGATTGCTATCATGGATTAAGATAAACTTTGGCAATTGCTGACTTAAAAAAATCGACGAGAGCTCTCGTGGTACAAAAACCGTCATTTCGGGTCCTGGCCTATAGACTAAACCTGGGTACCAGTCAGGACATCACATGGAGGGTGGTCAAACTCCATTTCATAACCTCCTTGATGTGTGGAAGAGCCAGGATGAGGCTTGGTACGCACACAAATCTATAAGAGTCTGCATGGGGGGATTCCCGACAACGATTTACGCTGAATTCAGAAGAACCCCTTACGTATTATGCTAAATTAATGAAAGCAATAACGCTAAATTTTGTCGACTCGCTACGAATTACGTAGACAAGATGCCTTTCCCTTCGAATTACGGGAAATAAAAAAAGTCTGCCTACGCCTTACGTAAAAGAGCATGCAGACCCTCATCTGTATCGAATCCCGTCACCAATGGCTACATATTTGCATTCTTGCTTGGCGAGAAAAGATAAATTGAGGTAATCAGGCGTATAATATGAACTTTGACCCATATTATGTATCCCCGCCCAGATAATAGATAAGACGGAAGGACAAAGCTCAAGCTGCCAGAATAGTCGTCCCGCTTTACGTGTAGAAACACAGGTAAGACCTTAAAGTATCTTTGTGGAATGAAGAACTTTCTCTTCGACCATAACATGTTGATAATCCGTGGGCGTTTTCGAATATGCGTTACACAAAAATTGACTGAAGAAGGATACTTCTATTTTTCGCTGACCTAAATACTAGTAATATTTTGTGTGAATGTTTTAGCAAGGAGGTTACTGTGTGTCAAGGGACACTAGAAAATAGGCAACAACCTGATTGTTATGATATAATAAGATGAAACAAATCAAGGAATAAGTAGAGAAATCTTTATCAACATGACAAAAGTACAGCGATTTTCGTAATGTCTATAATAACTTCTTACAGTACAATTCAACAGGCATACATGGGTATCTACAGGGATGAATAAGCAACATATTGGGTCTAGCATGTCATTTACACTATTTATTTTACAGCATAAACATTCGTGAACAGATTTACATTCTTGTACACAGTAAGGGTTATCGCCGTCCAGAATGTAGTTATATTTATCTATCGAACAGAGAGTAGCAAATTCTCTAGAGCAAGCGGACAGAAATGGGAACAGTTCTATGCGTTCATATATTATATCGTAAACAATCCATAACAGAGTGACTTTCGTCTTCGATCCCATTTGGGCAGAACGGAAAAAAACTCTGGTCACGGGGACTTAATGTGAAATAAATGATACAATGAGCCATCTTGCAGATGACACCCAGCTAAAAATAGCCTCCACCAGACCGACTAATTACAGGTTACGGATCATTGTGAACTTCTGTCCTAATTTCGCCCTGCTGCCCGGGTCAATGAACCTAGTAGTACATTGGCAACTCCCCTGGAAACTGAACTCTTCTCCTCCCTTAATAGCCAGTCAAGTTTAAGGCCACACTGACTTAATTGCATTGATTTTCGTGTTGCCATGGCAACCGTTTATTGACGGGTATCTTTTTTTGGCGAAAATCGCTAACAATGTATTTTTCACGTTTATTTGCTATATTCTATATTCTATAATGAAAAAAAAAATGTTATGGCATCTAAAGTATTTTTTCTGCTCCAACTGGTGTTACATCTAGCAAGAAGTCTGGGAGGGAAGCATCATTCGACACACTGTCTACAGTGAGCCTGTTATATTAAGTGATAGCATGCAGGCCTGGTTGATCGGGTCACTTGGCTGGTATGCCGAATCTCACTATGTAGGTCACTACACATAGTATGTTTACAATACATGTACTCAGGCATATCAACTTTTTGCTCCGTACAGCTTTTGTCACGAGTTCTCACGAAAAGCATTCTATGCGTTTATATTCCGGCTTGTAGTCTACAAGTACTGTCCTGTGCTTCATAGGTTTGTCTGGAAATTCTGACTTTTTTTCTCTTAATGCAAATCAGGTTGGCTAATCCTCCTGGGTGTTTCGGTATCAAACAGAACCTTCCGAACCTGTTTTACCGGTACGCAAACACTTACAGTGCATTTTTTTTTATTTTTAGACGGTATATTCTTAACAATGGGAATTATGGCAGAAATTTTCTGTCAAAAATCACCTACCTTTGAGTTTTAGAACATGAAAACTCACATTGGCAAGGTTGCCTCTAAACGACAAAACAAGGTATAATATTACGGCAGAATTATTGTATACGGGATCAAAGGATAGGTGGCAAAACCTTTTGACCCCATTTCACTGCCTGTCAACAACACCCAAACACCTAACTTTTAGAACCTAATGTTCCTAAAAATCTGCAGTACCAACACTTGCAAGGCGATTTCAAACATGCAGAACACCATATCAGAAGTCGGTCTGTAAGATGGAGGCAATAATATTTATAAATGAACTTACAATTGCGTGTGCTTGTCAGCTAAGTAGACTTTCCTTAATGTTGAGATTCATTTCCATTCCTGCAGTGTCTTATTTAACATGGCGACTCCGGCTGTATCTCATCTGGGCAAAGAGAAGGGAAGTAATGGACGTGGAGAGGATCTCCCGCGTACACACAAGTGTGGCGGGTGCGGCAAGGAGTTTCGTCGACTGAGTAATTTAAAGATACTCATGCGTTCTTACACTGGCGAGAAACCGTTTAGATGTGAGGAGTGCAGCAAACAGTTTAGTCAGCTGGGTAATCTGAAGAGACATATGAGAACCCACACCGGTGAGAGACCTTATAAGTGTGATAAGTGTAGCAAACAGTTTAGTGACCAGAGCTATCTGAAGAGGCATATGAGGACTCATACTGATGAGAAACCATTCAAATGTGAGGAGTGCGGCAGACAGTTCAGTCAGCTAGATCATGTTAAGAAGCATATACGGACTCACACCGGAGAGAAGCCCTATAAGTGCGAAGAATGCAGCAAACAGTTTAGTGCGCTTTGTAATCTGAAGAGACACATGAGGACTCATACCGGTGAGAAGCCCTATAGGTGCGATGAATGCAGCAAACAGTTTAGTGTGATGTGTAATCTGAAGAAGCATATGCGGACTCATACTGGTGAGAAACCTTACAAGTGTAAAGAATGCAGTAGGAGCTTCCGTACCTCAAGTCATCACCGGAGCCACATGCGAACCCACAGTGAGACAAGTTCACGGCTACCAATTTGAAGGTTTTAGGCATCAGGAGGAGAAGTAGCACAAAGGCAGCTTGACAACGAAAAGCCACGAAAATAATTTGCTCGTATATATATATATATATTTATATGAATAACGCAGGTTCGATGCTTAGTCCTAGAATTTGATGTCTGGGCTGTTAAGAGAGACATTTACGTATACTATCGATCTGATTGCATTCATATTTTCTTAACCGAGATGGTGACAAAAACTTCAATGTGCTCTTTTTGTGAAATTTGGGGGAAGTGGTGGTTTCGGCATGGGGAAGATTTTTGCCAAATCAACCTTTGTAAAAATATCTAAAATTTTGTGTATTTTCAAATTGTATGTATGTAGTATTGATTACTAGAATGCCAGATCGCGAGGTCACTGTAATTAGGTGGTTAGAAAAATGTAGGTGTCTCTCTCGATTTTAGATATTTAAGTGTGGATAACAAAGCTACATGGTATGGGCTGGGACTGTTTATTGATTTAGAGTATATAACATGCATGCTTGTGTGTCATAGACATAAAATTAACCGCCTTTTTAAGATATTACTGTTTGTTAGTTATTACGAGTTTGTTATTACTGTAATGTTAGATTACATTGACCGCTCTCTATATACATGTACAAGTGTACATGAAATTTGCTGTTGACACTATTAATCAGTATGTAAACACGACATGTTTTTGTCGACCACATAACAACTGGAATTCCTCAAGAGAGTTTTTGGTTTGTAAATATGCCGTACCTGCAAATTTAACTCATCTCTGTCGATGTTAGAATTTAGCTGTAATAGAAAATGTAACATGACATTGATCAACAGAATACCAGACATATCTTCAATAAAATGCAACATGACTTAAAAGTACGGTTGGATTGGTATGTTTCTCGATCTCAGTGTCGCACATGTATGTAATGTTACCCTGGTTTGCAGAAAAGCATCGTGGCATACAGACGTCGACGTTTTCCCTGAAGGGGCTGCAGTGAGCCGAAAAAAGGCAACTCTTGCCTGCAAACCTGCCGCGGAACCTTCCCTTCCTAATCTAATCAAATGGGCTGACCAATGGGCGAGCGCACACCTGCCGCGGGACCTTCCCTTCATAATCTCATCAAACGGGCTAACCAATGGGCGAGCGCACACCTGCCGCGGGACCTTCCCTTCCTAATCTCATCAAATGGGCTGACCAATGGGCGAGCGCACACCTGCCGCGGGACCTTCCCTTCCTAATCTCATCAAACGGGCTAACCAATGGGCGAGCGCACACCTGCCGCGGGACCTTCCCTTCCTAATCTCATCAAATGGGCTGACCAATGGGCGAGCGCACACCTGCCGCGGGACCTTCCCTTCCTAATCTCATCAAATGGGCTGACCAATGGGCGAACGCACACCTGCCGCGGGACCTTCCCTTCATAATCTCATCAAACGGGCTAACCAATGGGCGAGCGCACACGTCTTGGCCCAGAGCAGGTCAGGTCGGGAAATAGCCTGATGACTCAACCACGCCGTATGAACGCATTAGGTCTATATATAGCTACATGTACATGGTGTTTACTGGAATTGTTTATTGGTTCCTTTCAAAGTATTTAACATGTTGTGTGTTTTCTCAAACATAATGTGTTCGACAGATGTATAACTATAGGTTACGAAGCTTGCATAAAATGTAACTAATTTTCGGCTATTAGATTTACCTTTCTCTGTATGCATGTTCACTATGCCAAAAATGGACTTTAATTCTTTTACACAGTTCTTTATAATTAGCTTCTAGTCATGTGTTTAAAATCAACGAAGTGATGTTCATTATCAAACATTACAATGTATTTTGTATGTAAATACTGTACATGTACTTGTTGACTAGTTGTTTTATGATTACAGTAGTGTGTTCCAGTACAGTAGTATGTTTTGGATTCATAAATGATAATCAGTTCGACTCATTTCTCTATGATGGCCTATAGTCTAATGTGCTTGTCAAAATGTAGCTCTGAATGACAGCTGGTACAGGTACTAGTTTTACATCAAGCTGAAGAAGGTCGCTAAGAAAGAAATGTTGTAATAAGCCTTGTGTACAAGAATATGAAACTCTTTTTGTTTCACTTTGTTTCATAGAGTGATTGCAAGTATCAGGTTTCTCAAGTTGAAAGAAAATATGTCTCAGTGGTTATATGTATGTAGTCGTCTGTTTTTTTCCCGCGCTCAGTCAGTTGGATTATGTGTACATATCCGGATCGACCCTCGGACACACTGACTTGTCAGGTGAATCCAAACACAAAGACTAACAGATTCCATTCACTTGCACATCCAATCCTCTTAGCCAACCAGCTTGTGTGAATTCCCCAAAGTTCTGTCAGGGGCAAAGAAGCAGACATTCGTATTGACTAAAGGTTTGGAAACATACTGATGGGCATTGAGGAATAGTTAGAATTTTTTACGTTACATGTATCAAAAGCGACCCTTATTAATCACTACCGGTACTGCAGCTTGGCGCATACACTTACTGTTAGGTTGGCTGCAATAATTACACCAACAGCTAGGGGTCCCCACTGTGCGTTAACATGTAGCCATCCGGTAAAACCCCGACTACAACTATATCTATTTGCCTCATATCTGCTTCGAGAAGAAGAAAATAGTAGAAATTGGCAAAACACACACAGATACTGTCACGCATGTCATACGTCGCATGGTATACGTCGCCATAGAAGCGGACACACCGAATACACCTTCTTGAAAGTACACGTGAACAAAATACATAAGTGTACCTTCTCATCATGTTCTGCGAAACGTCTTTCTCAGACCAATCTGAGTACAGTTCTGAAAACAGGAAGTTTCCAGACTGGTTGCCAGATTATATTACGTGAGGGTATCCAGTGATATCTGCTCTTTCCTCAGACCAATCTTTCAAGTCTAAAACATGGAACTTTCGGATTAGTTCTCAAATAAAGGAACGTGACAGTATTCGCTGAGGTCTACTTTGTAATCCTCTCTACAGAGTTTAAAAATGCTTGAGTAAGAGACGTCGACTGGCTAATCTTTGTCCTGTAAATGGTGTATACAAAAATAAAAAAATAAAAATATCTAACGGTTGTATTTCTACATGTGCGTTAATGGAGAGCGTTTTATGATCCTAACATTACCAGACTGAGAATAATCAACATGTATTGAATGTGGCTCTGTCTTACCTAGTTGTATGCTCTAAACCAGCCCCTGACGTGCCTAAGGCGTCTACAAAATTGTGCGTGGGTAGACAAGCAGACATATGCAATTTCATTTACTACTTTTCTGTCTGAGTAGATGTTTCAAAACAGGAGGTCTCCAGATTGGTTCTGTGATTACAATACGTGATGGTACTCAGTCTGTAGTCAACAGTGCAATATATATAATCAGGCATGAGATACCGTCTTGAGCACGGCAGACATACGTACAACATGTATGATACACACACGACGCTAAGATATTTGCTGAAGACAGTTTCAAGATCGCACAGTACTTACTTAACCTGCTTTTCAAGGCGATGCACACCACCTGGGAGCCCTACGGATATATATCTGAGCATTTGAAGCAAACTCGTGGCGTGTACGTATCTCTATCTGACCAGGTGGAACTGAGGACAACTCGTACAGACATGAAAGTAAGTGGACTGCTTTTGCTCCTTACTTTGACACGTCTGTGGTCAGGTTGTGTTTGTTTGCCGGCTACGTGTAGCATAGACTATTTGCCATACTTCCGGACATCGCTGGTCCACTGTTACAATACAAACCTTACGGCGATTCCTGACGACATCCCGGCCAATGCTGACAGCTTTACCTTGTCCAGTTCATGTAGCATCACGAACGTATCATATCTTCCACCACTACCGCGGCTGCGTGTCCTGGAACTAAAAAGGAACTGCATAGATTCTTTTTCCTGGATTTCTTTGCGTGCGCTGCCAAATTTGAAATCTCTTGGTCTAATGGGAAACCGACTTCGGTACGTGAAGCTGGACACCGTCATTGAGCATCTCCCGAAGCTGAGAGATGTTGACCTACGTTACAACAAATTGGCGTCTTTCTCTGAGTACGAGCTGGGACGGCCCCAAGTCACCGAGGCATGGCTCAATGGGAACCCTCTTCGCTGTGACTGTGACCTCTCCTGGCTGATGGTTAAGATGACGTGTTTACAAGAACTTTATTGCACGACAACTGTAGAGGATACAGTGTTTGGCAACTTGAACATACAATACATACAGAACAGAACACTACATGAGTTATTAGTATCTAAAAATCTAACAGACTAATCTATTTTACACATGGTATATAATATTTACAATCAGGCTATAATTATGTGCTGGTTCATGATAGTATAATATCGTCACGTTTTTTAAAGGAGTTATATATAAATTGACCGACATAGGCAGATATATCAGCAGGACATGATAGTAACATATTGAACATTTCTGTCTTGGTAGGTGGTAACATAGTATCAGATTTGCATTTAATAGACTGTAACATTTTTTGTCTCTCTCTATCATAAGTTGGGCAATCCATTATAAAGTGGGATTCATTTTCAATATTATCATGGCATGTTGGACACAGTCTCTCACTGGCTGGTGTGTTGTGATGTCTACCCTTTTCGATTTGTAGGGAGTGGGCACTAATTCTTAGTCTCGTAATGATATTTCTAAAGGATTTGTTTTGAACAGTTGAAAGGTAATTTTCAAGACAGAAATCTTTTTTGATTTTGCAATAAGTACTAAGTTTGCTTAGACTTCTTATTTCTTGTCTCCAGCCAGAGAGAAATGTGTCTATCAGGCGGTTTTTGAATAAATTTCCAAACTGATTGGCATTCACCGCAGGGTTGAGCCAAACAGTTTGGAAGCCGTGTCTACATAACATGTCTTGTACATGGACAGCCCAGTCTTGTTGTAGCTGAACAGAAGTATTGTAAGCTTTCTTTACGAGTCTGTCATTTGGGAGACTATGTAATCTAAGCCAATATTTTATCAACTGTGTTTGTGAATCAATGTATAGAGGAAAAACTCCAAGCTCACCCCTGACCGCGGCGTTAATAGAGCTTTTGGGAACGCCGAGAGTAATTTTGCAATAGTTCAATAGTACAAACTCTAAATCCGCAATTTCATAGGATACTGTTGGTTGCTGTAGTGTTACGTTTTGTCTGTTAAGTATGTTTGATTGATAGATAATGTTTAGTTTGTCACTGTATTTTTGAAATCGAACAAGGACAGGGCGCGGTGTGGAAGTGTCTGATGTTTTGCCGATACGAGAAGCTCTGAGGATGTGAATTTCTGATCCCAGTGTCGTACTGAGGATCCTAGCTATTGAATCTCTGGTATTCTCATTTTGACTTTCTTCTATACCATGGAATATAAGGTCTCTACCTTGAGCGTTAGTTCCAAGAACTTCACCACAGTATAGAAGAATTGGTTTGATACAACTGTTGAATAGGTCAAGTGCTAGTCGAATGGATGGATTGAAATTTGTGGATAAAAGTGATTTTAGTTTAAAGGAAGCCCGAAGAGCTTTCAATCTTAGCTGTTTGTTGGCGCGGTTAAATGAACCTGAGGGGGTTAGATCGACTCCTAGGTATGTATAAGAAGTTGTAATATCAATTGTGCGGCCTTGTATTTTATATGTAGAATGTTGACTGTTTGTCCGTCCATTTTTTGTGAATATCATTACTTTAGTTTTCTTTTCATTTATTGATAATTTCCAAATGGAGCAAAATTGGTCAAGTGTTGTTAGACATTCCTTCAGGCCTGATTCAGATTTTGATAGAAGAACGAGATCATCTGCCCAGAATAAGCTGTTGATGGGTGTGTCTTGTAGAATGAGAGGATCAGACGCTCGTGAATTTAATATGTCAGGAAGATCGTTTAGATATAAATTAAAGAGGAGGGGGCTAAGGTTACACCCTTGTCGCACCCCACATGATGATTGAAAGTATGGTGATAGGCCATTTGGTGTTTTTACGCAATATCTTACGTTAGAGTACATTGATTTAATGATTTTGAAGAAGTTCCCCCCTATACCTGATGACAGAAGTTTGTAAAATAAACCGTTCCGCCACACAGAATCAAACGCCTTGCGGAAATCAACGAAACAAGCATATAGTTTACCTGCAGGTTTGGAGATTTGTTGGTCAATCAGTGTTTTAAGCACAAAAACATTATCGCTTGTTCTAAAGTTTTTTCTGAATCCAGATTGAAAAGGGGACAATAAGTTTTCGCTTTCTAGGTAATTTTGCAGTCTTTTGTTTAAGATGAATGTGAATAATTTGCCAACACAGCTGGATATGGCAATGCCTCTGTAATTTGTTGGGTTCGTGGTTTCGCCACTTTTATGTATAGGGACTAACATACTTTGACTCCATTGTTGGGGGAACGTTCCGGATTGTAGTAAAATGTTAAACATTTTCTTCAGAGGAAGTGAGAGTTGAGAGGCGCTATATTTCAGCATTTCATTAGAAATTGAATCCACTCCACATGATTTATTGCATTTCAGGTTACATAATCCCTGTCGAATTTCTTCTGTTGTAATATCAAAATCTAGTGGATTATCCGTTTGAAGCTCTAGCGATGAAACAATATTGTCTGCATATTCTTGTTCTCTTTTGTTTAATGTGATGTTGCTATTTATTGACTTAAAATGATCTAACCATTCGTCGGTTGATATTTGTTCACCTGTATCCTCTTTGCTTCCGTTTTCAAGGTTTCGTAGTTTATTAATCTCTTGCCAAAAAGATTTTGGATCTTCCTTAGATAGCTTAGAAATATGACTCATTTTCTTCTCTGCATAGTGTTTCTTTGTCTTTTTTACTAGTTTTTTGTATTCTTTTACTTTTAAAATGTATGTTTGTCTTTTGTCTTGCCTCCAGGGATATTTCCTTATTTCAGCAGCAAGAACTCTAATTTTTGACCTCAGATCGCGACATTGTTGGTCATACCATGGTTTACTAGTTGGTTTCTTTTTTCTTTTGGAGACTCGAATTGATTTTAAAGAAATGTCAGCTGCCATCTTAATGATATGATTAACATCCTCAACAGCTTTTCCAGCGTCACTGTTTGTGTATTGTTGTAACATGAACTGTTTTATCTTGTTTTGAATTTGAGGAAGTTGAAACGCGTCCTGAAACTTTTCACGAGAAGTTTCGTCCCAGATATATTTCTTTGGATGTATAAGATGTTTTTCTTTATCCGTATTTCTAAAGCTAGAATGGTTAGTTTTAAGCGAGACCGAGATCTGGCGGTGATCTGATAGCCAGGTAGGATTGTGAACTTTGAAGTATTGTACGGATGAAAAGAGGGGTATACTGGTTATGCAATAGTCTACGGTGCTTGTTCCATTATATTTTATACATGTACTTTTTCCGGGGAGGTCGCCAATCGTTCTTCCGTTTACTATCAACATGTCGGCAGCCGAGCACAGATCAACTAATTCTCTACCATACTTATTTTTTACATTGTCTGTGTTTATCCTAGGTTTAATGTTAATTTTTGTAGAGTTTTCGTCAAAGCCATCAAAATGTTGTTCTTGTAGATTTGCTGTTCTTGAGTTCATGTCACCAAGAAGAAGGACATGTCCTAAGTTATTGAATTTTGCCAGGTCCGCCATTAGATCTTCAAAAATTGTGTTCTTTTTTGTGGTAAATAAAGGTGAGTTTTCAGGAGGTAGGTACAGACATCCCAGTATTACATCTGCCTCTAAACCAAAGAAAACCTTATCTAGTTTGCACCAGAGGATGTCAGGATTATTACTTTTTAGTTTAGAAATTCCTTTAGCGATAGTTTTAAAAGGTTTAAATAGGTTTAAAAAGGACAGCGACCCCTCCGGAGTTCCGTCGGGAGCGCTTCCTGAGTTTACGGTCGCTACGAATGTGTTGGTATCCATTGATACGAAAAGTATCATCGGGCTTTAACCAAGTTTCCTGAACACAAACTATATCATATCTACATACAGCTTCTAAGAAATCTAATTCTACACATTTTCTAGAAAGACTACCTTGAATGTTCCAGCTGGCCAAACTTAGGGCCACATCAACAACCATAAAAGACTACCGAAAAGAAAAGAATGTCAAGAGCAATTTCAAGTGCTGCTAATGCTATAGAACTTAAAGGTAATTATCTTTTGAACTTGTAGATGAGTACGTACCGGTCGCACACTATTTCATCTTTTAAGAAAACATAACATGCTCATATTGGGATATTAGGACATAAGAAAGTAAGACTTCCCTTCGATGGACGGTGCCATTGTTTCCCATATGCAGCTCAAATGTTCATCAGCATCTCGGACAGTTTGTACGCTATGTCCATGATTTTCTGTTGTGGAATCTGGGACGCGTGTAGGTTCGGGCGGCGGCTCCAGTCACCTAGTGGGTAGCTTCCAGCATCATGGCGAGGTCCTGTGGGCCTGTCCTGGCTCTGTTGTTGAGGCGTTCGAGCGTTGTGGTACTGGCGATCCTGTCTTTGTCGTGGCCCCTGGCGCTCCCTTGCTGATGTGTCGGGAGGTGTGTAAGTGCCGCTGCCACTGTAAGTGGACCTGTTCTCGGCAGAACGCATGGTGCGCTTTACATCTGCAACCAGCAGGCTGGTCCCCGTCGTGTCGTCCAGGTGGATTCCATCACGTTTGTAGAGCTGTCGTGTTGTGGATAGTTTCTTGTGGCGGACATACAGAGTCTTACTGTCATCCTTGCTTCGTTGCAGAACGGCCTGGTTGTAGTCCTTAATGTTTTTGTTTAAGTTTGAGTCCATGTTGTGTCCTCTGGGGAGTACTTGTGATAGGACGATTGTGGCATTGGGGAAAGATGTCTTGGCGCATGAGATAAGCTCTGTTGTTTTATCGAGACAGTCTTGTACAGAGGAGGTGTCTCTCTGGCTATTATCCAGGTCGTTTGAAGCCACGTGTAGTATGACATACGCCGTTTTAGGGTCGCTCACCCGTTCCATCTTCTTAGTCGCGTGGTCTATTGTTGATGCATGTTCCTTACTGGTGGAGCGGTTTGGAAACATTCTAGAAGTGTCCACTGCTTTCCAGATAGAGTCCGTATAAACTCTGACTTCGCGCGTGTCTCTTGTTGGGACTGGCTGTCGCCTGTCGGTACTGTGTGACGCCGGTTGTGTCTGTTCGACATTTGGTGTTGTGTCAATCGCTTCCGATATTGTCTCAGTGTGGTTTGTCTGAAGAGTGTCTGCACCTACCATCTCAGCTCCGGAGGCGTCGTCTTTGTCAGTGGTTTCAGAGTCTAGATTTTCAGTAGTATCCTGGCGTTTTTCTGATGACGATGACTCAGCTTGTGCAGACAATCTTATAGCTGATAATGAATGAGAAAGCTGTAGTGAGCTTACCTCCTTCTGTAATGCAGAAATCTGTTGCTGTTGTGTCTCTACTATTGTTGGTGTAATTGTTGCAGTCCATGAACCAACCTGACAGTACGTGTATGTGCCAAGCTGCAGTACCGGTAGTGATTGATAAGGGTCGCTTTTGATCTATGTAACGTAAAAATTCTAACCATTCCTCATCAATGCCCATTAGTATGTTTCCAAGCCACTAGTCAATAGAAATGTCTGATTCATCGCCTCAGACAGAACTAGGGGAAATTTACACAGGCTGGCTGGCTAAGAGGATCGGATGTGCACGTAACTGGATCTGTTAGCCTTTGAGTTTGAATTCACCTGACAAGTCGATATGGTCCGAGGGAATCCGGAAATTTTTATAGTATACATAGTCCAACTGATTGGGCGCGGGAACAAATAAACAAAAGACTACATACATACACATCACCACTGAGACATATTTTCTTACAAACGGAGAGACCTGATATTTTCCGTGTGAAACAAACAAATGGAGCTGAGTATTCTTGTACACAACCCTTATTACACTTTACAGCCTTTCTTTCTTTCTTTGAGGCCTGAGCCTTGGCGTGGCGCTCGCTCATTGGTCAATCCAGAATAATGAGATTAGGAAGGGAAGGTCCCGCGGCAGGTGTGCAGGCAAGAGTTGCCTTGTTTCCGCACACCGCAGCCCCTTGAAGGAAAACGTCAGTTTGCTGCGATATTATTTCTGTCAACCAGGGTACATACATGTGCAACACTGAGATCGAGGAACAATCCAACCGTACTTTTGAGGCATGATGCATTTTATCGAAGATATGTCAGATATTCCGTTCATTAATATCATGATAGATTTTCTATTACAGTTAAATTCTAAAATCGACAGAGATTAGTTCAATTTGAAGGTACGGCATATTTACAAACTAACAAAATCTCTAGAGGGATAACAGTTGTAAGAATGTCGATCAGACAGAAGAATGTTACTACTGTTCCAAATCTTGCCAAGCGAAGAAAAGGCACCAGAGGCTTTATGAATACGCTGTGATTTCAGTGTCCACAACAACGTTAGATTTAAGCGTGCATAAATACCAGTTTTCGTGCCATGATTGATGACAACCACCGAGAGGCGACGTGTCTATCCTTGTGAAATAAAGAAATCTTATCTAGACTGAACTTAACTAAGCTAAACTGAAATAAACTAAACTGAAATAAAGTAAGCCAAGATATATAAACTAAACTAAACTAAAATAAACTAAGCAAAAGTAGGCTACGCGAAGCTAAGCAAAACAACGAAAATAATGGGTTTAGGTGTGACAGGCCGTTCGATATAACCGAACTTGTCTCCGTCGCCGTTGCTTGCCTGCGAAGCTGGTGTGTTTCGCCAGGTGGTGATTATACGGCTGGTAGTATTGATATTTACGCTAGGCCCTAATTGCAGAAGGCCGGACAAACATCGTTATTGAATCATTTAGTCAACACACTCGTCAAGTACAGAGAATGTTGTTGAAATGTGAAAAAAAAAACAGCATGACTAGAAAATGAATCTAATCATTGAACTTTTATTTTTAGCAAGTCACATTTGAGCCTAAATGTCTCCCGCTACAGGACCTTGTAGACGAAGGTGATCACATTTGAGCCGAAATGTCGCCCGCTACAGGTGCTTGTAGACGAAGGTGATCACATTTGAGCCGAAATGTCGCCTTCTACAGGACCTTGTAGACGAAGGTGATCACATTTGAGCCGAAATGTCGCCTGCTACAGGACCTTGTAGACGAAGGTGATCATATTTGAACAGAAATGTCGCCCGCTACAGGACCTTGAAGACGAAGGTGATCCCGTCTTTGTCTTCGACCTCGTACATCTTGAAGACATCCCGGCTGACTCGTTCCCAGAGTCCCTCGTCCTGCAGACGGGCCATGGCGGGCTCCAGCTTGTCAATGTAATCCTCCACTATGTACAGGTACTCCTCACGGAGCGTGATGATGATATAGCCACCTGCGGGCGAGACGGAGGCTGTTATAGGATATAATAGGATATGTTATAGACGACAGGGGGACGGTTAGGAGGTTTATATGTATATATATATATATATATATATATATATATATATATATATATATATATATATATATATATATGTGTGTGTGTGTGTGTGTGTGTGTGTGTGTGTGTGTGTGTGTGTGTGTGCGCGCGCGCGCGCGCGGCTCTAGCTTGTCACTAAAGTGACATGTGTGCAGGTACTCTCAAGGAACGTGATAACGATATAGCCGGGGCGAGACGGAAACTGTTATAGAATAATATTTACGTATATGCGTGCGTGTGTTTGTGTGCGTAAGCGTGCGTATTTGTTCCTTTTTCCTTCCTTCTTTCTTAGTCCTATATATCCACACCACGTTGAATATAGCGTGTCTGGACCTTCTGCTCACCTGGTTTGGCGACCCGTATGAGCTCAGGTAGGCAGTCCTCCTTCAGGTGGTTGGGTGCGAAAACAGCGCTGCAAGCGATGGCGTCATAGGTGTCTGTAAAGGACACAGGTCCTCTCAATAACTTAAAAGTGGCGCAAGTTTCAGCCCCCTAACATTAATTTTTGAAACTGCAGGGGCATTCATGATGGTGAAATTTGGCCCCAAAGTTTCCATTCGAACGTTGGGTATCGGGTTACCGGGGCTCCCGCGCGCGCGCTCCGGGGGACCTGACAGTAACTGGAACATATTCCAACAGATCATGGTAGTTAGAAAAGCAACCCCTCGCATGTGCCTCGTCGATATTAAATGAAAACTGGCAGTGTGTACACGTATCTTACCGTGTACGTGTGCTGCACAGTTTTGTCTCAATGTTTTCTGAAATGTGCCTAGTTGGTTGATTTAGAAAGGGTGTTTGGTGGAACAAAAAAACAAATACCATATTTAGATTGGTCCTAAATTTGACTGAAAATACAAATCTTTTATATCATATAGGTAATGATATCAAGATAAAACTTTCTGTCTCAGATATTTTCAACTTCTACTTAAAACTATTTTACAGCCAAAATAAGGTCGAAAAATCAGCATTTTTTTCAAATTTTCTAACTCAAAGACTAGTAATTCAAAATTGCATCCATGTTTCAAAAATCCCTAAGACACAAAGCTGGAGATATTAGTTGTCGACAATAGAAGTCCTGAAAGAGTTGATTTGCCCGCGTTTTGTAAGCGATTTAAATACCATGTTTGGCCGTATGTCTAGTATCACCGATAGGGACATGGAGTAACTGATACCGCCGTAAACAAGTGTTGTAATATTCAAGGTCACCAATAATGACACCAGCAGCTTTGTTACATGTCACATGTTCCAAACTAAGCGGCAGCAAAACTAAGCTTGCCAGATAAAGGTTTATATTTGTGAAAATGTTTGTTTTTCTTCTGACGCACGGCACCCGGGAAAATGAGGGCGTTTTCTGCGTGTTTACTGTAACAACCTGCGGATGACCGCGAGTGACCTCCAATAGAACGCCCGTTCTGTTCAATTCGCGCGCGATCGCGTCAGATCGAACCCGATTCGTGTTCTAAATCCCCACATAGAAGTCTGGAAATTTTGGGGCCAAATTTTACCATCGTGATTTTTGGCAAGACATTCCAAAGAGGACAACTGCAGAAAGAAATGACGGATTCACATCATTTTAGGCATGCTGGTACCTTAGGCAAAGATGTTCATAATGATATACATGTTATGAAAGTAATGACTTAATTTGCATAATTAATGTGAAAACTGCATAGTTCAATTGTTTTCAATAATTGTAAATTATGATAGATGGAACATAAGAAGATACCAAGTATGCTAATGAGGAACTGATTTGCAAAATATATACGAAAATTACTAAACCGCTTACTGATTATTGATGGGAATTTTATACTTGACATGTGTATGTTAGTCAGTGATGAACATCACCATGCATAAATCATGAAAATGTGCAAGCGATTTGCATAATATTTACAAAAGCTCTAAATATTTCATGGAGGTATGAGGTCGCCAAACTCTAGTTAAAAAACTGAAACTTATTTAGTACTGATTTACCAACTTGATGAAACTGTTTGCGGAGATTCAATTTACTACATGTATATCTCAGACATCGTTAAGTAAAGACTTAGCAACATTTGAACTGTAAAAAGACATTGGGAGAAAATGTCAAAACGCCAGCCAAGTCTAAACACTCGGAGTTACCGGCTTCGATGTCCAGACGGTTCGGTCCGACAAAGGCGCAGATGAGTCGGTTGTAGATGTGCTTCCCCTCGGCCTGGCTCAGCATGCCCTGACTCCCGTCCACAGCGTCTATGTTGGTAAAGCCCAACTTCGCGAGCTAAGAAGTAATAAAACATTTAACTAATCAATCAATCAATCAATCAATTAATCAATCCTTACTCCCGTCCACAGCGTCTATGTTGGTGAAGCCCAACTTAGCCATAAAGCGTTTAACCAATAAACCAATCAATCAATCAATCAATCCTGACTCGGACTTCTCACCTCTTCCCCGCACGCTACGGTCCCCGCCCCCCGTCAAGAACCCGGACCTTCTCACCTCTTCCTCGCACGCTCCGGTCCCCGCCCCCCGTCAAGAACCCGGACCTTCTCACCTCTTCCTCGCACGCTCCGGTCCCGGCACCCACGTCAAGAACCCGGACCTTCTCACCTCTTCCTCGCACGCTCCGGTCCCGGCACCCACGTCAAGAACCCGGACCTTCTCACCTCTTCCTCGCACGCTCCGGTCCCGGCACCCACATCAAGAACCCGGACCTTCTCACCTCTTCCCCGCACGCTCCGGTCCCCGCCCCCGTCAAGAACCCGGACCTTCTCACCTCTTCCCCGCACGCTCCGGTCCCGGCACCCACGTCAAGAACCCGGGCCTCTCACCTCTTCCTCGCACGCTCCGGTCCCCGCCCCCGTCAAGAACCCGGACCTTCTCACCTCTTCCTCGCACGCTCCGGTCCCGGTACCCACGTCAAGAACCCGGGCCTCTCACCTCTTCCTCGCACGCTCCGGTCCCCGCCCCCGTCAAGAACCCGGACCTTCTCACCTCTTCCTCGCACGCTCCGGTCCCCGCCCCCGTCAAGAACCCGGACCTTCTCACCTCTTCCCCGCACGCTCCGGTCCCGGCACCCACATCAAGAACCCGGGCCTCTCACCTCTTCCCCGCACGCTCCGGTCCCGGCACCCACATCAAGAACCCGGACCTTCTCACCTCTTCCTCGCACGCTCCGTCCCCGCCCCCACATCAAGAACCCGGACCTTCTCACCTCTTCCCCGCACGCTCCGGTCCCGGCACCCACGTCAAGAACCCGGGCCTTCCCTCGGTCCGACCCGCCCAGGGCTTTTGCTACAGCGCCTGCGCAGACACGGGGAGCTCTGCAGTTCCGCTGCGTTATAATCTCCTGTGGGGAGAGACAATAAGCTTACTCACGGTTTGATGCGCATGTGCAATGGAAATGGCAGAAATCAGAAAATGGTCCGACCTAACATCTGCTGGGAAAATACATTATGATGTAAACACTGTCGAAAAGCTGTGACGTCAGAATGTATCTATCGTAAAATTGTAAACCAATTGTTTGTTTGTTTGTGTCTAGTTTCTAGGGTGTAAATTTTCACCCAGCATGCTAGCAACGCACCTCTTCATAGTAACCAGACCAGTTGTCGTAGAGCTTTGCCGTCATTTCCGGGGTCATATTGCATTTTGGGTCGAACATCTCGGGGGGTATCTTTTTCTCCGCTGACATGATGTGTATAGCGTGACTACAGCAATAAACACAGGGTATAGATAGTTTTTAAATTAGTTCCAATACGGCTTTTGGCCGCAAGATGTTCTTTATACCCCTGCCACATTTGGCGAAAATCGATTCTGCGGCAAGAGCCCGAGCCTTGTTTATAATAATAATATTGCAATTTTATTGCACAACAATGCACAAAGTACAAAGTATGGCTTATATGTGACAGGGACGGTTTTCAGGTGCAAAATACGCGCAACCCCCTGTCGATCTTAAAAATGGCCGATCTTCCATCGATACGCCCGAAGATCGTGGCTAATGTGACAGGGGTGTTAGTGGTCGTTCACGTACGTCGTACGATCGTAAATTGAAAGCATTCTTGTAACAATCACCATCGCGCTTGCGTCGTACAAAATTCGACAGTTTACCTTTAAAACAAAGCAGTATTACATCCTTGTCAGCAGTTGGCTTGGTCTTCTTGGCCTGCTAAAATCTTTAGACCTCAAAACCGTACGACGACTTTGACAGTGCCAGAAGTTAAAAGAAAAGAGAGCAAACTGGTGTATGGATCCTTGCTTGGGAGAAAGTTAGAGGCAGTCAAACGACTCTGCTCTATAGCACAAACAAAATCATTTAAGTTGTAGAACGGTGAGTGGTAACTGATGTGAACCAAATCTATGTCTTAACTTTGCTGAAAATACAGACTTCATACATCTACGACGTAGTTTGGCATGGCATGGCACGGTTTACTTGGGCGAACTGCCGGTAATGTGATTCACATAGCTGGCTCCTACTTGAGATATGATCTGACTCAGCTTCGTTGTAAAAACCACAGAGAGAGAGAGAAAAGACAGCACATGTGACCATCATCCGACGAACCAAGCGGGTTACAGAGACAACAAGAGTTCGGAGACCTCATACCTCCATGAAATATTCTGATTATGCAAATGACTTGGACATCTACATAATTTATGCTTCGTCATGGACACCTTTAAATAACTTACACAGGTCACAATGTTGACAATCCAATCATTTACTACATGCACTTCGATGAATTAGGACACTTTCACATTAATTATGCAAACTAGGACTTATTTGCATAGTTGGTATCTGATAATCTTCCACCTGCCACCAATTTCACATGTTACATGTATTTAAGTCCTATAATGGAAAATGCTGGAAATATAGATTTTTTCCTCATAAAGTATGCAAATTAAGTCAAAATTTGCATAATTTTCACTTCATTATGTACATCTCTGCCAAAAATACCTACATGCTAAATATCATAGAAATCCATCATTCCTATGTTCCGTTATGCTCCCTGGAAGATTTTGACAAAATTGCCCCTGCAGTTCGCTAGGGGGCCCAAACCTATATATCCTCTTCCTCATGTCACAAGCTATCTGTCACCAAGAAATCAAGACCATAGCATGTTCAGGTCAAAAGATTAAAACAAGTGCTTTTAAAAAAAGCTGGCGTTTCGTCTACGTTTATGAGTGTGACCTGTCTTTTTCTTGAAGTAAAATCTGTTAGAAAAAGTCACTCAAGGGCTGTTGCGTCTATAAGAAAAATTGTTATTTTGGAAAGGAGTGCTGTTTAATAGCGGGTCTTGGCTTACAACTTTATTTTAAAATGTACAATAAGTTCATTATAAAATCTATCAATATACTCAGGTAGTCCTCATGAAGTCCTGTTCATAAGACAAAGGCCTTGCATATGTGAAATGAATACTAAAATAATAATAAAAATTATATATAAAAATATAATATCAATAAATAAATAGAATATTTATATATTATCTTCAATATTTAAAAAGGAAAAAAACATCCACTCTCGGTTTCGAACCAGGGAATTGTGCCGAGTATGCAAATAAGACTGTAATATGGATGCAAACTATGGAAACTAATGGCAGAGAGTGAGTGAAACAAATATATTCAACATATATTGTATATGTACAACTTGAATGTATTCAATATCATGTGAATCTTGAGAAACGTATGCTCTTGTAAGTCAGGAGTTGCAGTGACCATATATTAAAGTTACACATAAATTAATGGGACAAAGGACAGTGTGTGATTGTACATGTATGCTTTTATTTTGATCAAATTTTATGAAGTGAGAAACATGGCCTTCACATTGTCTAGCATGAAAAGGGGAACTTAGTTCTACGTTGCAGGGCAAAAATTGTGAAGTTGCGATACACATGATCTCATTTTCAGCACAATTATCATTGAGTAGTCCACAAATGATGTAAGTTAGAAATTGCTCAATACAATATGATTCTCTACTGTGTTGTATATACGAGGGGCATTCAATAAGTAATGCCCCTGACCCATTTCCCATAGCAGGATATTAATGAAACTTGGCACAGTTATTAGTCTTTCTCTTCATAGGAAACACCCAGAGTTTTGCATTTCTCCCATCATTTGATGTAGCTCTGGACACCGTTCTTGTAGGACATCCCAGGTTGGTCCTCCGACAGATGCCTCATCAATGGCAGAAGAGGGACGACCAGGTCTGGGAGCTGTTTCCACAGACTTCCGACCTTGTTTGAATTCAGGATGCCAGCGTTTTACAAGGTCATATGATGGGGCATCATCACCATAAGTTTTTTTCATTTCATCAAAAGTCCCCTTACGTTGTAACCTATTTATTGTGTTGAAGAAAATGATTTTTAGCAATGTTTGTGGTTGCAGTAGGTTCTAAAAATGAGGTGTTTGGTGTTGTTTACAGGCAGTGAAAAAGGGTCAAAATGTTATGATCCCGTATAACGTAATTATGCCGTATTTTTCCCCCTTGTTTTGTCGTCAAATTACACATTATAGGCCGGACAACCATGCCAATGTGAGTTTTTTTATGTTCTAAAACTCGTAGGTAGGTGATTTTTGACAGAATCTTTCTGCCATGATTCCCATTGTTAAGAATAGGCAGGCAGTCTAAATACCGAAATTTGCCCTGCAGGTGTTTGCGTACCGACAAAACAGGTTCGGAAGGTTCTGTTTTGTAACAAAACGTCCCAGGGGAATTAGACAACCTGGTTTGCATTAAGAGAACTGTTGTACATTTCTGTCCGCTTGCTCTAAAGAAAAATTCTAAAGAATTTGCTACTATTTGATAGATAGATAAATTCAACTACAATCTGGGAGGCGATAACCCTTACTGTGTACAAGTAGGCAAATATATCCACGAATGTTTATACCGTAGAAACAATAGTGTAAAATTGTAATTTTTATAGACCTTACTACAGTAGTTGTACTTTTGTCGTGTTAACAAAAAATTCTCTATTTATTCATTTATTTGTTACATCTTATTACACATAACAATCAGGTTGTGGTCTGTTTTCAGGTGTCTCTGGACACACAATAACCTCCTTGCTGAGACATTCACACAAAATTAAAGATTACTTGTTTTTAGGTCAACGAAAAAAAGAAGTATCCTTCTTCAGTCCGTTTTTGTGTACCGCATCGGCCGAAATGCTCGGCATGGAGTTTATATTAGGAAACGCCCACAAATTATCAACGTATTGTGGTCCAAGTCAAAGGTCTTCATTCTAGAAAACACATAGATACTTTAATGTCTTACCTGTGTTTCAGCACGGACGACGACGATTCTGGCAGCTTGAGCTTTGTCCTTCCGTCTTATCTATTACCAGGACGTGGATACATTATAATAGGGGTCAAAGTTCATATTGTGGGCCTGGTTACCCATCAAACGTACATTTTATTTCAGGTTTCAGATACCATTAGGTAGGGATTCCCTGTTTTGTCAAGGATTTGTGCAACTGTATCGGTATTTATGATATCTATATAGCTGTTATATCACACCAACTTTGCAGCCACATACTCAGACTCCGTTGAACCATGTCCCCTAAACGCATAATGGAATGCGCCAAACAATTTATCTTTTCTCGCCAAGCAAGTATGCAAATGTGTAGCCATTGGTGACGGGATTCAATATATTTGGGGTCTGCATGGTCTTTTACGTACTTGGCAGCCTATTTCTATTACCCGTAATTCGTAGGGAAATCATCTTATCTGCGTAATTCGTAGCTAGGCGACCAAATTTACTGTAATTGCTTTCCTTGACTTAGCGTAATACTTTATAGGGGAACTTCTTCTGACTTTAGCGTAAATCGTTGATGGGAACCCCCATGCAGACCCTTAAACGCGTTTTCAGCAGACAACTACCACATTAACCAATTTAGTGGGCACTATATATTTTGAAAGGTCAGCAGACAATGGAGAAAAATTGCTGCCCAAGTAGCATGGTTCAGTGACCAAGTAGGACATGGTTACATAAATGCACCAAAGTGCAAATGTCAGTTGTTTTGTCACACGTTAAGAACAGAAAGGCTGATTAAGGTCCCGATTTCACGATTTAAATTTCAGAATTTTCATATCATCCCGGCCCTGTTCATAAAAATCGCCACTTGGAGCGATCAGTAATCCACAAGGGCTATAGATACACCTGTAGCTACTTTGGACCAGTCCGTACTCCATGCCTACGGCAGTCTCCAGCTGCAGGTGTTCGGAGATCTGAACTTTTGACCATCCGTATTTTATATCAACCCGATCTTACCGCAGTTGATTTAGCGAAGTCTAGTGGTGCGTACCTAGACTCATATTCAGGTTCAGGTCCGGATTTAAGTCCAGCAGTTCAGGTTCAAGTCCGGACTTATAAGTCTCGACCTGAACCCATCATTGCGTATTATGTGCACTAGAAAGTTTTCTTTATTGAGGGGGAGGGGGGATGGTGCATATAAAATTGCATGTTAGCATGAACTGAAATGCAATGTGAAAAGTACATGCAAATTATATACAGCCAGTGTGAACACGAAATGTTTTTTGGCTTTTTCCAGTGCAAATTTCACTGCCTATGGAAGGTTTTAGATGGTTTAGAACAAGAAAAGGGAATATAAGTGACGGATTACTTTTTGCAAGTCCGGGCATTTAGTTTTTTTTTGACTTGGACCTAAACATTTCCAAGTCCGGGCTTTAGGTACGCACCACTAGCGAAGTCTGACTAATATTTTGTATCGCGTCCATTCCAGCAAAGTGTTAATCAGACATACCCCCTTTCAATGACGTCACTTGGTCATATGATTATAATATAAAAGTTGTACATGAAATATTGCTATTATGGATTAAGAAAAACTTTGGCAATTACTGATTCGAAAGAAAAATCGATAGGTCTGGTGGTACAAAAACCGTCATTTCGGGTGCTGGCCCATATATAAAACTTGGGTACCAGTCAGGGCATCACATGGAGGGTGGTCAAACTCCCTTTCATAACCTCTTTTATCCTTTTTATGTGTGGATGAGCAAGGAGGATGTTGGGCACGCCCACAAATCTATGAGGGTCTGCATGGGGGGGGGGAGGGGGTGTGTGTTTGCAGACATCGATTTTCGCTGAATTCAGAAGAGCCCCCTACGTATTACGCTAAACCAAGGAAGACAATTACGCTGGATTTGGTCGCCTAGCTACGAATTACGTAATTAAGATGGTTTTCCCTACGAATTACGGGAAATAGAAATGGGCTGCCTACCTACCTACCTACCTACCTGGTCCCTTGACCTCCAGGTCGTTGGGGGGACAAGGTAGACAGGAAGATCGAGAGTTGCCTCCAGGTTCATCTATCCCTAGCCAGGGTTATGCTCTCCTGTAGGTGCTGCCTACGCCTTACGTAAAAGACCATGCAGACCCCCAACTATATTGAATCCCGTCACCAATGGCTAAACATTTGCATTCTTGCCTGGCGAGAAAAGATGAATTGAGGTAATCAGGCGTGCAACATGAACTTTGACCCATATTATGTATCCCCACCCCGGTAATATATAAGACAGAAGGACAAAGCTCAAGCTGCCAGAATCGTCGTCCCACTTTACGTGTAGAAACACAGGTAAGACCTTAAAGTATCTATATGTTTCGTAGAATGAAGACCTTAGGCTTCGACCAAAATACGTTGAAAACTTGTAGGCGTTTCCTAATATAAACTCCCTGTGTAGCATTTAAGACAATGCGTTACACAAAAATGGACTGAAGAAGGATACTTCTATTTTTCGTTGACCTAAATACTAGTAATCTTTTGTGTGAATGTCTCCGCAAGGAGAGTATTGTGTGTCCAGGGACACCTGAAAACATGCCATAACCTGATTGTTGTCATATAATAAGATGTAACAAATCAAGGAAGACATAGAGGAATCTTCATTAACACGACAAAAGTACAACGACTTTCGTAAGGTCTATAACAACTTTTTTCCAGTACAACTAAACAGATATATATGAATATCTACAAGTATGAAGAAGGCAACATATTCGTCTAGCATATCATTTGCACTATTGGTTCTAAGGTATAAGCATTCGTAGATATATTTGTCTGTTTGTACGCAATAAAGGTTATCGCCTGCCAAAATGTAGTTGAATTTATCCCACGAACAGAGTGTAGCAAATTATTTCAAGCAAGCAGACAGAAATGCATGTGAACAGCTTAATGCGTTTATCATTATATTGCAAACAATCCATAACAAAATGACTTTCGTACGCGTCTTCAATCCCATTTGGGCAGAATGGACAAAAGCTCTGGTCACGGATGATTTTAGTATCTTCTGGCCTGTACATTTAGTTTGTGAATACGGATTCTTATCTTTGTGATTGCTCTATGAAGTTCAAAACTGCGTATATTTGAAAGATACTTTTTGTCCGTATAAAGAAATGAATAAATGGAATGTAATAATTTGACATAAATGATACAACGAACCATCTTGCAGATGACACCCAGCTAAAAATAGCCTCCACCAGACAGACCAATTACAGGGTACGGATCATTGTGGACTCCTGCCCTAATTTCACCCTGCTGCCCGGGTCAATGAACTCTAGTAGTATAGTGGCAAAACTCTCCTGGAAATTGAACTATTCTCTTCCCTTCATAGCCAGCGAACTTTGAGGCCACACTGACTTAATCGCATTAATGTTCGTGTTGCCATGGTAACCGTTTTTTGATATTTTTTGGCGAAAATGGCTTACAATGTATTTTTTACGTTCATTTGCTATATTCTACAATTAAATCTTATGATATCAAATAATTTTTTTCTGCGCCAACTGGTGTTTCATCTAGCAAGATGTTTAGGAGGAAAGTATTATTTGACAGGCTGTCAACAGTGAGCCTGTTATAGTAAGTGATAGCATGCTGGCCTGGTTGATCGGGTCACTTAGTTGGTATGACACTATATAGGTGTATATACACATAGTAGGTAATACACGTAATCAGATATATCATCATTTTTGTCCTGTACAGCTTTTGTCTAAAGCATTCTATTATTTCGGCTTGTAGTCTACATGTACTGTCTTGCGCTTCATAGGTTTGTTTGGAAATTCAGACTTTTTTCTCTTAATGCAGATCTGTTTGTCAAATCCCCCTGCGGTGTTTCAATATCATTCAGAACATTCCGAACCTGTTTTATCGGCACGCAAACTGCTGCAGGGCAAAGTTCTGTTTTTAGACGGTCTATTCCTAACAATGGGTATCAGGGCAGAAAGTTGCTGTCAAAATCAACAACCCGAGTTTTAGAACATGAAAAACTCACAGCGACATGGTTGCCCGGCCTCTAAAGTGTAGTTTGACGACAAAACAAGGTATAATATTCCGGCAGCTAGAATTACGTTATACGGGATCAAAAGATAGATGGCAAAACCTTTTGACCCCTTTTCACTGCCTGTCAACAACACCAAACACCTAACTTTTAGAACCTACTGCAACCACAAATATTCCTAAATTCTGCAGTACTAATAATTGCAATGCGGTTTCAATCATGCAGAACACCATATCAGAAGTCCGTCTGTAAGAAGGCAGCAGTAATTTTCATAACTCAACTTAAAGTTGTGTGTGCTTGTCAGCTAAGTGGATTTTCCTAAATGTTGACATTCATTTTCATTCCACAGTGTCCTATATAACATGGCGACCCCGGCTGTATCTCATCTGGAAAAAGGGAAGGGAAGTAATGGACGTGGAGAGGATCTTTCGCGTACACACAAGTGTGGCGAGTGCGGCAAGGAGTTTCGTCGACTGAGTGGCTTAAAGAGACATATGCGTTCTTACACTTGCAAGAGACCGTTAAGATGTGGGAAGTGCAGCAAACAGTTTAGTTGGCTTTGTAATCTGAAGAGACATATGAGAACCCACACCGGTGAGAGACCTTATAAGTGTGATAAGTGTAGCAAACAGTTTAGTGACCAGGGCAATATGAAGAGTCATATGAGGACTCATACTGATGAGAAACCATTCAAATGTGAGGAGTGCGGAAATCAGTTTAGTAGGATGTATCATCTGAAGAGTCATATACGGACTCACACCGGAGAGAAGCCCTATAAGTGCGAAGAATGCAGCAAACAGTTTAGTGTGTTGGGTGGTCTGAAGATACACATGCGGACACATACCGGAGAGAAGCCCTATAAGTGCGATGAATGCAGCAAACAGTTCAGTGTGTTGGGTAATCTGAAGATACACATGCGGACACATACCGGTGAGAAGCCCTATAGGTGCGATGAATGCAGCAAACAGTTCAGTAAGATGTGTAGTCTGCAGAAGCATATGCGGACTCACACTGGTGAGAAACCCTACAGATGTGAGGAGTGGCGGCAGGCAGTTTAGTCGGCTTGGTAAACTAAAGAGCCATGTGATGACTCATACCGGTGAGAAACCCTACCAGTGTAAAGAATGCAGTAGGAGCTTCCGTACATCAGGTAATCTCCGGAGGCACAAGCGAACTCACAGTGTGAAGGATGTAATAACACTTAGGACACATGTACGTGACTTAAACCTTTCAGTCAGACCATCTCCGGAGCCACAAGGCAAAGCGAACTCACCGCGATTAAACGTCACAGCAACCGGTTTGGCGGTTTCATGCACGATTAAGGATGAAACCCTACCGGTGTGACGAAACCTTACAGCTACCAGGGTGAAACCCTAACTTTGTGAGGAATGCAGTAAGACTTAGAACTTCTGTCAGTCAGGCCATCTCCGAAGCCACGTGCGAACCCACAGTGATAGAAGTTCACAGCTACCGAATTAAAAGTTTAAGGCACCAGGGGGAAAAGCAGGACAATGATAGTTTGGCAAAGAGAAGCCAAGAAAATAATTTGGTCGTAGATATGGGAATGACGCAGGTTCGGTGCTACGCTATAGAATTTGATGATTGGGCTGTTTATAGAGATATAAAGATATTAATAATTTAGTAATGGTCTGATTGCATTCATATCTTCCTAACCTACGTGGACACTACAACAGTGTGTTCTTCTCTGTTTTGCTAAGGTGTGACTAAGACCAAAACAGAGGGTATTGGGGGTTTGGTAGGAAAAATGTCATTATCTCAAGCTTTATGAGGCCAAATGGCTTATAATTTGGCAGAAGTGGAGAAGAGATACTGCTCATTCCAATTATGTATCAGACTAAACGATAATTACCATAATATTTCTACAATATATTAATACATTTACTCTTCTGATTTTGACAAATATTGCCCGAGACCAACTTGTTGCAGCTGGCCAAAAGTAACAATTTTTTTACAGGATATAGAGACGACTGTATACTTTTCGAATAGCTTTACTGAGTATAAAAATACACTTTAGATTATATGAAATTAATAAAAGTTTGTAAACTTTGATAAAATTTGGGGGGTTACCTGTGAATTTAACTGTCAATATCTAACTTTCTGATGGTAAAATTGATTTTCCAGAAAGCTATTCATGCAAACACACTTGTTCTGCATTCTTTCCATGCCATTTTGACTTGATAGGTTTTGATAAACAAGCTAGTCTTTGCCTTTAAAGTTTACATGCTTGAATTTTGTAGTTTTCCTGTGTTTAGCTAATCAATCAATTTGACAACCCAATCCATCATGTTGACAGGAGCATTAATATCAATAGACTAATTGTTTTTAGCGCCTCGGTCCAAAGTAATTACCTGTATTCATCTTTGATTATGCATAGAATGCAGTCAGGGACACTTTAATTGGTCAGTTCATGACTCATGGCCAGAAATGTCTGGTCGCAATTCCTTTGTCCAACCAAAATAAAGCACTTTGGAATATTATTCCTTGAGACAAGAAAATGAGAAAGCTATCTTGAACCATGTTAGCTTTAAAAAAAGAAGTTAACAACAAAGGGAACTAAAATCTTTACAGGTGTTTTCATGTACTATTTTAGAATATGGAAACTCGCCTCAGCATATCACAAATCAAAAAGGTTAAACCTGTCCATAACCTACTTGTACGAATATATGTTCAAATATGCTCCACAATGTAGGAAAATGCCGTCTTGGCTTCCACAAATTAAACAGAAGTGCACAAAATTCACTATTCAAAAAACACAAGGACTTTCTCGAGGTTCCTGCTTTTATAAAACAAATCACATGTAAAGATACTATTAGGCTTTCGAATTTGGATAAAATATGCCAGAATTTGAAGCCAAGCAATGTTCAATATGGCCGACAAAACAACTACAAAATAACACAATAGGAAATGCAAACACCGCAATGTAAGACCGGTTTCTACCAAAGCATGGGTATTTACCATTCAGTGCTATGTGGCCTGAATAAACAAGGATGTTGTTTAACATCCGTGGTAAAAACTGCTAAAAGTGTACAACTCGAGAAAACTCAAACAAAAAGCTCCAAGCAGATCCTACGGTAGCATAAGATACACATGTAGTATCAAAAGCTGCCAGAGGAGACTCCGGTAGCCAAACACACTCCTAGGTGGCTTTTGTTCGGAGATTGACCCGACTTCTGAAATGACTATGATTGGGATCCAGACTTGTCTATACTTTTCCCCTCCCTTTGTGGAAGCACCAGGTAAGAGTCAGAATAGATAGACATGTTCATCAAACTATGCGAGTCCCCTTTGTCTGTTAGAACTATATACATAAGAGTCGGAAATCTGTGGTGCCTAAAAGCTTCAAATACTGCCCGGTTGAATTGCTTCACCCGAATAAACAAACCCTACACGTACATCGCCGGCGCGTGACCTTGGCTTACTACAAGAGCAAAATTAGGTGGAAGTCTCTCTAAACGCTTTTGTTTTAAACATTTGTTGACTTAGTCTCCTGCAGCAGGGTACCAGACTACCCTAGGAGAACAATGGAGCTTGTCACACCTTTACCTGGCATGCCAGACAGTCAGCTTGGGCTGTGGTAATAGTCAGCTTGGGTTTTTCAAACAGATTTTCAAACACCGGCCCAAGGAGTATTTGAAGAGAAAATGGCTGTTTTTTTTAATCTAACATGTATACACTGTACACATACAATCAATCAATCACGCACACACAGTCAAATTGGAAGGTCCCAAATTGTGTAGGGAGAAGCATTCAGCCGACTGCGCCTAGACGACCCCCGCCGGGGCGAGCTGAACCATTTCTAAGTGGCATTTTGGTATCTATGGTAGGCTAGAAACTATACTTTCAGCAGAGTTTGTGGGAGGGGGGTGTCGGAAGTATACTTTGTGGCTATTTTTTTCTTCTAATCTGAAATGTCTATCACTGTCCTATGTAAATTTGGCAAAAACATAAACAAACAATAATTGGCCAGAAGAGTCCATACTAGGGTTATTCTCCCATTACTTTCGTCTGTGTATTCAGTCTGGTGGAGACTTGTCTGAAGTTTTTATTCCTTACTAAAGGCCCCCTACCATTAGACTGCGATCACGCTGTGCTCTCACTGGGACCTAAATACTGTAGGGTGTAACCTTCGATTTCTCACAGGGTATATCTTACAAAACGTATAAGTGTGACCAAGAGGACAACAAAACGTACAAAGGGTAAAAAAGATTAGTTTCTTTTCTATACAATCCCTTGAGCGATATGTCAAATTTCAGGTCGGAGAGAGAGAGCGCGGCCAGAGCGCCGCCCTAGTGAAATGGGGTTATAAGTAATAGTTAGATCATGGGAGTGGCCTGACTATGTGGATTTGGTACTGCTCCGCCCACCCGAGGAGTTTGTTGGGGTCCCCGAGGGCGAAGCCCGAGGGACCCCAACAAACTCCAAGGGTGGCGGAGCAGTACCAAATCCACATAGTCAGGCCACTACCAGGATCTATCTGACTTAGAACATGGCCATCTTTCCGAAGCAAAATACACTTTTTTAGTCATTAGAAACATGCAGTTTGTTTTCCTAGCAAGCGAACAGACAGGCTATATTCTTCTCCTATTTCCCATTCATGACCCTGTTGATGGCGCCTCACACCTTTCCTCATGAGGCTTGTGTGAAATTCATGTCTGGTTTTACAACACTTTTTTGCACCACAATGCCATTGTTATGTGGGTGTATGTCAGATCAATCGCAGTTCCCAACCTGACCTCAAAGGAGCAGGACGTGGCATGTCTTGGAGGCCCATTTTCTCGAGTATGTTCAGCCGATTTTCACAGTATGTTCAGGCGAGTTCCGTACACAACCCGACATGTCTGAGTTCCAGCTCGAGCTGGTGTAAAACGTTTTGCTGCAGCATGGTGGCATCTCTGCCGAACTGTTCTGTAGTTTTGATCCTGACCAGTTCTTGCCAGACAGAGCGGCCGATGTCGCTGCCTCCTCCCCCATTTCATTCGCCCTGCTGGAGCAACCGTTCTGACGAGCTGTCCTGTTCCCAGTTCGACCCGTTCCTGGTAGACCACATCATGCATTATCTTCCTACGTTTTTAGTTCGTTTCTCGTTTATGGAAGTATTGATCGTATGTCACATGTTTTCTTCATTTTATCAATTTAACGTGCATGCATGTTTTTATGTAGAATCTCTACTTTTTAAAGTTTTTCTTTACTATCTTGGAACTTGTTCCCTAGCTTGATGTAACCAGGGAGGTTATAGATGTAATGCTGTTCGTACATTTTCTTGTTACAAGAAACTCTTTGTTATTGTCTTGTTCGTTTTCTGGCTTTCTTTCATGATCGTTAGAGTTTCCTTTGCTTATGTTATGAATAAAGATGTTCAGTAACACAGGTTGATTTGCTGTTTCCCTTTTTGTTAATTCTTTAAATGCTTTTATTTGCATGAGAAAGGTGGGCGTCTCCAACATAGTCAATTTATTCGTTGGTTGGTACACCCCTACCCCTAGGGAGACCATTCAGTTGAATGGTGGGCGTCTCCAACTTAGTCAATTTATTCGTTACTTAGTACACCCCTACCCCTAGGGACGCCATACTATGTGGATTTAGTCACAAGAAATACTCGCTCCTGATTGGCTGAGGAAAGATGGCCATGTTCTAAGATAATGACATCTCCTTTTCTCCACTTTCCTCAAAGGGTTACAAATGTGTATTACTTGCATGCCTCTGATACTGCAACAGGGCCTTGGGTGGGGGTGCGAAATTAGTGCGTAAACAAATGCAAAAGAAGGGTGGGGAACTCTAGGCCAATTATCACTATGCCTATTGCATATTTACGAGTTCTTAGTAGCACCTTCTTCATTTCAATATTACAGTAGGTCATTATAATATTGAAATGAGGGCAATGCAGGGAGTAGCAGGGTCAGGTCTTAGCAAAACAGAGTTTGTGTTGAAATTTAGGAAATGTGTTGTTTTCGACATTAGAAAGATTTATGGCAAATAAACCATTCTTAAACATACAAAATTTGTATTTTTATTTTTCACCTGGCCTTATATTAGATGTGAGAACGATATATCATTGTAGTTTGTTGTGTAGAGTAATGTAGGCGTCTCTCTAGATGTTAGATATTTGAGTGTGAATAACATAGCTACATGGTATGGACTTGAACTGTTTACTGAGTAGGTAACATGTACGCTTGTCTGTCATATACTTACAATTAACCTTCTTTTTTAAAATATCGTCGTCGAAATCGCAAGTTTGTCAGTGCTGTAAGGTTAGATTGCACCTATGTAGTTAACACGAGTACATCTCCAGAGGCAGTTAAGAGCGTTTATCAGTATGTAAACACGACACGTTTTTGTCGACCTTCTAATAACTGGAATTCCTCAAGAGATTTTTGGGGTTCATAAATACGCCGTACCGGGTCAAATTGAACTAATCTCTGTCGATTTTAGCATTTAGCTGTTATGGAAAATCTAACATGATATTCATGAACGGAATATCTGACATATCTTTAATAAAATTCATCATGCCTCAATAGTATGGTTGGATTTGTAGGGCAATGACCCTAATTGACGGCTGCGCAGAAGGTCCCCGGTGAGTCCCCTCAGGATTGATTTTTAAAAGTATCAGAAGATGTGTTTTTCTTTGGAAATGTTGGCATCTTGGAGCTGTATTCTACAGGTAAGGGTTGTAGGTTTTTTATTATGTCGAAAAACCAGACTTTCAAGCCTTTTTTGGGTGCCTGGAACACTAGAAAGAAGTTTGTTATGTAGCTGTCATTGTAGTGCCAGATGGGGTCAAAGGTCACCAGGTTGCGTTTGGATGCAAATCACATGTGTTCCAGTGGCCAGAAAGTTCCGAAAAGTTGAGAATGGACATTTTAGAAGCCGGGCTACCCTCTCAATGTTAGTTTTTCAAGAACGAAACGTCAGGTAGGTGACTTTTGACAGCTTCTTTTTGCCATTAAATGCATTATAAGGATAGGGAAGACATGATTGGTGGTCAATGCTCTGTATGTTTCTCGATCTCAGTGTTCCCTGGTTGACAAAAATGATATCGCAGCAAACAGATGTTCTACTTGAAGGAACTGCGGTGTGAGGAAACAAGGCAACTCTTGCCTGCACACCTGCCGCGGGACCTTCCCTTCCTAATCTCATCAAATGGGCTGACCAATGGGCGAGCACACACCTGCCGCGGGACCTTCCTTTCCTAATCTCATAAAATGGGCTGACCAATGGGCGAGCGCACACCTGCCGCGGGACCTTCCTTTCCTAATCTCATCAAATGGGCTGACCAATGGGCGAGCGCACACCTGCCGCGGGACCTTCCTTTCCTAATCTCATAAAATGGGCTGACCAATGGGCGAGCACACACCTGCCGCGGGACCTTCCTTTCCTAATCTCATCATATGGGCTGACCAATGGGCGAGCGCACACGCCTGGGCACAGGTCAGGTCAGGTCGGGAAATAGCCTGATGACACAACTACGCCGCATAAACGCATCAGAGATCGGTGACCGCGTGCCAGGAGCCGGGCTCCTTTCCGATTCTTTCTCCGTTTCTTTTTCGTTTCTTTAGTCGCTCAAACTTTGGTCAAGACGGGCGGAAAGAAAAAAGAAATCATTATTCTATTGATAAAAGAAAACAAATTTTTAAAGTACTGTCGCGGAGCACTGCGCCAACAGAGGTGTTCGCGAACGAGGCGGGAGAACGGACGCAAATGGTTCCCGAACACTATTCAGTCGCACAAGGCGGGCGGCTCCTACTTTTCCAGCTATGTCGACCATGAAAAAATTCTTTTAAAGCCCACGAACGTTGCACCTCCTATCTGAATGTACGCTAAAAGTGGAGAAATGTTATAGCGACTTAAATCGCGGAAATGGCAGAAGGCAAGCACCGATCCCTGATACGCTGCTACTATGTAGATAATCAGGCAATTTGCTTGGCTCCCACAACGTGGGTCATCGGGCCAGCTCGTTTGAAAACAAGGCAACTCTTGCCTGCACACCTGCCGCGGGACCTTCCCTTCCTAATCTCATCAAATGGGCTGACCAATGGGCGAGCGCACACCTGCCGCGGGACCTTCCTTTCCTAATCTCATCAAATGTGCTGACCAATGGGCGAGCGCCACGCTTGGGCATGGGTCACGTCAGGTCGGGTCTGGTAAAAGCCTAATGACCCAGTGAGAAGCCATACAGGTGTGACAAGTGGGGTAAACATTGCCATCAATTTAATAGTCTGTAAGAACACATGCGGGCTCATTCGGGGAGAGAATTTACAAGTGTGAAAGTGCCAAAAACGCTTTCGTCAGGCGAGTACTCTGCGTACCCACATACGAACTCAAAGCGACGGAAGTTACAGTGTCATTGGCTGCTTCAGGATCACATCATGTTGTTCATGTAAGAAATCCTAACAATCAACCAATCAATCAATCAATCAAATGGTTTATTTGTCAGAACGGCGTGGCAGCCAAAGGCTGAATTGTGCCCTCTTTACAAAACATCTCGTGCGTCACATATTGTTACACAACATCATACATTTAAAACAATTTTAAAAGCATTCACACGAACAGCATTAAAATAATGTATCGGCGTTAAAATTCTCTCATAGGTTAAATCTAATATCGTCTAGATCACTTCATGGAATTGAGAATGCGCAGCAATGATGGGACTGGGCTATTGGAAAACCTAACAGTTCTGCATGTTGGTACTGCTAGCTTATTCGAGTTTCTTAGTGTCCGTCCGTGTGTTAGTCCCCGGGGAGCTGGTACTAACTCAGCAGTTCTTTCAGAGGCTGCCATGCTGTTTGCGAACCTGGCACACAGGTTAGCTCTTCTACTAGCAAGTCTGTCTAGCTTACATACACCAAGTGCTGTGTTGTAGTCTGTGTAGTTCCTCCCAAGAATAATGCGTAGTGCCCGCTTCTGCACACGTTCGATGGCTGCTGTTTGCTGGTTTGTTAGACTATGATGCCAGACAGGTACACAGTACTCCAGAACTGGCCGGATAAACCCAGAGTATACCGCGACAAGATCAGGTAGTGGGACGCCAAAAGTTTTCAGTCTTCTAAGCATGAAGAACCTTTGGCCTGCTTTTTTGGTCATCTCGCCTACTTGTTTCCCCCATTTCAGATCTGACTGCAGCCACAGTCCTAGAACTTTGACAATCTTCACAGCTTCAAGCAGTTTCCCATCAATGGTTATCGGGGTTTTCAGGAAACACACGGTGAAAGTGAGACACTTCTTTGGGTTGAGTTTAAGCTGTGTGTCCTTGGACCATTTGTTCAGCGCGTTCACATTTTCTTGGAGGTGTGACTGTTCGAGGATACTTCTGTTTTTTCCAAGGGAAAGATCATCGACGTACTTCCATCGGTCGTCAAGCGCAAGACAGGCGTCGTTAATCATGCAAAGAAAGATTATGGGGCCCAGTTTTGTACCTTGTGGTACGCCGGTAGTGAGTGTTTGCCAGTCTGACAATGAGTCCCCATATCTAACACGCTGGCGTCTTTCTGAGAGGAAATCAACAATCCAGGGTATGATGCAAGGTCGCGTTCCCATGCCCAGGAGTTTACTGATGGCTTGTTCGTTGTTGGTGGTGTCAAATGCCTTAGTAAAATCTGTCAATACGATGGTACCCACATTTTTGCTCCTCTCTGCACCTTGGAACAGGAAGTGTGTTAAGCTGACTAGACAGTGTGTAGTGGAACTACGTTTGATACCTCCAATCTGCCTCCGATCTATATTCCTCCATATGTCTGACAACACCCATTTCGCGACAAAACCCTCACAAATCTTCGCGAATATCGCGGTGAGGGATATTGGGCGCAGTTTGTCGATAACAGCCGGTTGTTCTTTGGGGATGGGGGTAACCACAGCCTCTTTCCACTGAGAGGGTACTGCACCTTCCTTAAGCGACATGTTAAGTATGTCCGCAAGTGGCTCGGCAAGTTCACAGGCAAACATCCTGATCAATCTCGGTGCGATACCATCCGGGCCTCAAGCCTTGCCGACTCTGACACGTCTCAGCTCCTCATACATGTCCCAGGGATGGATCTCCGGTGGTAGAGAGGGTGCAGGTAGGTAAGAAGGCAGCTGACTGGTACATTCCGGGGGAGACTGCTGGGAAATACTTGCTAGGTGTTTGTTGATAGCGTCTGCCGCAGCTTTATGGTCGGTTGGATCGACATCGGGCACGTGGATCACGCAGGGAGGCTTGACGATGTTGCACATGGTTTTGAGTTCCTTATACCAGGTGGCTGGATTTTCTACCTTAAGCTGCTGTACCTTGTCCACGTAGTGCCTTTTCTTTGCTCGTTTTATGTCTCGTATAACCTTGTATCTGAGTCTTTTCCATGTCTCTTCCTTCCCACCGTGGAACGCTTCTTGGCGTCTACGGATCATATCCTTGATGGCTGGCGTGATCCATGGCTTATCCGATGAATGGATGTTCACAGCTTTTATGGGGAAGAATTTATCGATGTGCTCAGTCAGGGTCTTGTAGAAGAGATCTGTTTTTGTAGCGGTGTTGGTGGCATTACGGACTTCCTGCCAGTCATGCTGGGTGATCCATGTTCCGAATGCTCAAACATCGGAGTCTTTGAGAGGTCTCACTACACGACGGTGGGATTTGTTCTGCACGTTGATCACTTTTGGCGACCAGACCACGGAGTTGTGATCACTCAGACCAACTGGTGTGCCTACAAGTGGTGCATCATACAGAGAATGGATGTTTGTAATGATCACATCTAGCACTGCGTTCCCTCTTGTTGGTCGGTCTACAACTTGCTGCAGAGAGTTACCTTGGCAAAGGCGAGTCGTATCGGTCCGATTTAAATCCCCAAGTATGACAATCCCGATGTCAGGATGCTTAATCCGCAGAGCGTCGGTCGTGTTGATGAGATGATCGACAAGAAGGTCCTGGTGCGGCGAATCCGGAGGTATGTAGGTGGCACAAACTGCGAGTGACGATACAGAGCGAGGAAGTTGGTGAGGGCGCAACCACACCCAGAGACATTCCAGTTCTTCAGGAACTTGAACTTCCTGGAGTTCTCGTGAGGGAATGTTGTCGCGCACATATACATGTACAGCTACTCCTCCTCCTCGTCGGTCCGATCGGCATTTCAGGAATGCCGTGAATCCATCCATATTTGTCAGCTCCCTTGCATGGTCGGTTGATGCCCAGGTTTCACTGACGACCGCGACGTTGGCTCCACTGTCCGAAACTACGGTTTCAAATTCGTCCATCTTGTTGAGTAGATAACGTACATTGCAGAGGAAGAAGCTCGGAGGGTGTCGGTCCTTGTAATGCTGTTAACAAATTTGTTCTTGATTAATGCCAGCTGTGGTAATTGGAAATAACATGCATTTAATGTGTAATTTCTTTCCCGATGTGACCTCTGAAACTATCTTGATCAGCATTAGCGGTCGGTTGTGATAAAGAAGTTGTAATAAAGAATTCCTTTGTAGTGTAACCTTCTCTGTGTTGTTGCATGCTCCATATTCTGTTGATGGACTAGAAGTAGTGTGGAAATGAGACTGTTTGAACTGCTTAGACACCGTCTTTTGAAAATAATGTAGAGCTTAGTTATAGATGTGTTTTCTTTGCTTCAGTTGCTAAAGTTCTAATTATCACTTTATATTTAATGGCCGTAAATAAACTCAAGCTTTCACTATCAATTTTAGCGCATATAATAGTTGTGTATGAATCAAGATGCTCCTATGTAACCTTTGCCTTTACTGGTGCGCTGTAGGCTACTAGAGATTCCATAATCTAGTTTCGTCAATATACTGTATTGTCATTTTTATCATTGTTTGCCAGGTTGTCCTTCTTTTTTGTTCCTTTGTAAATTAGCCTCTTAAAACTCGGGTGATATTGGCCGATAACATGCCTGAGCTGGCCAGAAAAGTACAGTTGACACACCCCTAACTATGTCACACTATGGTTTGGTCGGCCATTTTTGTTTCACCGGGGTAATCAGGTATGTAAACTTTGACCTTTCACCACCTCAAGTACTGACCCGTGATTCAGCTTGGCCGCCATTTGCAATAGCGACAGGAAGATTATTTCTATTAATTATTATCTAACACGATTATTATCTAACACGACTTTTAAGACGATTCAGCGCATTATTGACACAATAACCCATAGCCTCACACTGGTAATATCTGTATTGATTATTGACTTGTCTCATGTTGTCTGTGTAACGATACCCAGTTCTGCTTTAACGTCCTTAAATATCTATAATCAAGCAGAAATAATGTTCGATCACTGGATCCTTTGTTCTTGTATACAGTTTATTCACATAGCTAATATTAAACACAAACAGAGCTATCACAGACTATATGGCACAGATAATATCAAGATAATGACAAGTTACTGGGACATTACTACTTCAGAACATTATTACGTTAGGACATTGCGTTGTGTTAACTAAAGAACAGACTTACTTCCGACAAATGTCACCGGTCACACGGACTGACCTCCTTGGCACGAATGGACTACATCTTTGGTCCCGACAAACTACTAACTCCTGACTGGGAGTTTCGGTCTCCTTTATATACCAAAGAAGACAGGAAGTCTTCATACACAATATTAGTCACAACATTCCTGTATCTGCTGTCATAAGACGGTTCCCAAGATTTCCTTGTTCTTCTATGTCCATACAAGGAACCAAGGGCTCCTCTGTACCAAATATGGGCATGGTCTATCTTGTCTTACGTCACAACCCAACACTGGGGATGCCCTCCCCTGCTGGGACCTGACCTAGATTACTCAGGCCAACCAGCCAGACCTGTTCCAGGAACTGACCAGGAGTACAATGTCTTGTACTCACTTCCTGTTACCTTCAGCTAAATCACAGTCACACTATATTTTAACGTATTAAGTATACTTCCCTATTTTCTATCCGTTACACTGCCTCCCCTCCAAATCGGAGTTGCTCCTGCAACTCGGCACATCTACTTTACACAATCACAGTCATTACCCTCAAGTTTCACAGCGGTTTGCATAACAGGCAATCTATCGCAAAAGGACGATTGAAACATAACCGTATACAACCACATTGGCAAATTAGTGACCAACAGAATAACAATCAGAACTTATCCTTCCACAAAATAAACAAACGTAACTTAACTTAAACTTGTCTACACTACACAGGCATGGAGTGAAGTGTCACCGTAGGCACACAGCTTTAGTTTGGGCAGCTTGCATTGCAGGTGTGTAACTCAACAAAAGACTAAGGACAGCACTGCGCATGCTCCGGGCGTCAGACACAGAACAAGTCATGGGATGGTTTGGTCAGACAGCAATTTTGAGACAAGTTGCACATTAGTAGACATTAACTGGCTTCAACAAAGATCAACGATCATTTCCATAGCAGCCTGACACACGAGTGAAGACAGTCTGCAGAGTACTGTTTTCCACAGCCTCAGCCACAACCCATTAAAAGCGGAGACCTCTAGGAGAGGGGGGGTGTTGTATCCAACTTTCGTCAGTATCAAACTTTCGTCATATGACGAATCCTGGATATCCAGGAATCGTCCTGAGCAGAAGGACGATTCCTGGATATCCAGAAATCGTCGCAAACATGACGTTTCCTGGATAGACGACGGTGTTTATCCAGAACGTGTACGTGGGGGTGGAGCTTCCTGTTTTCGAGGGAGGAGACTATGCGGAGGGCGGGGGCATGTTGTTTTCGTCAGAAAGCCGCCATCTTTGTATCTCCCCGCAAGAAGATCGTGTAGTTTATTCTGTTGATCCTGGTGTTGCAGAACTTAAACGAATGTTGATAATGATACTTTGATGTTTACATGTTACTTACGTATCAGGCCCAAAATGCTTTTTGCGTAATGAATTAACAAATGGCAGTCAAGATGGGATAAAGTTACTGTTGTTTTCCGTATAGCGTACACATTCACGGTAACGTGTTAATAGCATCCAGATGGCGTCCCTTTGTCACACAAGGCCTGGCCGTCCACATCCTGGATATCCAGGAAACGGCTTGAACAGGAGGACGCTTCCTGGATATCCAGAAAACGGCTTGAACAGGCTCAGGACGAATCCTGGATATCCAGAAAACGGCTTGAACAGGCTCAGGACGAATCCTGGATATCCAGGAAACGGCTTGAACGCTCAGGACGAATCCTGGATATCCAGGAAACGGCTTGAACAGGAGGACGAATCCTGGATATCCAGAAAACGGCTTGAACAGTTATAGTTATAGTTAGGTCGCTGGCTATAAGGACAGATTCTGGCTACGTGTTCACTGTTTTTCTATCTTATTTTTATCCCATAGTCACCTGCCTACATTGCTCCGTTACAATTAATTTGTATTATGAACAACTAGATGTATAACTCGGCAAATGTCAACCAACTTGCACAACAGTGTCAAGAAAAACAACACTCCAACTTCAGTAGCTTATGCAGATTGAAATGAAATAATATAATAAATAACATACAGTCTAATAACATTTGACTTTGGTTTTGCAAAAGAGATATGTGTTGTTGTTAAGTAAATGGATGAGTGAAATATACTTAACAAACTAAAAAAAAGACAACATGGAGAGGATGTAGTGTTCTTTTTATTTCACAACGCATTATTGTGGTCAGAATGGCATAGCTTACACCCGTACGATCAGATGAGGTGCGACTGTCTTCACTAGTATAAGTTTAAAACTGCATTTTAACCATGTATATGCCAAAAACAGCAGCTGACATTGCAGAACTATACCTGCATCATGTTACAAGATGTTACAACGTAAAGCCATCTACAGACACTTGTAGAAATGCAGCTGGATGTTTTGTATACATTGAACTGAATGGATGTTAAAAGAACCAAATGTCAAATCAATCATGCTGTGCTCGCAAGATGAAACATATAAAAAAATGTCTAAAAAAACAGAAAAAGATTCCATACATGGGATGTGAACCTCTTATCTCCATTACCACAGAAAATAAAACTCTACAGCAAGCAGGCAATATATTTTTTTCAACCTACGCCACAGTAGAATGACAAGCTAAATACACGGAAGTACACTCTCAGGACTGCACTCTCACTGTGGGGTTCTAAAGATACTCAATGAACTTCTTAGATAAAGAACAAACTTTCTTACTTTTTGTGTATTTTGTCATCCTCTAACTTACTTTAAGGTATTACGCAATATCTTAATCATAAAAAGTCAGAAAAAGAAAGAAAACAGTGACGCAGTGGCAGTGGCTTATAGGTCGTCCCGGAAACCGGCTGCCCACACAAGTTCCCTGGCCTCTTTCATTGTGGCGACACCCTTTTTTTCCCGATAGATTGCAGCCAGTGCCTCTGGCTGGAGCACCATGACTTCATAATCCATCCTCTATAGTAAAAAGAAAGAAAGCACTTAAAATACTATACTAAGTATTACACTTTGATACTTGCTTGAAGGAGTGTGCGTTAAATGGGTGTTGAAATAGAAATAAAATACAACAGTCAATACCTTTGCATGGTCGTTAGAACGTATCAGACTACATTTAGATTACAAATCAATTTCACAATGACTAGAGATTTAGTCTACATTCAAACTCATTCCTTCTTACAAACAATACACATTAATTAGCAGTCAGAAAAGATGTAGTGTTAATAATATATTCTTGTTGTCCAGCTTTTCAAAATCTGTGGATTATTATAACAGCCTATATAGTCAGGGCTAACATCATGGCACCTTGTAGGTTACATTATGTTTTCTGGACAGGGTGTATTTACAATGAGATCAGTGTCTTACCAAGAATGAGTCTTCAATCGGGACCTTTATCTCCTTCATGATGCAGGCCCCAATGAATTCGGCTTGGTCTTCATCAAATGCACCGGAAGTGTGCATGTCGCGTAGATCTTCTATAATAGTGAAAGGTCAGGGTGTTAGTCTTATGCCTTCTATTGTATGAGTGTAAAGAATGGAGACTAAAAATACCACATCAAACTTCTTTAACATCAACAAATACAAGCATGAAATTTCTACTGCATCAGTGTTATAACACACAGTGATTAATTGCAGACTAGTTTAACGTGCATACACTATACTTATCAATAGCAATGTACACGATGACTTACTTCTGGTGGAACGTCCTTTCTGATTCCGCCCAAAGAAGACTCGGTGTCTTTCGTTCTCTGGAAACTAAAATACCACAATGATAAACAACCAGTTCGTTTATCAAGACGGTTACTAGTATATGACATGTTATTGTTACATACATGAATGAATGAATGAATGAATGAATTTTATTAACGTGTCATGCGTTAGAACGCCCAGCCCACGTGGGCTTATAAGACACACACAATACAAATCATAATTGAACAAAGGATATTATAACATAAAAGAACGTCAGGAACATAATCGGTATCGGGTAACAGACCAGATATCAAATCATAATCACCAAAATTAAACCATCAAACAAGGGTTTCGTAGAGCTAAACAGAGCAGAGTTTATACAGAAGATAAGGAAAAACATAATAGTAGACAGGAACATAATCGGAAACCATTATACAAATCGGGTAACAGACCAGATATCAAATCATAATCACATTAATCAAAACCATCAAACAAGGGTTTCGTAGAGCTAAACAGAGCAGAGTTTATACAGAAAATAAGGAAAACATAATACATGTAGTACAATAATAGTTGTACATAAGTGGACAGGTTGCGAGTTCAAGTGTATAATCGCCTTCTTCTTTTGTTCCAAGCTTTGCTTAAGAAGTTAGAAATTTCGGAGACCCCCTCTTCAAACAACCACTTAATTCTGAATTCGTCCCGTTCCCAGATGACCTCTGGACATTTGTCGAACATTTTGCAGAAGATGCTTTCTCGCAAGTTGTCATAAAACGGGCAGTAAAAAAGAAAGTGTGCCTCATTTTCTACCTCACCCAGGCTACACATTGTGCAGATTCTATTATCCTCAGGTATTGCTTGATACCGCCCGGTCTCAATGTACAATGGTAATATCCCTGCTCGGAACTGCGCACAGAGGGATCTTTGGCTTTTACACAGGTTCATTTTAACATAATGTTCAGTACAGTAGGCATCCTTAAATAATCTATAGGTTCTCAGTTTGGGCTTTAACCATATGTCAGAGGCCCAATCTTCTTGGTACATATCAAACAATTTCTCTTTTATTTGCTTTATGTTAGCCCTTAGGTTGTTTAGAAAAATGTGTTCTTGCTCAACACTACGTAGTATTCTCTGTACATCCCTGCTCCAGGGACCATGGTTTTGCAAATCCCACATAAAGACTTTAAAGACATACATTTAAATTAAGGTTTTAGCACTGTCACGGTTTGACCATAAAGCACTTATTATTACCTCTCCCCTTGCAAGCTTCTGCAGGTATGGTTTCACTGCATTGAAGTACTTTTGTAGCTCTGGCTCCGTGCATGGTCCAAACCTTGAGACGCAAATTGAAAATGGAATTAAAATTTTGCCAATGTCAAAGGAAGAAGACAATACTTACCTAGAAGTGAGCCTTTTTAGCCAATAATAGGTGCATTTAGTGAATCCATCACATTAGTAACTAAAGCAAATACGCTTTATTTCAAAACAACTTTTACAATATGACATTTAACATTACAACATGTTCATAGTTAATAAAGCTAATAGAAAAACAATGGGATCCTGAGTGTGATAGTTAATATAGATAACAACAATGAACATATATGCATCTGTTAGTATCCATTATGTAAAAGGCTTAGCCTAGGTTTCTTACAACAGATCAGGGGAATAATTTTCCCGAGCTTTGATTCTACGCTGGAGTTCTGCTTCAATGTCACTGGGAGAATCTGTAGAAAGCTGAGAAGAAGAACTGCAGGTAAGGGAGAGAAATGTCTGCACAGACATTATTTTATAGTTATAAGGTCTACAAAATTCACAGCAAAGAAAAGAAAGAAAGTGGAATTACATGCAGGTATGAAATCTACAGATAGTGAAATTCAAGCATGAAGTCAGTCTTTTGGGTATTTAAGGTATAGTTAAGTTTTCAAAATACCTCATCATCAGAGTCCACAATCTCCTGATCCAGTGCAACATTCTCTGTTTGTTTACGCCTCTACAAAAATTGAAAAACACTGTCTATTTATTTCAGATCTGTATTCTTTAACCAGGCCTCCTTCAGTGACATATGCACTGCTTTTCAGCAAGACCCTGGGTATACACAAAAGTTAACGCACAATACACTACATGAATATATATTATAAAAAGACATAATCATAATCATAATAAAATCAAAAATCCGTGCCATCAATAGAAACATTGCTTCTCCCTCACTTACGGGGACCCAGCAGCATTATCAAACACTGGATACTGCTATTACTATTATAAACTGCTGCTGTCAAAATAATCAAAGGTTACATGCAGCAATGATATCACAAAATAAGCCATTCATTTTTGCAAGGACGTTTTATAACATCCTTGACTTCTGCAAGCAGTTTGCGTTTTCAATTGCAAATTATATGTCATTGAGTTTAAGATAGACTACTGAAACGTACCACAGGTGGTGTATCCTCTACGGTCACAGGTCCCAGTAGGATATGCTTTGCCTTGTCAATGGATACCTAATGATACAAAAATAAGACATTTAACTAATTGCATTACATACAAATCTTAACACTTATTAAAAAGTGGTTTGACGTTTGCATTGAAAGTATTTAATTTGTCCATTGGCAAAGTCTATGGGGTGAAAAGTAGAATCTGATAGATATTTGGCTGAATGGATTGTGGTAAAGGTCCTACATATATCAACAAATCTGCATTATATGTATTCAGGAGGAGATGCTATCAGCTGACAATTATGTACAGTCATGTACTAGTCACAGCAGTGAACAATAGTAGGAATTATGGACATTTGGTCAAAATTTCCAGTGACTTTTCTCCATTATCAGAATCCAATGAAATGCATTCTCACCTCATCATCATGGAAGAGAGCTGCACCAGAGACACTGTGTGGGGCTGCACTGGAGACAGTCTGTGGGGCTGCACTGGAGACAGTCTGTGGGGCTGCACCAGAGACACTGTGTGGGGCTGCACTGGAGACAGTCTGTGGGGCTGCACTGGAGACAGTCTGTGGGGCTGCACTGGAGACACTCTGTGGGGCTGCACTGGAGACACTCTGTGGGGCTGCACTGGAGACAGTCTGTGGGGCTGCACTGGAGACACTCTGTGGGGCTGCACTGGAGACACTCTGTGGGGCTGCACTGGAGACACTCTGTGGGGCTGCACTGGAGACAGTCTGTGGGGCTGCACTGGAGACAGTCTGTGGGGCTGCACTGGAGACACTCTGTGGGGCTGCACTGGAGACAGTCTGTGGGGCTGCACTGGAGACACTCTGTGGGGCTGCACTGGAGACACTCTGTGGGGCTGCACTGGAGACAGTCTGTGGGGCTGCACTGGAGACAGTCTGTGGGGCTGCACTGGAGACACTCTGTGGGGCTGCACTGGAGACAGTCTGTGGGGCTGCACTGGAGACACTCTGTGGGGCTGCACTGGAGACAGTCTGTGGGGCTGCACTGGAGACACTCTGTGGGGCTGCACTGGAGACAGTCTGTGGGGCTGCACTGGAGACACTCTGTGGGGCTGCACTGGAGACAGTCTGTGGGGCTGCACTGGAGACAGTCTGTGGGGCTGCACTGGAGACACTCTGTGGGGCTGCACTGGAGACAGTCTGTGGGGCTGCACTGGAGACACTCTGTGGGGCTGCACTGGAGACAGTCTGTGGGGCTGCACTGGAGACAGTCTGTGGGGCTGCACTGGAGACAGTCTGTGGGGCTGCACTGGAGACACTCTGTGGGGCTGCACTGGAGACACTCTGTGGGGCTGCACTGGAGACAGTCTGTGGGGCTGCACTGGAGACAGTCTGTGGGGCTGCACTGGAGACAGTCTGTGGGGCTGCACTGGAGACAGTCTGTGGGGCTGCACTGGAGACAGTCTGTGGGGCTGCACTGGAGACACTCTGTGGGGCTGCACTGGAGACACTCTGTGGGGCTGCACTGGAGACAGTCTGTGGGGCTGCACTGGAGACAGTCTGTGGGGCTGCACTGGAGACAGTCTGTGGGGCTGCACTGGAGACAGTCTGTGGGGCTGCACTGGAGACAGTCTGTGGGGCTGCACTGGAGACAGTCTGTGGGGCTGCACTGGAGACACTCTGTGGGGCTGCACTGGAGACACTCTGTGGGGCTGCACTGGAGACAGTCTGTGGGGCTGCACTGGAGACAGTCTGTGGGGCTGCACTGGAGACACTCTGTGGTTCTAAAGCAGCTGCATTGCAGACAGAATATAGTAATTAGTATTGATGGAATAGTATCGAAATATATATTGCACCTTTAAAAGCCAGTCAGAACAGTCAGAAAATTTGCGCAGAAGATTTCAAATATAAAAAAGAAGTAATTGTTATTCCAACCTTGAAATCATGTCAACTTTATCTTTAAAAGTATCTTTTAAAACACATTACCTGTAGTGTCAAGGCTCTGGTAATGGTGTTCCGCATAATGTCCAAGCAACATTGCGGTGCCCTCACTTTCACCCTCAGTCGGCACCACAAAGATGAAGCATTGACCCTCATCTCCGCTTGTGGACACTATGTTGATAGTGCGTTTGAATAAGTTTGCTGTTGCTTGGACATAAATATGGTCGGCCCATGCACCGCTTTCTGACATGTTCCTCAGATAGTCGTCTAAGCTAATCCCAGGTGTTGTTGTGAAGGAAACAATTGGTTCACCATCAGCCTGTGAGGATGGGTAATGACAGATATTTAATTAATGCTTGAAAAATGTATCCACTATAAATCTAAACACTTTTAGTCACACAATCTTACAAGAATTATATATTATATCAGAATTTTGACTTGTAGTGTACCAACAACGGATGTCCCAATGACCTTGTAAGCCAAAAGAATTGTAACAAATTACAATTATGTGTAACAAATTACAATTATGTACCGTGTTGGGATGGTCTCTTATGTACAGTGTCACTGCTTCCCTGATTTCTTCATGCGACATGTCTTCCACACCTTCCTGTCGTAAGGCATCTCGCTTCAGCTGGTCGCTGATTGCCCAGAAGAAACAGTTGCCATCGCCTGGTGTTGGCGAACGAAGCTGCAGCCCGGCTGTTTGGGCCCTCTGCTGTAGGACATCTTCTGTGCTCCCTTCCCTCAGTATGGACTGGGAGAGTTCAAGTAGACCCACTTTTCTCCCTAGAAATGAAAGACAAACACGTAGTTATGTAACAGTAAGACAAATGCATTAAATATATCAACTGGCAAGTATGATGCTGAATGATTATCTGTATGTTGAAGATTCAAACCTGTACATGAAGGTTGGCAAACACACAATAAATGTAACAATTTTTTTTTCCTTTCTTCAGTTTGATTAGTGTATTCATGTTAGGCTGTCAACTTACATTCCAAGGAACGACTGGAAACAGCACTGAAGACATTTTGGCCCTGGGAGTGGAGACATGATAATAGACAGATTCATTTATTTTCATTATTAGAAAAACAAGGAATTTTGCTCTCAAGTTTGCAGTGAACAAAGTAATACATAAACCAATATCAGCTTGCAGCACTTAAGTATGAACAGTTTTGTACAGGAAAGTATGCATTGGCTATAATTCTTTACTACTGAAACCATTTCATATAGCAAATGCAGACAGTACAAAAAACATCACCTTACCCCCGCAGAGTTCTTGTTGGTGCAGTCTAGATGCTTTTTTGCACATTTGCACTTAGCACCACACTCTTTTCCAGCCTTCCTGCAGCTACAGCTACTGCTGCGACAAACTGGAGCTTTGCTGCAACCACAGCACTTCTGCCGTGGTGCTGTCTGTGTGGGAACTTTCCCATCCAAAGTTAAAACTGCTGCAACCAGCGTCACTTCTCGCACATCTTTTGTAGCTGTGATTGTGAGGAATAGATAGCCTTGTTATATGACTTCAGAAGATAAGTGACTGCTGCAATGATATTTTGAAACTTTGCAATCAGTTCTGCTAATATCATTGACAAGTCTCAGTGTCTTACCCTGGTGGGACTCCTGTGTGTTTTCGAATGGCTCGGCTGTCTCCTGACTGTCCTCCAACGTCACATTAGGCCCTCTTGTGTCAGCAATATCTGCAACAGGAGTCACATTCTCAGATCTTAATAGGTGGTTAACAGTCAATGCAACTGATAAAAAGCCATAAACACCTACATTATAGTTCATACCCTTAGGATATTTAAGTATACAACCCAGTACACAGACCAGTGCAGGTAGCCATCAGAAATACCTGCACAGCTCCAATTTTACTTGCACTTAAACCTGCACATACAGGTGGTATTTTAGGTCCTGCATATATATGTTACCTATAGAATCCTTAGCAATAAATCAAGGTATAAATCAAGCTGAATACCTTCGAGCAAAGTTGGTGGGTGGTCATGTGGCAGATGCCTTGTCAGGAGCTTCTGTGCACATTCCATGCACAAGGAAGCATTACAAGTTGTGCATCTCCAATGCTTCCACATTGGCCTCTGGAGTGAGCAGACATCACACTTGTGGCTGGCTGGTACATGGAGGTCTACAATACAGGAAGGAATTACAGGTTTGAACTGTCATTATTTTTTAATACAAACATCAAGAGTCATAAACAAGCTGGTCTGTAACAGGCATGGAAGGACAAGTAGATGAAACTTACAAACTGACAAGTCTTGTAGCCTGCTCTCTTTTATCTGTGGCCAGATGAATCCTGTCAGTGCAATTGGTACCAAGCGTGCTGACAGATCCCCACCTCTCTCCAACAACAGGCATGGAAGGTCACACTTTGTGATTTCCTGTAGCAGCACATGGTACATAGGTTGTTCATGATTTTTTTTAAGTGAATAAAAATTTGTGAAGCCCTTTCTTTGAACACCACTAATAGTCAATATGTTTATTAGTCATAGTATTAGTGAAATAATGATGTACCTGTAGATATGTCTGTATATCCTCAGGACAATCAGTGGGTACTTCCAGCGTCAATGTTGTCTGTTGGCCTGCTGTGATCAGCATCAGGACCACACCCAGCTGGAAGGCTGTCTGGAGGTGATGTGGGACATAGGTCCACATGTACCTCTGCACTGCCTGATACCAGTTAACCAGATGCATTTCACCTTTCTTTGAAAAAGTAGTTGGAGCACCTGTAAACAAAGGACCATTTTAGACCAGCTTTATTCCCAAAGACATATCACAAAATATGAATTCAGGTGATTGATAATGAAAAAGATGCACAATATGGGAATCCCAAAAGTTCACAATTATGGTAAGTTATAGGCTAAAACCCCTCATTAGGTCACAATTTGACAATCTGTTCTCCATACAGATCCTTGCCAAAATAAGTCAGACAATTTTAAAACAGATTAAAACAGATTACTATATAATAACAACTGGTACAAGTAATGGTTACCATACCTCCATCTACATCTGTGGCATAGAACAACAACGCCTTGTTGTTCATGCAGGCAGACAGGACACGTCCTGTCATCTCCCTCTGGGCCCCATAGCGTTTTCTCCAGGCAGCCATCCCAGACTCTGAGCCTGAATCCTGGTGCTGTTCTTGACTATGCCTGATTAAATCAAGGAAAATAACAGTATGTTAAACAACTATGAAAGCTTTCGCACTCTTTTTATCTAATAGAATTACGGAAAAATGGTTAAAGATTTGAATTACACTTCTACACCAACACTAGCACTAAGATAGAGACTCACATTAGACAACATTAAGTTTATGCATTTAGATAACACAACCAAGTGTAAAAAGTACCTTTGGATGATAAGCTGTGACACATGGTACTTCCTATTGAGTACCATGCCAGTAGTCTCCCCTGTGTCATCAAGCACTTCCAAGGTCAGCATGTTTTGTTGCACCTCTAGCACTCTGACCCTGACCTGCCGCCTGTCAGTGCTCCCAGCCCGGCGTTCTTTAGCATCCAACTTCATGTAACCATCAACACCAGCCTTGACAAAATGGATCTGATATAAAGAGATTAAGATGACCATACTAAATCAACTTAAGCAATGCATTGTTTAAAAGAATTCAATATTTATCAAATAAAGTACTTTTGCACAATGTTTCAGAATGGCTTGAGTTGGTAAACTCCATAATGAGAATACCCTCATCTAGTATAGGGCAAATCAAATGCATTAACAATGCAAATACAATATGGTTACCTCATGGTTCAAGCATGGATGGAATTTAGATATTTGAAAATACAGCACATGAAGATAACATTGCAGAGCATTGTGCTTAAAGCTATCGTATGTATCTTTTACATACCACTTGCTCATTCCTGGTGGCTATCTTTCCCTCTGCAACCAGAGAAGCCACAGTTGCAGCCTCAGTTACAGATGAGACTTCAGCCAGTGCCTCCTCCATGTCATCACTGAAAGTTATAGAATGTGAGGATGTTGACTTCATGCTAGTGTCAATGAAAAGTGAGTAAAAATGTGTTGTCATTTTGCTTAAGAAATATTATCTGATTACAAAAATCTATGGTTTATTATTGCAATCACAGAATTATGTACAGAATTTTACCTGTTAAAGATTGGTGGCTCCGTATATGTTGTAAGCAGGTCAGCTGAGCTGCCAACATCAGTTGTCTCTGTCTGGTGTCTCCTGAGCTTGTATAGTGGATACCAGACATCCACAGGGCTCAGGTTTCTTCCCCGGAAGCGCAGAGACTGATGACAGGAGCTTAACAGCACAAACAGGGAATAACTTTGGTAAATGGAACAAGTGCATTCTATACGAATCTAACATTCAACACCTAATAGTAAAGCAAATAGCGGCATTGCATATATATTTAGCATTCAATAAATCAATGTATACAATACCCACTTGTTGTAGTCATACAGCGCTTTCTGCAGCACTTCCTGTGGTGTCATCTTCTTACCGGTACCACTGTCCAGTCTGCTCTGCGCCAGGAAGGTAGCAACCTTTGACTTTATTGTTTGAATCCCCCTTTCAAACCTCCCCCCTGTTGTGGGGCACCTGGGATTGGCGAGAACAATCCTCACTCCTAGAGCCTTCATCAGCTCCCTGCAATGAGATAGAAAATGTCATATAATTGAGAATATATAGTAAAATGTTGGTTTGCAAAATGCAAAACTTATAATGTTATCTATAAAAGTGTCTGAAATTTATTCACTAATCATCATCATCATTAGGTGTCTACGGAGCAATTAATCACAAGAGTACCAATAAGGATAGGATTCAAGCATAATTCACATTGTCTAATCTCATGATCTTTGTTAGACAGAAGACACTGTTGATTGTACCAACCTGACAACATGTGAAACAAACTCGCTGCCATTGTCGCTCTGAAGCTCCTCCCAGGTGATCCCCAGGGTCAGGATCAAGTTGAATAGGACCTTCGCCACTGTAGTAGCCACCTGTTCCTGGTCCTGATTTTCATCAGCAGTGGGCATCACCCATCCCCAAGCAAATCTGGACAGAAATATAACAATACTGAATATGTAAACAGAAAAGAAATTAACTTTGTTACACTTAATCATACTTGTGAACTACATGTAAGGTTAGTTCTTTATTAATGGTTGTCATCTGCACCCGATATAGTTTTTAGCCATGTCCCAAATGAAAGAAATTTTCATAATACTCACCGTACATGAAGGAAATCGATGCCTTAGTTGCAAAAAATGGATACTGATGTTATAGAATGCAAAGGTCAAGTCCAAAAGCAAAGGAGAGAAAGAACAAAATGTGAAAGAACAAAAATGAAGAAACTATTGTTCTATTAGTATACTATACTCTGTGTGTTTAGTTATTTCTTCAACCTTCCTTTGGCCAAACTTTTTCTTTTTCCATTCACACACTCGCATCAGTTTTGGGGTTTTCCTAGAATGACTGTCCCATATAATCCATGTGGCCAGAGTACCGCATGTAACTTTCATCAATAAAATGGCTGAAGAGATCAGCAATAGACACTAAAATTCCAAATGTTAGTATTTCTTTACATCATCATTGACATTGGATTGAAGAGGAATAGATTTATGTAGGTGTCCTACATGTATATTCTGACTGTGGACAGACAAAAGCCTCAAAGTAAAACTATTTTGTTTAAAAGATGATGTGGTCATATAAACGTGTACCTGCTGAAAAAATCAATGGCGTACAGCACTCTTCTTTTTGGAAAACCATCATGGAAGTCAATGGTGGTGAAATCTATCCCCAGACGCTTGAACAGCCTGTTGATGCTGATGGGTTGGTTGTGCTGGATTGGGGTGTTTTTTGCCTACAAACAGTAACAGAACATTTGAAGACACTGTCTGACAGTGCTTAACAGTCTTTCAATATTCAGAGACTAAATAGCTATGACAGATAACAAAAAAAAGAATTATATCCTTTGTGTATTACAGAAAACAACACAATATAACACAGATACATGTATAATTGAGACTGAAGACATAATGATAACAAGTCTTTCACAATGAATTAAGAGAAAAAGAATCATATACTCACTTTATAAGTCAGGCAAACAGAGCACTTGTTTACATACTCTTCAACCTTCGCAGAATCGTATTTGTCAAATACTGATGTAAGCTGGAGAATAAAGGGCAAATAAGGATAACATTTACTCCTAAATAAAATAGGCTTCATTCTAATAAACATGTGCAATGCAAATACTTAAGATTTTCCTGTATCTATATGTAGAATGTAGATGACAGTTACATGTTTTGTAAATTCCCTATCATTTATTATCAGGATAAAGACTATTTATTGATTTCTGTCATGTTAATCAGGGTAGACCAATTATTCAGGGGTGTGACTTGGTGACTGTGTTTTTAACCTCCTTGTTTATACTGAATGAATGAATGAAGACCTTTATTGTACATTTTTGCTTTCTAACAAGCTAAGCACAGGTCAATGTGAATAGGGTACATCGACTAGTGATTCTAAGTACAATCTGTGAAAACTGTGATACATGACTGGAACTACAAAGTCTAAAGTATACTAGTAACGTTACTACTACTAGTATGTACAGGTTCAACTTCTTCTCGCTTCTTAATACAGTTGTAAATGTAGTTGCAGGTGGAGTTTAAAATACATGGTTTGTCCAAGGAGGTTAAAGAGTTTAACCTCCTTGGTTTGTCTTATTCAAGTTATTGCATTATATCAGATGGGGTGACTGGCACACATTCAAGTAGTACTGACAGTCAGTTATTATTTATAATAGTACAATTTCAGCAATACAAAATCTGAAAGAAATGTAACTCAGCCATATCATCATAGCACAAATTGATAGGAGGCTTTCAAATACTAGTATATCATTGACATGCCACAACAACAGCTGGCAAGCAGTAGCATGGCTAAAAGGATGTTTTCCCTTGTTAGCACCAAAGTGTTAAATTGTCGTTACCTTCAGTTTCAAAGCTGTAGCACCAGGGTGAGACGCCTCATCGTGGTAGACTCGCATAACTTCTTTGAAGTCCTCTCGCGCCATGACCAGTTTCCCATTTTTCTGCAGCTTCCCATCCACAACAGAGTACGGCTTTGCCCTTCGCTCGAAGTTGCGCGTTTGGGTCTGCGATGCTTTATTTAACTTGCGGCCAAACGGTACCCCGTTGTAATCCTGGGCTGACAGCTTCGTAAAGAGCTCGTGGTCCCATTCTACCGGCATTTGTCCAGTTATCCTGCTCAAGTAGTAAAGCAGGGCATCGGCCTCTGCTTTACTGATGATCACTGAAAAGCAACCAACATAAATTGTGAAAGGAATGAATAAATGCCCCCCCCCCTTCCCCCGTTAGAATAAACAAACGAAGTTGCACTGCTCACACGAGGCCGGTGGAACACGCAACAACAACAACAACAACAAATTTAAACTCCCCTCTTAATCCCCTGGTTGTTAAACACGAACCGATAACTTCTGTGAATAAAGAAAAATGACATCTATAATAACAAAATAAAAGAAAGACTTACTTGCGGTGGTAGAATACTCGCCGATGAGGTCCGGTAAAAAGCGCTTCGCAGCCTGCAGCCCGACTCCAAGAAGTTCGGGCAACTTTTGAAACTCTCGCAGCTAGAGTCTCGCGAGGTATCACGAGGTCGACCCAAATATGGAAACAGGGGCGTGCATAATTACTGTATTCTGTCCTGTCAATCACCATGATTGACGGCACCGGAAGTACGAATCCTGGATATCTAGTTTTCGTAAGGCTTTTTGACGATTCCTGGAGCCGCCGAAAACTAGATGCGACAGGGGTCTTAAACGTCGCCGCGCTCTGAGCCCATTTACCCCTCCCTAGCTAGCATGTCGCTACTAGGATCGGCCTTACTCCGCCCCGACACAACCGATTAGTCATGTTGGCACAATGCACACATGTCATTGCTTTCTACGAGAAGGGCTTACAATACTGTCTGGCATGTCACTCTTTTTATACACTGTTCTCTCTTCCTTTTCTCATGAGGGTCTGCATGGGGAGTTCCGACAACGATTTACGCTGAATTTAAAAGAACCCCCTACGTATTACGCTAAATCAAGGAAGGCAATTACGCTAAATTTGGTCGCCTCGCTACGAATTACGTAGATAAGATGGTTTTCCCTACGAATTACGGGAAATAAAATTGGCTGCCTACGCCTTACGTAAAAGAGCATGCAGACCCTCTTCTCATGGACAGAGACGAACTTCACATTCAAGACAGTGTTCCCCCTTCCTTCACATGGACAGGGACGAACCTCAATTTCAACACACTGTTCTCTCTCCCTTTCCATGGGCAGAGACGAACTTTACCATGGCTGCATAGCTCTACTTCAATTTTGCATGTGCAACAGCCCTTCTTTGTTTCTGGGCTGTTCGGGCAAACCTGAATATTCTGTCAAACCATGATCTCATGCGCTTGTCTGACCTCTTAGACCCATTACACACACCCGCTGTTCCCTAGTTAATGGTGGCGTTACCTGTCCTGCCATTGTGGGACTCTCACGGATGCCTGGGCTGTGTTTGTGACATGACAAGCCTATACTACTACAACTAGAGTTCAAAGTGTCCACTTCCGAGTTCACATTGTTCACCTCAGCATCATTACGTCCATCTCCGTTGGCACCAGGGTTGTCCTTGCCTGATTTATCACAATGGTCCATGAAAGTCAAACTGTTCACAGAAAATCCGTAACGCTCAGGGGGTCGGCGTGAGCGGGTGGATCGTCGTGGTCCATGGCCGCTATCTTCACTGCCGTCGTCACTGTCATCATCGTTGTCGGATACTTCTACTTCTACCGCCTTCGGCGTCATCTCCTCCTCATGAGCCACCTCGTCCTCCTGCTGAGCAACACCGCCTACCGCACCGTCGTCGGGCTGGGTAGCGATGTTGTCTGGCTGCACTTCATCCTCAGCCTGCTCAGCATCCAGCTGGGCGGTCTCGTCTCCCCCATCACCGGCTGTCCCAATGACATCGGGACCCTCCTCCTGGGATGTGGCGTTACCATTACCACTGCTATGATTCTCTGGTTCGACCACCAAGTCCACCACATCAGGTTCACTGTCATCATCACTGGATGACGTGTCGTTTGATTCTGAAAACTTAAGAACAGGGGGTGCAAGACCCCTGGATCGGCGGACCGCCCGCCGTTTGGCTCGGGTCCCCGGGGTTAAGACACGGCGCCTAGGCCTACCTGAAGGGGCATTGTCCTGAACCTCCTCCATTTCCTTTGTTTCACAACGAACCGGTTTAGACTCAACATTAACAACTTTAGACGTGCAAGCGCTGGACTGGGGCATTTTGCCCACATGGCGATGACCATTTACCTGGCCATCCCAGCGCTTCCTGTTCCTTACCGGACACTCTACCTTCCAGTGGCCAAACCGCCGACACACAAAACATGGATGCGTCTTCGGTGATGGTCTACTACGTCTAACATGATTGGGTCTCATCTTGTTTACATTTCCTACATTTAGATAACAACTTCTTTTCCAATGACCAAGTTTGTGGCACAGAACACAAGGGTGTGTCTGTGGGGACTTCACAATCCCACCACGAACCTGTGGAGCACAACTTCTCACAAAACGTTCCTGAAAACTTATAATAGACTCGTTGAAATGTCGGCACAGCTTGGCAATTTGCTCCTGGTGTGCACGCTGCATCTCCAGTACTGTTTGCCACAACACAACCACCAAACCCTTGTAGTGTCCGTCATCAACTCCCGCGACTTGGCACAATCTTGGGACAGACCTCGGTGTTGGTGCCCCTACACCGGCATCAGGCACGTACCTCACGCCCTGACCCAGGCAGGCATGGCCACCCAGAACACACTTTCCTCCCGTTTCCATTGCCCAAACTCTACGCGAAGCCTGACTCGCCAACAAGAACCAAGGCGTCTGAATGATGTGCTTGCTTTCAGCTAGAGACTCACAGACACTACACCACACAGCAAGACCTACTTGCACAACTGAGCGACATTCACAATTACAATGGCAACAATTGAATGTTTACAAACCGAATATTGCCGACCGGACTCCACTCCAACATAAAAACACAAGACGGGCATCCAACAACAATTATTTTACAGCTCTGACTCTTCCCACTTCAGGACACTGTCTAAACCTGGCCTCTGTCTGTATAAACGGCTTTATAGTCTACTATCAGAGGACCATCAACATCGGCAAGGAACACCCATATACAATACAGACAAGGGAACAAAACAAAACACACGGTGTGGCAGCAGATTCGTTTTTGCAGATTCATACAGAATACAATGAACTACACAGACTTGACACTTCCAATTCACGGACACCGTGCCAGCTTATATGTCTAAACCGACTACCACCTACCACGACGCTCGACCAAACTCAAAGTCTCACACAAGTTCAACCTAGGGCACTAATACCAACAAAACATAACTACTAGTAGCTTCCCTGTAAAATTCCTGAACTACCATTTACAGGACAGGTTCAATCACAAAATACATCTAGGCATGTCAAGATGACAGCACTGCCATCACTAGTAACAAGCACAAACATATACAATTCTGCTAGCAACACATTATCTCACTGGATTCAGCAAAACTTATTAACACCAACACACCTCAAAATACATATACAGAATATCACAACTATACACAAGAACAGTGAGGATCCTGGTCACGGCACCAATTTTGTAACGATACCCAGTTCTGCTTTAACGTCCTTGAATATCTATAATCAAGCAGAAATAACGTTCGATCACTGGATCCTTTGTTCTTGTATACAGTTTATTCACATAGCTAATATTAAACACAAACAGAGCTATCACAGACTATATGGCACAGATAATATCAAGATAATGACAAGTTACTGGGACATTACTACTTCAGAACATTATTACGTTAGGACATTGCGTTGTGTTAACTAAAGAACAGACTTACTTCCGACAAATGTCACCGGTCACACGGACTGACCTCCTTGGCACGAATGGACTACATCTTTGGTCCCGACAAACTACTAACTCCTGACTGGGAGTTTCGGTCTCCTTATATACCAAAGAAGACAGGAAGTCTTCATACACAATATTAGTCACAACATTCCTGTATCTGCTGTCATAAGACGGTTCCCAAGATTTCCTTGTTCTTCTATGTCCATACAAGGAACCAAGGGCTCCTCTGTACCAAATATGGGCATGGTCTATCTTGTCTTACGTCACAACCCAACACTGGGGATGCCCTCCCCTGCTGGGACCTGACCTAGATTACTCAGGCCAACCAGCCAGACCTGTTCCAGGAACTGACCAGGAGTACAATGTCTTGTACTCACTTCCTGTTACCTTCAGCTAAATCACAGTCACACTATATTTTAACGTATTAAGTATACTTCCCTATTTTCTATCCGTTACATCTGCTTTTCCCTTATGCAAATCAGCACACGTAACGCGGTGCTTTCCTTTATTAACTGACCCACCGAACCGGTTTTGTCATACCTACTCAGTCACGATATACCCCGTCTTGACCGCCCTGTTTCTGTCAGTACTGACTTTGAAGCAGCGAGGACCTGTGTCGACGTGAAAACATCGCGAAGTACTTTGGAGTATCAGCGTATCTCGGTAAGTGCTGACTTTGGTTTGGTTGTTGTTGTTGTCTCTAACCGCTTCAGTTCGTCGGTATATGGTCACATGTGCGCATGCTTTCCCTCACCTCCTTCTCTCTTTGTGCTTCCAAACACATGTATTTCACTCTTGCTGCTTTTTCGAATTTTCCAATTGGTCGACTTTTGCACACTGTAGGCGGTATCACTTCAAACTTCCTTTCTTCTATTACTTTTGTCGTCTGTCCTCACTTGCATTTCTCACTCTCTTCTTATCATTCATTGTTCAAATCTTCTCGTATTTGTCAAGTATTTGACCAAGTCTTTTTGGAGTTTTTCTACTCCTTCCTTGTTCATCTCCTCCGCTGATCCTGCATAAATTCCTAGATTATCTGGATTAACAGTTATCATTCCCTCCTCCCTCAGACAGTGTCAGGTATGTGTCTCTCTGCAATTCCTCTCTTTGGTTTTGGTTTCCTGTGTTTCAATGATGACTATGACTGTGTTACCAGTGTGCGAAAGAATCTGTAAATACCCGCCATGCATCTAAAGCAGTGGAAGATAACGCGCATTTTATTTCCAAGTGTTCATTTGTCATCTGTCTGCTTAGTCAGTTCGAGACCTTGGAGTCGGGTACTAGTATGTGAACGTGTTTAGATAGTCAGGAGAGTTTGGCCAAATGGGGACAAATAAGTTACTTTGGGTTTTCTGTCAGACGTTTGCAGCAGGCTGCAAACCAGTATGTGCAGTTCAGTCCTAGACCTATTAATTCCTACCAGACTTTTCTTCCTAACTTGGCCAAATCCTACTATTACTATTCGACCAGCCGGGAGTCTGGCAGAGACTAACGCAGATCCTCCTAATACAATGTTATTAAATCTCTAAGCAGATGTTGGGGTGGAGTATTGTAATATTTTCTTACGGCTGGGCTCCAATCTTTGTCATTCGAGATTTTGACAATATGCCGAATCAATATCTAACGCTGTTTTACATTAATTGTAAATTCTTCTCTGAAAAATATTAAATTCTTCCCTAATGGAAACATATTGAATTCTTCTCTAGATGAAAACTTAAAAAAAAAAATGGAAATAGAAAAATTAATTCCAATCTCTTTGAAAACCACACAAGCAGTCACTGCTTTCGCCACCCTCTAAAGAAAAACGGTACATTGTTACAAGTAGCCTCAATCACAGACTTGCAGCAGCGCTGATGGCCTCTACGGAAACTTCCTATCCCGGCAATGGAGTTACCTTACCCCATGATGAAACGCCAAACAACTGCTCCTTCCTAAAGTTACAAGCCAGAATTAATAGCTATAGAAGTCTGCGAAGCAGGCTAATTGTAAGAAGATTTCAACCAGAAGATCCATGGTTCTTGTACACTTATTACACTTATTATTCACACTCCTGCCGTTTGGAAGGAACCAGCAATAATTCCCATCAATTTACACAGTAGTTAACGTTACTTATGCTTGACAACTGAGTCGTTTGTGGCCTATGTTATAAAACCAACCGTTTCTTTCCTGAATTTTAAAATTTATTTCCATTCCTGTAGTGTCAGAGACCTATTCAACATGGCGACCCCGGCTGTATCTTGCCTGGAACAAGAAGAGCCTCTTCCACGTACCCACAAGTGTGGCGAGTGTGACAAGGAGTTTCGTCAACTGAGTGACATGAAGAGACACATGCGGACTCACACTGGCGAAAAACCTTTTAGGTGCGAGGATTGTTGCAAACAGTTTAGTGTGCTGAATAATATGAGAAGACATATGAAGACTCATACTGATGAGAAACCTTACAAATGTGAGGAGTGCGGCAAGCAGTTTAGTCAGCTGGGTAACCAAAGGAGTCACATGCGGACTCACACCGGTGAGAAGCCCTATAAGTGCGAAGAATGCAGCAAACAGTTTAGTGAGCTGTGTAGTCTGAAGAGGCACATGCACACTCACACCGGTGAGAAACCTTACAGATGTGAGAAGTGCGGCAAGCAGTTCAGTCAGCTCGATAATCTGAAGAGTCATATACGGACTCATACTGGTGAGAAGCCCTACAGGTGCGATGAATGCAGCAAACAGTTCCGTGATCTCAGTTCTCTGAAGAGTCATATGTGGACTCACACAGGTGAGAAACCTTACAAATGTGAGGAGTGCAGCAAACAGTTCAGTAATCTTGCTCATCTGAAGAGTCATGTGCGAACTCATACCGGTGAGAGGCCTTACAAGTGCGAAGAATGCAGCAAACAGTTTAGTGACCGGAGTAATCTGAAGAGGCATATGCGGACTCACTCGTGTGAGAAACCTTAGTGTGACAGACAGTTCAGTGAGCTGGTTTCCTTGAAGAAGCATATATGGACTCATACTGGCCCTATAGGTGCGCTGAATGCAGCAAACAGTTCAGTGTGTTCAACAACTCAAATGCGAGGAGTGCGTCAGACAGTATGCTTGGTGATCTAAAGATACACATGCGAACTCATGCCGTTGAGAAGCCCTATTGATGTGAAGGTTACAGGCAAGTTCGGCATCAGGGGAAATCGTAAGAGACAAGTATAGTAGGACGAACAGAAGCCACGCACCAAAGTTTTCTCGTGTGACGCTTGTTCACCTTTATTGAAATCTTAGCATTTGCGCTACTTTTCTGTTATTTTTTTTTTTACTTAACTGGACAGTAACTTTTGCGAACCCTACACCCCTTCAGTCAGATACGATGAGGAATTATGATGATGATGACGACGATGGTTACATGGTGGTTACATAGTGGTTTACCCGTTTACACAGATCTCTAGAAACACATTGTTGATACATAGAAGACTACCTGGAATATAACAATTGCAGTGGGTTTTTTCAATTGTACAATAGTTTAGGTAAAGCTAGATTGGCAGGACATCGTAGTTTAGTAGTGAGAAGAAGTCTTAGAGTGTATGGTATGTGTCTCTAGATTTTAGATACTTAGGTGTAGATAACATAGTTAACGTTACATGTACATGTTATGGACTAAAATTGTTTATTGGTATCTTAAACTGAACCGCATTGATATTGACTCATTGAAGAATACCTGTAATACAACAGTTGCAGCTAGCGTATTTGAAGTGTACCATAGTCTAGGTAACGCTAGATCGTCAGGTCATCGTAGTTAGGAAATTAGAATAATGTAGGCGTCTCTCTAGGTTTAAGTATTTCAGTAGCTACACGTACACGGTATAGACTAGAACTTGATTTGAAGAATATGTAACATGTAAGCATTTCTGTCATAGAATTACAATTGACCTTCTTTTTAAGATGTTGTCGTTGAAATAGCAAGTTTCTTAGTACTGTAATGTTAGATTACATTGAACCCCTCTATGTAGTTAACACGTGTACATAAGATAGGCTGTTGAGACTGTTAATCAGTATGTAAACACGACATCGTCTGGTCGACCTTCCAACAACTCGAATTCCTCTAGAATTTTTTTGGGGTTTGTAAATATGCCGTACCTTCAAATTGAACTCGTCTTTAATGTCGATGTTGGACTTTAGCTGTAATAGAAAATGTGACATAATCTTGATCAACGGAATATCTCACATATCTTCAATAAAATGCAACATGCCTCAAAAGTATGCAGTGTTTCTCCCTGGTTGACAGAAAAAAATGATGATGGCAGAAATAATATTGCGGCATACAGATGTTTTCCCTGAAGGGGCTGCGGTGTGCGGAAACAAGGCAACTCTTGCCTGCAAACCTGCCGCGGGACCTTCCCTTCCTAATCTCATCAAATGGGCTGACCAATGAGCGAGCGCCACGCCTGGGCACAGGTCAGGTCAGGAAATAGCCGGATGACCCGAGGGCCAACTACACCGTATGAACGCATCAGAGATCGGTGACCGCGTGCACGGGAGCCGGGCTCCATTCCGATGCTTCCTCCTTTTCTATTTCGTTACTTAAGTTGCTCGAATTGCGGACGGAGAGAATACAGAAAACAACAACATTTGAATGTTGATACCAAAACAAAACAAAAGTACTAACCGGAGCAAGGCGCCAACAGCGGTGTTCGCGAGCGAGGCGGGTGGGCGGACGCAAATGGTTTATAAACACCATTCAGCCGCACAATGATAACGATATCTTTATGTTATATGACAGAAACTAACTGATGCTTAATAAATGTGAGCACGATGTTATTATCATACTTTTTCGATATAAATGTGGTCATCTTCTTCTTACAGACGTCGCTGTTACGTTACGTATACACATTGAGTCGCCAGGACACTCAGTTTCTCTTGAAAAGGTCAAAATCCTTGACTCTGAGCCGGAGTTCTTTGCAAGAGGAGTAAAGGAGGCTGTGTACATTCGTGCCCACCGCCCATCACTAAACAGAGACGGGGGCAACACAGGTTATCTGGCATCTACGACCCTCTGCTGCAGTCGTGTGTCCCTGACGTCACGTCCGGAAGTTACAGCCGACGGGTCCATTCCGTGAACATGGCTGACGGAGTCGGCTGAAAATTTGGGGCAAGTCCCAATTAATCTTAGTGTTGGTTAAGTAACGTTTAGTTTTTCCACAATCACATTCGTTTTTATTTCAGTATGTCTTTGACATATTACTAGCCTGTTGGATAACAAATTGCCCAATACATGTCTTGGGGAACATTTTTTATCTTGTATTCCTGAAGTTAGAATAATTGAAAGAAAACTAAATGTTATTGTATTTCGAAGAAACAGCTTGTCAAGCACATGTACATGTATGCTGTGACTCATTTGGTGCAATAGATGACAGGTTCCATAAATAAAAATAAAATTTAAAATAGTATGAGAGAAACTAAGTGTGTTTCCTTCTTTTTTACGCTTTCCATGAAGACTTTAAAAAAATATCTTTATATTTTACAGTTCTGCTTATTAAATTCACCCACAGATGATGGACAGGTTTGATCAGGTGTTCTACACATTCCATTCCATGTGTCTTGTTTAACGCAAAAAAAAACATATAAAATAATTCGTGTCTTTGAGTTCCCTTTTTTCTTAACTGCTATAAAGCCATGTTTACACATTCTTTTTTTACTTTGTGTAACATAAGACTGAAGACGGTGACACCTTTGACAGATTGCAAACAATTCATGTCGCAGCACATGCGCAATCGGAATTGTGAAGAAGCTAATCGTATACAAGCCAAGGGATCTTCAATTTCTGAAGTTTGACCTAAAACACAATTGTGGACAATGTTATTGTAGTTGCTGTAAACTTTGTTGATTCGTATGAGAAAATACTGTAACAGGTCCAAGCTGAGCTGGACAGTATCCTGGGAACAGACCATGACGTGCCCACCCTGGCCCACAGGTCCCAGCTCCCGTATACCGAGGCTACTATCATGGATATCCAGCGCATCAGGGCCATCGCTTCCCTCAGTGGTCCTCACACTGTAACAGAGGACACAACTTTCCGAGGCTATGATATCCCGCAGGAAGGCAGGTAAGTTATTTATAAATCGTTGCTATCTTCGTTATGGCTTGCTGAACATTGACCTACACCGCAATGCAACACTTGCACATGCGCACTTGGAACTGTGGGGGTCATTCCTGGGTCGTAGATAAGAGAGGTAGATGTGAGGATTTCTTCATGTTTCAATTGAGTAATCATAAACAAATCAGCTCTTTATGGGTTTCAATCGCAAAATGATGTTTTCACAGTCATACCATTACGGCTCAGACACCGAAAGTTATAACGAAATGTGTTTACTGTACATTCTCTTCAAAGATTCTTCCCAACCTGTGGTCAGCTAACATGGACTCGGAGTTCTGGCCGGACCCAGATAAGTTTGACCTCCGTAGGTCCCTTGACTCTGACGGCAAGGTGGTCTGTAGACCGGAATCCTTCATGTCATTTCTACTGGTAAGCGGCTTCAACCCAAAGTCCAACAAAACCACAAAGAATGTTTTGAACCTTAAATATAAAGATATTCAAACAAGTTATTGATGTCATCAAAAATGTCTTGTCTGTAATTTTGTTTCATTCTTTTTTATTACCTATTCTACAGGTCACCGTGTCTGCCTCGGTGAGCAGCTGCCTCGTTTCTTGCCTCCTGAAACACTTCACCTTCAAGTTGCCAGAGGGCGCCTTACGTCCAGTGTTGCAAGAAATGTTGGTCCCAAGAGATTTTTGCGCTGTTGGGTATTGTGCTGTTGGGTATATAAATTATATATGTGTATTTTTCTGTGACACAGTGTGCATGTGTGTGTGTTTGTGTATATACATATTTGTGTGTGTGTGTGTGTATGTGTGTGTGTGTGTGTGTGTGTGTGTGTGTGTGTGTGTGTGTGTGTGTGTGTGTGTTTCTGTATATATGTGTATGTGTGTCTGTTTGTGACGCACAGAGGCAATGTCAAGGACGGTTGGCCCAAAACACCGTAAGATATTTCGCCGTAGGCTATAGTTTGGCGTAGCGTGACTGCGCAAGTTGGGTTACACCCTGTCTATACTCTGTCTACAGCACAGATATCTGTACGTTAACTTGTTTACTCCTGCAGACCAGTTTTGACTCAAGCAGCCAACAGACGTGTTACAATTCACTACGGGCAATCAAACAAGGTAAGCTAGACGTTCTGTTGGTCTCTACCAGTCTAAGTACGCTGACTATAAGATAAGTTTGCAATTGCCATGGGAGTTTGGCCACCGAAGAGTTTGATCGGCCAGGAGGGTGAATGTTTCCCTTTCCGCAGACTGACTCTCCTGGCCTAATAATAATATGCCCTTTTTTGTCAAATTCTAAGATCCATGCATGTCCCCTTAGGAAGGCCTAGTGAAGGCTAACAGCCTGTTCTTTGCTTGCCTGTTGGCCAAACACTCTGGAGGAGAAAACGTTGTATAATTGTGAAAGGGGGAAGGAACTGGCGCCTTGGGAAGTTACACTGTGCGTATTGAAGCTCATTGGAATGAAAAAAAAAAATATTTAAGAATAGCGATCATTCTGTTAAAAAATTATTCAGCTCATCAGGCTACTTACTGACGATCACAAAGTGGTAAAAACACTACAGAGCCAAATCAAGCCAAAGCAATATTGTAAGCTACATTGACTTGTGACCTGTCAGTCCGGGTCTATATAAGATATGATTTATGGCCATTGAGGCCTTCCAGGCTCTTTTGCTGGTGTAAACCCTGCTGAAAACTCACAAATTTTGTCCTCGGAATGGTTTTGTAATCAAGTCAACGCTCACGGACAGGACGATTAAAGTAGATTTTAATTTGTGATGTTTTTCTTTCTAATTATATCGGAGATGTGTGAAGCGGCTTGGTCTGACATACGTGTGTCATTGTGGACGTGTAACCTTCCTGATCCTTGCGACAATCTGTTTAAGGTACCGCCCAGGAGTCTTCTGTCCCGATAACAATGAGTCATGTCTTTGATACTTTTTCTGTACCCTCTACACTGTCTGACCGTCTGGAAAAAATGTTCACTATGCGTTGAGATCATTTTCAAGAATCTTGAGACTTGATAAAATGATCTCAAGATTCTCACAAAAAATCTCAAGATTGACTCAATACATCTCAAGATTTACCACAAAATCTCAAGACTTTTGAAAGAAATCTAAAGATTTTTCGATTTTCATCGAGGCTCTAAGACCCTCGATGGGGTCAATATGATCCGATGAGTACCAGAGAAGTTTTTTCACAAAATATCAGCAATGTAAGTTTATGCTGTAAGAGGCTACTTTTATCCAAAGTGCTATGCTTAGTCCAATAATAATCTGCTCGCTGTAAGTAATATTCTACAAATGGTTATTTCTAACAAAAGATTATTGTACAGTGATTCATTCCGTATAACACTAACTGATTATGAGTTATTTGTCGATTTTCTTTAATGCTCGTAATTTTTAGAACAGTATGTTTTTGCTTTGTCACTTGATATAGACTGCTTACACAAGACATCCAGAAAGTATTGCTTTGTTAAAATGTTGTTACAATCTGGGCACAAGAACTTCTAATAATATTGTAATTTTACTATTTTTTCCAAAACATAGAGAATCCAAAATTTTCTTGTTCTAATCTTTTGAATATGCGTGATTTTCATCAACTAGCCACATTTTGTTGACAACAGATAGTTACATTAGAAGTTACGTGGCTCGAGTGGCTAACGCATGGGTGTCACATGCCTTAATAAGGTTGAAATGACAAGTTTGGAGACTTTTGCTTTTCATACCCATTTTGGGCATGTGAGATTAAATATAACTTTGGTGTAAAACAAAATGAATATTCCAAACTGAATCATTTGATGAAGTGCATCCAAAATTGTTGAATAAATTACATCATGTGAGTATATGTCATAGGCATCCACATACGAACTTTCAGGACATATGGTTTCAATAGTAGCCAGGGGGGGGGGGTAGGAGCCCCAGTAAACTAACATGGCTGATTCTCAGGATATTAGATGGGGCATAGAAGCCGGGACATTTATATTTGTAGTCTAAAAATAGCCCCAAACCACGAAATCAAATCATTCAAGGTGATGTATGCCCAAATCGTGAACATGTTTGATTGTTTTTATTTATTTTACCAGGGGTGACAAATCGCCATTGTATTGGCGGTTTTCAATGTGCCCTGGGGGGTAACCCAAGACACACATGTACATACATGTTAAAAAGTATAATAGGTAGCATTGAAAGAGAAAATTAACCTTAACGCAATACGAATCAAGACAAATGATAGCAACTTAGGAATAATCAATACATAATATTATTTTACGATATAAGTAAATCAAAAATTTAATATTATCATAGTATGACTAAAAAACATAAGGTCATGTTGATTTGATTATATGGATGACATCCTCTGGGAACTCCAAAACTGATGCGAGCGAGCGAATAAAAAAAAAGTTTGGCCAAAAAAAAAAAGTTGCCTTCAGTATGAAATCAAAGTGGCCAGGAAGGTTGAACATAGGACTTAACACACATAGTATGGTATACCAACAGTTAGATGTAGGGACCAGTACATCATACGGGTGCAAAACATTTTTTTTTTCTTGTTGGACCAATCCGAAAAAAAAACAGACCTGAAAAAAAATCAGAGGAACCGGTTTTGCCAATTACGAAATGGACACACTATGTCATCAGGCATTTTGGGTCTTACTGGGGGCCAAGAAGACAGCAAGAGCGAAGTCAAGTAGAGTTAATAGTCAATTTCACTAAGTTTCTACAGTCAAAGGTACAGAGACAGTTAGCCTTTATTACATGGAGATAGGATTTCGAAATGCCAGTGGGAGTCGGATAATCAACCGAACAGATTCCTTTGTAGCAAAATTGACCAATTACCATTGTTTTGAGTATTGCCAGTTCTCAAGTTTCCACAGACAACAAGGTCCAGGTTCAGGTCCGGACCTGAAAATGATCCTCTGGACCTGAACATGGCCTTTACCTGAATTTTCTGTACTGGTACCTCCCCCTACCAACAATAGATTTTTTTCTTTCTGTCCTTTCACATCTTATTCTTTGGCTTTAGATTTATTTTGGTATTCTATGGCATTAGTTATCTGTTTTCTGATACTTTTTATTCAATCTATGGAATATTTCTGCTCATTTTACAGCTGCTTTGCACAATTGTGGTCGAAAACTTTTTTTTTTTGGAAACGGCCGAAAATTGGTGCGAATGCGGATGTCATCCATATAATCAAATCAACATTGCCTAATTAGAAAGAAATGATAGGGGAAATGAATGAAATAACTACGGCGTCAAGCCCCCAGTTTTAAGATCCTACTGAGCTGGACTGAAAGACAACGTCAATCATTCATTCACAAAGCTCTTTCTCTAATGTATCAGTAATGACACACTAATATCAACTGTTATATTGACGTATAACTATTATAAATGCTGCACAATCAATGTCTGTACTTGTAATTTTAGGTTAAATTATTATACAATCTTAATAATGTTTTGAAATATCTGTAATAAGTTTTAAACTTAGGACAAAGAATGAAGGCGCTATGCGTATCAAGTATCTTCCCAACTGTTTTCAAAATATTCTCAGGCCTTTGTATTTTGGTCACTGTCACGTACAACGCGATGACTTGACACCTTTGTAAACCGGTGTCAGCACAGCAGTAAGAAAGACGCAGGGTCCTTTCGCGAAGCTACTTGAGTGTTTCTTCAAGATTACTCAAGATTACTCTTCATACAACGGCTTTGACAACAGATCACCCTTTGACACAAGTTGCAGGTCCTCAACAAGGGTGAAAATAGTAGCAATTGGCCACCTAGACAGATAACATGCACACGAGGGGGAGTTTTTCCCTGTCGAAAACTGTAGTTTGGGCCGGCTAACTCCTTTATTGTGCTGTCCGTCTAATTGACCATTTTCTGCCGTCCCGGACAACATGTGGAGTAATCGGTAGAGTCTACAAGGTTCGGACAATTTGACCATATCAGAGTGGCTCTAGATCTGTTGTTCATTGAGAGACACGACATTTACCTGAACCTCTGTTCTATTTGAAACCCCATCCTTGACAAAGACTTTGCTCACTGACATCACTAAATGTTATATTTACCATAAAGGGCAAGGCAGGGAAAATTTATTCAGCCCAATAGCTACCTACATTCTGCTCGACTGCACAAGACAGGTGTCGTTGGCCTTCTCCCAACATGCCAGTATGACAAAGAATCAAGGCGCTATATGCGTATCAAGTATCTTCCCAACTGTTTTCAAAACATTCTCAGGCCTTTGTATTTTGGTCACTGTCAAGTATAACGCGATGACTTGACACCTTTGTGAACCGGTGTCAGCCAGCATTAAGAAAGACGCAGAATCATTTCGCGAAGCTACTTGAGTGTTTCTTAAAGATTACTCAAGATTACGAGGGGTGATCAATAAGTTCTCGGCTCCACCTAGAAATGATAAGCACAACACAAATTTTGAGGCACAACTTCATAGTATGGAGCCTTTTATCCATATCCTCCAAATTTCAAATCATTGGAGTCATTACTTTACAGGCATTCGTTTTTTGCAAATCAGAAGGTAAGTGGCGAGAAAAAAGTGGTGTGAATTGTGATCCGACATATGTTTTTCGAGTTCCCCATGCCGTAAATTAACAAAAGACATTGTCAAAATGTTTGATAATGATTCTCTTCCTATTTCAAGCAAAAAGAATTGGGTGGCTGACTTCCAGCAGCGCAAGTTGACCCGCCACATCAGGTCAGGTCAATTGTCCACGTTTTTTTCCTTCTCCCTTACCTAACATTACTGGATGTCGCCTGCAAAGTAATGATCACAATAATTTGAATTTTGGTACATATATATATAAGACTTTATACTTGACATCTATGCTTCGAAATCTGAGCTATGCTTATTATTTCTCGGTACAGCCGAGGACTTATTGATAACTTCACGTACATGTATAAAGTCTTATATAAATGTGTACCAAATTTTAAATTATTGTGATCATTACGTTGCAGGCGACACCCAGTAACGTTAGGTAAGGGATAACGAAAAAAAAGTGGACAATTGATCTGCAACCTGAGGTGTGCGGGTCAAATTTTCTGATCACACTTCACCCTTCTTTTTCTCGCCACTTACCTTCTAATTTAGAAAAAACGAATGCCTGGTCAAGAACTTATTGATTACCCCTCGTACTCTTCATACAACGGCTTTTGACAATAGATCACCCTTTGACACAAGTTGCAGGTCATCAACAGAAAGGTGAAAATAGTAGCAATTGGCCACCTAGACAGATAACATGCACTTTAGGGGCAGTTTTTTTTCCCTGTCGAAAACTGTAGTTTGGGCCGGCTAACTCCTTTATTGTGCTGTCCGTCTAATTGACCATTTTCTGCCGTCCCGGACAACATGTGGAGTAATCGGTAGAGTCTACAAGGTTCGGACAATTTGACCATATCAGAGTGGCTCTAGATTTGTTGTTCATTAAGGGACGCGACATTTACCTGAACCTCTGTTCTATTTGAAACCCCATCCTTAACAAAGACTTTGCTCACTGACATCACTAAATGTTATATTTACCATAAAGGGCAAGGCAGGGAAAATTTATTCAGCCCAATAGCTACCTACATTCTGCTCGACTGCACAAGACAGGTGTCGTTGGCCTTCTCCCAACATGCCAGTATGACAAAGAATCAAGGCGCAATATACGTATCAAGTATCTTCCCAACTGTTTTCAAAACATTCTCAGGCCTTTGTATTTTGGTCACTGTCAAGTATAACGCGATGACTTGGCACCTTTGTGAACCGGTGTCAGCCAAGCAGTAAGAAAGACGCAGAATCATTTCGCGAAGCTACTTGAATGTTTCTTCAAGATTGCTCAAGATTACGAGGGGTGATCAATAGGTTCTCGGCCCCACCTAGAAATGATAAGCACAACACAAATTTTGACGCACAACTTCATAGTATGGAGCCTTTTATCCATATCCTCAAAATTTCAAATCATTGGAGTCATTACTTTACAGGCATTCGTTTTTTGCAAATCATAAGGTAAGTGGCGAGAAAAAAGTGGTGTGAATTGTGATCAGACATGTGTGGGTCGAGTTCCCCATGCCGTAAATAAACAAAAGACATTGTCAAAATGTTTGATAATGATTCTCTTCCTATTTCAAGCAAAAAAAAAAAAAATTGGGTGTCTGGCTTCCAGCAGCGCAAGTTGACCCGCCACATCCAGGTCAGGTCAATTGTCCACTTTTTTTCCTTCTCCCTTACCTAATATTACTGGATGTCGCCTGCAAAGTAATGATCACAATAATTTGAATTTTGGTACATATTTGTATAAGACTTTACACTTGACATCTTTGCATCGAAATCTGAGCTGTGCTTATTATTTGTCGGTACAGCCGAGGACTTATTAATAACTTCACGTACATGTATAAAGTCTTATATAAATGTGTACCAAATTTTAGATTATTGTGATCATTACATTGCAGGCGACACCAAGTAACGTTAAGTAAGGGATAGCGAAAAAAAAAGTGGACAATTGATCTGCAACCTGAGGTGTGCGGGTCAAATTTTCTGATCACACTTCACCCTTCTTTTTCTCGCCACTTACCTTCTAATTTAGAAAAAACGAATGCTTGGAAAGTAATGACTCGTATGATTTGTAATTTGGAGGATATTGATAAAAGGCTTCATACTATGAAGTTGTGCCTCAAAATTTGAGTTGTGCTTATCATTTCTAGGTGGGGCCAAAAACTTATTGATCACCCCTCGTACTCTTCATACAACCCTTAAACACAAGTTGAGGGTCATCAACAGAAAGGTGAAGATAGTAGCAATTGGCCACCTAGACAGATAACATGCACTCTAGGGGGAGTTTTTTCCCTGTCGAAAACTGTAGTTTGGGCCGGCTAACTCCTTTATTGTGCTGTCCGTCTAATTGACAATTCTCTGCCGTCCCGGACAACATGGAGTAATCGGTAGAGTCTACAAGGTTCGGACAATTTGACCATATCAGAGTGGCTCTAGATTTGTTGTTCATTGAGGGACACGACATTTACCTGAACCTCTGTTCTATTTGAAACCCCATCTTGAAGAAAGACTTTGCTCACTGACATCACTAAATGTTATATTTACCATGAAGGGCAAGGCAGGGGAAACTTTATTCAGCCCAATAGCTACCTACATTCTGCTCGACTACACAAGACAGGTGTCGTTGGCCTTCTCCCAACATGCAAGCATGACAAAGAATGAAGGCGCTATGCGTATCAAGTATCTTTCCAACTGTTTTCAAAACATTCCCAGGCCTTTGTATTTTGGTCACTGTCACGTACAACGCGATGACTTGACACCTTTGTGAACCGATGTCAGCCAAGCAGTAAGATAGACGGAGAATCATTTCGCGAAGCTACTTAAGTGTTTCTTCAAGATTACTCAAGATTAATCTTCATACATCGGCTTTGACAACAGATCACCCTTTGACACAAGTTGCAGGTCATCAACAGAAAGGTGCAAATAGTCGCAATTGGCCACCTAGACAGATAACATGCACTCTAGGGGGAGTTTTTTCCCTGTCGAAAACTGCAGTTTGGGCCGGCTAACTCCTTTATTGTGCTGTCCGTCTAATTGACCATTTTCTGCCGTCCCGGACAACATGTGGAGTAATCGGTAGAGTCTACAAAGTTCGGACAATTTGACCATATCAGCGTGGCTCTAGATCTGTTGTTCATTGAGGGACGTGACATTTACCTGAACCTCTGTTCTATTTGAAACCCAATCCTGAACAAAGACTTTGCTCACTGACATCACTAAATGTTATATTTACCACGAAGGGCAAGGCAGGGAAAATTTATTCAGCCCAAAAGCTACCTACATTCTCCTCGACTGCACAAGACAGGTGTCGTTGGCCTTCTCCCAACATGCCAGCATGACAAAGAATCAAGGCGCAATATGCGTATCAAGTATCTTCCCAACTGTTTTCAACACATTCCCAGGCCTTTGTATTTTGGTCACTGTCACGTACAACGCGATGACTTGACACCTTTGTGAACCGGTGTCAGTCAAGCAGTAAGAAAGACGTAGGATACTTTCGCGAAGCTACTTGAGTGTTTCTTCAAGATTACACATCTTCCTGTACGTGTATCCCGGCTACACATGTCCTTATAGCAAGGCGAGATAAAGTTTTATTTAGAGGGTAGTTTTAGGTTGGACAGTCACTCATGGAGTAGGCAAAATCTACCGGTGCAGAGTCAAATCCTTTTGCTAGGCCTTACTAGCTATTGTCAAGGTATATGTTACAGATCTAGAGAGAACCTTACCAAGTCTGGCTTTCTAGCGCAAAGCTTACCGCCATATCGTTGTCCTTACCATTGTGACGTTTCTAACATAAGACATAAATGCTACATGTAGATGCGGCATGTGCACTACCGAACATTGTCTATTGCTTTTTTGTATGATAGTACATGTATATCTTTAGTATATTTAACGTTACGTTAACATTCATAACCAAAATACTGCAACGTGTTCTGCATTTTTTCAAGTGATACTAATTTAGCAAATGATCAACGTATCATTTTATATCCCAATTACATAACGATGTGTAAAACGTAATTAATTGTAATTGCTAGCAGGTTCTAACAGGCTTAAAACTTGACATACATGTCTTTTTTTTTACAAAGTTGTAAAAACTAAACTACAAGCTTATAACTTACAAATTTCCACATGTGCATGTGCCTAGGCCTAGGATGGTCTCCAATACTTATAGGAAAGGAATTTTCTTTGTCATTGAGCCTGTAATGGTATATGAAAATGTTCTGATAAGCGTTTTAGTTGCGTTTTATTTGAGGCCTTTGGTTTTTGCCAGTTCACACAACTTGACGTCTTCAAACATGACAGAATGGCTGTAGTCATTATACTAGTATACACCGTCCTTTGCCGCACCTGTCACTCGCCTTCCTCCTCTATCACCTCCATGCAAGGACCTAACGTCCTTGGTCGGAAGCAACTGATATTTTGAGTTGCGAGTGGAAGTCACAAGTAGTGACTTCATTTGGTTCAACGTTGGGCATGTCTGACATACTGGTCAGATGGAATGTTTATAAAGACATGCATGTTCATAAAGATATTTTATACAATGTAAGAAGATGGGCATGTTTCTTCTGTCAGAAAGGAGGAGGGAACCGTAGAGTTAATATTATGATGTGACTTGTGTGTGACCAAGGGGACCGACCAGTACCAAACTGTTGGAAGTGTATCGTGGCACTGTGGTAAAGGTCACCACTTCTCTGACCCCAACACCATAGGATTTCCACTTCCAGACTCGCATGTCTTCAGCAGTTTCAAAAGACATTGTTCCATGACTTGACGTCTTCCTATATTTGTCTTGCATTACCTGTTTGTCTTGCCTTGTTTTACCTATTTGTGCTATTATACAGCCCTTATGCCTCCATGTGACTGCATGTCTTCAAAGGTTAAAGTTATGTTTTTCATTGACATACCGTCTTACTTGTATGTGGATGCTATCTTGTGGTCACAAATGCCCTTATTACCTGCCTGACGGACTAAGAAGGCAAAGCACAGCATTAAACTGCTATTTTTTTCTGAACGATCGCTGGCAGAGACAAAATCAGTACAGCGTCCGGCATTGACCCATCTAGAAACACTTTTCGTTAAAAAAGAAGATGGCTAAATTTTCAAAATAGATACCATTGTACCAAGAATGGAAGCAATTAGTATCACAGCCAAATTCGTTTATGCATAAGCTTTGTTTTGTATATATTTCTTGATAAGATAAATATAAGTAGTGACTGGAAGAAAAGATAATGGATGTGTAGCTGATTTGAAGAAGGTTATAATTTCTAGCACTGCTTTTGTTATTGAAGGATTCTCGGGCTTTATGGTCTAAAGCATAATTTGAAGAATGGCACAGATAGCTGACCAATTCTTATGACATTTGTTGCAAATGTGGACAAAACATTCAACATCATACGTGGCATCGCCCCCTTTGTGTGATTACTGCAGCCTCGTGTCAGCTAAAAAAAGTCTGCCATCTGCTGTCTGTACTTCAATGAGAAGAATTCCATGCCCAGTCCATAACTACGAAATCCAAGCTGTTTGGCAAAATCTTGGCTTGCTACTCATAGCAAATGGGCTTTCTAACTGGAAAGCGCTGAAGACAAGTAATCAAAACTAAAACATAGTGGACGCTTGTGTTCCTTTGTGAGGAGGCCCTCCTTCTCAAGCAGCTTTTGTACTTAGATAATACAGATCTTTTGTACTAATAACTTTTCAGAGCCCTTGCTTTATTTCCACTGACGTATTTGCATCTGTAAGTAACGACACCTATAGCTGCAGTACAATGTGCACCAGCCAGAATTGCCCTGAGGATGGTGACAGACGATCACTGAAACGTGGTGAAAATAAAACAAGGGTTGTGAAAAAAGGATCTTTATTCAGTGACGTTCTCGTACCAACATGATGAAACTATTTACGGATCTTTTGAACTTCAGAAATACTACTAGTATTGTCTACCTCAGTCCATCGTTCACAGACAATGGCTATCGTTGTGAGTAAGTCCTCCACGAATCACTAATCGGTAGCGCCCATCATCATTCCTTATCCCTTAGGCCACACAATTGTGCAAATTATTTCAGTGGGGGCTAGTCTGATGTCAGTAGCGTGTGTTTGTTTATGTATTAACCCTATCCAGACTGGGGGAGGGGGGGGCTAAAAGTGCCCACGGCAACTGTGACGTCATATAGCCATGGCAACGGGTTACTGACAATTAATGACGTCTTAATTACGTCATATTACGATATAAAAAATTTCGGGAATTATAAAACTCAACAAGTCCATCGCCCCCTGCAAATTATGTGACCGTACAGTAATAAACACGAAGGAAGGTTGGGGGGGGGGGGGTGGGTCGAATGTAAAAAAAACCCATTCTGGATATGGTTAAATTTACATATTGTTTCCTGAAGGATGAGTGCTAAGCAGAGAAAGCAGCGGGTCCCATTTTTAAAATGTCTTTGGTATGACACGGTCTGAGAATAAACTCACACCCTAACGAGCTCGAGTGCAAGGCGAACACAAAATAGACCATCACACTGGCAGTATATTCTAATTGATCAGGATGTGTGCTCAATTTTTTTTCTTTTAAGTTATAAGAATTTCCTTTTGTTACCTCAAGTTTATAATTGGTCTTTCTAAATGGATTATCAATATGAAGTAGTTCTATGTGTTCTGTATTTTGAATGTCCATACAGAGCCCGTCTCATTATTGAACAGATTAAGTTTGCACAATGGTTTAGTAAGTAACAAACCCCTCCACGTAAAAAAAAACGATAACATGTGCCAAACCAACTTAATTCCTTTTCAAATGTCCTTATATACCCCAAGTACAAACCCAAATCAATGCATATAATTTATTGTAGTTTTATGACAGTTATGTGTGGTTTTCACACAGGCTCACAGCTACACAAAAAGGCTCCTTAATTTACCTCCATACTGAAACATCACTACCTGACTTATCATGGTCCCGAACCTCCCAAATCCATTAAATACCCTGATTTGTCTCGTCTTATACTGTAAATTCTTTTATTTTCACGGGGATAAAATTTCACGGTAGGAGCGGAAAGGATTGTTTCGCGGTGTTTTAAGTTCGCGGTTGAAACGATATCATAGTACATGCCGGGACCCTTACTGACCACAAGCCGGACACCATGACGGCACATGACCTACAAATTTTTATCACGTCTCGAACGGAACTTTAAGGACTCCTAGTATATATGCAAAAAGGGGGCTTCTGGCTAGCCATAGGGTATCGAGTTTTGATACACGATAGCAACACATTTCCATTAGATCTCCCTCTGATTCAATTTCAACACTATCATACTTAGTTACCTTAAAAGTTTATGATATTGATTATGAAGTAGCAGTTGTTTAAAAGTGTAAGATCGTCTTTATTTCTTCTAAATGATTCTAACAGTTTTTTCATCATACTTGGTTACATTTATGATATTGATAATGGATTAGAAGCTATCTCAAGGGGGAATATGGTCTTTATTTGTTATAGATGAGATACTATGCGTAGCACTGGATGAACTTGCATGATAATTGACTCCTAGCCTTGTTTTGAATGTCAAGATCCAACAGATATGCCTGTAGGTGACTTCTCCTGCACTGATAATGACCTGATAAACAAACGGCCGTGCCATGAATATTAGTCCATCGGCCGTAACTACCACAGACCATAGCATGTATAAATTGCCGTGCAGCTCACTTGTCATTCTTACACAAAGTAAAGTATAGAATTCTTCTTGTGCTGCAGTACTGTACAGCGTAATTCTGTTCAAGCATGTTTTATTATATGTTCGTCCTGGTAAGCCCCATAAGGAGCCTTTTTTTATCGTGTACGATATAATAGATATACGCAGTGATTTAGTAAGGTATCTGTTAAAAGACGTTGCATTGTTGTTCATTGAAGTGTGGGATGTGACATTTACCTGAACTTGGGGGTGGAGGGTGGTTTAGTTTTATTCAATTATCTTTCTCTATTACCCAGAATACTATGCCCAGTGTAATGTATGTAATTTTCATGCATCCCGTTAGATTAAAAAACGCAACTACATTGGTACATGACCATTTCTAGGGATATGAACGGATCTGAGTAGCCTGACGTGATAGCCAGGCGCGTTAGATAACACGAATAGACAGCCCAGTTAGTCAGCCGAGCTTTTTTGTAAACCCTACATTAAGGGATGTGCAAGGCGAATGAAAAAGGATACAAGACTGATGCATCGAAACAGTATCTCTGACGTTACTGACACATCTTCCCAATCAGCTGACACTCTGAGCCTTCTTGAATATTTTCAGACGAAACATCGTCCTTTTTATCACTTTCTAGAGCCAATTCCTTCCCACCTGACGAATGCCATGGCACAGTGGCAACAAACTTCTAGCATCAGTAAACAGTGTCAGTGACTGGTAGATGGTGTGTAGCGTCAACAGTGATAAACAATAGTGCCCTGTGTATGCGAGAAGGGATCCAAATTGTGAACCAGTCGGAAGGGGAGGGATGTTGAATTAGCCCATGCACGGGCATAAGTCAAAAGTATTATTCACATCCGTCCATTTCTACATGGGCAAAGGGATGAAAATATGCTGTATTTGTTCATTTCTTGTAGATGTTGCATTTCTTGTAAGTACAAACCCTCTCATTTTTTTTCGAACACAGAACAATGTTTTCTGCGTTGTTGTCAGAAGTCTCCATCCGCACCATCGCGTTGTTTTTGGTCGTCTTCCTCACCCTTCTCGTCTTCTTCAAACGGCGTAAGAACCTCCCACCATCACCGAGTGGGAGCTGGCCTGTTGTCGGCCACCTGTTGTCCCTCGGCCGAGCGCCCCACCTGAAGCTTACGGAGTGGAGGAAGCAGTATGGCGACGTGTACACTGTTCGAATGGGGATGGAAGACGTGGTGGTTCTGAACGGCTGCCGGGCCATCAAGGAGGCGCTTGTGGACTACAAGGATGCTTTCTCCAGCAGGCCAAGCGTGTATGTGCTGAATCTGTTTTCTGGGTTTGGAAAAAGTGCGTACGTTCTTCTCTTCCAATTTCGCATGCCACTATGTATGGTTTTGAAATGACGATATCCTGATAGTGATCGATTTTACATCGTTATATGTAACATTTGGTGTAACAGTTGCATTATTTTTAACATGGCGATTGTAAAGGTAAATTTTTAACATGATGATAATGGTATGAAATGTAATCCGTCATGTCTTTTTCTGTTCACATTGGTATGCAAATTATCCATTACTTATTTGATTTCACTTATTATTTGGAGTTATAGTAGGATTAACGTTGTAAAATTGATTTGCCTTATCTTGTCGTAGTTAAATTGCGTTATTCTTTATCGATTCTTGCTAAGTTACAATTTATTTAATTTTGTATTGTCATTGATTATTGCTATGTATGTACAGGGTTTCCCCCCAGGGATCTTTGAAAAACGCCGACAATGTACCCCTGGATAAATAAATAAACAAACAAACAAACAAAAGGAACCGAAAATCTGTCACTATAAGGTGGCCTGATTTCTTAGCCACCTTCGGTGCGATAGTAGTCTTTCCCAGAACCCCTATTGTTTTGGTCCCAATTCGAAATGTATTGCCTGCGGCGCTATGCACTAGTGCAAGATGACCCAATTCTAGCAGAATTGCAAACAAGGGTAAATAAACAATGGTACAGGCACCATACCCCTTTGTTCTTCCCTTCAATGCATGGCGTATGTATATATATATATATATATATATATATACGAGGGTGAGTCAGAAAGTAATGCAAGTGGTTTTATAACAGAGTCGTTCTTTGATCGAATGAGTTAAAATTTGGCACAAAGGTTAATACATATCTCCCCTTGAGATTGAAATATCTAAATTTGTTGCTCATTATTTTATGAGTGACTGAGCTGCTTTCAAGGTGACCACACCCTTGGTATCCGGTCAGAAGAAAAATGAGGTCCAATTAACGTACAATTAATAATTTCCCTAAACCAGTTTTTGCTATTGTAGGAGTCTAAGCCTGCACATGTAATAAGATGCATTTCCCTATAAGCCACATGCTTAATTTCAACTCTGAAATCCGAGCAACTTTCCTTTTTTCGTTGCTGGTGTAGAGTGAGGTATACGCGGTCGTCAGGTTCATGAGATCTGCGGTGTTATGATTAAAAAATTCTGTATCCTTCTTTCCCATTAACAAAGAGAAATGAAACTTAGCACACTTTTTGTCCTTTAGACAGTTAATAACTGTGTAAAGTTTCGTTTCTTTTGGTTAATGGAAAAGTAGTCTGTTAACCAACAACTCACGAATTCGTGTTTAAATCCAACAGCTATATAACACAACTTACTGCATCCTAGCAGCTGTAAATAAAGAACCATTGCGAGTTTAGAGATGAAAATTGTCACGCAACCTATAGAGACATTTGGTATCATACATGTATAATTTCAACCTTCTACAGTGATTTTCAGTGGGTCGGATTTAGAGGAATTGATAGTCTGACAAGCTACCAAGGGTGTGTTCATCTTGAAATCAACTCAGTTGCTCATGAAATGATAAAGACCAAATTTAAAACATTCAAGCTGAAGAAGACACATAACTCTACTTTTGTGCCAAATTTCAACTCAATTGATTGAAAAAAGAGCCTGTTATGAAACCACTTGCATTACTTTCTGACTCACCCTCGTATATATATATATATATATATATATAGAGAGAGAGAGAGAGAGAATTTTGAATTTTGAGAACCCGAGGTCTGTGAGATATATGATATCATGATATATATATGATATCATATATCTCACAGACCTGATATATATATGATATCATATATCTCACAGACCTCGGGTTCTCAAAATTCAACCAAGCCTACAAAGAAAAACGCAAGTTTGCCTACAGTGCGCTGAGAAACCTGGGAATGAGAATGGGACCGGGCAGTATGGAAGAGAGCATCAGAGAAGAGGGTCGTCAGCTCTGTCTGAAGGTATTTTTGCGAACATTCTCACTTTAAGCCCTTGAAAGGCACAAAATAACTCTTCGATAACGTCACAACACAGCACACAAGTAATTCCGATTAGCTGATAGCTGTTTGAGTTGTGAGTACATCTCAGTCTTTGTCATTTCCAAATGAACATGGCCTTTGTTGTTCTTAATAAGTATAGTAGATACAACCATGACATGAGAAGATGGACAATCTGAGTCATGTGGTGTGTATTTTTTGATAGTTGTCGGAACAAGGGGACGCACGTCCACGTGACATCACCGACAACCTGACTGTGTCAGTCGCCAACATCACCTGCTCCATGGTGTTCGGGAAACGTTACGACTATGATGACGTCACGTTTGTGGAACTGACCAAAAGCATCAACAAACTGTTCGCCGAACTTGGATCGAGTCAGCTGATGACCGTATTTCCATTTCTGCGATTCGTACCGGGAGGTAGGATATACCAATAGCCTGTGTACCATCCGATTACTACCAGGGCACCTTTGATACCGATACCCTCGCATGCCCCGTAGTGGTCGGATAGTACCCAGGCTAGGATATTAGATATGTAAAGACGGTTTGTTCATAAATTACTTTAAGTTTAAGCACTTAATCATTATCTTGAGTTAGTGTTTATAACAGGCGTTCACTGACCGTAACAATATGGTATGTTCGGTTCCTACCTTCATCGATTAGTAATGTTAGCATCAAAAACAACTAATTTATTATGGCTGACGCACAAAAACATTATTAGGTCCAGGAAGGATGTTCCGATGCGACGGGGAACCGTTTTTGCTTTTATTTGTACCAACTTAAGTTCCTGTTGATAAATTTGTATAATTTTAATATGTAGGTTTCGATAAAACATGACACCCTAGCAGCTTTTACACCGCCTTACCGATAGTAGAACGGTAAAGTACATTGTCTATAAAACACGTATGTCCAAGATCAATGACCTCAATTTGAGACAATGACGCGGCAATGTTGTTGTTCACATTAAGCAATTGTTTTCTGCACGATATCATATTGGATTTTCTTTACAGTTAATTCATCAAACAGGATGATTGTCGAATGCCTAAACGAGGTCCAGGCATACCTTCGACATGAAATTACAAAGCATCGCGAGAACCTGGACAACGAGAATCCACGAGACTTCATCGACCTCTTCCTCACCGAACTACAGACCCAAGAGAAGACCGACTGCTTAACAGAGGAGAACATTGTGTTTATAATCCAAGACCTGTTTACTGCTGGAGTCGAGACCACGGCCACTACCTTGCGATGGGGTCTTGTGTACATGGTTCTGTGTCCAGAGGAGCAGCAAAAGGTACATCACAGTGCGCATGTGCTAGTAATGGATTATGGTCTAGGTCCAAGTTCAAGATCTGTCACCTCAAAAAGGAAACATTTGTCTAGACGTTGATGAAAAGTTCGGCTGCCTTACAGCGGGTTACAGTCGATTTCATTGACTTTTTTCATAGTTTAGAACCATTTAGTGTTGCAAAACAGTCGCAAGTGTGAATAAGCTCGTTCACCATTTCACGTATGCATGCACAAAAACAAGAATCCTGAGTAATGTGTCAAAGCGAAAGGCCCCCGAGACAAAAAAAAAAACACGTCTGAACATTATTATGGACAAATCAAGACAATAGTTAAGACTAGAACTATTAAAACATCAGGGGCCTACAATTTTGACAAATTACCCACAATTCCTGTCGTTGCGCATGCGTAATCGGAATGGTGAAGGAGCTGATCGTATAGAAGCCAAGGAATCTTCAATATATAAAGTTTGACCAATAACACAATTCATAACTCACATATGCGTACTTGGAACTCCAGATAGCTCATTTGAAGTAAAATCAAACTAATGGACACATGATTTACATAAGAAAACTCTGTAACAGGTCCAAGCTGAGCTGGACAGTATCCTGGGAACAGACCATGACGTGCCCACCCTGGCCCACAGGTCCCAGCTCCCGTATACTGAGGCTACTATCATGGAGATCCAGCGAATCAGGGCCATCGGTCCCCTTGGTGGTCCTCACGCTCCAAACGAGGACACGGCTTTTCGAGGCTACGACATCCCATCAGGAACGCAGGTGAGAGATTTATCAACAGCATTGTTATCTTTGTTACGTCTTGCTGAACTTTGACCCCGACCACAATGCATTACTCACACATGCGCACTCGGATCTTTGGGGGTCGTGCATGGGACGTACTAAACGCGAGGCAAATATAGAGATTTCTTTTTCACGTTTTAATTGAGTAATTATATGTCAAATAAACTTTTTATATTAAACTTGAATTGCAGAACGATGTTTTTATATATATAGCCCCACGCTACATGACATGTCTCTATGGTATTGATACTGATAGTTAAAGAATGTTTTTACTATCTATTCGATTCGAAGGTTCTTCCCAACCTGTGGTCAGCTCATATGGACCCGGAGTTTTGGCCGGACCCAGAGAAGTTTGACCCCCGTAGGTTCCTTGACTCTGACGGCAATGTGGTCCGTAGGCAGGAATCCTTCATGCCTTTTTCTACAGGCAAGTTTTTTTTTTTTTTTTCCAAAGGTTTGAAACCCAAATTCCGCCGAAATCTCAATAAGTATTTTTTTCTTCGTACGAGGTAGCTGATAAATATAAACGCTTTCTGTGCTTTGTTGTCAAATTTTGTCCCTTTTTAACATTGCACTATAAAGTTGTTGGTATAAAGTCGTTGGTATCGTTATTTTTTTCTTACATTTTCGCATCATCCTTTTCAAACAGGACGTCGTGCCTGCATCGGTGAGCAGCTGGCTAAGATGGAGCTCTTTCTGCTCTTTTCTTCCCTCCTGAAACACTTCACCTTCAAGTTGCCAGAGGGCACAGCTGCACCTTCGACAGTTGGCTGCTTGGGATTAACCTATGTCCCACCAACAGTAAATATGTGCACCACCAAACGCTAGGGATACAATGTCAACACAATTGTGATATTGGCTCACAATACCTATATTCTAAAGGTGACTGAGTTACCTTGTTTAGATATTATAGACATTGACTTAAAGCCAACTGAAAGGTAAATGATGAATATATGTATATTTATATCCATCAACAAACATATATTTTTATATATTTTTCCAGTACATATATTTGTCATATTGTACAACCTCGACCTACTAAGGAGAACCATCTCTAAAGACCCATTACGTAGATCGTAGCTACATATATACAATAAATGCGGGAATACTTGGGATACTCGTGCATTATATCGTATAAATTTCAATTGTCTTACTACGGAAAAGATTGTCATAGATCCTCGTCAGGGGTTTGTTTCGGTTAGCCTGTTGAAAAAAATCATATGACATTGAAGTCGTAGGATGACATACAAATGAGTGTCCGTAATAGATTTGGCTACTTTTAGATGTTAACTGCACCTCGGTGCAAGTACGGATACTTTTAGCTTAACAGTATAGATGGGGAGGCCAAAAGTAAATGTTTTTTAAAGTTTTTTTAAAGACAGACATTGCAAAATTACACTAAGCAGTTATTGGCAATGAAAACTTTATTGATTAGAAATTCAACGATTATTTTTTATTCTTAACTCAATTTAGTATATACTGAGATTTTCATAAGACTAGTGGTTGAGACTGTACTAGTGCCCATCTCTGTCATTAACTTAGTACCTACCTGTAAATCTAGAACTGGAATGAAGGATTTCTGATAAACTCTGAGGCTGAAACGAGCATGTGACAAAGTGATAATTTTGTACTTTTTGCTTTGAAATTTCTCCTCAAAAGTTGTCTCAGTCAGCTACATGTGAAAATCTCTTTAAATAAATAAAATAGATAGACCAAGGCGTCAACATTCTCAATGTCAATTGGTATTTTGCTATATTCCATAAATTCATAAAAACACTATTGTAAACTTGAGATATCAGGACATGAATATGTTTTTTTAAATTAATTTTATCATTTTCCAACAAAAACAAACAAATACAAAGGAAATACTACGGATCCTGTGATAATGATAAAGCAAGTAAAAAAAAGTGAATGGAGTAATACTTATGAATACAAATCAATAGGCGTAGTAAATACAAATAAACAAGCAGAAATACAGAAATTATCCTGATCGGAATTATATAAAATCAAAACTGTAACACAAGATTATATGCTAACATAGGGAAACTGATTTTCTATAACAAAAAAATTATGACAACATATAAATGAAAAACATAGTAGATATGGTATTTTACCTCCAACCCCATTCGATACCCATTGCCCAAATGTCGTAATGGTTGATTTAACCACATGTTTTAATCTATGGTTTGGTTCGAAAAGTGTGACGTTATCTCAATTGTTTATCACCTCCTTTCCTATCAATTAAGGGTTAATGACCCGCCCCGAGGTGTATATGGTGTAATAACGCCTGGTCCTTTGCTATAACCACCGAATAAAACCACCGAGGGACAAGTACTTATTCCCTCTGCTCTGGCATATGTTTCGCTCCTTTAGATTGGCCAATGCCTGCATATCCCTTACTTTCCTGTGTATCGCTCCTTCTGATTGGTCAGAATGAATAGACAACGACACAAGTGTCAATTTGCATCGATAACGATGTCAGTGTCGATTCATTCTGACCAATCAGAAGGAGCATTACACATCGGGCTGGCCGGAATCTATGCGTTACGGCGTCATAACCAACATGAAACGGGGCCTTCTGATTGGTCCGCGGCGCCTGGCTATATGATAATAATTAATAATGGGTCAGTCCAGTCCACCATTAGCCTTTCGCAGGTCAACTGCAGATCAAAGCTTGACAAAGGTCACAATTTTTTGCCAGATTTTAAAAATACACATTCGTCTGTAGTATGTCATCCCTAGCAGAACGTTAACGCTTTATCGTTTTGGTTCAAAAGTGGGAGGTCAATTTCTGTGCCTCAACAAGCTACAGTCAGATAATAATGACACCAGGATTTTACCCCGTCCTAATGTTGTATCTACAATATCCATACTACTTGCTTATACAAGTTTTAAAACTTCAAGCAAAAACTAATGTAATTGATCATATGTAAACCCAATACAACATTGCCTCACACAAGTAGCGATATATTCAATTTACTCTTATATCATCTACAGATATTCACCTGGGTTAATACATCTATTACGCAATGCAAAAAAAGAAACTGCACCATTCCTAAATAATATTTGATAAATGCCGCAAAGTAGCATAGACTACACAATATCATGTTTACGATAGTTCACTTAAGTAATTAATGCACACCCCACTTGATGTAGTCCATTATTAATGTAGTAATTATATTGCAATCCATACATAGTATGGGATTGCAATATATTGTTTTTGCTGAGATTCTTCTTCTCCTCCTGTCAAAATCTTCAAGTTGATTCAACTTTTTCATTTTTGGGCTAAATGAGCTGAAATTTGGCAGGGTGGTAGAAATAGCAAATACCCCCAGGTGTTTTTTTCACTTTCTTGATATGAATGAATTTATTGCTCAATAATCGCACAGGGTACAATGTATGGCAATTAATAACAACTAATAGCTATACAGACAGTAGTACTAAGAGGCTACATACAAAACAACAACAAAACATTATAGATTATAGTACAGTTATGTATGATTAATCTGATCTCGCATTTGGAATACATTAAAAAGAAACTGGCCTATGTAAACGGATATATGAGTTGAACATGAGAGCAATACATGGAAAATATCGCTTTCTGAACCAGCGAGAGAGATGTGTGTTTTGGTTCTAATATTCTTAAACAATGTTTCTCTCTCTTTACTGTAGGTGGGACATTTCATAACAAAGTGGAATTCATCTTCTATATTTTCATGACATGTAGGACACAGTCTCTGAGTGGCTGGTGTGTTACGGTGACGACCTTTTTCAATTTCTAAGCAATGTGCACTTATTCTCAGTTTTGTAATGTTGTATCTAAATGATCTATTATGAATTGATTTAAGATATTCTTCCATACCAAAGTGTTTTTTGATTTTCGAATATGTTTTAAGTTTGTTGGTGCTTTTGAGCTGTTCCCTCCAGCCAGAAAGAAACGTGTCTTTTAGACGCTCTTTGAATATGTTCCCAAAATGTTTGGCATTAACAGCGGGGTTAAGCCAAACATTTTGGAACCCATGTCGGCATAAAATGTCCTGAACGTGAGTAGCCCAGTCATGTCCTTCTTCGACTGAAGTGTCGTAAGCCTTTTTAACAATCCTATCATTTGGTAGAGTATGCAATCTTAGCCAATATTTAATCAGATGTGTTTGACTGTCAACGAATAGAGGAAATACTCCTAATTCCCCTCTTACGGCGGCATTGACAGAGCTTTTCGGTACATGAAGTAAAATTTTGCAGAAATTTAAGAGTACGCATTCTAAGTCAGGTATTTCATATGAGATTTTTGGTTGTTCTATTGTTATATGCTGGTTCCTAAACAAAGTGTCTGACTGGTATATCACGTTCAGTTTGTCACTGTATTTCTTGAATCGAACAAGAATGGGACGAGTATAAATAGTCGAGGCTTCTGATATATTTCCCAGACGAGAGACTCTAAGTATGTCAACTTCTGATCCCAATATCGCGCTGAGGACTCTGGCTATAGATGTTCTGGTCGTTTCGTTTTGACATTCCGGAATCCCCTTGAATATTAGATCTCTGCATTGTGCATTTATTCCTGTGAGCTCACTACAATAAAGTAGGATAGGTTTAACCAGGCTGTTAAACAGATCAATAGCTAGGGAAATCGAGGGGTTGGAATTAGATGATAAGAATGATTTCAATTTGAAGGAGGCCCGTAGTGCTTTCAATCTTAACTGTTTTATGGCTCGACTAAAAGATCCTGAAGGTGTTATGTCCACTCCTAGGTAGGTATAAAAGTTGGTTATCTCTATAGTTTGACCCTGAGATGTGAAAGGTGACTGTTTGTTATTGACTGTCCGCCCATTTTTGGAGAAGATCATTACTTTTGTTTTGTTCTTATTGATTGATAATTTCCACAGAGAGCAAAATTGGTCCAGTGCCCTCAAACATTCTTTGAGGCCTGATTCTGATTTCGATACAAGTACAAGGTCATCAGCCCAAAATATGCTGTTTACAGGAGTATCTTTTAAGAATAGGGAGTCACAAGATATTGGATTTAATAGGGCCGGGAAATCGTTAATATAAAGGTTAAAAAGGAGGGGACTTATGTTACAACCTTGTCTCACCCCGCAGAATGACTGGAAGTATGGTGACATGCCGTGTGGGGTTTTAACGCAATATTCTATGTTGTGATACATTGATTTTATTAGTCTAAAGAAGTTACCTCCTATCCCTAACGATAAAAGTTTATAGAATAGTCCGTTTCGCCATACCGAATCAAAAGCTTTTCGGAAATCCACGAAACAAGCATATAGCTTACCCCCAGGTTTGGATGTCTGTTGGTCGATTAACGTTTTGAGGACAAAGACGTTATCGCTTGTTCTAAAATCTTTTCTAAAACCGGATTGAAAAGGTGATAGTAGATTTGAGCTTTCAAGGAAATGTTGTAAACGTTTGTTCAAGATAAAAGTAAACAATTTGCCGACACAGCTAGAAATAGCTATTCCTCTGTAGTTGCTAGGATTTGATGCTTCTCCACTTTTATAGATTGGAACTAGAGTGCTTTGGCTCCACTGTTGGGGAAAATGTCCGGACTGTAAAAATATGTTGAACATTTTTTTGAAGGGCTGTATCAGTTGAGGTGCGCCATATTTAAGCATTTCATTAATTATTGAATCTGTTCCGCTAGACTTGTTGCTTTTTAAACTATACAGAGCGTTTTGGATTTCTTCTTCAGTAATCTCGAAGTCTAGCGGGTTATCCGTTTCATGTTCAAGAGAGTTGATTATTTTATCGGCGTGTTCTTTATCTTTTGTATCTACTGTGATGTTTGCGTTAATTGTTTTAAAATGATTAAGCCATTCACTAATTGAAATTTCGTCCCCTGTCTCAACCTTGGACCCATTTTCTAAGTTTCGAAGATTATTGATTTCTTTCCAGAATGATTTAGGTTCTTTCTTAGCTAATTTAGATAAGAACGTCATTTTCCCTTCATTATGTTGTTTTTTTCTCTTTTTTATCAGTTTCTTATACTCCTTGACTTTGTATACATAATTTTGTCTTTTGTCTTGTCGCCATGGAAATTTCCTAATTTCCGCGGCAAGGGCTCGCATTCTTGATTTTAAATCCCGACACTGTTGGTCGTACCACGGTTTATTTAAAGGTTTCTTTTTTCGCTTCAAAACTCGAATAGATTTTAGTGACAAGTCAGCTGTTATTTTGATGATGTTATTAAAGTCTTCAACAACATGTTTTGTTTGGCTGGCAGAGTAAGGTTTTGATATAAACTGTTGTATGGCGTTTTTTGTTTGTGAGGAACGAAGGGCCTCCTGGAATTTTTCACATGACGTTTCTTCCCAGATATATCTTTTAGGGAATGAATTAGTTTTTTCATCTGTTTTGTGTCTAAAATTTGAATGATTCGTTTTAAGGGAGACTGAAATTTGACAATGATCGGACATCCAGGTTGGGTCGTGGACTTTGAAATACTGTACAGATGTGAAGAAATGTAGACTAGTAATACAGTAGTCTACCGTACTTGTGCCATTATATTTTATACATGTGTTTTTTCCTGGAAGATCCCCAATAGTCCTTCCATTCACAAGAATCATATTAGCAGCAGAGCATAAATCAATGAGTTCTCTGCCGTATCTGTTATTTACAGTGTCGGTATTAAATCTTGGTTTTAGTTGAATTTCACATGCATTTTCATCAAGACCATCAAAAAGTTTTTCTTGTACATTAGATGTTCTAGAATTCAAATCACCCAGAAGTAGAATATGTCCCCCGCTGTTGAATTTGGCTATGTCAGCAGTTAGGTCTTCAAACAGTGTATTCTTTTTAGTAGCAAATATTGGAGAATTTTCAGGAGGTAGATAAAGGCAACCTAAAATTACATCCCTGTCAAAGCCAAAGAAATTCTTATCTAATTTGCACCAAATAATGTCGGAATTGTTACTATGTAATTTTGAGATTCCTTTCGCAAGATTTCGTTTAAAGAGAAGAACTACCCCGCCTGAATTTCTACGAGATTGTTTTCTAAGTTTTCTGTCGCTCCGGAAATAGTGGTAACCGTCTATATGAAAGTTGTCTTCAGGTTTCAGCCACGTTTCTTGGATACAGACTACATCATATTTACAAATACTATCTAAAAAATCTACTTCTACACACTTTTTACTAAGACTACCTTGAATGTTCCAGCTAGTTAGGCGTAAGGCCACATCATGTGCCATAAGAAATGATAGAAAAGTCAGAAAGTAAACCAAGAAAAAATGTTAAGAGCAATAATTACGTATGTTGTTTATCATATGTATTAAGGTTTACGTATGAATGAGTACCATATATGTCTATATTTTGGTGGTTATATGAAATAATCAAATGTTCTATGTAAAGTAGAGTAATAGAAGGGTTCACTTTCCTTTTGATCAGCGCTGGTACACTGAGTATCTAAAAGTTGTTGAGCAGTTCTTTCAACTTGTAGGCCAGGTTTATAATGTCCTCGTGTGGTGTGTTGACCTGGGACCGGTACCTGTTGGGACCGTCTCGGTCGCGGTTCTGCTGCGGTCTGTCCTGTCCGCGGTTCTGCTGTGCTCTATCCTGTCCGCGGTTCTCTTGTGCTCTGTCCTGTCCGCGGTTCCGATGTGTTCTGTCCTGTCCTGAATGTGGGGGTTGTCTCCAGTTTTCTCGACTGTAGCCGGGATCGTATTTGTTCTCCACAGAGCGGATGGTCCTCTTTACATCCGCCACTAGAAGACTCGTCCCTGTGACTTCATCCAAGTGGATACCATCGCGCCTGTAGAGATGTCTAGATGTTGACAGTTTCTTGTGACGTACGTACAACAGCTTCTCTTCATCCTTGTATCTTTGTAGTACAGATTGGTTATAGTCCTTGATGTTCTTGTTCAGGTCAGATTGCAGGTCATTGCCTCTCGGGAGAACCTGAGACAAGACAATGGTGGCGTTTGGAAATGACGCTTTGGCAATACTGACGAGTTCTTCCGTTTTCTGCAGACAGTCTTGTACAGAAGAGTCGTTGTGTTTGGAGTTGTCTAAGTCGTTAGATCCTATGTGAAGAATCGCATAGGATGTTCCTGGGTCGTGGATGGTTTCTAGCTTCTTTGTGGCATCGGATATTGTAGATGTCTTGTCTTTGTGTGTCGAAAGATTGGGAAACATTCTGGAGACATTGACGGCTTTCCATATGGAGTCCGTGTACACCCTGACTTGTTTCGATTCCTCTGTCGGGACTTGTGTTCCTTCCTGTGACGAAACCTGTTGGGTCAGTTCAACGTCTGAGTCGGCTTCTTCAGTACTTGGCTGTGTTGCTGTATGATTTGCATGAGCTGTACCCGGATCCATTGTTTTGTCATCAGTGGCGTTATTAGTGCCATTGTCCTTGGAGATACAGTTTTTAGCACTAACCTGATGAGCACCTGGGTTCAAAGCCACAGTCTGTGCATACGTTCTCATCTTTGAAATGGATTGGGAAAGTTGAATGGAATCCGTCACCTCCTGCAGTTTAGCAATCTGTTGTTGCTGTTTTTCAACAAGGGACTGGAGAGATTCACACTTCGCCGTGAGGGTGGCCATTTCTTCATTGTGGCGGCTGTTCACACTCTTCCTTTCATTTGCATGCCTTTTCTGTTCATCTTCCAGCTGTTTTTTCAACTCACCGGAGACAGCTTTCAGTTTCTTTTCAAATTCATTCTTTTGTGTACCCTGTTCATCTTTTAACGCCTTGACTTCTACTTGTAGAGTATTAACAAGGTCAACAAGATCCGTGTAGTGTTTCTGGATATCTCTTGTGATGTGGTCGTGTGAATTTGACTTTTCCACAGTGTCCGATGGAGTCGGGGTGTTCTCAAAGTCCAACACGTTTTTGCTAGAGTTCAGTGGAGCCTCAGTAGAAGTTGGGGTCCTGAAGGGGCTGATAAAGTTTTCGACAGCTTTTCTAAATCTGTTTGTCTTTCTCGGTGTGCCAACAGGAACCTTGACAGGGGTTTCATCTGAGTGATCAATGGTTTCGGATGATGTATCCACAGTTTCAGAAGATAGAAACGTCTTACCTTTCGGAGTAGTGAAGGTGTTACTTCCGGTATCGTGGTCTTTGTTTCCGTCGGCGTCGCTTTGGCTTGGGCCGCCATTTTGACAGTTGCCATTCGATGTTTCTTCGACTTTTTTCTTCAGACTCGGAAAGATTTTGTCAGTCCATTCCAGGAATGCTGATCCTTGGATGCAGATTGTACCGTTTCTCCAGAAGTGGATTGACAGCACGCACGATTCTTGAACTTTCCCGTCTTTCTGTTCTGTCTCTGTGACGATCAAGACGTCCGCTTGGTCTCCGTCTCTCCATTCTACCTTCTGTCCGCTCTGCTTTCCGTACTCTTCGTTGTAGCGCAACTTACACACCTTCACCCACACAGGAACTCTGTCGGTAGTTGTCACAAACTTTGTATTGCAGGGGCTGGTTTTGGCCTCGTCATTGTAGTCGGTGTGTATGGTCTCGTCCGCTGGAATCTTCGACGCTGAGACATTCCACCATTTCGTCGAACTTTTTGCCCGAGTTGACGCCCTGGTGCTTCTGATTCCAGCCATCCTTATTATGTGGTTACTAAACTGTATATCCGGTACTCAAAAAACTCAAAATCTATGATAAAAACAATCGTAATCCGCTCTAAAACATCTTCACTTACGGAGCCCTGGTGATAGTGCACCCGTACCGTCCGCCATCTTGATGCAGTGAAAGAGGCCTTAGAATTTATGATATTTAGGGTTTTTGGTCATTTTTAGACAAAATATGTATATTTTGGGCCCCTGTGCCCTGGTATTACAAGCTAATGACCTGAAATTTGGTAGAGAGGTGCATTGGACATATGAGCACAGAAAACCATCGACACCTTCTTCATAGATCACTTCAAAAATGAGTTATTTTAGGGGTTTTGGCCATTTTTGACTAAAAATGTATATTTTTTGCTCCTAAGCCATTGTATGAAAACCTAATGACCTGAAATTTAGCACAGAGGTGCATTGAACATATGCTCACAGGACCTCATCGACACTTTCTTCATAGATTTTCACTTGAAAAATGAGTTATTTTGGGGTTTTCAGTCATTTTTGACTAAAAATGTATATTTTTGGCCCCTATACCCTTGTATGTAAACCAAATGGCCTGCAATTTGGTACAGAGGTGCATTGGACATATGACAATAGGACCCCATCAACACTTTCTTCATAGAGCACTTATAAAATGAGTTATTTTTGGATTTTTAGCCATTTTTGTCTAAAAATGTATATTTTTGGCATATATGCCCTTGTATTGAAACCAAATGACCTAAAACTCGGCATGAAGGTGTGTAGGACAAGTGCCGAGAGTACTTCATTTTCCCTTTGAGTAGACATTACTTCAAATTGTTGAATTTGGGGATTTTTTCCAGGATGAAGATGGATTGCAATATGCTGTATTTGCTCCTAAGCAAATGTCGGCCTTTCTAGTTAGTATTGTTGTTTCTAGTTAGTACCTGTCCCTTTTGTTAGCTGTACATTTCCATACATTGTCACCTATAGAATTGTTGCACACACATCCGCATAACAAGGTCAATATGTCTGTACATTATTCTAAATGTGAGACCAGATCATTCACACGTGACTGTAATCTTATAATGTTATTGATGCTATTATTCTGTTGTTCTGTATCTAGATATCTGTATAAAATAAGTATTTGTTACCATACGTTTTATCTTGTACAATTGTCGAGCAATAAAGTTCAGTCATTTATCATCTCATATTTGTTCATCTACTTTAAATGTAAACGTCAATTTGACCAGCAATATCTGCGATGTCGTAAAATGAGTGATAACATATTAGGCACTACACGATCAATCAGAAACAAAGTATGATAGATTTCGTTGAATAGTGCGGATATGTCAAAGCTTCAGAGGTTATGGTTATATATATATATATATATATATATTTATATATATATATATATATATATATATATATATATATATATATATATATATATATATATATATATATATATATATATATATATTTATATAAATACTTGTTGGGTACAAAAATTGTTAACTTGTGTATTATCAATCATTGTCGCAATTTGTTTTGAAACGAGTATCCTAGCGCTGAATGATACACATATTCACTCTTGGTGGGGCCAAAGTTAAACCCAGGCTGCCATCTGTCGAAGGTGCAGCGGCGCCCTCTGGCAACTTGAAGGTAAAGTGTTTCAGGAGGGAAGAAAAGAGCAGAAAGAGCTCCATCTTAGCCAGCTGCTCACCGAGGCAGACACGTCGACCTGTAGAATAGGATAACGAGAAATTGAAAGAACAAGCAAACCATTTTTGATTACACCAAATACTGGTTTATGACGGAATACTTTAAGGTTCTAAAACACACTTTTGCTTTTGTTGGTCTTTGGAAAAAAACTTGCCTGTAGAAAAGGGCATGAAGGATTCCGGCCTGGTAACCACCTTGCCGTCAGCGTCCAGGAATCTACAGGGGTCAAACTTCTCTGGATCCGGCCAGAACTCCGGGTCCATATGAGCTGACCACAGGATGGGAAGAACCTTCAAAACGAATAGATTCTTTAACTGTCTGTATCAAGACCGTAGTGACATGCCATGTAGCGTGGGGCTATATATATAGAAACATCATTCTGCAATTCAAGTTCAATATAAAGAGTTTATTTGACATATAATCACTCGATTGAAACGTGAAAAATAAATCTCTATATTTGCTTCGCGTTTAGTACGTCCCATGCACGACCCCCAAAGATCCGAGTGCGCATGTGTGAGTAATGCATTGTGGTCGAGGTCAAAATTCAGCAAGACGTAACAAAGATAACAACGCTGTTGATAAGTATTTCACCTGCGTTCCCGATGGGATGTCATAGCCTCGGAATTTCGTGTCCTCGTTTGGAGCATGAGGCGTAAGGGGAACGATGGCCCTGATTCGCAGGATTTCCATGATAGTAGCCTCGGTATACGGGAGCTGGGACCTGTGGGCCTGGGTGGGCACGTCATGGTCTGTTCCCAGGATACTGTCCAGCTCAGCTTGGACCTGTTACAGAGTTTTCTTATATAAACCATGGGTCCATCATTAAAGTCGTCGTTTTTACTTCAAATAAGCTGCCTGGAGTTCCAAGTGCGCATATGTGAGTTATGAATTGAGTTATAGGTCATACTTTATATATTGAAGATCCCTTGGCTTGCAATTGTATACAATCTGCTCATTTACAGTTCCGATTTCCGATTACGCATGCGCAGCGACAGTAATTGCGGGGTACTTTGTCAAAAGTGTAGACCCCTCATGTTTAAATAGTTTTGTTTTTGTCTAGGCGGCCTTTCGTTTTGACAGATTACTCAGGATTCTTGTTTTTGTGCATGCATACACGCACTTATGAACGAGCTTATTCATACTTGCAACTGTTTTGCAACACTAAAATTATAAACAAAGTCACTGAAATCAACTGTAACCCGATGTAAGGCAGCAGCACGTCTAGACAAGTGTTTCCTAGTCGAGGTGAATGATCTTGAACTTGGACCTAGACCATAACCCATTACTAGCACATGTACCTTCTGCTGCTCCTCTGGACACAGAACCATGTACAGAAGACCCCATCGCAAGGTGGTGACTGTTGTCTCGACTCCAGCAGTGAACAGGTCTTGGATTATAAACATAATGTTCTCCTCTGTTAAGCAGTTAGTCTTCTCTTGGGTCTGTAGTTCGGTGAGGAGGAGGTCGATGAAGTCTCGTGGATTCTCATTATCCAGGTTCTCGCGATGCTTTGTAATTTCATGTCGAAGGTATGCCTGGACCTCGTTTAGGCATTCGACAAGAATCCTGTTTGATGAATTAACTGTGAAGAAAACAAAATTCAATTTGATATCGTGCAGAAAACAATTGCTTAATGTGAACAACAACATTGCCGCGTCATTGTCAAACAAACACGCAAAAACACAAGCCGGTTGACTCAAATTCAGGTCATCGATCTTGGACATACGTGTGCTATTCGACTATGGACTTTCCCGTTCTACTATCGGTAAGGCGGTGTAAAAGCTGCTAGGTTGTCAGAAATTGTCATGTTTTATCGAAACCTACATATTAATACAAAACCTACATACAAATTTAACAATAGGAACTTAAGTTATAGGTACAAACAAAAGCAAAAACGGTTCCCCGTCGAATTGGAACCTCCTTCCCGGACCTAATAATGTTATTTTGTGTGTCAGTTATAATAAAGTAGATGTTTTTGATGCTAACTTTACTAATCCATGATGGTAGGAACCGAACATACCATATCATTGCGGTCAGTAAACGCCTGTTATAAATACTAACTGAAGATGATGATCAAGTGCTTAAACTTAAAGTCATTTATAAACAAACCGTCTTTACATATCTAATATCCTAGCCTGGGTACCATCCGACAACTACGGGGCATGCGAGGGTATCGGTATCAAAGGTGCCCCGGTAGTAATCGGATGGTACCCAGGCTATTAGTATATCCTACCTCCCGGTATGAATCGCAGAAATGGAAATACGGCCATCAGCTGACTCGATCCAAGTTGGGCGAGCAGTTTGTTAATGCTTTTCGTCAGCTCCACAAACGTGACGTCGTCATAGTCGTAACGTTTCCCGAACACCATGGAGCAGATGATGTTGGCGACTGACACAGTCAGGTTGTCGGTGATGTCACGTGGACGTGCGTCCCCTTGTTCCGACAACTATTAAAAAATGCACACCACGTGGCTCAGATTGTCCATCTTCTCATGTCGTGGTTGTATCTACTACTTAGTAAGAACTACAAAGGCCATGTTCATTTGGAAATAACAAAGACTGAGATGTACTCACAACTCAAACAGCTATCAGCTAATGGGGATTACTTGTGTGCTGTGTTGTGACGTTATCAAAGACTTAGTTTGTGCCTTTCAAGGGCTTAAAGTGAGAATGTGCGCAAAAATACCTTCAGACAGAGCTGACGACCCTCTTCTCTGATGTTCTCTTCCATACTGCCCGGTCCCATTCTCATTCCCAGGTTTCTCAGCGCACTGTAGGCAAACTTGCGTTTTTCTTTGTAGGCTTGGTTGAATTTTGAGACGCCGATGTCTGTGAAAAATATGATATCATATTCATATATATTTATATACATACGCCCTACATTGAAGGGAAGAAAAGGGGGCATGGTGCCTGTACCATTGTTTATTTAGCCTTGTTTCCAATTTTGCTAGAATTGTACTAGTGCATAGCGCCGCAGGCAATACATGTTGAATTGGGACCAAAACAATAGGGGTTCTTAGAAAGACTACTAGCGCACCGAAGGTGGCTAAGAAATCCGGACAGTTTGACGGTGTCTTTACAATCGTCATGTTGAAAATAATGCAACTGTTACACCAAATGTTCCATATAACGATGTAAAATCGTTCACTAACAGGATATCATCATTTCAGAACCATACATGTTTGAAATTTGAAGAGAAGAACGTACGCACTTTTTCCAAACCCAGAAATCAGATTCAGCACATACACGCTTGGCCTGCTAGAGAAAGCGTCCTTGTAGTCCACAAGCGCCTCTTTGATGGCCCGGTAGCCGTTCAGAACCACCACGTCTTCCATCCCCATTCGAACAGTGTACACGTCGCCATACCGTTTCCTCCACTCCGTAAGCTTCAGGTGGGGCGCTCGGCCGAGGGACAACAGGTGGCCGACAACAGGCCAGCTCCCACTCGGTGATGGTGGGAGGTTCTTACGCCGTTTGAAGAAGACGAGAAGGGTGAGGAAGACGACCAAAAACAACGCGATTGTGCGGATGGAGACTTCTGACAACAACGTAGAAAACATTGTTCTGTGTTCGAAAAAAATGAGAGGGTTTGTACTTACAAGAAATACAACATCTACAAGAAATGAACAAATACAGCATATTTCCATCCCTTTGCCCATGTAGAAATGGACAGATCTGAATAATACTTTTGACTAATGCCCGTGCATGGGCTAATTCAACATCCCTCCCCTTCCGACTTGTCCACAATTTGGATTCCTTCTCGCATACACAGGGCACTATTGTTTATTACTGTTGATGCTGCACACCATCTACCAGTCACTGACACTGTTTACTGATGCTAGGAGTTTGTTGCCACTGCGCCATGGCATTCGTCAGGTTGGAAGGAGTTAGCTCTAGAAACTGATAAAAAGGACGATGTTTCGAATGAAAATATTCAAAAAGGCTCAGAGTGTCAGTTGATTGGGAAGATGTGCCAGTAACGTCAGAAATACTGTTTCGATGCATCAGTTTGTATCATTTTTCATTCACCTTGCACATCCCTTAATGTAGGGTTTACAAAAAAAGCTGGGCTGACTAACTGGGCTGTCTATTCGTTCATATCCCTAGAAATGGTCACACCAATTGTAGTTGCGTCCTTTAATCTAACGGAATGCATGAAAATTTCATACATTGCACTAGGCATAGTATTCTGGGTAATAGAGAAAGATAATTGAATGAAACAAAACCACCCTCCACCCCCAAGTTCAGGTAAATGTCACATCCCACACTTCAATGAACAACATTGCTACTCTGATATGGTCGAGTTTGAATCCCCAGGCAGCCTTGAATTTCGCACACTTTTTAACAGGAGAAAACAACAACAGTGGCTGTTAAAAGGTAAATAACGGCAGTCGATTGTGTCGATTTTCTTCCTGGTGGTATTATGGAACCTCCTCAGCACACGCTCATTCTCCGTGCATTTCCGCAGTGTGTTACGATTTCGATTTTTTTTTAGTTTTTAGCAGGGCAAGAGATACCAAAAAAGATACACTTAAGGTAAGTGTAGCAATCAGCCCTCAGACCTATCGCCAAATGAACAGGAAATTTCATGTCTTAAATAGTGGGGGAGGGGCAAAAAATTAAACATCAATATTTTCCATGAAATTTACAGGCTAGTAGAACCCGCTAAGAGTATGACTAAAATATCAATTGATTTTCGATATCATTCAACTCAAAATCAAGACCACCTAAAATCGGATTTTTTGTGATTTTCTCGTCAGAAATATATACTTTACTTTCCAATATCGTGCATTTATTCACATTACTTATGTGGCCTTGCCTGGTGAGATAGACTTACTGTCCGTATCATGCCCTGCATATTAAACTTTTAATAATCGAAATCCGTCAATTACATCCGGAGATATGAGTGTGTGAACAATGACACATCTGCCAGCTTGTAATGACAATATTGTATATAAGTTGGTCGCTAAGGATGTTGCTAAGGAGGTTTCAGATCGTACTCCACAGATCGTATCATCAAAAATGATACGAAGAAGTTGAAAGGGGCACACCTACAGGCATATCTGTTGGATCTTGACATCCAAAACAAGGCTAGGAGTCAATTATCATGCAAGTTCATTCAGTGCTACGCATAGTATCTCATCTATAACAAATAAAGACGATATTCCCCCTTGAGATAGCTTCTAATCCATTATCAATATCATAAATGTAACCAAGTATGATGAAGAAACTGTTAGAATCATTAAGAAGAAATAAATACGACCCTACACTTTTAAACAACTGCTACTTCATAATCAATATCATAAGCGTAACTAAGTATGATAGTGTTGGAATTGAATCAGAGGGAGATCTAATGGAAATGTGTTGCAATCGTGTATCAAAACTCGATACCCTATGGCTAGCTAGAGGCCCCCTTTTTGCATATATACTTAAAACACCGCGAAACAATATTCTTTCCGCTCCTACCGTGAAATTTTATCCCCGTGAAAATAAATGAATTTACAGTAGAAGGCGAACCATATCAGGGTATTTCATGGATTTGGGGGGTTTGGGACCATGATAAATCGGGTAGTGACGTTTCACTATGGAGGTAAGTTATGGAGCCTTTTTGTGTAGCTGTGAGCCTGTGTGAAAACCACACATAACTGTCATAAAACTACAATAAATTAGATGCATTGATTTGGGTTTGTACATGGTGTATATATAACAAGAAAGTCTTAAAATCCCATTGTTTAAAGCAAAATTAGTAATTTTTTGTAAAATTTGCCTTACAGGAACCCGTTGCCATGGCAACATGAAAAATTATAAACTTATTCTTTTTTTTTTAAATTGCTGCCAACAATATTTTAGGAAAAGTCACAAAGTTTGGTTGTTCTAGCACAAGCCGTTTGGGAGCTATATGACGTCAAAGTTGCCGCGGGCACTTTTACCCCCCCCCCCGTGTAGACTATTTGACATTCAGTAGTTTCTAGCGAGGACCAATCAAATAGCTGCTGGCAGGTCACTGACATTGGGCGATAACTGCGAGCTTTTCGCACCCTTGCTTATCATGCAAATGCCGTGAACTCAAATCAAGCAGGCATTATTGTTCGTCATTTTGAACCGTGCGGGAGCTTTACTTGCTCACAAACAACTCTATATATCAGTTTAAAAGCTTTACTTTGGTAATCAAAAGGTGACGGGACTGTAGCGAGTTTTCGTGCCATTAAACTTTTTGAAATGACGGCCCTACAGTTTATTTCCGTCTCTTTTATTACGCGCTTTGTGACTTTAGTTCTATTTTTTCGTCAATTTGAACCTCAAGGCTTCGTGGTGTAGTTGACTAGTGATTGGATCTGTAACTTTTGGACCAGAGTTCGAACCTGACGTGGTGCAATTTTTTAAACTTTTAAAAAAAGTTTTCTTTGTTGAATATTTTACTTTTTATCACTATACGGTCGTACTTTTGTAACTGAAATGTTTCGCTTCTTGTCACTCCCCAAAAATGTTGTCACCCCCAAAAGTTGTGACTTTTAGTACGTGTCACCCTATGTTTCAGTGCTATTTCCTTGCATTCACAAAAATAAAAACAGTACGTAGTTCTACAACTTACAACTTGTACCTTGTAACAAGGTAAAAAGACGTCTCTGATGACCCGGTGTACAACGGCTATAGTAAGTTATATGAGTTATGCACTCAAGTCGTGTTGTTTGCTGATTATTCAGTCCGTCCTTCTATTCTATCAGCATTCAAAGGGACCAGCTCATAAAAATACATGCTGCAAACTAAAGGAAGCCCCACAAAGATGTCCTTTGTAATGTATTGACGGTATTTAACAGCTAGTAATCGACGGACAATAGGTGGGAAACATTCCTCCTGACCCTCGCGTGCCACCGGTCTGGCGTTAATTGCTTACTCTGTATTTGAAAGAGCCGGCTTCATGGGCGTTGACCTCGCTAGAAATCTACTTCATAACATTTAGAGCTAGCCCCCCCCCCCCCAGTCTGGATAGGGTTAATACATAAACAAACACACGCTTCTACCATCAGACTAGCCCCCACTGAAATAATTTGCACAATTATGTGGCCGAAGGGATTAGGATTGATGTTGGGCGCCACCGATGAGTGATTCGCGGAGGACTTACTAACAACGATAACCATTGTCTGTGAACGATGGACTGAGGTAGAAAATAGTATTTCTGAAGTTAAAAAGATCCTTGAATAGTTTCATCATGTTGGTACGTGTACGTTACTGAATAAAGATCCTTTTTTCACAACCCTTGTTTTATTTTCACCACGTTTCAGTAATCGTCTGGCACCATCCTCAGGGCGATTCTGGCTGGTGCACATTGTACTGCGGCTATAGGTGTCATTACTTACAGATGCAAATACGTCAGTGGAAATAAAGCAAGGGCTCTGAAAAGTCATTAGTATAAAAAATCTTTATTATCTAAGCACAAAAGCTGCTTGAGAAGGAGGGCCTCCTCACAGAGGAACACAAGCGTCCACTATGTTTTAGTTTTGATTACTTGTTTTCAGCCATTTACAGCTCGAAGCCCCATTTGCTATGAGTAGCAAGCCAAGATTTTGCCAAACAGTCTTCTTTCCGGAGGCTAGATAAGCAATTGGCTTTTGTAGTTATGGACTGGGCATGGAATTCTTCTCATTGAAGTACAGACAGCAAATGGTAGACTTTTTTGAGCTGACACGAGGCTGCAGTAATCACACAAAGGGGGCGATGCCACGTATGATGTGGGATGTTTTGTCCACATTTACAACAAACGCCATCAGGATTGGTCAGCTATCTGTGCCATTCTTCAAATTGTGCTTTAGACCATCAAGCCCGAGAATCCTTCACTAACAAAAGCCGTGCTAGAAATTATCACTTTCTTCAAATCAGCTACTTATCCATTATCTTTTCTTCCAGTCACTACTTATATTTATCTTATCAAGAAATATATGCAAAACAAAGCTTATGCATAAACGAATTTGGCTGTTATACCAATTGCCTCAATTCTTGTTACAATTTTCATGGTGCCTATTTTGAAAATTAAGCCATCTTCTTTTTTAACAAAAAGTGTTTCTAGATGGGTCAATGCCAGACGCTGTACTGATTTTGTCTCTGCCAGCGATCGGTCAGAAAAATAGCAGTTCTATGATGTGCTTTGTCTTCTTAGATCGTCAGGCAGGTAATAAGGGCATTTTTGACCGCAAGATAGCATCCACATATAAGTAAGACGGTATGTCAATGAAAAACATAACTTAACCTTTGAACACATGCAGTCATATGGAGGCATAAGGGCTGTAGAATAGCACAAACAGGTAAAACAAGGCAAAACAAACAGGCAATGCAAGACAAAAATAGGAAGACGTCAAGTCATGGAGCAATTTCTTGTTTGAAACTGATGAAGACATGCGAGTCTGGAAGTGGAAAGCCTTTGGTGTTGGGGTCAGAGAAGTGGTGACCTTTACCACAGTGCCACGACACACTTCCAACCGTTTGGTACTGGTCCCCACACAAGTCACATCATAGTAGTAAGCCTACGGTTCCCTCCTCTTTTCTGACAGAAGAAACATGCCCATCTTCTTACATTGTATAAAATATCTTTATGAACATGCACGTCTTTGTGAACATTCCCTCTGACCAGTATGTCAGACATGCCCAACGTTGAACCAAAGAAAGTCACTACTTGTGACTTCCACTCGCAACTCAAAATATCAGTTGCTTCCGACCAAGGACGTTATGTCCTTTCATGGAGGTGATAGAGGAGGAAGGCGAGTGACAGGCGAGGCAAAGGACGGTGTATACTAGTATAATGACTACAGTCATTCTGTCATGACATGTTTGAAGACTTCAATTTGTGTGAACTGGCAAAAACCAAAGGCCTCCTATAAAACGCAACTAAAACGCATATCAGAACATTTTCATATGCCCATTACAGGCTCAATGACAAAAAATTCCTTTCCAACAGGTATTGGAGACTATCCTAGGCCTAGGTACATGCACATGTGGAAATTTGTAAGTTGTAAGCTTTGTAGTTGTAATTTTTACAACTTTGTAAAAAAAAGACATGGGTAGTTTTGTATCCTGTATGTCAAGTGTTAAGCCTGTTAGAACCTGCTAGCAATTACAATTAGTTACATTTTACACATCGTTATGTAATTGGGATATAAAATGATACGTTGATCATTTGCTAAATTAGTATCACTTGAAAAAATGCAGAACACGTTGCAGTATTTTGGTTATGAATGTTAACGTGACGTTAAATATACTAAAGATATACATGTACTATCATACAAAAAAGTAATAGACAATGTTCGGTAGTGCACATGTCGCATCTTAGAAACGTTACAACGGTAAGGACAACGATATGGCGGTAAGCTTTGCGCTAGAAAGCCAGACTTGGTAAGGTTCTCTCTAGATCTGTATCATATACCTTGAAAATAGCTAGTAAGGCCTAGCAAAAGGATTTGACTCTGAACCGGTAGGTTTAGCCTACTCCATGAGTGATTGTCCAACCTAAAACTACCCTCTAAATAAAACTTTATCTCGCCTTGCTATAAGGGCATGTGTAGCCGGGGATACACGTACAGGAAGATGTGTAATCTTGAAGAAACACTCAAGTAGCTTCGCGAAAGGATCCTACGTCTTTCTTACTGCTTGACTGACACCGGTTCACAAAGGTGTCAAGTCATCTCGTTGTATGTGACAGTGACCAAAATACAAAGGCCTGAGAATGTTTTGAAAACAGTTGGGAAGATACTTGATACGCATATAGCGCCTTGATTCTTTGTCATGCTTGCATGTAGGGAGAAGGTCAAGGACACCCGTCTTGTGCAGTCGAGCAGAATGTAGGTAGCTATTGGGCTGAATAAAGTTTCCCCTGCCTTGCCCTTCATGGTAAATATAACATTTAGTGATGTCAGTGAGCAAAGTCTTTGTTAAAGATGGGGTTTCAAATAGAACAGAGGTTCAGGTAATTGTCGCGTCCCTCAATGAACAACCACTACAAAATCAAGCGGTCCTGGCAGGCTATTCCTTCAAGGGAAAGCAATCAGTAGACAGACTTCCTAGGCCCCTCCTGCATTTCCTTACATGGACTTATAGGAGTGGCTACATCTATCCGGGGACCCGGCGTGCGTGAGCGCAGACGGCCTCAGGGGCACGTAACACGTCAGTCATTTCTTCCACAGTCGGGGAAATATACCTATTCTTGCTGGAAAAACACAGAATGCATGTCTACAAGTACCTGTTTGGGGAGGGGGGCCTAAAAGTTTCAAAGTAAATCTCACAACCAAAGTTTTTCCCCGACATTTTGACTTTATTTAATCAACCGACTGATTTTAGAGGACAGGTAGTAATCCCCGGTGTTCATACATTGACCTGAATTGACTTAACACTTGCAAAAACTACTCACAAAACCACAGAAGTTTATCCAAACACACCGGGCAGCCATCTTTCTTTCAAACTTCATTTCTCAGTTTCCTGTCTTGCGCAGTTCCAAAGATTCCCCTCTTAAACAACCTGTTCCCACCCATTTTCCTGCATTTTCCTTAAAATGGACTGGTCCGTATTCCACATTCCAGACGCCCGGGGTCGGGGCTTGGGTCAGCCTCGCAGGCATCACCTGTCAGGTCTAACTGGGACAGCTTCACGGCCGTTTTGAATGATTCCATTTTGTAGTGAAATCTAGAGCCACTCTGATATGGTCAAATTGTCCGAACCTTGTAGACTCTACCGATTACTCCACGTGTTGTTCGGGACGGCAGAGAATGGTCAATTAGACGGACAGCACAATAAAGGAGTTAGCCGGCCCAAACTACAGTTTACGACAAGGAAAAAAACTCCCCCTACAGTGCATGCATATTATCTGTCTAGGTGGCCAATTGCTACTGATCTCGCCCTTCTGTTGATGACCTGCAACTGTTGTCAAAGGGTGATCTATTGTCAAAAGCCGTTGTATGAAGATTAATCTTGAGTAATCTTGAAGAAACACTCTAGTAGCTTCGTGAAATGATTCTGCGTCTTTCTTATTGCTTGGCTGACACCGGTTCACAAAGGTAAGATCCTTTATGAACAAGAAAGATGAACTAGAAGCCAGCTTAGTAAGCTACTCAGTACAAATTGCCTGTTTAACTGAAACTTGGACTAACTGTGACATCCACGATAATGTAATGTCAATGTCTGGTTACCAGTTGTACAGAAGGGACAAGCAGGGACAGAGAGGGGGCGTCGACTGTCAAATCTCGAATGTAATGAACTTAAAGTTATGTGGATCCAACTGCGGCCACACTGCCTCCCAATATCTGTTCCGGTACTGTTTCTCGGTGTTTTATACCATCCTCCAAGGAGAAACAACAAGGAGGGGATTAACTAACTGACCAATTATCTCATCTCCATCTGCGGTGACTTTAATGGCCTACCTCTGCGACAACTTCTAGCTGCTCATCCCGTACTGAAGCAGATTGTCAAGCAGCCGACTAGGGGGTCAGCCACCTTGGACATTATCTTAACCAATCTGGCTCATCATTACTGTGAACCGAGGATCATCCCGCCGATCGGGAACAGTGATCATGCCTTTGTTCTGCTTCAGCCCTGTGTACTTGCTGTAAGGCAGACATCTGTGAAAGTGTCCCGCAGACTGATCTCATGCTCCAGGAAGAGGGACTTTGCCGTGGCCCTTGCCATGCTGGACTGGTCTGTTGCATTTGAATCAGCTTCCGTGGAGGAGAAGGTCGCTAGGTTCTACTCCATTGTTATGTCTCTGGTAGACAGCCACTTCCCTGTCAAGACAAAGACTGTACAGGCAAACGACCCTAGTTGGATTACAAGACGAGTTAAACGGGCCATTGATAGTAGACAAGCTGAATTTCAGCGACATGGTAAGTCTACTCTGTGGAGACGTCTCAGAAACAAGGCACAAACCGCAGTAAGACAAGCTAAAAACTGGTACTACCGGAACCACATTCAAAACCTGCAGCGAGAAACCCCTCACAAATGGTGGAGCTATATCAACAAAGAACTTGGTCGCTCACGTGTGAACGGTACACGCGTCACCATAAACGAGCAAGCGGATGGGCAGGTGGCTGAGAAGGACAGTGAACGATTTGCGGAATCCTGGTGCCAGAGCCAATGTCTCCACATGTTCCCGCTACCTCTCACTAAACCTGGCCCGGACCTTTGCTCCATTGGGGAGGTTAAGGCTCTCCTGAAAGCCATTAACCCCACCGTGTTAACCCGAAGAAGTCTTGTGGACCAGACAACTTGCCCAATTGGATTTTGAAGGAGTTTGCCGAGGACTTGTCACCAGTAACCACTCACTTATTTAATGCTTCTTACCATGAAGGCATTGTACCAGCAATATGGAAGTCAGCCAATGTCGTCCCAGTGCCCAAGTCTGCTGGATCGTCTGACGTCAGCAACATGACGCCGGTGTCTCTCTTGCCCGTCCTGGCTAAGCTACTGGAAAAAGTGCATCCTTAAAAGACTGCTCCCATCGCCACGCGCAGTTATCAAGAACCAGTATGCTTACTTGCGTGGATTGTCTACTACAATTGCTCTTGTACGCTTAGTCCAAACATGGTTGACCGCCCTGGACTCTAACAAACCAACCTTAATCCGTGCTATTTTTGCCGACATGAGCAAAGCGTTTGATCGTGTCGATCATGCCTTGCTACTTCAGAGTGTGGTGAACCTCCAGCTTAGCTCGAGAATGACATCATGGATCCACAACTACCTAATGGACAGGAAGCAGAGAGTTGTCGCGAATGGAGACCAGAGCTCCTGGCGGACACTGGCTTCCGGTGTCGCACAAGGGGGAGTCATCTCCCCGTACTAATGTTCCTACTGTTTATGAGTACCCGACAAACAGTTTACCAGGACACTCTTGACGTGGGTTATGCCGACGACGTCACACTGTCCAGAATACTGCTGGCACTGAAGGCCGACGAGGACACGACTGTGGGGGAAGAGTCGTCCAATCTCGACTCTTGGACTGGTCGTCACAGGATGATCCTTAACGGCAAGAAGAGCATGCAGCTACAAATTTGCTTTTGCAGAAACATTCCGACGCCACGTACTCTGATTTTAGGGGGGAAAGTAGTACCTGTCGTGGAATCAGCTAAAGGTCTAGGATTCATCCTTGACAGATGTCTAACCCTCAACGACCAGGTTACCTCGATGGTGACCAAGGGCTCACGCAGACTTTACTTCCTACGTCTACTAACCAAACAAGGCATGTCGGTGTCCGACCTTGTACAGGTGTATACAGCCCTGGTCAGGCCCGTACTTGAGTATGGCCATGTTCTCTTAGTTGGCTAGCCTCTACCAGGCTTCGTGGTTTGGTGGTCTAATTGTAGAAATTGGTCAAATAGAGTAAATACTACGCTAGGGGAGTCAGCCGGCCAAGTAGGGACATTCTCCAAACAAAGGTGGTTTGAAAAATGTCGGCCGGCTGACTCCCCTAGCGTACGGTGACTCTATTTGTCCAATTTCGACAATTAGACCATCAAACCACGAAGCCTGGTAGAGGCTATTAGTTGGCTGCATTAAACAACAAGAACAGTTAATCGAGAAAGTGCAAAGGAGAGCACTAAAGATCATCTCTCTGGGTGGCAGGAGAAGTGTTCCGGACTTGCCTACTCTCAAGGAGAGACGTGAACTCGCTGCCATTAAGCTTCTCAAGCGAATACTTGAAGAATCCGGATAACACGCTACATGGCATGGTCCCTCCGGTCAGGTCAGAGGTCACTGGGAGGTCACTTCGAAGCTCATGTAGTATCTCTGTTCCAAAAGCAAGGACCTCCAGACTGCGCAACTCATTCCTACACTATACAATCAGACTGTACAACAAATCAATGGCTGGTGCCTAAGTGTTTTTATTTGTCTATGTACTGTGTATGCCATGCGTTGTCTAGTTGTTGTAAGAATTTACTCTGAGTCACATTGTAAGATAAACGGCATTCAGAGGTGCTTCTGCTAAGAATTAATCTCTGTAAGGTTGATTTTAATGAATAAAGAAGAAGAAGAAGAAGTGTCAAGTCATCGCGTTGTACGTGACAGTGACCAAAATACAAAGGCCTGAGAATGTTTTGAAAACAGTTGGGAAGATACTTGATACGCATAGCGCCTTGATTCTTTGTCATGCTGGCATGTTGGGAGAAGGTCAAGGACACCCGTCTTGTGCAGTCGAGCAGAATGTAGGTAGCTTTTGGGCTGAATAAATTTTCCCTGCCTTGCCCTTAATGGTAAATAAAACATTTAGTGATGTCAGTGAGCAAAGTCTTTGTTAAAGATGGGGTTTCAAATAGAACAGAGGTTCAGGTAAATGTCACGTCCCTTAATGAACAACAAATCTAGAGCCACTCTGATATGGTCAAATTGTCCGAACCTTGTAGACTCTACCGATTACTCCACATGTTGTCCGGGACGGCAGAAAATGGTCAATTAGACGGACAACACAATAAAGGAGTTAGCCGGCCTAAAGTACAGTTTTCGGCAGGGAAAAAACTCCCCCTAGAGTGCATGTTATTTTTCTAGGTGGCCAATTGCTACTATTTTCACCTTTCTGTTGATGACCTTCAACTTGTGTTAAAGGGTGATCTATTGTCAAAAGCCGTTGTATGAAGAGTACGAGGGGTGATCAATAAGTTTTTGGCCCCACCTAGAAATGATAAGCACAACTCAAATTTTGAGGCACAACTTCATAGTATGAAGCCTTTTATCAATATCCTCCAAATTACAAATCATTGGAGTCATTACTTTCCAGGCATTCGTTTTTTTTTCTAAATTAGAAGGTAAGTTGCGAGAAAAAGAAGGGTGAAGTGTGATCAGAAAATTTGACCCGCACACCTAGCCTCGGGTTGCAGATCAATTGTCCACTTTTTTTTTTCGTTATCCCTTACTTAACGTTACTGGGTGTCGCCTGCAACGTAATGATCACAATAATCTAAAATTTGGTACACATTTATATAAGACTTTATACATGTACGTGAAGTTATCAATAAGTCCTCGGCTGTACCGAGAAATTATAAGCACAGCTCAGATTTCGATGCAAAGATGTCAAGTATAACGTCTTATACAAATATGTACCAAAATTCAAATTATTGTGATCATTACTTTGCAGGCGACATCCAGTAATGTTCGGTAAGGGAGAAGGAAAAAAACGGGGACAATTGACCTGACCTGATGTGGCGGGTCATGATCAACTTGCGCTGCTGGAAGCCAGACACCCAATTTTTTTTTTCTTGAAATAGGAAGAGAATCATTATCAAACATTTTGACAATGTCTTTTGTTAATTTACGGCATGGGGAACTCGACCCAGACATGTCTGATCACAATTCACACCGCTTTTTTTCTCGCCACTTACCTTCTGATTTGCAAAAAAACGAATGCCTGTAAAGTAATGACTCCAATGATTTGAAATTTGGAGGATATGTATAAAAGGCTCCATACTATGAAGTTGTGCGTCAAAATTTGTGTTGTGCTTATCATTTCTAGGTGGAGCCGAGAACTTATTGATCACCCCTCGTAATCTTGAGAAATCTTGAAGAAACACTCAAGTAGCTTCGCGAAGTGATTCTGCGTCTTTCTTACTGCTTGGCTGACACCGGTTCACAAAGGTGTCAAGTCATCGCGTTGTACGTGACAGTGACCAAATACAAAGGCCTGAGAATGTTTTGAAAACAGTTGGGATGATACTTGATACGCATATAGCGCCTTGATTCTTTGTCATGCTTGCATGTTGGGAGAAGGTCAAGGACACCCGTCTTTTGCAGTCGAGCAGAATGTAGGTAGCTTTTGGGCTGAATACATTTTTTCTGCCTTGCCCTTCATGGTAAATATAACATTTAGTGATGTCAGTGAGCAAAGTCTTTGTTAAGGATGGGGTTTCAAATAGAACAGAGGTTCAGGTAAATGTCGTGTCTCTCAATGAACAACAGATCTAGAGCCACTCTGATATGGTCGAATTGTCCGACCCTTGTAGACTCTATGAGTTACTCCACATGTTGTTCTGGGACGGCAGAAAATGGCCAATTAGACGGACAACACAATAAAGGAGTTAGCCGGCCCAAAGTACAGTTTTCGAAAGGGAAAAAAATCCCCTTTAGTGTGCATCTGTCTAGGTGGCCAATTGCTACTATTTTCACCTTTCGTTTTGGGACCTGCAACTGTTGTCAAAGGGTGATCTATTGTCAAAAGCCATTGTATGAAGAGTAATCTTCAGTTATCTTGAAGAAACACTCATGTAGCTTCTCGAAAGGATCCTGCGTCTTTACCGATTGACTGACACCGGTTCACAAAGGTGTCAAGTCATCGCGTTGTACGTGACAGTGACCAAAATACAAAGGCCTGATAATATTTTGAAAACAGTTGGAAAGATACTTGATATGCATAGCGCCTTGATTCTTTGCCACGCTTGCATGTTGGGAAAAGGTCAAAGATAGCCATCTTGTGCAGTCGAGCAGAATAAATTTGACCTTGAACTTTATGATAGCACAACATTTCAGGCAACAACCTAAATTATGTGGGCGTGTACACATCACACGTACAGCAGATCGTTAGAAGTATCGTTATTAAATTGGACATTATTTAAAACTTATTACAAATATTTCAAAACATATTCAAAATTACATAATAGTTTTACCTAAATTTACAAGTACAGACATTGAATGTGCACATTTATAATAGTTATACCTCAATAACAGTTGACATTAGTGCGTCATTACTGATACATTAGAGAGAGAGCTTTGTGAATGAATGATTGACGTTGTCTTTCAGTCCAGCTCAGTGTGATCTTAACTCTATTCAGGCCCTCCACTTCTAAGTCCTCTAACTCTTGAACGACGTGCCGTAGGGCCACCAAATTTTTAGGACATAATATCGACATAATATCTAACAAGTATTTGACGTTTGACGTTACGTTGACGTAAGATGACGTAATTATGACGTCATCAATTTGATTATATTGGCCGGACCCATGAAAAATGGGTATTCTCAGAAAACTTCAAGTTATAATACAAAAATGTAACAAGTGCAGATAACACAATAATAATGTTTATTACGACTTTTATTGCCAATAGCAACATCGATGACGTCATAATGACGTCATAAAATGACGTCATGCACATCTAAAATACGAGTTAGGCTCCGCCATATTATATCCACCACCTTGAATTTTCAAAACTACTTTTTTTGCAACAAATAATCACAAAGAGCAATGGAAATAGACTAAATTTATTCATTTATATGGTTTTTGATGAAAAAATACCAGGTAGTTACAAATTTTAAGGGATAATTAGCTTGTTATTCTTGATCTGGCCATACGGTCCGCCATCTTGGATTTTGGGCTGATGACGTCATCAAATTAGCATAATTTATGCATATATAATTATGAAAGATATGCTAAATAATATAAGATTTTGTTTATGTAACAAAATCGCAGTAATATAGCAAATAAATGTGAAAAATACATTGTTAGAGTCCATTCCAAGACACCGTGAGGGTTTTTAGGCCATATTTATAATTAATCTGAATTATTTTGAATAAAAGAATATCTGAGCCACAATAATTAAATTCTTTTCAAAAAATTGACTAAGAAAATACTCATCTATTTGAATTCCTTTGAATATTTTAGAAACATTTTGAAATTAACTGTACAAAAATATCTTTATTTAGAATAATTATGAAACCTCTCTGTGATTATTTCACATTTACAAATATTTACAAAAAATGGTAAACCTGGCCAAATGGTAAAATTAGTTTATTGCCCCCATAAAAGTAAGCCCTATTGTGGCATCTGTATATTTTTAGATTTCACTGCTGGGCACTGACGGATCCTTTGTGGTGGGCCATTGTTGCATGGCACCCAACCATACTTTGCAAGGATGTGTGAATTGCTATCTTCCCAGCCCACCGAACCATTTCCAAAAAATGGTAGAAAATGGTAGAAAATGGTAAATAATGTTAGAATGCTGTTATCATTATTTAGAAACCATTAGAAGTATCCAATTCCACACCATGAATATTTCCAAAGTTTTACAGGACCAGGGAAATATTTATAAAGTGGAAACAGTGTTAAAAATATTTCTGAAGTATCAAATGTCCTAGACATATAATTACAAAACTTTAAAATCAATTCTAAACAATGGCAACAAACATCCGCATGGTGTCTTGGAATGGACTCTAGAACCAAAAATAGTGATTTTTGGCAAAACTGCCTGTCAGCAAACGGTTGCCATGGCAACACGAAAAAATGGAAAATTTGTCAAACTTCGTAAACATTTTGCCAACAATATTTTATGAAAACTCACCAAATTTGGTGGCTTTAGCGTAAGGAGTTCTGGCGTTATTTTATTTTATTTTTTTTTTACTTTTCATGGTCCAATCCATGAACTTTATTTACAGGTATACAAATTCGGTATTTACATATTGTACAATGCTATAATTACATCACTAAAGGGATTATCTCTCCCCATTTTTGTCCGGCTCTACATTCTGATAAACTATTTTCTGTAACTATGGCATTTTTCAAGTTTCTATAGAATAGTGTAAAACAATTTGTGTTACTGAAACATTTCTTATCTTTGTATAACACCCATGATTTGAATATAGAGTACAACGCTATAGCTAGTATATGGTTCCCTGCTTTTGAATTGTGTACCTTTCTCGGAATTCCAAGGATGCATGTTTCAAAATTGTTAATGTTACTATTTGTCTTGATCACGTATAGAAATCTTGATACTCTTTCCCAAAAGTATTCTAATCTGGCGCAACTAAAGAACATATGTTCCTCATTCTCTGTCACCTTACAAATGTTGCAGAGAGGGGAGTCTATTATTTTCCATTTGTAGAGATTATTGTTACATGGCAGAATCCTATGTAGTAATTTGTACATGAAATTTGATAATTTTCGTTCAGTTGTGAAGTAGATTGTTCTGTCAATCCACGGAATATGAAACGATTCCATATTTCTGTCAAAAGTGGACGCCCATGTTTCCAAGCTATGGGGGCTATCAAGTTTATCTAGTATTAGCTTATTATACAGATAAATGTGTACTTCTTGTAATCAAATTCTTGTCTACTCTGTTCAGTGGATTGACAGTGTATGTCGTTCAGTAGTATTATCCAACTTCTGGGAATTGCATTTTTCACTTTGTACATTTCGACTAAACAATCCTTCTTATCTCTTAATTTGTCGAGTATGTTATTCTCGTTAATACAATTATTTTCATCCAACAGGTCTCTTACATATATAATTCCTGAATTTATCCAATTCTTAAAGTACAAAGTTGTGCTCCTTTTCTTGCTCTTGTGATTAATGACATGACTAGATCCCCAAATAATGTGATTTTTTACTTCCTCTGGAGTGAGTGGTTCAGATACATCCCCCCCTCCAGCCTTGTGCCAGCTTAATATTACTTGTCTATAGTAAAGTGGTATATGTTTCAGAGACGGAGAGTCTGAACTGTTTTTAAAGTGCATTTTTAAAATAAGAAAGTCATTCCCAAGACTGTTTAAGTACATACGTGGTATAAGTTTCCAATCGCCTGATGTGTTGTCCATTAACCGTCTAATAATACTAGCATGTAAAGCTTCGATTTGTGATTTAACATCTACCATTCCTAGACCTCCCTTTTCATATTCTGCAATGACGACTGTTCTTTTAATTTTATCTCTTTTCCCCGACCATAGAAAATTGTAGAATAGATTATTTAACTTAACGATAATATTCTCTGGAACTACAAGCGAAGTTGCACAATACGCTATTTGAGACATAATTAGGGGTTTTAATACTGTTACCTTTCCGTACAGGGTTAAGGTTCTACTTTTCCACATGTTTAGAATATTTTCTATTTTAGTGACTTTATTGTTCCATTTTTTTTCTTCGCATTCTTTTTTGTCGTAACCAAAATATATGCCTAAGGATTTGATTGCTGTTTGAGGTGTGGAGATTCCAGGAATTTTCTTTTTCCTAAACTTCCAACAACCAGCCCATATCGCTTGTGTTTTGTTTAGATTGAGTTCGGGGCCGGCTACTTTACTAAAATAAGAAAGTGATTCAACTGCTATGTGTACAGATCGTTCCTCTCTTAAAAGTAGTGTGGTGTCGTCTGCCACTTGGGATATTTTAACTTCTTTTATGTCGCTACCAGATCTTATTTTTATTCCTAATATATCCTTATTTTGATCTATATACAAAGCTAAAATTTCTGTTACAAAAAGAAAAATACCCCCCCCCCGGTCTGAATAGGGTTAAAACTGGGGGCTTGACGCCGTAGTTGGTAGTGTTTTTTCCAGCCGGCTGAAGGAACTGTATGCAGGGATGATGTATACCTCGCCAAAGCAGAAGGAAAGCAAATCCAGTTTTATGTACCCTTTCATGCACGATACCATTATGCATCCACATCTTTGGATGGATTAGGTAATGCCGCTATCTTGGATTTGAAGGTACCATTGTATGTATATACTGGCATCGTCATGTGGCTACTGAGAGTAACTTTAATTAATGGTCAATGGAGCTACTCAGGACATATGGCCCCAGGACGTATGCACACTTTTGACATAGACCAATTCAAAATTGTTTAGTTTGGGATTTATTTTTCCTCTGTTCGGAAATCCAGGCGAAAATTTAAGAATCTGGACACTTGTGCCTTGGTATACTAAAAGAATAATCTTGAATTTCATCTCGGGGTGTTGAAAGCCCATGTTCGCAGGACATGTCCACAATATTGTTTGAACTGTTTGAGTATCCATTCAGTCTTTTTATGTCGCATTTCATATTGGTGCAAATTCATTTCCCTAGCATTTCTTTCTACTTATGTTTTTAGTCATATTATGTTGATATTAAATTTTTGATTTACTTATATCGTAAAATGATAGTATGTATTGATTATTCCTAAGTTGCTATTGTTTGTATTAATTTGTATTGCGTTAAGGTTAATTTTCTCTTTCAGTGCTACTTTTTATCCTATTCAATATGTATGTACATGTATGTCTGGGGTTACCCCCCAGGGCACATTGAAAACCGCCAATACAATGGCGATTTGTCACCCCTGGTAAATTAAATACACACAATCAAACAGGTTCACGATTTTGGCATACATCACCTTGAATGATTTGATTTGATTTTGTGGTTTGGGGCTATTTTCAGACTACAAATGTAAATGTCCCGGCTTCTATGCCCTATCTAAATATCCTGAGAATTAGCCATGTTAGTTTACTGGGGCTCCTACCCCCCCCCCCCCTGGCTACTATTGAAAGCATATTTCCTGAAAGTTCGTATGTGGATGCCTATGACATATACCCACATGATGTAATTTATTAAACACTTTTGGATGCACTTCATCAAATGATTCAGTTTGGAAATATTCATTTTGTTTTACACCAAAAGTAATATTTAATCTCACATGCCCATAATGGGTATGAAAAGCAAAAGTCTCCAAATTTGTCATTTCAAACTTATAAAGGCATGTGACACCCATGTGTTGGCCACTCGAGCCCCGTAACTTCTAATGTAACTATCTGTTGACAACAAAATGTGGCTAGTTGATGAAAATCACACATGTTCAAAAGATTGTAACAAGAAAAATTTTGATTCTCTATGTTTTCGATTAAAAAAGTAAAATTAACAATGTTATTAGAAGGTCTTGTGCCCAGATTGAAGCAACCTTTTAACAGAGCAATACTTTCTGGAAGTCTTGTGTGAGCAGTCTATATAAAGTGACAAGGCATAACTTTTGGGCAAATACATACTTTTCTGAAAATTACGAGCATTAAAGAAAATTGACAAATAACTCATAATCAGTTAGTATTATACGGTTATTAATCGCTGTACAAGAATTTTTTGTTAGAAATAACCATTTGTAGAATATTACCTACTACAGATTATTATTGGACTGAGCATAGCACTTTGGACAAAAGTAGCCTCTTGCAGCTTAAACTTACATTGCTGATATTTTGTGAAAAACTTCTCTGGTACTCATTGGATCCTATCGACCACAGCGAGGGTCTTAGAGCCTCGTTGAAAATCGAAAAATCTTTAGATTTCTTCCAAAAGTCTTGAGATTTTCTGGTAAATCTTGAGATGTATTGAGTCAGTCTTGAGATTTTTCGTGAGAATCTTGAGAAAATGATCTCAACGCAAAGTGAACATTTTTTCTAGACGGTCAGACAGTGTAGAGGGTACAGAAAAAGTATCAAAGGCATGACTCATTGTTATCGGGACAGAAGACTCCTGGGAGGTACCTTAAACAGATTGTCGCAAGGATCAGAAAGGTTACATGTGCACAATGACACACCTATGTCAGACCAAGCCGCTTCACACATCTCCGATATAATAAGAAAGAAAAACATCACAAATTAAAATCTACTTTAATCGTCCTGTCCGTGAGCTTTGACTTGATTACAAAACCAATCTGAGGAAAAAATGTGTGAGTTTTCAGAAGGGTATCCAGCAAAAGAGTCTGAAAGGCCTCAATGGCCATAAATCATATGTTATATAGACCCGGACTGACAGGTCACAAGTCAATGTAGCTTACAATGTTGCTTTGGCTTTATTTGGCTCTGTAGTCTTTTTTCCCACTTTGTGATCGTCAGTAAGTAGCCTGATGAGCTGAATAATTTTTTAACCGAATGATCGCTATTCTTAAATATTTTTTTTCATTCCAATGAGCTTCAATACACACAGTGTAACTCCCCAAGGCGCCAGTTCCCTCCCCCTTTCAGAATTATACAAAGTTTCCTCCTCCAGAGTGTTTGGCGAACAGGCAAGCAAAGAACAGACCGTTAGCCTTTACCAGGCCTTCCTAAGGGGATATGCATGGATCTTAGAATTTGGCAAAAAAAGGGCATATTAGACCAGGAGAGTCAGTCCGCGGAAAGGGAAACATTCCCCTTCTTGGCCGATCAAACCCTTCGGTGGACAGACTCCACTGGCAATTGCAAATTTATCTTATAGTCAGCGTGCTTAGACTGGTATAGACCAACAGAACGTCTAGCTTACCTTGCTTGATTGCCCGTAGTGCATTGTAACACGTTTGTTGGCTGCTTGAGTCAAAACTGGTCTGCAGGAGTAAACAAGTTAACGTACAGATATCTGTGCCTTGGACAGAGTATAGACAGGGTGTAACCCAACTTGCGCAGTCACGCTACGCCAAACAACAGCCTACGGCGAAATATCTTACAGTGTTTTGGGCCAACCGTCCTTGACATTGCCTCTGTGCGACACAAACAGACACACATACACATATATACACAAACACACACACACACACACGCACATACACACACACACACATACACAAATATGTATATACACAAACACACACACATGCACACTGTGTCACAGAAAAATACACATATATAATTTATATACTCAACAGCACAATACCCAACAGCGCAAAAATCTCTTGGGACCAAAATTTCTTGCAACACTGGACGTAAGGCGCCCTCTGGCAACTTGAAGGTGAAGTGTTTCAGGAGGAAAGAAACGAGGCAGCTGCAGCTGCTCACCGAGGCAGACACGGTGACCTGTAGAATAGGTAATAAGAAAGAATGAAACAAAATTACAGACAAGACATTTTTGATGACATCAATAACTTGTTTGAATATCTTGAAATTTTCAGGTTCAAAACATTCCTTGTGGTTTTGTTGGACTTTGGGTTGAAGCCGCTTACCAGTAGAAATGACGTGAAGGATTCCGGTCTACGGACCACCTTGCCGTCAGAGTCAAGGGACCTACGGAGGTCAAACTTATCTGGGTCCGGCCAGAAATCCGAGTCCATGTTAGCTGACCACAGGTTAGGAAGAATCTTTGAAGAGAATGTACAGTAAACACATTTCGTTATAACTTTCGGTGTCTGAGCCGTAATGGTATGACTGTGAAAACATCATTTTGCGATTGAAACCCATAAAGAGCTGATTTGTTTATGATAACTCAATTGAAACATGAAGAAATCCTCACATCTACCTCTCTTATCTACGACCCAGGAATGACCCCCACAGTTCCAAGTGCGCATGTGCAAGTGTTGCATTGCAGTGTAGGTCAATGTTCAGCGAGCCATAACGAAGATAGCAACGATTTATAAATAACTTACCTGCCTTCCTGCGGGATATCATAGCCTCGGAAAGTTGTGTCCTCTGTTATACTGAGGAAAGCGATGGCCCTGATGCGCAGGATCTCCATGATAGTAGCCTCGGTAAACGGGAGCTGGGACCTGTGGGCCAGGTTTGGCACGTCATGGTCTGTTCCCAGGACGCTGTCCAGCTCAGCTTATACCTGTTACAGTATTTTCTCATACGAATCAACAAAGCTTACAGCAACTGCAATAACAGTCTCCACTAATATAAATTAGACGTTTTTACTTCAAATAAGCTATCTGGAGTTCCAAGGGTGCATATGTAAGTTATGAATTGTGTTTTAGGTTAAACTTCAGAAATTGAAGATCACTTGGCTTGTATAAGATTAGCTCCTTCAAAATTCCAATTACGCATGTGCTGCGACAGGAATTGTTTGCAATATGTCAAAAGTGTAGGCGCAGATGACGTCAAATGAAAAGCCTGTCTATGCGCACACGGGCACACTATACTTCTCACTATGGGCACACGAGAAAATGGTGGGGTCACGTGGTCTTTTGGTTACGTGTGCAACGCGTGCAAGGGGCGTGCCGTCAGTCGGCGTTTGTCGCAAAATCGCACTTCGGTTATATTCTGCATCCGTCGGTACTCGCCATCGGAACTTTTGGCACCCACTTGGGTGATCCCGAGAGATATGTATGCGAATTTTGGGTGACACTCGGAACATCAACCCGAGCAGTTCAGCACAGGCGATACGACGACAACACATTGGCTTACAGCCTATGGACTGACAAAGACGGAGCGCACTCTCGGACCTGTCTCTTTTTTCCGGAGAGGTCACCTAGTGCGGTTTTCGCCATCATCTTTGTGACAAATCTACCTACCTGTGCATTTAATCTAATTTTTGTGACCACCGTGGAGAAATTATCTATATCATCTCAAAGTTATGACATACAACAATGCCGAACATACCCTGAAAGTGACTGTCTTTCAGTCAATTTTCGACAAGATTTGTCAGATAAAGATAAGGCGCCTTCCTTTTACGCCCCTCTAAGGTTTCTGCATAGAAACAAAAAATGACGGCGCATGTTTGGACATGTCTGAGAGGCAAAGTTATGCAGGACCATTGAATCGGCAATTTGAGCCGCCATTTCCCAAAGTGCCGCACGCCAGGCGTTTTGTCAATGGTTTATTCATACATATATACATATACACACAAGGACATAGTGAAACAACGTTGCAGCCTGTTATACATTGCTGTAAACATGGCTGAATTAAGTTAGTCTCAGTCTTTAAAAAAAATCCTGATATATACAACATAACATACTAACAAAAGCCGGTCCACGCCAAGGCAAACATTACCAGCAATCAACATTTCCATGTAGTGGTAATAAGACATTAAAAACATGCTATAAATCAGTATTTAAGAGTGCGGACAAGTATGGAATAGCACTGTTTTTGTACCTATCATATCTGGCAAAAGGTATGCTGAGCTCGAGCCCTCGTTTTAAATCTCTATTGTGAACTTCATTACGTGTAGCAGGCAACCAGCTTCCAAAAGTGGGAGAATTAAACATGGATTTCGCAAACTTAAGACATAGCAATTCTCTTCTTGATTTTAAGGTGCAAATATTTAGCCTACATATATATAAAAAAGTTTGGTCTAGCAATAAAACCTTGATATCCTATAATTCAAACTGAAATTAGTAAATTTGTTAAAATAGGCCTGTCAGAAACCCGTTGCCATGGCAACAGGAAAAAATTACAACTAAATTTTTTTTCGCTAAATTGTTGCCAACAATATTTTTGGAAAAGTCACTAAGTTTCGTAGTTGTCGTAAGAGAACCAGACCAACTTCTCACTGGTGTGCGCCCGTGACGCACTCCACACTGTAAAGTACCTTCTGCTGCTACACAGGACTATGTACAGAAGACCCCATCGCTAAAAGTGCCTGCGCCAACTTTGACGTCATATGACTGCCGAACGACGTATGCTCTGACTACGAAACTTAGTGACTTTTCCAAAAATATTGTTGGCAACAATTTAGCGAAAAAAAATTTAGTTGTAATTTTTTCCTGTTGCCATGGCAACGGGTTTCTGACAGGCCTATTTTACCAAATTTACTAATTTCAGTTTGAATTATAGGATATCAAGGTTTTATTGCTAGACCAAACTTTTTTATCTATACAATTAACATTCTGTGTAATTTTGAGTTTGAGTCAAAATCCGAGATGGCGGACAATGACATTTTCAAAGATAAATACATGTTATTTTTATTCAAATACCGTCAAATCTTTTTTTATTTTCTTACAAAACACGATTACTTGAACCTTTTTAGTCCAGTTTTATTAGGCTTTGGGGTTATATGTGAAAAAAATCGTATTTTAGAAAATTCAAGCTTGTCGATCCAAGATGGCGGACAAATGACGTCTTTTTGACGTCATATAGGCGTCAGTGTCGTCGTCATTGGCATCAAAAGACTTGGCAGACTTAGATACCAATAATGTAACCTTTATAGTCATCGTTTTGCTTAATACCTGTAAGTATTGCTGAAATTTCATATTTAGACGATTTTAGCCCAAAAGATGACATTATGATTTCATAATAACGACATATTACGTCATAACGATCCAAAATTACAGAAAATATAAAACTTTACTAGTACATTATTCACTTCAAATTTGGTGATCGTAACAAAAGCCGTTTTGAAATTACGAAGGGGGAGTCAAAAAAGCCCCCCCCCCCCCCCCGCCCCAGGTATACCAAAAAAGCCCGGTCTAGATAGGGTTAAGATGTTGCTAATTCTAACTCATTATCATAATTGATGCAAAATTTCAGAAGGACCACGTTTTGCACTAAACCTATTCCGACCAGATAGGGGAATTTTGAGGCCCTCAGCAACATTTATGTCACATAACTCATGAACGGCTAGAGCTAAAGCTACGAAACTTGGTAATTTATCACAAAATATTGTTCGCAAAAGTTTTTGATCAATAAAGTAAGTTTATCATTTTTGGGTGTTGGCATGGCAACCATATTCTAACAGGCATATTTTTGCCAAAATTTGACACTTTCAATTTAAACAAGGTTTTCCTGGTAAACTACACCTGTTTTTGACAACAATCAAATTCTATGAAATTCAATGTAACTTTTATGACTTAAAATTTATAATTTATGCTTATTTCATGACGCCATTGTTGAAAATCCAAGATGGCCGCCCTGATTAGGTAAATGACGTCATAATGTCGCCACATTGCATGTTGATGACAAAGAAATTTTTGTTAGGATTTAGGTTTACATTCTTATTATCGACTTAAAGTTTGGTAGTCATACTATAAGTGGTTAAGGAGTTAGCCTCCAAAGTTTGTTTCAAAGTTTGTTTTTTGTTTGTTTGTTCAGTCCCTCTGGGGTCCGTTTGGACCCCAGAGGGACTGAACACAAACTTTCTTTATAATTTCCACATTATTGTACCAATCTTTGCGAAAACTTACGAGAAGGTATGAGACATATTGGCTGATCTGACAAAGTCACGGAAGGATTTTTTCTTCAAATCAAAAAATGTTCAAATGGCACTTCAAAATGTACGCCTGGGGTCCAAATGGCCCCAACTCGGGTGTTTGAGGGTTATTGCTCTCGACAAATCCTCTTTGTTGAACTTACTGGTAAGAAAACGGTTTTTCGATATGATATCGTGCAGAAAACAAATATCTATGTACTAAACAACATCATTGCTGCGTCATTGTCGAAAAAACAGGCAGAAACTACAAGCTGGGTGACCCAAAATGAGATCACCGATCTTGGGTATGCGTGTGTTTTTCGACAATGGAATTTACTGCTCTTAGTAAGGCCTTGTTTGCCTGAAAAAGCTGCTAGACTGCCTGAAATCGTCATGTTTCATCATACCTTCAATATCTACTCACATATATCAAAGTTATTGTATTACTGATAGTAGCTATTGATGGCAACAACTACTGTTCCTACTGAATGATCTGCAATGTAGTACGTATACATTATAGCGTTCAAACGTGTTAATCACTGACTAACTAGCCTTATATAGTTAACCGAGTAATATTATTTATATCATAGACTAACATTCTAGATCGTACGACTGCTAGTCAAGCTGTAAACGCGGATCGCCTCTGTTGTCAAAGTTACCTGTATCGTTAATACTGTTGACGTTGTATATTGTATACTATTGTGTAATGTATTTTGTATTGTTACCAGGGCTAGCCCTTGATAATAGCCTTCGGCTAGTTGGGTAGCCCTGGCTGTATTTTTTTATGACTATACAGCCGAATAAATCAAATCAAATCAAATACATATCCATCCGCAGGAACATGAGTTATAGGTGCAAATCGGCAAACTGTACCCCCGTAGAAACTGAACCATATTCCTGAAACTAATTATGGTTTATGCGTCAGTCATCACAAAGTAGATATTTGCTGAAATTATGAAAACATTAAGGTAGTAACCGAACATATCAGATTGATTCGGTTGGTGAACATTATTCATAAATACTGAGGTGAGTGCTCAAACTCAAAGCTATTCTTTATGAACAAAACGTCTTTACGTATCTAATATCCTAGCCTGAGCACCATGAGATTACGTCCCGGTAATAATCGCATGGCACCCGAGCTAGCAATATCTTACCTCCAGGTACGAATCGCAGAAAAGGAAAAAAAACAGTCATTAGTTGACTGAATTCGAGTTGGGCGACCAGCTTGGTTATTATCTTGGTCAGTTTCACAAACTTGACATCATCGTAGTCGTAGCGTTTCCCAAACACTATGGAGCAGATGATGTTGGCGACTGACACAGTCAGGTTGTCGGTGATGTCACGTGGCTGTACGTCCCCTTGTTCGGACAACTAAACAAATGCACACCACACGGATCAGATAGTCCATTCTCACATGTCAGGTTTGTATTTATGTCCAACAAAGGCCCTGCACAGCCATGACCAGCAAGCACCAACCGATCACGTTGCCGCCTACTGTCAAGGGGTAACATGTAACATTCTCTCAAACAACAAGACGGGAAGATGACTTGGTGACGTTGTTGTGCCTGTAGCTACTCAATGTGAATACAATGTACTCAACCATCACATCAATAAGACTTGGTGACGTTGTTGTGCCTGTAGCTACTCAGTATGGATGTAATGTGCTCAACCATCACAGCAATATGACTTGGTGACGTTATTGTGTCTGTAGCTACTCAGGGTGAATGTAATGTACTCAACCATCACAGCAATGAGACTTGGTGACGTTGTTGTGCCTGCAGCTACTCAATGTGAATGTAATGTACTCAACCATCACAGTAATGAGACTTGGTGACGTTGTTGTGTCTGTAGCTACTCAGGGTGAATGTAATGTTCTCAACCATCACAGCAATGAGACTTGGTGACGTTGTTGTGCCTGTAGCTACTCAATGTGAATGTAATGTACTCAACCATCACAGCAATGAGACTTGGTGACGTTGTTGTGCCTGTAGCTACTCAATGTGAATGTAATGTACTCAACCATATCAGCAATGAGACTTGGTGACGTTGTTGCGTCTGTAGCTACTCAATGTGAATGTAATGTACTCAACCATCACAGCAATGAGACTTGGTGACGTTGTTGTGTCTGCAGCTACTCAATGTAAATGTAATGTAGTCATAATCTCCAAGTAGATCCTACGGTGCCATAAGATAGTATCAAAGCTGGCCAAGGAGTATAGCCTGCCAAAGGGAGTCAAACGGGCACCGGAGATCTGCCTTCACTGGAACAGGGAGGAGCATTTCTATTGAATAAAGGTGTCTCTCCCCCTCCCTGTGCCATATTAACAGCTACACGAATATCCAAGGTGCTATTTACTTTACGAGCAGTTTGTATATTTATTGGGACAAGTTCAGTGACCACCCTACATCACTGTAGGAGATCCGCGCCAAACAGGAAGGAGGGCAATTAACACCAACGCAGCAAGCACAATTTGATTAGGCAACAACTGGATGTTAATAGCCTTTTTTAAGCCGAATGAATGCAGATCCTACGGTGGGTTTGATACCATATTACGCCACCGTGGATATGCTTGGAGATTAATGTAGTCAACCATCACAGCACGTTGTGTGCCAAATCGTAATGTCGGCCTTTAGCGGGCCGGGCAGGCGTCTCTTTTTTTTTGGTGCCGACACGCCCTGGACCCGACCACGACTCCCCAAAATATCTCTTATTTTTCTCCTGATTTTGTACATGTTGTTGGGGTTGCGCCTTTGTACAGGCAGTTATCGTATGCCAATTTTTAACACGCATCTTCAGTCAATTTGTCGACGATGTTTGACATTTTCATGGTAACTTGTCGTCGTGCAGATAAGCGAACTCACTAACAATGGTGAATGGGAGCCGGTTTGAGATTTGGGGATTCGATGCAATTGACCGAATGTGCGTTTATCCGATTTGCAATTAACCAAGAAACACTACGCAATATTTGAAGGTTTTGTTGAAGATGAAAAAAGAATCTGCATATTACTCCTTTAATTCAGAAATATACATTGAATAAATGAAGAAGACCTAATATTATTATACGTTTCTACTTTCACAAGCTAAGTACAGGCCAGGATAATGAAGTTCTAAGTAGTTCCATTCAACGAAATTTTAATGGAATTATACCTGTAACTAAGTGTAAGTAATACGTAGTTCAGCCACCCCGGCTGCGATGTATCTACAAATAAACCATTCATCATCATCATCATCATAATGTATGCTAGTATGTACGGGTTCAACTTCTTCACGCCTCTTAAAACAGTTGTTAATGTAAGGGCAGATAGAGCCTAAGATACATGTTTTGTATAATTGCATAAGGAATGTTAATTTTTCTATGCTATTTAGATATCGAAAACACAAGAACTTATCTTGTACATAATTAAAAAGAGTATTCCTCTTATTGTTGTATATAGACATACTTTTCAACAACCTGATTGTAGGTATATTTGAAATCTTGAAGGTGTATATTGTTAAGATACATGTAAGTATGGTGTCGCCAGGTTGATCAAACATATATTATTGTAGCCTTCCGCCTTGACCTAAGCTTGCCACCTCTTTTACAGCAAACCTTCCTATAGACGAATGCACAGCTGTACCACAGGGTCCTCAGAACAGCTGAACAGATGCCCAACAGGAACGCAGCCACGTCCAGCAGGTAGTACTGGTACCACGGCAGCTCCACGGCGCGTGCGCGGAGATGGGGCAGACCGCCATGTTTGATGACGTGTTCTATCCACCAGACGGCCCGGTCCATGGGTGACTGGGGCTGGTCACGGTACAGACGGGACAGGCGGGCTGCGGTCTCACGGTAACTAAGGGTGAGGTGGAATTTAACAACAGATAAGAAACGTTTATGATAACAATACTTGGATATGATCATGCCGAGGTGGTTTACGAATGGCACAACGCGTGCAGTTATACTTACTTCAGACTAGAATGTTAATACCCATGTTTTCATTACATGGGTACTTATTACCTTCGCCAAGAGGGTTAAGTTCCAGGGAGTTGCTAATACGTGTGTCCTTTACATCTATTGTTCGCGAGTGCGTGGATAGTCTGGTGACATTTGGGAGGTGGTTTGCGGTCAGGAAAAAAGGTTAAGTTCGATAATGGATCCCCTACTGATTTTCTTGGGTACTGCCGAGAAACTTCTGATTTTGATATGTCGTGTTCTGGACATGCTGTGCTCGTGATTTAGTTATTAGATTGGTAGAAATTGCTACAAACTATCTCTGGATAACAGAGCCTTAAGAAGATGTTTTCGGATCGCCATAATTTCGTTATATAGATTTACTTAATTTTATGACTTATACAATTATATACTATGCAGATCAACAACTAATTCGGATCATTAATAAGGATTATTTTCACTCGGATTTCATAACTGTGTGGTATTTTTTTTTACAGAAAACATTCATGCGAACGTTTTCAATCCGTTTTCATGTTTTTTTTTTGTTATATGTTGATAATCCAAGATTGCGGATGGTTAAAATACAGATGACGTCATTCTATGACATCATTTTGACGTCGTTGCGTCGGCTTTTGACAACAGAGGTCTTACAACACTTTAATATTGATAAGAAACCTTTCTTGTTAACTTTTTGTGTGAGATATTCAGGTATTATGGGAATTCCCCGTTCTAACCCAAAAAATCAATTAATGACATCATAATTACGTTATGTTACGTCATAATGATATAAGAATTTCAGGAATTATAAAACTTGATGAGCTTATCATCCCTTCCCTATTCGGTGATCATACAGTAAGCTATTTTGAAATTACGAAGGAGGGGTGGCGGTGGGGGGGGGGGCGAATGAGCCCAGGGAATGCCAAAAAAAGCCAAGTCTGGATAGGGTGTAAGTTTTGTAAGATTCGTCCGGGTCATTCCGACAAATATACCAACATGCACACGGTATGTTCTCCTCCGCTTTATACCTTAATGGATTTTGCCAGATTAAGATAAGGCACATGAAGTCTGGAAACGTGAGTACAGTTCAGACCAATGTTGTTGTTTATCTCCATTCCAACAATGAACAGTTTGTCACCACAGCACACTCAAGTACCAGGCAAAACGGTTAGTAAGAGAGTCGCAAAACAAACGTGCCGACATGTTCCCAGGCAATGCAGTGTTGGACATTGCCGCGGAAAAAAATTATGGGTGACCCGAACAATGGATCATAGTGTTTGTTACACCGAAATTCAGAATCATGAACTTCACGTGTAAGATATTAGAATTGTAACAGTCAATCAACCATTCTTTGAGCTTTCAAGTGGTATGAAACAAAATGATCATCAAAAAGAAACAAGGCACCTTTTCTGTAATGACCTGGTCACATAATCAGTTTATTATTTGCTTTCCCATTGTTTATCTTCAAAATAGAATTGACGAGTAAAGGGAATTGCTTCACGTCTACAAGGCTACCGAGGAATGTCATACGCGTAAATACGACATACGCAGCAATACCTGCTGATGGTGAGAACGCGAAGTACAGCTTGGTGAAACTGATCCGAAGTGACCGTCCTGAAGTCCAAACTCACCCCCAGCCCCCTCGCCACGACCCGAGCGGAGTTGCCAGGCTGATCCCCAAACAGCGGTAGACAAACCATGGGCACGCCGTGGTACAGGGCCTCGTACACACCGTTCCTTCCAGCGTGATTGACAAAGGCTCGTGTCTTGGGATGAGCTGCAAGGCGCGGAAAATATCAATTGCGAAAACAACAACAAAAGTGTGGCAATGAAAACACATTTACCATAGCGACGGAGTTACGATTGTTGTTTCGATGTGTTTTTGCGTTTTATCAATTGGCATGGCTGTATTTGTAAAGATTGTTTGATACAAAGAAATCCAATGTTTAAGGACGTGAACAAAAAAACGGTCTACTTTGGGTGAAACGTGTCGTATAGAAATATTTTACCTTAAGTACTTACTATATTCCATACATTTCCAAACATTCTTTGAACGTAATTACTTAATTTCCTTCCGATTTTAACGGACAATGTTCTTTTTTTAATTTTTACCGATCCTGACAGACAGAATTTTCATAATTTGTACCACACATTGCGGATTCAATGTTCATTTTATTTATTTATTCATTTTCTTTATTTATATTTATTATATTTATTTATTTTATTTCTTGAATTAATTGTTCATTTCCACCGTTCATCACCGACAGACGCACGCGCGGAAACTAAGTTTCAGAAATCTTCTTGCCGATCGGACGCCTACTATTATATTAGGATAGCTCCTGAGGCATCGCCAAAAATTTTTTGTAGAAATTGGGCGGTTCTGGTACCCGACGACAAAAGGCACAGACAGAGAATAAGCTCTAGTTAGGGGGACCGTAGTGTTCCAACTTTGTTGTGAATGGGTTATTTCTACTGTAACTTTTCTATTACGTATTAAGGGAGGGGTATGTATTTTGGGGGCACTTTCATCTAAAAGCCAGTGGGTCAAACATGGTGCATTTCTAAGAAGAACAGAGTAACAATGATCCTCGTGGCCTTTGCTAACTCCACACAACGGTAGGTTTCGTTTGGGACCACAGTCCTATGAGGTAATATGCAATATTTAGCTACTTATCTTATTTATTACTTCCAAACAATATTCATTTATTCATATAATTATTTTATACATATGCACCTCATTTTTTCATGTAAACTTTTTCAACTATATAATTCTTGTACATACAATAACACTCTACGTTAGGGACCACATCGTTAGCAGCGATGCCGAAGCCGCAGTGCGGAATAGTTGCAGTCAGAATTGCTCTCAGGTAGGTGACGGACGGTCACCAATACGTCGGCTGTTACTTGTACATGGATCGTGGATGTGAATAGCAACAAAAACAATGGGATTTTTTGGTACCCACCCAGTAAGTCATTCTGAGGCAGCCAGGACATCAGCTTGGTGTTGTTACCCAGGCAGGCCGGCTTCTCTCCCACGTACCGCCACACCACCTTCTGTCGGAGCTGCGCGAAGACTGCTGCGAACATTTCTTTCCTTTCCGTCGACATCGTATGAACCATCGACCCGAAGCTAACAACGATTATTCCGTCGTCTCCAGATGACTGCATGAAATCCTCTATGTCCTAATGAAAAAAATTAGTGTCAGCAAGTCTCGATAGTACAATGTGGTGAGGTCGCCTTAAAAATATCAGGTCACACTGCGGAAGTTGCATCACTTGGATATGAAGCTTTGGACGCAAGAAGTTAATTTTATGGATGATATCATCTGCAGACTTCAATTTCAATGCCCACGGGCCAAAAATAGGGTGGGCAAAAACAAGATGCCAAAATGTTCAAATTACGAGACCAAAGCTCTTATAACAAGAATTGTAGCGATAAAGCGTAACATTACACTTAACAAGTATTCAATAACACTCTGCATTAAATCTATCTATCTATCTATCTATCTATCTATCTATCTACCTATATATATATATATATAAGATAATCCGAAATTCAACTAGGCGAGATTAAAAATGACAGTATATCAACAATACAAACGCGCCGTCACTTTTCTCTATTGGATGCAATAAAGGTTAAGATATAGACACAATTGGCAGAGGTTGTTGCAAGTGTTGCAGCGCTATTGTACATTTTTGCCATGATAATATTGAGGAGGAAACAATAACGGTCACCATTAGGACAGGGTGGAGGCATCTTCAGTTATAGAAATATAACTTTCTTTGTTTACCCTTACATGCGACTTGATCTTATATCTATTTCTGTAGGTTTGGTTGTCTCTGGTAACAGGTAGGTTCTCGACAGTGGCCACTACTTGTAAATAAATGAAAATTTACCACGGGGAGAGGGACGACAGGACGGTCTGCCATCAGCCCACCAACCTGGACCATGTTGGGCATGGAGGGACGGGGGAAACCCAGCACCGTGTCGGTATGATACAGCCACAAGTCCGTGTGTGACGTCAGGCTCTGGATAGTTTCTTTCTCGCTGACATACGTATGGACCAGATCGTCGTATACGTTAGCATAAAGCCAGCTTTTAAAGATGTTTGAAAGACCGAAGAAGCAAGTATTCTCCAGTCTTTGCAGAAAAGTCATTTGATCGGTATATCCCAATTCGATTGACGGAACGTATGCCAAAGGTAGCGGTACACCAGTGGCCATTTTGTCAAAAAACGTACCACCGTCGGCACTGTTTGCAATGTGGGGGATCCCGAGGTTTGCTGCTACTATAGTGCCACATCTTAAAAAGGGGTCAGAAATAACAACACTGTATTGTGCTGTCTTCAATCTCCATAACATGTCACTATCCCCCGGAGCATCCTTCCCCAAAAGTTGCTCGCAGTGTTCCTTTGCCCATTCAGAAGCCTTTGAGTGTTCTCCGAGTTCGTTGTAGGCAGACACTGAATCTGCTATGTCATACATGTCGTCTTGGAATTTCCGAAGGCGTGATCCGAATCCACCATCTTGAAATGTCTCAAACGTAAAGTCAGGCCTCTCTGCTCGCCGCTTCGCCACGATGTCCTCTTCAACAACCACCGTGACAACATGCCCTTTGTCGACCAACGCCTGCCCGATTGACGCCTCCACCATCCAGTGGCTACTGAACAATGGCATTGGAACCAACAGAATCTTCTCTCCACTGCTCCTATGGCTAATCACAAAGCACAGGGGAAGAAGAAGAACGATGGAACAATAAACCTTTTGTATCCCTGCCATGCCGTTGCTTGCGGTGCTATCCCACGAATAATTGTATAACCGTAGAGCTGTACTTAGCTTCATGCAGCAACTCTTCGTAAGTAGTTGTAACAGGGCATAACGGAATCCTTCCGCGACAGGTGTCATGTGTGGCCCAAAAGTGACGGAAAAGTTTGGAGGGCCTAGACTTGAGTTCACATTCCCCTGCTGCAAAATTCTGAAAGTTTGTTTGGGGCTTTAGCCTTATTCGCGTGTATACATGCATGGATGTAAGTCGGCCCGTTGACCCAGATTCACCAATGTTGTTGTTGTTATTTTCGAGAAAGTCGGTTTGGGGCTTTAGCTCCATTAGTCTAAGACACGTTTATCTTTTTCCCTGGGGCACTCATATGGATATTGTAATAACATTGAAATAATTAACATAAGAGTGGAATGTCGTACATATGCCGTATGATGGGCGATAATCGCTGTAGTTTCTCCGCCCATTGCCCCTCCCGCTATTTACATTAGTTTGCGGTAATTTTACCCCCCGTGAGCCGTCCCACACTGGCTGTCCTCATTTTTCAGGCCCAGTGAAAATCAAACACTACAAGTAAACACAAGAGTAGCAACAACAGTAGAAACCACTTACTAGTATTTGGAAAGCGCATCTTCCAGCACAATTTACCCGGCTTTGCTGATTATGAGGTGTAAGGTCAAACTGACCTCAGTAAAACTGAGGGGGGGGGGGGGTGTACCTAACCTGGATACCAGACCCAAGACCGATCTCAAAAAAAAAAAAAATATCATATGGGTATGTGTATTTTGGAGGTCGGGCTGGGGCTGGTATCCAGATAAGGATAGGTTGGACCGGGCATAACACGCAACTAGTGACGAAAATAATGCAAACATATGATTGTGCCTAGATGATTGAGTAAAGGTAGCCTAGTGTGGAAAAGGTAAGGAAATACTAATAAATGATTGTTTTTAGTTGTGTATATTTTGTCTTATACTTGTATGACATAGTAATAAAAGTGTTTAGGTTATTTCAGTGTTCTATCGGTAGACAAAGTCATAGCTATCCCATAAAATAATATTCACATGAATTAAATTTTGAAATCTAAGCATTGTCTTATATTCTGGAGTGTACAGTTCTCTACATTCCGGTAGAGTACAACTTTCTCCACTTCTGATGAAAATTTCATGTCCCATTTTTGACCGGAGGTGCTGACTGTGGGCTAATATTCAATTAGTCAAATTGGTCCAATATTATTATAAATTATGGATTTATTATGCAGATTTTCCTCAAATGTAAAGACTTTGCTAGACTTTGGGAAGTTGGGGATATATTCTATTTGGTCGAACTTCCCTGAAAATTTGAAGTTAACCAAACTTGAGATACACGCGATTTTCCAGGTAGCCCTGTATCACCTCTTATTTACATTCTAAGCAAAACAGAGGTGCACAAGTAGCTGCCGCTGTCTTTCACCCCGAACAATCGAATGGGGACATCCCTCACGAATGTGCACACTACTCTAGAAAAAGGGGACACCCCTCGACTTTCAATGGGACACTCCTATTGGGAATGTGACGTGCCTCCCTTTATGAAGGGACACTCCTCGGGAAACTTTATGGTTATCGGGGAAAGGGGACGTCCCTCGAACACCCCCGCCGGACCGTGGAATCGGTCGCTAACCCGACGAATCGCTTCCTAGTTTATCTAAATCACACATCCGGAACAGTCACATGGCCAGGGCTCTGGAGTAGGTTTTTTTTTTTTCTGAAAATTGACGCATGTTGGAAATGAAGCCGACCGCGTGGCAGACTATGACTTCTGTTCCGTGTTTTAATGGCGGCGTATCGCATGCAGAACATCGAGTTGTAGCCTAAATATTCTTGTCGAGTTTTAAGGCCTCCCTTCGTAACACACGTACATAAGAGAAGTTTCTGGCTGGGAACGTTATATTCGTTTTAACCTATTGTCTTGATATCGCGCTTTCGAAAGTGACATGATTTTGTTGGATGTTCAATATCTCAAACACATAATCGAATAGATAACATTTCGCGATGTCAGGCATATTTCTGAAAGACGTGCACTGCATTCTAACCTCTCTACGACTGGATGGCCAAATTCAGTGAATACGCAAGAGCATGGTTTAGATAGCAAGTGTGAATGAAACCGAATTAATGTCTATTCGACTTTGATATATTTGATTTGAACTCAATTGATTTCCCATACTAAGCGGAGACGAAGGTTTTAAACATGATGGAACGTATAGACAAATCATTACAATAAATGAATTCTTTACTACTGTTCGTTCCCATTTCCAGACGTCCCCCATAGCGTTAAAAGTTCTTGTCATGATTATTTGGCGGTAGTAGACAAGAAAAAAAATACTAGACTAAGTATACGCTAATCCACAACAAGAGTTTAATCAGTCGACTCGGAAAAATGTACAACATAGGCAATATATGCTCAAACGTAATAAAACTACAATGTAAGAAATAAAAACGAGATGATAATGCTGACATTATATAGTCGTAGTGGCCACGTATAACTATGATAATGGATGCCGTTGAGATATTATGTCGTACAACTGAATAATATTAATGTGTCTGTTACACAAAGAAGCCGCACACTGGTTATAAATATCATGTATGTAAATAATATAGATGATACCCCACATTTAAACGAAAAAAAATGTTGTAAGTGATTATTGACAAATACTTACTACGAACAACTTTCTTTAAAATTCATAAACAAGCATGAGGTATATTCATGACCAATTCCTGTATATGACATTACAAACTGCTGACCTTAGCATTAGAAGTATACCATATAGTCGGATAAACACTTCTCAAAGAAACATTTGCTTGATGCTGATGATCCATATATTACCAACATTTGTGTGTTGTATTCCTTCGTGTTTTGACGTCAGATTCAAACTACTAGACAAAATGCAAAAATTATCATTTAACATCACATACAAAGAGTGAGGGCCGTTCTTGGCTCTCAATTACGATTTCATGACAAGTAAACATGATTACAACGTTAGAGATAATACGTTGTAAAGTACTTAGTCAGCCTGCAAGGTGTTACAGCCAGTGTATTCATGACCTAATACCACGTGCCAGAGGCACCAGTTCAATGAGTGTCCCAGTTACATTTTTATACGTAACCGAAAGAAGAAGGTAAAATACCTTAAAAATACCATGAACTGTGACATGGCAGAACCTCGGTATCATCAATACAACTCTCTTTGCAAGATGTAGACTCAAAAAAAGTACGTTGTTTGCTTGTCTTGATGAACGTCCGTTTCTTCATGCTGAAGTCTTCGCGCAGATTTTAGAAAGTCCCTGTTAACATCGTCAGATAGATGATAACTGTATAAGTTCAATAAAACATCCATGCTCGACGTAAACCTAACTGAAGTATCAACATCATCATCCAGTCGTGCTGGTTGCACTGATGCCTGTCTCTCTCTCTCTCTCTCCATCCATCTCTATCCTTTAGAGCCTCGGGCAGAGCTTCCACTTAGCAGCAAGTGTCTTCGCAAAGCTGATACGTTTTACCATTGGTATTCCTACGCTTACACGTCCATGTTTTGGTACCCATAGAAGAATATCAGTATCATTACTCCACCATGCGTGTACAACAAAGATTTGACATTGCCATGATGTTTGGGTGAGAAACTGCACCATGGTTAACGATGGTTGAAGAGCTTGATTTCTACAAATTCTTGCAGCAGTGTCATTCCTCGTCGCTAGGTGATATACATAGTATGTCCTTGATTGTTGATCACTTAAAATGTACGCTGTAAAAATATGGATATACAGTTCTACACCAGTTCTGTACTGGAAATGGTAAATCTTCGCCAAAGCTGAGTTGTGAGCTCCGAACTGCTATTTTCTTTCTCATCGCAGACCAAGACGTATTCTTCAGTGTCTTCCAGAAGTGCGTCGGTGTCTCTAAGGAGTGACTATCTTCCAGCCTGGGCCTGACGGGTTCGGTTCCCGACTGGATTTTCAATAGGCGAAATTGTTACTCATTAGATCACAGCACGTAACTTGGTTAGGTTCAGCCATCGGTTATCGGGAGTTCTGGGTTTGACGAAAGTTTAGTTGCAATTTTCATCTCAACAGAAGTTCGTGTATTTATCACTCTTTATGAATTCATTCAATCTTAATGGTGCTCCGATATTTTGAGGCATGACAGTCACAGCTCATTGGTTCATTGTCGCAAAGTGTTTGATATGAAGATTATTCCCTAAAATTCTTATACGAATATGATAAACAATAAGCTTAGTCCCCCATTGAACTGGTTGCCACTGTTACGTGCCACTCTACAATTTCTACACCCTAACATCTGCAGACAATGGAATTTAATCACAAGCTACCGGCACAAGTAATGTGTACAACCACACAACTGAAGTAGCGCTAAAAATTAAATCCATTTACATCCAGAAAATGCTCTTTCTACCATTCGATTACAGTTTATAGTTGTGGTTATATATACTAATATCTAATATACTAATAACAACAACAATGGGCGAAATCAATACTCGTAACTCTTGTAATATAAATCTACAAAACGCATGTAACATTCTAGTTTTAACATTTTGATAGTTGCTTAAAGTTGTAAAAAATAGTTCCAGCAGAATAATCGCACCTCAAGAATACAAACGACTAATTTTCTTAACCTGAGGCTAAGACCTTTCTTTCTTCAGATTACTATTTCTTTCATTTCCTGTAGTATGATGAGAATTTCTTCATTCAGAAACTAACTCCTTTCATGTTAACATACCTCAATCCAGTCGGCCGTAATTGCTAAGCTAAAGATTGTTAGCTTTTTGGTTAATCTTTTTGAAAATTTAGCTCGATTTCTGCACTAAAAAAATCACAGTTTTTGTGGCATTTTTACTTTTTAAGAAATAACCAAAATTTGTGATTAATTGCAGTTTCTAGTTGGGATAATATAGTACAGATAATAACCAACAATAGATCAAATCAATATTCTAGAACTCATAATACATGAAATTCAAAACTACACCAGTCCCCCTTCTATTGCTAGCATACAGATATTGATTACTGGATCAACCCTTTGGACAACAGACATATAATATTCTACTTTTTACATTTTATTGCTTACCGTTCTAGAAATAAAAAAAATACTTCTCCTAAAATAGTCACGACAGAAACACTCCAACTCCACCCACCTGCAGAGTACAGACTTAAAATTTCCATATGGGGCTAAGAACTTCTTTTCTTCAGATTACGATTTCTTTCATTTCCTGTAGTATGATGAGAATTTCTTTATTCAGAAACTAACTCCTTTCATGTCGGCCATAATTGGTAAGCTAAAAATTTGAGTTTTTTTCTTTGATTTTCTTGTAAATAAAACTCGATTTCAACACTCCTAAACAGTCACCATTTTGTGTGGCATTTTAAATTAAAAAAATATAACTAAAATGTGCAATTTAGTGGCAGTTTTAGTTATCCTTCAGTGATAAGTTCTGTTACAACATAAATACAACATGTTCAGATTTTAGAGAAAAATAAGTTGGTCAAAATGTCTGGACACATGTTGCAAATGCAACCTTTGGTCTAAAGCTACTTTACCTTCATCCGCGGGGAACCTATATCCGTTGTTGTACAAAACAGGACAACTCCATGGACGATGGTTTTAGATTGCAATATTTTCAAAGTATTGCAGTTTGAAACCACGGTTCTTCGACTTGCCATCACTAAATACCATGTACCCGGGTTTTTTAATGCAACGGATATAGGTTAGTTCCCGGATAAAGTTAAACTAATGTTAAAGATCGAAATTGAATTATTTGACCTAAAACAGGACAGTGCTCTGATCTGTGTCTATTCAAATATTTGAAGGCAATTATATGCAGTAGCCTGTTGCCAAAATGGCCGCCAAAATGGCCGCCAAAATGGCCGCCAAAATAGCCACCAAAATGGCCGTCAGAAAGATTGGATTGTAGTCCGGGGACTCTTAAATTTGTCAATAAAGAAAATATACCCAGTTAATAAGACACGCAAGATAACAGTTACTCAAGTAACGGGTACTTCTAGTATCAGATTTTGGAAACGTCCATACGTTTCAGGTAGAATCCTCTTACTTTCGAACCTACTGATCAACAGATTTTACCAAGTGTCGCTAACTGTACGCCATGTTGTGTTGTGTTAAGGAAGTGGATGCTACCTGAATCGTCTAATTTTTTTTTCAAAATCTCAGTGCAAGAGAAGAGGATTCTTGAAACAAAGTTTTAGGTATTTGGTTATGTGAGAATTAGGTTGCAAGACGTTGACGGTTGTTGCTGGAAAACATTTGTTAGACAAAAATGTATCGGTTAGAAATGAGATGTCAAAAAGGCAAAGATAATTTTCTTTGATGATTCCATGTAATCTTTTTATGAAGGGTAAAAAGATTATGAAACTAACTTTCAAAAAATAAATTTCAAGATGTAGGGAATTTTGATTTCACAGTGATAAATGTTTTGCGTCCTAAATGAAAGTACTGGGTGTGTAGGAAATTGTAATTTCTGAACATTGAAAGTGTAATTTCTGAACTTTGAGTGTATTGTTAAACTACACCCTGATGAGTTACAGGTTAAGAATTGTTCCCTACCTCGGCATCTCCCAAGGCCAGTAGGTGTTAGGCAGTGTGACAGGGGAAAGGGACGAGCGCCGTGCTGTGTTACGGGTTCCCTCCCTCTGTATGTCCCAAGGCCAGTAGGTGTTAGGCAGTGTTACGGATGGAAGGTACGAGCGCCGTGCTGTGTTACGGGTTCCCTCCCTCTGAATGTCCCAAGGCCAGTAGGTGTTAGGCAGTGTTACGGATGGAAGTGACTCCCCCCTTGGTATCATACCGTTTCCATCCCCCGGTATGTCCCACGGCCAGTATGAGTTAGGCAGCGTGACGAGGGGGAGGGACGCGCGCCGTGGTGTGATACGGGTTCCCTCCGCCGGTATGTCCCAAGGCCAATAGGTGTTAGGCAGTGTTACGGATGGAAGTGACTCCCCCCTTGGTGTCATACCGTTTCCATCCCTCGGTATGTCCCACGGCCAGTATGTGTTAGGCAGCGTGACGAGGGGGAGGGACGAGCGGCGTGTTGTGTTACGGGTTCCCTCCGCCGGTATGTCCCAAGGCCAGTAGGTGTTAGGCAGTGTGACGTAGGGAAGGGACGAGCGCCGTGTAGTGTTACGGGTTCCCTCCCCCGGTATGTGCCAAGGCCAGTAGGTGTTAGGCAGTGTTACGGATGGAAGAGACGAGCGCCATGCTGTGTTACGGGTTCCCTGCCCCGGTATGTCCCACGGCCAGTAGGTGTTAGGCAGTGTTACGGATGGAAGTGACTCCTCCCTTGGTCTCATACCGTTTCCATCCCCCGGTATGTCCCACGGCCAGTATGTGTTAGGCAGCGTGACGAGGGGGAGGGACGCACGCCTTGGTGTGATACGGGTTCCATCTCCTGATATCTCGCAAGGCAAGCAGGCATCGGGGAATGTGAGGAAAGCGATGTGAGCTTCCGTGACGTTTTGTCCACTAGACAGAATCGCATCTGTGGTGTTGACATACGTCCTCATACCGTGGCTGGTAGCTGGGAATACCAAAGCAGTTCTACGGGTTCTTATGCTTTGGGCCTCGGGAGCATTTCTATACAAGTTGTTCACCTGGGTCCTGGTCACTTCAGCCGACCCATATGCGGCAATGGGCCTTCCAGACCGGTGTCTGCTGGAAGCGGTGGTGTTATCTCGGAAGGCCCGTCGATTCTGTCGCCTGTTTGTCACGACATGGAGGGAAAACTCTGCCGCGTCAGCATAGAAAGGTATGGGACCGCTATCCTCATCATCTGGGATCTCACTGTAGGTGTGAGGTGGGGCAGGCATATGGCGCTGTGTAGCGGCTTCCTGGTCTGGTTCTGGACTGCGAGGGAGAGCAGGCAGGGGGCGCTGTGCAGCGGCTATATCATCAGGGATCTCACTATAAGTCGGTTCGACAGACTGGAGAACTGCCGGCAATGACTTGCAGGAGGCCGCATCATCGGGTGTTTTCCCGAGAGTGCATGCAGGGAGGGACACTGACCGCACCACACCGGAGATGACGTCATCTGGGATCTCCCAGTATGTGTGGGGGAGACTAGGCAGAGGTCTACGAGCAGTGGCTATGTCATCCGGGATCTCGCTGTAAGTAGGATCGATTGTATCCAGTACAGCGGGCAATGACCTACAGGATGCTGTATCGTCAGAAGCCATATTGCCTGAAAGTGCAGGGAAGGAAGCCGACCTCAGCAAGCCGGGAAAAGCAACGCCAGGTGGGATTACCCAAATGTGTGCATCGTCGCTGGCACTCCCAGCCTCTGCGTTAAGCCTTGCAGAGCGCAACTTCCATACCAACACTACAAGGGACGCCACCACAACACTGACCACTGCCGAGACAACAACTGAGATGAGAACATGATCTGTTGCCGGGGGGACCTCTGGTTCATGAGTGGTGCTTACTTGTAGTGTTGATGTGTCTCTGGGTACTGAAGATGTGTATCCCTTCTCTGTGTGCCAAGAGTTGTGTGTCAAGCTGCTGTAGTGGTCAGTGTTTGTTCTGTAAGTGGTTGCTGTAGTATGTGCCTGGCGTTGGGTCGGATGAATGGTGAAGAACAACTCCGTGTGTTCATCTTTAGTGATCAGAATGCATGTAATGTTTTTTGAGTCGTCATGAATGGCGTTTGTGTGGGTGGTGTACTCAGTGTTCGTGCTTTGTGTCTGGACAAATGACATGGCAACATCTTCAACGGTTGTATTCCCTGTGGCCATGGAAACGAGCTGGAATATTATGTTTCCCATCAGACCCACCTTGATGCCGTCACCGTATTCCCAAACCTGCCTGCACTGCTCAAGCTTGTTTGGAACCGTGTTGTCATCCAGAGAGCCACCAGTAGCCAAAACAACCAGAGGGGCCTGGATGGAGATGGTGCTCAAAGAGCCATCCAACTCTCCACATGATATGCCTGGGTTGACACCTTCTACCTTGATTTTATTATGCCCATTTTCCGGTGTATGAACCATCCACCCAAACGAAAGTTCATGACTATTCTGCTTGACACAGAAGATGAACTTTGGCACCTCAACCATCATTGTCACTGCCTTTCTGAAGAAATTTGCTAGTCGATTCAGGCTCCATTTCATGCTATGTGGCTTTGCATCATGGACAGAAGACAACACGCCACTGCTGATGCGCAGGTACAATAGCGTAGGCTGCCCTACCAACACCTCTTCATCCAAGCATGACAGATCGTTTCCACGCAGGTCTAACCTGGACAGCCGCAGATGGTGGAACGACACTGGGGAAATTCTATTGATTGCATTCGACCTTAGATTCAAGGTCATCCTAACTTCCGGCCCAAAGAGCCAAGAGGGGTCTACAACCCGTAACAGGTTGTTCTCTAGATCCAAACCACCAAGGTTCTTTAAGTGCACGAAGCTTCTTGGGTCTATTTGCTTGATGCTGTTGTTGGACAAAATCAGCACAAGGAGCTTCTCCAAGCCAGTGAACCAGGCCTGCTTGACACGTGACAACCTGTTAGAATCTAGGGACAGTTTCCTGAGACTGGAAAACCCAGCGAAGGTGTTGTTGTCCACGTTAGTGATGTTTGCATCTATCAAAGCCAAAGACTTGTGGAACTCCGCATGCTCAAGCTGTGCCAGTTTCATGGCCGACAGGACATCAAACGGGTACCCTCTTATTGCCACATTATCGACCTTGCCAATAAGAGGGGACAGGCTTCTGGAGGTATCGAGCCCATGCTCGACACTACAGAAGACACATGTATGAGTGAAATAGGTCATAACATGAAGTGATTCTATTTCGCCGGTAATAGGCAAACACGTCCTCCACCCTGCTGTCTCACACTGAGTATTACTCAAACCATTTGCAGCTGCATAGGCAGCTACCAAGAGAAGCCAGAACAACAGAGCTGTGTTCTCATTCGCACCTCCTCTGACACAAATTCTAGCTGTATATCCCAACATTTTATCCGAAATATACTTACCTGCAGAGCCGTTAATAAAGAGTACACGATGCCGATGAGCTGTGGACTCCTCCACCGTTTCCGGCGCCTAGCAAGATTTACGCGACCGATACGGCGACGTCTATGGCTACAGTGCGTTTATTTGCAAGTGGATTGACTCCGTAGTTTTATGTTTATATGAATTTAGAGCACCAAGAAGGAATTCTTTTATACAATATTATTGTAAGCGCTGGCAAATCTATTATTGCCAGAAGAATGCCCACTTAGTTTTATGTTTATATGAATCTAGAGCATCGAAAAGGAATGCTTTTGTTGTAAGCGTTGGCAAATCTTTTATTTTTTTTAGAGGAATGCCTACTTGATTTTATGTTTTGATAAATTTAGTGCACAGAAATAGATAAATATTTCGTCCTTTTTTCTTCTAAGCACTGGCAGTTTTTTTGCCAAAAAATTTCAAGGATGAGAGGGATAGTCATGTAGCCAATCGTATTATAGTTCATCTTCTGTTGCGAAAAGGACAAAAGAGACTTGAGAGCTATAACGCGACTGGATACAAAGAGAACAGAAGGCATTCATTACTTAGATTTATGTTAATATGAATGTATAGCACAGAAAATGAATGAATCTTCGCCAAAAAGATTACGTCTTCAGTTGTGCTTTAGTAGAACAGCTGTGTTGTGGGCGTGTATGAAGCATAACTCAAGATACTTGAATATGCTGCAGCAGTACGGGATCCGTATACAAAGAAAGACAAAGACAAACTGGAAAGGGTACAGAACCAAGCTACCATATTCTGTACAAACAACTACAACAGAGATGCTAGTGCTACCAAAATGAAAACAGAATTGCATTGGATGTCACTTGAAGACAGAAGGAAAATGTGTAGACTTTGCCTGATGTACAAATTACCAATAAACTGGTGGTCGTACCGACTGAAAAGTATCTAATACCAACTCAAACAAGTGCTTTTAAAAAAAGCTGGCGTTTCGTCTACGTTTATGAGTGTGAACTGTCTTTTTCTTGAAGTAAAATCTGCTTGAAAAAGCACCATCAGCACTGTGACAAGATTCTATCTAAATTGACTACCAAATGTCAAACAAATATCCAAACCAATTAACAGCTACCTCATCTCTATTATACTGGTTTCCGCATTTACAACATTTCTTCCTTGTTTTCCTGGATAATTTTGCTAATATTCATGAAAATTTCCATACTTTTGTGTCGAGCGGTGTGACTTTCCACATCCGTGTTGTCTGAAAACTTCTGAATGAAGTCGATACTGAACAATGAAGCATTTGCTACTGTAAGAAAGGATCGCAGTTTTTGATGGAGTTTCATGCAAACAACATCAAGAGCCTCTGTTTACATCATGAATAGTAGTTTAGTGGCGAGTGTTTTGTGAGAATCATCTTACCGCGCATAGGAGCCGCTGTACGGTATTTTCCATTACCATGAACAGAAAAATTCGAATGCCGGGTTTGGAATCTATGAAATCCTGTTCATAAGACAAAGGCCTTGCATATGTGAAATGAATACTAAAATAATAAGAAAATGATACATAAAAATATAATATCAATAAATAAATAGAATATTTATATATTATCTTCAATATTTAAAAAGAAAAAATCCACTCTCGGTTTCGAACCAGGGACTTTCGGATCCGAAGGCGTATGACTTTACCGATTGAACTAAGTTGTTACGTGTATTGTATATGAGTGTAGTCGATACTGAACATTTGCTACTGTAAGAAAGGATCGCTGTTTTTGATGGAGTTTCATGCAAACAACATCAAGAGCCTCTGTTTACATCATGAATAGTAGTTTAGTGGTGAGTGTTTTGCGAGAATCATCTTACCGCGCATAGGAGCCGCTGCACGGTATTTCCATTACCATGAACAGAAAAATTCGAATGCCGGGTTTGGAATCTATGAAGTCCTGTTCATAAGACAAAGGCCTTGCATATATAAAATGAATACTAGAATAAATAAAAAATGATATATACAAGTATAATATCAATAAATAAATAGAATATTTATATATTATCTTCAATATTTAAAAAGAAAAAATCCACTCTCGGTTTCGAACCAGGGACTTTTGGATCCGAAGGCGTATGACTTTACCGATTGAACTAAGTTGTTACGTGTATTGTATATGAGTGTAGTCGATACTGAACATTTGCTACTGTATGAAAGGATCGCTGTTTTTGATGGAGTTTCATGCAAACAACATCAAGAGCCTCTGTTTACATCATGAATAGTAGTTTAGTGGCGAGTGTTTTGCGAGAATCATCTTACCGCGCATAGGAGCCGCTGCACGGTATTTCCATTACCATGAACAGAAAAATTCGAATGCCGGTTTTGGAATCTATGAAGTCCTGTTCATAAGACAAAGGCCTTGCATATATAAAATGAATACTAGAATAAATAAAAAATGATATATACAAGTATAATATCAATAAATAAATAGAATATTTATATATTATCTTCAATATTTAAAAAGAAAAAAATCCACTGTCGGTTTCGAACCAGGGACTTTCGGATCTGAAGGAGTATGACTTTACCGATTGAGCTAAGTTGTCACGTGTCTCACACCTGAGTGTACATTATGCTTTAACCTCACTACATAGTATTATTTATGTCGATTTTCGGTCGCTTTCTTGATAAAATCATTTTTTTTCTTGTGCAATCTTGTGGAATAGATGTTATATGGCCATTTTCCAGGATATTGAAGTCCGAAACCACAATGCAATGGTATTTCCGAACATACAGTTGTAGCAGTTGCATGCGGTCGTGTTGAACGCGAGGTCTGCATGCTCTTTTACGTAAGGCGTAGGCAGCCAATTTTATTTCCCGTAATTCGTAGGGAAAACCATCTTATCTAGTAGACGTAATTCGTAGCGAGGCGACCAAATTTAGCGTAATTGCCTTCCTTGATTTAGCGTAATACGTAGGGGGTTCTTTTAAATTCAGCGTAAATCGTTGTCGGAACTCCCCATGCAGACCCTCTTGAACCAAAACCAAGCATCATCGAAGCACCCACTGAAGGTAAAACCCAATACATTGCGTTTCGTCGCCAGAGGGCGACGAAACGCAAAAAGAACAAGAAACAGCCATGCCTTCAAGTACCAGAGTTAACAACCTAGGATTGATGTGTTCAAAAATTCGTATCTTCCCTTACAATATCATTGTAAGCGTAGGCGTATTTTTCCAGAAGAATTACTACGTAGTGTTATGTTTATATGAATTTAGAGCACCAAGAATGAATGTTTTGTACAATATTATTGGAAATGCTGTAAAAACTATTTTTGTCAGAAGAACGCACAATTATTTTTATGTTTACATGAATTTAGAGCACCGAGAATGAACATCTTCGTACAATATTATTGCAAGCGCAGGCAAAACTATTATTTGTCAGAAGAACAACTACTTACTCTTATGTTTTTATGAATATATGGCACCGGAAAGGAATGCTTTTTTGCACAATATTATTGCAAGTCTATTATTCTGTCAGAAGAACGCTTACTTGGTTTTATGTTTAGATGAATTTATGGCACCGAAAAGGATTGTTTTTGTACAATATTATTGCAGGCGCTGGAAAAGCTATTATTTGCCAGAAGAACTCCTACTTAGTTTTATGTTTATATGAATTTGGAGCACCGAAAAGGAATGCTTTTTTTGTACAATATTATTGCAAGCGCTGTCAAAACGACCATTTGCCAGAAGAAAGACTGCTTAATATTATGTTTATATGAATTTGGAGCAGCAGGAAGGACTGCTTTTATGTAGAATATTATAAAAAAAAACGGGTGACGCAACAGATACCACCTGCGCCTAGATGGTGGGATTTTACATTTGCAGTTTTGGACTGGCTGCGTTAGGAAAGACTCAGACTATACTTGTTGAATCAGTTGTAAAACTTACTTTTCTCCATATCTCTGATGTTTTGCACCCCATATGAAAGTGGCATCATTGCTCGATAGCTGTTTTGAGCCTAAATTAGGGATGTCTATCTGCAGGCTGGCTATTAATTAATAGATTATATTCTTGCAAAGTTTGATGAAAGTGAACTGAGTGGGCTAGCATCTGATTGCAAGTTTCTATGGCTTGAAGTTTTAATTCTTGAGATAATGACACATTTTTATCCTCAATTTTCCTACAGAATTACATGTAGTACTGGGTGGGGAAAATGTAACTTTGTTGTCCCCCCTGACACCCCTATTTGTTCTGCTGATGGTACAGTCAGCACCAAGGACGGGGACAACAGCAGGCGGTGGCAGGAGTATTGGGGCCGATGTCTGGACCAGGAGGTTCCCACCTACGCGTTCGACCTTGTAGGCTACGTGTGTGAGGGGCGGCAGGAACATGGTATACGTAGTCAACGTTTTCCTGCGGAATCTACTGCTAACTGCCGAGTAGGCTGTGATGGAATGTCGAGCTGTAGACCCTGGACAACACCGCCTCCTGGCGACTTGACGAACAAGCACACCCAATGTTATAAGCAAAATTTATGACTGCATGAAAATTGTGTATTTTCTCTACCTTAGGAAATCTGTACAATTTCGTATAGTAGGAGGAGGCTAAACAGTTGCTGTCAGAATCGAGCCAGGTACGCTCCTACATACCGACAGCCGGTGTAACTGCATCAATGGTTGGTTCGGCAGGCACTGCCACGTTCCCTGCCCCACTGGTCTGTACGGATGGAGCCTGTCGGCACGATCGTGGCTGTAAGAACAACGCCATGTGCCAATCTGACGTCTGCGAATCGCTCACGGTGACGAGGCCCCGCAAAACGTTCTTGTCAGCGATTATGACATGACTAAACTTGCTGACTTTGATTTGGCCCATAACGTGTACACAGCTACTGCTTACGTCTCCTCAGACCATGACAAAGGGGCCACCAAACTTTTGCCCTGAAGTGGATGTCTCTAGAGCGGCTGGAGTCCTTCCAGAAATCCTCTAGAAACTTCCTACGACTGCCTCAGTCTTTCGTTTACACTAGAACTGGGACCCTGCAGACTTCTGCAGATTAATAGTTCACTTCTCAACTACCATAAACCTGCTGGAAACCTCTTTCGACAGTCCCAGTCTCTTCCGATCGTTGCAGACAACGCTATTGTTACAGGTTCATTAGATTGAATGAAGTCGAGACGATACGTGCAATTCACAATCTTTTTTTATTTGCCACTTCTCTCCAAACGGCAAGATCTTCCCAGTCTCTCTCCTCTGGATCTCCAATCAGACTCCCCGTCTGACCTACTTCCCTCAGTCTCCACTCCTATCTGAACAGGGGCTGCTTCACTAACCTTTTGGGGGGATACCTTACCAACTGCTTTTCTCATGTATAGCACTACTCTACTCTAAACTTACAACACATTCCCATGGCTGTTTTTTTTTAACAACGCTTCTAGTTCCAACCAAGTACGGGACGTGACGATAGTAACTACTATGCTGTAATTCAGTTCTCGTTATTTTTAGACAGTGGAGCCATGTAGTGAGTACATGGCTGAATTAAGTAGCGGTAAATCATAACCCACCTTTAAGTTTGTAAAGAAAAAATAATAATCGAGCTGAATATGTAATTTTTTTTCTAATGTGTAAGAATATGTACATGTTATACTCACAGTTATTTACACACTTTCACCGATGTGAGTTTTCATGTGTGCACGAAGACTACGTGAATGACGATAGCTTTTGTTGCACTTCTCACACGTGTATGGTGTCTCGCCAGTGTGAGTCCGCATGTGACTCTTCAAATTCGACAACTGAATTAACTGTTTACTGCACTCCTCACACTTGTACGGTTTTTCACCAGTGTGTGTCCGTATGTGCCTCTTAAGATTAGTCAACTGACTGAACTGTTTGCTGCACTTCTCGCATCTGTACGGTTTTTCCCCTGTGTGAGTCCGTATATGTCTTTTAAAATGAGTCGGGTCACTGAATTGCTTGTTGCACTCCTCACATGTGTACGGTTTCTCACCCGTGTGAGTCCGCATGTGTTTCTTTAGACTAGACAGTTTAGTAAACTGCTTGCTGCATGCCTCACATCTATACGGTTTCTCATCCGTGTGAGCTCTCATGTGTATTTTTAGGATATCAAGCCTACTGAACTGCTTGCAGCATGTCTCACACCTGTATGGGGTTTCCCCTGTGTGAGTCCGCATGTGAGCCTTCAGATGAGCTGACCGACTGAAGCGCTTGTTGCAATATTCACACTCGTATGGTCTCTCACCGGTGTGAGTTCTCATGTGGTCTTTCAGATTACATAGCTGAATAAACCGTTTCCCGCATTCACCACACTGGTATGGTCTCTCACCTGTGTGAGTTCGCAGGTGTTGATTTAGGCTACTTTTGAAGGGAAACTCCTTCTCACAATAGCTGCACTTGTGGGTACGGGGAGAATCCTGTCCATCCTCTCCCTCCATTTGTTTCAGATGAGATCCGGCTCTGGTCGCCATGTTGGTCAAACTCGAGATGCTGCAAGACTAAAGAAAAGAACCAACTAATTACCACGATGTGACAAGATGAAAGTTTTAGCTTATCGAAAAAAACTATACCTGCTGTATTACATATAAGCTGCCAATAACATTTACGTTCCTCGACCGCTGATTTTCTGTAATTAATAACATAATCCAGGCACTAAAGCAAATATATTAAACACAATAGCCAGTTAAAGGGGAAATTTGGGTATTTCCGGACACGCGCAGATGGCCTACTTTCAAAATGATTAGGTACCCTTGGCAAAAGTGCCTGTAGAATTTTTTTCTTGGGATATGTTTGGATTTTGGAGGTGAATATTACAGTTAAGGGTTGTAACCTATTTATTGTGTTGAAGAAACTGATTTTTAGCAATATTTGTGGTTGCAGTAGGTTCTAAAAATGAGGTGTTTGGTGTTGTTTACAGGCAGAGAAAAGGGGTCAAAAGGTTATGATCCCGTATAAGGTAATTATGCCGTATTTTCCCCCTTGTTTTGTCGTCAAATTACACATTATAGGCCGGACAACCATGCCAATGTGAGTTTTTTTTATGTTCTAAAACTCGTAGGTAGGTGATTTTTGACAGAATATTTCTGCCATGATTCCCATTATTAAGAATAGGCAGGCAGTCTAAATACCGAAATGTGCCCTGCAGGTGTTTGCGTACCGACAAAACAGGTTCGGAAGGTTCTGTTTTGTAACAAAACGTCCCAGGGGAATTAGACACCCTGGTTTGCATTAAGAGAACTGTTCACATGTACATTTCTGTCCGCTTGCTCTAAAGAAAAATTCTAAAGAATTTGCTACTATCTGATAGATAGATAACAATCTGGGAGGCGATAACCCTTACTGTGTACAAGTAGGCAAATATATCCACGAATGTTTATACCGTAGAAACAATAGTGTAAAATTTAATTTTTATAGACCTTACTAAAGTAGTTGTACTTTTGTCGTGTTAACAAAAATTTCTCTATTTATTCCTTGATTTGTTACATCTTATTACACATAACAATCTGGTTGTGACCTGTTTTCATGTGTCCCTGGACACACAATAACCTGACACATTCACACAAAAGATTACTAGTTTTTAGGTCAACGAAAAAAAGAAGTATCCTTCTTCAGTCCATTTTTGTGTAGCGCATCGGCCGAAATGCTTGGCATGGAGTTTATATTAGGAAAAGCCCACAAATTATCAACGTATTGTGGTCCAAGTCAAATGTCTTCATTCTAAAAAAACACAAAGATACTTTAAGGTCTTACCTGTGTTTCTACACGTAAAGCGGGACGACGATTCTGGCAGCTTGAGCTTTGTCCTTCCGTCTTATCTATTATCGGGGCGGGGATACGTAATATGGGTCAGAGTTCATGTTGCACGCCTGATTACCTCAATTTATCTTTTCTCGCCAAGCAAGTATGCAAATGTGTAGCCATTGGTGACGAAATTCGATATAGATGATCATAGATTCCTCGGCGTGCCAAGCCTCATCCGGGCTCTTCCGGGAGGTTATGAAAGGGAGCTTGACTTCCCTCCATGTGATGTCTTGACTGGTACCCAGGTTTAGTCTATGGGTCAGGACCCAAAATAACGATTTTTGTACCACCAGAGCTATCATTTTTTGTACGCCTGATTACCCATCAAGCGTGCATTTTATTTCGGATACCATTAGGTAGGGATTCCCTGTTTTGTCAAGGTTTTGTACTTCTGTATCTGTATTTATAATATCTGTATTTATAATATCTATATAGCTGTTATAACACACCAACTTTGCAGCCACATACTCAGACTCAGTTGAACCATGTCCCCTACACGCATAATGGTATGCGCCAAACTTACGAAATGGAGCCAACGACCTGGCCGATTTGGCCATCAATGAGGTAGCAGAACACAGTATTCTTCCTGCGCTGTGATTGGCTTGTCCATGTGAGCTATCTATGTAAGGCAAAAGCTGACTGATTACTGCGTAGTTAGACAGACTCATCCCCATAGACTGGTTGCTGGTGCTAGGTGCTCCGATGGCCGGGCAGAACGTGCAAGGCAGACCGCCAGAACTGGGTTTTGCCGACGGCACCACCACAGGGCGCACGGAGTGGGTTCGTCGAGCGTGGAGCCAAAATCCAAGCAGGAGAGAACAGGGAGACTGGGAGACCAAGGAAACACTTTTCGGCCAGGGAGCAAGCGTCGTGGTATCTGTTACCGTTGAAGGGAAAGGTTGGACGTTAATTCGCTGTTTTTTTTGAAATTTTTTTGGTGTATTCCTCTGTTTTTTGGTTGAAAGAAGGTAAGCCAGGTGTGGTGATTGTCTGTCGGTATGTAGGAGGCATGTGCACGACTTTATCTATGTAGGGCCCTTCTTCCTTCATTGATGGTCGTGGTGCGGCCTGGTGTGGCGTGAATGCAGGGACGAATTTAGTCGGAATCTCTCTTAATTTTATTGTTGTTTCTTAGATATTGCAAGTCCTAACTACGCCAGTGAGACCCCCGGCACCAGCAGCTTAGGAAATCCAGCCGGGCAGGTCTGGGACACCAGGCGGCAGCGAGGCCGGGAAGCCAAGCGTCACGATCAAGCCATGGGGGATTGACTCGAACACGGAACGTAGATGGCTAATCCGTCGGAAGAAATACTGAGAGAAAAACAATGGGGAAGTACGGTACTTGTATGTTACTGAGGTGACGAAGGTTGGGCCATTCACTGTTATTTTCCTGTGTACTTTTCGCTTATTTTGGTCAGAAGGTGGAAGCCAGGTGCGAGAGTTGTCTGTCGGTATGTGAGTTTGCACGTGCATGGCGTTTTCCGGCTATGGGGCCCTTCTTCCTTCAGACCGAGCGTCGTGTGGCGGGCGTTGTGAATCAGAGTGCGACTGGAAACATATATTTTGTGAGTGACATGTTTAACTGGAATTGGTATTCTCTCTGATGGTACAGGTCCGTTCGAAGCACCTGGGAACGCCGATGGAGCTTAGAACGACGGAGGGCCCGAACGCCATGCTAGGACACCGCCGCGACAGGAAACAAGCCGACGCGACAGGAAACAAGGGGATACGAGCGCCAGAGAACGCTGACGCTGGGTCGGAGATTTATCGCAGGCCGTCGGGGTTTGCCGTGCCGAACAACCACGGGCACGGAGCTCGAGGGAATGGACAGTAGTGGAGGCAGGGTGAAGGCTGCAACAGCGGTCGGAAGGGAAGGCGATATCAATGTGTGATTTCATGGTGTTGTTTTCGTTTTGTGTTTGACATTACCTCTTACTGAAATTTCATTAAATTTGTTTTGCATCGTTTACATTGTGTAGCAACTGTAAGGTATGTTGATTCACGTGCGTGATTTTCCAGGGTCATAGTTATGGTAATTAGCGGTTTAGTTCCAGGCGTGATACAAGCATTGTTCGCTACCAGCTGCAGGTAAGTATTGGCGTGTACGTTCACGATGTGATTTGCTATTCTGGACTGGGCACATGGTCCTGATGCAATTTGTATTTTTTCACAGGTGATGTTAGTTTTTACTTGGGTTACATTATGGACTAGGCGGAGCCCGGCGTTGTATTGTGAAATATGGGACAGGCCCATTGTCTTGTACATGTGCATGTGTTGGTTGCAATATGGGCTGGACCCATGGTCTGGTGTAATCTGTGTAATAGAAAATGGGACAGGCACATCGTCTTGTGTAATGTGTGTAATAGAAAATGGGACAGGCCCATCGTCTTGTGTAATGTGTGTAATAGAATATGGGGCAGGCCCATAGTCTTGTGTAATTTGTGTAATAAAATATGGGACAGGCCCATGGTCTTGTGTAATCTGTGTGATAAAATATGGGACAGGCCCATCGTCTTGTGTAATCTGTGTAATAAATATGGGACAGGCCCATGGTCTTGTGTAATCTGTGTAATAAAATATGGGACAGGCCCATCGTCTAGTGTAATCTGTGTAACAGAATATGGGACAGGCCCATGGTCTTGTGTAATCTGTGTGATAAGATATGGGACAGGCCCATCGTCTTGTGTAATTTGTGTAATAAATATGGACAGGCAATATATGGACTGTGTAATAAATGTGGAAACTTTGGAAGATGGGTGTAGGAGGAAGGATGCTTGACAATATACACGACTTTCTGAACAGACTGAACAGATTCTGTGTTAATGACCACACTACCGAATGGAAGGAAACGTATGTTGGCATACCACAGGGTGCTATACTGTCACCTACGTTGCAACGCTTACACATGTGATATGCTCAAAGATGTGAGTTCTGAACATGGAGAGTACGCTGATGACAATATGCTGTGGAAAGGGGTAAGGATATAGATGCACTAGTGAGTACAGTTCAGGAAGACATTAACAGTACACTACAGTGGTGCAATAAATGGAATGCAAAGATACAAGCTGCAAAAACTGAATACATGGTATTCCAGCCTCCTAAGGAGCAGAGAAAGAAAGTAGTACTACATATGGGAAACAGCACATTGACAGAAGCAGAAGAAACTAGAAAGGCCGACATTTGCTTCAGAGCAAATACAGCATATTTCAGCTATACCCGTTCCCATGCAAAATTGAACTGTTCCAAATCACCCCTGCGCGAAAATGGAACATTCTAACAGTAACTTCTCGAAATGAACGACTAGAAAGGCCGACATTTACTTATGAGCAAATGCACCATTTTCACTCCGCCCCTCTGCCAATGCAACAATGCTCTTCCACAATCACACAATCATATGGAAGAAAATAAACATTTAAAAATGGAGATTTCTGTGGTCTGGTATTACAACAGAATAACATGGAATTTGCTATAAGGGTGCCCTCGACATATGCACGGTAGAACGAAACATTTTTGGCATACATCACTTCAAGAGGATTAATTTTTGGCCATTTTTAGTATCATTCTTGGCCCTTCTGTATTGCCATGGTATTAGAACAAAATTTTGTATGGAAATGCCTGTGATATATACCTCCAGGGCCTTTGCAATTTTGGTATACATGTCTTGACAATGATGAAGTCTCTGGTCTTCTTGTATTAAAAAAATGGTGATGGCATGTTGGATAGCAAGTGGGATTTAGTTCAGAATGATTATCTCTTCTCTCTCTCTTACAAACACACACACACAGACAGCAAACAGGAAGAATGGGAAAAAACTTTCAATTTTTACAGTTTTACTTTCACAAAACTGCAATTTTACACTTGTCTGCTCTCACAATCTGATTGACTTAATGTAAATACAATGTAATTTGAGCTTAAGTTTTTACATTGTTAAAAGTTAATCTGGAAAAATAGCAAACTACATACTAGATCTTATTTGCAGAAAAATTACAATTCCGTCAAAATATATACATCTTTTCAGAATCGGTTGCGATCAATATCTACATGTCCTTTTCTGGCTGGTTGGGATCAAGTCAGTCTGCTTCTTCCACATAAAGTTTGTCATGGACCAAGCTCTGCTTCTCTTCTGTAGAGGGGTATGGAGGACAGAAACAGGGAAGTTAGAATTTCAATGCAAAGCAGAAACATCAAGCTATAGGCAGATTTGGAAACAGTACACATTTCCACAACTATTTACAATCTGCCATCAATCTGTTGCTGCCTGGGACAAAATCTGTGTGCCTCCTCCAAATACAGCTTCTCATGGACCAATTGTTTTCTTCTGTAGAGGTCCCATCTTAACAATGCAAACAGGAGAGTGAGATTTGGCATTTCAAGGCGGACATCAATCAAATATTTGATGAAATAATTATACCATTGATTTGGAAAGTATACATATTGTTGCCAGAATTTAACAATGTGTTTGTGTTACACATAATCTTCTCTTCGATCCCAATTCTGCACCTGTCTCTACAGTCTACACCTACATGTACATGCAAGTCTAGCGACAAGAAAACAGGCCCTACCTGCTGTGAGTCACCAGCACAATGTTTTTACTGCCGAAAGAAAAAAAAAACAGAGACATGCCAATCTTTGTTTTACACATTTGTGGACACCTCAAAATGTTAATGTACAATGCTTTTGAATGATAAAGGAAGATGGAAACAGAGGTATAATAAATACATATACACAACTTGTACTTGCAAATGAAAAGGTACAACTGACAGGATCAAAAAGGATTGACATGAATGAAATTCAAGCCATCATATAGAAGTCAAACGAGTGACATTTGATATAACATCTACACAAATTCTAAAAACAAGTCCAAAGGATGAATTGATATTAACATAAATGATTCATAAACCCACATGGCTCCCAATCACCGAGCCTCCATCAGGCTCCCTCTTGTCCTTTGGCAAGAGCCGGAGCGGGAACCTTTGTCATTCCCCATCCCCCTTGCCACCACTGAATGTGCCGTGTGGCAAGGGCCTGAAGCTGGCGCCAAGTACTTCATTCACAGGCATCGACCAGGCTCCCTCTTACCAGTTTTGGCAAGAGCCAGAGCGGGAACCTTTGTCATTCCCCATCTCCCTTGCCACCACTGAATGTGCTGTGTGGCAAGGGCCGGAAGCTGGCGCCAAGTACTTCATTCACAGGCATCGACCAGGCTCCCTCTTACCAGTTTTGGCAAGAGCCAGAGCGGGAACCTTTGTCATTCCCCATCCCCCTTGCCACCACTGAATGTGTCGTGTGGCAAGGGCGGAAGCTGGCGCCAAGTATTTCTCAATTATGGAGCACCATAGACTCCCATTTCTCATCCACTCAGCTCGACAAGGCCTGAGCTGGTACAATACACACACACTCCATTCCTTTGACTATGATTTCTGTTTTATCTCATCATTACACAACGCACAGTACACAGCATCATGGTGACTATAGAAATTGTCAACCTTCCACTCAGCTCGACAAGGCCCGAGCTGGTACAATACACACAGTCCCTTCCTTTGACTCTGATTTCTGTTTTATCTCATCATTACACAACGTACAGTATACAGCATCATGGTGACTATAGAATGTCAACCTTCCACTCAGCTCAAAAAGGCCTGACCTGGTACAATACACACACTCCCTTTCTTTGACTCTGATTGCTGTTTTATCTCTCATTACACAACGTACAGTATACAGCATCATGGTAGCTATAGAATGTCTGTATTACACCATGATTAACAACAGCTGAAAGTTGTGAAACGTACACATGGTCAATGAGAGTACATCTTACAGTTGTAGGAGACTCTATCAATTGTTTGAAGCCATTTTGCATCAAGAAAAAAAGGATCATTTTGTTTTCACTTGACATCAAATTTTCATTAAAGTCACCAAGAATCACTGTGTTACTTCTTTCCACTGCAGACAAGTGCCCCAAGAGTTTCTCCAAACTGGATATGAGTGAGTCTTTGCGAACATTTGGGGGTCTATAAATGGCTACAATTAGATGTTTCACAGGCATGCAGTCAGCAGAAACTTGCGTAACCACACATTCTAGACTGATATCATTTGGGATGGGAATTTCAGAACACCTGTATATGTCACGCACATATATTGCCACGCCTCCACGACTGGAATTCCTTGTCGCATTAGAAGCTTCCTCACAAGCATGCCCACTTGATCTGTCTTTACGAAACATGTTAAAACTCTCCAACTGAAACTGGGAGGACTGCACATTTTCTAACAGCCATGTCTCAGTCAGGCATATGATATCAGCTTCAACCAAACAAGTTGACTTCAGACTTTCAAAGTTCTTTTTAAGTCCTTCAGTATTGTGATGGACAATGTTCAACACTTCACCGACAGATCTGTCACCAACATTTGTAAATGGGTTGGATACATATTCGAAATGCTTCATCTTATTAACTGCCTCCTGCACTGCCTCATCACAGTAGATGGACTCCTGTTTATAGTCTGTAATATGAAGACCACCTATGGAACATACCCTACTCAAGGCCACATACCACCCATGTCCAGTATCAGGGTGAATTGCACGAAGTTGTCCTAAGTTATGTTAGATGGCAGAAGTTGTCCAAAGTTGTCCGAAGTTGTCCAAAGTTATAACATCATCTTAAACATTACGTCATCCTAACTTTGGACAGTCAGCCGGGTGGTGTACGAAGTTGTCCGAAGTTGTCCAAAGTTATGACGTCGTCATAACCATTACGTCATCCTAACTTTGGACAGTCAGCCGGGTGGTGTCCGAAGTTGTCCGAAGTTATGACGTCATCCTAACCATTATGTCATCCTAACTTTGGACAGTCAGCCGGGTGGTGTACGAAGTTGTCCGAAGTTGAACAAAGTTATGACGTCATCTTAACCATGACGTCTGCAAACTTTTTACAGCCAGCAGGAATGTGTCAACAGGTTTACGAAGTTGTACAAATTTTACTTGTCTTTTGTCTTAATCAGGATGGTGGTTAACGTTGATATTTATTTGTATCTCTTTATTTGACATGAAGTTCTCCTAATAAACTTTATAATAGAGTTCTGTCGCAAGAGAAGACCTTCAACTTTAAGGTTTATGTCTATCATAACCAATAAATATGAAGAAACATAGTACCTAGATTAATGCAACTTCTGAAAACTCTATGTAATGTGCAAATAGCTGCGACTGTGAAATCGTACTATTAGGCTTCACATGTCTATTTCCCTTTGTTCGAACTTGAATTCGAATTCGAAAAAAAATGGTTCACTTTTTTAACATGGTGCAATTAGTGTAAAAAAAAGCAGGTTAATTACTTTCCGACTTCTAAAAGTGAACATGATAAGAAGTGGACATTGTAGGACATAATATTCAAAACGCAGATGTGTATGTGCGTGTATGTTGTGTTTATTTTATGATGAAGCTTTCGATAACTAGCATTATGTACATTAAGTAATTTTGGACCGAGATAAAATAACATCACCCAACTTTGCACAACTTCGGACAACTTCGTACACATGCCACCCTACCCTGTCGCATCTACTTTTCGTCGGCTCCAGGAATCGTCAAAAAACCTGACGAAAACTAGATATCCAGGATTCGTACTTCCGGTGCCGTCAATCATGGTGATTGACAGGACAGAAAACATTATTATGCACGCCCATGTTTCCATATATGGGCCAACCTCGTGAGACCTCGACAGACTCAAGTTGCGAGAGATTAAAACCCGGAAGTGATCGCTGCCCTCCCCATGATAGGACGCCATCTGAATGATTTTAACACGTAAATAGAATGTGACGCTACACGAAAAACAACTTCAAACACGCCACACATATATAGTCGTGCGACTGTTATTATCTATCGTTGTGGACAACGGTTGTCTTTAAACATGCGTTCAGAGTATTGCGGGACACCCGCGGTACAGGATACCATTGCGGTGCGTGCATGACCCACAGTGACCTCTTGCTCGCAAATCAAAAATGGCGGGAGAATTCCTTATTTTCGTTAGGCGTTCAGGCCGTTTTCCGGATATCCAGGATGCGGCCAGGGCTGCTTGGGCCGTTTTCTGGATATCCAGGAATCGTCCTCCTGTTCAGGCCGCTTTCTGGATATCCAGGATTCGTCCTGAGCCTGTTCAAGCCGTTTTCTGGATATCCAGGATTCGTCCTGAGCCTGTTCAAGCCGTTTTCTGGATATCCAGGATTCGTCCTGAGCCTGTTCAAGCCGTTTTCTGGATATCCAGGAATCGTCCTCCTGTTCAAGCCGTTTTCTGGATATCCAGGATGTGGACCAGGCCTTGTGTGACAAAGGGACGCCATCTGGATGCTATTAACACGTTACCGTGAATGTGTCGCTATACGGAAAACAACAGTAAATTTATCCCATCTTGACTGCCATTTGTTAATTCATTACGCAAAGAGCATTTTGGGCCTGATACGTAAGTAACAATTGTAAACATCAAAATATCATTATCAACATTCGTTTAAGTTCTGTAACACTATTAGCTGACAGAATAATTCTACATAACCCCCTTGCGCCGGAGATACAAAGATGGCGGCCTTCTGACCACGAAAACAACATGAAAATAGTTCCCGCCCTCGAAAACAGGAAGCTCCACCCCCACGTACACGTTCTGGATAAACACCGTCGTCTATCCAGGAAACGTCGTGTTTGCGACGATTTCTGGATATCCAGGAATCGTCCTTCTGCTCAGGACGTTTTCTGGATATCCAGGATTCGGCATAGTACGAAAATTAGATACTGACGAAAGTTGGATACAACATACCCTGCCTACTGTACGAAGTTAGATGACGTCACGTAACTTTGCACAACTTCGGACAACTTCGTACACATGCCGCCCTACCCTGCCTACTGTACAAAGTTAGATGACGTCACGTAACTTTGCACAACTTCGGACAACTTCGTACACATGCCGCCCTACCCTGCCTACTGTACGAAGTTAGATGACGTCACGTATCTTTGCACAACATCGGACAACTTCGTACACTTGCCACCCTACCCTGCCTATTGTACGAAGTTAGATTACGTCATCCAATAAATGAATTGACGTCATATGTGACTCCCCATATAGCATCAAAGCCAATGGGAAACGGTTGTAACTTCGTACAACTTCGTACAACTTCGTACACCCTAACTTCGTGCACTTCACCCTGATACTGGACATAGCTCAAATAAAGTTAAGTTGGTATGATAGAAATGGCTTACAAAGTGATGAAAAAGATATGGGGGAATGGTCTTGGTAACCCAACAAAATAAACTCACCTCGCTGACAATTCTGTCCACTCCATCCCGGCTCGCAGGTACAGCTGTATCCGCCATCTTTGTTCACACAGCGTCCGTGATGACATGGTTTTCTGGCACACTCATCTATACCTGTGTGATAAAGGACAAACATAAAATACCCAAAATGTGCTAAATGTAAGTAACACAAGCAACTGAGTGATTTTTGAAACGGTCAGACGTTTCAAATAGTATCCACTACCTTTCGTCAGTGACACTGAGGAGATATTGTTAAAGGGCAGGCTTTATACCATATGAATTGATATGTACATGAGGCGATTTGTCTTCAACTCCTTTACATTCATAGTCAGAACCAAAATAAAGTCAAGTTGGTAGGATAGAAATGGCTTACAAAGTAATGAAAACTAGAGTTCCGCGAACACATACCTTCGCCAAACAACCAGGGGTTGTTATGGAGAATGCCTAAAGTTATCAATGATTGTAATGTTTTATTAATGTATTAAGGTGCCTAGCGGGAATGGGTATTTTTGGTCTTATATTGTTGATCCTTATTTTGCATGGAAAAGTGATCAGTTCTCCAGTTACACTGTTGACCTACATAAAGACATAAGCACCACCAAAATAAGGAGAAAAACACCCCTTCACATCAAAATGGACAAACCCCCTCCCATCAATCACTTCTGCCTGGACAAGATAGTGCACAAACAAAGAACATGGCGCTTGCAAAGTGAAAACTAATAAACATTGTGTCAACAAAAACAACATCTATGTTTGCTGACACAAATATGTCGTGAAGTACACAAGCCAAAACTTACACGACTTACTCCCTGCCCAAAGACGTATCCACTACCCAAAAAGTCCTAGACCTGCCACTTGAGGATAACTTTAACGCCAACTTCGACACTCCGCTGCAGTACCGCAACTTGTCGCCAGGACGCCCATTATCGAACTTGACCCTCGTTTTTCAAACCCCTAAATAACTACCAAATATAATACAAAACGATCCAAAGCGTCAAAAGGAATCTTGTCCGCAAATACTCACACGCACACACTCACCTCGTTGCACTCACGACAGAAAGTGCCAGAAGTACCATTTCTGTACAAAACCTTGGTATATGCAACCGCTACTCAAATAACAAATATAGCGACATTCCATCCACAGCTGCCAAAGTTATATGAGATTGACCTACATACTGGGACACACAAAAATTTTCTCACCAAAACATAACCTTCTTGGCGAAGGTAAAGATATAGGGAAATGGTCTTGGTAACCCAACAAAATAAACTCACCTTGCTGACAATTCTGTCCAGTCCATCCAGGCTCGCAAGTACAGCTGTATCCGCCATCTTTGTTCACACAGCGTCCATGTTGACATGGTTTTCTGGCACACTCATCTATATCTGTGTGATAAAGGACAGAAATGAAATACCCAAAATGTGCCAAATGTCAGTAACACAAGCAACTAAGTGATTTTGGAAACGGTCAGACGTTTCAAATAGCATCCACTATCTTTTGTCAGTGACACAGAGGAGATCTTGTTAAAGAGCAGGCTTTATACCATTTGATGTGATATGTACCTGATGCGATTTGTCTTCAACTCCTTTACATTCATAGTCAGAACCAAAATAAAGTCAAGTTGGTATGAAAGAAATGGTTTACAAAGTAATGAAAAAGATATGGGGGAATGGTCTTGGTTGGTATACACCTTTCTCACGCGGCGGCCATGATAGATCTAAAACGAGTTCAATGTGGCAAACAAAAGGCTGTCCATCATAATTAGCAGTTCGACCAATGGTAGCCTGCCAATTAGGAAATCGACCAATAAGTGAATGTCTGCAAATTCGTTAAAAATTTGCATTATTATGTTTTCATTTTGCATCTCTTAAGGGACTATGGGGTCAGTCTACACTACTCTAAATTGCTACATCTTTCGGTGCATAACACTTCTTGTAATATTTATTATTCTATCTTATATCATGAAAATTTGTGTGGTTTGGGGGAAAACTAAATGGGACCTGATTTTAGAAATAAGTTTTGTCTGTTTGCCTCATTGACCTCTTCTTTGATCTATCACATCTATCGCGTGAGAAAGGTGTATACAGACGTTACCATTGTTCGATGATGTCTAAGCTTGCTATTTGACCTGGTGTAAAAAAGCTGCCCACTTTTTTAATGTCCCTTGGGGTGTCCACTTATACCTAAATGATGTAGTCAATAAGGTTAGTCCTTTTGAAGAAAACGTTACATGCCCTGTAATCCATTACCAATTGGACCGAAAATAATAAGTTGCCATTTTTTCGCTATGGTTGAAAGAGGAATTTTCCTAGTAAACAACCAGGTGGTTTTCACTGAAAATAAAGATGAATTATTTTTCGACCAAAAAATGCCATTTTTCACATTTTAATGAAAACGAGTGCTATTAGTAGTCTCTACCAGACTCCGTATCGCTGTTAAATCGTAGAAATGGAACAGACAGAGGAGTAAGCCGGCCAGAGGAATATAGCCGGCTAGGGAACGGCACGTAGAGACTATGATATAAGTACGCACGGTGAGGATTCTTCTTACGGCAACCCGAGGTTATGATTGCAAGGTAAGCTATATCACCATATAGCTAGATGGAGTTGGCCAATCAGAGGCCCTTATTTCCTATGGGATGTCAGGCCGTAACCTTAAAGTGTGCGGTTATTAGAATAACCGCACACTTTTTGGACCGCACCATTAATTACAGGGGACAGAGCGTCAATACTAGTGTTAAGTATTTATCGATTATATCTATTAAACAGAGTATTGTGCTTTATTCCGAACAATTTATGTTAGAATACAACACAATTAAAAATATATGAATGATTTTTAAACAGAAAAAGATCAAACAACGATGGTTTTCAACAACCTCACTAGACCAACACGAAGGTAAAATTTGGCCCCAAAATTTGCAGACTTCTTTTCCGGGTATTAGAACGCGAATCTTGTTCAATCTGACGTGATCGAACAGAATGGGCGTTTTATCGGGGGTCACCCACGGTCATCCGCAGATTGTTATAGTAAACACGCAGAAAACGCCCTGTGTCAGTTGAATAGGCTATATGTGTCAGTGGGATAGGCTATATGATAATAACGTTACTGTCCCGCCTTTTCCTCGGTGTGTATAGTGAGATAATCCCTGGTCAGGTGCGATAACCACCGAATAAACCAACTTGGTGCGGGGCATTAACCTTTTTTTTATTATAAGTTACAACAATGCGGGGCTTCTGTCGCAAGTATTTTTTTGTTGCGCTTCTGTTCTGGAGCTTGAATATGGGTGATTTAGAAAAAGTGAGTGGTCACAGTTTTCCATTTTGCTTAAAAGTGTTATGTATTTGGTATGCCTATTTCATGCGTATCTAATTATGAGGTTGTTACTTCTGAGCAGTTTGACACGAGAGTGTAGCCTATGTTTCTGCTTGCACATACGGAATTTATCATATGAGCCTATTGGTTCTAGACACGATTTTATCACAGACTCGCCTGAGGTAGACTTTGGATAATTGTGCATTGTTTTGAACTTATTCTTAGAAAAGGTAAGCAATAATTTATTCCCCTTTCAACCGTTAACTTTCTTTAAATTCTGTGTTGGAATTGGGCATGACCTATGTAGGAATGAAAAAGAGATGTTTCCTCCTTTTCCACTTTGATATGTTGAATTCCACTGTGACCAGCCTGTATACAATGTTCCAAATTAACCAACTTTTGGAGAAAAAGGGTCGCAACTGTAAAGTTCAAATACCAGAAGAGTACATAGCTTAAACAATAGTTTATTTTTCTAATATGTGTATTAAAATCCCGACATCTTGTTTTCTTCACTATTGTTACATTTCCACACTAAGTTAAGGACCTTGGTTGCCCATAAAATCCTATCCTCATAGGCTAAGAATACTCCATTTTCAGTTAAAAAGGTAAAAGTGTTGTCATTCTAAACTTGTCCAGCAATGTTAGGTCATCTTGCAATTGGATTATCAACCTTAAATGTCTTAAGATACTTTTTTCAACATATAACGCTAAAATTCCATGAAAACGGATTGAAAACGTTCACACAAATGTTTTCTGTAAGAAAACACCATGTAATAAGGAAATCCTAGTGAAAATAAGCTGGTTATACTTTTCATTATTATATTGCCGGCCATCTTAGATTTTGACCAATTACGTAATCGCATTAACATAATTTAGGAATATTTATTTATAAATGTCACACTTACATATCTTGATATTAAAGATATATGAAAAGAAGAATAGTCTAGTTAAGATAATTTTAAAATCACAATGTTAAAACCAAAAATTTGTGATTTTTGTCAAATATGACTTTCAAATACCAGTTGCCATGGCAACAAAAAAAAATTTAAACTTACTGTAGCTGTTGAAAATTGTCACTTGCAATATTCTAGGAAAAGTCACCAAGTTTTGTTGTTCTAGCACAAGCCTTTTGCGAGCTACACGACGTCAAAGTTGGCACAGGCACCGGTTTAGCCCCAAAGTCTGGATAGGGTGAAAACTTCCATGGGAACTAACAAAGAGCCCACTAATTCTTCTCTACAAATATGGAGATCCCCATCTCTTCACAACTTGTCGAACCATATCCATATTACCGGCGTTTTCAAAAATCTTAGAAAAAGTAGTGTACAAAAGAATCTTAAAGAGCCTAGATGATAACAATATTATATATGCACACCAATATGGCTTTCGGGAAAACTATTCAACTTATATGCCCCTTCTACAACTCATAGATAAAATTAAGTCAGCCCTGGAAAATAACGAATTTACCATTGGAATATTTTTGACCTATCTACAGCGTTAGACACAGTTGACCACAACATGCTACTTGGCAAACTCAACTCATAAAAACTTTTATGCACCCATTTCAGTCGTTATAGATGAAAAACTCAGGTGGAAGTTTCATATTGACATTTTAATTTATTTGTAAGAAAAATTCTGAGAATATTGGTATCAAAGTTGGAAATTGCTGTAAAATATTAATGATTCTTTACTGCAGCTTGATATACCCCTACTTACCATATTGCAATATTAACTGGGCTAGTACTTACACTACTTCGATAAAAGCACTGCACCTGCTACAAAACGTATTGTTAGAATTGCCTCAAACGCATCAATTATAGCAAACTCAGCAACTCTTATTAACCATTTGAAAGTTTTGACAGTATATGACAAACAAATTAAAGTCAGCTGTTCTTGTCCATAAGTTATTCATTAAAGTTCCTTCTTACCAATCCTATATTAAGAGATATTTAAGTACAACTTAAATATTCACAATTGCAGTACCAGACAGGAAACAGGATTAGACCTATTGAAACAAAAACTGACCTAACACAATTCACTGTAATGTTTAGAGGCCCATCTATATGGAATGGTATTAGTTATTCCCGGAAAGACTGTCCGTCCCTCTCCGTTTTTAAGAAACGTTGGAAAAACAACTTCATAGAGAAGCCAACCATTTATTCCTGATTTGTTTTTTTCCTTGTTTCTAAATATGTTATTTTTAGTTATTACTTGGATAATCATACAGAATTGAGGTATATCATACCTTGTAATAGCGTTACTTTTACCTAATTTGTTTGCATCCCTTGTTTTGATTTTCTGTATTTCCTTTGGTATTTGCTAGCTGATAATTCTATAACTTCGACTTATTTCTTATGATCTGTAGATCATGTTACGTTTTGATGTGCATCGTTATGATTTTCTTGTATCAATTTCATTGTTTAGCTTCGATTTGTATATTATTTTTCATTATTATCATTTAGATTATGTACATCACTACCTAGTTTAACCCTATTCAGACCGGGCTTTTTTGGTCATCCCTGGACGGGGGTGGGGGGGGGGGCTTTTGAGGACCTCCACTTCTAAGTCCTCTAACTCTCGAACGACGTGCCGTAAGGCCACCAAATTTTCAGGACATTATATCGACATAATATCTGACAAGTATTTGACGTTTGACGTTACGTTGACGTAAGATGACGTAATTATGACGTCATCAATTTGATTATATTGCCCGGACCCATGAAAAAAGGGTATTCTCAGAAAACTTCAAGTTATACTACAAAAATGTAACAATAAGTGCAGATAACAGAATAATAATGTTTATTACGACTTGTATTGCCAATAGCAACATCGATGACGTCATAATGACGTCATAAAATGACGTCATGCACATCTAAGATACGAGATAGGCTCCGCCATATTATATCCACCACCTTGAATTTTTAAAACTTCTTTTTTTGCAACAAATAATCACAAAGGGCAATGGAAATAGACTAAATTCATTCATTTAGATGGCTTTTGATGAAAAAATACCAGGTAGTTACAAATTTCAAGGGAAAATAAGCTTGTTATTCTTGATCTGGCCATACGGTCCGCCATCTTGGATTTTGGGCTGATGACGTCATCAAATTAGCATAATTTATGCATATATAATTATGAAAGATATGCTAAATAATATAAGATTTTATTTATGTAACAAAATAGCAGTAATATAGCAAATAAATGTTGAACCAAAAATAGTGATTTTTGGCAAAACTGCCTGTCAGCAAACGGTTGCCATGGCAACACGGAAAAATGGAAAATTTGTCAAACTTCGCAAAATTGTTGCCAACAATATTTTAGGAAAACTTACCAAATTTGGTGGCTTTCTGGCGTTATAGGACATCGAAGTTAGCGCGGGCCTCAAAAGCCCCCCCCCCCCCCCCCCGGTCTGAATAGGGTTAAGAGGGAGAGCAATGAAAAGCTGCACACACTTCTGTTCCTCTTGCAAGTTTTTTTTTTTTTTTTAATTTTTATTCTGTGTTATCATTTGTTTTTTTAGGTTACGTGCTGCAATAGATAAAGCGAATCATAAAGCAAGTCAAGGTAGGTAAACATAACTCACTATGCTGGCATTTCTGGCCGGTCCATCCATGTTGGCAGGTGCAGTTGTATCCGCCATCTTTGTTCTCACAGGCCCCATGTTGACATGGTTTCCTGGGCATGGGACACTCATTGATGTCTGTGAATTTTTTCAAAAATATCAATGATTTTGAAACAAACACAAAACGATTACAACCATTATAAACATAGCAAATATTCAGTCAGTGTGGCCTTATAAAAAAGGGGAATTGTAGATTGCTGTATCCGAATGAAAGATTCTATCAAGGTATTGCAAAACTGAGAAGATTCTGAACGTAATCTGCATTCTTTATTGTATATTTCGGAGAGAAAAAAAGTAAAAGTGTTGTCATTCTAAACTTGTCCAGCAATGTTTTGAAATTTAATTGCTCCCTAACAAAATAAGCTCCAGAATGCCCTTTGGCTTGGACAAAGAGTTTTCCATTGGCTTTTTTCTGTGTTCTGTGTAACGCAGACTCCACTATCTGGAGCTGGTAGGTTCCTCCCCGCGTTCTGCTTCTCGGCGCTATGTAGCTGATGTTAGTGGGGCTTTTGCGGCAAGAACATTATCCCAAACGTGGCTTGGCTAGTACCCCAATTCGTCCCGCTTCATCACTAGGGTGGACTTTCTTATCCAGACATAGGTTATTACTTCCAAGACTTAGCGTTCATTTAATCGAATCGAAAGATGTCGAATTATTTCGTTTAGAGAAGTCACAATGACATACTCCAAGTTCCCCACCCACAGACGGACAGAAAGCTACTTTCCTCTTAACGCTATCTAGACCAGGCTTTTTGGGGATTCCTGGGACCAAGGAGGACTCTTTTGATCCCCCCTTCGTAATTTCAAAACGGCTTGTGTTACTATCACCAAATTTGGAGGGGATGATGTACTAGTAAAGTTTTATATTTTCTGTAATTTTGGTATCGTTATGACGTAATATGACGCAACCATGATGTCATAATGTCATATTTTGGGCTAAAATCGTCAAAATATGAAATTTCAGCTATACTTAAATGTATTGAACAAAATGATGACTATAAAGCTTATCTTATTGGTGTATAAGTCTGCCAAGTCTTTTGTTGCCAATAACGACGACACTGCACTGACGTCTATATGACGTCAGAAAATGACGTCATTTGTCTGCCATCTTGGATCGACAAGCTTGGATTTTCTAAAATACGGCTTTTTCCACATATAACCCCAAAACCCAATAGAAATGGATTGGATATGATCAAGTGATTGTGTTTTGTAAGGAAATAAAAGATTTTGACGGTATTTGAGTGAAAATTATATGTATTCATCGTTAAAAATGACATTGTCCGCCATCTTGTATTTTGACCCATGACGTCATCAAATTAGCATAAATTATGAATATTTGATTAGAAATGTAACTTAAAATTACACAGGATGTTAATGATATGAATTAACAATTTTGATCTAGCAATAAAACCATGAAATCCCATAATTCAAACTGAAATTAGTAAATTTTGGAAAATATGCCTGTCAGAAACCCATTGCCATGGCAACACGAAAAATCACAAACTAAATTTTTTTCTTAAAATTGTTCCCAACAATATTGTAGGAAAAGTCATGAAGTTTCGTAGTCCTAGCACACGTCGTTCGCCAGTTAGAGGACGTCAAAGTTGGCTCAGGCACTTTTAGCCCCCCCCCCCCCCCCCCTGGTCTAGATAGGGTTAAAATCACAGAATGCTTTTCGTCTTGCTCTGTTTTCAATAAAGAACCATGCCAATTGCAACCTGTTTAGAAATAGCCAACACTATAATATCCAAGTAGTTTCTTTTTACAATAATTTTTATCACTGTTTATTGTCACATGTATGCCTCCAATGTTTCTACCATTTACTTGCAATAAGCCTCCGGGCACGACCTTGCAAATAAAGTGCAAATAAACTGAACACACATCAATAAAAAACTAGAGTGTAATATTAGCTGTTCCAGCAAATACAAGAACAGGTTTGCGCGTGAGTAATTTATGTGAAGGAATTAGCATAAGAATCAAAATCGACGTTCAAAAACACTTCTGAAGACCTGTCAAAGAAATGACTCTTGCACTATCATCCCAATTGAAGATTAAATCTTTAAAAAGTAGTAACCTCCGTGCGAGAAATGACTCTTCCTGTGGCAACTTCAAGTCGGTAGACCAGTTCAACCCTACTACTCAAAATTGACTTTTGCATGAGAAACTCAGTCCAAAATCTGTTTTTCATCAAAATTACCCAACCTGTGCGAGAATAGACTCTTCCATTGACATTCACATGTGAAATGGGGCTATAGAGCTAGACTTGACCTTAACTTCAGGGAAAACTACTGTAGAAACGAAAATTGATATAAAATGGATTTTTTTCTAAATCAGGTTCGTAGGGCCTGATGTTACCATCATGAAGATGTGGAGCGGCACATAGCAATAACTGTAGCAGCATTTCTTCTCCCTAAGTCAGAAACATCAAGCTTAGGCAAGCTTGATTTCACTGACTCAATAGGCAAATTGCTTAGAATGGTCCATTTCAACTGTGAACATTTGCTGTAGGTAAACTTGGTACGCATTGGGAATTCCTGTATCTGTTAGTTTTGCATTTTATAGATTTAGCTTCGGAGAGTTCCTTGTATTTCTACCATGGAATTACCAAACCAAGGAGGTTATAATAACCTCTACCAAACTAATTACCAAGCTTGGCAAGGTTGGTGTCAGGGTCACGTGCTCTCACCATGTGACCCCGGACCGTCCGGACGTGATCGTAACACTTGCTGTACTCTCTTTGGTCTTTCAATGCACTGCAGAGCTGAAACTGTAACGTTACTGTAACTACTGCCTTTCACAATTGTGTGTAGCACCCTCTTCTGATCCCGCTACAACCTTGTAACCAGTCTAATTGTCAGTCCTAACCTCTGGTCTGACGAATGGAGTATAAAGCTTAAGGAAGTACTGAGATGGAGGATTGGAGTTTCATTATACCTTCACAGAAAGAAACGGCTTTTGCTTTCTAAAGCATAAATTTGTACTAGCGTTAGCCCCCCATTTCAAGTCAGCCTGTATTGTAGCAATGCTCTCAAGAGACATGCGACTACCAGTAGTACAGCGTTCTCCTGTTCTAGTGAGAACTAGTAGTAAGGCCACGTTGATTTGATTATATGGATGACATCCGCGCTAGCACCAATTTTCGTCCATTTCCAAAAAAAAAAAAAGGTTTCCGCTACACAATAAATTGTGCAAAGCAGCTTTAAAATGAGCACAAATATTTCGTAGATTGAAAAAAAAGTATCAGAAAACAGATAACTAATGCCATATATAGAATGCCAAAATGAATCTAAAGTCAAAGAACAAGAATGTGAAAGGACGGAAAGAAAAAAAATCTATTGTTGGTTGGGGAGGTGCCAGTACAGAAAATTCAGGTCCAGAGTCCTATGTTCAACCTTCCTGTCCACTTTGATTTCATACTGAAGGCAACTTTTTTTTTGGCCAAACTCTTTTTTTATTCGCCCGCTCGCATCAGTTTTGGAGTTCCCGGAGGATGTCATCCATATAATCAAATCAACATGGCCTAAGGTGGAAGCAACATAAAACAGAAGGCCATTGACATTGTCTGTACATTGACATGTAGTGTAGAGATGATTATCGGACGTCGGAAGACACCTGAATAGCACCGGATACAGTGAGTGAACATTGATACAGTATGTTTTCTATCAGTTGTCTGACATAAATGCAGTAGTATAGAATGGCATAAACGTGTGTGTTTCCGATGAGCCGTGCTTGGAGATGAACGTTTTTGCGATATTTGCAAAGGTAGCCTATAGCTATCACTTTGACTGCTCAGTAAGATAAATGGCTTAGGGGCACCACAGGTCACCAGAAGTCTGGTTCATTGGACAGAGGAAAGTTCCGGCTTGCACCTGAAACTTCCCAAAGGAGTTGTTGGGCAAATTTTCCCACGATCACAAATTGGAGGGGATGGGGGTGGTTAGGGGTCGTAAGGGAGTCTTTCTCATGATTATGCTGACAATACAATATTTGGAAGAACATGATATACGTGCAAATGTTTTCAATAATCTGTAGACTACGAATTGCGTCTATCACTCCAAGAAATTTATTGCATGGACTCCCCCCTGGCAAAACATTGTCTTGCTCCTGTCCCGAGAACATTGCTACAACAGACAATGCGTGCTTCTCAGAAGTCCTCTGGCCGGCCGACTCCCTTGCACACTAATCCCTCTATTTGTCCAACTTCTACTAAGTATTCGACCGGCGATCAGTGAATCCTGGTAGAGGCTACAAATTTAAAGGACCCACATTGGCCCAGAAGTGTAATATAAAGATATAAAGTGTAAAATAAAGATATACAGAGGATGGAAATGGAGGCTTACTTTTGTGGGAGCAATAAGTTAACAAACATTTGTAAATATTTCTCAAAGTGAAAAAAAGTCACGCAGATGTTTGAAAATTATTACAAATAAAGAGAGTTTTGTACCTTCACTTCTTAAATGTCTCCTAAGTATTCAAATAGATTCAAATTTCCATATTCAAGTTTTTGAAAAATGCATACCTTTTGTAGCCTATATGTTCTTTTATTCAAAACAATTCAAAATTCTTGCACATGTCCCAAAACTCTTGTGGTGACTTGAAATGGACTCTAAGATAGGGTGAAGAAACTGTACCTCTGTTGTTCTAGAGGGATACATTTTATTCCCGTACACTTTTCAGCTTCAAAAGTACCGTGCGAGTATCAATTACCGATTCAAGTGACCTCATGGGGTCTTTGGGCGACCACAATGATTGACAGTCTCACCTCGCCCCTGACCTAAGGGTGATCGAGGGCCCACGGGTAATTAACTCATTTTGCATGTCTTTGAGAACGCAGCCGCGAGCTCAAGTCTTCGCGGCTACATTGAAATTTTGTTATGAACAACAGCTATCGGTTTTTCTGTCGCAATAGTGTATTTCGCCGTGTGTTTCGTGTAACTATCACAATTTATCATACTTTATTTTGTAAACGAAAGCAACCTCACAAGCAACTAGTGCATTGAATGCCGGACTTAACCTGTTAATTTCATCTTAAACACGACCATGTGTTTTGTGTCGCCCGTGGCACAGCTCAACCAACGGTAGACGGGTGGGAAAGGGGCAGGGGGTTGCGGGGGTCTCATTCGCCGCCCCCTTCGTATTTTAAAAACGGCTCACTGTACGATCTCCAAATTTGCAGGGGGTGTTATGCTCGTCGAGTTTTATAATTCCTGAATTTTCACATCTTTATGACGTAATTATGATGTCATTAATTAATTTTTTTTGCTAAAACGGGGAATTCCCATAATACTTAAATATCTCACTAAAAAAGTTACCAATAAAGGCTTTTTATCAATATTAAAGACTTATAAGACTTCTGTTGTCAGAAGCTGACGCAACGACGTCAAAATTACGTCAAATGACGTCAAACAATGACGTCATCTGTAGTTTAGCTATCCGCCATCTGGGATTATCGACCTTAAATGTCTTAAGATACATTTTTTTTTCAACATATAACGTGAAAACCATAGGAGCATTTGTATTTTCTGTAAGAAAATATCAAGAAGTGATGAAATCCGAGTGAAAATAAGCTGGTTTTACTTTTCATCATGATATTTGTGGCCACCTTGGATTTTAACCAATTACGTTATTATATTAGCATATTTTATTAATAGTTAATTATGAATGTTCAACTAAGATGTGTTAGACATTAAATATATATGAAAAGAAGTTTTGTTAAGCAAGAAAATCTTAAAATCCCATTGTTTAAACCAAAATTAGTGATTTTTGTAAAATTTGCCTTTCAGAAACCCGTTGCCATGGCGACACGCAAAATTATTAACTTACTCTATTTTTTTTTCAATTGTTGCCAACCATATTCTTAGAAAAGTCACCAAGTTTAGTGGTCACCAAATCTAGCACATGCATTTCGGGAGCTACATGACGTCAAAGTTGCCGCAGGCACTTTTAGCACCACCCCTAATCTCGAACCAGATCTACGGTGCGTAATGTATAGTATCAAACTTCCCGGTGCCCGTTTGACTCCCTTGGCCGGCTACACTCCTTGGCCAGCTTTGATACTATCTTATGGCACCGTAGGATCTGCTTGGAGATTACACCACCCCCCAGTCTGGATAGGGTTAACCCTGTTCAGTTGTAATCTCCAAGCAGATCCTACGGTGCCATAAGATAGTATCAAAGCTGGCCAAGGAGTGTAGCCGGCCAAGAGAGTCAAACGGGCACCGGAGATCTGCCTTCACCCGAACGGGGAGGAGCATTTCTATTGAATAAAGGTGTCTCTGACCCTCCTTTTGCGGTATTAAGAGCTACACGAATATCCGAGGTGCTAATGTCTTTATGAGCGGCTCACGTAATAGCCAGAACAAGCTAAATGACCTGCGCCGCCGGTCCCAGTGGGAGGTTCCCTCCAGGGGAGACGATGACATTAGAATTTCAGCCACTAATACATGCGTTCCAATGGGAGAGTTGAGGAAACAAATATGCAATTATCTCAAGAATAAAAAGTTCAAGCCATACAAACTTACCTTCAAATGATAGCCTAATATGTCCAGTCTCGGCAAATTCCTTGGCAAGAATTTCTATACGGCTAATCTTTTGATACACCCCCCTGATTAGAGCCCTTGGATTGGCCCATTTGGCTGAAAACAGCATTCTGGCGACGATACCACTATTTCAGGGGGGTGCGGAAACCCCCTCGATGGAGAAAGGTCATTTTTTACAACTAATTCTACCAGTGTAGGGTCTTTCCTACTGCAGCCACTCCCAAAATGCCCAGATTTCACATAAAATCCCACCAAGAAAGGCTTTTCAATGGTTTAAAGCCTTGTTTTTATTTGAGATCTCTCACCGTGGGCTCTAGGCGCCTGCGCTAATGCTTACGTCACCCCTCCAGACGGCGCCAAATGCAGTGCTGACAGCATCACAACGTAACAGAAGAAACGCACCGGTACATGAAATTTCCACTCAAGAAATCGAGCATAAGTCCTACAACCGTTTAAAATCTTTATTTATATACAAAAACATTAAGCGAACGTTAAAAATTTTGTATTTTGAACATGTAATCTGAATGTAAGCATCATTCATTACGTTTTGATGCGCTGAAGGAAAGTACAAGACCACACGCGGCTAGCCATTTTTTGTTTCGAATCTAAAGTTTCTTGCAGTTTGTGTCTGATTTTTGATCCTCTATTTCTTAATTTCTCGTAACGGTGAGACGACGACAACAAGTCGAGGTTCGCGGACGCAAAGTAATGGGATACATGACAACATAGGGAGTTTCCCTAGCCAGTACTGCAGTAGCACGCAAACACAACTTTTTCCTGCGCGACAGTGGCCCGCAACTGACGTTCTCGCGGCTCAAATTCCCAGACGTCTCGAAAGATACGACGAACTTTTTCGTCCATGGTTCAAACTGGCCAAACCAACGGTTCACGCAGTGACTCGTATTATGACTTCCTGTAACGGTCACCCCGCTGACACGCCTGCCGGGTCAGTCCAGCCAAGCCGGGCGGAGGGCAATTGACACCTCCTCGGCAAGCACAATTTGATTAGGCAACAATTGGATGTTAATAGCGTTTGTTGGAACCGAATGAAGCCAGATCCTACGGGAAGTTTGATACTATACATTACGCACCGTGGATCTGGTTCGAGATTAGTTCAGTTGGGCTTCCGCCATACCACTTCCAACTTGGTTACCACTTCCAAACACAGCTGTGCCAATATTGCAAACATATCTACTTAATATATTTATGATAAATACTTGTTTTTGTTTATTCAAATGAAAGATTTTCAGACATGCTTTAGATAATAAACGGTAGGTATAGTTTACCTTTCTTCTGGTAGTAATTTCGGTGAGGCCACTTGTCCCACTCAGAACCCGGAGACGCCGCCGTGTCCTTGTCACTACTGCGGAGCCAACACCGTGCACTACCGCCCTCTGGCGATCCCGCGGGGCGATGGTTGAAGGACAGACATGGAGGTTTGACCCCGTCGTAAGAGCCGTAACCTTGGAGACAGCGGCGGGCACACTCGTCTGCGTCTATGCTGTTGTAATCTGCTATGTGGTCAGGCCAATCACCGAAGAAGCGGCCTTTCTCCTTAGTGAAGATATCTTCGTGCGATAGAGTCGAAGAAGCAGAAATATCATTAAAGCATCTTAAACTTCACGGGAGGTAGGACCAGACCTCGATGGCAGGATTGGCGATCGTACAATTCAATTACGTGTACAAACGTGTCTTTTGAATATATGAGATACATGTGTTACCGATTTATTCCCCATTTCCTAAGATGGTAAAGGACTGACAGCCACCTGGTGTTTGATTACAACTGGACATGTCAGACTGAGGGGGCCCACGTACTAACCGGGTTGTGAACTTTTAGAGATGAACTCACGTCACCCCACTAAACACTGTACTCATGCGAAGCTAATTTCTATACAGCTTACTCTCGCACTACTGCCAATCAGATGTCACTGCTTTGATAATTGAACTTTTGCATAATCATTAATATTAAGTGGACTTCCATAGCCTTCCGTCAAATTACGATTAAGAAATTTGCCTGTATTAGGCAAATTTTGCTGTTAAGGTGGGACTCTAAAGTTTGCAGTATAAAAGTTAGACTCAACTACCAGTCTGAAGGGCCAACATGCCTTCCAAGGACCCAAGTGCCCCTGAGTTTGGTGGGCACAAGGCCATGAAGACGGGGATGTTAGCGGAACAGGGCCGGATGGATATTGAGATCAGTGGTGTAGGATCAAGCTACCAGTCCCTGGGAGTTGCTTCCCTCTGGATTTTGGAATAAGTATCTGCCGTGCCATTGATGTCGTCAACTAGTGGTTGAACCGGCTCGTGGTACAAAAATGTGATAATGATCTAACAGCTAACATTTGGTCACACTGACTTAATCTTATGGCTGACACCCCCCGGATGCCTAAACAAATGCGCGAGGGGGAAAAAAGAGAAACCCCAGCAAAAAATGCTGCTAAAACACAGGACTTAACATCCAGTCAATTCTTTCCTAGGCCCTTGCCTTGCGTTAACCTTTAGTAAACCTGTAAGACACATCCGTTCCAACTTCAATAATCGATTTATTACAAGTCTTCTTTCAAGAGGTGAACACGTGCGATTTGGTTCTGAGCCTGCGATGTACCCTGACCATGTATCCCCTTTCCATGGAGATCAGATCCTCTGTCAATCATTGGCCAGGAATGCTTTGAGGGGACATGTGGCCACTGTTTTCATATGGGAACAGGGCAAAGATGAACGCGCTCGGCTGTCATCCATAAAATTAAGTCAGCGTGGCCTTATAGAAAATGGAATTGTAGATGGCTGTATCCGAATTAAAGATTCTATCTAGGTATTGCCAAAACTTAGAAGATTCTGAACGTTATTTGTGTTCTTTATTGTATATTTCGGGGAGAAAGTGTGGTAATTAACGTAATAACTGCATTTTTTTTATATATGTAGCATTTGTGTGACGGGAGCCGTGGCGCATCACAACGTCTTGTACTCACCTCTTGTCCCCTCGTAATTGGCCAGTTCCTGGGCTATGCACGTACAAAAAATTCATACAAACAATTGTGTTCACATTTTTTCCGCTTTATCATGCTATCAATGCACATAACTGACCTTTGGTTGACATAGTAATGATGGTTGTTGGTATTGTCTCGCTGTTTGTAACATCACTTGAGGATGACCCTGTCCATTTCAATCCCGGTTGTGGAGTCAGATAGGCAAGGTTCGTGCGGTTAACCTTGTAGAAAGTTGTGTCCCAAGGAGCAGCAGACTTTTGTAGCCTGTCCCTGATCAACAAGCGATTCTTGGAAACATGTGTCTCCTGTTGAAATAGATGCTTAATTTTAGAAACCTAGTTCCGTCCAGGCGAAATTGTGGGGAAAATGTTGTGCATACAGAAAACTTCAGACCGCTTTTCCCACGAGCTAACAACACTCGATTGCTTTTTTTCTTCTGCAGCCAGGACTGTGCTATTTTCCCGACCCGTTAAGAAATTCATATCAAATTGAATATTCAGTTTTATCATAAACATCGCCAGTCATACTAGCATGGAAGTTCATCTGTTTAACTTGTTATAATACATAATTCAAAAATGCAAAATACTTTATACACAACACTGAAGTTAACCCTATCCTAGAATATTTTTTGCAACAATTTACAAAATCTAGAGTAAGTTTATTATAGTAAGTTAATAGTAAGTTTTAGCCCCAAAAAGCAATTAATGACGACATGATTACGTCATATTAAGTCATAATGGCATAGAATCTAAGGAGCTATCAGCATATCACCCCTACACATTTGGTGATCGTACAGTAAGCTGTTTTGAAACTACGAGGGAAGATATTGCGAATGACCAACCCCCCCCCCCCCCCCGTAAATTTATACGGATTTACGGACTATGTGACTTACGGTTAGGACCAAGACTATGTGACTTACTGTCAGGCCTATAACGAGGGCAACTGTTCCTATTACAAAGCCGCACCCCATCAGAAGCCGACAGACTTTGCTAGATTTCATCTTGTTCCACATTCCCATGGCACGATCTAAGATTTGATAAGTACAAAATCATAAATTTCTTTATAAAAATGTTGCTGTGATATCATAACTCTTTTATGGCATAAATGAACAAAGAGCTAATACTCATATATTGAAATTTGTGATCACGCAGAGCTGATTGATTAAGCGAGTAAGTAAATGAATGATTGAGTGAGCGAGCATGATTATATGGTGGATTAGAGTAATCAAACAATGGAATGTCAAACTTCGAAACTGCTTCGAAACAAAAACAAACTTCTAAGATGATACTCTGAAGTCTCCATTAGCATATCGAATAAGAGAGAGACAGTTTACAACCAAGTTAGAAGTGAAGGCCGCTGTATTAGGCTTGGTTCCCAGTTAGAATAAGTGTATACATGTGGCAATTAAAACTATTGCCATTGCCACGGTTTGTTGTTTATAAGTATACATGTTTTTTTAGGATTTTTGTTCTATCTATTTACCTTGCTGTATGCATGGAGCGTATTTTACGCGATGAACAACAAGAGTTCGGAGACCTCATATATCCATGAAATAGTCTGATTATGTAAATTACTTTCACATTTACTTCATCTATGTTTGGTTATGTACACCTAACGCCGGTCCCAATGTTGATTGTCCTATAATCTATCAGTTAGAAGAATTTTAACACTTTTAGATCAGTTATGCAAATTAGTATTAGTTTGTTCCACCAGCCACAAACGACATATATTAGAGGTACTTGAGTCCTATAACGAAAAACACTACAAATATAGATTTCCCTCTTCAATAATGCAAATTAATAGTGCCAGTTTCCATATTTTGCACTTGAGGATGTACATCTCTGTCAAAGCTACCTACAAAATATTGTCTAAATTTACATATCAAAAATCACGACGATCCGTCAACCCCTTCCCAAGTTATTCCGCTCCAAAGGTATGATTCAACTGCGCAAGCGCGAACGAATTGCTTTGGAATTCCGGGAATTTTCGCCAATTGGATATATACTACATAGTTCGGCTACTATTTCTCTCTTTTTCAGTTACATATACCATATGTTTGAGTATCCTATTATGAAATGCTGTGGATTTATCAACTGTAGTCATTAAATATGCAAATAAGCCCCTGGTTTGAAGATTATTATTATTATTTTATTATAAAAGGCATCTATGAAGCAATCCAATTCAAAATATACTGATGATCCGTCAACCCTTCTTGAGTTATTCCCCGGAAAGCCATTGCCAAAACATTTTCTTAGCCGGTGAAAGAGGCTTATATTTTTGACATTTCTTAGCTATACTGCTGGACTTATATTCGGATTTACCTCTGTAGCTTACACGCGGTGTCTCGGTATCGTCATCTCCGCGGCCGTCGGTACCCTCCGGTGTGTTGGGAGTATCGGGACACATGTGCAACTCTTCATTTTGCTCTGGCCCAGACACCGTTACCTGCTCTCCTGACGCAAGATTGCGAGGCGGTGGTAGCGGGGGCGCGGGGCGTGTCAACCCAGACCCCAACATTACTGCCGGCTGATTTGCGTCGCGTTCCGTCACTTCTAGAAGTAGCAAAAACATGGAGGTCACAGTAACCAAGATCATAACCTTCTCAACGAGCACATACAAACACACAATGAAATGTGGCAAAAAGATGGGAACATGAATCCAAACCAGTGAGAGTAAACTCACGTAAAAGAAAATCACATTTCAAAGTAATTTCCCCACCTGAAAACCATAATAAAGCATAAACTTGGGCATTTTTGCATAAAATAAAACACATTAAAACCATTTTATCGGTAAATACGACTGATACTGCTAGGAACCCAAAAAATGCGAATAACCGAGCCAATTAAGATGAATTATAAGGACAATTCTGGTACACAGCTCCCCGTCAAAGCCCCAAAAAGCACCCACCCCCCACAAATAACTTTAGCAAGAATGCCCACAGAAAAACTGGTAAAGGAGGCAAATATTTGGTGTTGTTGGACAAAATCTGCACAATTATTTTAAAGCTATACCGCTGGACTTATACTCGGACTTAATTACCTCTGTAGCTTACACGCGGTGTCTCGGCACCGGCATCTCCGCGGCCGTCGGTACCCTCCGGTGTGTTAGGAGTATCGGGACACATGTACAACTCTTCATTTTGCTCTGGCCCAGACACCGTTACCTGCTCTTCTGACGCAACATTGCCAGGCGGTGGTAGCGGTGGCGTGGGTCGTGTCAACCCAGACCCCAACATTTCTGCCGGCTGATTTGCGTCGCGTTCTGTCACTTCTAGAAGTCACAAAAACAGGGCAGCCGGTGAACAGTTACCAAGATCATTCGCTTCTCAAAGAGCATACAAGCACACAATACAACAAGGTAGGGAACATGAATCTAAACCATAGTAAACTCACGGAAAAGCAAATCACACTGCAAAGTGATTTCCCCACCTGAAAACCATAGAACACAAACAGGAACGAAATGAATACACTTCGAAGTGGAAAGCACCCTACCGTCCTAACATATTCATATTTTCGTGTCAAACATAAAGCACAACGTTGGCATTTTTGCATTGAATGAAACACATTAGAAATATTTTGTCGGTGAATACGACTGATACCGTAAGGAACAGAAAATTGCAACTAACCGAGCCAATTAAGATGAATTATAAAGACAATTCTGGTACACAGCTCCCCGTTAAAGCTCCCAAAAGCACCCCCCCCCCCACACACACAAAACAACTCATTACGCCAATGCCCACAGGGAAGCGGTGAAGGAGGCTAATATTTGGTGCTGTTGGACAATGTCAACACAATTTTTTGGCTATACCACTGGACTTATACTCAGACGTACCTCTGTAGCTTACACGAGGTGTCTCGGCATCGTCATTTCCGCGGCCGTCGGTACCCTTCGGTGTGTTGGGAATATCAGGACACATGTACAACTCCTCATTTTGAGCCCCGTACGTAGGGTTTGCCTTCAAACAACCCCGGATATTACGGACATCAGCGTAACTTCCGGTGTCATCCGCTCCATGTTGAGGAATATCTTTTGGGTGATCTTGAAGTTTCCCAATAGGTTTGTTTATTTCTAGTTGCCACAAAAAAATACATGGGGAACAACAGTAACCAAGATCATTACAAAGTTTATTGCAAATTCATGCCCATTGGGCTAATTGCAAGAAAAGAATGACTAATTACATGAGATGAATAGATGTGGTCTGAATACATGTAGATAAACTAAATTCTAACATACAAATATTAAGTGGATGAATGTACATACGATACATAATAGGGTACTAAGTCTACGTAACTATTACAGGGTTTGACTTCTTACTTGAAGACATTTGAAAATGAAATGCCCCATGTGTTCTATAATAGATTGATCCCTTGATGTTAGTAGGAAGAGAATCTTTTGTGGCGTTTTTAACAATGAAAATGTTGGTGTGATTTCGGTCACTCTATCAAATAGCCTTTTTCTTTCGGCTTCGAATTGGGGGCATTCACAAATAAAATGTGTTTCATTTTCAACTGCATTCATTGTGCACTGCTTACAAATTCTTTCTTTAACAGGTAGCATTGTCTTCTCAAAGAGCATACAAACCCACCATGAAAAGTGACAAAGGACGGAAACATGAATCTAAACCAAAGTAAAAACACGGGAAAGTGAATCACACTTCAAAGTAGTTTTCAATCGTGAAAACCATAGAACACAAACAAGAGTGAACTGATGACTTACAAGTTACTTTTTTTTGCATTTACACGAATGACCTACTCACTGCTATTAAACACTGTAATATTGAGATGTATGCTGATGACTCTACTCCCTCTGCTTCTGGCCCAGATGTTTTAACAATCCAAAACACACTTCAGGCCGAACTTAACTATATTTGGTACTGCGTGCAAGTAAATAAACTAGTATAAGATGTGAAGAAAACCAAGTCAACTGTGACTGGAAGTCGCCACAAATTAAAGACCAACCCAGACATACAAATTAAAATTTTACAGACTTAAATGATAGAACAGGTAACTCAAGCAACAATATTTGGTTTTATGATAGACCAGTACTTAACATGGGCACAGCAAGCAGACAAAGTCCTGAATAAGATGACTGGTGCAGTAGTAATGCTTAAGAGGTCGAGAAATCTGCTTTTTGATGGACCGTTAAAGGCCGTGACGCAGGCACTAGTGTTATCCAATCTGGATTATTGTGCTTGCTTGTTATCTGCTAGCCCACATACATCCTTGAACAAGCTACAAATTCTGCAAAATAGGGCAGCCAGACTTGTTCTTAATGCACGCTATAATGAAAACACTGAATTATATGCATAGTAAGCTACAATGACCAACAGTTCAAGAAAGGCTGTAGACTGATACACTTTTATGTTTAACAAACTATAAGTAGCTAAGGATCCTAGAGCTATGTAAGACAGATTAGAAAACATTAGTAGCACACATGAGCACAGCACTCGTCTTGCGATGAGTGGTGGTTTTAGGCTACCTAAGCCAAAAACTGCAGCAATGACTAGGACCATCTTGTATAGATGCACCGAGTCCTATAACACATTCCCACTACAAATGAAAGCAACATCACCTTCCATTTTCAAAACACACATTGTGAATTGGATTTGGACTAGAATTTACACAAACAAACCCTTACAGGACTGGTGGTAGTCGAATTTGTATCTAGTTCTAATGTAGCTGCTAAGCAAATGTATTGATTGACTCATGTTTGTTGAAAATTATCAGTCCACCGTTGTCACATATTCATTGTAGTAATACAGTTTTTCTTTTCTTTTGTCAATTACACCAACTTGGTTATGTTATTTATTGTTTAAAAACAATGATTGATATTTTGTTATTTTTGTTATAGTTTTTGTTACTGGTGTCCTCTGACCCTCCTCATTATTCAAACAAACAAGACACTTCAAAGTGAAAATCACCCTACCGTCCGGGGCCTGTGGAGGAGTCTTTTGTCCGTACATAGGGTTTGCCTTCAAACAACCCCGGATATCACGGACATCAGCATAACTTCCAGTGTCATCCCCTCCGTGTTGAACATCTTTCGGGTGATGTCCAATACGTTCCGTCATTTCTAGTAGCCGTAAAACATGGAGAACAGCAGTAAAGAAAATTGACATGTAACCTATACTATAACTAGAGTTCGGCGACCTCATACCTCCATGAATTATCCAGAGCTTTGGCAAATTTCATGCAATTGAATAACACATTAACATAATTTATGCATGGTGTTGTTCATCATTGACTAACGTACACATGTCACAATTATAACATTCCCATCATTAATCATAAAGCGGTTTTGCAATTTTTGCATAAATTATGCATTACCATATTTGGTCTCTGCTTATATTTCACCCAGCAAGTGTTACATTGATTGAAGTCCAGTTTTTGCAAAGAATGGAATTGTAATATTTCCTTATTAATTATGAAAATTAAGTGATCATTAGCATAAATTGTAAATCATTATGAACATATTCGCCCAAGCTACCTGCATGCTCCTCTTTGGAAAGCCTTGACATAAACGCCCCTGCAGTTCCTAAATCTAATGTTGGGGGGCTAAAACATGCCCCACTTGGTCATGATATTGCAAGCTACCAGCCAAATACCAAGACCATATCACGTCCTGGAAAAGAGATACATATAAAAACTGCTATGATAGAATATATTAATTATGCAAATGTTCTTCTATTTTGCATAATTAGTATGTTATTTTGTACAACATTGTCTAAGGTATCTACATACCAAAAAATCATGAAAATCCGTTGTCCCCTTCTTGAGTTATCGTCTTCAAAAGTTTTTGACAAAATGCCCCTGCTATCCCAAAACTAGACTCTAAGGGGGCCCAAACTTATGTCACTAATTTCTGAGCCCAAGATGTATCTAACACGGTAACACCCCAAAATCGTGACCATAGTTTGTTCAGAACACGAGATAGCAAACCAGGAAGTTCTCTGTCCAATCATTTGCCACATTGATGAATTATGGCACTTTTGTATCAATTATGCAAATAAAGGACTTATTTGAATAATTGGTGTCTGGTAATGTATCACCTGCCCCAAACTACATATATTGCATGTATTTGAGTTCTATCGAGGAAACACTGCAAATAAAGATGTTCTTCATTAAATATGCGAATTAAGTGTCAGTTTGCATAATTTGCACTTCATGATGTGCATCTCTGTCTAAGCTGCATACATACCAAATATCATGTAAATTAGTCATTCCCTCCTTCAGTTATCCTCCTTAGAAGATTTTGGCAAAAATGCCCTTGTAGTTCTAGAGGAACCTGCTAGGAGAAACCAAATATACACCACATATCCCTTATGTCACGAGCTATCAGCCATCCAAAAATCAAGACCATAGCACATCCAATTCAAAAGATCAAAAAAATTAATTCCTGCTGCAGTACCAAGATCACATGCAAGGGGAACAAAAATTAAACTTGACCTTTGTCTTCCCAACACCTACCCACAAACCAAATATCACCGTAATCCATTCAGAGAATCTTGAGTTATGCTCACTACAAAAATCTGGACACGCAGACAGACACACAGACACACTGACACACCCAAAACTATATCTCCATTTTTCATGGAGATAAATGTAACCTCCATGACATTTCATGAAGGTACCTAGGTACGTAATTAACCCTATCCAGACTTGTGTGTGGGGGGGTGAAAGTGACGGTGCCAACTTTCACAAAAATAACTAATTTTGGTTTAAACAATGAAATTTTATGATTTTCTCGCTAAACTATACTTCTTTTCATATATCTTTTGTATATGACTTATCTTAATGTGGAATTTCTAATTGGATATTCATAAATTATGTGATGACGTAAATGGTCAAAATGCAAGATGGCCGACAATGTCATGATGAAAAGTATAACCAGCTTACTTCACTCGAATTTCATCACCAATTGGTGTTTTCTTACAGAAAACATACATATGAACGTTTTCATTCCGTTTTCACGGGATTTTAGCGTTATATGTTGAAAATGTCTAGCGACAATCTCTAACATGGAATAATCCTGAAGCCAAATAACTGCATATGGGGTGAAAGGTGTTCCTTCAACTACAAGACCAATTGAGTCTTTCAACTTCTCCAATTTCAAAAATTTAGAGGACGAAATAAACTTTTTAAGTAACAAAAAGCAAAACTTTGGGCATTTTCGCATCAGATAAAACAAATTAAAAAGATTTTATCGGCAAATACGAGAAACAAACAACAACAAAAACAAGCGTTCGCAGAACTCAACCTTCGTGAAATGGGTGATGGTGCGGTGGTGCAGGGTTTATTTGTTGACGTGTCATTGGCTAGCTTAACAGTGTTTATGTTGTTGGAATTATACATGGATTTTGATGTGTTTGGTGAGGTGCGCCGAAAAAAGGCTTTAGGCAGTAGGCTGTATTTTAAAAGTATTCTATCATCCATCCTTTCTTGTCTGTGCACATGACACAAACTGTCCCTGTCCATTCATTTCCATGGACAAAGAAAATACCCCTCATGGTCTTCAGTTAAAGATAAAGACTTATATTGACTGGGCTAAAATCGACTGTTGCATCAAAATATCAATAAGCTAACACATAAAACAATAACGTTGACCACATCAACGCCGTCATTGGTGAGATCCACATAAATGATCTTCACATCCCCAGCGAACACCTCCAAAATGTGATGGCTGGTGTCATCACGGAATGCTCCTCCTCAGGTACATAAAAGTATAACTTCCATTTTGGGCTTGCGACTTGGAACTCATGGAACTTTTCAGATGTCGACCCCTTGTCTCTTACCCAATCGTTTTAATAACCTATCGGTACAACTGACATGAATCTGATAACTAGCACTTGCGACCTACCCTAGATTAAATTGCAGAGAAATCAAGACATCAAAGTATAACTATCCATCTGGGCTTGCGACTTGTGACTCATGGAACTTTTTACATGACCCCGTGCGTATCTCTCACCTAATCGTTCTCGCGACATATCAGTACAAATGACGCGCTTATGTTTATTACCACTTGTGACCTATATACTCTACATTACATCGCTGGGAAATCAAGACATAAACGTATAACTTCCATTTTGGGCTTACGACTTGGAACTCATTGAAATTCTGACATGACCACGTGTCTCTTACCCAAACGTTCTCGCAACATATCAGTACAAGTGGCGGGATTATGCTAATTGGCACTTGTGACCCACCTTTAATCAATCGCTGGAAATCCAGACATGAAAGTACAAATAATATATATGGGCTTGCGCCTTGCAACTCATGGAACTTTTTAGATGATCCCGTGTCCCTTACACATGATCAGGAAAGGCAACAATCTTCGAAGGGAAAAATTTACCGCAAGGAAAGCCAATTTTTGAATTTTCAGCGGATTTCTTTGGACATAGGAATGTTCAGAGGTCTCATAACTTTGACAAATTCTAGATAAAATTCACCAATACGTTGCAAATGGACATAAAAACCAAATGGTGAGTGAAATTTCAACTTTGAGATGTACATCGCATGTATTTGTCCAAGTATTGACTTTTCCGGGTAGAGTGGTTAATTTCCAACCATTTAGCCAGGTTATGGGAGCCCTACTGACGACCATGACAAGCCGTGCGTCGCCCGGTGAATTCAGTCCAGCTGACCCAAGTCCTGCCGTGACTACAAGTTACTGTGAAAAACAAACCCTGCTTTGTTCAACAATGTATTGTACCGGTAGTAACTGTTATATGTACAACCCTTTTAAAATGTATAATATAGGCCCCTGTAAACAATATCATCATTGCACTTATTCATTGCCCTTATTAATCTACAGATTATCAAATCTTATAGGAAACATTTACACCCCATCATGTATAATGTACTGTCCCTATAGTACCATTGTCTTGTAATCGTCTGGTATATATAAGTCGTGCTGTCCTCTATTGCGCAACTATGACCTTTGGGGTCACTTCCTGTGGGGACGGTGCCCAAGCTCAACTGCACGCAGAATGACGTAATTCCTAAATATAAACCACTATTGCGAAATCGTCACACTTAGCACACTAAACACTATTTTTCAAGTACAAACATCCCCTGCAAAACCGTCAGAAGCCACTAGACGAAAGAACACCTCGTACGTTTCTTCTCCTTCTCAAGAACTACCCACATACGAAAAATCAGATCAATCTGTCATGATCTTACGTAGCTGGATTGTTCACAGACATGCCGTATATAACACTAGACGAAAAGACCTAATATGTAGACGTATGCTGACGGACTCCAATTTGCAACACCTGACGGATGCTGACAAATGCTGACAAATGCTGACGGATCCCAAAATCAATCACGGATCCCAAAAAATGACGGATCCCACTTACATCCGCAACGCATTCGTAGGTATCCGTAACTCGCCGTGGATACAAACACGGAACCCGTATTCTTACGTACTTCGCGACAGATGCTAACACTGCATCCGTATGGATACCTCCGAAATCATGGACGCTATACGCATACGTAAAGCGTTCGTTGGTATCCATAAGTCACTAGCGGATTTAAACAGTGCATTCGTATGGATACTTACTTTTAATGTAAACAAAAGCATACGTGGTCAGGATTCTTGTTTATCAGCAAAAACTCTTCAGATGCAGACGTATACGAATTTGCAACATCTTGACGGATGCTAACGGATTCCCAAGATTACCAAAAATCACGGATCCCATGCACATCAGCAACGCATTTGTTGGTATTCGTCACTCGCTGTGGATGCAAACACGGAATTCGTATGCTTACGTACTTGGCTAACACAGCATCCGTAAGGATTCTTACTTTTTACGTATGCGTGGCTAGCACTCTTGTTTTTGCGCAAAATATCATTTTTTTAGAGTGGTTATATCTTTCCCTCTTTTTGTACCTCGGATACCACAGTTTGTAACGTCAATACAAGTGAGACAATCCACGTTACGCTAGATACCAGAATACTCGGATTCGTAAGGATGCGAAATGGTTTTTTTCTGCATTCGTGGCAAGATTACCAACAATACACTGGTCCAGTGGATTGCTCCAGTGGAGGGGATTCCATTGGAGCAGTGCATTGTTGGTAATCTTGGGATATCTTAAATATGCGACTCTGTATTTTTTTGCATCCGTACATTCAAAAAAGCTCCTTGGTACATTGGGGCGGTGTATTGTGGGTAATCCAATCGTTGTCTCTCTGACCAATCAGACTGCACATCAGTCAGTTTAAAAATAAAGCGGAGATAGTCAGCGTTGTCCGTGAGGACCGCAATCTTTTTGTACCTCAAACTTTGAGTTTTGAAACGTTGAACTCGGGATATGGATTTGTACACACGTGTGTGAACTTCTGTAGTAGGGTGATGTTGAGGCGGTGACCAAACTCAAGTGGCAGTCGACGGACGGGACGGCGAGGGACTGAAACAGCCAGCCCTGTTTTGTAGTTCGGCGTCCTGGAGCTATTTTACATCACTGTCCTGCGGATCTCACGGCGAGGTATGTTTTATACAATGATTGTTTCCAAACAATACCCGCTTTGAATTCGTCTTTGTGACTACATTCCTTGTTGGCTAGTAGTTAGTAGCGCTTTTGGTATGCTTGGGCTGAACAGAAACTTATCAGAAAACGACATAACGGAGCCTTACAAAACACAAGTCACAAGCATGATACTTGCTGAGTAACTGTTGACTTATTTGGGAAAAATTTGAATCATCATCAAAACAATACTTGTATACACATATGTTTGTCTCAAGCCTGGTATTTATTCGCATAGGAACATTCTGTTCCAACGGTGTTTACGTGTTTGTTTATATGCGACGTCTCGTACACAATGCAAAGTCCGGTCGGGGAAGCAGATCACACCTTGTCACTAATTATGCAACGCTAGACTGTTTCTGCCGCGCCCTCCCGGGGGACTTTTTTGGTATGATAATGCAGAATGTAACGGTGATAATGGCGATACCACAATCAGATGCATTTGTTCCTGTTGTATAACAAGCCAATCACCATTTCTTTTCATATACATCCTAATTACTTTGACGGACGCATCCATCAAACATCTATCTCAAAATTTGATGGGATTATTCTTTCTCTTTTTCAGAAGGCGGGTCGACATTCTCAGGCCGTGTCAACAGCTGGGAGAACACTGGACTACAGGAAGGGCACAGAAGGAATTGAGCTGGGAGGGATCAGGGCGTAACTAGCCTGAAAAGAAGCGAAGCACTGTCACTAGTAGAAAGGAGACTTTGTGCTGTTGCGAGAAGCTGTACATACTGATACTATAAGTCATGTTAGTTGTACTTTACAAGCTGGATTCACTATGATCTGTATCCTGTAGCCGGATGTGGAAATTCCTTAGAGTTGGACATCGCGAAGATTTGTAACAGATATTCGTAGAAGCAAGATTAGCCACAGACTCCCATGTCAGCTTTACATAAAAGTCAAATTGTATTCACGTTTGATCCTATATTCTATTTGGAAGTATAAGAAGTCATGTGATATTGGCGGTTAAAGGATTCAACTTTCCCTTAACATAATTAGATAACAGGGACTCTCTGTACATACCTGGTATAACCCATTCTTGTTGCAATATTGTATCTGTATACATATCATGTGGCAGATAGGATTCGGCCTCGATGACATTACGTCGTTTAGTTCTTCTCAGGACTGGTTTAGAATAAGATTATTCTGTGCATTCTTTTCCATTTCAAATCGTGTTAGCCTTTTATAAGAAAGTAATTGGGCACACATCATAGTGTGATTTGTCAAATGTGCGGAAAATTCATTAAAGTGACTTTGTATCTGCAGAAAATCCCGTTTTGGATTCTTTATGATCTGATCATACGAAGAAATCCCTAAAAAACGACTTCGCATCCGCGGCAAATGCCGCATTGGGATTTCTCAGGATCCGACCATGCCAAATATACGAGGAAAATCCTATAAAAACGACTTCGCATCCGCGGCAAAGGCCGTTTTGGGACCCGTTCATTCCAGGTATTCGAAGAAATCCTTTGAAAAACGACTTCGCATCCGAGGGAAATACCGTTTGGGGATTCTGTGCGATCCGATCATTCCAGGTATTCAAAGAAATCCCTAAAAAAACGACTTTGCATCCGTGGAAAATCCCATTTTGGGATATGTTTGAGTCTTTTCATTCCGGATCCCAAAAATCCAAATTTCGGATATTTTAGGGATCCAACTCGAATCCGTTTGCATTCGCTAGCATTTGTTACAAATACGCAAATATCCCTGCTCGGATATGGCTACATCCGATACCCTTTCCCCCAGTGTAAGAATTCTACACATACCTATTGTATCATGCAAATTACCTCCTAATTTGCATAACAACCATACAATTATGTACATCATTACGTAAGCTGTCTGCATACCTACAATCATTAACATCCATCAACCCCTTCTTGCATTATCCCTTCTCAAAACCTAAGCTAAAACAAAAAATACTTTCACCGCCCCTGCAAAACCCCTAGGTGGCCCAAACTTACACACCTTACTATGCTTTTACACAGCTACCTACCACTTAAAAATCATCACCCAAACAAGTCCCAAACAAAAAATAGCAAAACCGGAAGTTCCACTGCAGTACCATAACCCGCCGCTAGAGCGCCCTGCCGTAACGCAATTCCTGCCATCCTTTTGTCATGTCTAATCCTACCCACCTACCAAATATCAAAACCATCCGTTTAGGCGTTCCCTAGTTATCAGGCTGACAAACGACCCCCTGACATCAAAACAGCACTGACTACAAACACTTCGTTTCACGACGTGAAAAAGCGTGGAGGTCCATACATTTGCCGAAACCATTGATCGCACTCATGATAATGTTTTTTTTTTCTAAACAGCTAAATCAACTAGCTAACGCTTGGTTAAGTACGTTGACACTAGACAGCATAACATATTTAAGCCCCAGGCTTCATCTTAAGCCTAGCTTACCACGACATGCGGAACACTAGCCGACTCAGGTCGGCAGTAGTTCGGTAGCAGTCTTACCAATTTAGGTCACGTCTATCTTAGCTCCAAACATGTCTGAACATGTCCATCTCCCGAATGCTATCTAATATAAACTATTTTCAGTCATCCCTAACTTTAGTCGGAGACTAACGAATCATTCCTGACTGATTACCAACCGATCGCTAACCCTCTCACGAATTAAATTGGGCATAATCAGTGATTTTAAAAGAGTGGTTATTTTCGCTTTTAACCAAAATCATCCTTACTTCTATTTTGTAAACATTACCAAGACATCAAATTTGGATCACAGATGGCTCCATTGCGGCGTTTATGGTTCTTTCTACTTTTGGCTGGGTGTCGGTAGTGTGAAGTTCGGGGGTGATTCGCCTTCGTCCCGGTGATAGTCATTTTGCTTGGGTAGATAGCAGAGATTTGATAGCAGAGATTTGTCTACGATCTTGGGGTGAATCGTCGGTAGGTTGGAAACAAGCTCAGAGTAAGTCAGTAGTGTATATGGCGTGGTTAAGATGTCTATTTGACCGCTGACTAACGCCAGAACACCAGCCGAATACTAGCTTTAGCCAACCTTGCCGAACAACAGCCGACCACCAGCGAACCCATTCCAGACCTGCCATTCAGAGCCGAATGTTTTGAACATTTCAAAATATTCGGATGGCGCAGAGGGTTACCAGCTAACCGAGCCGAGCGTCAGCCGACTACAGCCGACTCCCAAATCACTCCTAACCATAGTCGGGAGAGAGTCGGGAGCTATATTCGGCTATTTGTAAGCTAGGCTTTATGCAATCTACGCCCTCGTAGCTCCGGAGCGCACGGTCCAGCCCCTTAACAGACGGTAGCAAAAATAGGCAGAAGAAAGTAAAATAATAGCTGCTCCCTTTCCTCTCAAAGGCTCAGCATAGTCACTGACATCCTGTCTTTCCAGCCAGTCGTTCTAGTTTTCGTCGTGATCATGAGGGATGTATTTGGAACCGATCAAGTACAAATTCCCGGCGGTCTGCGCTTAATAACTGGTCGGGCGGGTAACACTCTCAGTACCGTAAAAATAGCCGGGAGCTCACGAGCTATACATTCGTACGCTCTAATTAGTCACTAAAACCCCCTACCCAACTCATATACAAACAATTAGCATTTAACCAAAAAAAAAAAATAAAACAGACGGCGCAACCTTTATCTAGGTATGCCATGCGAGCTACATGTACATATGGGCGAAAGAACCTGTAACAATTGTATTGCAAAACCGGTGGAAGACGAAATACGTTTTATTTCTAACTGCCTCTCTAATGACAAGGAAAGAAAGGAGTTATTTGAAGAGGTATGCAAAACACACAAAAATTTCCAAACGCTTACCGATGAAAACAAAACAAAACTATAACGCTGTTAACGTCACATAACCAACTCATCATAGAAAAAGTGGGGTACTTCGTCTTCCACTGCTTCCAGAAAAGAAGTCAAACCCTAAATGCGTAGATTGTAGCTCTCAGCAGTCCATATCATTGATAGAATAGCCACTTGTCTACATTTTTCACCATTGTTATCTATACCAAATTACTTTATTTTATGTATGTTTACTATATTTACCTCCATGAAATGCCATGGAGGTTATATTTTCTGTTATGTGTCTCTGTCTGTGTACAAGATTAATCAAGAACGGCTGGATGGATTGGTTTCATACTTGTTGTGTTGGTGGGGTGTGATAAAAGCTCAAATCGATGAGATTTTGGGCGCCGTATCTGTCGTTATAATTGATGTAATAATATCGGAAATCACCCCTATATCTGCGATATATTGGAACAGGCATTGTGCTTTAAGTGTTTGTTAATGGGCTTAACTCCAAGCAGATAGCGAGGTGATTTGTATGACAGCTGTTTGGGGAACCCCGAGTTTTTTAAATATGATAATTAGTTTTATTTATGTCTGCTTAGGATATCATGGAGATGTGAAGCGTAAGTATAATTGTAAGACAGCGTACATTTAACGGTAATGCTTAACAGGTATGGATGTCTCACATACACATGTGACATGGTGATTAAAATGCCATTAGGTCCTCTCATCTTAGATGGGTTGGGTGTCAGAAGTTTTATGGGCGATACAGATGTTCTGATTTCGTTACGATAAGGGACAGTTGTTAGTTGTCTCTTTCATAGCCAATGGTACTTGTTTTTAGCAGACGGGGTTGGCGCCAAGTATTCATCTTACAGTTGGTGTAGGGCTGTCAGAGGAAAGTGTGCATCTCGTTTTTGTACCGTGTGAACAGCTGAAGTTATGACATATTGGTGGAAAATCAAATCACCATCTGACTAAAGTTGGCCACATCCCTTCTTCGTTCTGAGTTTCCGAACTTACTCCCACCACACCGCCTTGAGGCACATAGTCGAACCTCAATAATGCTGACAACCTTAGACAGTTTAAATGCCAAAAAATCACGCTTCAGGAACACCACGCTACCATATGCCGTCGACCTCTTAAACGCACATTACACGATTAAGTGTCACATTTTAATAATTACTAATCAGATGGACATCCTCTGTGTCATTACATAAATACACCACTACTTTCCCATAACATTTATAACCATTACTCTCAAATACAACCGACTATAAACATACATACCATCCACAAAAAAGCAATAAATATTTCATGGAGGTATGAGGTCCCCGAACTCTAGTTTCTGTTTGTTTTATGTTGCAATCAGCCCTCGGGCAAGAACTTGCAAATAAACTTCTTATAACCCACACAGGCATTCAAAAGAATCGGTGTAAGTTTCATATCTATTGAGTTTGGGGAGATATGCCAGTGCGCGTTCAGCAAGAATAGCTTTCATACTGAGTCTCATAGAGATACTCACCAAGCAGAGGTTAGGCTCCGGCTGTTTTTCTATAGTCGTTTTTATCGGGCTTTCTATTTTGTATTGTATCTTGCATTGGCGGATTTTAAGAAACATGACAAAATGGAAAGCCTGATAAAAACGACTAAAAAGCGGTAAAAAAACAGCCAGGCCTAACCTCTTCTTGCAGAGTAGCATAGAGATACCATGTGCATCTTCTACTGAACAAAGCGGCCGTAGAATAGACCATAAATACCTTATTATTTCACCGCAATGTTCACAACAAACATCGTTGGTCTCTTGCGATTTGGTGACTTGGGTGCTAGTTTGTCTCCCTACTGTCAGCCAAGAGAAAACTGAACAATAATGTTGCCAGCCAGTGCTTATCTATAGCTGTGCTATGATATCACACAGTACATGTATTATGCATAGAGAGTCTATTCCAGGAAAAACAGGATTGAGAGGAGTCAGTCCTATGGATATAACGTCATGTAAAATGTCATGTGGCAGACCTATTACTCCATCCGTTGCTGCGCCAAGTTACATTGACTGTCACCTTGTTGTAAATCGTACTTTATATAATCTCCAAGCAGATCCTACGGTAGTATAATATAGTATCAAAAGCTGCCAAAAGAGCCAACGAAGCCGATCTAAAACTTATTCTGGAAATGTGGTATAATACTGCAACAGGATATTGAATATTAATAACCTATTGAATGTATTACTGCGAGATTTAGAGAGTGAAAATCCGATCACGTTAACGTCTAATGTTGTTATCTTGGTAGGAAAACTTTTTCATTTATAGAAATCGTGAGATATCAAAACTGTCCATCAATAAGTTTATTTTCTTCATTAACTACTTTTACATCATGGAAAAAAAGTATAGCCACACGCCAAAACAAATTTTATCTACACATGTAGTGGATAATCAAAGTATTACACTACAAACTACACAACCTTACATGCTACAGAGGGACTATCTAACACGTTCACATACTTGACTCCATAATCAAAGTATTACACTACAAACTACACAACCTTACATGCTACAGAGGGACTATCTAACACGTTCACATACCTGACTCCATAATCAAAGTATTACACTACAAACTACACAACCTTACATATGTATGCTACAGAGGGACTATTTATCACGTTCACATACCTGACTCCAAGGTATCGAACTGACTGAGCAGACAAGCACATCTTCCAAGCTTAACTAACATAACAATGGAATATCTACTTGGCCTATGAGAGGCCAGTGATTTTGAACGGTCGCCGTCGGACACATAACATCGTGCTGAGGCAAATACGCACTGTTTCCCTTTGTTAGCCTCTACTAGGCTGTCTCTACAAAATATTGCAAATTTGTCGAATAGACAGACAACGAACCATGTGACCTAGCCGGTACAAACATGGTACAAACCTACAGTTAGAGACATATGACATATGTGTTTTCTGTCATTTGGCCAATTTCCGCTTTTTTTCAGCGACCTGTGAAGCCTGGCAGTGGCTATTCCTTTGTGTGCGAGTGTGAATGTGCGGAACGAAACAGTCGGCACACTATTTTCCTTGGTCAGAATAAACAGCCACTAAACAAGGGTAGTCGACAGGCGGGCTGGAGGATACAAACAAAGACAACAATCTTACCTTGTGAATACTGGCGGTAACGAGTCCCTTTCTCGAAGACAAAGAGATCGATGTAACCTTCTTGCTTTGACTTGAGCACAAAAGTGTGTACGTGTCTGCTCCAAAAGCTCCAGACATTCCAGACAGACACGTTTGACTGATATGCAAATCCGAAATGCTCTGACCAATCAGGGCTCGTTTCTGACACACTCACATGGAGGCCTCCTTTTATTTCAGACAATCGTGCTTGCAAATACGTTATACACACTGGTAACAATAATGACAGCTTTCATGCATTTTCTATCGTCTATTCTATAAGTAACTGAAGGCGACATCTCTTTTTATATTTCAGCCATACATAGTATGGTGAAATATATTGTATTCGTAATGTTTCTTTCTTTCTTTCTCCTGTCAAATCTTCAAAGTGATTCATCTCCGCCATTCCTGGACCGAATGACCTGAAATTTGGCATAAGGGTAGAATGGGCCAATACCTTGATGCTTCTTTCTCATTTATTTTCATATCTGCCTCTTAAATGATTTTATTGAGGTTTAAAGGTCAAGTTTTGACCAAAACGGTATATTTTGGCCCCCTGTACCCTGGTCTTACAATGGAATGGCCTGAAATTTGGTATAGATAGGCATTAGATAGTTGGTAAAATGATCCAAGTAAAATTTTGGGCATAAACTACTTTAAAATGCTTAATTTCAGCACTTTTTTGAGGTGAAATTGGATTTCTTTCGGCCTCCTGCCTTGAACTCCAGTGACCCCACACACCTGCGGCAGCCTGCGCTTTGGGGAGAGTTAATTGAATTTAAAGAGCCAGCCAATCAGCGCCGAGAAGGCGAATGCTAATTAATATTCATAAGCTGGCTTCCAATGCCGTATATACAGACAGAAACACATGCATATTACAGCCTTACAGTGGCCATGTGTCACCTTGTGCCCGGTTTAAAATTGTAGTTTGCGAGGATTTGGGGTTCAGACAGGGTCATTTGAGCGGTAGCAGAAGGTACGCATGCATTGAACGTTAGAATACAAGTCTTTGACGTTGAATTAACCAACATTCCGCATGGCGATATCAATCATTTTCGGCAGAGTTGAATTTGGTAGGGTTAGTTGAGACAATCGAGTAAATGTTAGTTGGAGGAAAACGCGGGAAAATTTGCCAGTTTGCGTTTAGTTTTTTTTCATATCTGCCTCTAAAATGATTTTATTGAGGTTCAAAGGTAATGTTTTGACCAAAACGGTATATTTTGGCCCACTGTACCTGGTATTACAATGGAATGACCTGAAATTTGGTGTAGATAGGCATTAGATAGTTGGTAAAATGATCCATGTAAAATTTTTGGCATAAACTACTTTAAAATGCTTAATTTCAGCACTTTTCTGAGGGGAAATTGGATTTTTTTCGACCTCCTCCCGTACGTGAACTCCAATGACCCCACACACCTGCGGCAGTCTGCGCTTTGGGGAGAGTTAATTGAATTTAAAGAGCCAGCCAATCAGCGCCGAGAAGGCGAATGCTAATGAGTATTCATAAGCTAGCTTCCAATGCCGTATATACAGACAAAAACACATGCATATTACAGCCTTACAGTGGCCATATGTCACCCTGGGCCCGGTTTAAAATTGTAGTTTGCGAGGATTTGGAGTTCAGACAGGGTCATTTGAGAGGTAGCGGACGGTACGCATGCATTGAACGTTAGAGTACAAGTCTTTGACGTTGAATTAATCAACAGTCCACATGGCGATATCAATCATTTTGACAGAGTTGACTTTGGAAGGGGTTAGTCCTTGGGTTAGTTGAAACAATCGAGAACATGTAACTTGGCGGAAAACGCGGGAAAATTGGCCAGTTTGCGTTTAGTTTTGATACGTAGGTTTGACAGTGGCGAAAATGATTATTTTCTCATCAATATTTCTCGTCATAATTATTTAAACTGTAAATTTAAACAATTGGCTTACATGTGCAATTTTTAAATGAATAAAGATCAGTACTTAAATTATGTGTAACTTACTGCTCTTCGTCAAAAGATCAGCATTTTTTCTATAATGGCCATATGTCTATAGTGGCAACATTTCTCTCACTGTACTGGAAAGAGCAAATGTAGTTACTTCTGGTTCACAAGGAGCTTATAACGGTACTTAGACCTAGTTGTTGTAGTGGAAATTGTTGAATGGCTTCATGTAATTTCATGATGAATATTTTCTGAATGGAAGGTGCGATTTTTTTTTTCACTTTTGGAAAAATAGAAGCTGCCGCGATTCTAATAACCAATTCGTTATGCATAGGGGCTCCTGTGAAAGTGTATATTCTTCCACATTGGCCCGGGGCATACTGGCCAAGCTCCGTTTTGACCTGGAATCAATTTACAATATTAGTTTCCTTTTGGGGATAAGTTACTGTTAAAATGTTCCTTTTTTGCGCTGGGGTGACTTGGAACAGTCCAATGTTGCATGGGAATGGGTATGGCTGAAATATGCTGTATTTGCACCCAAGCAAATGTCGGCCTTTCTAGTTCCAAATCTCTTTTTAGATGTCAGTTGTTGTTGACGTTTCGACTTAGGTAACAACTGTGATCTGGTAGAAAAACAATAATAAGCTACAGGTTGTTTTCTATCCTGACGCGTCTCAGTAGGCCACGTTGATTTGATTATATCCTCTGAAAACCCCAAAACTGATGCGTGCGAATAAAGAAAGTTTGTCAAAAAGTTCCTTTCATTATGAAACCTAAGTGGTTTGGAAGGCTGTTTGAACAAATGACCAAACACAGAGTACTGAATACCAAACAATAGATTCTTCATTTTATTGTTTTATCTCCTTTTGTTTTACCTCGGTCTTTCGATATATCTTTTTTTTATCTGCAGCAATGCCAGCATATATCTTCTCATTTTGCACCTACTTTGTACGATTTAAAGCATAGTTGAAAGCTCCTTTTTTGGAAATGACCGATATTTGATGCACGTCCAAATGTCAACCATATAATCTACATGGCCTTATATTTGATTATGGGTTTGATATGTTTACACAGAGACTTACGCGATCTGCAGGTGCGCGTAAGGGTGAACGTTCTTACGGTCAAATCAGATTATGAGGTAAGCGTAATGCCAGGTGCGTGCAAGGGTGAACGTCCGCACGGTCGTCGGGACTTTGAGAGAACCGGGTCAAATCAAATATTGAACCACTAAACGGATTTATGCCAAAACTTTTACTTGGATCCTTTGACCAAATATCCAATATATATATATATATATATATATATATATATATATATATATATATATATACGACGTTTTAACAACGTTTTAACAGCTACACGTCACTTTGTTATTTGATTCCTTGTTGTTTTATTTCATGTCGTTATCATTATCTCTTGCCTTTATTATTTAGCGTTTTGTAGTCCTGTATGTGTGTCTTTATTTTGTTTATGTATATGAGGAGAAGACCTCGATAAGCAGGGTCTGCTTTCCGTCTCATCCTCTTTAAAGAAATGTGAATAAAAATAAAAAAATAAAAAATAAAAAAAAAAGAACGTTACGTCATTTGGTCTCAATAGGGCCAAAATATACAGTTGGAAAAAAAAAGGTTCAGGGTAGTGACCCATTCTACCTTGTTTCTTTTCTGGTAGTTTTCTGCCTCCGCTGAAGTTCACAACTGTTAGATTTAAAAATATGAAAATAGAAGAAACAAGCGTTCGCAGAACTCAACCTTCGTGAAATGGGTGATGGTGCGGTGGTGCAGGGTTTATTTGTAGACGTGTCATTGGCTAGCTTAACAGTGTTTATGTTGTTGGAATTATACGTGGATTTTGATGTGTTTGGTGAGGTGCGCCGAAAAAAAGGATTTAGGCAGTAGGCTGTATTTTAAAAGTATTCTATCATCCATCCTCTCTTGTCTGTGCACATGACACAAACTGTCCCTGTCCATTCATTTCCATGGACAAAGAAAATACCTTTCATGGTCTTTTAAAGATAAAGACTTATATTGACTGGGCTAAAATCGACGGTTGCATCAAAATATCAATAAGATAACACATAAAACAATAACGTTGACCACATCAACGCCGTCATTGGTGAGATCCACATAAATGATCTTCACATCCCCAGCGAACACCTTCAAAATGTGATGGCTGGTGTCGTCACGGAATGCTCCTCCTCAGGTACATAAAAGTATAACTTCCATTTTGGGCTTGCGACTTGGAACTCATGGAACTTTTCAGATGACCCATTGTCTCTTACCCAATCGTTTAGATAACCTATCGGTACAACTGACATGAATCTGCTAACTAGCACTTGCGACCTACCCTAGATTAAATTGCAGAGAAATCAAGACATCAAAGTATAACTATCCTGGATAGTATCCATCCGGGCTTGCGACTTGTGACTCATGGAACTTTTGACATGACCCCGTGCGTGTCTCTCACCTAATCGTTCTCGCGACATATCAGTACAAATGACGCGCTTATGTTAATTACCACTTGTGACCTATATACTCTACATTACATCGCTGGGAAAACAAGACATAAACGTATAACTTCCATTTTGGGTTTGCGACTTGGAACTTATTGAAATTCTGACATGACCCCGTGTCTCTTGCGCACGCCCAAACGTTCTCGCCACATATCAGTACAAATGGCGGGATTATGCTACTCGGCACTTGTGACCCACCTTTAATTAATCGCTGGGAAATCCAGACATGAAAGTACAAATAATATATATGGGCTAGCTTGCGCCTTGCAACTCATGGAACTTTTTAGATGATCCCGTGTCCCTTACATATGATCAGGAAAGGCGACAATCTTCGAAGGGAAAAATTTACCGCAAGGAAAGCCAATTTTTGAATTTTCAGCTGATTTCTTTGGACATAGGAATGTTCAGAGGTCTCATAACTTTGACAAATTCTAGATAAAGTTCACCAACACGTTGCAAATGGACATAAAAACCAAATGGTGAGTTGATAAAATTTCAACTTTGAGATGTACATCGCATGTATTTGTCCAAGTATTGACTTTTCCGGGGAGAGTGGTTAATTTCCAACCATTTAGCCAGGTTATGGGAGCCCTACTGACGACCATGACAAGCCGCGCGTCGCCCGGTGAAATCAGTCCAGCAGGCCCAAGTCCTGCCTTGGAGGGAACGCTTTATCCGCCCGCACGGGGTTTGTCAGTCAATAGGACTATACGCCTCGCGACACCTTTTTCTGTCCGGGATAACATACAGGATGCATAATTTCTTCCTTGAAAGAGAGACCAAATGCTTATCCAACAAGAAATTTGTCCGATTTCAGCAGGTAGGATAACAAATCCACCACCGGAAGCAAATGTATCAATGGTTGCAACAATGATGATGTAACATGCAGTCCACTACATTGTGTATCCCATATGTCTAATGTACAATCCCTATAAACAATCTCATCAATGACTACAAGTTACTGTGAAAAACAAACCCTGCTTTGTTCAACAATGTATTGTACCGGTAGTGACTGTTACATGTACAACCCTTTTAAAACGTATAATATAGGCCCCTGTAAACAATATCACCATTGCCCATATTCATTGCCCTTAATCTACAGATTATCAAATCTTATAGGAAACGTTTACACCCCATCATGTATAATGTAACGTCCCTAAAGTACCATTGTCTTGTAATCGTCTGGCATATATAAGTCGTGCTGTCCTCTATTGCGCAACTATGACCTTTGGGGTCACTTCCTGTGGGGACGGGGCCATGCAAAACTCCAACCCACGCAGAATGACGTAACTGCTAAATATAAACCACTATTGCGTAATCGCCACACTTAGCACACTAAACACTATTTTTCAAGTACAAACATCCCCTGCAAAACCGTCAAAAGCCACTAGACAAAAAAAACGCCTCGTACGTTTCTTCTCCTTCTCAACAGCTACCCACATACCAAATATCAGATCAATCTGTCATGCCGTTCATGAGATTTTCTGTCCACAGACACGTACCCTACAACGGTTTGCACACATACCTATTGCATTCTGCTAATTACCTCCTAATTTGCATAACAATCATACAATTATGTACATCACTACGTAAGCTATCTGCATACCTACAGTCATTCCGATCCATCGACCCCTGCTTCCATAATTCCTTCTCAAAACCTAACACAAGAATGACTTTCACCGCCCCAGCAAAACCCCTAAGTGGCCAAAACTTACACACCTTACTATTCATTTATACAGCTACTTACCACTTAAAAATCACCACCCAAACATGTCCCGAAAAAAAAAAATATCAAAACCGGAAGTTCTGCTGCAGTACAATAACACTCCGCTAGAGCGCCCTGCCGTAACGCAATTCCTACCATTCCTTCGTCATGTCCTACCCACATACCAAATATCAAAACAATCCATCCATGCCTTCCCCAGTTATCAGGCTGACAAACGTCCCTCTCACAAAAAAACAGCACTCAAAACAAACACTTCGTTTCACGAAGTGAACAAGTGACCGTAGGTAATTCTCTGACCTAATTATAGTTTATGTCGGTTGTGATGTTTTCTGTGGTGTATGAATCGGTGTTTATACCGCATTAAGAACACATTACATCGACTTATACCAAAAACTTACTTAATTAACCCTCAAACCTCCGTACCTTTTTGTGACGTAGATTACCGTATGGGGTCAAAACTGACCCCATAATGTTTTGTACAAATACAGTTTTTTTGTGACTCTTTTTGTGATTTGTATATATGTATAGCTTCATTAATCTATGTGGAATAGTTTGACATCATTAGGTAAGAATAATTCTAGCTCATTATCATAATTTATTCAAAAGATCATGGGGATCACATTTTGCACTAACACTATTCAGACCGGGTAAAGTTGTTTTTATGCCTGAACCAACTTCAAAGTCACATAGCCCCTGAATAGCTTACGCTAGGGCCACCAAACTCGGTCCCTTTTGAGAAAATGTTAATTGCAAGCAATTCAAGTGAATAAAATAAGTTAATCATTTTTTACGTTGCCATGGCAACGGAATTATGACAGGCATATTTATTATGCAATTTTCTAATTTTGGCTAAAACATTCAAGTTTTAAGGTTTTCTTGGCAAAACATACTTGTTCATGACATCTTATAAAATTCAACGTAAATTTCACGATTTAATATTCATATTTTATGCTAATTTGATGACGTCATCAGTTGAAATCCAAGATGGCGGAAATTTAAGCTAAATTACGTCATAGCGTCGTTATATAACATGATGACACAAAAGTTGTTACGATAATTTCGTTGCACATGTACATCATTCTATGAAAATTTCGTGTTCAAACAATAAGTAGTTTAGGCGTGGGTCTCAAAAGTTTGTTTAAAAAATGCTGTGGTCAGTTTTGACCCCACTGGACCATACATAAACTTTCTATGATAACTTAATCAACAGTGAGCCAATCTCTATAAAAACGTATGAGAAGTTATAAGACATATATAAAAACAAACTCATGGGAGGAAATTTGTTTTCAACAAGAAATGTCATAATGGCACATATAAATATACACGTACGCCTGGGGTCAGCTTTGACGTGGGCGTGGCTTCCTGAAAAGCCTCCTCGTCATTAGTGTTGACCATGAGAATTAGCATTAACGATATATTTTGTACAAGTTTCACTTCTTTAATATAATAGCATTAATCAGCCGTTTTCTGTTTTCCGTGCTGTCTACTGGGCATCTACTACTACTACTAGTAATCAGCGACGGTTGGCAATTGGCGACTCAGTACTTTGTACGTATTATGGGTTCATTAGATTAGATGAAGCCGAGACGATACGTGCAGTCCACAATGATTTTATTTGCCACTTCTCTTCAAGATCTTTCCAGTCTCTCTCATCTGGATCTCCAATCCAGACTCTGTCTGACCTACTTTCCCCCAGTTTATCCCCTCTCTAAACCGGGGCTGGTTCACTAACCTTTGGGGGCAATATTAATACCTTACCAACTGCTTTTCTCAGTATTACACTAGCATAGTGTATAGCATTACTCTACTCTAAACTCACAACACCTCCCCCAGGAAAATAAACATCAGTTTTATCTTCTAACATATGTCGGTTAATACTTCCTACATCACCTATACTTTTATCTGAACCGGGGCTGGTTCACTAACTCTTTGGGGGGGGGGGGGGGGTACCTTAACAACTGCTTTAAAATTTTCTCACGTATAGCACTACTCTATTCCAAACCTAGAACACATTCTACCGTCGTTTTTTAACAACGAATCTAGTTTCAATCAAGTACGAGACGTGACGATAGTAACTACTATGCTTTAATTCAGTTCTCGTTATTTTTTGACAGTGGAGGCATGTTGTGAGTACACGGCTGAATTAAGTAGCGGTAAATCATTGCCTACCTTAAACTTTGTAACGAAAAAAAGATTAATCGAGCTTATGATGTATTTTTTTTCTAATGTGTAAGAATATGTACATGTTGTCGTCACACAGTTATTCACAGATTTTCACCGATGTGAGTTTTCATGTGCCAACGAAGACTACGTGAATGACGAAAGCTTTTGTTACACTCCTTACACGTGTATGGCGTCTCGCCAGTGTGAGTCCGCATATGACTCTTCAAATTAGACAACTGAATGAACTGTTTGCCGCACTCCTCACACGTGTAGGGCTTTTCCCCTGTGTGAGTCCGCATGTGTACTTTTAGATGACTCGGGTCACTGAACTGCTTGCTGCACTCCTCACATATGTACGGTTTCTCACCTGTATGAGTCCGCATGTGTTTCTTTAGACTAGACAGTTCAATGAACTGCTTGCTGCACTCCTCACATGTGTACGGTTTCTCATCCGTGTGAGTTCTCATGTGATTTTTTAGGATACCAAGTCTACTGAACTGCTTGCAGCATGCCTCACACCTGTATGGGGTTTCCCCTGTGTGAGTCCGCACGTGCGCCTTCAGATGAGCTGCCTGACTGAAGCGCTTGTTGCAATATTCACACTCGTACGGTCTCTCACCGGTGTGAGTCCTCATGTGGTCCTCCACATTAGATCGTTGACTAAACCGTTTCCCGCAATAATCACACTGGTATGGTCTCTCACCAGTGTGAGTATGCATATGTATTTTCAGGGTACCAAGCTTACTGAACTGCTTGCTGCATTCCTCACATCTATACGGTTTCTCACCCGTGTGATTTCTTATATGTATTTTCAGGGTACCAAGCCTACTGAACTGCTTGTAGCATGCCTCACACCTGTACGGTTTTTCCCCTGTGTGAGTCCGCATGTGAGCCTTCAGATGAGCTGACCGACTGTAGCACTTGTTGCAATATTCACACTCGTACGGTCTCTCACCGGTGTGAGTTCTCATGTGGTCTTTCAGATTACATAGCTGAATAAACCGTTTCCCGCATTCTCCACACTGGTATGGTCTCTCACCAGTGTGAGTTCGCAGGTGAAGATCCAGGCTACCTTTGAAGGGAAACTCCTTCTCACAATAGCTGCACTTGTGGGTACGGGGAGAATCCTGTCCCTCCTCTCCCTCCATTTGTTTCAGATGAGATCCGGCTGTGGTCGCCATGTTGGTCAAACTCGAGATGCTGCAAGACTAAAGAAAAGAACCAACTAATTACCACGATGCGACAAGATGAAAGTTTTAGCTTATCGACTGAAAAAAAAACTATACCTGCTGTATTACATATAACCTGCCAATAACATGTTCCTCGACCGCTGATTTTCTGTAATTTACATAATCCAGGCACTAAAGCAAATACATTAACCACAATAGCCAGTTGGAGGGGAAATTTGGGTATTTCCGGACACGCGCAGATGGCCTACTTTAAAAATGATTAGGTACCCTTGGCAAAAGTGCCTGTAGAATCTTTTTCTTTGGATATGTTTGGATTTTGGAGGTGAATATTACAGTTAAGGGTTGTAACCTATTTATTGTGTTGAAGAAACTGATTTTTAGCAATGTTTGTGGTTGCAGTAGGTTCTAAAAATGAGGTGTTTGGTGTTGTTTACAGGCAGTGAAAAGGGGTCAAAGGGTTATGATCCCGTATAACGTAATTATGCCGTATTTTCCCCCCTTGTTTTGTCGTCAAATTACACATTATAGGCCGGACAACCATGCCAATGTGAGTTTTTTTATGTTCTAAAACTCGTAGGTAGGTGATTTTTGACAGAATATTTCTGCCATGATTCCCATTGTTAAGAATAGGCAGGCAGTCTAAATACCGAAATTTGCCCTGCAGGTGTTTGCGTACCGACAAAACAGGTTCGGAAGGTTCTGTTTTGTAACAAAACGTCCCAGGGGAATTAGACACACTGGTTTGCATTAAGAGAACTGTTCACATGTAGATTTCTGTCCGCTTGCTCTAAAGAAAATTCTAAAGAATTTGCTACTATCTGATAGATAGATAAATTCAACTACAATCTGGGAGGCAATAACCCTTACTGTGCACAAGTAGGCAAATATATCCACGAATGTCTGTACCGTAGAAACAATAGTGTAGAATTTTAATTTTTATAGACCTTACTAAAGTAGTTGTACTTTTGTCGTGTTAACAAAAATTTCGCTATTTATTCCTTGATTTGTTACATCTTATTACACATAACAATCAGGTTGTGACCTGTTTTCAGGTGTCCCTGGACACACAATAACCTAACACATTCACACAAAAGATTACTAGTTTTTAGGTCAACGAAAAAAAGAAGTATTAGAAGTTTATATTAGGAAACGCCCACAAATTATCAACGTATTGTGGTCCAAGTCAAATGTCTTCATTCTAATAAAACACATAAATACTTTAAGGTCTTACCTGTGTTTCTACACGTAAAGTGGGACGACGATTCTGGCAGCTTGAGCTTTGTCCTTCTGTCTTATCTATTACCAGGACGTGGATAGATAATAGGGGTCAAAGTTCATATTGTGGGCCTGGTTACCCATCAAACGTACATTTTATTTCAGGTTTCAGATACCATTAGGTAGGGATTCCCTGTTTTGTCAAGGATTTGTGCAACTGTATCGGTATTTATGATATCTATATAGCTGTTATATCACACCAACTTTACAGCCACATACTCAGACTCCGTTGAACCATGTCCCCTAAACGCATAATGGAATGCGCCACACAATTTATTTTTTCTTGCCAAGCAAGTATGCAAATGTGTAGCCATTGGTGACGGGATTCGATATATTTGGGGTCTGCATGGTCTTTTACGTACTTGGCAGCCTATTTCTATTACCCGTAATTCGTAGGGAAATCATCTTATCTGCGTAATTCGTAGCTAGGCGACCAAATTTAGCGTAATTGCTTTCCTTGACTTAGCGTAATACTTAGGGGGAACTTCTTCTGACTTTAGCGTAAATCGTTGACCCCCATGCAGACCCTTAAACGCGTTTTCAGCAGACAACGACCACAATAACCAGTTTAGTGGGCACTATATATTTTGAAAGGTCAGCAGACAATGGAGAAAAATTGCTGCCCAAGTAGCATGGTTCAGTGACCAAGTAGGACATGGTTACATAAATGCACCAAAGTGCAAATGTCAGTTGTTTTGTCACACGTTAAGAACAGAATGACTGATTAAGGTCCCGATTTCACGATTTTAATTTCAAAATTTTCATATCATCCCGGCCCTGTTAATAAAAATCGCCACTTTGAGCGATCAGTAATCCACCAGGTCTTTAGACACACCTGTAGCTACTTTGGACCAGTCCTTACTCCACGCCTTCGGCAGTCTCCAGCTGCAGGTGTTGGGGGATCTGATCTTTTGACCATCCGTATTTTATATCAACCCGATCTTACCGCAGTTGATATCAGCGAAGTCTAGTGGTGCGTACCTAGACTCATATTCAGGTATGCCAATTACGGGAAATAGAAATGGGCTGCCTACCTACCTACCTACCTACCTAGTCCCTTGACCTCCAGGTCGTTTGGGGGACAAGGTAGACATGAAGATCGAGAGTTGCCTCCAGGTTCATCTATCCCTAGCCAGGGTTATGCTCTCCTGTAGGTGCTGCCTACGCCTTACGTGAAAGACCATGCAGACCCCCAACTATATTGAATCCCGTCACCAATGGCTAAACATTTGCATTCTTGCCTGGCGAGAAAAGATAAATTGAGGTAATCAGGCGTACAACATGAACTTTGACCCATATTATGTATCCCCACACCGATAATATATAAGACGGAAGGACAAAGCTCAAGCTGCCAGAATCGTCGTCCCACTTTACGTGTAGAAACACAGGTAAGACCTTAAAGTATCTATGTGTTTCGTAGAATGAAGACCTTAGACTTCGACCACAATACGTTGATAACTTGTACTATACGTTGTAGGCGTTTCCTAATATAAACTCCCTGTGTAGCATTTAAGACAATGCGTTACACAAAAATGGACTGAAGAAGGATACTTCTATTTTACGTTGACCTGAATACTAGTAATCTTTTGTGTGAATGTCTCCGCAAGGAGAGTATTGTGTGTCCAAGGACACCTGAAAACAGGTTTCGTTAGCTCTATAACAACTTCTTCCAGTACAACTAAACAGATTTATATGAATATCTACATGTATGAATAAGGCAACATATTCGTGTAGCATATCATTTGCACTATTGGTTCTACGGTATAAACATTCGTAGATATATTTGTCTGTTTGTACGCAATAAGGGTTATCGCCTGCCAGAATGTAGTTGAATTTATCCAACGAACAGAGTGTAGCAAATTATTTCAAGCAAGCGGACAGAAATGCATGTGAACAGCTTAATGCGTTTATCATTATATTGCAAACAATCCATAACAAAATGACTTTCGTCTTCGATCCCATTTGGGCAGAATGGACAAAAGCTCTGGTCACGGGTAATTTTAGTATCTTCTGGCCTCTACATTTAGTTTGCGACTATGGATTCTTTCTTATCTTTGTGTTTGCTCTATGAAGTTCAAAACTGTGTATATTTGAAAGATACTTTTTGTCCGTATAAAGAAATGAATAAATGAAATGTAATAATGTGACATAAATGATACAATGAACCATCTTGCAGATGACACCCAGCTAAAATAGCCTCCACCAGACCGACTAATTACAGGGTACGGATCATTGAATGTGGACTCCTGCCCTAATTTCACCCTGCTGCCCGGGTCAATGAACCCTAGTAGTATAGTGGCAAAACTCTCCTGGAAATTGAACTATTCTCTTCCCTTCATAGCCAGCGAACTTTGAGGCCACACTGACTTAATCGCATTGATGTTCGTGTTGCCATGGTAACCGTTTTTTGATATTTTTTTGGCGAAAATGGCTTACAATGTATTTTTTACGTCCATTTGCTATATTCTACAATTAAATCTTATGATATCAAATGTATTTTTTCTGCGCCAACTGGTGTTTCATCTAGCAAGATGTTTAGGAGGAAAGTATTATTTGACAGGCTGTCAACAGTGAGCCTGTTATAGTAAGTGATCGTATGCAGGCCTGGTTGATCGGGTCACTTAGTTGGTATGACACTATATAGGTGTCTATATACACATAGTAGGTAATACACGTAATCAGATATATCATCATTTTTGTCCTGTACAGCTTTTGTATAAAGCATTCTATTATTTCGGCGTGTAGTCTACATGTCGCATCCCCGTCTTGTAATTAGCCAGCGAAAGGGTATGTCACCCCGTAAGGGGCGGTATCACCCCGTCGTGTGTAAACATGTGCGAACATGTGTGATCACGTCGACCGATGATGATGATGAGTCTACATGTACTGTCTTGCGCTTCATATGTTTGTTTGGAAATTCAGATTTTTCTCTTAATGCAGATCTGTTTGTCAAATCCCCCTGCGGTGTTTCAATATCATTCAGAACCTTCCGAACCTGTTTTATCGGTACGCAAACTGCTGCAGGGCAAAGTTCTGTTTTTAGACGGTCTATTCCTAACAATGGGTATCAGGGCAAAAAGTTGCTGTCAAAATCACCAACCCTAGTTTTAGAACATGAAAAACTCACATCGGCATGGTTGCCCGGCCTCTAAAGTGTAATTTGACGACAAAACAAGGTCTAACATTCCGGCAGCTAGAACTACGTTATACGGGATCAAAAGATAGATGGCAAAACCTTTTGACCCCTTTTCACTGCCTGTCAACAACACCAAACACCTAACTTTTAGAACCTACTGCAACCACAAATGTTCCTAAAAATCTGCAGTACTAATAATTGCAATGCGGTTTCAATCATGCAGAACACCATATCAGAAGTCCGTCTGTAAGAAGGCAGCAGTAATTTTCATAACTCAACTTAAAGTTGCGTGTGCTTGTCAGCTAAGTGGATTTTCCTAAATGTTGACATTCATTTTCATTCCACAGTGTCCTATATAACATGGCGACCCCGGCTGTATCTCATCTGGAAACAGGGAAGGGAAGTAATGGACGTGGAGAGGATTTTTCGCGTACACACAAGTGTGGCGAGTGCGGCAAGGAGTTTCGTCGACTGAGTGGCTTAAAGAGACATATGCGTTCTTACACTGGCAAGAGACCGTTAAGATGTGGGAAGTGCAGCAAACAGTTTAGTTGGCTTTGTAATCTGAAGAGACATATGAGAACCCACACCGGTGAGAGACCTTATAAGTGTGACAAGTGTAGCAAACAGTTTAGTGACCAGGGCAATATGAAGAGTCATATGAGGACTCATACTGATGAGAAACCATTCAAATGTGAGGAGTGCGGAAAACAGTTTAGTAGGATGTATCATCTGAAGAGTCATATACGGACTCACACCGGAGAGAAGCCCTATAAGTGCGAAGAATGCAGCAAACAGTTTAGTGTGTTGGGTGGTCTGAAGATACACATGCGGACACATACCAGAGAGAAGCCCTATAAGTGCGATGAATGCAGCAAACAGTTCAGTGTGTTGGGTAATCTGAAGATACACATGCGGACACATACCGGAGAGAAGCCCTATAGGTGCGATGAATGCAGTAAACAGTTCAGTAAGATGTGTAGTCTGAAGAAGCATATGCGGACTCACACTGGTGAGAAACCTTACAGATGTGAGGAGTGGCGGCAGGCAGTTTAGTCGGCTTGGTAAACTAAAGAGCCATGTGATGACTCATACCGGTGAGAAACCCTACCTGTGTAAAGAATGCAGTAGGAGCTTCCGTACCTCAGGTAATCTCCGGAGGCACATGCGAACACACAGCGATTAACCCTCAAACACCCGAGTGCTGTTCATTTGGGCCCCAGGCGTACATTTTGAAGTGCCATTTGAACATTTTTGATCTGAAGAAAAAATCCTTCCGTGACTTTGTCAGTCAATATGTCTTATACCTTCTACTAAGTTTTCGCAGATTGGTACAATAATGTGGAAATTATAAAGAGAGTTTGTGTTCAGTCCCTCTGGGGTCCAAATGGACCCCAGCAAAAATGTGCAGTTTTTAATACAAATTTTGGAGGCTAACTCCTTAGCCACTTACAGTATGACTACCAAACTTTTAGACAATAAAAAGAATGTAAATCTAAATGATCACAAAAATTTTTGTGTCGTCAACATGTAATATGACGACATTATGACGTCATTTGCCTAATCAGGGCGGCCATCTTGGATTTTGACCAATGACGTCATGAAACTAGCATAAATTACTAATTTCAAGTCATGAAAATTACATTGAATTTCATAGAATTCAATTGTTGTCAGAAAACAACTCGGGTGTTTGAGAGTTAAACCTGTCAGTCAGACCATCTCCGGAGCCACAAGCGAACTCACAGCGATTAAACTTCACAGTAACCGATGTGGCGGTTTCATGCACGATTAAGGGTGAAACCCTACCGGTGTGACGAAACCTTACAGCTACCAGGGTGAAACTCTACCTTTGTGAGGAATGCAGTAAGACTTAGAACTTCTGTCAGTCAGGCCATCTCCGAAGCCACGTGCGAACCCACAGTGATAGAAGTTCACAGCTACCGAATTAAAGGTTTAAGGCACCAGGGGGAAAAGCAGGACAATGATAGTTTGGCAAAGAGAAGCCAAGAAAATAATTTGGTCGTAGATATGGGAATGACGCAGGTTCGGTGCTACGCTATAGAATTTGATGATTGGGCTGTTTATAGAGATATAAAGATATTAATGTTTTAGTAATGGTCTGATTGCATTCATATCTTCCTAACCTATGTGGACACTACAAAAGTGTGTTCTTTGTGTTGAAATTTGGGAAATGTGTTGTTTTCGACATTAGAAAGATTTCTGGCAAATAAACCATTCTAAAACATACAAAATTTTGTATTTATATCTTTCACCTGGCCTTGTATTAGATATGAGAATGCTATATCATTGTAGTTTGTTGTGTAGAATAATGTAAGCGTCTCTCTAGATTTTAGATATTTGAGTGTGGATAACATAGCTACATGGTATGGACTGGAACTGTTTATTGTTTTTTAGAGTGGATAACATGTGAGCTTATTTGTCATATACTTACAATTGACCCTTTTTTCAAGACAATGTCGTAGAAGTCGCAAGTTTTTTAGTACCGTAATGCTAGATTGCACCGAACCCCATTTATATATATATATGTAGTTTACACGTGTACATCTCTAGAGGCTGTTGAGACCGTTAATCAGTATGTAAACACGGCACTTTTTTGTCGATCTTCTAATAACTAGAATTCCTCAAGAGATTTTTTCTTGTTTGTAAATATGCCGTACCTTCAAATTGAACTTATCTCTGACAATGTTAAAATTTAGCTGTGATAGAGAATATAACATGACATTATCTGTATGATCAACGGAATATCTGACATATCATCAATAAAAAGCAACATGTCTCAAAATTATGGTTGGATTGGTATGTTTCTCGGCCTCAGTATCGCACATGTATGTACGCTCGTTGACAGAAAAAAAATACCGTACAATACAGTCGACGTTTTTCTTAAAAGGCTGCGGTGTGCGGAAACAAGACAACTCTTGCCTGCACACCTGCCGCGGGACCTTCCCTTTCTAATGTCATCAAATGGGCTGACCAATGGGCGAGCGCACACCTGCCGCGGGACCTTCCCTTCCTAATCTCATCAAATGGGCTGACCAATGGGTGAGCGCACACCTGCCGCGGGACCTTCCCTTCCTAATCTCATCAAATGGACTGACCAATGGGCGAGCGCACACGCCTGGGCACAGGTCAGGTTGGGAAAAAGCCTGATGACTCAACTACGCCGTATGAACGCATCAGAGATCGGTGACCGCGTGCACGGGAGCCGGCTTCTTTTCGATGCTTCCTCCTTTTCTTTTCCGTTACTTCAGTCGCCCAAGCTATCGTAAAGGCGGGCGGAGAGAAAAAATAATAATTATGTTATTGAAAAATAAAACAAAACAAAACAAAACAAAAGTAGCGTCGCGGAGCACTGCGCCAACAGTGTTCGCGAACGAGGCGGGTGGGCGGACGCAAATGGTTCCTGAACACCATTTAGTCGAACAAGGCAAGCGGCGCCTACTTTTCCCGCTATTTCGACCATAAAAGTATGCTTGACTAGTTGAATATTGTTCTTCCTATCTGAATGTACGTTAAAAGTAGAGGAAAGATAGGGCGACTTAAATCGCGGAAAGAAAATGAGAATGCAAAATACAGAAGGCAAGCTCATATCTCTGATATGCTGCTACTTTGTAGATAATCAGGCGATTTGCTTGGCTCCAACAACGTGAGTCATCAGGCCAGCTTGTGCGGAAACAAGGCAACTCTTACCTGCACACCTGCCGCGGGACCTTCCCTTCCTAATCTCATCAAATGGGCTGTCCAATGGGCGAGCGCACACGCCTGGGCACAGGTCAGGCCAGGTCGGGAAATAGCCTGATGACTAAACTACGCCGTATGAACGCATTAGATCTATATATAGCTACATGTACATGGTATGGACTAGAATTGTTTATTGGTTCCTTAAAGTAAATGTATTTAAGAGCGAATGTCTGTAAGGGTCAAACAATGGTGGCACCGGTCAAAAAATAGATTTGGCTCCTTTTTTGCACAGTGATAGTGCTTGGTACACAACCCCTCAAAATAGCTTTCTTTCTTCTCAGAACCCCTCGTTGCCATGGCAACAGGCCAAAGAAGTTTGGGGGCCATTTTGCCGGATTTGAGCATTTCAAAAACATGAAAATTGGCCAACTTAAGGGCACTATCACTGAACAATGCTTTAACTAAACAACAAAGGCAGAATATGCCGATCAGAGCAATGCCTAAACTTGTATGAAATAGCAGTAAAGTTAATCTCCTGTAAATTCTAAGGCCCTGGGCAGCCTGAATACAATACACTGTTTTCAGGTTGTAAAGAATCTGAAATTTTGCCCAACTTCAAAGCACTGAAAGTCCATAAGTATAAAATATTTTCGCTTGCAATTTACTACAAATAATAACCTACTATAGGGCTATTAGATGAATGCTAGCAAAGTTTGGGTTCTTGTTTTGTTGCTATGCAATCGTCCGTCGAAGTGGGTCAAATTTCATGATTTTGATAATATGTCATTTTGTGCTCTCTTTAAACAATCATAAGTCCCATACCAAAGTTGTTCTGCAATTAAAATTCACATGGATTATAAGCCAATGTATTGTCTATCAAATGCATGTTTGTAAAGTTCGGGTTCTTGTTTCGTTGCTACGTAATTGTCCTTTAAAGTGGGTCATTTTTTATGATTTTGATAAAATACATTATTTTGCATCATCTTCGAACAATCATAACTCACAAGCCAAAATTGTTCTGTAACTAGAATTTACCTGAAATGTAAACCAAGATATTGTTTCTCAAGGCCATGCTTGTAAAGTTTGGGTTCTTGTTTTGTTGCTAAGCAATTGTCCATTAAATTGGGTCAATTTCATGATTTTGATGATATATCATTTTGTGCTCTCTTTGAACTGTCATAAGTTGCAAAGTAAATTTGTTCTGAAATTGAAATTAACAAGGAATACAAACGAATATATTGTCTATCAAATACTTGTTTGGACAGTTCGAGTTCGGGTATTCTAACAGTGAATGTACATGTCCCTGAAAGTAGGTCGTATTCCACTGACTTTTCCACAAATCATGTTCTTGACAACAGTGATACACAGTCTTTGTTTTTATAGAACCGATGTAGCAATGTACTATCACCATGGAAAAAAAACATTTGTAGGGATTATATTCTACACAAAGTCATATTTATGTTTAAAGTCAGATTAATCCACACTGAACTTTCAAACATTCTGCTAGTTTTAAAGCTAAGCATGACGTATGACTACAGTCTTGAACATGTTTGCATCCCCACAATATGGCGACTTATTTCTACATTGGAACAAATATCTTAAATCTCTGTGCATCTTTCTTTCACAGTAATGTGAAAAACATGTGTGTTTTCAACTTCTGCTAACACACTCATTTTCAGCAAGGACATGAACTTCGGTCTTCTTGAATTTTCGCCACATATATGTACTTCCAAAGGCAATCAATTATTGGTGATCGCAAATCAGATTTTTAGGAATGTTAGTTCGTACAATTTCAATTTCCTTGCCAAATCGCAAGCTTATATGTGTCTCCCAAAAAGGAAGACGTAGATTAACGTCATTCGTTGCTTCATTTTGATCTTTACTGTTGATAGATTCGAACAAAGTTAGGTCAAGATGCTGACCTTCATCATCCTCTGCCGTATTTTGACGTTAGCCTGTCAAGCTAATTTCCACACAGACAGACTAGCAGACAAACATCAATCGCCGCCAGGAGTTGGCATTTCAGGCAAACTTCAAGAGCAACCTACTAGGTTCGTTCTTGCCCTTGCTCAAAACGAGTATGGTCCATTGAATAGCAGAAACTAAAAAACGCATGTTTTCACATAAATGCTACCGTGAAAAGAAAGATGCACAGAGATTTATGATATTCGTTCCAAATATGTATATACACTGTATAAGCTAAGTCTTCAAGAGTCATATTGTGGGGATGCAAACATGTTCAAGACTGTAGTCATACATCATGCTTAGCAGTAAAACTAGCAGAATGTTTGAAAGTTCAGAGTGGATTATCTAATCTGACATTAAACATAAATATGACTTTGTGTAGAATATAATCCCTACAAATGTTTTGTTATGGTGATAGCACATTGCTACATCGGTTCTATAAAAACAAAGACTGTGACATGTGTATCACTGTTGTCAAGAACATGATTTGTGGAAAAGTCAGTGGAATACGACCTACTTTCAGGGACATGTACATTCACTGTTAGAATACCCGAACTCGAACTGTCCAAACAAGCATTTGATAGACAATATATTCGTTTGTATTCCTTGTTAATTTCAATTTCAGAACAAATTTACTTTGCAACTTATGACAGTTCAAAGAGAGCACAAAATGATATATCATCAAAATCATGAAAATTGACCCACTTTAACGGACAATTGCTTAGCAACAAAACAAGAACCCAAACTTTACAAGCATGACCTTGAGAAACAATTTCTTGGTTTACATTTCAAGTAAATTCTAGTTACAGAACAATTTTGGCTTGTGAGTTATGATTGTTCGAAGATGATGCAAAATAATGTATTTTATCAAAATCATAAAAAATGACCCACTTTAAAGGACAATTACGTAGCAACGAAACAAGAACCCGAACTTTACAAACATGCATTTGATAGACAATACATTGGCTTATAATCCATGTGAATTTTAATTGCAGAACAACTTTGGTATGGGACTTATGATTGTTTAAAACAGAGCACAAAATGACATATTATCAAAATCATGAAATTTGACCCACTTCGACGGACAATTGCATAGCAACAAAACAAGAACCCAAACTTTGCTAGCATTCAGCTAATAGCCCTATAGTAGGTTATTATTTGTAGTAAATTGCAAGCGAAAATATTTTATACTTATGGACTTTCAGTGCTTTGAAGTTGGGCAAAATTTCAGATTCTTTACAACCTGAAAACAGTGTATTGTATTCAGGCTGCCCAGGGCCTTAGAATTTACAGGAGATTAACTTTACTGCTATTTCATACAAGTTTAGGCATTGCTCTGATCGGCATATTCTGCCTTTGTTGTTTAGTTAAAGCATTGTTCAGTGATAGTGCCCTTAAGTTGGCCAATTTTCATGTTTTTGAAATGCTCAAATCCGGCAAAATGGCCCCCAAACTTCTTTGGCCTGTTGCCATGGCAACGAGAGGTTCTGAGAAGAAAGAAAGCTATTTTGAGGGGTTGTGTACCAAGTACTATCACTGTGCAAAAAAGGAGCCAAATCTATTTTTTGACCGGTGCCACCATTGTTTGACCCTTACAGACATTCGCTCTTAACAGGTTACTTGTTTTGTCAAACGTAATGTGGTTGTGTAAGATACAAAGCTTGCATAAAATATAACTAATGTTCGACTATAAAATTTACCTTTCTCTGTATGCATGTTCACTATGCCAAAAGTGGACTTTAATTCTTTTTACACAGTTCTTTATAATTTACTTAATAAAGTGTTTTTGAAATCAACGAAGTGATATTTCTTTTTAAACAAAAAAACTGTATTCTGTATGTGAATACTGTACATTAAGTTGTTGACTAGTTTTTCTTTGATTACAGTAGTATGTTCCAGGTTTTGGATTTATAAATGATTATCAGTTCGACTCATTTCTCAATGATGACCCATAGGCTAATATCCTTGTCAAAATGTAGCTCTGCATGGCAGCTGTTACAGGGCAGCTGAAGATGGCCGCTAAGAAAACAAGAAAGCTGTAACAAGGGTTGTGTACAAGAAGAATATAAAACTCTGTTTTCTTTTCGCATGGCGTGATGACAAATATCATGTTTCTCAATTTGAAAGAATATTACATGTCTCTGTGATGATATGTTGTCTTTTGTTTATTTCTTACGGCGCTCAATCAGTTGGATTATGTGTACATATAAATATTTCCGGATCCCCTCGGACAACACTGACTTGTCAGGTGAATCCAAACATAAAGGCTAACAGATTCCATTCACGTGCACACCCGATCCTCTTAGCCAACCAGCCAGTGTAAATTTTCCCTAGTTCTGTCAGGGGCAAAGAATCAGACATTTCTATTGACTAATGGTTTGGAAACATACTGATGGGCATTGAGGAATGGTTAGAATTTTTTACGTTACATGTATCAAAAGCGACCCTTATTAATCACTACCGGTACTGCAGCTTGGCGCATACACTTACTGTTAGGTTGGCTGCAATAATTACACCAACAGCTAGGGGTCCCCACTGTGCGTTAACATGTAGCCATCCGGTAAAACCCCGACTACAACTATATCTATTTGCCTCATATCTGCTTCGAGAAGAAGAAAATAGTAGAAATTGGCAAAACACACACAGATACTGTCACGCATGTCATACGTCGCATGGTATACGTCGCCATAGAAGCGGACACACCGAATACACCTTCTTGAAAATACACGTGAACAAAATACATAAGTGTACCTTCTCATCATGTTCTGCGAAACGTTTTTCTCAGACCAATCTGAGCACAGTTATGAAAACAGGAAGTTTCCAGACTGGTTGCCAGATTACATTACGTGAGAGTATCCAGTGATATCTGATCTTTCCTCAGACCAATCTTTCAAGTCTAAAACATGGAACTTTCGGATTAGTTCTCAAATAAAGTAACGTGACAGTATTCGCTGAGGTCTACTTTGTAATCCTCTCTACAGAGTTTAAAAATGCTTGAGTAAGAGACGTCGACTGGCTAATCTTTGTCCTGTAAATGGTGTATACAAAAATAAAAAAAATAAGAATATCTAACGGTTGTATTTCTACATGTGCGTTAATGGAGAGCGTTTTATGATCCTAACATTACCAGACTGGGAATAATAAAAATGTATTTAATGTGGCTCTGCCTTAACCAGTTGTATGCTCTAAACCAGCCCCTGACGTGCCTAAGGCGTCTACAAAATTGTGCGTGGGTAGACAAGCAGACATATGCAATTTCATTTACTACTTTTCTGTTTGAGTAGATGTTTCAAAACAGGAAGTCTCCAGATTGGTTCTGTGATTACAATACGTGATGGTACTCAGTCTCTAGTCAACAGCGTAGGATATATAATTTGGCATGAGATGGGGGCACGACATGGGCACGACAGACATGCGTACAACATGACTGATACACATACATGACACTGAAGACAGAAAACGATCAGTTCCACATGTATAGCACAGCAACCTGCTTTTCAAGACGGTGCACGCCAACTGGGAAACTTACGAATATATATCTGAGCATTTGAAACAAACTCGTGGCGTGTATCCCTCTGATCAGGTGGTATTGATGACATCTCATACAGACATGAAAGTAAGTGGGCTGCTTTTGCTCCTTACTTTGACACGTCTGTGGTCAGGTTGTGTTTGTTTGCCGGCTACGTGTAGCATAGACTATTTGCCATACTTCCGGACATCGCTGGTCCACTGTTACAATACAAACCTTACGGCGATTCCTGACGACATCCCTGCCAATGCTGACAGCTTTACCTTGTCCAGTTCATGTAGCATCACGAACGTATCATATCTTCCACCACTACCGCGGCTGCGTGCCCTGGAACTAAAAAGAAACTGCATAGATTCTTTTTCCTGGATTTCTTTGCGTGCGCTGCCAAATTTGAAATCTCTTGGTCTCATGGGAAACCGACTTCGGTACGTGAAGCTGGACACCGTCATTGAGCATCTCCCGAAGCTGAGAAAAATTGACCTCCGTTTCAACAAATTGGCGTCTTTCGCTGAGTACGAGCTGGGGCGGCCCCAAGTTACCGATGCATTCATCAACTATAACCCATTTCACTGTGACTGTGCCCTCAACTGGCTGATTGTCAAGATGGCGTGTCTACGGGACTGTAAGTGGAAAGAACGACAGGCCTCCTGTTGTTCGCGCTGTTCAGCTTGTTTTCTCGACAGAACCCTAAAGATGGGTGCTCATGTCTGCTCCAGTCCACGTGAACTGAATAAGCTGCACTTGTCCAACGCGCTCGTGACTGCCAAACTAACGGGTTGTGGGACACACCAGCCCACCACAGAACCAACAGCGATACCAGCGATTTCAGTGTTTCCTTTAAATGGGACTCCGACTCAGACCAAGCGTCAGCTGCAGCGCAACGAAACTTCTCTGTCCATAATACCGACAGGCTCTGCACAGACAATCGCGACTTCTTCTCTTAACGCCACGGGCACGACGATAAAACAGCTTCCAGTTCTATACACCCCGATCTCTGCAACTGGAACTTTTTTGGCTATGGCTATAGTGCTCTGCCTTGTCGGATCCAGACGGTACTACGTTAAAATCAACAACCCCGCAGGAGCTGTCAATCACAGACACCAGCCTGTCAATCAAACTACACCACCGATAGTAAACCACGAATATCCTACAGGAGATTTGGACAGCGGGAATTCGGTAGTCATTGGAGGAAGAGAAAGTACAGCACAAACAACAAACCACACTTACGAAAATCCTACAGGAGCTTTGGGCAGCGGGAATTCAGCAGCCATGGATGGAAGAGAAAGTACAGCACCAACAACAAGCATATACTCTATTGAATGAGATAGGGATGGGGGACAGGGGACAGTCACGAATGAAACATAACCTATGACGTCGGCACCAAAGATCGACCATATCTACTCTACCGAAGAAGAGGTGGATACATGTACAACAACAAACGAGCTCTACTCTATTGACGAACTTCAAGGTTTGGATAATCGAACAGAAACACAGAAACAACAGCAACCCATCTACTCTACTAAAAGTTTGACTGAAGAACATCCGGCTGTCCCAGATTAGTCGAGCTCTACAAGGATTGACAGGACTCTACCATCTAGTCTGTACACGTCACCAACAGTCAACTCTGCAGGCACAGATCGTGCATTGTAGTGACCTATACAGGAACATAGCGCCAATACAGGACATACATAACCCTTGTACAGGTTACAGTACAGGTTCCAGTACAACACCAGAACTATACTAACATGTACGAACGAAACATGACATTTAGTGACCACCAGGACAAAGAGCTTTTACAGAAACTCATTAAATTATAATAGTAACAACCGAGAATAAAGGACTAGAGCTTCTACACAAACAAAGGGCTTTGTGACCCAAGGCACATATTGGACGACGTCGCCTGTCACGCATTGTGCCTCTGGGTTCAGGACTGCTCAGATGTCACGTTGGAAGACCGGAACGTCCGGATGGAAGGATCCTACGTAAATCTCAATCATAGACATTATTGCCATACAGAGAGAGAGAGACGGACAGTAGGTCTTACGGGCACCGCGGGCAGGTAACAACATACGGACAGTCATGATTTAAGCTATTCAACATTTATGGGGCACATTTAGCACCAAGGACAGACCCAATGTGACATACGGCATGGCATTACTTTACAACGTCGCCTTAACAAGGTAAACTGGACCCAGTACAGCATGCATGGCATAGCATATTATTTAGCGACTTTTCCTTTCTTCTGTTCAATGACAACGTTAGTCTTTTCTTACCTTTAACAAGTCTTCTCTGTTTCTTATTGACATAGCATTAATGTTAAAATGGTGTCTATTTTCCAAGCCTAGCAACCTTTCTTACTTGATACACAATAATTTTGACACGCCTGGTGAGGTTGATAATCAGAAACTTTGACGTAATGTTTTGTTTTTTTGTAGACCACATTGATGTAACTGAGTCAAGTATGTTTGTTGAGTGCTGTAAATGAAAACGTATTGTTTGAAGTAGGGCTCTGTTTAAAACTGGAGTTACTAATTATAGAGATTAGCGAAACGTGAAGCTACATTTATTGGCCTTTTCTGTAATGGCAAATTAGCATTTCTATATATCTAGAAGGTTTAAGGTGAATAGAAAACTGTCGATAGGACATTTGTTTACACGGACGTAAGGATATTTGACATGCAATTGCTTACCAACCTTTTCGACAGTAGGACAAGACAAAACATAATGGCTAGAATCGAGTGTTGTTTAATCACACGTTTACTTTTATCAATGTATTTATTCACCATTGTATTGAGGAGGAGGAAGAAGAATGATTTATTGTATAAGCTATAATAAAAAAATGAATAGTTTGCACGTTTCGCAAAAACCCATTGTTTGTATCATTTTACTAACGTTGCACTAAACAAGCATGGCAAAATTGATAGCAGTACACAAGGCAAAATCATATTGAGTATGACTGGGGCATAAATTGGCCACCCTTCTATGTGCTGCCACCATGTGGAACCTAACGGTGAAGCATAGGTTTGACTTATTTTGCACTGATCCAGTCTGATGGCACGCACCAAGAAGATGATAGAATTGACAGGAGGAGTAGATGGACGGGGGGTAACATTGAAGCACTGATGTAGCAGGTAACTCAAAAGTGTCGCTGTACGAGACAGAACAAAAGTGTTAATGTCCTGGATAGCCTAAAAGTGTTCTTGGGTACGGGTGCGGCAGCCTAAATCCGTTAGTGGGCGGGACAATCTAAAGCGTTGATGGAGGGATAAAAGTGTTGATGGGTGGAACAGCTGAAAAAAGGTATTGATATGGGAGACACACCTCAAAGCGTTGAAATTCCAGGACAGTTCAGTTACCAAACGATAGGCTGGAAACAGGGCATTCTTACATGGCTTAAAGTGAGCTTTCGCTGAACTCCACCAAACGGTATAACCCCCTACCAGCAAGCAAACAGTGCAGTAGCTATGCATTCTGGTACAAATGTTTCATATTACGACAGGTGATTTTTGTTCTGGTTATTTGCACAAGTAGACGAAACTTCACGACAAGGCGGTTCCATGTACTCTCCAAGCAGAGGTTGGTGGAGAAGATTGTGCCCTCTTCTCTTATCTCCAGTTCTGTCTGTTGATTTGGGAGTCCCGACATATGAGATATGAGAAAAGGGCCAGTCTTCCCCACTAGCTTCTGTTTAAAGAGCAGGTTTCATACAGTGTCCCGGTTTCTACTGTTAATAGGTATGTAAAGGACAGCATCAGAAAATTTTCAATTCATTATTTTCCAGTAGTTTACTCATTAAAAAGTTGATGTACGTCAATTTTTACATTGATCCGCCTAATATGACCCTGTAGACACGTTTGAACTTCGCGCTCTCCTCCTTTCCCCGCCGCGCTGGCCGATGACGTAATGGCCGCGTTCTGAGAGTCTGACGTCATAGATCCAAAACTTCTAGCCAGCCATTTTGCTCCGTGAACCTCGGTCCTCTCAGCGGTAAATAATCACTCCGCCATTCTGGAGTTCAGTCCGTAGTTGTTGACAATTACTTTCGTGGACCTGTAAGTCGCATTGTGACCTGTCTACGAAGCTATAGTCCCCGGGAGACTAAACATGAATGAGCTTGCCTGCGAGTAAACCGCGCGGCGACGGGACGAAATCAAAACAATGGCGGTGGGGAAGGTTCACGCACCGTGCCATTCTGGACTGTTACAAGAGCGAGTTTGGGTCAATCCTTACCTTCTCCTTTCCAGACAGCACAGCGATAATTACACGTAAGCTTCCACGAATTTTGGTTGAACTCACAGTTGTCCAACTGGCAGTGACATTAAAAAAAAGAAACATTTTTCTCTGACAACATACCCTTGATCACTACATATCGAACGATCCCCTTATCGTGCCGAAACAGATAGCACTGCAACTTGTACAGATTCGAGCGAGTTACGCCTCGCCTCTCACTTTATTTTCTGTTTCTCAGGTAAATTATCTGCACTGTCCGGTTTTTCAATCATGTAGCTTTGGCGGAGATTGTTGGGTGTTCCATCAAAATAAAAGACGGACTCTGAAACGAAGCCGACATTTCGCGCCATTCACAATGCCGGCCTGTTTTGTATGTATGTTTCGGCGCGAAAAGGGGATCGTCCGATGTTGTCAGAGGAAAATGTTTTTTTTTTTTTTTTTTAATGTCACTGCCAGTTGGACAACTGTGAATTCAACCAAAATTCGTGGAAGCTTACGTGTAATTATCGCTGTGCTGTCTGGAAAGGAGAAGGTAAGGATTGACCCAAACTCGCTCTTGTAACAGTCCAGAATGGCACGGTGCGTGAACCTTCCCCACCGCCATTGTTTTGATTTCGTCCCGTCGCCGCGCGGTTTACTCGCAGGCAAGCTCATTCATGTTTAGTCTCCCGGGGACTATGGCTTCGTAGACAGGTCACAATGCGACTTACAGGTCCACGAAAGTAATTGTCAACAACTACGGACTGAACTCCAGAATGGCGGAGTGATTATTTACCGCTGAGAGGACCGAGGTTCACGGAGCAAAATGGCTGGCTAGAAGTTTTGGATCTGTGACGTCAGACTCTCAGAACGCGGCCATTACGTCATCGGCCAGCGCGGCGGGGAAAGGAGGAGAGCGCGAAGTTCAAACGTGTCTACAGGGTCATATTAGGCGGATCAATGTAAAAATTGACGTACATCAACTTTTTAATGAGTAAACTACTGGAAAATAATGAATTGAAAATTTTCTGATGCTGTCCTGTAAAAATGAGATCTTGTAATGTTTTTTTTGTGTGTTGAAATTATATGGATTTATTATGTTGTCCAAAATGGAACTTATGTGGTCCCATTTTATGGTTCAGTACGTACACTATCGTGTTAGCAACCCTGATACTCATTGGCCCAAACCGTGATGATGAATACTAGAAACATCTAAATAAGGAAAACATCCGTATACTGCGATGTCTTTCTGTCAGTTAGGGTACATACTGGTGCGTCATTGAGATATAGAGACATACCAGTCCAACCATACTTTTGAGTTATGTTGCCTTTTATTGAAGACATGTTAGTTATTCCGTTGATAATATAGCACATATTCATGTCACATGTTCTATTACAGCTAAGTTATCATATTCACAGAGATGAGTTCACGTTGAAATTACGTCATATTTACGAACAGAATCTCTACAGGAATTCGAGTTGTCAGAAGGTCGATCAGACAGTGTCGTGTTTACGTACTGATTAACGGTCTCAATGGCATATATCGTGTACACTTGTAAACTAAATATATCTATCTATATAATTTTAAAGCAAGCGAGAAAGAGAGACATAAAAGGGGTACAATGTAATCTAACATTACAGTACCAACAACCTTCAGGTTTCAAGGACAATTGTATGTCTATACCAGACAAGTCTATACAGTTAATAATTAAACAGTCCAAGGCCATGTACATGTAAATACATTCTTTATGTTATCCACACTAAAATATCTTAAAACTTAGGGAGACGCCTACATTCTTCTAACCACCTAACTACGATGACCAGGCGATCTAGTATTCAATACAATGTGAAATAAAGAAGAATGCACACCATTTTCAATGGTTGATTTGGCGGCAATCTTCCCCATGCATGTCGAAACCATGTGCACCACTATTCCTACATTTCAACAGCAAAATTGAAGTTGCGGTCCCAACTTCAGTTAGTGTGATCTGAATGCAATCAAATCACGAGTCTTTCTGTCCTTAATTAAATGTCTTTCTAAACAGCCCGCTGTCATCAAATGCTATAATGAAGCATCGGACTTGCGCCAGTGACTGAAACATACACGCGTAAGAATGTTGGTTCGTGGTCTCTGCTTGTACGTACTTGTTTCTTGCGGCCACCCTCAACGCAGAACTTGCCAGTAACTATCATATCGGTAGCTTTAAACTTTCATTGCTGTGGGTTCGCATGTGGCTCCGGAGATTGTCTGACTGGCGAAAGCTCTGAGTCTTACTGCATCCTTTGCACCGGTAGGGCTTCACCAGTGTGAGTCCGCATATGGCTCTTCAGTTGACCCAACCTGCTGAACTGTCTGCTGCACTCCTTACATCTGTAAGGTTTTTCACCGGTGTGGGTTTTTATATGTGTCTTCAGATTACTCAGCACACTAAAATGTCTGCTGCACTTCTCACATTTGTAAGGTTTCTCACCTGTGTGAATCCGCATGTGAATTTTCAGAGAACCGAGGACACTGAACTGTTTGCTGCATTCTTCACACTTATATGGTTTCTCCCCGGTATGAGTCTGCATGTGTGTCTTCAGTTTGTCCAGCTGACTGAACTGTCTGCCGCACTCCTCACATTTGTAAGGTTTCTCACCTGTGTGAGTCATTTTATGCTTCTTCAGATTACCCTGCTGACTAAACTGTCTGCTGCATTCATCGCACCTATAGGGCTTCTGACTGGTATGAGTTCGCATGTGTCTCTTCAGATTACCAAGCCGACTGAACTGTTTGCTATATTCTTCGCACCTGTAACGCTTCTCACCGGTATGAGTCCTCATATGACTCTTCATGTGGTCAAACTGACTGAACTGTCTGCCGCACTCTTCACATTTGTAAGGTTTCTCACCGGTGTGAGTCTGCCTGTGCCTCTTTAAATGCCCCTGCTCACTAAACCGTTTGCTACACTTATCACACTTATACGGTCTCTCTCCAGTGTGGGTTCTCATGTGTCTCTTCAGATTACCCAGCACACTAAACCGCCTGCTACACCCCTCACATCTAAATGGTCTCTCGCCAGTGTGAGTACGCACGTGTCTCTTCAAGTCATTCAGTTTGTGAAACTCCTTGTCGCACTGGCCACACTTGTGTGTGCGTGGAAGAGGCTCTTCTTGTTTCCGATGAGATACAGCCGGGGTCGCCATGTTCGATAGGTCTTGTAGGGTCACTGCAGGGATGAAAATGAATTGAAACATTTAGGAAAAAACAGTTGATTTCTTAAAACATGTAGTCCACTTAAACGACTCAGTTTTCGAGTACAAGTAACGTTAAGTATTACTAACTTACTTCATGAAAACTTTTACTGCCTCCTTACAAACGCCAGGGTCCTTATGACAAGCAAAGCGGTCTTGTATGATTGAAACTTCCTTGCAGTTAGCTTCCTTTGCAGACTTCTAGCAGTGCTGGCTGGGAGTGCAGAGATCTGTCACATTTCCTATCCTAGGCCCTGCCAAACTGTTTGTGCCAATTGATATGCACGTGGAATGCTGTATAATGATCTTTTCCGTTTTTTTTTTGTTCCCCCCAAACTGTTATTTGTGTCTACCCTTTACGAGGTGCAATGGCCTGACCGGTGCAATGGCCTAGTGGGTAGAGTGTTCGCCTTGCATTCGGTAGGTCGTGAGTTCGATCTCCGACCGAGTCATACCAAAGACTATAAAAATGGTACATGCTGCTTTCCCTGCTTAGCACTCAGCACAAATGAGAAAGAGTATGGAAGTTAAACACACATCACTACCAGCGGACCAGCCACCTGCTGTAGTGGCTTGCACATGTGTGGCCCAAGGGCTTCGAAGTGGGGATGGGCGCCACCCTACGCGTCTGTAGATGCATGGGCAAACTTTACGAGGCTCCGTTGATCGGGGGTTCAATAGTAGAAATTGGACAATTAGTCAATAGTACGCTTGTGAAGTCGGCCGACAAGAGAAGTGATTTCCTCACCGCGGGGCCTGGTAGAGGCTACCTCTAGCGGGCCGACTCTCCTAGCGTACTGTTGACAAATTGTCTAAGTTCTACAATTAGACCACCGACATCGTAGCCTGGTTGAGGCTAACTTGAATTGTCATTCATCCAAGACACAAGCCCTTGTCTATTTGAGACAATGACATCTTGTTGCTTGGATGGCAACACTTTGACCTTTGTACATATGGTATCCATTGAAGCTAGTCTCCGTGTTTTCAGCAGGCCAGGGCCTACACAGACCAGCCACTCGGCTCACGGTTGTGCTAGTAGGGATAATACGTACGGACCCAAAATGAATATTTACTACGCAAAGGTTGTGGTCGGGTATAAGACCCCTACATGGGCCCGCATTTCTAAAATCGTGGAATGTGCAAATTTCATTGTGGGTATGCATACAAGAATAGAAGTTTAGGTACTAAGTTTAATATTAGCCTAACTAGTTTGACTACTATATATCTGTGAGACGTGATTCAACCTACGCTATAGGTGTATATGCTATATAAGTGCGTAAAACACTTTGCATCAAAGTATTACACTACAAACTACAGCACCTTACATGCTACAGAGGGACTATCTAACACGTTCACATACCTGACTCCATAATCAAAGTATTACACTACAAACTACACAACCTTACATGCTACAGAGGGACTATCTAACACGTTCACATACCTGACTCCAAGGTGTCGAACTGACTGAGCAGACAAGTGCATCTTCCAAGCTTAACTAACATAAGAATAGAAGATCTACTTAGCCAATGAGAATTATGCTCTCACTAGCTTCAACCAATCAGGACTCTACTCTACTAATGTGTGCAAGCCCCACCTCCAGTATGGTCTAACCTATCAATAGCCCAAATTACATACATTTACAACTGTACAGTCAAAAGTCATGGCTGCTTTACGTGTTCAAAATCTCTTGCTAGAGGAGAAGCACCAATAGTATGCAAGAAGAAGTGCCAAGTGCTCATGTCTAGCGGAACAATAGACATAAAACAAGGATGTCAACAACAACAGCAAAATCTCCGGGGTGAGTTAGGCAGTGTCGATTCCCAATAATATCACAATGGAATGAACTCTCGCGAGATCTCCACTCGCGTGAGTTCATGACATGTGATATAACTCCCTCTATTCACAAGTGAATCATGAGCCGCACGGGAGGGACACAGCCTAGCAAGAGTAGACTAGTCTACAGTTCACGGTCACGAAGGGACTGTAGGTTTTTTGTGTAGCCGCTTTTCACCAGAGGAATATCTCCGATCTGTGTGGATTATCCAAAGCCCCGAAGTCATACGCAACTGTATAGTTTGGTATATACGGTCAAGGATTGCTAGGCAGGGCTTTACATATAATAGTTAGAATCTGCAATACTTTCCTGTTTAGGCATGCTTAACTGCCACCGAAGTAGTTTGTAGTGTCATTGTATTTCCGACAAGCATATGAATTGCGCCCAAAGAGTGTATTGCTCCTCTATCCTCATGTGGTACAACAGTCGGAATAAAACCTGGAGTCAGTTCAACTGTAGATGTCTTTTCTGTGCTATACCGGAACAACAGGGCACAACACATGATATAAAGTTTCGGGGCAATTGTCACCTTTTCTGCTAAAAAAGACCCTGTTAGATGGAAGTTAGAAAGGGGAGCATGGGAACGTTCAGTCAGAAATTTTCAGCCCACTCACCCACTCACCCCTAATTAAGTTACGGGTAAGCATGGAATCTCGGATATCCCCGGTGCCTCGGTCTTCTCACCCCAGTCCTTAACTCTCCACTGAGGCAACGTGAGTGGGAATATATTACTTTTTTTCTGACTATAAGAAAACAGACTTTTCCACGATTTAAGAAATATTTTTTCTTACTGAATTTTCTAGAAGCAATACTATTTTTCTTACGGGTATCTCATAAAGTTCCACTAGAATGTTAGTCTTACAGTAAGATTCTTTTATAAATTTTCTTATGCCTATTCTTTTACTAAATATATAACATGCATTCGCATAATTCCTCCAGGGGCCATTATACCGCCATCTCAAAAAACGTTGTTATATAGGCCTTCTCAAGATTGTCTTCAACACCTAAACATCTGAATTGTATTACATTTAGGATATCTAACATTTGGTATTCAAGACAATCTTGGGAAGACCTCTATACTAGCGTTTTTTTGCGTGGCGGTAATATGGCACCTGGTAGAATTATGATAGTCGATGTTACATATTGTCATTTGAAGCCTAGTTTTCAACAATCCTTTTTCTAACATGAAGATCAGAATTTTTTGTGCCTGTCTTGCAGTCTATCCAACAGTTCTGTCCTATGCCAATTACTAGTAACTTCTACTATAGGCTTTCATTCCTAACTTGGCTAAAGTCCCCTATTTAATAGTACATAGTATTTGGACAGGCAGGAGTCATATCGAGAATAATCTAAAGTGACCAATTTACACTTCATAAATGGTACAGGCCGCTACGATTACGGTGAATTAAATGTTGTTTGTACCTGCAATTAGCCTTCGGGCAAGAACGTTAACTTGCAATAAATATTCTTTTTCATAAATAGCTCGCTACGTCTCACGGAAAAAGGCATACAAAGTGAAACCCTCTCTTATGGGTGTTTTTGGGGTTATCTATTCGTCTTTCTTGTGTTCCTTGTTTTTCTCTTTTTGCCTTCCCCTTATCAAGTAGAAATACAATATATGACCAATGAGGCTATTCAGAGATAACCTCCTTGGTATGGCCGACCCAGCACGTATACCCGAATTCCTTTGTTCGAGAATGTTTTGTCGAGTCAAAAGGTCAATGGAAGAAGAGCCTATTGCATATTTCAGACAATGGCTTCTTGTTGCTTGGTAGCATAGGGATACTCTCCAAGCAGACGTTGGGCTCTGGTTGATTTTGACGTTATCTAAACGAGTTTTATCGGGCTTTTTTTTTTTGCACGGTTTTTTTAGATGTCTCGCGGCCTATATAAACCCTACATGGCCCTACATTGTCAGCATGTGTGCCATCCTCCGTAGTAACCGCTGGATTAATCTTTTTGCTTGTTAACCATGGTACCCAGGATACTACATTGCTGTGACATGGAATTTAAGGATAGTTTAATCTCCCCGGGGCGAGTCAGACACAAAAGAGTTTGGTCCTTTGGATACTAATTTGCGCCTGATGTTCGTAGTTCTGCTCAGAGTTTCAAATAGTTTTACACTTTTCTACCGGTCAGTGATCTTGAAAGGTCGACCCTATAACATAAACATCGTGCTGGGGCAAATACACACTGTTTCTCTTTGTTAGCCTCTACCAGGCTCCACATGTTACTAGAAAATACTAGAAATTTATCAAATAGACAGACAACACACGAGGTGCCAAAACCTACAGTTAGTAACATATGGCATATGTGCTATCTGTCTATTTGGCCAATTTCTACTATTTTCCAGCGACATGTAAAGCCTTGTAGTGGCTATTCCTTTGTGTGCGAGTGTGGAACGAAACGGGTTGGCACACTTTTGTCCTTGGCCAGAATAAACAGCCACCAAAAAAGGGCAGTCCACAGGGTAGAGGATAGAAACAAAGACAACAGCCTTACCTTGTGAATACTGGCGGTAACGAGTCCCTTTCCTAAGACAAAGAGATAGATGTAACTTCCTCGTTTGGACTTGCACGCAGAAGTGTACACGTATGTGTCTGCTCCGAAAAATCCAGACATTCCAGACAGACACGTTTGATTGTTATGCAAATCCAAAATACTCTAACCAATCAGGACTCACATAAAGGCGCTCTTCATGTAAGGTTAAGAAATACATGGCGTAAAGCACCCATAAGGGCCCATCTAATTTTCCAAGTCACGAAATGTCCAAATCTGGGAGAATTATTGGTAACCTTGCAGTACAGATTGGGATATTTTGCCGTACTGTAATCTTTACATGGACCACAAGCGACCTCTATTAATTGACAGACTCAAGTCTGAGTGCAAGAAACATCTGCTGACGCAAAGGAAACACCAGACGTATCGCAGCCTCGGCTCAAGACAGAGCAACATCTATGCTGCCAGGCTGCGCATGGGATGGAGCCAACTTAACTCTACTCTGCATAAGATGAGGATTAAGGACAAGAAGTGTGATTGTGGGGCTTCCTCTGAATCTGTCTCACATTACCTCCTACACTGTCCCCTGTACTGTGATCTCCGCCACAACCTCACATCCACCGTCCAACACCTCCTACAACAACAACCTACCGTGCCACTACTACTCCAGGCCTAGGGATCCACAGCTCATAACCTCTCCACAAACAAACAAGTGTCCGATGCACTACATTCTTACATTGTATCAACTAAAAGATTCCAGCTGCACCACCCTCCTACGAACCACTAATAGATAGTTCTCAGATTTTAATTGTATTGTATTTATTGTGTGATGATGATTATGATGTATTGTACTATGATTATGTATGTCTCTCAATGTGTATCTGCACAACATCAGCACCCTGCTGCCTGGTGCAGTATATTGTATTGTATTGTTACAATTCTAATAAAGTCAAAGTCAAAGTATTAATTGATTGCAGTACTGCACTTCTCCAATTCGAATGATGCTGCAGTACTGTAACCGATTAATAGAGGTCGCCTGTGATCCATGTACCGAATGCGGTTAAATTGAGTTGTTTTCCCCACATACTTCAATCTCAACCGTCGTCAGTTTTGTGTTATACAAAGTAAAGAAAGAAATGGTAAAGATGGCGGTGAAACTAAAGTAACTCAAAGACACGAATTTGAAAAGCACACTACATTGTACAAAGTTTCATATTTTGATATTTTGCACCAAATGAGTCACATGATAAATAATATTTTTCCATTAGTAGGCAGGTTACACGTTTGACCGCATGTACGTATACATGATATACCATTGTATGGTCTGATGTCCAAATGTTTACCATATAAGGGATAAACAGTCAAGATCCGAAGTCTGTCATAGGATATCGGATAAGGTCGTCTCCAAGCAGATGTTGTGAAAGATGGTAAATATTTTCCGGGTGACGGCCTGGCTTGTGTGACAGTCCCTTACTCCGTATTACCAGATGGACAGTTTGAATAAAAGACAAAATTTGTTACGGGAAAATTGATGATGTCTACATGTACCCTTAACCTACAAATAACGTACAAGACATGATGTATAGAAGAATGTAGGGCGCTTTTATAGGCGGGCATGGTGTTACACGGGCTCCACGAGACTGTTATTAAAACGATCCTTTTTATGCCAGCTATATGTCTAAAAACTCATATTATATGTATACCAAAATGTTTGAACCAAGTTTAAAAGACCTCATTGGATAAAAGCATGATTTTCAAATTTTACATGTCGGACTACATACCCTATCATACCCTCATCTGCAGTACCGTTTCCGGTTGTCACCTAACAGTTTGGCTTAAAACGACCGTCAAAATGCCAATATATTCCGTCTTATCGGGAATGGAAAATCATGAAAGGTTACTTTATTTCGCTAAAGAGACCATTCAAAATTAGGAATGATAACATTAAAGACATTTCACAAAGACGCCATACTATACCTGGTATTAGGTCGCAAAGAACACGTTTCCTTCACAAGTTGGCATTAGAAACGGTCGAAGATTCATGTCGAATAGATAATGACTCATAAATGTTCACTTTCTGAAGGGCTACCACGTTTTCATTTATAGTATAGCCGACAGAAACTGCATGAAACCGCCCATTATCCTTACCACTGTGTATTACGCAAACACGTTTGTCTGAAATAACAGGAAGGCCTCACGTGCACGTGAGTGTGTCAGAAACGAGTCCAGATTGGCCAGAGCATTTAAGATTTGCATAACAGTCAAACGCGTTTGTCTGGAATGTCTGGAGCTTTCGAAGCAGACACGTAAACACTTTTGCGTCCAAGTCCAAGCAAGAGAGTTACATCTATTATTTTGTCCACGGGAAAGGGACTCGTTATCGCCAATATTCACAAGGTAAGACTGTTGTCTTGTTTCTATCCTCCAGCCTGTCGACTGCCCTTGTTTTTTGGCTGTTTATTCTGACAGAGGAAATTAGTGTGCCAACCCGTTTCGTTCCGCATATTCACACGCGCACACAAAGGAATAGCCACTACCAGGCTTCACGTGTCGCTGGAAAAAAAGTAGAAATTGGGCCAAATAGACAGATAACTGATCGCATACATCATACGCCACTAACTGTAGGTTTTGGCCGTCTGTTGTGTTGTGTTGTCTATTCGAATTTCTGGTATTTTCCAGTGACATGTAGAGACAAAGGGAAACAGTGTGTATTTGCCTCAGCACGATGTTTATATATAGGGTCGACCTTTCAAAATCACTGACCGGTAGAAAAATGTAAACTTTCTGTAATCTCCCAGCAGATCTATCTATGTACATCAGGTACAAGTCAGTATCCAAAGGGCTAAAAATTAGGTTCTGACTTGACCCAAGGAGATTTATTTAACTATCCGTACATTCCATGTCGCACCGATGTAGCATCCTGGATGTTATCGTTAACAAGCGAAAAGATTGAGCCAGTGGTTACTACAGATAATGGCACCCGTGCTAGCAATGTAAGGCCATGTGTTTTTTGTGACCGTCATCTCTGCTTACTAAATATTTCTTTGCGGTCCGTATAAAGTCCTAGTGCAACCGTGTGCCGACAACCTGGTATGTGTGTCAATCCTGCCAACACTAACACTAGCTGACTTGTACAAAGGCTTGCCATATGCCTCCTAGCAACAAAAAGCCATTGTCTGAAACATGTAAAAGGCTTCTTCCCTTGGCTGAATAAACCTTTTGATCAATCCATCCATTATCAAAAGAAGGAATTCGGGTATAAGTGTTGGGACGGCCATACATTGTATTTCTCATTGATAAGTGGCGAAGCGAACAGACCAAAAAACAAGGATCACTAGAAAAACGAATAGATAGCCTCAAAAACAGTTCCCTAAAGATGGTTTTACCTTGTATGCCTTTTTCCGTGAGGCATAGCGAGCTATTTTGTAGTGACCTGTACCATTCATAATATGCAAATAGGTCTTATACGCTAGCGCTGGACCTGAACCGGACCTGGACCTGAATTTTCTGTTTCAGGACCCACCCCTGGTGTACATCTTATTAAATCTCCAAGCATATGATAGGTCGGAGGATTGTAATATTTCCTGACGGCCGGGCTGGGAACTTTGACATTTGAGATCTCATAATATGTGAATCTAAATCTGAATATGTTCTCTAATTATTCTGTAATATTCTAATTTAGAAAAAAAAAACACTCTTTAAAAACACACAAGAAAAAAAGTCAATTTCGCCATCCTGTAAAGAAACACAGTGCATTATTGCAAGTATCCTCATTCGCAGACTATTGCAGCAGGAGATTGCACGGAAACTCCTTTTCCTTCGTGATCAGTACTATCTCTGTGACCAAACCTCTGCTTGGAGAATACATTTTCCTGGCATTAGAGAAGCTTAGCACATGATGACAATCGCGAGTCCCCCCCCCCCCCACAAACACACAAACAATAAGAGCCAGAATTGCAAGAAGTCTGCGAATGAGGCTAATTATATTATGTAAGAACGTTTCAATCAGAAGATCATTGAATCAATTACCATGTACCAGTTCTATGACGTTGTCAATGATATTGGCGTCCCACAGAATACCCCCAATAGCCTGGGTCTGTCTTATCAATTTTTTGGGGGTCAGCAGAAGGGGGGGGGGGCGCCCCGGTCGCTGGAGTATTGCCACAGAACTTGCCGTTTGTAAGAAAGCAGACATATTTAAAAAAAAGAAATTAAATACAATTACTTTAACCCTATCCAAACTGGGCTTTTTGGGCCTCCCCTGGTCAGGGGGGGGGGGGGGGTTTCATTCGACCCCCCCCTCCCTTCGTATTTTCAAAACGGCTTACTGTACGATCACCAAATTTGCAGGGGAGGTTGTGCTTATCGAGTTTTATAATTCCTAAAAATTTATATCATTATGACGTAATATGACGTAATTATGACGTCATTAATTGGTATTTTTGGCTAAAACAGGGAATTTCCATAATACCTAAATATCTCACTCAACAAGTTACCAAAAAAGGTTTCTTATTAATATTTAAGTGTTATAAGACTTCTGTTGTCAAAAGCCGACGCAACGACGTCAAAATGACGTCAGAGAATGACGTCATCTGTAGTTTAGCTATCCGCCATCTTGGATTATCAACCTTAAATGTTTCAAGATAATGTTTTTCAACATATAACGCTAAAACCCCATGGAAATGGATTAAAAACGTTCACATGAATGTTTTCTGTAAGAAAATACCACATAGTAATGACATCTGAGTGAAAATAAGCTTGTTATACTTTAAATCATGATATTGTCGGCAAACTTGGATTTTGACCAATTACGTCATCTCATTATCATAATTTATGAATATTTAATTATAAATGTGTAACTAAGATGTGTTAGATATTAAAGATATATGAAAAGAAGTTAAGTTTATTTTAGCAAGAAAATCTTAAAATCCCATTGTTTAAACCAAAATTAGTGATTTTGGAAAAATTTGCCTTTCAGAAACCCGTTGCCATGGCAACACGAAAAATCATAAACATACCCAATTTTTTTTTCAAATTGTTGCCAACAATATTTTAGGAAAACTCACCAAGTTTGGTTGTTCTAGCACAAGCCGTTTGGGAGTTATAGTAGGTCAAAGTTGGCGCGGGCACTTTTAGCCCCCCCCCCCCCCCCCCCCCAGTCTGGATAAGGTTAACACTACTTGTGCTTAACACACTATTATAACAGCTGAGTCATTCTTTCCTAAATGTTGAAATTAATTTCCATTCCTGCAGTGTCAGAGACCTGCTCAACATGGCGACCCCGGCTGTATCTCATCTGGAGAAAGAGAAGGGAAGTAATGGACGTGGAGAGGATCTTCCGCGCACACACAAGTGTGGCGAGTGCGACAAGGAGTTTCATCAACTGAGTGACATGAAGAGACACATGCGTACTCACACCGGCGAGAAACCCTTTAGGTGCGAGGATTGCAGCAAGCGGTTTAGCATGCTGGGTAATCTGAAGAGGCATATGAGAACCCACACTGGTGAAAGACCGTATAAGTGTGATAAGTGTAACAAACGGTGTAGCGACAAGGGTAATCTAAAGAAGCACGTGCGGGCCCATACTGATGAGAAACATTATAAATGTAAGGAGTGCGGCAGACAGTTCAGTTACCTGTGTAATCTGAAGAAGCATATGCGGACTCACACTGGCGAAAAGCCCTACAGGTGCGATGAATGCAGCAAACAGTTTAGTGAGCTGAGTTCCCTGAAGCAGCACATGCGGACTCACACAGGTGAGAAGCCGTACAGATGTGAGGAATGCGGCAGACAGTTCAATGTGTCCGGTTCTCTGAAGAGGCATATGAGGACCCACACCCACAAGAAACCTTACAAATGTGAGGAGTGCGGAAGACAGTTCAGTCTGCTGGAAAATATTAAGAAACACATGCGGACTCATACCGGTGAGAAGCCCTACAGATGCAATGAATGTAGCAAGCAGTTTAGTTTGCAGAGTAATCTGAAGAGGCATATAATGACTCACACTGGTGAGAAACCACATAAATGTGAGGAGTGCGGCAGTCAGTTCAGACAGCTGGAAAAACTGAAGATACACATGCGGACTCATACCGGCGAGAAGCCCTATAAGTGCGATAAATGCAGCAAACAGTTCAGTGTGCTCGATTCTTTGAAGACTCACATGCGGACTCACACGGGTGAGAAACCATACAAATGTGAGGAGTGCAGCAGACATTTTAGTTTGCTGAGTAATCTGAAGGTACATATGCAAACCCATTCTGGTGAGAAGCCATACAGATGTGAGAAGTGCAGCAGGCATTTCAGTTGGTTGGGTCATCTGAAGAACCATATGCAGACCCATACTGGTGAAACCCTACCGGTGTTAGGAACGAAGTAAGACTAAGAGCTTCCGCCAGTCAAACCATCTCCGGAGCCACATACGAACCCACAGCAATGAAAGTTTAAAGCTACCGATGTGATAGTTACAGGCAAGTTCTGCGTCGAGGGTGGTCGCAAGAGACAAGTACTAGTAGTACAAACAAAAGCCACGAACCAACTTTCATACGTGTATATGTTTCAGCTCGATGCTTCGTTATAGCATTTGATGACTGTTGGCTGTTTAGGACATGAAGGGCAGAAAGACTGGTGATTTGATTGCATTCAGATCACCCTAACCGATCGATGTGCCGACTGCAACTTCAATTTGATGTTGAAATTTAGGAATAGTGGTGGTTTCGACATGCATGGGGAAGATTGCTGCCATATTAAACATTGGAAAGCCATTGAAAATGTTGTTACTCTTCTTTCATTTATTCTACATTATATTGAATACTAAATCGCCAGGTCATCGTAGGTAGGTGGTTAGAAGAATGTAGGCGTCTCTCTAGATGTTAGATATTTGAGTGTGGATAACATAGCTACATGTACATGGTATGGACTGGAGTTGTTTATTGGTTCCTTTTAGAGTAGGTAACATGTACGCTTGTCTGTCATAGACTGTTACAATTGAGCTTCCATGTAAGATATTGTCGTTAAAGCCGCAAGTTTGTTGGTACTGTACTGTTAGATTACATTGACCCCCTCTGTGTAACGTTATATGTAGTTTGCTGTTGAGAGCGTTAATCAGTATGTAAACACGACACGTTTTCGTCGACCATTTAATAACTGGAATTTCTCAGGAGTTTTTTTAAAGTTTGTGAATATGCCGCACCTACAAATTGAACTAGTCTCTGTCGATGTTAGAATTTAGCTGTGATAGAAAATGTGACATGATATTGATCAACGGAATATCTGACATATCTTCAATAAAATGCAACATGTCTCAAAAGTATGGTTGGATTAATAACGTTATGTTTCTCCCTGGTTGACAGAAAAAATATCGCAGCATATTGAAGGGGCTGCGGTGTGCGGAAACAAGGCAACTCTTGCCTGCACACCTGCCGCGGGATCTTCCCTTCCTAATCTCATCAAATGGGCTGACCAATGGGCGAGCGCACACGCCTGGACACAGGTCAGGTCAGGTCAGGTCAGGTCGAGAAATAGCCTGATGACCCGGCCAACTACGCCTCATGAACGCATCAGATATCGGTGACACAGCTTGCACGGGAGCCGGGCTCCTTTTCGATGCTTCCTCCCTTTGTTTTCCGTTACTTAAGTCGCTCAAAATTTCGTCAAGGCGGGCGAAGAGATAAAAAAACATAATTATGTTATTAATAAAACAAAGCAAAGCAAAACAAAAGTACTGTAGTGGAACACTGCGCCAACAGCGGTGTTTGCGAACGAGGCGGTCGGTCGGACGCAAATGGTCCCTATATATATAGCTTGATGTACATGGTATTGACTGGAACTGTTTATTGGTTCCTTTTAAAGTATTTTACAGGTTTGGACTTTAATTATTTTTACACAGTTCTTTATAATTCACTTTCAGTCATGTTTTAAATCAACGAAGTGATTTTTTTAAAATTCCACATTGTATTCTGTATCTAAATAATGTACATGTACTTGTTTACTAGTTCTTCTATAATTACAGTAGTATGTTCTAGCTCTTGGATTTATAAATGATATTCAGTTCGACTCATTTCTCCATGATCATGATGGCCTACAGTATAGTCTAATGTGCTTGCAAAAATATAGGTCTGTATGGCAGGTCTTCCAGGGCAGCTGACGAGTTTTACATCTAGCTGAAGATGGCCGCAAAAAGAAAAGGGTTGCAAAAAGGGTTGTGTACAAGGATATGAAACTCCGTTTTTTTTTGTTTTTTGTTTTTGTATGGAATGATGACAAATATCAGGTTTCTCATTTTGAAAGAATATATGTTTCAGTCGCGATATGCATGTATGTTGCCTTTTCCTTATTTCTTTCCGCGCCCAATCAGTTGGACTATGTGTACATATGAAATTTTACCAGATCCCCGCCTCGGACCACACTGACTTGTCAGGTGAATCCAAACAAAAAGGCTAACATTTTCCAATCACGTGCACACCCGAGTTTCTTAGATAACCAGCCTGTGTGAATCTCACTTAGTTCCGTCAGGGGCAAAGAATCAGGCATTTCTATGGACTAGTGGTTTGGAAACATACTGATGGGCATCGAAGAATGGTTCGAAATGGTTATATGGATCAAAAGCGACCCTTATTAATCACTACCGGTACTGCAGCTTGGTGCATTCACGCACTGTCATGTTGGTTCATGGACTGCAATAATTACACTAACAGCTAGAGGTCCCCATTGACTAATTAGCAGCAAGTTTGACATTATTTCATGTCTTTTGTGTCATATTTAGGCGACAGTGACTTCATTTTATAGATAACATCGATTTTTATCAGTGTTCTAAAACGAAAAAAGAGAAGTTATGCCATTTATTATTACACCATCTTCTGAAATTAACAACACAAGGGAGTTAAGCCATGAAAAAACAAATATAGAAGATATTTTTGCACTGTCCTTAAAATCAGAGAATCTGTCTTATTAGTATCTCCAAGCAGATGTTGAGTTCAAAAATCGTGCAGGTTTTCTAATTGACGGTCGGGATTCTCTGACATTTCCGTATCCCAAATAGGCAGATCTACAGTTGAGTGACAGCTCAAAGTTGATAGGGTAAACAGATTATGCCTATATGTATCCTTAACCTACCCAACAGTGGGCTGTTTGGAAATACATTTTTACTGGTAATCTGTTTGCATTCATATCTTTAAACCGATGTGGGGACTAGAACATCAAAGCGCTATTTGTGTTAAATATAGGAAAAGTGGGGAAATTTCTGTTTAATTTGATTTTGAAATGTAGAAATAATTATAAAATAAAGTATATTAAAGTCATTAGTCTATGAAGCAGTTGTATTTCATAGCAAGAGTTATTTCGATTAATTTTCAATAAAACTCAAATCTAATTTGATTTGATTTACCCGTGATGTATTGTATTCACCATATCCATGACGCATTGGCAATGGATTTCAGAAAGTTTGCTTAAAATAATACATGTAACTTTGTGATACTTATTCAAATGACATCACACTTGAAGAAAGTCACTGTGTTAATTTTTTAAACCTTGAAAGTGCCTGGCATGTTTCTATGGCAATTTTTGTCATGACAATATACCTCCATAGCAACGATTGGCTTAGGGCATTATACAGTCTTTAAAACTGAGTTGAATCGATTCATCTGTAACAAGTGCTTTAAAAAAGCTGGCATTTTGCCAAGGTTTGCGTGTGTACACGGTTTTTTTCTAGTTATTGGAATGTGCTGAAACTATTGTTTATATTAAATGGATGTAAAAAGGAAACAAGAACAATTTAAAATCACCCTCCCCTGGACTCGATCCCGGACCGTAGCTCTGCAAATCAGGCTGACGTCAGAGGTATTTGTGTAGTGACCCCTGAACCCTGAAGTCACTTCTCTGCATCATAGCGCACTTTTCAGAAAATGATATCTCAGCAATCGTATACCCCTGCTTTAACATTTTTACATTGTCACGGTCTCCATAGTACATACTACAAATCTGGTAAGTTAGAAGGTCCAGTTCTTTTTCGATAATACAGGGCGATCAATGAAAAATCGTGGCAATTTCCATTTTCGCACTGGAAATCCTACTAATGATAGGGTTTCCAGTCGAAATTGTTTTGTACCCAGGGGAATCAGAACATTTGTGTTCCCTAATAGAGGGTGTTGATTTATGAAAAATAAAAGTTACAGAACAAAAATCGGACCTTCCGTTCCAGAGATATGGCCCTTTAAAGTTGCTGGGCGGTGTCCGCAGGTGTGGCGCCAGGTGTGAAAATCGCATTTCTAATTAGCAATAATTAAGAAAGTAAAAACATTGTGCCACTCAAGTTCTTTTCTGCACAGTCCAAGTAGTATTTTGTAGCAATCAAGTAAAGATAAGGTGTTTATTTGCCTTTTTCTTTCACTACAGGTGAGGTCAACCTGCTGAAAATTAAGTTTTTTCAGCATGGGCACAGCTGGAAAAGTGGCCAATTATTTCCAGATGACCCCTTTTTGAAGAGCGATAATCAATAAACTGTTCATCCTATAACTAAGATATTTCAGATATTGGAAATATGTAGTAGATTCTCTTAACACAGTTTATTGCAGACATTCTAGAGACATGGTTACGAGATTATGTGTAATCAAAAATACTAATTTGTAACATATCTCAAAAGGTCAAAGGTCATCGGCACCTGTCACTTAGATAAGTCCACATAAAAAATTACCTATCAACATTCTTCTCTATCTCAGTGACAAATATCACATGTTTAATATAACAGAATAGAAATAGTTTAGATAATTTCCACATCAATTATGCAAATTAGCTTCTGATTTGCATAATTAATATTTAATTACATGAAGCATCACTTAATCTATCTACATACCAATAATCATGATGATCCGTCAACCCCTTCTTGAGTTATTCCCTTTCACAGTCTGACCATAAGCATTGAATATCAGCATACCTTACTACTAAAGGGTTTTGGCACATGCTAATTCTAAATTTGCCATCAAAACTATCACATTTCACCAGGAAATACTACTTTTACGACATCTGATGACCAAAAGTATATAAAGATATTACCTATGAACCATGACCACCTGACTTTGTAACTGGTTTATTCAAGTTTATTGAACAATTGATAATTCTTTGACATTACAACATATGTTTGAAAAGACTTGGTAGCTCCTCTTCTAAGCTGCACAGCTTTGAATGGTTGATACATTGTAATTCTCCCTCTGTGCCATCTCAATTTCTTCTATGATGTTCCAGGTGCTATTCCCAATGCAGCATCTTGCAAATCTGAAAACTTTTAACATTGGAAATATCAGCAAAAACCTCTATGCCCTTGATATCACATTCAACAACAAACACAACTTGCTATGTTATTGATTTTTTGGATCTTACAAGGTAAAAATTGAACTTCAGTGATCATCTCAACGTAAATATGCTCACGTTGGACACATTTACAAATGATGTTTCCTTTCATGAAGTTGGTGACAAAGAAAACAAAAGTTTTGCGTCTCAAACCTGAAACAAAAGTGTCCGAACATACAATGTATCTACACTTATAAAGGCTATCTGTATACAATTTACTGAATATCAATACGCTAATTATTTACATGGAAACGAGAATATTTTGATAATTATGGACCCGCCTAACTAAATTTATATGCAGGGTCCTACGGCCGTAACTCACGGCCCGGACTCGGCACACCACACGGAGCGAGTCGCACATGTTGAACATTCACATCGCTAACTCACAACAAACCTACACATGTTATACATCATTTTAAAGCTTAGAAACCGCTTGTTACACACATGGATGCAACTTTTTGAAAAAAATAAGACATCAATGGTGAAAAATGCCATCTAAATTTGCAAACTGGAGGTAAACCACCTTAAAATTGCGGTACAAGAAAGTTTCACGTACCAAATTGTAGCTTGTTTTCTTGTCTATCCAATCCTACCATATATGGGTTGCTTCCAAATAAGGCTGAGATGCAAATCAGGCTGACGCAACGCCATGCCCGCAGAGCGCTCGAACACGTAAACGCGGAAGTGACTTTCCCGTCTCGCGAGGCATTTTCCCGAAGGCCATATCTCAACAATCTTTTATCCCCTGCTTAAATTTTTTACATTGCCACGGCCTCCATACTACATACTACAATTCTGGTAAGTTTGAAGTTCTAGGCCTTTCTCAATTTTACACGGCGATCAATCGAAAATCGCTACACGCACGGAAAACACCACCGCCGCACGCATGTGCGTTGCGACTGGAAACCCTACTAATGAATATTAACTAAGTCGCAAAGGAATCTGGGATAGCTATATGTAACTGTTATATATATATACACGATTTATTTGGAAAACATTTCATCTTTATGAATTGGTAATACAACGTTAAAATGTAAGAGCAATGATTTGATTATATGCTGCATCAATCTTAGGAATACCATACTTCATTCATTTAATCTAATCAAATATCAGGCCCCATTACGGACCACAGACAATGACTCACGACAGAGCTTTTAAGTTGTATACAAATGCAATGCAGATGTTGAACAGGTCCGTTCATCTCAACATCACTCCATCTCAACATCACTCCATTAGTCCATGGGCCAGGTCCCCAAAAATGGCCATTTGGTACCAAACAAAGGGACAAAGGGTGACTTACTTTTTTGAAAAGGCTGATTCCTCTACTACGTCACTCAAATCTATAGAACTACCAAAAATCGTTTATTACAAGTCATCAAAAGTGGTTTTAATAACCCCCAACCACAGTTGATGAGTATTTCTCTTCACTTAGATCATACAAATACATGTTGAATATATTTGGAACCGTTTTGAAATAAATTTAGACAAATCTCTACAATGGTTGCCATGGCAACGGTGAAAAATAACATTTTTTTACAGGAAAGTTGCTAAGCAAGCCATTGTTGGATGCTTTTAAAGTTTAGCCATTATCAACATAATCAAGGCATGAACAATGACACCGAACGATTCATAACTAATGCAAGGGCTCTTAGAAAACATTTTAGTTAGGCAAAAAATAAATAGAACTTTTTAGTATTTTAATCCATACTACAGTATTATTGAAATACATGTATATTGTTTTTTTGGCGTGTTTCTCCTGCCAAATCTCTAAATGGATTCAACTTTTTCATCTTTGGGCCAAATAAGTTGAAATTTGGCATGGAGGTAGATATAGCAAATACCACCAGACTTTTTTCTCTCTTTTTTGATAGTGACCTTAAAAATTGTTTCATTTAGGGTTTTTAGTCATTTTTGGCAAACAATATATATTGTGGGCCCCTGTACCCTGGTATTACATCCTAATGACCTGACATTTGATACAGAGGTGCATTGAACATATGCCCACAGGGCACTATCAACAATTGTTGCTAACATTACTTCAAAAATGAGTTATTTTGGGATTTTGGGCCATTTTTGACTAAAAATATATATTTTTGGCTCCTGTGCCATTGTATTGAAACCAAATGACCTGAAATTCGGTTTGAAGGTGTGTAGGCTATGTGCCCACATTATTTCATTTCTATTTTCGGAATACGTTTCTTCAAATTGTTGAGTTTTGGGATTTTTTTTGCTATTTTCAAAACTAAAAACATATAGTTTTGACTATTGAAACCAAATGGCCTGAAATTCAGTATTAGGGTGCGGGTGGACTTTCTAGTTTAGTTGATGAATCATGATCAGGTGATATACGCCATTCTATCGGCCATTTGGATCTGTCATCTTGTATTTTTAACGTTTAATTTCTTACAAGTTCTAAGTTCCTAAATGTTCTTAATTTGACTATTACTTGTGATAGGCCTCTAAACAATTTTTGCAGGCATTTTGAAATAGGCAGATTTTTTATGACGGTTGCCATGGAAATGGTGCTAAAATACTCGACCAATGACAGTGAACGATTCATAAAATAAATAAACAGTGGTAGGGTTCTTAGTGGTTAGTTTAGCTCCTTGGCTAGATGCGTAAGAAATAAGTAGACATTTTTAGCAAAGAAGTCAGGAGACAGAAATCAGGTCGCTATTTTGGCATCTTGCCACTGTACATGTCATCTTGCATTTTCCAATGCAAACGTTTATCGAAGTCTTGTGCCATCATTATGTTAAAAGTCCTCAAAATGACTTTTCAGTGTATTTCTGTGAACGTTGTAAGTCTGACTCAGTTACATATGGATGATATGGAGCATAATCCTAGGTCATCTTATCTTTTTTCTGTATTATTACAACAACAAGACTTAAATGCCTCCTGGCATATTCACAACAAGGCAATTCACAGCAACGATTCAGCAGGAGGGCTGATCATAAAAATTGGAATCATTGTACATATCAAATGCTGATTCAATGCTAAAATCTTAGGAATACTATTTGATTAAAATCTGAGTTTCAAAGTGGTATACAGTAGAGGCCAGTTAATTGCGCTTCGGATAAACGCACACTTCGGTCAATTGCACGGAATCCTAAAATCCCAAACGAGCTTCCATTCACTCCATTGTTAGTGACTTCGCTTATCTGCACGATGAAAAGTCACCAATAATGCACAAAAATTTGTCAAACATCGCCGACAAATGGACTGAAAATGCGTGCTTAGAATTGGCATACGCGGTACAAATAAGCCCATAATTGCCCGTATAGAGGCGCAATACCGACAACATGTATGAAATTGTTATTAGAAGCAAAAGAAAATGATATTGTGAGAGGTTGTAGGTGGGTCCTGTGCGTGTCGGTGCCATAAAGAGACGCACGCCAAAAACTTGCTGCACACGTGACAAACTCAATAAAATTTGTTCTCTATACCAGTCCATTGTCTATAAGCTGTACATGTATTTGAGATTGCGGGGACATTTGCGTGAAGGAGAAAATATTTGCAGTGGTTCAGAGTTACCGGCAGTCAGTCGGAACTGGCACACTGCGACTCGGGTCCTATAAACGGTAATAGCAGTCGCTTTTGGTGGTGCGGTACTTTCGTGATCAGCAACGGTACATGTCAGTCTAGCCTGGATACCATACCCAAACCTCAAAAATATCTTTTGTGTTGGGGTCTGGCAGGATGGCTGTAGAAAGGTTCTCGAAGGCCCTTGATCAGAGGGAGGAGAACCTAAGATTTATGACCACTCACACCACAGGTAGCCAGCTACAACACACCACAGTTGGTCAGCAGGCTATCACAGTAGCGAATCAGGTATTTGGTGGCCACTGTTATGGATTCATACAGTTGGGGGTCATTAACCAACATGTTGCTAAACGGGAAGAAGAGCCAACTGCTACAAATCTGTGTCTGCAGATCCGTTCCCAGCCCACCAAGGTTAACCCTTGGGGGTGTGTGCGTTCCGTGGGTCGCGTCCGCAAAAGGTCTGGGCTTCATCTTGGACAAATACCTCACCCTGCAAGAACAAGTAACCGCAATGGTTACTAAAGCCTCCCGTAGACTGCACTTCTTGAGACTACTTGCAAAGCAAGGGACCAGTGTCGCCGACCTAGTGACTATCTACGTGTCCTTCGTGCACCCAGTCCTCGAGTACGGTAATGTCCGCCTTGTAGGCTGTAGCAAGGAACAGGAACGCGCAATGCAGAGAGTCCAACAGCGGGCTCTACGGATCATCAGCCGAGCGGGCAGGCGCGATGTGCCCGACATACCCACCCTCCAGTCGCGACGCGAGGATGCAACTGTCAAACTTTTCACACAAATGTTGGATGTTGACCATCCCCTACACGACATGGTTCCACCTTCCAGATCAACTGCCACGGGACGATCACTGAGAAAAAAAAAACACTTTCTCCATCCCCCCAGCTAGAACTAAAAAACTTCAGAACTTTTTCCTGCACACAGCCAAACTGTACAACAAGACTGTAGACACGTAGGCAGTAACAATGGCTACTTAACGTCGGAGATGTTGTTTACTACTTTAGTATATTGTTTCTTATTGTATATATACGTTTTTTTATGTTGTAAATTTCAACGCTATCCAGGCTGCTACTATGTCTGCTATGTTGAAATCAATAAAGGATGATGAAATGCATTCGAAGACGACAAGGCGAAAAGTTTTCAGTATCTTTTTCGGGACAGGCAGCTCGTCGTGGGACGAACACACCGTCACATTCATTGCCAGATTTGTAGATCATAATTACACATGCTGATGGCACAAGACGAACATGATTCAACAACAATCTTGAATTTTTGTTGGTGACCTACAACTCATGTAAAAGTGTGAAGAACCGTTGCATAATAGCCCGGATCTACGACTGAATGGGCAAAATTGAACGTACGCAGCCATTTTCCCGCCATTTTTTATATCTACGCTAGCAGTGAAGTGTTACGTCATAGCGGTTGTGACTGACAGAAGTTAAATGAAAAATTCTTGACATTATACGTCCGTTTTCTCATGACATTTCAGCATGCTCATGCAGGTTTATGTTTTATGCATTTACTAATAGAAAAGGAAGGAACATCAGAGGATGTATAAAGGTACATAGCGACAGTTAATTGTGTCGTGTTTCTTCCGGCCGGTATTCTTACCTCCCAACCACGCGCCCGTTCGCCGTGTAATTCCGCGGCGTGTTACAATTAAAATATTACGCATTTAGCAGGACAAGAGTGGCAGAAAAGTTACACAGAAAAGGTGGCAAGGGTAACCTACAACAGCAACATGTGACTGGAGAAAATGATGCGTTGACAATTTGTCAAATCAGTATGGCTAGAGAAATCGTCGTAAACGTACCGGTATTAAGATAATAGATGTTACAACGGACCCAGTCAACTTCCACAACCATTTAAAAAAAGAAATTCATCTTCAATCACACGATACATGTCATGCAAGTCTAAGGTCTACGACTCCTTTTCTGTCTGATGGTGCTGTCAGTCCGCATATTGAAACACTATACTAACGTCTCACGGCCGTTTGTCCCCTTCACATATTTGCTTGACTCGTCACGGAAAATACAAACTTTAAGACGTTCGGACGTTTTACCTGGGCTACAGTTTTCTCTACTGGGAAGCCACTGCAGTCAGCCGTCTGTTCCTGCTTGTCACCTTTACTTTCTGCATGCTGCATTTTATCCAGCAACTTCATCGTAACCACACTTCTGCATTCCTGATGATACTTGATGTCCAGAATTTCTCCTTCGTTTACAGATGAGGCATTATCTAAGAGTACTTGATGTTTGCGTATCTCCGCTGCACTTAGCAGGGTTTTCCAAGACTCTTTTATGTGAACTACATTTGCAGCGGTTTTGTTTGTGCAATGGATAGCGTAACCCTTTTATGCCAATTCTACCGTGTCTTCACAACAATGGTTGGTGCATCCACTTTCTTTGCGTTGTATTTTCTTCCGATCTTTGTCCCTGATCTCCACAGCCTTTATTTTTTTCCCATTATGACGTAAAGAAACGATAAAGTAGGCACCGTCACTTTAAGGTTTGGTTTATCTTTTTTATCGTGAATAGTTCAGAAGTTGACCGTATATATTGTACTCTGAATCCATACGAAGTAAAAAGACTCAATCGACATGTGGTTCTTCCGATGCACTGCGAGTGCGGGAACGATGTTGGTTTGCAGAAGCTTCAGATCAAATTCTCCAGGGTAGAGTTATACATTTCAAGGCGCATAAGAAGCGCACATCCATTTCAAGCGATAAGCTGACATTTTTGTAAGACAAACTGTTAAATGCACTTACAAATTCGAAAAATTGTGAAGAATGAAACGTTAGATCGGAAGGATATTTCTACATTGACAGCAACTGCACAAAAACCACAAAAAAGGCTCGCCAATCTGGATATCCATGTACGCCAAATGCCAGCTTTTTATTGAAGCACTTGTTTTTATTCAAAGTTAACGGCAACGAAGGGCTGACGTCAGAGTTGCGTTGCGCAGTACAGTGCCGATTTGGGTGTGACTTAAAATCCTTGAAAATCCTTCTTTTCCTTGAAAATGTTTGCCCAATCTGGAGACTTTTTTTCAGTTAGAAGGGACAGGTAGGGCCTAATCTTTCCTGTTTGGGTCAAAATTTGTTCAGTTTAGCAGTTTAGCTGGTGTCAGGACAGGTTTGAGTTATGGGGTGCTACCGGTTGTATCAGGAGGGAACAGGGGTCAAAGGTGAGGTTTCTTTCATAGGGTGAGCTTTTCTCGGAGAATGAGGCGAACAACCCCCTGTTTTCTTTGAATGTTTATAAACTAGACCCAAGTGACTTTCTGCTGGAGAAGAATTATTAAGATTGAAATATGGGTAGCCTTCATTCAGTGTATTATAACATGCTTGCCAATGGACAGCCCTAACTTCGATGTCTGACCTGTAGCATCAACAAAATGTCCTGTTTCGGCAAGCTTGGTATTTAGGATGGAGTTAGCTTTGAATGCAAACTATCGTAAAAATATAGAGAAAAAAGTCGGAATGACGTCAGATACCATTAACAACAAATGATGACTGATGATACAAACGACTGAATGGCCATAAACAGATGAAAATCGCCATTCGAAAAATGGCCGTTGCCATGGCAACCAGTGAACAGCACTTTACCCAAAACTTAGCCATTTTTGTATGTATGGACCAATGCCATACTACCACCCCAAATATTGAGAAAAAATCAACATTTTGACTCGACCACATGGATTAGTTTATAGACTGTCTCTTGAATTACCCATGATGCATTGCGATATTCGTAGAAATTTGATAAAAAGTCCGTTGGGTATAATTATTGAAATACTCGTAACTCCTGCTGGAATTGACGGATTTTGTTGCTTTGAAGCCCAAAATGCAGATTAAGATGTGGCAAATCAAGAAAACGTATCAAACAAGGCCCTATAGGCAGGCTGAATAAATGCCTGGTTTTGGAAAGTAAACAATGTAATTTTTACGCAAAAATTACCCCAAAAATCAGCCTTTAAAGACTCATAACGTCCTAAAGATGCAAAATACCGACAAAAAACTTAATACTTTGTAATTCTTGTGGTGTTTTTCACATGTAAACCAATTTTCATTGGAAATTATTGATATTTTACATATCTATCTCGTCCTTTTCAATAAATGACCAACGGCCAGGTCAATTTGGATGACGTCACTTGGTCACGTGATTACAGTTGGAAAGCTGTGCATGGCAACTGGTTATCATGGCTTAAAATAAACTTTGGTTCCTACTAATACAAAAAATCCATGATAGCACCTGTCCCTCTCGGTGGTACCAAAAACCCCTCTGGCCCATCACAACGGCGACTATACTGGCCGGAAGGCATTTTGCCACTGCAAGTGGCAAAATGCAAAAAAAAAAAAACATGTTGCGTTTTACAGCATAATGAATGGGGCTGATTTTAGGGGGGAACACAGATTTAATGTTCATTTAATGCAATACGCACCGGATCTATAATTTGGTTCTTCTTTTCCATCTTTAGTGTAAAAACTATCACATGTAATCTATTCCTATTTCATATGTGAAATTAAGAATCAGTTCATACTATTTGAAAATAGAAAAAAAAAGTTCAGTATGATATCAATGTACAAAGGGGGTATCAAGGGTCCAAATTCGAGTTCACACTTCTAATAATCTACTGCAACATGACATTAGATATTAGCATGGCTGAAAAGGGTACTTTAGTAGGCAGTGACGTGTTTTTTGGTGCACATTTGGGTGAAAAATCTAAGTCTTACGTCCTGTGTTGCCGGTCCCATGAGAATTTTGCGCTGTTGGGTATACGTATTGCGCTGTTGTGTGTGTGTGTGTGTGATTGTGTGTGTCTGTGTGTGTGTGTGTGTGTGTGTGTGTGTGTGTGTGTGTGTGTACGTGAAGCGCAAGGACAATGCCACCAGTAGGCCAAAAAACACTAAAGTATTTCGCCGCAGGCTATCGTTTAGAGTAGCGTGACTGCGCAAGTTGGGTTCCACCCTGTCTATACTCTGTCTACAGCACAGATATCTGTACGTTAAATTATTTACTCCTGCAGACCAGTTTTGACTCAAGCAGCCAACAGACGTGTTACAATTCACTACGGGCAATCAAGCAAGGTAAGCTACACGTTCTGTTGGTCTCTACCAGTCTAAGTACGCTGACTATAAGATAGATTTGCAATTGTCAGGGGAGTCTGGCCACCGAAGGGTTTGATCGGCCAGGAGGGTGAATGTTTCCCTTTCCGCGGACTGACTCTCCTGGCCTAATATGCCCTTTTTTTTACCAAATTCTAAGATCCATGCATATCCCCTTAGGAAGGCCTAGTGAAGGCTAACGGCCTGTTCTTTGCTTGCCTGTTCGCCAAACACTCTGGAGGAGGAAACTTTGTATAATTGTGAAAGGGGGGGAACTGGCGCATTGGGAAGTTACACAGTGTGTATTGAAGTTCATTGGAATGAAAAAAAAAAATATTTAAGAATAGTGATCATTCGGCTAAAAAATTAATCAGCTCATCAGGCTACTTACTAACGATCACAAAGTGGTAAAAACACTACAGAGCCAAATCAAGCCAAAGCAACATTGTCAGCTACATTGACTTGTGACCTGTCAGTCCAGGTCTATATAACATATGATTTATGGCCATTGAGGCCTTCCAGGCTCTTTTGCTGGTGTAAACCCTGCTGAAAACTCACAAAGTTTGTCCTGGGAATGGTTTTGTAATCAAGTCAACGCTCACGGACAGGACGATTAAAGTAGATTTTAATTTGTGATGTTTTTCTTTCTAATTATATCGGAGATGTGTGAAGCGGCTTGGTCTGGCATAGGTGTGTCATTGTGCACATGTAACCTTTCTGATCATTGCGACAATCTGTTTAAGGTACCGCCCAGGAGTCTTCTGTCCCGATAACAATGAGTCATGCCTTTGATACTTTTTCTGTACCCTCTACACTGTCTGACCGTCTGGAAAAAATGTTCACTTTGCGTTGAGATCATTTTCAAGAATCTTGAGACTTATTAAAATGATCTCAAGATTCTCACGAAAAATCTCAAGATTAACTCAATACATCTCAAGATTTGCCACAAAATCTCAAGACTTTTGGAAGAAATCTAAAGATTTTTCGATTTTCAACGAGGCTCTAAGACCCTCGCTGTGGTCGATAGGATCCAATGAGTACCAGAGAAGTTTTTCACAAAATATCAGCAAAGTAAGTTTAAGCTGTAAGAGGCTTCATTTGTCCAAAGTGCTAAGCTCAGTCCAATGATAATCTGCTCGCAGTTAGTAATATTCTACAAATGGTTATTTCTAACCAAAAATTATTGTACAGCGATTAATAACCGTATAATACTAACTGATTATGAGTTATTTGTCAATTTTCTTTAATGCTCGAAATTTTCAGAAAAGTATGTATTTGCCCAAAAGTCATGCATTGTCACTTTATATAGACTGCTCACACAAGACACCCAGAAAGTATTGCTCTGTTAAAAGGTTGCTTCAATCTGGGCACAAGACCTTCTAATAACATTGTTAATTTTACTTTTTTTATCGAAAACATAGAGAATCAAAATTTTTCTTGTTACAATCTTTTGAACATGTGTGATTTTCATCAACTAGCCACATTTTGTTGACAAGAAATAGTTACACTAGAAGTTACGTGGCTCGAGTGGCCAACACATGGGTGTCACATGCCTTAATAAGGTTGAAATGACAAATTTGGAGACTTTTGCTTTTCATACCCATTTTGGGCATGTGAGATTAAATATACCTTTGGTGTAAAACAAAATGAATATTCCAAACTGAATCATTTGATGAAGTGCATCCAAAAGTGTTGAATAAATTACATCAGGTGGGTATATGTCATAGGCATCCACATACGAACTTTCAGGACATATGGTTTCAATAGTAGCCAGGGGGGGAGGGGGAGCCCCAGTAAACTAACATGGCTGATTCTCAGGATATCTAGATAGGGCATAGAAGCCAGGACATTTATATTTGTAGTCTGAAAATAGCCGCCAACCACAAAATCAAATCATTCAAGGTGATGTATGCCCAAATCGTGAACATGTTTGTTTGTTTTTATTTATTTTACCAGGGGTGACAAATCGCCATTGTATCGGCGGTTTCCAATGTGCCCTAGGGGGTAACCCCAGACATACATACATATTAATATAGGATAAAAAGTAGCACTGAAAGAGAAGATTAACCTTAACGCAATACAAATTAATACAAACAATAGCAACTTAGGAATAATCAATACATACTATCATTTTACGATATAAGTAAATCAAAAATTTAATATCAACATAATATGACTAAAAAACATAAGTAGAAAGAAATGATATGGAAAATGAATTTGCACCAATATGAAATGCGACATAAAAAGACTGAATGGATACTCAAACAGTTCAAACAATATTGTGGACATGTCCTGTGAACATGGGCTTTCAACACCCCGAGATGAAATTCAAGATTATTCTTTTAGTATACCAAGGCACAAGTGTCCAGATTCTTAAATTTTCGCCTTGATTTCCGAAGAGAGGAAAAATAAATCCCAAACTAAACAATTTTGAATTGGTCTATGTCAAAAGTGTGCATACGTCCTGTGGCCATATGTCCTGAGCATCTCCATTGACCATTAATTAAAGTTACTCTCAGTAGCCACATGACGATGCAAGATCTGCCCAGTATATACATACAACGATACCTTCAATTCCAAGTTAGCGGCATTACCTAATCCATCCAAGGAGGTGGATGCATAATTGGTATCGTGCAAGAAAGGGTACATAAAACTGGATTTGCTTTCCTGCTGCTTTGGTGAGGTATACATCATCCCTGACTGCAGTTCCTTCAGCCGGCTGGAAAAAACACTACCAACTACGGCGTCAAACCCCCTGTTTTAAAAGACAACGTCAATCATTCATTCACAAAGCTCTCTCTAATGTATCAGTAATGACGCACTAATATCATCTGTTATTTTCACGTATAAATATTATGAATGCTGCACATTCAATGTCTGTACTTGTAATTTTAGGTAAAACTATTATATAATTTTAGTAATGTTTTGAAATATCTAACATATAATAAGTTTTAAACTTAGGACAAAGAATGAAAGCGCTATGCGCATCAAGTATCTTCCCAACTGTTTTCAAAATATTCTCAGGCCTTTGTATTTTGGTCACTGTCACGTACAGCGCGATGACTTGACACCTTTGTGAATCGGTGTCAGCCCATCAGTAAGAAAGACGTAGGATCCTTTCGCGAAGCTACTTGAGTGTTTCTTCAAGATTACTCAAGATTACTCTTAATACAACGGCTTTGACAATAGATTAATCTCCAAGCAGATCTTGCTGTGGCAAATGGGAAGGAGTTCAGCCGGCAGAGGAGTTATCAATAACTCCTCTTCCGGCTAAACTCCTTCCCATTTGCCACAGCAAGATCTGCTTGGAGATTAAATAGATCACCCTTTGCAGGTCATCAACAGAAGGGTGAAAATAGTTGCAATTGGCCACCTAGACAGATAACATGCACAATAGGGGGAGTTTTTCCCCTGTCGTAAACTGTAGTTTGGGCCGGCTAACTCCTTTATTGTGTTGTTCGTCTAATTGACCATTTCTGCCGCCCCGGACAAGACATGGAGTAATCGGTAGAGTCTACAAGGTTCGGACAATTTGACCATATCACAGTGGCTCTAGATTTGTTGTTCATTGAGGGACGTGACATTTACCTGAACCTCTGTTCTATTTGAAACCCCATCTTTAACAAAGACTTTGCTCACTGACATCACTAAATGTTTTATTTACCATGAAGGGCAAGGCAGGGAAAATTTATTCAGCCCAAAAGCTACCTACATTCTGCTCGACTGCACAAGACGGGTGTCCTTGGCCTTCTCCCAACATGCAAGCATGACAAAGAATCAAGGCGCTATGCGTATCAAGTATCTTCCCAACTGTTTTCAAAACATTCTCAGGCCTTTGTATTTTGGTCACTGTCACGTACAACGCGATGACTTGACACTTCTTCTTCTTCTTCTTCTTTATTCATTAAAATCAACCTTACAGAGATTAATTCTTAGCAGAAGCACCTCTGAATGCCGTTGATCTTACAATGTGACTCAGAATAAATTCTTACAACAACTAGACAACGCATGGCATACACAGTACATAGACAAATAAAAACACTTAGGCACCAGTCATTGATTTGATGTACAGTCTGATTGTATAGTGTAGGAATGAGTTGCGCAGTCTGGAGGTCCTTATTTTGGCACAGAGATACTACATGAGCTTCGAAGTGACATCCCAGTGACCTCTGATCCGACCGGAGGGACCATGCCATGTAGCGTGTGATCCGGATTCTTTATTCGCTTGAGTAGCTTAATGGCAGCGAGTTCACGTCTCTCCTTGAGAGTAGGCAAGTCCGGAACACTTCTCCTGCCACCCAGAGAGATGATCTTTAGTGCTCTCCTTTGCACTTTCTCGATTAACTGTTCTTGTTGTTTAATGCAGCCAACTGATGGCCTCTACCAGGCTTCGTGGTTTGATGGTCAAATTGTCGACATTGGACAAATAGAGTCACCGTACGCTAGGGGAGTCAGCCGGCCGACAAGGTCCATTTTTCAAACCACATATGTGGTTTGGAGAATGTCCCTACTCGGCCGGCTGACTCCCCTAGCGTAGTATTTACTCTATTTGACCAATTTCTACAATTAGACCACCAAACCACGAAGCCTGGTAGAGGCTAGCCAACTAAGAGAACATGGCCATACTCAAGTACGGGCCTGACCAGTGCCGTATACACCTGTACAAGGTCGGACACCGACATGCCTTGTTTGGTTAGTAGACGTAGGAGGTAAAGTCTGCGTGAGCCCTTGGTCACCATCGAGGTAACCTGGTCGTTGAGGGTTAGACCTCTGTCAAGGATGAATCCTAGACCTTTAGCTGATTCCACGACAGGTACTACTTTCCCCCCTAAAATCAGAGTACGTGGCGTCGGAATGTTTCTGCAAAAGCAATTTTGTAGCTGCATGCTCTTCTTGCCGTTCAGGATCATCCTGTGACGACCAGTCCAAGAGTCGAGATTGGACGACTCTTCCCCCACAGTCGTGTCCTCGTCGGCCTTCAGTGCCAGCAGTATTCTGGACAGTGTGACGTCGTGAGCATTACCCACGTCAAGAGTGTCCTAGTAAACTGTTTGCCGGGTACTCATAAACAGTGGGAACAAGTACGGGGAGATGACTTCCCCTTGTGGGACACCGAAAGTCAGTGTCCGCCAGGAGCTCCGGTCTCCATTCGCGACAACTCTCTACTTCCTGTCCATTAGGTAGTTGTGGATCCATGATGTCATTCTCGAGCTAAGCTGGAGGTTCACCACACTCTGAAGTAGCAGGGCATGATCGACACGATCACACACTTTGCTCATGTCGGCAAAAATAGCACGGATTAAGGTTGGTTTGTTAGAGTCCAGGGCGGTCAACCATGTTTGGACCAGGCGTACAAGAGCAATTGTAGTAGACAATCCACGCAAGTAAGCATACTGGTTCTTAATAACTGCGCGTAGCGATGGGAGCAGTCTTTTAAGGATGCACTTTTCCAGTAGCTTAGCCATGACGGGCAGGAGAGACACCGGCCTCATGTTGCTGACGTCAGACGATCCAGCAGACTTGGGCACTGGGATGACATTGGCTGACTTCCATATTGCTGGTACAATGCCTTCATGGTAAGAAGCATTAAATAAGTGAGTGGTTACTGGTGACAAGTCCTCGGCAAACTCCTTCAAAATCCAATTGGGCAAGTTGTCTGGTCCACAAGACTTTTTGGGGTTAATAGCTTTCAGGAGAGCCTTAACCTCCCCAATGGAGCAAAGGTCCGGGCCAGGTTCAGTGAGAGGTAGCGGGAGCATGTGGAGACATTGGCTCTGGCACCAGGATTCCGCAAAGCGCTCACTGTCCTTCTCAGCCACCTGCCCATCCGCTTCCTCGTTTATGGTGACGCGTGTACCATTCACACGTGAGCTACCAAGTTATTTGTTGATATAGCTCCACCATTTGTGAGGGGTTTCTCGCTGCAGGTTTTGAATGTGGTTCCGGTAGTACCAATTTTTAGCTTGTCTTACTGCGGTTTGTGCCTTGTTTCTGAGACGTCTCCACAGAGTAGACTTTTTACCATGTCGCTGAAATTCAGCTTGTCTACTATCAATGGCCCGTTTAACTCTAGTTGTAATCCAACTAGGGTCGTTTGTCTGTACAGTCTTGGTCTTGACAGGGAAGTGGCTGTCTACCAGAGACAAAACAATGGAGTAGAACCTAGCGACCTTTTCCTCCACGGAAGCTGATTCAAATACAACAGAGTCCAGCATGGCAAGGGCCATGGCAAAGTCCCTCTTCCTGGAGCATGAGATCAGTCTGCGGGACACTTTCACAGATGTCTGCCTTACAGCAGGGACACAGGGCTGAAGCAGAACACAGGCATGATCACTGTTCCCGATCGGCGGGATGATCCTCGGTTCACAGTAATGTTGAGCCAGATCGGTTAAGATAATGTCCAAGATGGCTGACCCCCTAGTCAGCTGCTTGACAATCTGCTTCAGTACGGGATGAGCAGCTAGAAGTTGTCGCAGAGGTAGGCCATTAAAGTCCCCGCATTGCAGAAGACCAGCGAGGGGATGGTGAGTGCGAATATAGTCAGTTGTGGAGATGAGATAATTGGTCAGTTCGTTAATACCCTCCTTGTTGTTTCTCCTTGGAGGATGGTTTAACACACCGAGAAACAGTACCGGAACAGATCTTGGGAGCCAGTGTGGCCGCAGTTGGATCCACATAACTTCAAGTTCATTACATTCGAGATTTAACAGTCTACGCGCAGGAATGTCCAGTGAGATGAAAGTTGCCACTCCACCCCCTCTCTGTCCCTGCCTGTCCCTTCTGTACAACTGGTAACCAGACATTGACATTACATTATCGAGGATGTCACAGTTAGTCCAAGTTTCAGGTAACCCTCAAGCACCCGACCTTTTTTTGCGACTAAAATGACCGAGTGGGGTCCAAACGGACCCCAAAATGTTTTGTTCATAAAATCTCAGTACCATTTCTTATCGGCGATAATTGTATATACATTGCTTCGTCAATGTAAGAGGAGGATTTTGAGATGTTAATGTGTTGTTAATTCCAACTCATTATAATAATTTATGCAAAAGTTCAGAAGGACCACGTTTTGCACTAAACCTATTCCGACCAGATAGAGGAATTTTGAGGCCTTCAGCAACATTTATGTCGCATAACTCATGAACGGCTAGAGCTAAAGCTACGAAACTTGGTAATTTATCAAAAAATATTGATTGCAAAAGTTTTTGGTCCATAAAGTAAGTTTGTCATTTTGGGGGTTGCCATGGCAACCATATTCTAACAGGCATATTTTTGCCAAAATTTGACAATTTCAATTTAAACAAGGTTTTCTTTGTAAACTACACCTGTTTTCTGACAACGATTAAATTCTATGAAATTCAATGTTATTTTCATGACTTAAAATTTTTAGTTTATGCCAATTTCATGACGTCATTGGTCAAAATCCAAGATGGCCGCCCTGATTAAGTAAATGACGTCATAATGTCGTCACATTACATGTTAATGACACAGGAATTTTTGTGAGGATTAAGGGCTACATTCTTATTATCGTCTAAAAGTTTAGTAGTCATACTATAAGTGGTTAAGGAGTTAGCTTCCAAAGTTTGTTTTAAGAACTGCACATTTTTGCTGGGGTCCGTTTGGACCCCAGAGGGACTGAACACAAACTTTCTTTATAATTGCCATATAATTGAACCAATCTTTGCGAAAACTTAGGAGAAGGTATAAGACATATTGACTGACAAAGTCACGGAAGGATGTTTTCTTCAGATCAAAAATTTTCAAATGGCACTTCAAAATGTACGCCTGGGGTCCAAACGGACCCCACTCGGGTGTTCGAGGGTTTTAAACAGGCAATTTGTACTGAGTAGCTTACTAAGCTGGCTTCTAGTTCATCTTTCTTGTTCATAAAGGATCTTACCTTTGTGAACCGGTGTCAGCCAAGCAGTAAGAAAGACGCAGAATCATTTCGCGAAGCTACTTGAGTGTTTCTTCACGGTTACTCAATATTACTCTTCATACAACGGCTTTTGACAATAGATCACCCTTCGACACAAGTTGCAGGTCATCAACAGAAATGTGAAAATAGTTGCAATTGGCCACCTAGACAAATAACATGCACACTAGGGGGAGTTTTTTCCCTGTCGAAAACTGGAGTTTGGACCGGCTAACTCCTTTATTGTGTTGTCCGTCTAATTGACCATTTCTGCCGCCCCGGACAAGACATGGAGTAATCGGTAGAGTCTACAAGGTTCAGACAATTTGACCATATCACAGTGGCTCTAGATTTGTTGTTCATTGAGGGAGGCGACATTTACCCGAACCTCTGTTCTATTTGAAACCCCATATTTAACAAAGACTTTGCTCACTGACATTACTAAATGTTATATTTACGAGGGGCATTCAATAAGTAATGTCCCTGACCCATTTCCCATAGCAGGAGATTAATGAAACTTGGCACAGTTATTAGTCTTTCTCTTCATAGGAATCACCCAGAGTTATGCATTTCTCCCATCGTTTGATGCAGCTCTGGACACCGATTTTGTAGGACACCCCAGGTTGGTCCTCCAACTGATGCCTCATCAATGGCACAAGAGGGACGACCAGGTCTGGGAGCTGTTTCCACAGACTTCCAGCCACGTTTGAATTCAGGATGCCAGCGTTTTACAAGGTCATATGATGGGGCATCATCACCATAAGTTTCATTTATTTCATCAAAAGTCTTCTTTGGTGTGCGTCCTTTCAAATACAAAAACCGGATCACTGCGCGACACTCAACTGGTTCCATTTCACACCTGGTCAATTTCGCACCTGACTAAGTTCAAACACCAGTAAATCACAAACCACAATTAGGTCAGAGCTGTCTTTTGCAACATAACCCATAGAGATATGAATTATTACACATACAAAATTTCATTTAGATCAGACAACTGGAAGTGGGTCAGGGGCATTACTTATTGCACGCCCCTCGTATTCAGCCCAATAGCTACCTACGTTCTGCTAGACTGCACAAGACGGGTGTCGTTGGCCTTCTCCCAACATGCCAGCATGACAAACAATCAAGGCGCAATATGCGTATCAAGTATCTTCCCAACTGTTTTCAAAACATTCTCAGGCCTTTGTATTTTGGTCACTGTCACGTACAACGCGATGACTTGACACCTTTGTGAACCGGTGTCAGCCAAGCAGTAAGAAAGACGCAGAATCATTTCACGAAGCTACTTGAGTGTTTCTTCAAGATTACTCAAGATTACTCTTCATACAACGGCTTTTCACCCTTTAACACAAGTTGCAGGTCATCAACAGAAATGTGAAAATAGTATCAATTGGTCACCTAGACAGATAACATGCACTCTAAGGGGAGTTTTTTCCCTGTCGTAAACTGTAGTTTGGGCCGGCTAACTCCTTTATTGTGTTGTCCGTCTGATTGACAGTTGTCTGCTGTCCCGGACAACATATGGAGTAATCGGTAGAGTCTACAAGGTTCGGACAATTTGACCATATCAGAGTGGCTATAGATCTGTTGTTCATTGAGGGACGCGACATTTACCTAAATCTCTGTTCTATTTGAAACCCCATCTTTAACAAAGACTTTGCTCATCACTAAATGTTTTATTTACCATGAAGGGCAAGGCAGGGGAAACTTTATTCAGCCCAAAAGCTACCTACATTCTGCTCGACTGCACAAGACGGCTGTCCTTGACCTTTTTACCAACATGCAAGCATGACAAACAATCAAGGCGCTATATGCGTATCAAGTATCTTCCCAACTGTTTTCAAAACATTCTCAGGCCTTTGTATTTTGGTCACTGTCACGTACAACGCGATGACTTGACACCTTTGTGAACCGGTGTCAGTCAAGCAGTAAGAAAGACGTAGGATCCTTTCGCGAAGCTACTTGAGTGTTTCTTCAATATTACACATCTTCCTGTACGTGTATCCCGGCTACACATGTCCTTATATAGCAAGGTGAGATAAAGTTTTATTTAGAGGGTAGTTTTAGGTTGGACAGTCACTCATGGAGTAGGCAAAATCTACCGGTGCAGAGTCAAATCCTTTTGCTAGGCCTTACTAGCTATTGTCAAGGTATATGTTACAGATCTAGAGAGAACCTTACCAAGTCTGGCTTTCTAGCGCAAAGCTTACCGCCATATCGTTGTCCTTACCGTTGTGACGTTTCTAACATAAGACATAAATGCTACATGTAGATGCGGCATGTGCACTACCGAACATTGTCTATTGCTTTTTTGTATGATAGTACATGTATATCTTTAGTATATTTAACGTTATAACGTTATAACGTTAACATTCATAACCAAAATACTGCAACGTGTTCTGCATTTTTGTGATACTAATTTAGCAAATGATCAACGTATCATTTTATATCCCAATTACATAACGATGTGTAAAACGTAATTAATTGTAATTGCTAGCAGGTTCTAACAGGCTTAAAACTTGACATACATGTACATGTCTTTTTTTTTACAAAGTTGTAAAAACTAAACTACAAAGCTTATAACTTACAAATTTCCACATGTGCATGTGCCTCGGCCTAGGATGGTCTCCAATACTTATAGGAAAGGAATTTTCTTTGTCATTGAGCCTGTAATGGCATATGAAAATGTTCTGATAAGCGTTTTAGTTGCGTTTAATTTGAGGCCTTTGGTTTTTGCCAGTTCACACAAATTGAAGTCTTCAAACATGACAGAATGACTGTAGTCATTATACTAGTATACACCGTCCTTTGCCTCGCCTGTCACTCGCCTTCCTCCTCTATCACCTCCATGCATGGACATACGTCCTTGGTCGGAAGCAACTGATATTTTGAGTTGCGAGTGGAAGTCACAAGTAGTGACTTCCTTTGTTTCAACGTTGGGCATGTCTGACATACTGGTCAGAGGGAATGTTCATAAAGACATGCATGTTCATAAAGATATTTTATACAATGTAAGAAGATGGGCATGTTTCTTCTGTCAGAAAGGAGGAGGGAACCGTAGAGTATTGATGTGACTTGTGTGTGACCAAGGGGACCAGTACCAAACTGTTGGAAGTGTGTCGTGGCACTGTGGTAAAGGTCACCACTTCTCTGACCCCAACACCAAAGGATTTCCACTTCAAGACTCGCATGTCTTCATCAGTTTCAAAAGAAATTGTTCCATGACTTGACGTCTTCCTATATTTGTCTTGCATTACCTGTTTGTCTTGCCTTGCTTTACCTATTTGTGCTATTATACAGCCCTTATGCCTCCATGTGACTGCATGTCTTCAAAGTTTAAAGTTATGTTTTTCATTGACATACCGTCTTACTTGTATGTGGATGCTATCTTGTGGTCACAAATGCCCTTATTACCTGCCTGACGGACTAAGAAGGCAAAGCACAGCATTAAAAACTGCTATTTTTTTCTGACCGATCGCTGGCAGAGACAAAATCAGTACAGCGTCCGGCATTGACCCATCTAGAAACACTTTTCGTTAAAAAAGAAGATGGCTAAATTTTCAAAATAGACACCATTGTACCAAGAATGGAAGCAATTAGTATCACAGCCAAATTCGTTTATGCATAAGCTTTGTTTTGTATATATTTCTTGATAAGATAAATATAAGCAGTGACTGGAAGAAAAGATAATGGATATGTAGCTGATTTGAAGAAGGTTATAATTTCTAGCACTGCTTTTGTTAGTGAAGGATTCTCGGGCTTCATGGTCTAAAGCATAATTTGAAGAATGGCACAGATAGCTGACCAATGCTTATGACATTTGTTGCATATGTGGACAAAACATCCAACATCATACGTGGCATCGCCCCCTTTGTGTGATTACTGCAGCCTCGTGTCAGCTAAAAAAAGTCTGCCATCTGCTGTCTGTACTTCAATGAGAAGAATTCCATGCCCAGTCCATAACTACGAAAGCCAAGCTGTTTGGCAAAATCTTGGCTTGCTACTCATAGCAAATGGGGTTTCTAAATGGAAAGCGCTGAAGACAAGTAATCAAAACTAAAACATAGTGGACGCTTGTGTTCCTTTGTGAGGAGGCCCTCCTTCTCAAGCGGCTTTTGTACTTAGATAATACAGATCTTTTGTACTAATAACTTTTCAGAGCCCTTGCTTTATTTCCACTGACGTATTTGCATCTGTGAGTAGCGACACCTATAGATGCAGTACAATGTGCACCAGCCAGAATTACCCTGAGGATGGTGACAGACGATCACTGAAACGTGGTGAAAATAAAACAAGTGTTGTGAAAAAAAGGATCTTTATTCAGTGACGTACTCGTACCAACATGATGAAACTATTCACGGATCTTTTGAACTTCAGAAATACTACTAGTATTGTCTACCTCAGTCCATCGTTCACATATTGCTCCCAAACGGCTTGTGCTAGAACAACCAAACTTGGTGACGTTTCCTAAAATATTGTTGGCAGCAATTAAAAAAAGTTTATAATTTTTCGTGTTGCCATGGCAACGGGTTCCTGAAAGGCAAATTTTACAAAAAATCACTAATTTTGTTTTAAACAATGGGATTTTAAAACTTTCTTGCTAAATTAAACTTCTTTTAATATATCTTTGATATCCAAAACATCTTACTTAAACACTTTTAATGAAATATTCATAAATTCTGCTAATGAGATGACGTAATTGGTCAAAATCGAATGAGCTCCCCCTGCAAAGCGAACACAAAATAGACCATCACACTGGCAGTATATTCTAATTGATCAGGATGTGTGCTCAAACTTTTTTTCTAGTTAAGAATTTCCTTTTGTTACTAATCTCAAGTTTATAATCGGTCTTTCTAAATGGATTATCAATATGAAGTATCTCCATGTGATCTGTATTTTGAATGTACAAACATGGCCCTTCACATTATTGAACAGACTAAGTTTACACAATGGTTTAGTAAGTAACAAACCCCTCCACGTAAAAACAACGATAACATGTGCCAAACCAACTTAATTCCTTTTCAAATGTCCTTATATACCCCATGTACAACCCAAATCAATGCATCTAATTTATTGTTTTATGACAGTTATGTGTGGTTTTCACACAGGCTCACAGCTACACAAAAAGTCTCCATAACATACCTCCCTAGTGAAACATCACTACCTGATTTATCATGGTCTCAACCACCCCCCACCCCCCCAAAAAAAATCCATTAAATACCCTGATATGGCTCGTCTTATACTGTAAATTCATTTATTTTCACGGGGATAAAAGTTCACGGTAGGAGCGGAAAGGATTGTTTTGCGGTGTTTTAAGTTCGCGGTTGAAACGATATCGTAGTACACGCCGGGACCCTTACTGACCACAAGTCGGACACCATGACGGCGCATGACCTCGAAATTTTTATCACCTCTCGAACGGAACTTTAAGGACTCCTAGTATATATGCAAAAAGGGGGCCTCTAGCTAGCCATAGGGTATCGAGTTTTAATAAACGATTGCAACACATTTCCATTAGATCTCCCTCTGATTCAATTCCAACACTATCATACTTAGTTGAACTTATGATATTGATTATGAAGTAGCAGTTGTTTAAAAGTGTAGGGTCGTCTTTATTTCTTCTTAATAACAGTTTCTTCATCATACTTGCTTACATTTATGATATCGATAATGGATTAGAAGCTATCTAAAGGGGGGATATCGTCATTTGTTATAGATGAGATACTATGCGTAGCACTGAATGAACTTGCATGATAATTGACTCCTAGCCTTGTTTTGAATGTCAAGATCCAACAGATATGCCTGTAGGTGACTTCTCCTGCACTGATAACGATCTGTTAAACAAACGGCCGTGCCATGAATATGTGTGCATCGGCCGTAACTGCCACTGGATCATAGCATGTATAATTTGCCGTGCAGCTCACATGTCATCCGTACACAAAGTTTAGAATTCTTCTTGTGCCGTAGTACTGTACAGCGTAATACTGTTCAAACATGTATTATTATATGTTCGTCCTGGTAAGCCCCGTAAGGAGCCTTTTTTATCGTGTACGATATAATAGATATACGCATTGATTTAGTAAGGTATCTGTTAAAAGACGTTGCATTGTTGTTCATTGAAGTGTGGGATGTGACATTTACCTGAACTTGGGGGTGGAGGGTGGTTTAGTTTTATTCAATTATCTTTCTCTATTACCCAGAATACTATGCCCAGTGTAATGTATGTAATTTTCATGCATCCCGTTAGATTAAAGAACGCAACTACATTGGTACATGACCTTTTTTTAGGGATATGAACGGATCTGAGTAGCCTGACGTGATAGCCAGGCGCGTTAGATAACACGAATAGACAGCCCAGTTAGTCAGCCCAGCTTTTTTGTAAACCCTACATTAAGGGATGTGCAAGGCGAATGAAAAAGGATACAAGACTGATGCATCGAAACAGTATCTCTGACGTTACTGGCACATCTTCCCAATCAACTGACACTCTGAGCCTTCTTGAATATTTTCAGACGAAACATCGTCCTTTTTATCACTTTCTAGAGCCAACTCCTTCCCACCTGACGAATGCCATGGCACAGTGGCAACAAACTTCTAGCATCAGTAAACAGTGTCAGTGACTGGTAGATGGTGTGTAGCGTCAACAGTGATAAACATTAGTGCCCTGTGTATGCGAGAAGGGATCCAAATTGTGGACAAGTCGGAAGGGGAGGGATGTTGAATTAGCCCATGCACGGGCATAAGTCAAAAGTATTATTCACATCCGTCCATTTCTACATGGGCAAAGGGATGAAAATATGCTGTATTTGTTCATTTCTTGTAGATGTTGCATTTCTTGTAAGTGCAAACCCTCTCATTTTTTTTCGAACACAGAACAATGTTTTCTGCGTTGTTGTCAGAAGTCTCCATCCGCACCATCGTGTTGTTTTTGGTCGTCTTCCTCACCCTTCTCGTCTTCTTCAAACGGCGTAAGAACCTCCCACCATCACCGAGTGGGAGCTGGCCTGTTGTCGGCCACCTGTTGTCCCTCGGCCGAGCGCCCCACCTGAAGCTTACGGAGTGGAGGAAACGGTATGGCGACGTGTACACTGTTCGAATGGGGATGGAAGACGTGGTGGTTCTGAACGGCTACCAGGCCATCAAAGAGGCGCTTGTGGACTACAAGGATGCTTTCTCCAGCAGGCCAAGCGTGTATGTGCTGAATCTGTTTTCTGGGTTTGGAAAAAGTGCGTACGTTCTTCTCTCAAATTTCGCATGCCACTATGTATGGTTTTGAAATGACGATATCCTGATAGTGAACGATTTTACATCGTTATATGTAACATTTGGTGTAACAGTTGCATTATTTTTAACATGACGATTGTAAAGGTAAATTTTTAACATGATGATAATGGTATGAAATGTAATCCGTCATGTCTTTTTCTGTTCACATTGGTATGCAAATTATCCATTACTTATTTGATTTCACTTATGATTTGGAGTTTTATTAGAATTAACGTTGTAAAATTGATTTGCCTTATCTTGTCTTAGTTAAATTGCGTTATTCTTTATCGATTCTTGCTAAGTTACAATTTATTTAATTTTGTATTGTAATTGATTATTGTTATGTATGTAAGGGGTTTCCCCCCAGGGATCTTTGAAAAACGCCGACCATGTAACCCTGGATAAATAAATAAACAAACAAACAAACAAAAGGAACCGAAAATCTGTCGCTATAAGGTGGCCTGATTTCTTAGCCACCTTCGGTGCGCTAGTAGTCTTTCCCAGAACCCCTATTGCTTTGGTCCCAATTCAAAATGTATTGCCTGCGGCGCTATGCACTGGTGCAAGATGACCCAATTCTAGCAGAATTGCAAACAAGGGTAAATAAACAATGGTACAAGCACCATACCCCTTTGTTCTTCCCTTCAATGCATGGCGTATGTATATATATATATATATATATATATATATATATATATATATATATATATGTGATATCATATATCTCACAGACCTCGGGTTCTCAAAATTCAACCAAGCCTACAAAGAAAAACGCAAGTTTGCCTACAGTGCGCTGAGAAACCTGGGAATGAGAATGGGACCGGGCAGTATGGAAGAAAACATCAGAGAAGAGGGTCGTCAGCTCTGTCTGAAGGTATTTTTGCGCACATTCTCACTTTAAGCCCTTGAAAGGCACAAAATAAGTCTTCGATAACGTCACAACACAGCACACAAGTAATTTCGATTAGCTGATAGCTGTTTGATTTGTGAGTACATCTCAGTCTTTGTTATTTCCAAATGAACATGGCCTTTGTTGTTCTTAATAAGTATAGTAGATACAACCATGACATGAGAAGATGGACAATCTGAGCCAGGTGGTGTGTATTTTTTAATAGTTGTCGGAACAAAGGGACGCACGTCCACGTGACATCGCCGACAACCTGACTGTGTCAGTCGCCAACATCACCTGCTCCATGGTGTTCGGGAAACGCTACGACTATGATGACGTCACGTTTGTGGAACTGACCAAAAGCATTAACAAACTGTTCGCCGAACTTGGATCGAGTCAGCTGATGACCGTATTTCCATTTCTGCGATTCATACCGGGAGGTAGGATATACTAATAGCCTGGGTACCATCCGATTACTACCGGGGCACTTTTGATACCGATACCCTCGCATGCCCCGTAGTAGTCGGATGATACCCAGGCTAGGATATTAGATATGTAAAGACGGTTTGTTCATAAATTACTTTAAGTTTAAGCACTTAATCATTATCTTGAGTTAGTGTTTATAACATGTGTTCACTGACCGTAACAATATGGTATGTTCGGTTCCTACCTTCATCGATTAGTAATGTTAGCATGAAAAACAACTAATTTATTATGGCTGACGCACAAAAACATTATTAGGTCCAGGAAGGATGTTCCGATGCGACGGGGTACCGTTTTTGCTTTTGTTTGTACCATCTTAAGTTCCTGTTGATAAATTTGTATACTCTTAATATGTAGGTTTTGATAAAACAAGACACCCTAGCAGCTTTTACACCGCCGATAGTAGAACGCTAAAGTCCATAGTTGAATAGCACACGTATGTCCAAGATCGATGACCTCAATTTGAGTCAACCGGCTTGTGTTTTTGCGTGTTTGTTTGACAATGACGCGGCAATGTTGTTGTTCACATTAAGCAATTGTTTTCTGCACGATATCATATTGGATTTTCTTTACAGTTAATTCATCAAACAGGATTATTGTCGAATGCCTAAACGAGGTCCAGGCATACCTTCGACATGAAATTACAAAGCATCGCGAGAACCTGGACAACGAGAATCCACGAGACTTCATCGACCTCCTCCTCACCGAACTACAGACCCAAGAGAAGACCGACTGCTTAACAGAGGAGAACATTGTGTTTATAATCCAAGACCTGTTTACTGCTGGAGTCGAGACCACGGCCACCACCTTGCGATGGGGTCTTCTGTACATGGTTCTGTGTCCAGAGGAGCAGCAAAAGGTACATGACAGTGCGTATGTGCTAGTAATGGATTATGGTCTAGGTCCAAGTTCAAGATCTGTCACCTCAAAAAGGAAACATTTGTCTAGACGTTGATGAAAAGTTCTGCTGCCTTACAGCGGGTTACAGTCGATTTCATTGACTTTTTTCATAGTTTAGGACCATTTAGTGTTGCAAAGCAGTCGCAAGTGTGAATAAGCTCGTTCACCATTTCACGTATGCATGCACAAAAACAAGAATCCTGAGTAATGTGTCAAAGCGAAAGGCCCCGAGACAAAAACAAAACACGTCTGAACATTATTATGGACAAATCAAGACAATAGTTAAGACTAGAACTATTAAAACATCAGGGGCCTACAATTTTGACATATTACCCACAATTCCTGTCGTTGCGCATGCGTAATCGGAATGGTGAAGGAGCTGATCGTATAGAAGCCAAGGAATCTTCAATATTTAAAGTTTGACCTATAACACAATTCATAACTCACATATGCGTACTTGGAACTCCAGATAGCATATTTAAGGTAAAATTAAACTAATGGACACATGATTTATATAAGAAAACTCTGTAACAGGTCCAAGCTGAGCTGGACAGTATCCTGGGAACAGACCATGACGTGCCCACCCTGGCCCAAAGGTCCCAGCTCCCGTATACTGAGGCTACTATCATGGAGATCCAGCGAATCAGGGCCATCGGTCCCCTTGGTGGTCCTCACGCTCCAAACGAGGACACGACTTTCCGAGGCTATTATATCCCATCAGGAACGCAGGTGAGAGATTTATCAACAGCGTTGTTATCTTGTTACGTCTCGCTGAACTTTGACCTCGACCACAATGCATAACTCACACATGCGTACTCGGATCTTTGGGGGTCGTTCATGGGACGTACTGAACGCGAGGCAAATATAGAGATTTCTTTTTCACGTTTTAATCGGGTAATTATATGTCAAATAAACTCTTTGTATTGAACTTGAATTGCAGAAGTATGTTTTTATATATATATTGCCCCACGCTACATGACATGTCACTATGGTATTGATACCGACAGTTAAAGAATGTTTTTACTATCTATTCGTTTTGAAGGTTCTTCCCAACCTGTGGTCAGCTCATATGGACCCGGAGTTCTGGCCGGACCCAGAGAAGTTTGACCCCCGGAGGTTCCTGGACTCTGACGGCAATGTGGTCCGTAGGCAGGAATCCTTCATGCCTTTTTCTACAGGCAAGTTTTTTTTTCCAATGGTTTGAAACCCAAATTCCGCCGAAATCTCAATAAGTATTTTTTTCTTCGTATGAGGTAGCTGATAAATATAAACGTTTTCTGTGCTTTGTTGTCAAATTTTGTCTCTTTTTAACAATGCACTATGAAGTTATAAAGTCATTGGTGTCGTTATTTTTTTCTTCTTACATTTTCGCATCATCCTTTTTAAACAGGACGTCGTGCCTGCATCGGTGAGCAGCTGGCTAAGATGGAGCTCTTTCTTCTCTTTTCTTCCCTCCTGAAACACTTCACCTTCAAGTTGCCAGAGGGTGCCGCTGCACCTTCGACAGTTGGCTGCTTGGGTTTAACCTATGTCCCACCAACAGTAAATATGTGCATCACCAAACGCTAGGGATACAATGTCAACATAATTGTGATATTGGTTCACAATACCTATATTCTAAAAGGTGACCGAGTTACCTTGTTTAGATATTATAGTTATTGACATAAAGCCAACCGAAAGGTGAATGATGAAGATATGTATATCTATATCCATCAACAAACATATATCTTTATATATTTTTCCAGTACATATATTTGTCATATTGTACAACCTCGACCTACTAAGGAGAACCATCTCTAACGACCCATTACGTAGATCGTAGCTACATATATACAATAAATGCGGGAATACTTGGGATACTCGTGCATTATATCGTATAAATTTCAATTGTCTTACTACGGAAAAGATTGTCCTAGATCCTGGTCAGGGGTTTGTTTTGGTTAGCCTGTTGAAAAAATTATGTGACATTGAAGTCGTAGGATGACATACGACAAATGAGTGTCCGTAATAGATTTGGCTACTTTTAGATGTTAACTGCACCTCGGTGCAAGTACAGATACTTTTAGCTTAATTGTATTGATAGGGAGGCCAAAGGTAAATGTTTTTTTAAGCAATTTTAAAGACAGACATTGCAAAATTACATTAAACAGTTATAATTAGTGGTCATGAAAACTTCATTCGCTGTTAAAACGTACCACAAGCAATGAAGTCAATTTCAGAGTAATGCGATGCCAGTTAGTATAATTCTATTACATATGAAATGGAGAAGAAAGGGAATTGATCTGATTGAGTGGGTTACGAGTGCACTAAGATGTGTGTAGAAGTCATTGATTAAAAATTCAACGATTATTGTTTATTCTGAACTCAATTTAGTATATACTGAGATTTGCATAAGACTTGTGGTTGAGACTGTACTAGTGCCCATACATACATACATAATTCATCCGGTTTTACACCGGTGAGGCACAGTCCAAAGCACAAGTTTTCCAGTATGATCTGTCCTTCATGGCAGACATTAAACTAGACCCTGACAGTCCAATGTCTCTTTCTATCATTGTCTTTAAGGTAATGTATGGTCGGCCAACTCTGCGCCTTCCTTCTGGCAGCCAGTCCATTAGTCTCCCTGCAGGCTCGTTCCCACGAACCACATGCCCTGCCAGGGCGAGCCGGCGCCGCCTCACCACAGATGAAATGGCTGGGAGTGGGCCGTATAGTTGCTTGTTGGTTAAACAGTCTCTCCATGAAACATTATACACCTTTCTTAACATTTTCGTATAAGTACCATCCAAATTTTTTGCTCTGGGCTGCTGTCATAGTCCATGACTCACAACTATACTGTAGAATGGACTCAGTACATGCTTTAAACACTTTGGTTTTTGTGTGCTTACTGATGGGTGCTTTCCATATCTTTTGTAAGGAATGGAGAGAACTCCAGGCTTGAGCAATCCTACATTCCATATCTTTCTCAGAATTGGTACTAGTGCCCATCTCTGTCATTAACTTAGTACCTACCTGTAAATCTGGAACTGGAATGAAGGATTTCTGATAAACTCTGAGGTTGAAACGAGCATGTGACAAAGTGATAATTTTTTACTTTTTGCTTTGAAATTTCTCCTAAAAGGATTTGTCAGTCAGCTACATGTGAAAATCTCTTTAAATAAATAAAATAAATAGACGAAGGCGTCAAAGTGCACGCACAATGTCAATTTGATATTTTGCTATATTCCTTAAATTCATAACAACACTATCATAAACTTGAGATATTAGGACATGAATATGTTTTTTTTTTAAATTAATTTTATTATTTCCCAACAAAAACAAACAAATACAAAGGAAATACTACGGATCCTGTGATAATGATAAAGCAAGTAAAAAAAAGTGAATGGAGTAATACTGATGAATACAAATCAATAGGCGAAGTAAATACAAATAAACAAGCAGAAATACAGAAATAATCCTGATCAGAATTATATAAAATCAAAACTGTAACACAAGATTATATGCTAACATAGGGAAACTGATTTTTTATAACAAAAAATTATGATAACATATAAATGAAAAACATAGTAAATATGGTATTTTACCTCCAACCCCACTCGATACCCATTGCCCAAATGTCGTAATGGTTGATTTAACTACATGTTTTAATCTTTGGTTTGGTTCGAAAAGTGTGACGTTATCTCAATTGTTTATCACCCCCTTTCCTATCGATTAAGGATTAATGACCCGCCCCGAGGTGTATTTGGTGTCATAACGCCTGGTCCTTTGCTATAACCACCGAATAAAACCACCGAGGGAGCAAGTACTTATTCCCTCTGCTCTGGCATATGTTTCGCTCCTTTAGATTGGCCAATGCCTGCATATCCCTTACTTTCCTGTGTATCGCTCCTTCTGATTGGTCAGAATGAATAGACAACGACATAAGTGTCAATTTGCATCGATAATGGTGTCAGTGTCGTTTCATTCTGACCAATCAGAAGGAGCATTACACACCGGGCTGGCCGGAATCTATGCGTTAAGGCGTCATAACCAACATGAAACGGGGCCTTCTGATTGGTCTGCGGCGCCTGGCTATATGATAATAATTAATAAGGGGTCAGTCCAGTCCACCATTAGCCTTTCGCAGGCCAACTGCAGATTAAAGCTTGACAAAGGTCACAGTTTTTGCCAGATTTTAAAAATACACATTAGTCTGTAGTATGTCATCCCTAGCAGAACGTTAACGCTTTATCGTTTTGGTTCAAAAGTGGGAGGTCAACTTCGGTGCTTCAACAAGCTTCAGTCAGATAATAATGACACCAGGATTTTACCCCGTCCTAATATTGTAAGGTTTGTATTACCTTCAATATCCATACTACTTGCTTATACAATTTTTAAAGCTTTATTACTTCAAGCAAAAGTTAACACAATTGATCACATGTAAACCCAATACAACATTGCCTCACACAAGTAGCGATATATTCAATTTACTCTTATATCATCTACAGATATTCACCTACTAGGTTAATACATTCCTGAATAATATTAGATAAATGCCGCAAAGTAGCATAGACATACACAATATCATGTTCAAGATAGTTCACTTAAGTACTTAATGCACACCCCACTTGATGTAGTCCATTATTAATGTAGTAATTAGTATTGTTGTTATATAGTACCTGTCACTTTTGTTACCTGTACATTACCATACATTGTCACCAACAGAATTGATGCGCACACATCCGCATAACAAGGTCAATATGTCTATACATTATTCTAAATGTGAGACCAGATCATTCACACGTGACTGTACTATAAACCTTATAATGTTATTGATTATATTATCCTGTTGTTCTGTATCTAGGTATCTGTATGTAGTTTAGTAGTTGTTACTAGGGCTGGGTACCGGTACAGAAAATTTAGGTCCAGGTCCAGTTCAGGTCCAGAGGATCAGGTCCAGGTCCGGACCTGAACCTGGACCTGATTCATTATGACTCATACCAATGGTCAATTTCATTACAAAGAAATATGTTCGGTGGAGTACTAGACTTACACTGGTGTTTTGTAATCCTACAACGCTAACTGCACCTGTACGATTGGCTGTAAAACTTGGTAGAAATTACTGTAATTTCTACTCTACTTCACTCTTGTTATTTTCTTCCACCTGCAAGCGCCAAAACGTGTGAATGCCTGATAAAATAATCTTTTAATTTTCTAACCGGTCCAACATCCGGTTTACCTAATTTTTTCAGGTCCGGTTTTTCTGGACCGGTCCAATAAGAAAAACCGGTTTTGTACCGGTACGCTGTACCGATACTCAGCCCTAGTTGTTACCATACGTTGTATCTTGTACAATTGTCGAGCAATAGAGTTCAGTCATTTATCATCTCATATTAGTTCATCTACTTTAAATGTAAACGTCAATTTGACCAGCAATATCTGCGATGTCGTAAAATGAGTGATAACATATTAGGCGCTACACGATCAATCCGAAACAAAGTATGATAGATTCCGTTGAATAGTGCGCATATGACAAAGCTTCAGAAGTTATATATATATATATATATATATATATATATATATATGTATATATACTTGTTGGGTACATGTTAACTTGTGTATTATCAATCATTGTCGCAAGTTGCTTTGAAACGAGTATCCTAGCGCTGAATTATACACATATTCACTATTGGTGGGGCCAAAGTTAAACCCAGGCAGCCATCTGTTGAAGGTGCAGCGGCGCCCTCTGGCAACTTGAAGGTGAAGTGTTTCAGGAGGGAAGAAAAGAGCAGAAAGAGCTCCATCTTAGCCAGTTGCTTACCAAGGCAGGCACGGCGACCTGTAGAATAGGATAACGAGAAAAAATTAAAAAACAAGCAAATAATTCTTGATTACACCAAATAATTGTTTATGACGGAATACTTTAAGGTTCTAAAACACACTTTTGCTTATGTTGGTCTTTGGAAAAAAAACTTGCCTGTAGAAAAGGGCATGAAGGATTCCGGCCTGGTAACCAGCTTGCCGTCAGCGTCCAGGAATCTACAGGGGTCAAACTTCTCTGGGTCCGGCCAGAACTCTGGGTCCATATGAGCTGACCACAGGATGGGAAGAACCTTCAAAACGAATAGATTCTTTAACTGTCTGTATCAATACCGTAGTGACATGTCATGTAGCGTGGGGCTATATATATAGAAACATCATTCTGCAATTCAAGTTCAATATAAAGAGTTTATTTGACATATAATCACTCGATTGAAACGTGAAAAAGAAATCTCTATATTTGTTTCGCGTTTAGTACGTCCCATGCACGACCCCCAAAGATCCGAGTGCGCATGTGTGAGTAATGCATTGTGGTCGAGGTCAAAATTCAGCAAGAGGTAAGGATAACAACGCTGTTGATAAGTATTTCACCTGCGTTCCCGATGGGATGTCATAGCCTCGGAAAGTCGTGTCCTCGTTTGGAGCGTGAGGCGTAAGGGGAACGATGGACCTGATTCGCAGGATTTCCATGATAGTAGCCTCGGTATACGGGAGCTGGGACCTGTGGGCCAGGGTGGGCACGTCATGGTCTGTTCCCAGGATACTGTCCAGCTCAGCTTGGACCTGTTACAGAGTTTTCTTATATAAAGCATGTGTCCATTAGTTTAAAGTAGTCGTTTTTACTTCAAATAAGCTACCTGGAGTTCCAAGTGCGCATATGTGAGTTATGAATTGAGTTATAGGTCATACTTTATATATTGAAGATCCCTTGGCTTGCAATTGTATACAATCTGCTCCTTTACAGTTCCGATTTCCGATTACGCATGCGCAGCGGCAGTAATTGGGGGGTACTTTGTCAAAAGTGTAGACCCCTCATGTTTAAATAGTTTTGTTTTTGTCTAGGCGGCCTTTCGTTTTGACAGATTACTCAGGATTCTTGTTTTTGTGCATGCATACACGCACTTATGAACGAGCTTATTCATACTTGCAACTGTTTTGCAACACTAAAATTATAAACAAAGCCACTGAAATCAACTGTAACCCGATGTAAGGCAGCAGCACTTTGCATAAACGTCTAGACAAGTGTTTCCTAGTTGAGGTGAATGATCTTGAACTTGGACCTAGACCATAACCCATTACTAGCACATGTACCTTCTGCTGCTCCTCTGGACACAGTACCATGTACAGAAGACCCCATCGCAAGGTGGTGACTGTTGTCCCGACTCCAGCAGTAAACAGGTCTTGGATTATAAACATAATGTTCTCCTCTGTTAAGCAGTCAGTCTTCTCTTGGGTCTGTAGTTCGGTGAGGAGGAGGTCGATGAAGTCTCGTGGATTCTCATTATCCAGGTTCTCGCGATGCTTTGTAATTTCATGTCGAAGGTATGCCTGGACCTCGTTTAGGCATTCGACAAGAACCCTGTTTGATGAATTAACTGTGAAGAATACAAAATTCAATTTGATATCGTGCAGAAAACAATAGCTTAATGTGAACAACAACATTGCCGCGTCATTGTCAAACAAACACGCAAAAACACAAGCCGGTTGACTCAAATTCAGGTCATCGATCTTGGACATACGTGTGCTATTCGACTATGGACTTTCCCGTTCTACTATTGGTAAGGCGGTGTAAAAGCTGCTAGGTTGTCAGAAATTGTCATGTTTCATCAAAACCTACATATTAATACAAAACCTAAATACAAATTTATCAATAGGAACTTAAGTTATAGGTACAAACAAAAGCAAAAACGGTTCCCCGTCGAATTGGAACCTCCTTCCTGGACCTTATAATGTTATTTTGTGTGTCAGTTATGATAAAGTAGATGTTTTTGATGCTAACTTTACTAATCCATGAAGGTAGGAACCGAACATACCATATCATTGCGGTCAGTAAACGCCTGTTATAAATACTAACTGAAGATAATGATTCAGTGCTTAAACTTAAAGTCATTTATAAACAAACCGTCTTTACATATCTAATATCCTAGCCTGGGTACCATCCGACTACTACGGGGCATGCGAGGGTATCGGTATCAAATGTTCCCCGGTAGTAATCGGATGGTACCCAGGCTATTAGTATATCCTACCTCCCGGTATGAATCGCAGAAATGGAAATACGGCCATCAGCTGACTCGATCCAAGTTGGGCGACCAGTTTGTTTATGCTTTTGGTCAGTTCCACAAACGTGACGTCATCATAGTCGTAACGTTTCCCGAACACCATGGAGCAGATGATGTTGGCGACTGACACAGTCAGGTTGTCGGTGATGTCACGTGGACGTGCGTCCCCTTGTTCCGACAACTATTAAAAGACTACATTTTTACTAAAAGCTCAAAATCCCACCATCATACAGAACGTGGGACAGTTCATTAACCACTGCCTTCAAAGAAGAAGTCAAACCCGACAATAGTATTCATACTCGTAGTATCATGCAGTTGATTAGACACTAGTTTTATGTACTTACCTCTCTTAGTTCTTGAGATTGTGTATGCAATTAGCCCTCGGGCATGATTTTGCAAATAAAACATTATTAAAAAATACACACCACATGGCTCAGATTGTCCATCTTCTCATGTCGTGGTTGTATCTACTATACTTATTAAGAACTACAAAGGCCATGTTCATTTGGAAATAACAAAGACTGAGATGTACTCACAACTCAAACAGCTATCAGGTAAAAATCCAGATTACTTGTGTGCTGTGTTGTGACGTTATCGAAGACGTATTTTGTGCCTTTCAAGGGCTTAAAGTGAGAATGTGCCCAAAAATACCTTTAGACAGAGCTGACGACCCTCTTCTCTGATGCTCTCTTCCATACTGCCCGGTCCCATTTTTATTCCCAGGTTTCTCAGCGCACTGTAGGCAAACTTGCGTTTTTCTTTGTAGGCTTGGTTGAATTTTGAGACGCCGATGTCTGTGAAATATATGATATCATATTCATATATATTAATATACATACGCCCTACATTGAAGGGAAGAAAAAGGGGCATGGTGCCTGTACCATTGTTTATTTAGCCTTGTTTGCAATTTTGCTAGAATTGGGTCATCTTGTACTAGTGCATAGCGCCGCAGGCAATACATGTTGAATTGGGACCAAAACAATAGGGGTTCTTAGAAAGACTACTAGCGCACCGAAGGTGACTAAGAAATCCGGACAGTTTGACGGTACCTTTACAATCGTCATGTTGAAAATAATGCAACTGTTACACCAAATGTTCCATATAACGATGTAAAATCGTTCACTAACAGGATATCATCATTTCAGAACCATACATGTTTGAAATTTGAAGAGAAGAACGTACGCACTTTTTCCAAACCCAGAAATCAGATTCAGCACATACACGCTTGGCCTGCTAGAGAAAGCATCCTTGTAGTCCACAAGCGCCTCTTTGATGGCCCGGCAGCCGTTCAGAACCACCACGTCTTCCATCCCCATTCGAACAGTGTACACGTCGCCATACCGTTTCCTCCACTCCGTAAGCTTCAGGTGGGGCGCTCGGCCGAGGGACAACAGGTGGCCGACAACAGGCCAGCTCCCACTCGGTGACGGTGGGAGGTTCTTACGTCGTTTGAAGAAGAAGAGAAGGGTGAGGAAGACGACCAAAAACACCGCGATTGTGCGGATGGAGACTTCTGACAACAACGTAGAAAACATTGTTCTGTGTTCGAAAAAAATGAGAGGGTTTGTACTTACAAGAAATCCAACATCTACAAGAAATGAACAAATACAGCATATTTCCATCCATTTGTCCATGTAGAAATGGACAGATCTGAATAATACTTTTGACTTATGCCCGTGCATGGGCTAATTCAACATCCCTCCCCTTCCGACTTGTCCACAATTTGGATCCCTTCTCGCATACACAAGGCACTATTGTTTATTACTGTTGATGCTACACACCATCTACCAGTCACTGACACTGTTTACTGATGCTAGGAGTTTGTTGGCACTGTGCCATGGCATTCGTCAGGTGGGAAGGAGTTAGCTCTAGAAAGTGATAAAAAGGACGATGTTTCGTCTGAAAATATTAAAAAAGGCTCAGAGTGTCAGTTGATTGGGAAGATGTGCCAGTAACGTCAGAAATACTGTTTCGATGCATCAGTTTTGTATCCTTTTCATTCACCTTGCACATCCCTTAATGTAGGGTTTACAAAAAAAGCTGGGCTGACTAACTGGGCTGTCTATTCGTTCATATCCCTAGAAATGGTCACAAAAACTGTAGTTGCGTCCTTTAATCTAACGGAATGCATGAAAATTTCATACATTGCACTAGGCATAGTATTCTGGGTAATAGAAAAAGATAATTGAATGAAACAAAACCACCCTCCACCCCCAAGTTCAGGTAAATGTCACATCCCACACTTCAATGAACAACATTGCTACTCTGATATGGTCGAGTTTGAATCCCCAGGCAGCCTTGAATTTCGCACACTTTTTAACAGGAAAAAACAACAACAGTGGCTGTTAAAAGGTAAATAACGGCAGTCGATTGTGCCGATTTTCTTCCTGGTGGTATTATGGAACCTCCTCAGCACACGCTCATTCTCCGTGCATTCCCGCCGTGTGTTACGATTTCGATTTTTTTTAGTTTTTAGCAGGGCAAGAGATACCAAAAAAGATACACGTAAGGTAAGTGTAGCAATCAGCCTTCAGACCTATCGCCAAATGAACAGGAAATTTCATGTCTTAAATAGTGGGAGAGGGGCAATGAATTAAACATCAATATTTTCCATGAAATTTACAGGCTAGTGAAACCCGCTAAGAGTATGACTAAAATATCAGTTGATTTTCGATATCATTCAACTCAAAATCAAGACCACCTACAATCGGATTTTTTGTGATTTTCTCGTCAGAAATATATTCTTTACTTTCCAATATCGTGCATTTATTCACATTACTTATGTGGCATTGCCTGATGAGATAGACTTACCGTCTGTATCATGCCCTGCATATTAAACTTTTAATGATCGAAATCCGTCAATTACATCCGGAGATATGAGTGTGTGAACAATGACACATCTGCCAGCTTGTAATGACAATATTGTTGCTAAGTTGGTCGCTAAGGATGTTGTTAAGGAGGTTTCAGATCGTACTCCACAGATCGTATCATCAAAAATGATACAAAGAAGTTGAAAGGGGCACACCTACAGGCATATCTGTTGGATCTTGACATTCAAAACAAGACTAGGAGTCAATTATCATGCAAGTTCATTCATTGCTACGCATAGTATCTCATCTATAACAAATAAAGACGATATTTCCCCTTGAGATAGCTTCAAATCCGATATCAATATCATAAATGTAACCAAGTATGATGAAGAAACTGTTAGAATCATTAAGAAGAAATAAAGACGACCCTACACTTTTAATTGCTACTTCATAATCAATATCATAAGCGTAACTAAGTATGATAGTGTTGGAATTGAATCAGAGGGAGATCTAATGGAAATGTGTTGCAATCGTGTATCAAAACTCGATACCCTATGGCTAGCTAGAGGCGAAAAGTTGAAAGGGGCACACCTACAGGCATATCTGTTGGATCTTGACATTCAAAACAAGGCTAGGAGTCAATTATCATGCAAGTTCATTCATTGCTACGCATAGTATCTCATCTATAACAAATAAAGACCATATTCCCCCTTGAGATAGCTTCTAATCCATTATCAATATCATATATATATATATATATATATATAAATGTAACCAAGTATGATGAAGAAACTGTTAGAATCAATAAGAAGAAATAAAGACGACCCTACACTTTTAAACAACTGCTACTTCATAATCAATATCATAAGCGTAACTAAGTATGATAGTGTTGGAATTGAATCAGAGGGAGATCTAATGGAAATGTGTTGCAATCGTGTATCAAAACTCGATACCCTTTGGCTAGCTAGAGGCCCTCTTTTTGCATATATACTTAAAACACCGCGAAACAATATTCTTTCCGCTCCTACCGTGAAATTTTATCCCCGTGAAAATAAATGAACTTACAGTATAAGACGAACCATATCAGGGTATTTAATGGATTTGGGGGGTTTGGGACCATGATAAATCGGGTAGTGACGTTTCACTATGGAGGTAAGTTATGGAGCCTTTTTGTGTAGCTGTGAGCCTGTGTGAAAACCACACATAACTGTCATAAAACTACAATAAATTAGATGCATTGATTTGGGTTTGTACATGGTGTATATATAACAAGAAAGTCTTAAAATCCCATTGTTTAAAGCAAAATTAGTAATAATTAGTAAAAATAATTTTAAAAAAATTGCCTTACAGGAACCCGTTGCCATGGCAACATGAAAAATTATAAACTCATTCTTTTTTAAATAAATTGCTGCCAACAATATTTTAGGAAAAGTCACAAAGTTTGGTTGTTCTAGCACAAGCCGTTTGGGAGCTATATGACGTCAAAATTGCCGCAGGCACTTTTACCCCCCCCCCCAGTCTGGATAGGGTTAATACATAAACAAACACACGCTACTACCATCAGACTAGCCCCCACTGAAAAAAATTACACAATTATGTGGCCGAAGGGATTAGGAATGATGTTGGGCGCCACCGATGAGTGATTCGCGGAGGACTTACTAACACCGATAGCCATTGTCTGTGAACGATGGACTGAGGTAGAAAATAGTATTTCTGAAGTTAAAAAGATCCATGAATAGTTTCATCATGTTGGTACGTGTACGTTACTGAATAAAGATCTTTTTTTCACAACCCTTGTTTTATTTTCACCACGTTTCAGTGATCGTCTGTCACCGTCCCCATGGCAATTCTGGCTGATGCACATTGTACTGCAGCTATAGGTGTCGTTACTTACAGATGCAAATACGTCAGTGGAAATAAAGCAAGGGCTCTGAAAAGTCATTAGTATAAAAAATCTTTATTATCTAAGTACAAAAGCTGCTTGAGAAGGAGGGCGTCGTCACATAGGAACACAAGCGTCCACTATGTTTTAGTTTTGATTACTTCTTTTCAGCCATTTACAGCTCGAAGCCCCATTTGCTATGAGTAGCAAGCCAAGATTTTGCCAAACAGTCTTCTTTGCGGAGGCTAGATAACCAATTAGCTTTCGTAGTTATGGACTGGGCATGGAATTCTTCTCACCGAAGTACAGACAGCAGATGGCAAACTTTTTTGAGCTGACAAGATGCTGCAGTAATCACATAAAGGGGGGGGGGGGGCGATGCCAAATATGATGTGGGATGTTTTGTCCACATTTGCCACAAAAGCCACAAGGATTGGTCAACTATCTGTGCCATTCTTCAAATTGTGCTTTAGACCGTCAAGCCCAAGAACCATTCACTAAGAAAAGCAGTGCTATTAATTATCACTTTCTTTAAATCAGCTACTTATACATTATCTTATCAAGAAATATATACAAAACAAAGCTTATGCATAAACGAATTTGGCTGTGATACCAATTGCTTCAATTCTTGTTACAATGTTCATGGTGTCTATTTGGAAAATTTAGCCATCTTCTTTTTTAACGAAAAGTGTTTCTACATGGGACAATGCCGGACGCTGAACTGATATTGTCTCTGCCAGCGATCGGTTAGAAAAATAGCATTCCAATGCTACGCTTTGCCTTCTCAGACCGTCAGGCAGGTAATAAAGGCATTTGTGACCCCAAGATAGCATCCACATACAACACAGTATGTCAATGAAAAACATAACTTAACCTTAAAAGACATGCAGTCATGTGGAGGCATAAGGGCTGTAGAATAGCACAAACAGGTAAAACAAGGCAAAGCAAACAAGCAATGCAAGACAAAAAAAGGAAGACGTCAAGTCATGGAACAATTTCTTGTTTGAAACTGATGAAGACATGCGAGTCTAGAAGTGGAAAGCCTTTGGTGTTGGGGTCAGAGAAGTGGTGACCTTTACCACAGTGCCACGACACACTTCCAACCGTTTGGTACTGGTCCCCACACAAGTCACATCATAGTAGTAAGCCTACGGTTCCCTCCTCTTTTCTGACAAAAGAAACATGCCCATCTTCTTACATTGTATAAAATATCTTTATGAACATGCATGTCTTTATGGACATTCCCTCTGACCAGTATGTCAGACATGCCCAACGTTGAACCAAAGGAAGTCACTACTTGTGACTTCCACTCGCAACTCAAAATATCAGTTGCTTCCGACCAAGGACGTCGACGTTATGTCCTTTCATGGAGGTGATAGAGGAGGAAGGCGAGTGACAGGCGCGGCAAAGGACGGTGTATACCAGTATAATGACTACAGTCATCCTGTCATGTTTGAAGACTTCATTTTGTGTGAACTGGCAAAAACCAAAGGCCTCCTATAAAACGCAACTAAAACGCATATCAGAACATTTTCATATGCCCATTACAGGCTCAATGACAAAAAATTTCTTTCCTACAGGTATTGGAGACTATCCTAGGCCTAGGCACATGCACATGTGGAAATTTGTAAGTTGTAAGCGTTGTAGTTGTAATTTTTACAACTTTGTAAAAAAAGACATGGGTAGTTTTGTATCCTGTATGTCAAGTTTTAAGCCTGTTAGAACATGCTAGCAATTGCAATTAGATACGTTTTACACATCGTTATGTAATTGGGATATAAAATGATACGTTGATCATTTGCTAAATTAGTATCACCATCCTTGGTATCACTTGAAAAAATGCAGAACACGTTGCAGTATTTTGGTTATGAATGTTAACGTGACGTTAAATATACTAAAGATATACATGTACTATCATACAAAAAAAGTAATAGACAATGTTCGGTAGTGTACATGTCGCATTTACATGTAGCATTTATATCTTATCTTAGAAACGTTACAACGGTAAGGACAACGATGTGGCGGTAAGCATTGCGCTAGAAAGCCAGACTTGGTAAGGTTCTCTCTAGATCTGTATCATATACCTTGAAAATAGCTAGTAAGGCCTAGCCCAAGGATTTGACTCTGAACCGGTAGATTTAGCCTACTCCATGAGTGACTGTCCAACCTAAAACTACCCTCTAAATAAAACTTTATCTCGCCTTGCTATAAGGGCATGTGTAGCCGGGATACACGTACAGGAAGATGTGTAATCTTGAAGAAACACTCAAGTAGCTTCGCGAAATGATCCTACGTCTTTCTTACTGCTTGACTGACACCGGTTCACAAAGGTGTCAAATCATCGCGTTGTATGTGACAGTGACCAAAATACAAAGGCCTGAGAATGTTTTGAAAACAGTTGGGAAGATACTTGATACGCATATAGCGCCTTGATTCTTTGTCATGCTGGCATGTTGGGAGAAGGTCAAGGACACCCGCCTTGTGCAGTCGAGCAGAATGTAGGTAGCTATTGGGCTGAATAAAGTTTCCCCTGCCTTACCCTTCATGGTAAATATAGCATTTAGTGATGTCAGTGAGCAAATTCTTTGTTAAGGATGGGGTTTCAAATAGAACAGAGGTTCAGGTAAATGTCGCGTCCCTCAATGAATAACAAATCTAGAGCCACTCTGATATGGTCAAATTGTCAGAACCTTGTAGACTCTACCAATTACTCCATGTGTTGTCCGGGACGGCAGAAAATGGTGAATTAGACCGACAACACAATAAAGGAGTTAGCCGGCCCAAACTACAGTTTACGACAGGGAAAACACTCCACCTAGAGTGCATGTTATTTGTCTAGGTGGCCAATTGCAACTATTTTCACCTTTCAGTTGATGACCTGCAACTTGTGTCAAAGGGTGATCTATAGTCAAAAGCCGTTGTATGAAGAGGTAATCTTGAGTAATCTTGAAGAAAAACTCAAGTAGCTTCGCGAAAGGAGTCTGCGTCTTTCTTACTGCTTGGCTGACACCGGTTTACAAAGGTGTCAAGTTATCGCGTTGTACGTGACAGTGACCAAAATACAAAGGCCTGAGAATGTTTTGAAAACAGTTGGGAAGATACTTGATACGCATATAGCGCTTTGATTCTTTGTCATGCTTGCATGTTGGGAGAAGGTCAAGGACACCCGTCTTGTGCAGTCGAGCAGAATGTAGGTAGCTTTGGGCTGAATAAAGTTTCCCTGCCTTGCCCTTAATGGTAAATATAACATTTAGTGATGTCAGTGAACAAAGTCTTTCTTAAAGATGGGTTTAAAATAGAACAGAGGTTCAGGTAAATGTCGCCTCCCTCAATGAGCAACAGATCTAGAGCCACTCTGATATGGTCAAATTGTCCGAACCTTGTAGACTCTACCGATTACTCCATGTGTTGTCCGGGACGGCAGAAAATGGTCAATTAGACGGACAACACAATAAAGGAGTTAGCCGGGCCAAACTACAGTTTTCGACAGGGAAAAAACTCCCCCTAGAGACTTGATTATTTATCACATTTATTTAGCCCTGAATAGAATTTTAGGACAGAAAACGTGATAGTTGGAAAAGTTGTGATAACTTGGATTTTAGCTGTTATGTGTTAGTACCCCACTAACACATTATTTTACTAGAAAGAGATATACAGAATGTCTCTATTAGTGAAATAATGTGTTAGTACCCCACTACCACATTATTTTACTAGTAAGAATGGTAAGAAATCAAATTGAATCTACTGGTAAAATAATGTGATATGATTGTGTCAACCCTTATCACAAGTGAAAGTAGTTAACACGTTTTTCGACAGAAACACTTTTTGGAACTAAAATAATATGATAAATATACCGGGCTCCCCCTAGAGTGCATGTTATCTGTCTAGGTGGCCAATTGCTACTATTTTCACCTTTCTGTTGATGACCTGCAACTTGTGTCAAAGGGTGATCTATTGTGAAAAGCCGTTGTATGAAGAGTAATCTTGAGTAATCTTGAAGAAACACTCAAGTAGCTTCGCGAAAGGACCCTGCGTCTTTCTTACTGCTTGGCTGACACCGGTTCACAAAGGTGTCAAGTCATCGCGTTGTACGTGACAGTGACCAAAATACAAAGGCCTGAGAATGTTTTGAAAACAGTTGGGAAGATACTTGATACGCATAGCGCCTTCATTCTTTGTCCTAAGTTTAAAACTTATTACAGATATTTCAAAACATATTTAAAATTGTATAATAGTTTTACCTACAATTACAAGTACAGACATTGATTGTGCAGCATTTATAATAGTTATACGTCAATATAACAGTTGATATTAGTGCGTCATTACTGATACATTAGAGAAAGAGAGAGCTTCGTGAATGAATGATTGACGTTGTCTTTCAGTCTAGCTCAGTGGGATCTTAAGAGTCCCTGTCTGTAAAAACCAAGCATAGGGTGGCCAAACTAAAAAAAATCAATTTTCCTTAAATTTTGTGTGGTGGTAGGGCCTTGGTCCAAACCTACAAAAATGGCAAAGTTTTAGATCTGCGGTCACCGGTTGCCATGGCAACGGCCATTTTTTTCAAAATGGCGGATTTTCACCAAGGGAAGGCATTAGTCGCGTACAAAATAGACCTTCTTTGGACTCCTGTAGCCCCCACAAATTAACAGATATTTTATTGATTCTCACATATGTTATTACACATATTCTAATAAAAAAAAATGATATATAGTGATGCTCGAAATATTTTTGTAGTGAGGTGCAGCAGATGTTTAAAAGTGATGTGTTTTCGTGAATTTCCAAAATTGACAAAAATCCATTTTTGACCATTTTCATTGACCATTAGCTCATTTAAAGGCAAATCAATTTGCTTGATTTTTGGCACAGTTATAGTTTGGACCTTCGTATACATTATATGTAAAAAAAAATTGGGACTCTTACGGAACGGACCGTGGTGACTCCGAGAGTAAACCAATATTTCCATTTCAAGAAATTCGTAACCATAGTATTATTCCTGGAAAAACAGTCATAGCTTACCAAAAATCAATCTCAGTTTCATTTTAAGTAGCAGAGACACCTACCTATCACTTATTAAAGCAGGGTCGTTCGAGATTTTTTTAATAATTGCCTTAAAAATGATTTTATTGAGTTTTTTTGGTCATTTTTAGACCAAAAAATTAATGTATATTTTGGCCCCAGTACCCTGGTATTACTACCAAATGACCTGAAATTTGGTATAGAAATGCCCTTTTAAATACAGTTCAACAAAACGCTTAATGTTGTAATTTTGGTCATTGTTTTATCCAAAGTACATTTTTGGCCCCTGTACTTTGCACCTTGCATGTGCCCTATTAGGCATTACAAGCAAATGACCTCCTGAACTCCCTTGGACTCCTGTAACCCCCACAAAGTAAGAGATATTCTATTGATTCCCGTACATGCTATAACCCATATTCTAGTAAGAAAAAGTGATATAAAGTTATGCTCGGAAGTTTTTTTTAGTGAGGTGCAGCAGATGTTTAAATAAAGATGACGTGTTTTCGTAAATTGTAAATTGCCAAAAAGTGTTATTAAAGCCATGTCCAGGGCGTTCCCATACCGAATTTCAGATTATTTAGTTGGAAAACCAGGGTACAGGAGCCCAAAATGTATTTTGTAGTAAAAAAATGGAAAAAAAAATCACAAAATTCAGCATTTTGTAGCACTGTATGACAAACGTGTTATTGAATCCATGTGCGCATATGTCCAGGGCATTCCTATACCAAATTTAGATCATTCAGTTGTAAACCCAGGGTACAGGAGCCAAAAATGTACTTTTTGTAAAAAGAACATGACCAAAAATCACAAAATTTAGCATTTTGTTGCACAGTATGCCAATATTATTATTAAATCTATGTGCGCATGTGTCCACGTCATTCCTATATCAAATTTCAGGTCATTTAGTTGTAAAACCAGGGTACAGGGGCCAAAAATGTACTTTTTGGGCCAAAAATGGCACCAAAAAATCACAAAATTAAGCATTTTGTTCTATTATATGGCAAACCAGTTATCAACCCATGTGTGTACATGTCCAGGGCATTTCTATACCAAATTTCAGGTCATTTGGTTGTAATACCAGGGTACTGGGGCCAAAATATACATTTTTGGTCTAAAAATGACCAAAAAAACTCAATAAAATCATTTCAAAGGCAATTACAAAAAAAAATCTCGAACGACCCTGCTTTAATAAGTGATAGGTAGGTGTCTCTGCTACATAAAATGAAACTGAGATTGATTTTTGGTAAGCTATGACTGTTTTTCCAGGAATAATACTATGGTTACGATTTTCTTGAAATGGAAATAATGGTTTACTCTCGGGGTCACCACGGTCCGTTCCGTTAAAGTCCCAAATTTCTTTTTACATATGATGTATACAGAGGTCCAAACTATAAGTGTGCCAAAAATCAAGCAAATTGATTTGCCTTTTAATGAGCTAATGGTCAATGAAAATGGTCAAAAAATGGATTTTGTCAATTTTGGAAATTCACGAAAACACATCACTTTTAAACATTTGCTGCACCTCACTACAAAAATATTTCGAGCATCACTATATATCATTTCTTATTAGAATATGGGTAATAACATATGTGAGAATCAATAAAATATCTGTTAATTTGTGGGGGCTACAGGAGTCCAAAGAAGGTCTATTTTGTACACGACTAAGGCCTTCCCTTGGTGAAAATCCGCCATTTTGAAAAATGGCCGTTGCCATGGCAACTGTTTACTGCAGATCTAAAACTTTGCCATTTTTGTAGGTTTGGACCAAGGCCCTACCACCACACAAAATTTAAGGAAAATTGATTTTTTCAGTTTGGCCAACTTTTTTTGATTTTGCTTGGTTTTTACAGACATCAGCTCTTAAAACTGGAGGCTTGACGCCGTAGTTATTTCATTCATTTCCCCTATCATTTCTTTCTACTTAGGCAATGTTGATTTGATTATATGGATGACATCCGCGCTCGCACCAATTTTCGGCCGTTTCCAAAAAAAAAAAAAAGTTTTCGACCACACAATAAATTGTGCAAAGCAGCTGTAAAATGAGCAGAAATGTTCCTTAGATTGAAGTATCAGAAAACAGATAACTAATGCCATAGAATGCCCAAATAAATCTAAAGTCAAAGAATAAGATGTGAAAGGACAGAAAGAAAAAAATCTATTGTTGGTAGGGGTGGTACCAGTACAGAAAATTCAGGTAAAGGTCATATTCAGGTCCAGAGGATCATTTTCAGGTCCGGACCTGAACCTGGACCTTGCTGTCTGTGGAAACTGGAGAACTGGCAATACTCAAAGTAATGGTAATTGGTCAATTTTGCTACAAAGGAATCTGTTCGGTTGATTATCCGACTCCCACTGGCATTTTAAAATCCTATCTCCATGTAATGAAGGCTAACTGTCTCTGTACCTTTGACTGTAGAAACTTGGTAAAATTGACTATTAAATCTACTTGACTTCGCTCTTGTTGTCTTCTTAGCCCCAAGTAAGACCCAAAATGCATGATGACATAGTGTGTCCATTTCGTAATTGGCAAAACCTGTTCCTCTGATTTTTTTCAGGTCTTTTTTTTCGGATTGGTCCAAGAAGAAAATAAAAATGTTTTGCACCCGTATGATGTACTGGTCCCTACACCTAACTGTTGGTATACCATACTAAGTGTGTTAAGTCCTATGTTCAACCTTCCTGGCCATTTTGATTTCATACTGAAGGCAACTTTTTTTTTTGACCAAACTTTTTTTTATTCGCTCGCTCGCATCAGTTTTGGAGTTCCCAGAGGATGCCATCCATATAATCAAATCAACATGGCCTTATGTTTTTAGTCATATTATGTCAATATTAAATTTTGATTTACTTATATCGTAAAATGATATTATGTATTGATTATTCCTAAGTTGCTATCATTTGTATTGATTCGTATTGCGTTAAGGTTAATTTTCTCTTTCAATGCTACCTATTATTCTATTTAACATGTATGTACATGTTTGTCTTGGGTTACACCCCCCCCCCCCCCCCAAGGCACATTGAAAACCACCAATACAATGCCGATTTGTCACCCCTGGTAAATTAAATAAAAACAATCGAACATGTTGACGATTTTGGCATACCTCACATTGAATGATTTGATTTGATTTTGTGGTTTGGGGCTATTTTCAGACTACAAATGTAAATGTCCCGGCTTCTATGCCCTATCTTAATATCCTCAGAATCAGCCATTTTAGTTTACTGGGGCTCCCACCCCCTGGCTACCATTGAAACCATATGTCCTGAATGTTCGTATGTGGATGCCTATGACATATGCCCACATGATGTAATTTATTCAACACTTTTGGTATGCACTTCATCAAATGATTCATTTTGGGATTTTCATTTTGTTTTACACCAAAGTTATATTTAATCTCACATGTCCAAAATGGGTATGAAAAGCAAAAGTCTCCAAATTTGTCATTTCAACCTTATTAAGGCATATGACACCCATGTGTTGGCCACTCGAGCCACGTAACTTCTAGTGTAACTATCTGTTGTCAACAAAATGTGGCTAGTTGATGAAAATCACACATATTCAAAAGATTGTAAAAAGAAAAATTTTGACTCTCTATGTTTTCGTTAAAAAAATATAATTAACAATGTTATTAGAAGGTCTTGTGCCCAGATTGAAACAACCGTTTAACAGAGCAATACTTTCTGGATGTCTTGTGTGAGCAGTCTATACTAGAGTTCCACGAACACATAACTTTGCCAAATAAACCAGGTTTGTTATGTAGAATGATGTCTGTATACATAAATATGTTACTCATTACATTTTATTTTATATGCCTGGAGTTGGTTCATAAAATTTCGCCATTGATTATACAAATTAGATCCCTATTTACACTATTAATATCAAATTGTATCAAGCATCACTTAAGCTATGAGCATACCAAAAATCATGATGATCCTTTCATTCTTGACTTATTCTCTTTCAAAGTCTGAAACAAAATCGACATCTGCAGTTCAAGAAAAGACATTAGGGGACCCAAACATACACCACTTACTCTCTGCCATCTTTCTCAACTACATATGTGACAAGTTTGAAAGTCTTATCACGGAATGCAGTGTATCTATCGACTTTCCTCATCAATTATGCAAATTAGCTATTAATTGGTATCTCATTATGTAAGTTTTTACTTAGGCTATCTACATACCAAAAATCATGACGATCCGTCGACACGTTCATATTTTTCCATTAATTATGCAAATGAGATCAACATTTGCATAATTAATGTGTATTGACATTTCTCTTTCTCAGCTACAAATGTGACAAGTTTGAAAGTCCTATAATGGAATGCAGTAGATTTACAAACTTTCCTCATTGATTATGCAAATTAGCTGTCGATTTACATAATTAGAAGTCCATCATGTAAGTCTTCCCTTTGGCTATCTACATACCAAAAATCATGACGATCCGTCAACACATTCATATTTTCTCATTAATTATGCAAATGAGGTCAATTGCATAATTAATATGCATTGATATTTTTCTCTTTCTCATCTATATATGTGACAAGTTTAAAAGTCCTATCATGAAATTACGAAATTAGCTGTTGATTTGAATAATTAGTATTTCATCATGTACATTGTTACTTGGGCTATCTACATACCAAAAATCATGACGATCCTTCTACACGTTCCCGAGTTATTCTCCTCCAAAGTTTGAAAGGAAATCGGCGGCTGCAGTTCCAAACAAGCCGCTAGGGGGTCAAAACGTACAGCACTTACTCTCTGCCCCAAGGGCTATTTACCATTTAAACATCGCAGAACACGAGATATAGAAAATTGAGTTTCTGCTGCAGTACCTTAGCAAGCCACTAGGGAGCCCATTATTGAACTTGCCCTTCGTTTTCCCAACCCCTACCCACTTACCAAATATTATCGGGATCCATCCGAGGCTTCTTGAGTTATGCTGTTAACACACACAAACACACACACACACACACACACACACACACACACACACACATAGACTCACAAGCACAAAACATAACCATAGCCATTCTGGAACTGTGGCTATATTTGGGTGTAATGGTTACGTCATGCCCAAGCCTAAAGTGCAAGATTGACAAGAAGTGACCCCAAAGGTCATAGTTGCTGCAAAAGAGGTCAACCCGACTATAAACCAGACGATAAGATTACAAGAAAATTGTTTCTAGGAACAGTACATTATACATGATGGGGTGTACATGCTATGTACACATGAGATTTAATAATCTGTAGACCAAGAATAAGGGCAACTAGGGGGCCCAAACTTATGTCACTCACTCCTGAGCACAAGAGCTATCTAACACCCAAAATTCGTGACCATACCATGTTTAGAAGATGAGAAAACACACCCGGAAGTTGCGCTGCAGTACCAAGGGAAGCCGCTAGGGGGCCCATCATCGAAGTTGACCTCCGTTTTCCAGACCCCTACCCACCCACCAAATATCATCAGCGTCCGTCGAAATCTTCTCGAGTTATGCTGTCCACGGACAAAATTTTGCAAGTAAACCGGCGCCTGCACTTCCAGGAAAGCCGCTAGGGGGCCCAAACTCGCAGCAGTCACTCTCTGCTTTAAAGGGTCCCTACCGCTCAAAAATCACGACCGCAGCAAGTCCAATACGCGAGATATCAAGCATGCAGGGTCCGTTGCAGTACCTTAGCAAGCCGCTAGGGGGCCCATTATCGAACTCCCCCTTCTTTCTCCAGACCCCTACCCACCCACCAAATATCAGCCGCATCCGTCGCAGTCATCTGGAGTTATGCTGCACACAAACGGGGGGAAAGCACACAACCGGACCGAAAATATAACCTTTGCCAGAATGGCTATTCTGGCAAAGGTAATAAAGTGACAAGGCATAACTTTTGGGCAAATACATACTTGTCTGAAAATTACGAGCATTAAAGAAAATTGACAAATAACTCATAATTAGTTACTATTATACGGTTATTAATCGCCGTACAATAATTTTTGGTCAGAAATAACCATTTATAGAATATTACTTACAGCGAGCAGATTATTATTGGAATGAGCATAGCACTTTGGACAAATGCTTGTAGCCTCTTACAGCTTAAACTTACATTGCTGATTTTGTGAAAAACTTCTCTGGTACTCATTGGATCATATCGACCACAGCGAGGGTCTTAGAGCCTCGTTGAAAATTAAAAAAAATCTTTAGATTTCTTTCAAAATTCTTGAGATTTTGTGGTAAATCTTGAGATGTATTGAGTCAATCTTGAGATTTTTCGTGAGAATCTTGAGATCATTTTATTTAATAAGTCTCAAGATTCTTGAAAATGATCTCAACGCAAAATGAACATTTTATTCCAGACGGTCAGAAAGTGTAGAGGGTACATAAAAACTTCCAAAGGCATGACTTATTGTCATCGGGACAAACAACTCCTGGGCGGTACTTTAAACAGATTGTCGCAAGGTTCAGGAAGGTTACACGTGCCCAATGACACATGTATGTCAGACCAAGCCGCTTCACACATCTACGACATAACTAGTAAAGAAAAACATCACAAATTCAAATCTACTTCAATCGTCATGTCCGTAAGCTTTGACTTGATTACAAAACCGTCCCAAAGACAAACTTTGTGAGTTTTCAGCAGGGTTTACACCCGCAAAAGAGCCTGAAAGGCCTCAATGGCCATAAATCATAAGTTATATAGACCTGGACTGACAGGTCACAAGTCAATGTACCTTACAATCGGCTTTGGCTTGATTCGGCTCTGTAGTGTTTTTACCACTTTGTGATCGTCAGTAAGTAGCCTGATGAGCTGATCAATTTTTTTAACCGAATGATCCCTATTTTCAAATATGTTTCACATTCCGATGAACTTCAATACACACAGTGTAACTCCCAAAGGCGCCAGTTCCCTCCCACTTTCACAGTTATACAGAGTTTCCTCCTCCAGAGTGTTTGGCCAACAGGCAAGCAAAGATCAGACCGTTAGCCTTCACCAGGCTTTCCTAAGGGGACATGCATGGATCTTAGAATCTGACAAAAAAGGGCATATTAGGCCAGGAGAGTCAGTCCGCGGGAAGGGAAACATTCACCCTCCTGGCCGATCAAACCCTTCGGTGGCAATACTCCCCTGACAATTGCAAATCTATCTTATACTCAGCGTACTTAGACTGATATAGACCAACAGAACGTCTAGCTTACCTTGCTTGATTGCCCGTAGTGAATTGTAACACGTTTGTTGGCTGCTTGAGTCAAAACTGGTCTGCAGGAGTAAACAAGTTAACGTACAGATATCTGTGCTGTAGACAGAGTATAGACAGGGTGTAACCCAACTTGCGCAGTCACGCTACGCCAAACTATAGCCTACGGCGAAATATCTTACGGTGTTTTGGGCCAACCGTCCTTGACATTGCCTCTGTACAACACACACACACACACACACACACAAATATGTATATACACAAACACACACACACACACATACACACACACACACACACACACACACATATGTATATACACAAACACACACACATGCACACTGTGTCACAGAAAAATACACATATATAATTTATATACCCAACAGCACAATACCCAACAGCGCAAAAATCTCTTGGGACCAAAATTTCTTGCAACACTGGACGTAAGGCGCCCTCTGGCAACTTGAAGGTGAAGTGTTTCAGGAGGCAAGAAACGAGGCAGCTGCTCACCGAGGCAGACACAGTGACCTGTAGAATAGGTAATAAGAAAGAATGAAACAACATTACAGACAATACATTTTGATGACATTAATAACTTGTTTGAATATCTTGATATTTTAAGGTTCAAAACATTCCTTGTGGTTTTGTTGGACTTTGGGTTGAAGCCGCTTACCAGTAGAAATGACATGAAGGATTCCGGTATACAGACCACCTTGCCGTCAGAGTCAAGGGACCTTCGGAGGTCAAACTTATCTGGGTCCGGCCAGAACTCCGGGTCCATGTTAGCTGACCACAGGTTAGGAAGAATCTTTGAAGAGAATGTACAGTAAACACATTTCGTTATAACTTTCGGTGTCTGAGCCGTAATGGTATGACTGTGAAAACATCATTTTGCGATTGAAACCCATAAAGAGCTGATTTGTTTATGATTACTCAATTGAAACATGAAGAAATCCTCACATCTACCTCTCTTATCTATGACCCAGTAATGACCTCCACAGTTCCGAGTGCGCATGTGCAAGTGTTGCATTGCGGTGTAGGTCAATCTTAAGCGAGCCATAACGAAGATAGCAACGATTTATAAATAACTTACCTGCCTTCCTGCGGGATATCATAGCCTCGGAAAGTTGTGTCCTCTGTTACAGTGTGAGGACCACTGAGGGAAGCGATGACCCTGATTCGCTGGATCTCCAGGACAGTAGCCTCGGTATATGGGAGCTGGGACCTGTGGGCCAGGGTGGGTGTACTATCCCAAATGTGCTCTATCCCAAAAGCGCTTTTAGGATAGAAGCACTTCTGGGATAAGCCTGCATCCTAAATGTGCTTCTATTCTAAAAGCGCCCTAAGCCAGAGCGCATCCTGGATATCCCAGACGCGCTTCTTTGTCGCCGTCAATCATGGTGATTGACAGGACCGCAAGCGGCAATTGTTTCCATATTTGGTTCGACCTCGCGATCGCGAGACGTCGCGACAGTCTACTTGCGATAATTGCGCTGAATGCTGGCTGAATTCCACCATTTAGAGTCATTTATTCAAGACATCTTGTTTCTGAAATAAAAGCATGGAGGGACTGGATGTGATGATATATATCTGCAACAGTCTTTTTAGTTAGTGATGAAATTTCTCAAAGCCCTGTCGTACTGTATAGTAGCTTTTATTTCTCCTTCATGGATATGAAAAGAAAAGATGACAAATCTTCTAATGGAAGTTATCTTTATTGCAAGTTAATGCACAGAGGTAATTATACACTGCTGAATACAATTTGTATACAGTGTACACAGATAATGGGACATTTATCAAACTTAATTCCATGCAGATTAAACACTATTTTGTCCTTTTAATTCTCACTATATGATTTTCATCAATCTAATTGATGTACTACAAAATGTATCATATAAAATGTATTACAAAATGTACCGTAATAAAACATGATGACAGTCAGTGAAAACGTCCAGCTGCACATTGATCAATTCCCCAAGCCATTCAGTTCCCAGGTTGTATTCTATCGCAAAAGTGCTTCTGGGATAGAAGCTGATGTTCGTCTAACAAGAAAAGTATCTTGTCGTCTATCCTAAAAAGCGCTTCTGGGATAAAATGTGCTTTATCCCAAAAGCGCTTCTGGGATATCCAGAATACGTCGCAAGCGAAGGAGCGCATTCTGGATATCCTAGACGCGCTTTTGGGATAGAAGCCCATTTGGGATAGATCTGCATCCAAAATCTGGGTCTATCCTAAAAGCGCTTCTAGGATATCCAGAACACGTCGCAAGCGAAGAAGCGCATTCTGGATATCCTGAATGCACTCCTGTCGAAGGCGGCCGACATCTGTCTTCTCCTGTGCATGTTGACTTTGTTAATGGTTTGCTGCTTCTGGTTTTGTTTCGAACTATCGAACCGGAAATAGCGATACTACCTCGGTGTGTTGGGTCCATGCAGTCAACACGTCGCGAGAAAATGGCAGCGGTCACTTCTGGCGATTGATTACACCAAAGTTTCCATATTTAGTTCGAACCTCGCGACACCTGCCGTAATCTACGTGATGGAAATACGCAGTTTATAAAGCAACGGCTTAACCTAGATTTTACGTGATTATGTGAGGGTTAGATCGGGCCACGGAGTCCCCAAAAATGATTTGGTTTATGCAAACTACGTTGATTTGGTGTAAGTATATGCGATCTTCTATCACAATCAAACCCGGAAGTGACAGGCTCGTGGGAGAACAAAGATGGCGGCCTCAGGTTGACTACGAAAAATCACATACAAGATAGTCTCCGCCTCCTAAGACACTAAGTTCCTCCCACAAGTGCACGTTCTGGATAAACACGCCGGCTTATCCTGAATGCGCTCCGACAGAAGCGCATTCAGGATATCCAGAATGCGCTTCTCGCTTGCGACGTGTTCTGGATATCCCATAAGCGCTTTTAGGATAGAAGCACATTTTGGATGCCGGTCTATCCTAAAAGCGCTTCTATCCTAAAAGCGCTTTTAGGATAGACGACATTCTAGGATGTAACAGTGGGCACGTCATGGTCTGTTCCCAGGACACTGTCCAGCTCAGCTTGGACCTGTTACAGTATTTTCTCATACGAATCAACAAAGCTTACAGCAACTGCAATAACAGTGTCCACTAATAGAATTAGTCCACTAATTAGACGTTTTTACTTTAAATAAGATATCTGGAGTTCCAAGGGTGCATATGTAAGTTATGAATTGTGTTTTAGGTTAAACTTCAGAAATTGAAGATCTCTTGGTGTGTATACGATTAGCTCCTTCAAAATTCCGATTACGCAAGTGCTGCGACAGGAATTGTTTGCAATGGGGGCGTGCCGTCAGTCGGCGTTTGTCGCAAAATCGCACTTCGGTTATATTCTGCATCATTCGGTACTCGCGTTTGGAACTTTCAGCACCCACTCGGGTGATCCCGAGAGATATGTATGCGAATTTTGGGACACACTCGAAACACCAACCCGGGCAGTTCAGCACGGGCGATACGACGACAACACATTGGCTTACAGCCTATGGACTGACAAGGACGGAGCGCACTCTCGGACCTCTCTCTCTCTCTTTTTCCGGAGAGGTCAACTAGTGCGGTTTTCGGCATCATCTTTGTGACAAGTCTACCTACCTGTGCATTGAATCTAATTTTTGTGACCACCGTGGAGAAATTATCTATATCATCTCAAAGTTATGACATACAACAATGCCGAACATACCCTGAAAGTGACTGTCTTTCAGTCAATTTTCGACAAGATTTGTCAGAGAAAGATTAGGCGCCTTCCTTTTACGCCCCTCTAAGGTTTCCGCATGGAAAAAAAAAATTGACGGCGCATGTTTGGACATGTCTGAGAGGCAAAGTTATGCAGGAACATTGAATCGGCAATTTGAGCCGCCATTTCCCAAAGTGCCGCACGTCAGGCGTTTTGTCGTAAGAGAACCAGACCAACTTCTCACTGGTGTGCGCCCGTGGCGCACTCCACGCTGTAAAGTACCTTCTGCTGCTACACAGGACTATGTACAGAAGACCCCATCGCTAAAAGTGCCTGCGCCAACTTTGACGTCATATAACTGCCGAACAACGTATGCTATGACTACGAAACTTAGTGACTTTTCCAAAAATATTGTTGGCAACAATTCAGCAAAAAAAAATTGAGTTGTAATTTTTTCCTGTTGCCATGGCAACGGGTTTCTGACAGGCCTATTTACCAAATTTAGTAATTTCAGTTTGAATTATAGGATATCAAGGTTTTATTGCTAGACCAAACTTTTTTATCTATACAATTAACATTCTGTGTAATTTTGAGTTTGAGTCAAAATCCAAGATCCTTTTATTTTCTTACAAAACACGATTACTTGAACCGTTTTAGTCCAGTTTTATTGGGTTTTGGGGTTGTATGTGAAAAAAATCGTATTTTAGAAAATTCAAGCTTGTCGATCCAAGATGGCGGACAAATGACGTCATTTTGACGTCATATAGGCGTCAGTGTCGTCGTCATCGGCATCAAAAGACTTGGCAGACTTAGACACCAATAATGTAATCTTTATAGTCATCGTTTTGTTTAATACCTGTAAGTATTGCTTAAATTTCATATTTAGACGATTTTAGCCCAAAAGATGACATTATGATGTCATAATTACGACATATTACGTCATAACGATACAAAAATTACAGAAAATATAAAACTTTACTAGAACATTATTCCCTTTAAATTTGGTGATCGTAACACAAGCCGTTTTGAAATTACGAAGGGGGGGTCAAAAGAACCCCCCCCCCCTTCCCAGGTATACCAAAAAAGCCCGGTCTAGATAGAAGAAGAAGAACTTTATTGCACGACAACTGTAGAGGATACAGTGTTTGGCAACTTGAACATACAATACATACAGAACAGAACACTACATGAGTTACTAGTATCTAAAAATCTAAGAGACTAATCTATTTTACACATGGTATATAATATTTACAATCAGGCTATCATTATGTGCTGGTTCATGATAGTATAATATCGTCACGTTTTTTAAATGAGTTATATATAAATTGACCGACATAGGCAGATATATCAGCAGGACATGATAGTAACATATTGAATATTTCTGTCTTGGTAGGTGGTAACATAGTATCAGATTTGCATTTAATAGACTGTAACATTTTTTGTCTCTCTCTATCATAAGTTGGACAATCCATTATAAAGTGGGATTCATTTTCAATATTATCATGGCATGTTGGACACAGTCTCTCACTGGCTGGTGTGTTGTGATGTCTACCCTTTTCGATTTTGTAGGGAGTGGGCACTAATTCTTAGTTTCGTAATGATATTTCTAAAGGATTTGTTTTGAACAGTTGAAAGGTAATTTTCAAGACAGAAATATTTTTTGATTCTGCAATAAGTACTAAGTTTGCTTAGACTTCTTATTTCTTGTCTCCAGCCAGAGAGAAATGTGTCTATCAGGCGGTTTTTGAATAAATTTCCAAACTGATTGGCATTCACCGCAGGGTTGAGCCAAACAGTTTGGAAGCCGTGTCTACATAACATGTCTTGTACATGGACAGCCCAGTCTTGTTGTAGCTGAACAGAAGTATTGTAAGCTTTCTTTACGAGTCTGTCATTTGGGAGACTATGTAATCTAAGCCAATATTTTATCAACTGTGTTTGTGAATCAATGTATAGAGGAAAAACTCCAAGCTCACCCCTGACCGCGGCGTTAATAGAGCTTTTGGGAACGCCGAGAGTAATTTTGCAATAGTTCAATAGTACAAACTCTAGATCCGCAATTTCATAGGATACTGTTGGTTGCTGTAGTGTTACGTTTTGTCTGTTAAGTATGTTTGATTGATAGATAATGTTTAGTTTGTCACTGTATTTTTGAAATCGAACAAGGACAGGGCGCGGTGTGGAAGTGTCTGATGTTTTGCCGATACGAGAAGCTCTGAGGATGTGAATTTCTGATCCCAGTGTCGTACTGAGGATCCTAGCTATTGAATCTCTGGTATTCTCATTTTGACTTTCTTCTATACCATGGAATATAAGGTCTCTACCTTGAGCGTTAGTTCCAAGAACTTCACCACAGTATAGAAGAATTGGTTTGATACAACTGTTGAATAGGTCAAGTGCTAGTCGAATGGATGGATTGAAATTTGTGGATAAAAGTGATTTTAGTTTAAAGGAAGCCCGAAGAGCTTTCAATCTTAGCTGTTTGTTGGCGCGGTTAAATGAACCTGAGGGGGTTAGATCGACTCCTAGGTATGTATAAGAAGTTGTAATATCAATTGTGCGGCCTTGTATTTTATATGTAGAATGTTGACTGTTTGTCCGTCCATTTTTTGTGAATATCATTACTTTAGTTTTCTTTTCATTTATTGATAATTTCCAAATGGAGCAAAATTGGTCAAGTGTTCTTAGACATTCCTTCAGGCCTGATTCAGATTTTGATAGAAGAACGAGATCATCTGCCCAGAATAAGCTGTTGATGGGTGTGTCTTGTAGAATGAGAGGATCAGACGCTCGTGAATTTAATATGTTAGGAAGATCGTTTAGATATAAATTAAAGAGGAGGGGGCTAAGGTTACACCCTTGTCGCACCCCACATGATGATTGAAAGTATGGTGATAGGCCATTTGGTGTTTTTACGCAATATCTTACGTTAGAGTACATTGATTTAATGATTTTGAAGAAGTTCCCCCCTATACCTGATGACAAAAGTTTGTAAAATAAACCGTTCCGCCACACAGAATCAAACGCCTTGCGGAAATCAACGAAACAAGCATATAGTTTACCTGCAGGTTTGGAGATTTGTTGGTGAATCAGTGTTTTAAGCACAAAAACATTATCGCTTGTTCTAAAGTTTTTTCTGAATCCAGATTGAAAAGGGGACAATAAGTTTTCGCTTTCTAGGTAATTTTGCAGTCTTTTGTTTAAGATGAATGTGAATAATTTGCCAACACAGCTGGATATGGCAATGCCTCTGTAATTTGTTGGGTTCGTGGTTTCGCCACTTTTATGTATAGGGACTAACATACTTTGACTCCATTGTTGGGGGAACGTTCCGGATTGTAGTAAAATGTTAAACATTTTCTTCAGAGGAAGTGAGAGTTGAGAGGCGCTATATTTCAGCATTTCATTAGAAATTGAATCCACTCCACATGATTTATTGCATTTCAGGTTACATAATCCCTGTCGAATTTCTTCTGTTGTAATATCAAAATCTAGTGGATTATCCGTTTGAAGCTCTAGCGATGAAACAATATTGTCTGCATATTCTTGTTCTCTTTTGTTTAATGTGATGTTGCTATTTATTGACTTAAAATGATCTAACCATTCGTCGGTTGATATTTGTTCACCTGTATCCTCTTTGCTTCCGTTTTCAAGGTTTCGTAGTTTATTAATCTCTTGCCAAAATGATTTTGGATCTTCCTTAGATAGCTTAGAAATATGACTCATTTTCTTCTCTGCATAGTGTTTCTTTGTCTTTTTGACAAGTTTTTTGTATTCTTTTACTTTAAAAATGTATGTTTGTCTTTTGTCTTGCCTCCAGGGATATTTCCTTATTTCAGCAGCAAGAACTCTAATTTTTGACCTCAGATCGCGACATTGTTGGTCATACCATGGTTTACTAGTTGGTTTCTTTTTTCTTTTGGAGACTCGAATTGATTTTAAAGAAATGTCAGCTGCCATCTTAATGATATGATTAACATCCTCAACAGCTTTTCCAGCGTCACTGTTTGTGTATTGTTGTAACATGAACTGTTTTATCTTGTTTTGAATTTGAGGAAGTTGAAACGCGTCCTGAAACTTTTCACGAGAAGTTTCGTCCCAGATATATTTCTTTGGATGTATAAGATGTTTTTCTTTATCCATATTTCTAAAATTAGAATGGTTGGTTTTAAGCGAAACAGAGATCTGGCAGTGATCTGATAGCCAGGTAGGATTGTGAACTTTGAAGTATTGTACGGATGAAAAGAGGGGTATACTGGTTATGCAAAAGTCTACAGTGCTTGTTCCATTATATTTTATACATGTACTTTTTCCGGGGAGGTCGCCAATCGTTCTTCCGTTTACTATCAACATGTCGGCAGCCGAGCACAGATCAACTAATTCTCTACCATACTTATTTTTGACATTGTCTGTGTTTATCCTAGGTTTAATGTTAATTTTTGTAGAGTTTTCGTCAAAGCCATCAAAATGTTGTTCTTGTAGATTTGCTGTTCTTGAGTTCATGTCACCAAGAAGAAGGACATGTCCTAAGTTATTGAATTTTGCCAGGTCCGCCATTAGATCTTCAAAAATTGTGTTCTTTTTTGTGGTAAATAAAGGTGAGTTTTCAGGAGGTAGGTACAGACATCCCAGTATTACATCTGCCTCTAAACCAAAGAAAACCTTATCTAGTTTGCACCAGAGGATGTCAGGATTATTACTTTTTAGTTTAGAAATTCCTTTAGCGATAGTTTGTTTAAAAAGGACAGCGACCCCTCCGGAGTTCCGTCGGGAGCGCTTCCTGAGTTTACGGTCGCTACGAATGTGTTGGTATCCATTGATACGAAAAGTATCATCGGGCTTTAACCAAGTTTCCTGAACACAAACTATATCATATCTACATACAGCTTCTAAGAAATCTAATTCTACACATTTTCTAGAAAGACTACCTTGAATGTTCCAGCTGGCCAAACTTAGGGCCACATCAACAACCATAAAAGACTACCGAATAGAAAAGAATGTCAAGAGCAATTTCAAGTGCTGCTAATGCTATAGAACTTAAAGGTAATTATCTTTTGAACTTGTAGATGAGTACGTACCGGTCGCACACTATTTCATCTTTTAAGAAAACATAACATGCTCATATTGGGATATTAGGACATAAGAAAGTAAGACTTCCCTTCGATGGACGGTGCCATTGTTTCCCATATGTAGCTCCAATGTTCATCAGCATCTCGGACAGTTTGTATGCTATGTCCATGATTTTCTGTTGTGGAATCTGGGACGCGTGTAGGTTCGGGCGGCGGCTCCAGTCACCTAGTGGGTAGCTTCCAGCATCATGGCGAGGTCCTGTGGGCCTGTCCTGGCTCTGGTGCTGAGGCGTTCGAGCGTTGTGGTACTGGCGATCCTGTCTTTGTCGTGGCCCCTGGCGCTCCCTTGCTGATGTGTCGGGAGGTGTGTAAGTGCCGCTGCCACTGTAAGTGGACCTGTTCTCGGCAGAACGCATGGTGCGCTTTACATCTGCAACCAGCAGGCTGGTCCCCGTCGTGTCGTCCAGGTGGATTCCATCACGTTTGTAGAGCTGTCGTGTTGTGGATAGTTTCTTGTGGCGGACATACAGAGTCTTACTGTCATCCTTGCTTCGTTGCAGAACGGCCTGGTTGTAGTCCTTAATGTTTTTGTTTAAGTTTGAGTCCATGTTGTGTCCTCTGGGGAGTACTTGTGATAGGACGATTGTGGCATTGGGGAAAGATGTCTTGGCGCATGAGATAAGCTCTGTTGTTTTATCGAGACAGTCTTGTACAGAGGAGGTGTCTCTCTGGCTATTATCCAGGTCGTTTGAAGCCACGTGTAGTATGACATACGCCGTTTTAGGGTCGCTCACCCGTTCCATCTTCTTAGTCGCGTGGTCTATTGTTGATGCATGTTCCTTACTGGTGGAGCGGTTTGGAAACATTCTAGAAGTGTCCACTGCTTTCCAGATAGAGTCCGTATAAACTCTGACTTCGCGCGTGTCTCTTGTTGGGACTGGCTGTCGCCTGTCGGTACTGTGTGACGCCGGTTGTGTCTGTTCGACATTTGGTGTTGTGTCAATCGCTTCCGATATTGTCTCAGTGTGGTTTGTCTGAAGAGTGTCTGCACCTACCATCTCAGCTTCGGAGGCGTCGTCTTTGTCAGTGGTTTCAGAGTCTAGATTTTCAGTAGTATCCTGGCGTTTTTCTGATGACGATGACTCAGCTTGTGCAGACAATCTTATAGCTGATAATGAATAAGAAAGCTGTAGTGAGCTTACCTCCTTCTGTAATGCAGAAATCTGTTGCTGTTGTGTCTCTACTATTGACTGGAGGGAGTCACACCTAGCTGTCAAACTTAATGCTAATTAGTCGACGTGACATTGGGGACCCCTAGCAGTTGGTGTAATTGTTGCAGTCCATGAACCAACCTGACAGTACGTGTATGTGCCAAGCTGCAGTACCGGTAGTGATTGATAAGGGTCGCTTTTGATCTATGTAACGTAAAAATTCTAACCATTCCTCATCAATGCCCATTAGTATGTTTCCAAGCCACTAGTCAATAGAAATGTCTGATTCATCGCCTCAGACAGAACTAGGGGAAATTTACACAGGCTGGCTGGCTAAGAGGATCGGATGTGCACGTAACTGGATCTGTTAGCCTTTGAGTTTGAATTCACCTGACAAGTCGATATGGTCCGAGGGAATCCGGAAATTTTTATAGTATACATAGTCCAACTGATTGGGCGCGGGAACAAATAAACAAAAGACTACATACATACACATCACCACTGAGACATATTTTCTTACAAACGGAGAAACCTGATATTTTCCGTGTGAAACAAACAAATGGAGCTGAGTATTCTTGTACACAACCCTTATTACACTTTACAGCCTTTCTTTCTTTCTTTGAGGCCTGAGCCTCGGCGTGGCGCTCGCTCATTGGTCAATCCAGAATAATGAGATTAGGAAGGGAAGGTCCCGCGGCAGGTGTGCAGGCAAGAGTTGCCTTGTTTCCGCACACCGCAGCCCCTTGAAGGAAAACGTCAGTTTGCTGCGATATTATTTTTGTCAACCAGGGTACATACATGTGCAACACTGAGATCGAGAAACAATCCAACCGTACTTTTGAGGCATGATGCATTTTATCGAAGATATGTCAGATATTCCGTTCATTAATATCATGATAGATTTTCTATTACAGCTAAATTCTAAAATCGACAGAGATTAGTTCAATTTGAAGGTACGGCATATTTACAAACTAACAAAATCTCTAGAGGGATAACAGTTGTAAGAATGTCGATCAGACAGAAGAATGTTACTACTGTTGTTCCAAATCTTGCCAAGCGAAGAAAAGGCACGAGAGGCTTTATGAATACGCTGTGATTTCAGTGTCCACAACAACGTTAGATTTAAGCGTGCATAAATACCAGTTTTCGTGCCATGATTGATGACAACCACCGAGAGGCGACGTGTCTATCCTTGTGAAATAAAGAAATCTTATCTAGACTGAACTTAACTAAGCTAAACTGAAATAAACTAAACTGAAATAAACTAAGCCAAGATATATAAACTAAACTAAACTAAAATAAACTAAGCAAAAGTAGGCTACGCGAAGCTAAGCAAAACAACGAAAATAATGGGTTTAGGTGTGACAGGCCGTTCGATATAACCGAACTTGTCTCCGTCGCCGTTGCTTGCCTGCGAAGCTGGTGTGTTTCGCCAGGTGGTGATTATACGGCTGGTAGTATTGATATTTACGCTAGGCCCTAATTGCAGAAGGCCGGACAAACATCGTTATTGAATCATTTAGTCAACACACTCGTCAAGTATAGAGAATGTTGTTGAAATGTAAAAAAAAAAAACAGCATGACTAGAAAATGAATCTAATCATTGAACTTTTATTTTTAGCAAGTCACATTTGAGCCTAAATGTCTCCCGCTACAGGACCTTGTAGACGAAGGTGATCACATTTGAGCCGAAATGTCGCCCGCTACAGGTGCTTGTAGACGAAGGTGATCATATTTGAACAGAAATGTCGCCCGCTACAGGACCTTGAAGACGAAGGTGATCCCGTCTTTGTCTTCGACCTCGTACATCTTGAAGACATCCCGGCTGACTCGTTCCCAGAGTCCCTCGTCCTGCAGACGGGCCATGGCGGGCTCCAGCTTGTCAATGTAATCCTCCACTATGTACAGGTACTCCTCACGGAGCGTGATGATGATATAGCCACCTGCGGGCGAGACGGAGGCTGTTATAGGATATAATAGGATATGTTATAGACGACAGGGGGACGGTTAGGAGGTTTATATGTATATATATATATATATATATATATATATATATATATATATGTGTGTGTGTGTGTGTGTGTGTGTGTGTGTGTGTGTGTGCGCGCGCGCGCGCGCGGCTCTAGCTTGTCACTAAAGTGACATGTGTGCAGGTACTCTCAAGGAACGTGATAACGATATAGCCGGGGCGAGACGGAAACTGTTATAGAATAATATTTACGTATATGCGTGCGTGTGTTTGTGTGCGTAAGCGTGCGTATTTGTTCCTTTTTCCTTCCTTCTTTCTTAGTCCTATATATCCACACCACGTTGAATATAGCGTGTCTGGACCTTCTGCTCACCTGGTTTGGCGACCCGTATGAGCTCAGGTAGGCAGTCCTCCTTCAGGTGGTTGGGTGCGAAAACAGCGCTGCAAGCGATGGCGTCATAGGTGTCTGTAAAGGACACAGGTCCTCTCAATAACTTAAAAGTGGCGCAAGTTTCAGCCCCCTAACATTAATTTTTGAAACTGCAGGGGCATTCATGATGGTGAAATTTGGCCCCAAAGTTTCCATTCGAACGTTGGGTATCGGGTTACCGGGGCTCCCGCGCGCGCGCTCCGGGGGACCTGACAGTAACTGGAACATATTCCAACAGATCATGGTAGTTAGAAAAGCAACCCCTCGCATGTGCCTCGTCGATATTAAATGAAAACTGGCAGTGTGTACACGTATCTTACCGTGTACGTGTGCTGCACAGTTTTGTCTCAATGTTTTCTGAAATGTGCCTAGTTGGTTGATTTAGAAAGGGTGTTTGGTGGACCAAAAAAACAAATACCATATTTAGATTGGTCCTAAATTTGACTGAAAATACAAATCTTTTATATCATATAGGTAATGATATCAAGATAAAACTTTCTGTCTCAGATATTTTCAACTTCTACTTAAAACTATTTTTACAGCCAAAATAAGGTCGAAAAATCAGCATTTTTTTCAAATTTTCTAAATCAAAGACTAGTAATTCAAAATTGCATCCATGTTTCAAAAATCCCTAAGACACAAAGCTGGAGATATTAGTTGTCGACAATAGAAGTCCTGAAAGAGTTGATTTGCCCGCGTTTTGTAAGCGATTTAAATACCATGTTTGGCCGTATGTCTAGTATCACCGATAGGGACATGGAGTAACTGATACCGCCGTAAACAAGTGTTGTAATATTCAAGGTCACCAATAGTGACACCAGCAGCTTTGTTACATGTCACATGTTCCAAACTAAGCGGCAGCAAAACTAAGCTTGCCAGATAAAGGTTTATATTTGTGAAAATGTTTGTTTTTCTTCTGACGCACGGCACCCGGGAAAATGAGGGCGTTTTCTGCGTGTTTACTGTAACAACCTGCGGATGACCGCGAGTGACCTCCAATAGAACGCCCGTTCTGTTCAATTCGCGCGCGATCGCGTCAGATCGAACCCGATTCGTGTTCTAAATCCCCACATAGAAGTCTGGAAATTTTGGGGCCAAATTTTACCATCGTGATTTTGGCAAGACATTCCAAAGAGGACAACTGCAGAAAGAAATGACGGATTCACATCATTTTAGGCATGCTGGTACCTTAGGCAAAGATGTTCATAATGATATACATGTTATGAAAGTAATGACTTAATTTGCATAATTAATGTGAAAACTGCATAGTTCAATTGTTTTCAATAATTGTAAATTATGATAGATGGAACATAAGAAGATACCAAGTATGCTAATGAGGAACTGATTTGCAAAATATATACGAAAATTACTAAACCGCTTACTGATTATTGATGGGAATTTTATACTTGACATGTGTATGTTAGTCAGTGATGAACATCACCATGCATAAATCATGAAAATGTGCAAGCGATTTGCATAATATTTACAAAAGCTCTAAATATTTCATGGAGGTATGAGGTCGCCAAACTCTAGTTAAAAAACTGAAACTTATTTAGTACTGATTTACCAACTTGATGAAACTGTTTGCGGAGATTCAATTTACTACATGTATATCTCAGACATCGTTAAGTAAAGACTTAGCAACATTTGAACTGTAAAAAGACATTGGGAGAAAATGTCAAAACGCCAGCCAAGTCTAAACACTCGGAGTTACCGGCTTCGATGTCCAGACGGTTCGGTCCGACAAAGGCGCAGATGAGTCGGTTGTAGATGTGCTTCCCCTCGGCCTGGCTCAGCATGCCCTGACTCCCGTCCACAGCGTCTATGTTGGTAAAGCCCAACTTCGCGAGCTAAGAAGTAATAAAACATTTAACTAATCAATCAATCAATCAATCAATCAATTAATCAATCCTTACTCCCGTCCACAGCGTCTATGTTGGTGAAGCCCAACTTAGCCATAAAGCGTTTAACCAATAAACCAATCAATCAATCAATCAATCCTGACTCGGACTTCTCACCTCTTCCCCGCACGCTCCGGTCCCCGCCCCCCGTCAAGAACCCGGACCTTCTCACCTCTTCCTCGCACGCTCCGGTCCCGGCACCCCCGTCAAGAACCCGGACCTTCTCACCTCTTCCTCGCACGCTCCGGTCCCGGCACCCACGTCAAGAACCCGGACCTTCTCACCTCTTCCTCGCACGCTCCGGTCCCCGCCCCCGTCAAGAACCCGGACCTTCTCACCTCTTCCCCGCACGCTCCGGTCCCCGCCCCCGTCAAGAACCCGGACCTTCTCACCTCTTCCCCGCACGCTCCGGTCCCCGCCCCCGTCAAGAACCCGGACCTTCTCACCTCTTCCTCGCACGCTCCGGTCCCGGCACCCACATCAAGAACCCGGACCTTCTCACCTCTTCCTCGCACGCTCCGGTCCCGGCACCCACATCAAGAACCCGGACCTTCTCACCTCTTCCTCGCACGCTCCGGTCCCGGCACCCACATCAAGAACCCGGACCTTCTCACCTCTTCCTCGCACGCTCCGGTCCCGGCACCCACATCAAGAACCCGGACCTTCTCACCTCTTCCTCGCACGCTCCGGTCCCGGCACCCACATCAAGAACCCGGGCCTTCTCACCTCTTCCTCGCACGCTCCGGTCCCGGCACCCACATCAAGAACCCGGGCCTCTCACCTCTTCCCCGCACGCTCCGGTCCCGGCACCCACGTCAAGAACCCGGACCTTCTCACCTCTTCCTCGCACGCTCCGGTCCCGGCACCCACATCAAGAACCCGGGCCTCTCACCTCTTCCCCGCACGCTCCGGTCCCGGCACCCACATCAAGAACCCGGGCCTTCTCACCTCTTCCACGCACGCTCCGGTCCCGGCACCCACATCAAGAACCCGGGCCTCTCACCTCTTCCCCGCACGCTCCGGTCCCGGCACCCACATCAAGAACCCGGACCTTCTCACCTCTTCCCCGCACGCTCCGGTCCCGGCACCCACGTCAAGAACCCGGGCCTTCCCTCGGTCCGACCCGCCCAGGGCTTTTGCTACAGCGCCTGCGCAGACACGGGGAGCTCTGCAGTTCCGCTGCGTTATAATCTCCTGTGGGGAGAGACAATAAGCTTACTCACGGTTTGATGCGCATGTGCAATGGAAATGGCAGAAATCAGAAAATGGTCCGACCTAACATCTGCTGGGAAAATACATTATGATGTAAACACTGTCGAAAAGCTGTGACGTCAGAATGTATCTATCGTAAAATTGTAAACCAATTGTTTGTTTGTTTGTGTCTAGTTTCTAGGGTGTAAATTTTCACCCAGCATGCTAGCAACGCACCTCTTCATAGTAACCAGACCAGTTGTCGTAGAGCTTTGCCGTCATTTCCGGGGTCATATTGCATTTTGGGTCGAACATCTCGGGGGGTGTCTTTTTCTCCGCTGACATGATGTGTATAGCGTGACTACAGCAATAAACACAGGGTATAGATAGTTTTTAAATTAGTTCCAATACGGCTTTTGGCCGCAAGATGTTCTTTATACCCCTGCCACATTTGGCGAAAATCGATTCTGCGGCAAGAGCCCGAGCCTTGTTTATAATAATAATATTGCAATTTTATTGCACAACAATGCACAAAGTACAAAGTATGGCTTATATGTGACAGGGACGGTTTTCAGGTGCAAAATACGCGCAACCCCCTGTCGATCTTAAAAATGGCCGATCTTCCATCGATACGCCCGAAGATCGTGGCTAATGTGACAGGGGTGTTAGTGGTCGTTCACGTACGTCGTACGATCGTAAATTGAAAGCATTCTTGTAACAATCACCATCGCGCTTGCGTCGTACAAAATTCGACAGTTTACCTTTAAAACAAAGCAGTATTACATCCTTGTCAGCAGTTGGCTTGGTCTTCTTGGCCTGCTAAAATCTTTAGACCTCAAAACCGTACGACGACTTTGACAGTGCCAGAAGTTAAAAGAAAAGAGAGCAAACTGGTGTATGGATCCTTGCTTGGGAGAAAGTTAGAGGCAGTCAAACGACTCTGCTCTATAGCACAAACAAAATCATTTAAGTTGTAGAACGGTGAGTGGTAACTGATGTGAACCAAATCTATGTCTTAACTTTGCTGAAAATACAGACTTCATACATCTACGACGTAGTTTGGCATGGCATGGCACGGTTTACTTGGGCGAACTGCCGGTAATGTGATTCACATAGCTGGCTCCTACTTGAGATATGATCTGACTCAGCTTCGTTGTAAAAACCACAGAGAGAGAGAGAAAAGACAGCACATGTGACCATCATCCGACGAACCAAGCGGGTTACAGAGACAACAAGAGTTCGGAGACCTCATACCTCCATGAAATATTCTGATTATGCAAATGACTTGGACATCTACATAATTTATGCTTCGTCATGGACACCTTTAAATAACTTACACAGGTCACAATGTTGACAATCCAATCATTTACTACATGCACTTCGATGAATTAGGACACTTTCACATTAATTATGCAAACTAGGACTTATTTGCATAGTTGGTATCTGATAATCTTCCACCTGCCACCAATTTCACATGTTACATGTATTTAAGTCCTATAATGGAAAATGCTGGAAATATAGATTTTTTCCTCATAAAGTATGCAAATTAAGTCAAAATTTGCATAATTTTCACTTCATTATGTACATCTCTGCCAAAAATACCTACATGCTAAATATCATAGAAATCCATCATTCCTATGTTCCGTTATGCTCCCTGGAAGATTTTGACAAAATTGCCCCTGCAGTTCGCTAGGGGGCCCAAACCTATATATCCTCTTCCTCATGTCACAAGCTATCTGTCACCAAGAAATCAAGACCATAGCATGTTCAGGTCAAAAGATTAAAACAAGTGCTTTTAAAAAAAGCTGGCGTTTCGTCTACGTTTATGAGTGTGACCTGTCTTTTTCTTGAAGTAAAATCTGTTAGAAAAAGTCACTCAAGGGCTGTTGCGTCTATAAGAAAAATTGTTATTTTGGAAAGGAGTGCTGTTTAATAGCGGGTCTTGGCTTACAACTTTATTTTAAAATGTACAATAAGTTCATTATAAAATCTATCAATATACTCAGGTAGTCCTCATGAAGTCCTGTTCATAAGACAAAGGCCTTGCATATGTGAAATGAATACTAAAATAATAATAAAAATTATATATAAAAATATAATATCAATAAATAAATAGAATATTTATATATTATCTTCAATATTTAAAAAGGAAAAAAACATCCACTCTCGGTTTCGAACCAGGGAATTGTGCCGAGTATGCAAATAAGACTGTAATATGGATGCAAACTATGGAAACTAATGGCAGAGAGTGAGTGAAACAAATATGTTCAACATATATTGTATATGTACAACTTGAATGTATTCAATATCATGTGAATCTTGAGAAACGTATGCTCTTGTAAGTCAGGAGTTGCAGTGACCATATATTAAAGTTACACATAAATTAATAAGAAAAAGGACAGTGTGTGATTGTACATGTATGCTTTTATTTTGATCAAATTTTATGAAGTGAGAAACATGGCCTTCACATTGTCTAGCATGAAAAGGGGAACTTAGTTCTACGTTGCAGGGCAAAAATTGTGAAGTTGCGATACACATGATCTCATTTTCAGCACAATTATCATTGAGTAGTCCACAAATGATGTAAGTTAGAAATTGCTCAATACAATATGATTCTCTACTGTGTTGTATATACGAGGGGCATTCAATAAGTAATGCCCCTGACCCATTTCCCATAGCAGGATATTAATGAAACTTGGCACAGTTATTAGTCTTTCTCTTCATAGGAAACACCCAGAGTTTTGCATTTCTCCCATCATTTGATGTAGCTCTGGACACCGTTCTTGTAGGACATCCCAGGTTGGTCCTCCGACAGATGCCTCATCAATGGCAGAAGAGGGACGACCAGGTCTGGGAGCTGTTTCCACAGACTTCCGACCTTGTTTGAATTCAGGATGCCAGCGTTTTACAAGGTCATATGATGGGGCATCATCACCATAAGTTTTTTTCATTTCATCAAAAGTCCCCTTACGTTGTAACCTATTTATTGTGTTGAAGAAACTGATTTTTAGCAATGTTTGTGGTTGCAGTAGGTTCTAAAAATGAGGTGTTTGGTGTTGTTTACAGGCAGTGAAAAAGGGTCAAAATGTTATGATCCCGTATAACGTAATTATGCCGTATTTTTCCCCCTTGTTTTGTCGTCAAATTACACATTATAGGCCGGACAACCATGCCAATGTGAGTTTTTTTATGTTCTAAAACTCGTAGGTAGGTGATTTTTGACAGAATCTTTCTGCCATGATTCCCATTGTTAAGAATAGGCAGGCAGTCTAAATACCGAAATTTGCCCTGCAGGTGTTTGCGTACCGACAAAACAGGTTCGGAAGGTTCTGTTTTGTAACAAAACGTCCCAGGGGAATTAGACAACCTGGTTTGCATTAAGAGAACTGTTGTACATTTCTGTCCGCTTGCTCTAAAGAAAAATTCTAAAGAATTTGCTACTATTTGATAGATAGATAAATTCAACTACAATCTGGGAGGCGATAACCCTTACTGTGTACAAGTAGGCAAATATATCCACGAATGTTTATACCGTAGAAACAATAGTGTAAAATTGTAATTTTTATAGACCTTACTAAAGTAGTTGTACTTTTGTCGTGTTAACAAAAATTTCGCTATTTATTCCTTGATTTGTTACATCTTATTACACATAACAATCAGGTTGTGACCTGTTTTCAAGTGTCCCTGGACACACAATAACCTGACACATTCACACAAAAGATTACTAGTTTTTAGGTCAACGAAAAAAAGAAGTATCCTTCTTCAGTCCATTTTTGTGTAGCGCATCGGCCGAAATGCTAGGCATGGAGTTTATATTAGGAAACGCCCACAAATTATCAACGTAATGTGGTCCAAGTCAAATGTCTTCATTCTAATAAAACACATAAATACTTTAAGGTCTTACCTGTGTTTCTACACGTAGAGTGGGACGACGATTCTGGCAGCTTGAGCTTTGTCCTTCTGTCCTATCTATTACCAGGACGTGGATACATAATAGGGGTCAAAGTTCATATTGTGGGCCTGGTTACCCATCAAACGTACATTTTATTTCAGGTTTCAGATACCATTAGGTAGGGATTCCCTGTTTTGTCAAGGATTTGTGCAACTGTATCGGTATTTATGATATCTATATAGCTGTAATATCACACCAACTTTGCAGCCACATACTCAGACTCCGTTGAACCATGTCCCCTAAACGCATAATGGAATGCGCCAAACAATTGATCTTTTCTCGTCAAGCAAGTATGCAAATGTGTAGCCATTGGTGACGGGATTCAATATATTTGGGGGTCTGCATGGTCTTTTACGTAAGGCATAGCAGCCTATTTTTATTACCCGTAATTCGTAGGGAAAACCATCTTATCTGCGTAATTCGTAGCTAGGCGACCAAATTTACCGTAATTGCTTTCCTTGACTTAGCGTAATACTTAGGGGAAACTTCTTCTGACTTTAGCGTAAATCGTTGATGGGAACCCCTATGCAGACCCTTAAACGCGTTTTCAGCAGACAACGACCACAATAACCAGAATAGTGGACACTATATCTTTTGAAAGGTCAGCAGACAATGGAGAAAAATTACTGTCAAAGTAGCATGGTTCAGTCATGACCAAGTATGACATGGTTACATAAATGCACCAAAATTCAAATGTCAGTTGTTTTGTCACACGTTAAGAGCAGAATGACTGATTAAGGTTTCAATTTCACGATTTAGATTTCAAAATCTTCATATCATCCCGGCCCTGGTATTAGGATAATTTGTTTCTTGGAGCGATCAGGAATCCAGAATCTCTAGATACACCTGTAGCTACTTTGGACCAGTCCGTACTGCATAACTACGGCAATCTCCAGCTGAAGGTGTTGGGAGATCTTAAAGCTATGCTATGGAAGATTTGGACAATACAAAAACAATTCCCTGCCATTTCTTTACATAGTAAGCTAAATTTACTCTTTAGCATTGGATATCAAGACTCAGTGAGAGAAGTTGCAACATCCACGCATCATACAAACATGGACGTGATCTTCCTACATGGACCTCCATGCTTCCTAAGGAAACATGCCTACATCTAGCTTATCACTGTGTTGTGTGCCTGACTGCACAGCGGGGTGTATGATGAAAGTTTCGAATTCACCATAGTTTTTTTCTAAAACTTAATATTTGCAAAAATGTTTGCAGTATTGGATGGAATGTAACCTCATCTTATTAATATCACAAAATAGACGAAGTGCATAATTTTATCCTATGAAAAAGTGAGAGAAAAAACGAATGTTTTCAAAGAAGAAGATCTTGATTGTTTTCCCCTGTAGCCATACTGTAGTGTGATTAACTGATCACCCCACCCCCTAGCTAGGGTGCCTTCCATAGGCCTGGAAGTTGTTGTTTATAGCAAGGAGGGTGTAATCTAGGTGGTCATTGAAAAAAAATTACGTAGTATACCTCAACTTTTGACCATTCATATTTCATATCAGCCCGATCTTACCACAGTTGATATCAGCGAACTATAACTAGTATTTCTATCGCGTCAGTTTAAGCAAAGTGTCAATGAGACAGACTCATTTCAATAACGTCACTTGATCATATGGTTATAATATGAAAGCTGTACATGAAAGATTGCTATCATGGATTAAGATAAACTTTGGCAATTGACAAATCGACGAGAGCTCTCGTGGTACAAAAACCGTCATTTCGGGTCCTGGCCTATAGACTAAACCTGGGTACCAGTCAGGACATCACATGGAGGGTGGTCAAACTCCATTTCATAACCTCCTTGATGTGTGGAAGAGCCAGGATGAGGCTTGGTACGCACACAAATCTATAAGAGTCTGCATGGGGGGATTCCCGACAACGATTTACGCTGAATTCAGAAGAACCCCTTACGTATTATGCTAAATTAATGAAAGCAATAACGCTAAATTTTGTCGACTCGCTACGAATTACGTAGACAAGATGCCTTTCCCTTCGAATTACGGGAAATAAAAAAAGTCTGCCTACGCCTTACGTAAAAGAGCATGCAGACCCTCATCTGTATCGAATCCCGTCACCAATGGCTACATATTTGCATTCTTGCTTGGCGAGAAAAGATAAATTGAGGTAATCAGGCGTATAATATGAACTTTGACCCATATTATGTATCCCCGCCCAGATAATAGATAAGACGGAAGGACAAAGCTCAAGCTGCCAGAATAGTCGTCCCGCTTTACGTGTAGAAACACAGGTAAGACCTTAAAGTATCTTTGTGGAATGAAGAACTTTCTCTTCGACCATAACATGTTGATAATCCGTGGGCGTTTTCGAATATGCGTTACACAAAAATTGACTGAAGAAGGATACTTCTATTTTTCGCTGACCTAAATACTAGTAATATTTTGTGTGAATGTTTTAGCAAGGAGGTTACTGTGTGTCAAGGGACACTAGAAAATAGGCAACAACCTGATTGTTATGATATAATAAGATGAAACAAATCAAGGAATAAGTAGAGAAATCTTTATCAACATGACAAAAGTACAGCGATTTTCGTAATGTCTATAATAACTTCTTACAGTACAATTCAACAGGCATACATGGGTATCTACAGGGATGAATAAGCAACATATTGGGTCTAGCATGTCATTTACACTATTTATTTTACAGCATAAACATTCGTGAACAGATTTACATTCTTGTACACAGTAAGGGTTATCGCCGTCCAGAATGTAGTTATATTTATCTATCGAACAGAGAGTAGCAAATTCTCTAGAGCAAGCGGACAGAAATGGGAACAGTTCTATGCGTTCATATATTATATCGTAAACAATCCATAACAGAGTGACTTTCGTCTTCGATCCCATTTGGGCAGAACGGAAAAAAACTCTGGTCACGGGGACTTAATGTGAAATAAATGATACAATGAGCCATCTTGCAGATGACACCCAGCTAAAAATAGCCTCCACCAGACCGACTAATTACAGGTTACGGATCATTGTGAACTTCTGTCCTAATTTCGCCCTGCTGCCCGGGTCAATGAACCTAGTAGTACATTGGCAACTCCCCTGGAAACTGAACTCTTCTCCTCCCTTAATAGCCAGTCAAGTTTAAGGCCACACTGACTTAATTGCATTGATTTTCGTGTTGCCATGGCAACCGTTTATTGACGGGTATCTTTTTTTGGCGAAAATCGCTAACAATGTATTTTTCACGTTTATTTGCTATATTCTATATTCTATAATGAAAAAAAAAATGTTATGGCATCTAAAGTATTTTTTCTGCTCCAACTGGTGTTACATCTAGCAAGAAGTCTGCGTGGAAAGCATCATTCGACACGCTGTCTACAGTGAGCCTGTTATAGTAAGTGATAGCATGCAGGCCTGGTTGATCGGGTCACTTGGCTGGTATGCCGAATCTCACTATGTAGGTCACTACACATAGTATGTTTACAATACATGTACTCAGGCATATCAACTTTTTGCTCCGTACAGCTTTTGTCACGAGTTCTCACGAAAAGCATTCTATGCGTTTATATTCCGGCTTGTAGTCTACAAGTACTGTCCTGTGCTTCATAGGTTTGTCTGGAAATTCTGACTTTTTTTCTCTTAATGCAAATCAGGTTGGCTAATCCTCCTGGGTGTTTCGGTATCAAACAGAACCTTCCGAACCTGTTTTACCGGTACGCAAACACTTACAGTGCATTTTTTTTTATTTTTAGACGGTATATTCTTAACAATGGGAATTATGGCAGAAATTTTCTGTCAAAAATCACCTACCTTTGAGTTTTAGAACATGAAAACTCACATTGGCAAGGTTGCCTCTAAACGACAAAACAAGGTATAATATTACGGCAGAATTATTGTATACGGGATCAAAGGATAGGTGGCAAAACCTTTTGACCCCATTTCACTGCCTGTCAACAACACCCAAACACCTAACTTTTAGAACCTAATGTTCCTAAAAATCTGCAGTACCAATACTTGCAAGGCGATTTCAAACATGCAGAACACCATATCAGAAGTCGGTCTGTAAGATGGAGGCAATAATATTTATAAATGAACTTACAATTGCGTGTGCTTGTCAGCTAAGTAGACTTTCCTTAATGTTGAGATTCATTTCCATTCCTGCAGTGTCTTATTTAACATGGCGACTCCGGCTGTATCTCATCTGGGCAAAGAGAAGGGAAGTAATGGACGTGGAGAGGATCTCCCGCGTACACACAAGTGTGGCGGGTGCGGCAAGGAGTTTCGTCGACTGAGTAATTTAAAGATACTCATGCGTTCTTACACTGGCGAGAAACCGTTTAGATGTGAGGAGTGCAGCAAACAGTTTAGTCAGCTGGGTAATCTGAAGAGACATATGAGAACCCACACCGGTGAGAGACCTTATAAGTGTGATAAGTGTTACAAACAGTTTAGTGACCAGGGCAGTATGAAGAGTCATATGAGGACTCATACTGAGGAAAAACCATTCAAATGTGAGGAGTGCGGAAAACAGTTTAGTAGGATGCATCATCTGAAGAGTCATATGCGGACTCACACCGGAGAAAAGCCCTATAAGTGCGAAGAATGCAGCAAACAGTTTAGTGTGTTGGGTGGTCTGAAGATACACATGCGGACACATACCGGTGAGAAGCCCTACAGGTGCGATGAATGCAGCAAACAGTTCAGTGCGATTTGTAGTCTGAAGAAGCATATGCGGACTCACACTGGTGAGAAACCTTACAGATGTGAGGAGTGCGGCAGGCAGTTTAGTCTGCTTGGTAACCTGAAGACCCATGTGATGACTCATACCGGTGAGAAACCCTACCAGTGTAAAGAATGCAGTAGGAGCTTCCGTACCTCAAGTCATCTCCGGAGGCACATGCGAACTCACGGTGATTAAAGTTCACAGCTACCGATGTGAAGACTTCAGGCACCAGGGTGAAACCCTACCGGTTTGAAGGATGTAATAACACTTATAATAAATTATGTCATACCTGTGACGCGAAAACGTTCGATACGGGTGTTCCGGAACTGGCCATAACTTCCGTATCAGACCGGTTCGAAAGGCGTATCACACAGGCTCCATTCGAATAAATCAAACTGTTTCGAGCGGCGCGGGCCGAGTGCGGCGCCATCGAATGTTTGAATGCCTGATTCAGACGTTGGAACATTACTGTTGCAACACTTTTTGTTCGAGGGCACCAAATTTGTTCAACTTCCGTCGCATTTTGCATCAAAACAGGGGTTTTCTTAGGTGAGTATGACATAAATAAAATACAAAACGTATTCTGCATCACCCTCGGTCCCAGCCCTCCCGCGGGTCGGATCACCCTCCGGCCTTCGGCCGTTTGACGATCCGACCCGCGGTCGGGCTGATATCCTGGGTGATACGAAACACACCGTGTTGTATTCTATATGGACACATGTACGTGACTTAGAACCGTCAGTCAGACCATCTCCGGAGCCACAAGCGAACTCACAGCGATTAAACTTCACAGTAACCTGTTTGGCGGTTTCATGCACCATTAAGGATGAAACCCTACCGGTGTGACGAAACCTTACAGCTACCAGGGTGAAACTCTACCTTTGTGAGGAATGCAGTAATACTTAGAACTTCTGCCAGTCAGACCATCTCTGGAGCCACATGTGAACCCACAGTGATAGAAGTTCACAGCTACTGATCTGAAGGCTTTAGGCATCAGAGGGACAAGTAGTTTAACCCTATTCAGACCGGGGGGGGGCTTTTGAGGCCCGCGCTAACTTCGATGTCTTATAACGTCAGAACGGCTTACGCTAGAACCACCAAATTTGGTGAGTTTTCCTAAAATATTGTTGGCAACAATTTTACCAAGTTTGACAAATTTTCCATTTTTTGCTGTTGCCATGGCAACCGTTTGTTGACAGGCAGTTTTGCCAAAAATCACTATTTTTGGTTCTAACTATGTATTTTTCACATATATTTGCTATATTACTGCAATTTTGTTACATAAATACAATCTTATATTATTCAGCATCTTTCATAATTATATATGCATAAATTATGCTAATTTGATGACGTCATCAGCCCAAATTCCAAGATGGCGGACCGAATGGCCAGATCAAGAATAACAAGCTAATTATCCCTTGAAATTTGTAACTACCTGGTATTTTTTTAATCAAAAACCACCTAAATGAATGAATTTAGTCTATTTCCATTGCCCTTTGTGATTATTTGTTGCAAAAAAAGTATTTTTAAAAATTCAAGGTGGTGGATATAATATGGTGGAGCCCAACTCGTATCTTAGATGTGCATGACGTCATTTTATGACGTCATATTGACGTCATTGATGTTGCTATTGGCAACGCAAGTCGTAATAAACATTATTATTCTGTTATCTGCACTTGTTGTTACATTTTTGCAGCATAACTTGAAGTTTTCTGAGAATACTCATTTTTCATGGGTTTCGCCAATGTAATCAAATTGATGACGTCATAATTACGTCATCTTACGTCAACGTAACGTCAAACGTAACATGCTTGCCAGATATTATGTCGAAATCATGTCCTGAAAATTTGGTGGCCCTACGGCACGTCGTTCTGGAGTTATAGGACTTAGAAGTGGAGGGCCTCAAAAGCCCCCCCCCCCCGGTCCAGGGATGACCAAAAAAGCCCGGTCTGAATAGGGTTAAGTATGACAATGATAGTTTGGCAAAGAGAAGCCGCGAAACTAATTTGCTCATAGATATGGGAATGGCGCAGGTTTGGTGCTACGTTGTATAACTTGATGATGGTCAGTTCAACAAGCCATTTACGTATAATGGTGATCCGATATTAATACCCCCTCACATTAGGCGCGATTCGATCGGACGACAAGTCTGCGAGCTCTAATTTACAAGGAGGCATGACCCTGATGCCGACGAAGAAATTGCAGAGTTCCCCCCTTCTCGTCAGTGTCATTCCTCCTCGTAATTTGGGGCTCGCAGACTCGTCGTTCGATCGAATCGCGCCTAATGTGAGGGGGGTATAAGGACGTGGGGACTATAACTTCGATGTGTTCTTTGTTTATTTTGTTTATTTTCGTTGTTTGAATTGTATCAAATGCTAGAATTCTAGATCGCCAGATAATTTTAGTAAGTTGGTTGAAATAATGTAGGCATCTCTCTAGATTTAAGGTATTTGAGTAGCTACATGTACATAGTATTGACTGGAACGTATTATTGGTTCTTTTTAGAGTAAGATTTAGGCCTGTCTGTCATAGACAACTAGTTAACCAACTTTTTAAGTTATTGTCGTCGAAGTCACGGGATTCTCAGTACTTTAATGTTGGCTTGCATTGACCCCCTCTGTATATATATAGTTTACATGTATACATCTCTAGAGGCTGTTGAGACAGTTAATCAGTATGTAAACACGACACATTTTTGTCGACCTTCTAACATTTGGAATTCCCCGAGAGATTTTTTTGGTTTGTAAATATGCTATATTTTTAAATTGAACTAATCTCTGTTGATGTTAGAATTTAGCTGTAACAGAAAATGAGACATGATATTCTTTGTATGATCAAAGGAATATCGGACATATCTTCAATAAAATGCAATATATCTCAAAATTATGGTTGGATTTGTATGTTTTTCTCCGGTTGACAGACGTTTTCCTTGAAGGAGCTGCGGTGTGCGGAAACAAGGCAACTCTTGCCTGCACACCTGCCGCGGGACCTTCCCTTCCTAATCTCAACTAATGGGCTGACCAATGGGCGAGCGCACACCTGCCGCGGGACCTTCCCTTCCTAATCTCATCAAATGGGCTGACCAATGGGCGAGCGCACACGCCTGGGCACAGGTCAGGTCAGGTTGGGAAATGGCCTGATGACTCAACTACGCCGTATGAACGCATCAGAGATCGGTGACCACGTGCACGGGAGCCGGGCTTCATTCCTGCTTTTCTTTTCCGTAATTCGCTCGAACTTACATCATAAGTCGGACAGAGAGGCAAGTGTACAAAAGTATCGGGTCACGCACTGGCTTTCCAGTGCTGAAGCAACGTGTCTATTCGGCATCAGCACGGGGCGCCCAGTGCTGAAGAAATTCATCAGAACGGCCTTGTCCCAGTGCTGAAGCTCCCTCAACACTGGAAAACCAATGCTGAGCCCAATGCGAGCACTGGTTTTCCAGTTCTGAACTGCCGTCAGCACTCGGTTACCAGTGCTGAACTCGCGGCGGAGAGGCGGCGAACCAGTTCTGAGGCCAGTCAGTACTGGTTACCCAGTGCTGAAACTTTCGTCAGCATTGGAACCGTGTGCTGAAAAAAAAGGAGCAGGTTCCGCACTAAAATTTCCAGTGCTCGGGAACTTTTCAATACTGGAAAACCAGCGTTGTAAAAACTTGAGCTCTGTTCTTCCAGCGCTGACGTTTCTAAAGCACTGGGACGTCCAAGCTCTGGACGTAGTGTAGCATTTGCCCATATCTGTTATCAATATTAGAAAAATATCTTATTAGAGCCTATTGAGATCTTATCTAGCGAAGATTGACAAGGTGGGTAGACAAGTATTAACTATACAAACAATAGGTAGTTATAAGTACAGGTGGACAACACATTCTACTTGTGCGACATAGTAGCGTCTCATATATTCCTGTAAGTAAGTAGGTAAGTAAGTAAGAGTTAGTGTGTTTCCTTATTTCTTACGCCTACGAAGACTCTTACAAAGATTTAGTTTTACATAATTTACAGCTGAGGTAATTCAATAACAGTAATCCACAGACGATAGATTTGATCAGGTGTCCTACACATTTTATTCCGGGTGTCTCTTTTAACATAAAAACAAATATATAAATTGATCCGTGTCTTTGAGTTCCCCTATTTTCACTGACATAAAGCCATATTTACATTTTCTTTCCTTACTTTGTATGACATAAGGCTGAAGACGGTGAAGACTGAAGTATGTGAGGAAAACAACTCGACCTAACCTCAATCGGTACATGGATCATAAGCGACCCCTATTAATCGGTTGCAGTACTACGGCATCATTCACATTGGAGACGTGCAGTACTGCAACTAAGTAATAGGCGTCGCTTTTGATCCATGTAAAATTCTAGTAGGGCAGTATCTCCCAGTCCATACTGCAATGGCACCATAATTCTCTGCGTGAATTCTACAACATCCAATTCAACTTAATCTACCTCTTCTATTTTTCATATGATTGAATCTAACTCTTTATATGGTTATGTTTTGTGGAAGGGCTAGAATGAATGTTTTATTATGGTGCTTCACTGTAACTTTTGCCGAAATTCAGTTTCACTATAATAATAATATTACATGGAAGGATTCCTACTACTAATATTATTTATAAACGCTTCATACATAGATTTATAAAGAGACGGAAAATATTCGATGCGCCGATTAACGTCACAGTAATATGATGTTTCCTATACAAATTCATGATAACTTGCTTAGTTTGGAATTACTGTTTCTTTTTCATTTTCATTTATTAGACCACTTGTGGTCATTTGTGTATATACCCTAACGTTACGTGTATGAAAATTCCATAAACATTTTTTTGTGAATATCCCATTCTCATCCACTTGAAATACTGACAGAAGGCTTTACCATTAACGTTACATGTGATTTCAAATCCGTCGATAAAAACCCCTTCCTGCAGCTGTCAGACGAACTATATGTACACTCTCCAAGCAGATATTGAATCGCGCAGATATAGTTACTGTAATCGGAAAAGTATTTCCGACTATTACTATATCTGCGAGATTCAACCTCTGCTTGGAGAGTACAGGATTTAGCCAATAACCCCTTGGTATAAATGGAAAGTAAAGAAGAAAAAGAAATAAGACAATGTCCTTTGTTACTTTATTTCTTTTGCATTCCACAAAGCAAGAAATATGTTAGTAAGAAATGATTTCACATCAGAGGAAGCATGTCAATAGCGTTCCTCGTCTCCAAACCTATTGACTCGGCAGATATAATACATGCACCGTTACATCTGGATACCAGTGGGAAATCCACGTATGTATAGAATGCATCAGGAGCTTCTGTAACTCAAGTGTTCTATGCAGACACATGCGAACCCACAGCGATGGAAGGTACCGATGTTTAAATTACAGGCATCAGGAAAAATACGGAAGAGACATGTAGGACCAAGAAAAGCCACGAGTCCAATTTGCCTCGTATGTAATTATGTGAATGATCGACTGTGGGCTGTTTGGAAAGCCCATCCTCCTAACGCCCGGTCCCCAACGGCATTAGCCTATGGGGCCCTGCTATCTCATGCCCTATCAGTGGTTATTATGAATGTCGCCACAAACAAGCTGTCAACCAATCAGAGAATAGGCTTTTCTTGGGCTATTTGTTGTCGCAAGCTGTCTCGCAAAGGCCGCTGGGAAGCTATCAGCCAATCATGTTACGTATTACATAACAGCTCCATCCTCCTCCGCCCGATCCCCAACGGCTATTTATAAGTAGGGCGGTCCCTAACTGGTCTGAGTGCACAAGATAGCAGAGGTAAACACAAGGAGTTTTGACACGACTGTGGTACTCTGCGTAGGAGAATGGGAAAGTCCTTTATACTAGTTATCTGTTTGCATTCATATCTTTTTAACCGATGCGGGGACTAGAACTCCAATGTGCTATTTGTGTTGAAATCTAAGAAAAGTGTTGTTCGGTATTCAATGTATTTGGTCATTTGTTCAACCTTCCAAATCACTAAAGTTTCATAATGAATGCACATGTTTTTTTTTTTATTTTTGTAAAACTTTTTTAACCGCACGCTCCCATCAGTTTTGGGGTTCACAGTGAGTTTTAGGGTACATGTCATCGATATAATCAAATCAATGTGGCCTAATTAACTGAGACGCGTCAGAATAAGCCTTCTCACATTAGGTAGGACGCATGTGCAGAGACAGGAATTCGAGGTAATATGTCAAAGGGTAAGGCACACAAAAAGTAAATAAAACCCGTCTGTCGACGTTGTTATGCAAATCGAAACAATGGTCAAGACAAGGACTGTTTACTTTTTGTGTACCTTACCTTTTACATATTACCTAAAATCTTGTCGCGGCACATGTGTCTTAACTTATGTGAGAAGGCTTATAGCAAGCAACTTGCAGCTTTTTGCCGTAATTCTACCAGGTCACAGTTGTTACCCCAGCTAAGACGAAAGGTCAACAACAACAACTAATATCTAAAAAGGGATTAAAATGTAGTCTTCACATACCTACAGAAACTGCATAAAACAGTCCAATGTTCTTACCAGTGTGTCTTGCGCAAGCACGCCTGTCACGTGAGTGAGTCAAAAGCGAGTCCAGATTGGTCAGAGCATTTTGAATTTGCATAACAGTCAAGCGTGTCTGCCTGGAATGTCTGGAGCTTTCGGAGCAGACACGTACACACTTCTGTGTCCTAGCCCAAGCGAGAGAGTTACATCTGTCTCTTTGTCCACGGGAAAGGGACTCGTTACCGCCAGTATTCACATGGTAAGACTGTTGTTTTGTTTCTAATTCCTCTAGCATGTCGACTGCCCTTGTTTGGTGGCTGTTTATCATAGGCAGGGACAATCGTGTGCCAACCCTTTTCGTTCCGCAAATTAGCACTCGCACACAAAGGAATAGCCTACCGCGGGCCAAATAGACATATATGTCCTTTGTCTCTAACTGTTAGTTTAGGCACCTGGTGTTTTGTCTGTCTATCTGACGAATATTTAGTATTTTCTATTGACATGTGGAGCCTGATAGAGGATAACAAAGGGAAACAGTGTGTATTTGCCTCAGGACGATGCTTTGTGCTCTGTCAAAATCACTGATTGATAGAAAAAGGCCAAATATACGTCATCTTCAAGCAGTCCCGTGTGTACCGGACGCAGGGCAGTACTAGCTTCCAAAGAGCCAAACTGTGTCTAACTCTCCCCGGAGATTTTGAACTACCATAACGTCCATGGCCTTTGACCGGTGCATGTAATTAGGGCTTTTGTTAGGTTAGTCTGTAGCAAAGTTTTGGAGCATATTATTCATAGTCATATGATGAAACACCTTGATAAATACAATATATTGTCCCCTGCCCAACATGGCTTTAGGAAAGGCCTCTCTTGTGAAAGCCAGCTATTGGTCACGACTCACGACCTGACTAGTGCCCTTGACCAAGGAAAACAGGTTGACGCCATAGTGCTCGATTTCAGCAAGGCTTTTGATATGGTTCCCCACATTCGCCTTCTGAGTAAGCTCCAGCACTACGGCATCTCTGGTAATCTTTTGTCTTGGCTTCAAGCCTTCCTTACACAAAGGACCCAGGCAGTTGTCCTTGATGGGGAGTCCTCGAAACCCACAAAGGTTTTGTCGGGAGTGCCCCAAGGAACTGTTCTGGGACCCCTCCTGTTCCTACTTTACATAAATGATTTACCTGATATTGTTGGGTCCAACGTGCGTTTGTTTGCAGACGATTGCCTGCTTTACCGTATTATTGAACACCCAAGTGACGTACAAGGCTTACAAGCTGACCTTGACGCACTGACCCATTGGCAAAACCAATGGCAGATGTCCTTTAATCCATCTAAGTGCCACACACTTCATATAACCCACAAACGTAAACCAATTATTTCTCAATATGTTCTTTGTTCAGAAAACCTTACAAGTGTCAAAACTCACCCATATCTTGGTGTCCAACTATCTCATGACATGAAGTGGGACACACATATAAAGTACGCAACTGGTAAAGCGAATCGAATACTGGCGGTCATTCGCCGCAATTTACAGCACTGCCCACCACGGGTCAAATCAACATGCTATAAGGCGTTGGTGCGCCCGCACTTGGAGTACAGCGCAGCAGTGTGGGACCCCTATACTATCAGTGGGGCCCAGGCACTAGAAAGAGTGCAGCGTAGAGCGGCAAGAGTGACCGTCAACGATTATCGCAGAACCAGTAGTGTAACTGATATGCTCACAAGCCTACAATGGCCACTCCTCGCTGACAGAAGGAGAGACGCACGTCCAATCACTTTCTACAAAATTGTGAATGGCATCATAAACATATCCCCAACCCAGTATCTTAAACCTGCCCAACGCAGAACCAGAGGAAGTCACATGTTTAAGTATCAGTTAACCACAGCTAAAAGAGACTGTTTTAAGTTTTCTTTTTTCCCTCGGACGGTTGCCGAGTGGAACAGACTGCCGGGGCACACTGCCCAGGCCCCGTCAGTCGAGGCCTTTAAGGCCGGTTTGGCTGCCTTGCCCTAGTCCGCAAGCCACCCCCCCCCCCCCCCTCAGCGACGCCCCAGCAGGGGTTTTTAGAGGGTACACAAGACGAAGACGAAGAAGACCACACTAAAGGTGGGACTTGCATACATTAAATCTTTAATCGAGCCCTAATTGGTTGAGGCTGATGAGAGCAGTCCTCTCATTGGCTATTAGTAAGTAGATATTCTATTGTTAAGTTAGTTAAGCTTGGGAGGGGCACTTGTCTGCTCAGTCAGTTCGAGACCTTGGAGTCAGGTATGTGAACGTGTTAGATAGTCCCTCTGTAGCATGTAAGGTTGTGTAGTTTGTAGTGTAATACTTTGACTATGGAGTCAGGTATGTGAACGTGTTAGATAGTCCCTCTGTAGCATGTAAAGTTGTGTAGTTTGTAGTGTAATACTTTGATTATGGAGTCAGGTATGTGAACGTTTTAGATAGTCCCTCTGTAGCATGTAAAGTTGTGTAGTTTGTAGTGTAATACTTTGATTATGGAGTCAGGTATGTGAACGTTTTAGATAGTCCCTCTGTAGCATGTAAGGTTGTGTAGTTTGTAGTGTAATACTTTGATTGTGGAGTCAGGTATGTGAACGTGTTAGATAGTCCCTCTGTAGCATGTAAAGTTGTGTAGTTTGTAGTGTAATACTTTGATTATGGAGTCAGGTATGTGAACGTTTAAGATAGTCCCTCTGTAGCATGTAAGGTTGTGTAGTTTGTAGTGTAATACTTTGATTATGGAGTCAGGTATGTGAACGTGTTAGATAGTCCCTCTGTAGCATGTAAGGTTGTGTAGTTTGTAGTGTAATACTTTGATTATGGAGTCAGGTATGTGAACGTGTTAGATAGTTCCTCTGTAGCATGTAAGGTTGTGTAGTTTGTAGTGTAATACTTTGATTATGGAGTCAGGTATGTGAACGTGTTAGATAGTACCTCTGTAGCATGTAAGGTTGTGTAGTTTGTAGTGTAATACTTTGATTATGGAGTCAGGTATGTGAACGTGTTAGATAGTCCCTCTGTAGCATGTAAGGTTGTGTAGTTTGTAGTGTAATACTTTGATTATGGAGTCAGGTATGTGAACGTGCTAGATAGTCCCTCTGTAGCATGTAAGGTTGTGTAGTTTGTAGTGTAATACTTTGATTATGGAGTCAGGTATATGAAGGTGTTAGATAGCACCTCTGTAGCATGTAAGGTTGTGCAGTTACAGTACTAGTAATACATGTAATTGATTACTTTGTAACTAGACTTGTAACTCAGACACATTTGTATCCACACACCTGCTTCTTTAATTGTAAAGTCGGATTATACACTATCTGGTCTGTGTAGACACTGGCCTGCCTACACAGAGACTAGCTTCCCTGGATGTCGCCAGTACAAAGCCTTGCCATATTCTACTAAATTATAACAAAATGCCGTTGTCTGAAATAGGCAGGGTGCTCTTGCCTTGAATGAATGACTCTTCAAGCTAGCCTCAACCAGGCTATGGCGTCGGTGGTCTAATAGTAGAAATTAGACAAATAGTGTCAATAGTACGCTAGGAGAGGTAGCCTCTACCAGGCTCCGCGGTGAGGAAATTACTCCTCCGGTACGCAGACTTCCTATCTTACTATTGACTAATTGCCAAAGTACTACTATGGAACCACCGATCCGCGCTGCATAGTAGAGGCTAGACACAAATATCAGTTTGGTGGAAACAAAAACAAAAAATGGGAAAAAATCCTTGCAATTCTGTACAGCATTCCATGTGCATATCAATTGGCATAAACTTTAATTTTTCGTTTCCACAAACAGTTTGGCCGGGCCTAGAATAGGAAATGTGACATATCTCAGCACTCCCAGACAGCACTGCTAGAAGTTTGCGAAGGAAGCTAATTGCATGATTTAATCATACAGAACAGCTTTGATTGCCATACCGGACAATACCGTTTGTAAAAAAGACAGTAAAAACAATTCATCAATTAGCTTAGTAGTACTCAACGTTAATTGTACTTGAGAACTGAGTCGTTTGAGCGGACTACATGTGTTAACCCTATTCAGACGGGGGGGGGGGCTTTTGAGGCCCGCGCCATCTTCGATGTCCTATAACGTCAGAACGCCTTACGCTAAAGCCACCAAATTTTGTGGGTTTTCCTAAAATATTGTTGGCAACAATTTTACGAACTTTGACAAATTTTCCATTTTTTTCGTGTTGCCATGGCAACCGTTTGCTTTTGCCAAAAATCATTATTTTTGGTTCAACAATGTATTTTTCACATTTATTTGCTATATTACTGCTATTTTGTTACATAACTAAAATCTTATATTATTAAGCATATCTTTCATAATTATATATGCATAAAATATGCTAATTCTGTTATCTGAACTTGTTACATTTTTGTAGTATAACTTGAAGTTTTCTGAGAATACCCTTTTTCATGGATCCAGCCAATGTAATCAAATTAATTCATTTCCATCCCTGCAGAGACCCCACAAGATAAAACATGGCGACCCCGGCTGCATCTCATCTGAAACATGAAGAGCCTCTTCCGCGTACCCACAAGCGTGGCGAGTGCGACAAGGAGTTTCATAAACTAAGTGATTTGAAGAGACACAAGCGTACCCAAACTGACAAGAAATCATTTAGGTGCGAGGTCTGCGGCAAACAGTTAACTAAGCTGAGTCATCTGAAGAGACATATGAGAACCCACACCGGTGAGAGACCTTATACGTGTGAGAGTTGTAGCAAACAGTTTAGTGAACAAGAACATCTAAAGAGACATATGAAGACTCATACTGATGAGAAACCGTACAAATGTGAGGAGTGCGGCAGAAAGTTCAGTCAGCTGGGTAATCTGAAGAGGCATATGCGGACTCACACAGGTGAGAAGCCCTATAGGTGTGATGAATGCAGCAAACAGTTCAGTGTGCTGAGTTCCCTGGAGAAGCATATGAGGACTCACACAGGTGAGAAACCTTACATATGTGAGTGCAGCAAACAGTTTAGTGAGCTAAGTAATCTGAAGAGGCACATGCGGACTCATACTGGTGAGAAACTTTACAAATGCGACAAGTGCGGCAGGCAGTTCAGTCGGATTGGTGATCTGAAGCGTCATATGCAGACTCATACAGGTGAGAAACCTTACAAATGTGAGGAGTGCGGCAAACAGTTCATTCGGCTTGGTTATCTGAGGAGTCATATGCGAACGCATACCGGTGAGAAGCCCTACAGGTGCGATGAATGCAGCAGACAGTTCCGTGTGCTCGGTTCTCTGCAGAGTCACATGCGGACTCATACCGGTGAGAAGCCATATAAGTGTGAAGAATGCAGCAAACAGTTTAGTGAGCTGGGAAGTCTAAAAACGCACATACGGACTCACACCGGTGAGAAGCCATATAGGTGCGATGAATGCAGCAAACAGTTCCGTGTACTGGGTTCTCTGAAGAGTCATATGCGGACTCACTCCGCTGAGAAACCCTAGTGGTGTGAACAATGTATTAGGGATCTCCGGAGCAAGAAGAGAACCCACAGAGATTAAAGTTCACAGCTACCGATGTGAAGGTTACAGGCAAGTTCTGCATCAGGGGAAATTGGAAGAGACACGTAGGACAAACATAAGCCACAACGGAACGGTTGCTTGTGTTTATGTTTCAATCAACTGACGCAAGTTCGATGTTTCGTCCTAGAATTTGAGGACTGGGCTGTTTAGAAAGACATTTAAGTATGCTGGCGATCTGATTGTATTAATATTCCATCTGCTGTTTGTGTTTAAGAGTTGTGGAGGTTTCAAAATGGGGAGGATTTCTGCCAAATCAACCATTGGAATTGTTGTGTACACTTCTTTAATTGCTTTTATATTGTATAGAATGTTAGATTGTTAGGTGATCGTAGTTAGTTTGCCTGTTTGGTATCATAATATAGGCGTCTCTCTAGATTTTAGATAGTTGAGTGTGGATAAAATAGCTACATGGTATGGTATTGAACTGTTTATTTTTATTTTTTTAGAGTAGATAGCATTTACGCTTGTCTGTCGTATTCTCACAATTGACCTCCTTTTAAAGATATTGTCGTTAAAATCGCAAGTTTGTTAGTACTGTAATGTTAGATTACATTGACCCTCTTCTATATATATATGTCGTTTACACTTGTACATGGAATATGCTGTTGAGACCGTTAATCAGCATATAATCAAGACACTTTTTTGTCGACCTTCTAAAAACTGGAATTCCCCAACAGATTTTTGGGGGTTTGTAATTATGCCGTACCTTCAAATTGTCTCCGTCGATGTTCGAATTTAGCTGTAAGGCCCCCTTTCCCTGGACCGCGATGCAGATTTCCGTTTCGTAAACCGTCGTTGCCTTCGAGAAGCGTCGTTGCCAAATTTTAGAACCCTCGTTGCCTTTTAAACCGACGATGCCATTTCCGAGCGACCGATCGTGAATTCCGAGTGCTCGCGGCATGTTCGTGAAATTTTCGTTAATTCTCGGAACTCTTAGTATTGTGGGTAATTGCATCCCTCGAAGCATGTGACTCTGGCGCTGGTTCTCTATCATCGCTCAAACCTTTTCTTATTCTACTTTTCTCGCAACTTGTGGAAGAACAGAAATGTGTTGTGCTGTTACGTACTGTAAGGGAGGCTGGAATAAGCAGGTCTTGACTTTGAGTTGTACAGGATACTGTTCTTTATTCAAAACAGATGTTAGTTGGAGTGGCTGGTTAGTGCATTGTATTTATATATGGGATATCGGTATGCTGACAATACAACAGTATGCATAAGAAATATTAGAAGTATCACTAGTTGATGACCCCTATTCAATATCATTATCATCATTGTACTTTCATACATGTATTTTTGCAATTAGCCTTCGGGCATGAGTTTGCAATAAAGATATTATATTATCATGTTATTAAAGATGTGCTTTATTTCTAAGCGCTTGTATCAAAGTTATTACTTCTTATGTCTACATGAAGGGTGAATTAGTGTAAGAAGGGGCAAAGTGTCCACAAATTTATTTCTTTTGTTACCAGACTTCATCTGTATGTAAATCCGACATTTGAATCAGGTCGCGATCGCACATGTGCATCAATGTAATGCCATGCATGTGAGAAGTGTCAAATACATACATACATTATCGACCTGACCGTAAGAGCCTAGTACATTTACAAGTACAACAGCTATTGTCTGCTACATGCTCTAGCGTCTACTGAAAAAAAGGTGTTGGTGACGTTGTGATTCAGTTTGTCAGACTCTGACTTACTGACTCCCAACTCCACTAACACCGTACGTGAATGACAATGCCTGCCGCTTGTTTGTGTTACCAGCCCCTCCTTCAATAATGGACTGTTCCAAAAAATGTGGTGAGGGTGGAAGAGGTACAAATCAGGTTCTATCCCTAACCTTAGATGCAACCCAGAAATATCTTAAAAGTTCCTTCCAAAGTGCCCAAACCCTTCCTTGATCCAGTCCAGAATTGGTCAGTAACCTTTACCAATTTCCAATCCGGTGACTTCAGTCCACCCCCCTCTACTGTTAGTGTTAGAGTCGGAGAAAAATCCTACATAACCAATGACTCCAGTCTATATACATGCCATGGCACTCTGGCCAAATTTACTCACAAAATGGTGTACGTATATCGTCATGTGACGCTTCGGTACACCTCAGCAAACTAGAAGACAGAGTTACAGTCCGACTGAGAAGGTCTTTACTGATCTTTTTCCCACAGTGGAGCAAGATCTGGCCCTCATGAATTATAGAAACTTCCCGAGAAGCTACGGAAACTTCACAAACATGCCGCGAGCACTCGGAATTCAAGATCGGTCGCTCGGAAATGGCATCGTCGGTTTAAAAGGCAACGAGGGTTCTAAAATTTGGCAACGACGCTTCTCGAAGGCAACGTCGGTTTACGAAACGGAAATCTGCGACGGCGATTGCACTGCGCTCTCACTGCGACCTAAATAGGATATGTGTATCCTTCGCTTTCACATTGGGTATATCATACAAATCGTAAACGTGTGACTGAGGATACAACAAAACCCACAAAATGTAAAAAGATTCTTTTCTATTCTATACAATTCGTTTAGCGAGAGCGCCGTCCTAGTGGCAAGGGGGTATAATAGAAAATGTGACATGATATTGATCAACAGAATATCCGACATATCTTTAATAAAATGCAACTTGTCTCAAAAGTATGTTTTGATTGGTATATTTCTCACTAGCTGACAGAAAAAAATATCGCAGCATACAGACGTTTTCCTTGAAGGGGCTGCGGTGTGCGTAAACAACTCTTGCCTGCTCACCTGCCGCGGGACATTCCCTTCCTAATCTCATCAAATGGGCTGACCAATGGGCGAGCGCACACTCCTGGGCACAGGTCAGGTCAGGTCGGGAAATAGCCTGATGACACAACTACGCCGTATGAACGCATCAGAGATCGGTGACCGCGTGCACGGGAGCCGGGCTCCTTTTTAAAACCTCATGCTGTTCTTTTCCGTTACATAAGTACATGCACCTCGTTTTTCTCACCTGGGCAGGATGCCCCTAAATAGGGCTTTGCCCAGTAGAGCATAGAAATAAAAATAAGTAGCTAAACCTTTCGTCAAGGCGGGCGGAAAGGGAAAAAAAATCATAATGTTATCGACTAAAACGGAAAACCCAACAACTTAGCCACACTCTGTTATATACTAGTATCTGAGTTTATTAATCATTAATGTGTCTCGTGTTGTCTGCTTTACCATCATGCAAATCAGCACACGTAACGTGGTGCTTTCCTTTGTTAACTGACCTACCGAACCGGTTTTGTCCACCCACTCAGTCACGATATAAACCCGCCTTGACCGCTTTGTTTCTGTCAGTACCGACCCTGAAGCCGTGAGGACCTGTGTCGACGTGAAAACACAAAATTGGAGCATCAGCGTATCTCGGTAAGTGCTAACTTTGGTTTTGGTTTCCTGTGTTTGCGACTATGACTGTGTTACCAGTGTTCGGAAGAATTTGTAAATACTGTGCATCTAAAGCAGTGGAAGACGAAGTACATTTTATTTTAAAGTGTTCATTTAACCACACCGAAAGAAACACATTGTTTAACCCTCAAGCACCCGACCTTTTTTTGCGACTAAAGTGACCGAGTGGGGTACAAACGGACCCAAAATGTTTTGTTCATAAAATCTCAGTACCATTTCTTATCGGCGATCATTGTATATACATTGTTTCGTCAATGTAAGAGGAAGATTTTGAGATGTTAAGGTGTTGCTAATTCCAACTCATTATCATAATTTATGCAAAAGTTCAGAAGGACCACGTTTTGCACTAAACCTATTCCGACCAGATAGTGGAATTTTGAGGCCCTCAGCAACACTTATGTCGCATAACTCATGAACGGCTAGAGCTAAAGCTACGAAATTTGGTAATTCATCACAAAATATTGTTTGCAAAAGTTTTTGGTCAATAAAGTAAGTTTATCATTTTTGGGGGTTGCCATGGCAACCATATTCTAACAGACATATTTTTGCCAAAATTTGACAATTTCAATTTAAACAAGGTTTTCTTGGTAAACCTAAACCTGTTTTCTGACAACAATTAAATTCTATGAAATTCAATGTGATTTTCAGGACTTAAAAATTTATAATTTATGCTAATTTCATGACATCATTGGTCAAAATCCAAGATGGCCGCCCTGATTAGGCAAATGACGTCATAATGTCGTCACATTACATGTTGATGACACAGAAATTTTATGTGATGATTAAGGTTTACGTTCTTATTGTTGTCTGAAAGTTTGGTAGTCATACTGTAAGTGGTTAAGGAGTTAGCCTCCAAAGTTTGTTTTAAAAACTGCACATTTTTGCTGGGGTCCGTTTGGAGGGACTGAACACAATTTTTCTTTATAATTTCCACATTATTGTACCATCTTTGCGAAAACTTAGGAGAAGGTATAAGACATATTGACTGACAAAGTCACGGAAGGATTTTTTTCTTCAGATCAAAAATGTTCAAACGGCACTTCCAAATGTACGCCTGGGGTCCAAATGGGCCCACTTGGGTGTTTGAGGGTATTACAATTATAATATTTCCCAGCATTCTCACATTTTTTCCGAAAGAACACAAAAGCCACTTTCCTCTAAAATCACAAAACCCACAAATCAATTGTAGAAGATTCTTCCTTTGCTTTCAAAAAAGAAGTCAAACCCAACCTATCTAGATATAGTCAACACTTAGTATTCGAGTAGTCTCTTTGTTACATGCATATTCCCTATCTTGATTCTACCATGTACTTGCAATAATGATAAGTAGCCTACGTATACTGGCACGAACTTGCAAATAAACTTTCCATATTATAAATCGCGGTATCATAAGTGCCCGAGCTGAGCCATATAGCGGTATACCGAGTCAGTTTACTAGAAGGTAGGTTTTAGAATGTCTAAAGTTGATAATATTATGGTTTCAAAATAACAAGGAAGTCGGTATGTTAGAACAAATGCGACCTAACACTAGGAAGGGGGGTATGCTTTTTTTTGGCTTTTGTTAAACCCCAAACGTCCGTTTTCAATCATCTTCATATATAAGACATTGGTGGAAATTCTGCATATCAGTGTTAGCGTGGAACTGGATTATTTTGTAGATAGCAACGCAAGCCTATTAACCCTATTCAGACCGGGCTTTTTTGGTCATCCCTGGACCGGGGGGGGGGGCTTTTGAGGCCCTCCACTTCTAAGTCCTATAACTCTAAAACGACGTGCCGTAGGGCCACCAAAATGTTAGGACATGACGTCGACATAATATCTGACAAGTATGTGACGTTTGACGTTACGTTGACGTAATATGACGTAATTATGACGTCATCAATTTGATTATATTGGCCAAACCCATGAAAAAAGGGTATTCTCAGAAAACTTCAAGTTATGCAACAAAAATGTAACAACAAGTGCAGATAACAGAATAATAATGTTTGTTATGCTTTGTGTAGCCAATAGCAACATCGATGACGTCAAAATGACGTCATAAAATGACGTCATGCACATCTAAGATACGAGTTGGACTCCGCCATATTATATCCACCACCTTGAATTTTTAAAAATACTTTTTATGCAACAAATAATCACAAAGGGCAATGGAAATAGACTAAATTAATTCATTTAGATGTTTTTTGATGAAAAAATACCAGGTAATTACACATTTTAAGGGATAATTAGCTTGTTATTCCTGATCTGGCCATTCGGTCCACCATCTTGGATTTTGGGCTGATGACGTCATCAAATTAGCATAATTTATGCATATATAATTATGAAAAATATGCTAAATAATATAAAATTATATTTATGTAACAAAATCCCAGTAATATAGCAAATAAATGTGAAAAATACATTGTTAGAACCAAAAATAGTGATTTTTGGCAAAACTGCCTGTCAACAAACGGTTGCCATGGCAACAAGACAAAATGGAAAATTTGGCAAACTTCGTAGAATTGTTGCCAACAGTATTTTAGGAAAACTCACTAAATTTGGTGGCTCTAGCGTAAGCTGTTCTGGCGTTATAGGACATCGAAGTTAGCGCGGGCCTCAAAAGCCCCCCCCCCCCCCCCCCGGTCTGAATAGGGTTAAGTCGCTCTGTAAGTCTTTTATGTCAACCCTATTCAGACCGGGCTTTTTTGGTCATCCCTGGACCGGGGGGGGGGGGCTTTTGAGGCCCTCCACTTCTAAGTCCTCTAACTCTTGAACGACGTGCCGTAGGGCCACCAAATTTTCAGGACATGATATCGACATAATATCTGACAAGTATGTGACGTTTGACGTTACGTTGACGTAAGATGACGTAATTATGACGTCATCAATTTGATTATATTGGCCGGACCCATGAAAAAAGGGTATTCTCAGACAACTTCAAGTTATACGACAAAAATGTAACAACAAGTGCAGATTACAGAATAATAATGTTTATTACGACTTGTATTGCCAATAGCAACATCGATGACGTCATAATGACGTCATAAAATGACGTCATGCACATCTAAGATACGAGTTAGGCTCCGCCATATTATATCCACTACCTTGAATTTTTAAAACTCCTTTTTTTGCAACAAATAATCACAAAGGGCAATGGAAATAGACTAAATTCATTCATTTAGATGGTTTTTGATGAAAAAATACCAGGTAATTACAAATTTTAAGGGATAATTAGCTTGTTATTCTTGATCTGGCCATACGGTCCGCCATCTTGGATTTTGGGCTGATGACGTCATCAAATTAGCATAATTTATGCATATATAATTATGAAAGATATGCTAAATAATATAACATTTTATCTATGTAACAAAATAGCAGTAATATAGCAAATAAATGTGAAAAATACATTGTTAGAACCAAAAATAGTGATTTTTGGCAAAACAGCCTGTCAGCAAACGGTTGCCATGGCAACACGAAAAAATGGAAAATTTGTCTGTTCTTTCTATGCAAATAAGGGGTTTTAATCAGTAATCCACTTTGTCCTGTAATCAAACACAACCGCACAAACCTGTTTAACTATACCACTATGCAAACCTCCAGCTTTGAAAATACGCTACAGGAAGTTTCAAACTCTAATCTTCTTCTCTTTTCCTCATCATTCCTGCAGGATCTTAAGTTTGACCAACATGGCGACTAAAGTCGGATCTCGTCTGAAACAAGGGGAGGGAGAGAATGGACAGGATTCTCCCCGTACCCACAAGTGCAACAATTGCGACAAGGAGTTTCGCTTAAAAAATAAGCTCAATCGACACCTGCAAACTCACACTGGTGAGAGACCATACCAGTGTGATGAATGTGGGAAACGGTTTGGTCAGCTAGCTCATCTGAAGGACCACATGAGAACTCACACCGGTGAGAGACCGTACAAGTGTGATAATTGCAACAGATGCTTCAGTCAGTCAACTCATCTTAACCCTATTCAGACCGGGCTTTTTTGGTCATCCCTGGACCGGGGGGGGTGGGGTGGCTTTTGAGGCCCTCCACTTCTAAGTCCTCTAACTATTGAACGACGTGCCGTAGGGCCACCAAATTTTCAGGACGTGATATCGACATAATATCTGACCAGTATATGACGTTGTACGTTACGTTAACGTAAGATGACGTAATTATGACGTCATCAATTTGATTATATTGGCCGGACCCATGAAAAAAGGGTATTCTCAGACAACTTCAAGTTATACTACAAAAATGTAACAACAAGTGCAGATAACAGAATAATAATGTTTATTACGACTTGTATTGCCAATATCAACATCGATGACGTCCTAATGACGTCATACAATGACGTCATGCACATCTAAGATACGAGTTAGGATCCGCCATATTATATCCACTACCTTGAATTTTTTAAACTACTTTTTTTGCAACAAATTATCACAAAGGGCAATGGAAATAGACTAAATTCATTCATTTAGATGCTTTTTGATGAAAAAATACCAGGTAGTTACACATTTTAAGGGATAATTAGCTTGTTATTCTTGATCTGGCCATACGGTCCGCCATCTTGGATTTTGGGCTGATGACGTCATCAAATTAGCATAATTTATGCATATATAATTATGAAAGATATGCTTAATAATATAACATTTTATTTATGTAACAAAATAGCCGTAATATAGCAAATCAATGTGAAAAAAAAAATTGTTAGAACCAAAAATAGTGATTTTTGGCAAAACTGCCTGTCAGCAAACGGTTGCCATGGCAACACGAAAAAATGAAAAATTTGCAAAATTCGTAAAATTTTTGCCAACAATATTTTAGGAAAACTCACCAAATTTGGTGGCTTTAGCGTAAGCCGTTCTGGCGTTATAGGGCATCGAAGTTGGCGCAGGCCTCAAAAGACCCCCCCCCCCCCCGGTCTGACTAGGGTTAAGACTCACATGCGGACTCACACAGGGGAACCCCGTACAGATGTGAGGACTGCAGCAAGCAGTTCATTTCGCTGTCAAATCTCAAGAGGCACATGCGGACTCACACCGGTGAGAGACCGTACGAGTGTGAACATTGCAACGTGTGCTTAAGTCAGTCAACTCATCTGAAGGCTCACATGCGGTCTCACACAGGGGAAAAGCCGTATAGCTGCGATGAGTGACAGTTTACCACGTTGTCAAATCTAAAGAGTCACATGCAGACTCACAATAGTGAGAAACCTTACAGTTGAGAGGCATGCTGCAAGCAGTTCAGTGCGCTTCGTACCCTGAAAATACACATGCGAACCCATACTGGAGAGAAACCGTACATGTGTGCGGAGTGCAACAAGCTGTTCAGCGACCCGAGTCATCTAAAAAGACACATGCAGACACACGCTAATTAAATAGAAGCCGTACAAGACTAATTATAGCAGACAGTTGTTCGATCTGTTTGGTCGTTCTGACGAAGCACAAGATATTTCACACAGGTGATAATCCGTGCGTGTGTAAAAACTGGAAAAAAAAACGTTTCTCGGGCGACTAATCTGTAGAGGCATATGTCGATTTACACTGAGCAGACACGTGTAGACTCACATTGGTGGAAAGTGGAAACCTATGTATTCCTGGTGGCCTAATGGTAGAATGTCATAGAATGGCAACAAATGCCACATTTCTCCAGCATGGGAAAATAGCTTAGACCAAGACAATCGCCATATGTTCAAACGCCTAAACTTTACAGGAATATTGTATGTACGTTACAGACATTATGTTTACCTAATAGCATGTTGTTTCTTAACGATGTATATATTTTGTCACTATTCTGTTTGTGTTACTTGTTTAATTCTTATGATTCCAGTTTAACATCAAACATAATTGGAAACAGATCACAGCATATTAAACATATCACCGTATGTCACGTAGTGAATTATAATCTAGTGTAAAAACGACATTTAACGTTTGCGCACCAGTGACAGAGAAACGGTAAGACATTGTCCGTTTGATTTAACGGCGTCGTGATCTATACCTTTGTACCACGACACTCAAAATTTCACTATTAGCTGTAGATGTATAGATCTACTGTAGATCTAAGTGTTTGGAATTACTTTTTCCATCTCAGTTTCTTAAATAAACAAAAACACAGTATTTTTTGCCGTATTTCTAGTTATATGTCATTTGTTATCGTTATTTTCTTATGAAACATGTATGTTTTTTCCCTGTTAAAATTATCAATTTGTTTCATAATCAAACCTACCAAACCGGTTTTATGCACCCACGTAAGAAAAACGTCATCAACAAAAGTCAGTGGGTGTTGTCTGAAACGTCGGACCGTTTACAAGGTTATTAACGTCATTATCATATAGACTTTGTCCGATACCTAGCCGTGACGACTCCGGAGGACGCATTCGCTTGTTATGTAATATGATATAGTAGCCCATAGACGAGATCCAAATTTTGTTCGGCCGACATTTTTCTTGCTGGCCATATCGGTTTACTGCTCTACTTGCCTTCCAAACCTCCTTACTTGTGTGGTCGGGCGATAAAACCTATACTACTACCTATACCTGCCGTAACGTCACTGTTAGCGATTTTTATCTACGTACAAACGCGTCGTTAAATTGCCGCCATTTTGTTCTTCTGCAGTATGTGGTGGCTCTCTGTGGTGCCCGTATATTTGGACCGATGGAAACCCTGGAAGAAGCGGGTAGTGTATGGGATATCAATGACCTGTGTTATGGTGAAAATGGAGCCTTCTGATTGGTCCACGCCTCTTGGCTATATACAGTCAAACCTGCCCATCCAACCAACTCTATCCACCAACCAACTCCAGTCAACAACCACTCTGAGACGGTCCCGTCCTATTTTGCATAGAAATGGTCCTCTTTTAAGCAACCAACTGCTTACCCCAACCAGCAACCACATTTTTGCAGTCCCCTGGGGTCTATTACACTCCTCTCAACAACCAAAATTGAGAGACAGTCACTGTGTCTGATCCATCCCAGCAGCAGCCATTTCAAAATGAGTACTTCTGTAAGCTCTGCCATTTGTATCAGAAACAAGTTTGATCCACACTAATCATCACAACAATAACACCATGTAAACATGGTAAAAATCTGTTAGAAACTAGAGTTCGGCGACCTCATACCTCCATGAAAATGTAAAGCTTTCGTAAATTTCATGCAATTGACTAAGACATTAACTAATGTTACAATTATGAAATTCCCATTATTAATCATAAAGAGGTTTTGCAATTTTTACATACATTATGCAAATAAGTTCCTCATTACCATATTTGGTATCTGCTTATATTCCACCTATCATAATTAACATGTGTTACATGTATTGAGGTCCAGTTATTGAAAACAATGGAACTGTACAACTTCCTCATTAATTATGCAAATTCAGTCATCATTTGCATAACATGTATATCATTATGAACATCTTTGCCTAAGCTACCTGCATGCCTAAAATGCAGGCAATCCGTCGTTCCTTTCTGCAGTTATCCACTTTGGAGTGTCTTGACAAAAACGCCCCTGCAGTTCCACAATTGAATGTTAGGGGACTGAAACTTGCCCCACTTTGTCATGAGGCTAAAAGCTATCTACCACCTAAATGTCACGACCATATCACGTACGGGACAAGAGATACATTGAAAAAACTGCTATGATAGAATATTCTCATTAATTATGCAAATGTACTCCTATTTTGCATAATTAGTATTTTATCTTGTACAACATTGTCTAAGGTACCTACATACCAAAAATCATGAAAATCCGTTATTCCCTTCTGGAGTTATCCTCGTCAGAAGTTTTTGACAGAAATGCCCCTGCTATCCCAAAACTAGACGCTAGGGGGCCCAAACTTATGTCATTTTTTCCTGAGCACAAGAGCTATCTAATACCTAAAAATCTTGACCATAACATGTTCAGAACACCGAGATAGCAAAACCGGAAGTTGCGCTGCAGTACCAAGGTCACACACCAGGGGGCCAAAAATTGACCTTGACCTTTGTCTTCCCAACCCCTACCCACATACCAAATATCATCGTAGTCCATCAAGAGATTCTCAAGTTATGCTGACCACAATATGCGGACACACAGACACACACACACACACACACACAGACAGACACACACACAGACACACTCAAAACTATACCTCCATTTTTTCATGGAGGTAATAATGTCATTGACAGATTTTTACTGTTTTTCAACTGTAACATGCCAGTGAAAATCAGTGTAGCATATTTAACATGGTGCACACCAGTGGGAATTTTGTATACTGATAGAGAATTTTACTAAAAGAGCTTGTTTTGGATGTTTAGGGAACAGTCTACAGACAACTAACAAACAGAACATGTTTGATTGTTAGACAAACACAGCTCTGATTGTTAAACAATAGTTTCTTGAAATTAGTTTACATAACAGCATGGAGATTTTGGAAAAGTTTAGAGTAACGGATCCTGAAATGTTAAATTTATACATACATGTACATGTAACCCCATAAATCTCTTGCATGCCAACCAACCAGCCAACCGACCCCAGTTTTATCCAACAACCAACTCCAGTCAACAACCATATTTCCTTGGTCCCTTGAGTGGTTGTTGAATACAAGTTTGACTGTACTAATATCTGATAGAGCAAATCTAATTGTGTCTACATCAAGGTGTTGCTAAAATGTTTTCACTGTAGTCTGATTTTGATTTGTAGAATTTCGGTCATCCAGTTTCGTGATCAATAAACTATAGGTGCATTGCTGTTGTACCCTGGGAAACCAAACTCAAAGTAGCGGCGCAAAGAAGAGTTACCGCTGCCCGTCTGCCACACGCGGGGTCACAGCTATTCACCCGCCCCACTGCCATCTTGCCCCAATTTCCGGCTCAAACTATCGCTTGCTTCTCCGTGGAGGCAAGTGGTAGTTGAGGCTAGATCGTCGGGCGGGCGGGTATTGCAGGGTGCGTGTGTGTGTGTGTGTGGGGGGGGGGGGGGTCGGTTAACATTTGCGCACTGGTTCAAGGAGTTTGATTTTCCCAGGATATTAACTTTTACTTTCTTTATTCATTTCAGGCTCTCACTGGCCCATATGACACAAGGGCAAACATGAAAAACATAGAATATGTCCAACATTTTAAAACATCCTGGAAATATCATGACTATGAACAGAGGTGCCGCCAGAGATTGGTGAAGAATGAATCGGTAAAATGAGTCGGACCTAAGCGCAAATTCATTTATACGAAAACAATTGCTGTAAGCAATGCGACATTTCGACAGAACACTCGAACAAAATGAATTCCGTAACTGCGCACCAAAGAGTTGGGAGCAATGAGATGTGAACAGTGTTTTCTTAATAGTAGGTGAACAGAGACAAAATTTTCGAATTATAGTATTTGCACTTTTTTGCACTAAATATAGTATTGCTGTTGTGATTTGATAAGTTTCCCCTCTTCCTTGGAATGTCTGATTGCTCTTATACAAATCAACTAGCTTCACATGCCTGGTAGAGAGGTACAGTACTATACTGGCAAAATAGATAAATAACATGTCAGAAGAGTTAGTAGGGTAAATAAAGTTGGCGACAGTTACTACTCTATTCTGTAGTCGATTATTTATGTTTTATTGATATTGATAATCTTTATTGCATATTCATGCCCGAGGGCTTAAAGGCACAAAGGGACCACATATGGTCTTATGGATGCAGAGGAAAAAAAGAAACTAGACTACTACAATGGTTTTAAACTAGTCTAAATGGAAAAGGAACTAAGACACTATGTGTTACAATCTCTAATGGCTGCTTTATTGCGGTAATAAGGTGTGTGAACTTTGAACTTTCACCACCGGAAATTCTGACCTTTGATTCGGCTTGACCGTCATTTTAAAAAACGACAGGAAGTTCGTTTCATCTGACTTATTGACTCTAAGACGATTTTAAAGCTGGTTCAACGCTTTATCAATACAACAGCTAAATTCTAAGACATTGTGCCCCATGTTGTCTGGTTTCCCATTATGCAAATCAGCACATGTAACATGACGTTTTCCTTTGTTCCCTAATGTTGTAAAACCTACCGAACCGGTTTTGTCCACCCACTCAGTCACGATATAAACCCGGCTTGACAGCTTTGTTTCTGTCAGTACCGACCCTGAGGCCGTGAGGACCTGGTGTGTTGACGTGAAAACATCGCGAAGTACTTTGGAGCATCAGCGTATCTCGGTAAGTGCTAATAGGTTTCCTGTGTTTATGACTATAATTGTGTCACCAGTGTGCAAAAGAATTTGTAAATACTGTGCATCTAACATAAAGCAGTGGAAACCTGGTGTAAACTGTGTTGAAGTGCTTCGGATTATGTGCTTGAGTATAAAATAAACACGGCTCACATATAGTAATCGAACTGGTATTGCTTGAATATTAAAATTAGAACCAAAAGCTCTATTGTTACATACCCGCATTCGTACATTCAACAATTGCAGCAATGTGGGGCCATGTTGTTATGCCCGACCACAGCCTCTGTGTATAGAAAATACTCCTTTGCTTGACTGTGAGCCGAGTGGTTGGCCTGTGTAGGCTTCCCTTGATGTCATCTGTACAAAGGCTTGCCATAATGAGCGTCCTGAAATACCTGAAACAAGCCCCTAAAGGGATCAGTTTGTAGGTAATATGTCAAGGGTAAAGGCATCAAAAAGACAACAAAACCAGTCTTGACATTGTTATGCAAATATAGAAGCAATGGCCGAGACAAGGAATGTTTTTTTAGGCCTTTACCTAAGACCGCACATGTGTTCTGATCTCTAGGCCTATACGCAGGAGGTTAATTTTCCTGAATGACCCTTTATCAAACAAGCTAATTACCGGGCAAACATTATTTCAGGGAAAAAAGCAAGTGAGTTAAGGGGGCAAACCCCAGTTTATTTGGGGTTTCAAATGGAGGCGGCAGACCCTCAAGTCTAGCGACCATCTCTTCAAAGGAATTATCCTGAAGCAAAATAACTGGTTATGGGGTGAGAGCATATTCCTTCAGCTACAAGACCAACTGAGTTTCGATCCTTCAACTTCTTTAATTTTGAAAAATTATAGGGAAAAACCATTATTTTCATGTCAAAAATGATGCACAAAATCGGGCAATTTCGCATTGGATAAAACAGATGAAGCAGATTTTCCGGCAAGCACGACTGATACTGCCAGAAAGAGGAAAGAGAGTAATCTAGCCAATTATGAAGAAAATTCTAGTACTACGGTTGTTTTAATCATCCAAGACACGCGACATTGCAACTTGGCTTAACACATGCCTAAAGCTTCCGAATCCAAATGTTCTATACTAAATTCTTGTCTAATGTAAAATATTGAATTGCTCTCTGCTGAAAAAAATGGAAATTAAAAATCTCTACCTTATCTCTCTGAACCCACACAAGCAGTCACTTATTTCGCCACACTCTAGAGAAAAACAATACATTACTACAAATAGTCTCATTCTCAGACTTCCAGCAGCGCTGATGGCCCGCGCGGAAACTCCCTCTCCCGAATCACCACTCTTTCCCAAAAATCAAGCCAGCGCTGATAGCAATAGTAGTCTGCGAAGCTGGCTAACTGCAAGGAGGTTTAAACCAGAAGTTATTGTAACAGACCGTACCGTTTGGAGGAAATCAGCAATTATTTCCATAAATTTACGTTTCTTTACCTGAGTTGTTTGAGTGGAATGTGTGAAGAAATCAATTGTCTCTTTCCTTAATGTTTAAATCATTTCATTCCCTGCAGTGTCTGAGACCAACTCAACATGGCGACCCCGGCTGTATCTCATTTGAAACAAGAAGAGCCTCTTCCACGTACACACAAGTGTGGCGAGTGCGGCAAGGAGTTTCGTCACCTGAGTGACATAAAGAGGCACATGCGGACTCATACTGGTGAAAAACCTTATAATTGCGAGGATTGCGGCAAGCAGTTTAGTGATCTGGGTAATCTGAAAAGACACATGAGAACCCACACCGGTGAGAGGCCATATAGGTGTGATAAATGTAGTAAACAGTTTGGTCAGCTGGTTTCCTTGGAGAAGCATATGCGGATTCATACAGGAGAAAAACCACACACATGTGAGCAGTGTAGCAAACAGTTTAGTGAGCTGAGTAATCTGAAGAGGCATATGAAGACTCATACCAATGAAAAACCTTACAAGTGTGAGGAGTGCGGCAGACAGTTCAGTCTGCTTGACCTTCTGAAGAGTCACATGCGGACTCATACCGGAGAGAAGCCATATAGGTGCGATGAATGCAGCGAACAGTTTAGTCAGCTGGGTAATCTGAAGAGGCACATGCGGACTCATACCGGAGAGAAGCTTTATGAGTGTGATGACTGCAGCAAACAGTTTAATGAGCTGTGTAGTTTGAAGAGTCATATGCGGACTCACACCGGAGAGAAGCCATATAGGTGCGATGAATGCAGCAAACAGTTCAGTAAGCTGTGTAATCTGAAGAGGCATATGAAGACTCATACCAATGAAAAACCTTACAAGTGTGAGGTGTGCGGCAGACAGTTCAGTCAGCTAAGTAATCTGAAGAGTCATATGCGGACCCATACCGGTTAGAAACCCTATAGTTGCGATGAATGCAGCAAACAGTTCAGTGTGCTGCGTTCTCTGAAGAGTCATATGAGGACACACACCTGTGAGAAACCCTAGTGGTGTAAACAAACAATGTTATAGTAGGGACTTCCGGACTTTAGACCATCTCAGGAGCCACGTGTGAACCCATAGCTTCAAAGGTGACAGAGTTACCAGTGTGGAGGTTACAGCAGGCAAGTTCGGTATCAAGGGAAATCGGAAGAGACAATTGCAAGTAGAACTCAGATAAGCCACGAAGCAAAGTTTGCTCGTGTGTATGTTTCAGTCACTGACGCAAGTGTGCTGCTTCGTCATAGAATTTGATTACTGGGCTGTTTAGAGAAGCATCTATGTACAAGTATGTAGAATAATGATCCAATTGCATTCATATCTTCATAGTCGACGTAGGGAGGAACTTAAATGTGCTTTTTGTGTTGAAATTTAGAAAAAGTGGATCTTTTGATGCGGGCTAGATTTCTGCCAAATCAACCATTGACCAACCATTGACAACTTTGTGTATTTTCAATTTTTACGTTGTATTGACTGCCAGAATGCTAGATCTTTGTTAGTTGGGTAGAAGAATGTATACTAATAAAGAACCATACTCATAACTTGCAAGACATGATGTATGTTTAAATGTAAGGGTGCTTCCACTTGCGTATACATGTATGGTGTTACATGGGCTCCTCGCTTTAGGATGATTGAGGAGATAAAACCGGTTCGGTATGATGTACTTCATTACAAAACAAAAGAAGCACGATGTTAGATGCGCTGATTTGTATAAGGATATATCAGATAATATCTGCAAAACCACTTGACAAATAAATGGAGTTGAGGTAATTTATGGGCACGTTACAAATTAGGCATTTTCTTCTACCACCATTCTATATTCACAGATTATCGAGCCCCGCTTGTTTGGCATTAAGAAATAATGGACACTCAGGCTTTGTCGTAATAGCGGGAAAATACCTATTCTCAAGCATTCCACGGGGGAGCAAATGTTTACAGTGGCTTAGAACTCTTGCACACAATAGTCAAGTTGTTGTCGTATTAGAATCACTCAAGCTTATAAGCTCATTTTTACATATTTTGTAGATTCTACCCTGCACTTCAACATATTCAGTTCAAACTACTTTTGCACCCTGCTTTAAACTTTTAGGCGTCGAACCTCCTCACTTCGGACCCTTAACAATATAAATCCCCATAGGCGAAAAAACTGTGTTCTGCTACCTCATTGCTGACCGAATCGGCCAGGTCGTTGACTCCATTTCGCGAGTTTTGCGCATTCCATTATGCGTTTAGGTGACATGGTTCAAAGAAGTCTCTGAGTATGACGCTACAAAGTCGGTGTGCTATAACAGCTAGATATCATACAGATACAGTAGTACAAAACCTTGACAAAACAGGGAATGATACTAGTATTCGAAATAAAATGTATGTTTGATGGGTAACCAGGCGTACAATATGAACTTTGACCCATATTATGTATCCACGCCCCGATAATAGATAAGACGGAAGCACAAAGCTCAAGCTGCCAGAATCGTCGTCCCACTTTATGTGTAGAAACACAGGTAAGACCTTAAAGATGTGTTTTTTAGAATGAAAACCTATGTCTTTGACCACAATATTACGGTGATATCTTGTAGGCGTTTCCTAACATAAACTCCCTTCGGAGCATTTAAGACAATGCTTTACACAAAAATAGACTGAAGAAGGATACTTCTATTTTTCGTTGACCTAAATACTAGTAATCTTTTGTGCGAGTGTCTCGCCAAGGAGGTTATTGTGTGTCCCGGGACACTTGAAAACTTGCCACACCCTGATCGTTATGAGAATGATAAGATGAATCAAACCAATGAATAAATAGAGAAATCTTTATTGACACGACAAAAGTACAGCGACTTCCGTAAGGTCCATAACGTCTACTAACAGTACAGCTAAACAGACATATATGGATATCTACAGGTATGAACAAGTCAATGTATTGGTTCTAGCATGTCATTCACACTATTAGTCCTACGGTATAAACTTTCGTAGATATATTTGCCTGCTTGTACATAGCAAGAGTCATCGCCTCCCAGAATGTTGGTGAATCAGAGAGTAGCAAAGTCTTTAGAGCAAGTAGAAAGTAATCTTATTTTTGTGATTGCTCTACGAAGTTCAAAACTATATATATTCGAAATATGATTTTTGTCCGTATAAAGAAATGAATAAATGAAATGTAATAATAAAGGGTTAATGCCCCGCCCCGAGGTGTATATGGTGAGATAATCCCTGGTCAGGTGCGATAACCACCGAATAAACCACCGAGTGAGCGTAGCGAACGAGGTGGTTTATGAGGTGGTTATCGCACCTGACCAGGGATTATCTCACCATATACACCGAGGATAAGGCGAGGCATTAACGTTATTATCATATAGCCTATCCAACTGACAGTTATTTCACACAAATTCCTTTATAACAAATAAACACTTTTATACATTACATAAAAATACATTTGCAATATATATATTGTACAATAGTGTGTATATATAATACAAACCATTAAACCATTTCATCATCATCATTTAACTAATAATTTCAACTAATCATCTGTTTGTGAGATAGCATATCAGCATCAACATGTGGCATATTTGCAATACAAACTATTAAGTGGAGTCCTGGTACCCCCCCCATGCAGAGCCTTTTCACTTGGGCACGACAAAGTACGTATATACAAAGTGATTTAGGAAGGTACCGGCTTCATCACGTTAGAAAGCAATAATGAAAATGTGTAAAATCAGCATAATTCATTTTCAAGTATCGATATATTCCCCATGTGGAGCCCCAATTAACATAACCAATCAATCATAATATTTTTGACAGTTATGCATGGTTTACACACAAACAACAGTACAAAAAAATTCATGACTGTCCCTGTATAATGGTGCGGTCCAAAAAGTGGTAGGTTATTCAAATAACTGACCACTTTTGAGGTTACGGCCTGATAACCCATGGGAAATGGGGGCCTCTGATTGGCCAACTCCATCTGGCTATATGATAATATGAAATAAATGATACAATGAACCATTTTGCAGATGACACCCAGCTAAAAATAGCCTTCACCAGGTATCTTTTTTTGGCGAAAATCGCTAACAATGTATTTTCCACGTTCATTTGCTACATTCTATATTCTATAATGAAAAATAAATCTTATGGTATCTAAAGTATTTTTTCTGCTCCAACTGGTGTCACATCTAGCAAGAAGTCTGGGAGGGAAAGAACATTCGACACGCTGTCTACAGTGAGCCTGTTATAGTAAGTGATAGCATGCAGGCCTGGTTGATCGGGTCACTTGGTTAATATGCCGAATCTCACTATAAAGGTCACTACATATAGTATGTATACAATACATGTACTCAGGCATATCAACTTTTTGCTCCGTACAGGTTTTGTCACGAATGCTCACGAAAAGCATTCTATGCGTTTATATTCCGGCTTGTAGTCTACATGTACTGTTCTGCGCTTCATAGATTTTGTCTTGACATTCTTACCATTTTCTCTCTCAATGCAAATCAGGATGTCTAATCCCCTGGGATGTTTTGTTATCAAACAGAGTCTTCCGAACCTGTTTTATCGGTACTCAAACACCTGCAGGGCAAATTTCGGTATTTAGACTGACTATTCTTAACAATGGGAATCATTGGTAGAAAGAGGCTGTCACAAATCACCTACCTGAGTTTGAGAACATAAAAACTAACAGTGACATGGTTGTCTGGCCTCGAAAGTGTAATTTGACGACAGAACAAGGAAAAACATTACGTCGTAATTACGTTATATGGGATCAAAACATAGATTTGAACCCTTTCCACTGCCTGTAAACAACACCAAACACCTAATGTTTGTAACCTACTGCAACCACAAATATTGCTAAAAATCAGTTTCTTCAACACAATAAAAAAGGTTACAACCCTTTCCTGTAATATGCACCTCCAAAATCCAAACATATCCCAAAAACATTTCTACAGGCACTTTTGCTAGGTGTACCTAATCATTTTGAAAGAAGGCCATCTCTGCATGTCCGGAAATACCAAAATTTGCCCGTAAACTTATTATTGTGCAAAATTTTTTTGCTTCAGTACCTGGATTATGTTTATAACAAAAAATTAAAAGTCAAAGAACATGTCATTGGCAGTTTATATGCAATATAACAGGTATAGTTTTTCAGTCGACAAGCTAAAACTGTCATCTTGTCGCATCTTGTTAATTAGTTGGTTCTTTTCTTTAGTCTTGCAGGATCTAGAGTTTTGCCAACATGGCGACCAGAGCTGGATTTCGTCTGAAACAAAGGGAGGGAGAGGAGGGACAGGATTCTCCCCGTATCCACAAGTGCAGCTATTGTGACAAGGAGTTTCGCTTTAAAAGTAGACTCAATCTGCACCTGCGAACTCACACGGGTGAGAAACCGTATAGATGTGAGGAGTGCAGCAAACAGTTCAGTAGGCTTGGTACCCTGAAAATACACATGCGAACTCACACAGGTGAGAGACCATACCAGTGTGATGAATGCGGGAAACGGTTTATTAAGCTATGTAATCTGAAAGACCATATGAGAACTCACACCGGTGAGAGACCGTACGAGTGTGAATATTGCAACAAGTGCTTCAGTCAGGCAGCTCATCTGAAGGCTCACGTGCGGACTCACACAGGGGAAAACCCTTACAGGTGTGAGACATGCTGCAAGCAGTTCAGTAGGCTTGGTATCCTAAAAATACACATGAGAAATCACACGGGTGAGAAACCGTATAGATGTGAGGAGTGCAGCATGCAGTTCAGTAGGCTTGGTACTCTGAAAATACATATGCGTACTCACACTGGTGAGAGACCATACGAGTGTGATTATTGCGGGAAACGGTTTAGTCAACGATCTAATGTGGAGGACCACATGAGAACTCACACCGGTGAGAGACCGTACGAGTGTGAATATTGCAACAAGCGCTTCAGTCAGGCAGCTCATCTGAAGGCTCACATGCGGACTCATACAGGGGAAAACCCATACAGGTGTGAGACATGCTGCAAGCAGTTCAGTAGGCTTGGTATCCTAAAAATACACATGAGAACTCACACGGATGAGAAACCGTATAGATGTGAGGCATGCAGCAAGCAGTTTACCAGTCTAAAGAAACACATGCGGACTCACACGGGTGAGAAACCGTACACATGTGAGGAGTGCAACAAGCAATTCAGTGACCCGACTCATTTTAAAAGACATATGCGCACTCACACAGGGGAAAACCGTACAGATGCGAGAAGTGCAGCAAACAGTTCAGTCAGTTGACCAATCTTAAGAGGCACATACGGACACACACTGGTGAAAAGTCCTACACGTGTGAGGAGTGCGGCAAACAGTTCATTCAGTTGTCGAATCTGAAGAGTCACATGCAGACTCACACTGGCGAGACACCGTACAGGTGTGAGGAGTGCAACAAAAGCTATCGTCATTCACGTAGTCTTCGTGCGCATAAGAAAACTCACATCGGAAAAAGTCTGTAAATGACTGTGTTACGATAACATGTACATATTCTTTAGAAGAAAAATATTACATCTTAAGCTCGATTGATCTATTTTTCTTTACAAAGGTGAGCTATGTGTGGTCCTCATTTAAAGCACTTGATCTATCCGTTACAACACGGTTTCATCAAGGGCAGATCATCATCGACACAGCTCCTTGAAATTTACCATGATATTGGCGGAATTTTAGATCGAGGTGGCCAAGTAGACATCATATATCTGGATTTTTCCAAGGCATTTGACTGCGTTTCTCATCAGCTGTTAGCCCATAAGCTCAAAATGTATGGTATTCATTCAAATTTACTTACCTGGTTCCATAGTTATCTTTCATGTAGGAGGCAACGTGTAATGGTCGAGGGTACGTGTTCGGATTGGCTCCCAGTAGTATCGGGAGTCCCCCAGGGGTCAATTTTTGGTCCCCTCCTTTTCTTATTATATATCAACGATCTTCCATCCGTAGTTAGCAACAAAATGGACCTTTACGCTGACGACTCTAAATGTTTCAAACAAATTTCTACTGTCTTAGATTGTGTATCACTCCAGAGAGATATTGATTGCATGTACGATTGGAATAATACTTGGCAAATGAATTTTAATCCTGACAAATGTAAAATCCTCACAATAAGCAGATCTAGAAATCCTATTAATTTTACGTACAAAATGAATGACATCGTCCTCGAGTCTTTTCCTGAATTCACCGACTTAGGTGCCTTAGCTACGTGGAATCTGACTTTCAATTCTCATGTACATAATATCATTTCGAGAGCAAATTCAGCTCTCGGCTTTTTAAAGAGATCTGTAGGTTTCAATGCCCCTGTAAATGTAAAAAAAAATACTATATCTCACTCTAGTCAGAAGCAGACTAGAGTACTGCTCAGTAATTTGGTCCCCCTATACGCACAACCTCATTTCCTCAATCGAAAAAGTACAAAGACGTGCCTCCAAGTATATTCTTAATGATTACACAACAGACTACAAGACGAGATTAATACATTGTTCACCCTTACCTCTATCTTACCGACGAGAAATACTAGATCTATGTTTTTTTATATAAGTGCTTACTAGGACTTTACGACATTGATATCGACAATTTTCTTAATCTCCCACATCCCTTTTTAAGAGCACATTCACAAGCCAAACTTATCCCTGGTAAATGTCACACTACAAACTTTCAGTACTCCTATTTTAACAGAATTGTCGACATATGGAACGCCTTACCACCTGAAATTAGACAACTGAGGCTAAATCCTACATTTTCAACCAATCGTTTTAAGCAGTCCGTTATTGAGCATTACTTCTCTCTTCTGGCCACACATTTTGATGTCATCTAATGAGCACTTGGACCCATTGTTGCAAGTGCTGATTGGATGAACATCAAAATGTGTGGTCACCTTTAGTTACATGATTCTCATTTGTTTGTTAACCTTAGTTTATCTTATCCCCTTTACAGTTGTTTCGTTTGGGTATTATTCCCTTCGTGAAACGAAGCGTTTGTAGTCAGTGCTGTTTTGATGTCAGGTGGTCGTTTGTCAGCCTGATAACTGGGGAACGCGTGAATGGATGGTTTTAATATTTGGTATGTGGGTAGGATTAGACATGACGAAGGAATGGCAGGAATTGCGTTACGGCAGGGCGCTCTAGCGGAGTGTTATGGTACTGCAGTGGAACTTCCGGTTTTGCTATTTTTTGTTTGGGACTTGTTTGGGTGATGATTTGTAAGTGGTAGGTAGCTGTGTAAAAGCATAGTAAGGTGTGTAAGTTTTGGCCACCTAGGGGTTTCGCAGGGGCGTTGAAAGTAATTCTTGTTTTAGGTTTTGAGAAGGAATAATGCAAGAAGGGGTTGATGGATGTTAATGACTGTAAGTATGCTGACAGCTTACGTAATGATGTACATAATTGTATACTTGTTATGCAAATTAGGTGGTAATTTGCATGATACAATAGGTATGTGTAGAAACCTTATATAGGGCTTGTCTGTGAACAGTCCAGCTGCGTAAGACCATGACAGATAGATCTGATTTTTGGTATGTGGGTAGTTCTTGAGAAGGAGATGAAACGTACGAGGTGTTTTTTTTTTTTCGTCTAGTGGCTTCTGACGGTTTTGCAGGGGATGTTTGTACGTAGAAAATGGGTTTTACGCAATCGTGGGTATTACGCAATCGTGGGTATTACGCAATCGTGCTATATTTAGGTGATATTACGCCATGCCAATGGGCTGCAGTTGTGACTTACCCCATCCCCACAGGAAGTGATCCCAAAGGTCATAGTTGCGCAATAGAGAAAATGGTTTATAGGGACAGTACATTATACATGATGTGGTGTGCATGTTCCCCATAAGATTTGATAATCTGTAGACTAAGGGCAATGATGATATTGTATACAGGGGCGTATATTATACGTTTTAAAAGGGTTGCACATGTAACAGTTACTTCCGGTACAATACACTGATGAACAAAGCAGGGTTTGTTTTTCACAGTAACTTGCAGTCATTGATGAGATTGTTTATAGGGAGTTATATTATATACATTAGACATATGGGATACACAATGTAGTGGACTGCATTGTGAAACAAAGAATGTTACGACATCATCATTGTTGCAACCATTGATACATTTGCTTCCGGCGGTGGATTTGTTATCCTACCTGCTGAAATCGGACAAATTTCTTGTCGGGATAAGCATTTGGTCTCTCTTCCAAGGAAGAAATTATGCATGCTGTATGTTATCCCGGACAGAAAAGGTGTCGTGAGGCGTATAGTCCTATTGACTGACAAGCCCCGTGCGGGCGGATAAAGCGTTCCCGCCACGCCACGGCCATTTGTACTTATATGTGGCGAGGACGTTTGGGCAAGAGACACGGGGTCATGTCAGAATTTCAATGAGTTCCAAGTCGCAAGCCCAAAATGGAAGTTATACTTTTATGTCTTGTTTTCCAAGCGATGTAATGTAGAGTATATAGGTCACAAGTGGTAATTAACACAATCACGTCATTTGTACTGACATGTCGCGAGAACGATTAGGTGAGAGACACGCACGGGGTCATGTCGAAAGCTCCATGAGTCACAAGTCGCAAGCCCAGATGGATAGTTATACTTTGATGTCTTGATTTCTCTGCAATTTAATCTAGGGTAGGTCGCAAGTGCTAGTTAGCAGATTCATGCCATTTGTACTAATAGGTTACTAAAACGATTGGGTAAGAGAAAAGGGGTCATCTGAAAAGTTCCATGAGTTCCAAGTCGCAAGCCCAAAATGGAAGTTATACTTTTATGTACCTGAGGAGGAGCATTCCGTGACGACACCAGCCATCACATTTTGGAGGTGTTCGCTGGGGATGTGAAGATCATTTATGTGGCATAGATCTCACCAATGACGGCGTTGATGTGGTCAACGTTATTGTTTTATGTGTTATTTTATTGCTATTTTGATGCAACAGTCGACTTTTCCCCAGTCAATATAAGTCTTTATCTTCAAAAGACAATGAAAGGTATTTGCTTTGTCCATGGAAATGAATGGACAGGGACAGTTTGTGTCATGTGCACAAACAAGAAAGGATGGATGATAGAATACTTTTAAAATACAGCCTACTGCCTAAATCACCTTTTTCGGCGCACCTCCCTATGTGACGGTCTCCATGCTTTCTCCCAAAAAGCGTAAGCAGGCCTTCTTCAGATCCCGTAAATCGTAGAGACACGGTTTCATTTTACACAATTTGTAGCAGGCCATAACGTACAAATACATTCCATTCCATAGTAAAAACCACAAACCCAGTGTCTTCGCATTATATTCTACAACTTCTCAATGCATTTCACAGATAACATTCACCACCTACTGCCAAGATTCCAAGTAAATTGCCGTTTAGATTCTTAATGACATACAAAAGTCTCCAATAATGTCGGCCTGACGTAGAATACGCTCATCCTGACATGCACCTCACAGTTTCATATTTAAAACCAACAACATCCTCTCAACACCTCGCCTTCTCACTTCCACTTACAAGTGACGCTCTGTGGACGACACATAACTAAAGCTAGCTAATGACACGTCTAAATATAAACCCTCCACCACCGCACCATCACCCATTTCACGAAGGTTGAGTTCTGCGAACGCTTGTTTTGTATTTTGCTGTTATTTTGTAAGAATATCTCTATGTAAAGAACTTAGCTTTTATTTGCCCATTCTCTATGTATTATTTTATGTTTTTAACTGTGCTGGAGGTGTGGGCTCTGTAAAGGACGTTTAAATCATCCTGTTGCCCACACCTTGCTGAACTTTTTCTGTAAAGTTTAATAAATAAATGGTTTACCGCTACTTAACCCAGCCGTGTACACGCTACATGGCTCCATTGCCCGAAAAATAACGGGCACTTAATCCTTAAACTGCCAGAGTTTCAGACCTATAAAATGCTATTAGTGCCAGGGTTGGCCGCTGACCCCCGAAAAGAGACACCCAAACAAGGCCAAATTCCTTAACTTCCGTGAAATGTTCTGACAGTAGTTACAGAAAGACAGCAAAATATCGCTGGACATAGCTTTCTGCTGTCGCACTAGGTTTTACTTACTCAAGCTCATATTGTCATTTCATAAGTCATTTTAATCGCTGTAAATACGCTACATTCGTGGTGTTCCGAATTAGCTTTGGAAACATGTTAGTTCTATAGATGTTGATTTGTATTGTTGACCTTCATGAAGTGCTTTAAAATGCTAGAGATTTGTTAACTTTCTGCATCTCAGCTTCCTCAATACCGTATGTGATGTTGTCTTTCATGTTGAATGTTTTTCTCACCACAGAACTTTCCATGAAATTCATCATATATACCATTTGTTTTATAATCAAGTAAAAGCTACCGAACCTGTTTTATGCACCCACTACTTACAACGTCACCGATGAAGGTCAGCGGTTGTCTGAAACTTCTGACCAAGGAGCCTTTTTTATTGAGAATCTCATTACCTGGATACTGAAAACTAAAAGTAGCGTTTGACAAAGATGTCCTATGTGGAAAGTTTGGGCAATAGTAACAGTGAGTTACATGGTATGACGCCGTTCGTTTTCGTAAAGCCGTCTAGACTGCCTTCTATAGCAAAGTAAACAGTTGTGGTCTCTCTCTATGTATTTAATAGTTACTGGTCCAGGAGTTCTGATTGTAACATTTTACTTAACCCTATTCAGACCGGGGGGGGGGGGGGGGGGGGGGGGGGCTTTTGAGGCCCGCGCTAACTTCGATGTCCTATAACGTTAGAACGGCTTACGCTAGAGCCACCAAATTTGGTGAGTTTTCCTAAAATATTGTTGGCAACAATTTTGCGAAGTTTGACAAATTTTCCATTTTTTCTTGTTGCCATGGCAACCGTTTGTTGACAGGCAGTTTTGCCAAAAATCACTATTTTTGGTTCTAACTATGTATTTTTCACATTTATTTGCTATATTACTGCGATTTTGTTACATAAATAAAATATTATATTATTCAGCATATCTTTCATAATTATATATGCATAAATTATGCTAATTTGATGACGTCATCAGCCCAAAATCCAAGATGGCGGACCGAATGGCCAAATCAATAATAACAAGCTAATTATCCCTTAAAATTTGTAACTACCTGGTATTTTTTCATCAAAAACTATCTAAATGAATGAATTTAGTCTACTTCCATTGCCCTTTGTGATTATTTGTTGCAAAAAAAGTATTTTTAAAAATTCAAGGTGGTGGATATAATATGGCGGAGCCCAACTCGTATCTTAGATGAGCATGACGTCATTTTATGACGTCATATTGACGTCATTGATGTTGCTATTGGCAACGCAAGTCGTAATAAATATTATTATTCTGTTATCTGCACTTGTTGTTACATTTTTGTAGCATAACTTGAATTTTTCTGAGAATACCCATTTTTCATGGGTTTGGCCAATGTAATCAAATCGATGACGTCATAATTACGTCATCTTACGTCAACGTAACGTCAAACGTCACATACTTGTCAGATATTATGTCGAAATTATGTCCTGAAAATTTGGTGGCCCTACAACACGTCGTTTTAGAGTTATAGGACTTAGAAGTGGAGGGCCTCAAAAGCCCCCCCCCCGGTCCAGGGATGACCAAAAAAGCCCGGTCTGAATAGGGTTAAACACTGTCTTCTACACAGTTGCACAGAATTCCCGAGGGAAAGAAAATTCAAAATTTTGATGCAATAAGAAAATCTTATTATAACATTGGGTGTGCTTAGTAGTAAAGTCGCTAGGAGGCGGTGTTGTCCAGGGTCTACAGCTCGACATTAGTAACGGCCAAACATTCCATTGCAGCCTGCTCGGCAGTTAGCAGTAAATTCCCTGGCAAAACGTTGACTACCCTGGGGAAGAAGCCACGTGCTAGCCGCTCCTCACACACGTAGCCACCAGGGAGAACGCGTAGACGGGAGCCTCCTGGTCCAGACATCGGCCCCAATACTCCTGCCACCGCCTGCTGTTGTCCCCGTCCTTGGTGCTGACTGTACCATCAGCAGAACAAGTAGGGGGGTTAGCGGTGGCAGCAAAGTTACATTTTTTCCAGTAGTAAATGTAACCCTATGGGAAAATGGAGGGAAGAAATGTACGTGTCATTATCTTAAGAATTATAACTTCAAACCACAGAAACTTACAATTAAATGCTAGCCCACTCTGTTCACTTTCATCAAACTTTGCAAGAATATAATCTATTAATTAACAGCTAGCCTGCTGATAGACATCCCCTAATCGGAGCCCTTGGTTTGGTCCTTTAGGTTCGAAGCTATCTAGCGATAATACAACTTTCTCATGGGGTGCAAAACCATCAGAAATATGGTAATTTTTACAACTGATTCAACAAGTATAGTCTTGGTCTTTTCTAACGCAGCCACTCTAAAACTGCAAATATAAAATCACATCTAGGCGCAGGTGGTATCTTTTGTGTTACCCGTTTGTAATAATTTACAAAAAAGAATTCCTTCCTGATGCTCTAAATTCATATAAACATAATATTAAGTAACTATTCATTCTTTTGGCAGCGCTTGCAAAAATATTGTACGAAAAGCATTCCTTTTCGGTGCTCTAAATTTATATAAACATAAAACAAAGTAGATCCCCCTAAAAATGATAGATTTACCAGCGCTTACAATAACAATGCACAAAAAGCATTACTTTCTGTTGCTCATATAAGCATAATATTAAGTAGTCTTTCTTCTGGCAAATACTAGTTTTATCGGCGCTTGCAATAATATTGTACCAAAAAACATTCCTTTTCGGTGCTCTAAATTCATATAAACATATTAAACATAAGTAGGCATTCCTCTGGAAAATGATAGATCTGGCAGCGCTTAGATATTGGACAAAAAAAAGGCATTCCTTCTTGCTGCTGTAAATTCATATAAACATGATATTAAGTATTCATTCTTTGGGCAAATAATCGTTTTGGCAGAGCTTGATATTGTACAAAAAAAGCATTCCTTTTCGTTGCTCTAAATTCATCTAAACATAAAACTACGTAGGCGTTCTTTTGACAAAATAATAGATTTGCCGGCGCTTGCTGTACGAAAGCATTCCTTCTCGGTGATCTAATTTCATATAAACATAACACTACGTATTGTTTCCTATAGTAAAATAGCTTTGCCAGCGCTTTCAATGATATTGTACATACGTGTAGAGTTCCACAAACCAAGGAAGGGACAGAACTCTACTAACGGACAGAAGTCTACATTTTACTTTGACAGTGTTGGTGTGATCAATTGTCGCTTATCCAACCCTCTGGATACCACATTTCTATCATGGTGTAGTACAGTACATAACATGGATAATATGTGTCAAGTAGCAAGTACCTCAAATAGTTCATCATTACAACACTGTCACAATGTATAGTACGAACGTGAACCGAGAAGGGGGTACCATATTGCATAGGCGGCGCAAGTAGAAGACAGAGGGAAAATATCCGCGGTGGTTTTGTGATGGCGGTGAAGTGGCCACCGCATAAATCGAGAACATAAACCTACCACGAAAGTTTCTGCATTTACAGTAACTTAAATCACCGTTCCTTCCCATCATATATATACACTTGTGACTTAGAGGGGTGCAAAAAGTGGATGGCACCCACAAACAAACAAACAACGTGCCACAAAAATAACACACTATAGGGATTTGCCATCGCAAACCTGTCATCAACTGCCCACATCTGGTGGTCGGGAAGAGCTCTGAGAGTCCCAGAGAAAAATAGTCCATTTCTAAATTTGAATTAAATTACTCCTTTTCCTCATAATTCCTCCATATTCTTGACTGTACGTCTGTACTGATGTTGATCACAAACTAAGGTGTGTACAATTACAATTACAATGCACATCCAGCACCATCTGCTCAAATTATTCCCTTCCAAAGATACTTAGATTGAGTTTATTTTCCAAATCATGCCTGAAGGCTAATTGCACGCACACTCTCATAGTAATAGTAGTCATTCAGTACATAACATTTGGTTTCTAATCTACTACAAGGTGCTAAATTTACTATTGTAGGGTTTGACTTCTTCTTTGAAGGCAGTGGCTAATGATTTCTCCGACTTTCTGCAAAATAAGTGTGTATTCTGATTTAAGTAAAAATGTAGTCTTTTGCTGACCTCTCAAGCTGGGTGAAATTAGGGCAACATTTTGATTTTGTTTATTTTGGCCTCGTAGTGAGGGCACTGACTAATGAAGTGGGTTTCATTTTCCATTGCATCCATTAGGAAACATTTACATAAACTATCGTGGACAGGTAGCTTGCTGTAACGACCCCTCTCTATTTTTAATTGGTGTGCACAAATTCTTATTTTACATATGGCGGATCTTTCATCAAACTCGTTATAATTCATGTAGTTTTCCATCGAGTATTTAGATTTGACACTATGGTAAAATCTTAACTTGCCATTATCTACAGACGATTCATAAAACATATACATATCAGTCAGTCTCCTCTTTAACAATGCAAAAATATTCTTATTATCTACCGGATAACAACAAAACCGCCCACTGCGGTTCTAAACAAGCCGCCAGGGGCTCCAGCTTACTATACTCACAGTAACACCCTGCCCCAAGACATATCCACTTATAAAAAGTATGAAACTCGCACGTAGGTGTAGTTGTACTTCCAACTTCGCCACTCCACTGCGGTACCGTAACACGCCGCTAGAAGGCCCATTATCGATTTTTTGTGCAACCCTACCAATCCATCATATATCTTGAAGAAACGTCCTACGATTCTGGACTCGTGTTGTTAACAAAAAAAGAAACAAAAGCACAAAAATATAGAATCCGCTGAAATACCACAGGGAAACGCCAGGTGGGCCATGTTCGAAGTGCACTTCCTTACTGCAACCGCTACTCAGATACTAGATATTATGAAGATTTATGTACAACATCTCGAATTATGCTATCAACCTCAATAAACACCCGCATCACAGCTGGTCTACTATAGCACAACTGATCATAAAAAGAAAATCTTCTTGGCGAAGATAAAAAGCATTCCTTTTCGGTGCTATATGTACATATAAACATAAAACTAAGCATTGATTCTTCTGGAAAATAATATATCTGCCAGCGCTTGCAATAATATTGTACAACAAAGCATTCCTTTTCGGTGCTCTAAATCCATATAAACATACCATTAACAAACTATTCTTTTGGCAAATAATAGATTTGCCTGCGCTTACAATAATATTGTACACAAAAGAATTCCCTCTTGGTGCTTTAAATTGATATAAACATAAAAGTACGTAGTCAATCCAGTAGCAAATAAAGCGGCACTGTGTCCACACGCGTCGTTGCACCGGTGGCGTAAATCTTGTTAGGTACCGAAAACGCTGGGGAAGTTCACAATTCACGGATCTGCAGGTAAGTGTACTTCGGATAAAATGTTGAGGTATACAGCTGGAATGTGTGTGAGTGGCGGTGCGAAGGAGAACACAGCTTTGTTGTTCTTGCTTCTCTGTGTAGCTGCCTGTGCTGAAAATGGTTTGAATGATACTCAGTGTGAGACAGCTGGATGGAGGGAGTGTTTGCCTATCACAGGTGGGTCAAAAGCACTTTCTGTGACGACCTATGGCACTCGTACGTGTGTTTTCTGTAGTGTCGTGCATGGGGTTGTTACCTCTGGAAGCCCGTTCCCTCTTATTGCTAAAGTCAATGATGTAGCAATAAGAGGGTACCCGTTTCATGTCCTGTCGGCCTTGAAACTGGCACAGCTTGACCATGCGGAGTTCCACAATTCTTTGGCTCTGATAGATGCAGACATCACTGACGTGGACAACAACACCTTCGCTGGGTTTTCCAGTCTCTTCAAACTATCCCTAGATTCTAACAGGTTGTCACATGTCAAGCAGGCCTGGTTCACTGGCTTGGAGAAGCTTGTTGTGCTGATTTTCTCCAACAACAACATCAAGCAGATAGATCCAAGGAGCTTCGTGCACCTAAAGTACCTTGTTGGTTTGGATCTGGAGAACAACCTGTTACAGGTTGTAGACCCCTCCTGGTTCATTGGGCCGACAGGTGGGCTGGTCTTGGATCTGAGGTCTAATGCAATCAATAGCATTTCCCCAGCGGCGTTTCACCATGTGCATCTGTCCTGGTTAGACCTGCGTGGCAACGATCTGTCATGCTTGGATGAAGACGTGTTGGTGGGACAGTCTCTGCTTTTAGACCTGCGCGTCAGCAGTGGCGTATTGTCATCTGTCCCTGATGGAAGGCATCATAGCATGGAATGGAGCCTGAATCGTCTAGCAAGACTCTTTAGACAGTCGGTGACAATGATAGTTGAGGTGCCCAAGTTCATCTTCTGTGTCAATCAGAATAGTCATGAACTTTCGTTTGGGTGGATGGCTCATACATCAGACAGTGGGCATGGTAACATCGAGTTGGAATATGTCAACCCTGGCATATCATGTGGTGAGTTGGATCACTCTTTAATCACCATCACCATCCAGGCCCCCGTGGTTGTTCTGGCTACTGGTGGCTCTCTGGATGACAACACGGTTCCAAACAGGCTTGAGCAGTGCAGGCGGGTTTGGGAATACGGTGACGGTATCAAGGTGGGTCTGATGGGAAACATAATCTTCCAACTGGTTTCCATGGCCAAAGGGAATACAACCGTTGAAGATGTTGCCATGTCATTTGTCCAGACACAAAGCACGAACACGCCTACAAACACTGAGTACACCACCCACACAAACGCCATTCATGACGACATGAAAAACATCACCTGCATTCTGATCACTAAATATGAACACACAGAGTCGTTCTTCACCATCCATCCGACCCAACACCAGACACACACTACAGTAACCACTTACAGAACAACCACTGACTACTCCAGCAGCCTGACACACAACTCTGGCCACACAGATAGGGGATACACATCTTCAGAACCCAGAGACACCTCTACACTACAAGTGAGCACCACTCATGGACCAGAGGTGCCTCCGGCAACAGATCATGTTCTCATCTCAGTTGTTGCCTCGGCAGTGGTCAGTGTTGTGGTGGCGTCCCTTGTAGTGTTGGTATGGAAGTTGCGCTCTGCAAGGCTTAACGCAGAGGATGGGAGTGCCAGCGACGATGCACACATTTGGATAATCCCACCTGGCGTTGCTTTCCCCGGCTTGCTGAGGTCGGTTTCCCTCCCTGCACTTTCAGGCAATACGGCTTCTGATGATACAGCCTCCTGTAGGTCATTGCCCGCTGTACTGGATACAATCGATCCTACTTACAGCGAGATCCCAGATGACATAGCCACTGCTCATAGACCTCTGCCTAGTCTCCCCCACACATACTGGGAGATACCAGATGACGCCATCTCCGGTGTGGTGCGGTCAGTGTCCCTCCCGGCATGCACTCTCGGGAAAACACCCGATGATGCGGCCTCCTGCAAGTCATTGCCGGTAGTTCTCCAGTCTGTCGAACCGGCTTATACTGAGATCCCTGATGACATAGCCGCTGCACAGCGCCCCCTGCCTGCTCTCCCTCGCAGACCAGAACCAGACCAGGAAGCCGCTACACAGCGCCATATGCCTGCCCCACCTCACACTTACAGTGAGATCCCAGATGATGAGGACAGCGGTCCTATACCTTTCTATGCTGATGCGGCAGAGTTTTCCATACATGTCGTGACAAACATGCGACAGAATCGACGGGCCTTCCGAGATAACACCACCGCTTCCAGCAGACACCGGTCTGGAAGGTCCATTGCCGCATATGGGTCGGCTGAAGTGACCAGGACCCAGGTGAACAACTTCTATAGAAATGTTCCTGACGCCCAAAGCATAAGAGCCCGTAGGACTGCTTTGGTATCCCAGGCTACAAGCCACGGTTTGAGGATGTATGTCAACGCCACAGATGCGATTCTGTCTAGTGGTCAAAACGTCACGGAAGCTCATATCGCTTTCCTCACATTCCCTGATGCCTGCTTGCCTTGGGAGGTCTCAGGAGATGGAACCCGTATCACACCACGGCGCGCGTCCCTCCCCCTCGTCACGCTGCCTAACACATACTGGCCATGGGACATACCGGGGGATGGAAACGGTATGAGACCAAGGGGGGAGTCACTTCCATCCGTAACACTGCCTAACACCTACTGGCCTTGGGACATACCGGGGGAGGGAAACGGTATGAGACCAAGGGGGGAGTCACTTCCACCCGTAACACTGCCTAACACCTACTGGCCTTGGGACATACCGGGGGAGGGAAACGGTATGAGACCAAGGGGGGAGTCACTTCCATCCGTAACACTGCCTAACACCTACTGGCCATGGGACATACCGGGGAGGGAACCCGTAACACAACACGGCGTGCGTCCCTTCCCCCTGTCACACTGCCTAACACCTACTGGCCTTGGGACATACCGGGGGACGGAAACGGTATGATACCAAGGGGGGAGTCACTTTTATCCGTAACACTGCCTAACACCTACTGGCCTTGGGACATACCGGGGGAGGGAAACGGTATGAGACCAAGGGGGGAGTCACTTCCATCCGTAACACTGCCTAACACCTACTGGCCTTGGGACATACCGGGGGAGGGAAACGGTATGAGACCAAGGGGGGAGTCACTTTTATCCGTAACACTGCCTAACACCTACTGGCCTTGGGACATATCGGGGGAGGGAACCCGTAACACAACACGGCGCTCGTCACTACCCCCTGTCACACTGCCTAACACATACTGGCCATGGGACATACCGGGGGATGGAAACGGTATGAGACCAAGGGGGGAGTCACTTCCATCCGTTACACTGCCTAACACCTACTGGCCATGGGACATACCGGGGGAGGAAAACGGTATGAGACCAAGGGGGGAGTCCTTTTCCCCTGTCAAACTGTCTAACACCTACTGGCCTTGGCACATACCGGGAGAAGGGACCCGTAACACAACACGGCGGTCGTCCCTTCCCTCTGTCACACTGCCTAACACCTACTGGCCGTGGGACATACCGGGGGATGGAAACGGTATGAGACCAAGGGGGGAGTCGCTTCCATCCGTAACACTGCCTAACACATACTGGCCTTGGGACTTACCGGGGGAGGGAACCCGTAACACTACACGGCGCTCATCCCTTCCCCCTGTCACACTGCCTAACACCTACTGGCCTTGGCACATACCGGGGGAGGGAACCCGTAACACATCACGGTGATATTCCCTTCCCCCTGTCACACTGCCTAACACCTACTGGCCATTGGAGAATGGTGGACCCGTACTACACCATAGAATTCGAGCATCTGCCAACTATAATTGAACTAGAACCTGTAGCCATTCATGATATAATCAATGCTCAGAAATTGCACTTTAACTGTTTGGAAGTTACAGTTTCCTACACACCCATTACTCTCTTCCAAAACGCAATACCTTTACCATATCAAAATTTCCCTATCTTGAAATTCATGAAAGTTTCCGAAAGTTGCAAAAGTCGCCGACGTCTTTTTTACCCATCTGAGCAGTACACGGCTCTCGCTTCATAAAAAGATTACATAAAATCATCAAAGAAAATCACCCATGCCTTTTTCACATCTCATTTCTAACAGATATATCTTTTCTAACAATTTTTTTTCCATCAACAACCATCTTGCAACCTAATTCTCACATAGCCAAATAGCTAAAACTTTGTTCCAAAAATTCTCTCCTCTTGCACTTGGACATCTTGCGTCAGTCTGTGTAGTGATTTAACAAGGCTATGCTGGTTGGGTGCACAAAATTTGATACTAGAAGTGTCAGTTATTTGGCTGTCTTATTACCTGGATTATCTTTTCTTCATTGACAAATTTAAGTCCAGACTACAATTCAATATTGCCGACTTTGGCGGCCATTGTGTCAACATGAGGCTACTACATACAGTTACTCCCACCCTCCATGTTTTAATAGTGGGGCAGCACCGTCCTGTTTTATGTCACCTAATTCAATTACGATCTCTAACTCTAGTTCAACTCTATCCGGGGGCTAATTATATAAGCTATATCCGATGCAAAAAAACAGGGCACATTCAGTGAAGGAAAGTCGAAGAACGATTGTCAAAACTACATTATTGTGAAGATATTGCCATCTAAAACCATCGTTCGTGGAGGTAGTTGACATCCCTAAATACCCATTTTGTTCAACAACGGATATAGGTTGCCCGCGGGTAAACTAGCTTTAGACCGGGTCAAATCTTCTAATAACAATGTCACGTGCACAGGACTATCTTATCGTCCCAATGGCTGGAGCAGTGTTCTAGACATTATATTAAATTGCGAAAGATTCTTTTTCTTTGGAGTGATAATGGACTGAGTAGGGTAACAGACATTTTGGACAATTATTTTTTCTCTGAAATCTGAACATGTTGAACGTATTATAACGTATCACTGAAGGATAAACAGAACAGCCACAATGTTACATAATTTGATTTTTTCTTAGCAAGTTAAAATTGCCACAAAAATGGTGACTGTTTACGGGTGTAAAAATCGAGCTTGGTTTGCGAGAAAAATTAAAGAAAAAAATCAATTTTTTAGCTTAGCAATTATGGCCGACTGGAGTGAGGTATGTTAACATGAAAGAAGTTAGTTTCTGAATGAAGAGATTCTCACCATACTACAGGAAATGAAAGAAATAGTAATTTGAAGAAAAGAGATTTGAGAAGGTCTTAGCCCCAGATGTAAAATTTGAGTTGGGGTGTTTCTGTAGTGGCTATTCTAGGAGAATTATTTTATATTTCTAGAACGGTAGGCAATGAAATGTAAAATGTAGAATATTATGTGCCTTTGTCCAAAGATTTATCCAGTAATCAATATCTGTATGCTAGCAATATAGGAAGGATTGAAGTAGATCCGTATTTCATGTATTATGAGTTCTAGAATATTGATTTGACCCATTGTTGTTATTATCTGTATATCAGTATATTACCCCAACTAGAAACTGCAATTAATTACATATTTTGGTATTTTCTTAGACAGTGATATTACCAAAGAAATGGTAGATGTTTTAGTGTAGACATAGAGCTTGATTTGCAAGAAACGTAACCAAAAAGCTAGCATTTTTTAGCTTAGCAATTATAGCCGACTGGAGTGAGGTATGTTAACATGAAAGGAGTTTCTGAATGAAGAAATTCTCATCATACTAATGGAAATGAAAGGAATAAAAATCTTAAGAAAGGAACGTCTTAGCTTTAGGTTAAGAATTTTAGTCGTTTGTATTCTTGAGGTGAGGTGATTCTGTAGAGACTATTTTAGAAAGCCTATCCTATGTTTCTACAACTTTAAAAGCAACTAGTAAAATCTTAAAACTAGAACGTTACATGTGCATTGCTCCAAAGGGGGTCATCCCGTAATTAATATATGTATGCTCGACAAAGGTGGGTTGGAGTAGATTTATAGTAAGTATTACACTGTTAAGTGTGCTATAGTATCAATTTCATCAATTGTTGTTTTTATTAAGATATCAGTATACAAACTAACTTAAAACTGCAATCAAATGGTAGAAAAAGCGTTTCCTGGATGTAAATATGTTTAATTTTTAGCGCTGCTTCAGTTGCGTGGTTGTACAAATTACTTTTGCCGACAGCCTGATTAAATTCCACTGTCTGCAGATGTTAGGGTGTAGAAATTGTAGAGTGGCACGTAACAGTGGAAACCCGTTCAATGGGGGACTAAGCTTAAAGTATATCATATTCGTTAGAAAATTTGAGGAGTAATCTTTAAATCTTCAAATAATCTTCAATGAACCAATGAGCTGTGACTGTCATGCCCTAAAATATCGGAGCACAATTAAGATTAAATGACTCCATGAAGAGTGGAAAACACACGAACTTCTGTCGATATGAAATTTACAACTCAACTTCCGTCAAACCCAGAACTTCAGATAACCATCAGCTGAATCTTATCGAGTGACGTCCTGTGATCTAATGAGTAACAATTTCGCCTATTGAAAATCCAGTCGGGAGCCGAACCCGTCAGGCAAAGGCTGGAAGACAGTCACTCCTTAGAGACACCGACGCACTTCTGGAAGACACTAAAGAATACATCTTGGTCTGCGATGACAAAGAAAGTACCAGTTCGGAACTCAAAACCCAGCTTTGACGAAAAACATAATTTCTAGTGCAGGAATGATTTCTTACAATATTCGTACAGAGTACATTGTAAGTGATCAACATTCAAGGACATGTATGTCCTTGCGACTAGGAGTGACGCTGCTGCAAGACTTAGTAGAAATCAAGCTCTTCAACCATCGTTAACCACCGTGCAGTTTCTCACGCGAAATCGTGGAAATGCCACAGCTTTACTGGACACACATGGTGGAGTAATCATAATGATGTTCTTCTATGGGTACACATGGACGTGCAAGCGTAGGAAGACCATGTTAAACGTATCAGTTTTCCGAAGACACTTGCTGCCCAGTGGAAGATCCGCAGGAATCTATATAGGATAGAGGTGGATGGAGGGAGAGAGTCATTGATATCCGTGCAACCAGCACGACTGGATGATGATACTATGACATCAGTTACACGTACGTCGTAAATACTCCATCGAACTTTTACAGTTATTATCTATCTGCCGACGTTAACAGCGACTGTCTAAAATCTGCACGAAGACTGCAACAGGAGAAAACGGACATTCAAGACATGGCAAAGAACTTACTTTTTTAGTCTACATTTTGGAAAGACATCTGTAAAGAGGTTCTGGCATGTCACAGTTCATGGATTGGATATTCTCCTTATAGAAACTTATAGAAATATAGTCCCCCATTAAACTGGTGCCTCTGGCACGTGGTATTAGGTAATGAATGTACTGGCTGTAATACCTTGCAGGCTGACTAAGTACCTTACAATGTAGTATCACTAACGTTGTAATCAAGTTTATTTGTCATAAAATGCTCAGTTTTCGTAATTGAGAACTAAGAACGACCCTCATGTAATGTTAAATGCTAATTCAGGGTTCTCCCCAGAGGGTGGAATAAGGGAGGCCCTCCACTATACTCTCTGCCAGCTCCACTATACTATTTTTCAAATTTAGTGTGTTTCTTCCCTATTTTCTTTGTTAGCTTTGCTAAAATTAATGACAATTCACAGATTTTTGTGCCAAGTGGCATCACTTTTCCAGTCAGCATTGTCTGCAAAAACTTGTGAATGAGCAATGATCAAAACAATAGTCGTTTTGCCACTTCACAACAAAGGAATCACTATAATATTTTATACTTGTAGTATTTGACACCCTCTGTCATTGCAAATGAACCCATTTTCATGAAAGCGCAGCGCGTTGTTGCGGGTTATTTTTGCCAGCCCCTCCACTATACTAAAAAATTCTGGGGAAAACCCTGTAATTTTTACATTATGTCCGGTAGTTTGAATCTGACGTAAAAAACACGAAGGAATTCAACACATAAACATTGTTAATATGTGGATCATCAACATAAAGCAAATATTTATTTGAGGAGTTTTTATCGGTCCATATGGTTCTAATGCTAATGTTAGCAGTTTGTGATGTCGTATAAAAATCTACATGGATTGGTCATGGATATAGCTGATGCTTGTTTATACATTTTAGAGTAAGTTATTCTTATTAAGTATTTTTCAAGAATCACATATAATGCAGTGTTTGTATCTAACTTTGGTGTTTGAAATATATCTACGTAGTTTATATAAAAAACTACATGACATTTATTACTAGTGTATGGTTAAGTTGTCGACATATCTCAACCTTAAATAAGTGCCACTACGAGCGCTTTACGGAGACACGTAATTATGGCTTAAACATAGTATTTACGAATGTGTTAACATTACGTTAAGTAACTTAAAGAATGCCAATACGACACATTTAAGCACACTGTAAGATTGCTTAAAGAGCGGTTTTCATGCAGTGATATATGACTGTTGGCTACTTGGCCAATATGCACCATTTTTCAGCGACATCTGAAGCCTGATAGAGCTTATCCCACTGTAGGTGCGAGTCTGCACGAATGTGCGGAACGAAACGGGTAGGCACACTATTGTTTAAACAGCAGGTAAGAGAGGCGTTCAATAAGTAATAACTCTGACTCATTTCCCATACCAGGAGATTAATGAAACTTGGCACAGTCTTTCTCTTCATAGGAACCACCCAGAGTCATGCATTTCTCCCATCATTTGATGCAGCTCTGGACACCGTTTTTGTAGGACACCCCAGGTTGGTCCTCCAACAGATGCCTCATCAATGGCAGAAGAGGAACGACCAGGTCTGGGAGCTGTTTCCACAGACTTCCGGCCATGTTTGAATTCAGGATGCCAGCGTTTTACAAGGTCAAATGATGGGGCATCATCACTATAAGTTTCTTTCATTTCATCAAGAGTCTCCTTTGGTGTGCGTCCTTTCAAATGCAAAAACCGGGTCACTGCGCGACACTCAACTGGCTCCATTTCACACCTGGTCCATTTCACACCTAACTCAGTTCAAACACCAGTAAATCAGAAACCACAATTAGTTCAGAGCTCTTTTTGCAACCTTAACTATAGAGATATGAATCATTACACATTCAAAATTTCATCTAGATCAGACAACTGAAAGTGGTTCAGAGTTATTACTTATTGAACGCCCCTCGTATATAGTATTTACACCAGTCGTGTTAGTCTTTGGTCTGGTAGTTTCTAGTTTCCAGTAGTCCTATTGACATGCTTGTCTCAGATCTGAAATTCTTACAAACGTATTTTTTTTTGCTGTAAGGAGTGCAATGTAAAAGAAATAAAGTATAACAAAAGACTCACTTGCCTTGTGTGCTTCTACTTCTTCTTTAGTCTCTATTATGCAAGCTTGAAGACATTGGTGACCAAATGAAGTTTACCTGACGGGAAGAGGTATTCATAGAAAGATATGAAATCACTTGTAATGGCAGAGCTTTTTGATGACGCCTCAGGGGAGTCGTCAAGTGGTATATATTGCATTCAGTCTGCAAAAATTCTAGGAATTGCACAGGCATTTCCACAGGAATGCAGTATGCTGGGTATGCAAGCCCCCCCCCCCCCCACAAATCTGTTCCAGATGTATCTCTGGTATGCAATGGTGGAATGTAGGTCACACTTGCTCCCTGGAGGAATTTGTCCTTTGAAACGAGACAGGGAACTCTGCACAATGGATCACGTTGTCTTGGTTGTTATGTTATGTTATGAAGGATACATTTTCTTTTCTAGAGCTTGTTCAAGCCATACGCCACAGGCAGACAGGAAATACTTCTATAGTGCTCAGCTGTAGGTTTAGGTCACTGGCAGACCATTGTGCTGTACCGGGGATAGTACATTTCTGCTGGCTGTAGGTTTATATTACAGGTGGGCTAGTATATTGTGCCAGGGATAGTGCGACAGGGAAGTTCCAGTCTATTTCTGATTTGAGCTGTATTGTTGTACCCTCAACCGTCGTCATGGCAATAATACATTTTTATTGCCAGTCTTGTTGTCAGTATTTCAAGTCCCTAAAACATTATATATCAACCGATAATAAACCTATGTGTGGAGCGTTAGTGAAACTCAAAACGTACAAGAAAGCTTCATAGTCAATCATTCATTCTAGCCCCTTAGCAAATAAAAGGCGGATTTAGAAAACAGACAGCTGGGGCGATTTATCCATAATTGATCCCTAGTACAAATGTATTTAGGTGGTTCCGCTAAGCCTCAAGAACATAAGCTATATACTGACTCTTATTGATAATGTAAATACGCAGTTATGTTAAAGTTGTCGTTAGAAATCATATGAGCTCTCAAAGCAGATGTTGGGTGAAGGATCGTAATCCTTCCTGAGTTACGGACAGGCTTTTCTGGCAGTCACTTCCCTTAATTAACTACATAAACTCTTAGCTTTAATCATATAAAAATAGAAGCATTTAATGGGGCATTGAAGAAGTCATGCAGAGAATTATTGTGTGTCATTGCAGAATGGGCTAAGGTATTCTGTCCTACTGGAATCTTTACATGGATCACAAGCGCCCCCTATTAATTCGGTGCAGTACTGCACCACTACATTGTGAATAATGCTGTAGTACTGCAACCAATTAATAGGTGTCGCTTATGATCCATGTACCGACTATAGTTAGGTCGAGTTGTTTTCCTTTGCTACAGTCTTCACCGTCATCAGTCTTATGTTACACAAAGTAAAGAAAGAAAGTGTAAAGATGGCTTTATGGCAGTGAAAATAAGGGAACTCTACGACACGAATTATTTTATATATTTGTTTTCCTGTTAAAAGAGACACTTGGAGTGGAATAGACCACCTGATCACACCTGTCCATCGTCTGTGGGTTACTGTAATTGAATTAGCTGAACTGTAAAACATATATGTCAAGCTGTATCTTTGTAAGAGCCTTCTTGAAAGGCGTCAAAAAACAAGGAAACACAATAAGTTTCGATCATGATATTTTGCTATATTTCACTTCTCATATATTGCGCCAAATGAGTCACAACATACATGTACATGTGATTGGAAGGCAGTTTCACTGAAATATAAGAACATTTATTTCTCTGAATGACTGAAATTGAATTATAAAGAACTGTGTAAAAGAATTAAAGTTCACTTTTTGCATACTGAACATACAGAGGAAGGTAAATTGAGGAGTCAAATAGTAGTTTTATGCCAGCTTCGTATCTTACACAAACACATTACGTTTGAAAACACAAGTAATCTGTTAAATACTTTAAAAGGAACCAATAAACCATGCACATGTAGCTATAAATAGATCTGATGCGTTCATACGGCGCAGTTGAGTCATCAGGCTATTTCAAGCACGTCACCGGAACGTACTGCGCCTGCGCGAACCCTGGTGGTTTGGGGCTTGGTTTGGTCAACGTTGCATTGAAATCCCGCTTGTTGCACAGTATATGTTAGAGACATGGTTTCATGTAAAACGTACACGGGATTTTACCCTTATATACGCACGTACTTTCTTAAATGCGGCCCTTTAGTAAACCGGGGGTTTAGCAAGGTTTAGCATGTCTATACGTTTCGCGCAGGCGCAGTACGTTCCGGTGACGTGCTGCTATTTCATAACCTGACCTGACTTGTGCCCAGGCGTGGCGCTCGCCCATTGGTCAGCCTATTTGATGAGATTAGGAAGGGAAGGTCCCGCGGCAGGTGTGCGCTCGCCCATTGGTCAGCCCATTTGATGAGATTAGGAAGGGAAGGTCCCGCGGCAGGTGTGCAGGCAAGAGTTGCCTTGTTTCCGCACAAGCCGACCTGATGACCAACGTTTAGGAGCCAAACAAATCGCCTGGTCATCAACATAGTAACAGCATATCAGGGATCGGTGCCTGCCTTCGGTAGGCTGCTTTCTCCTTTTCTTCCCGCGATTTAAATCGCTCGAACCTTTCTCTACTATTAGCTTGAATTTAGATATGCGCTGCACGTTCGGTGCGCTATAAAAGCATACTTTCATGGTCGACAAAGCGGGAAAAGTAGGAGCCGTCGGCCTTGTGCGACTGAATGGTGTTCGGGAACCATTTACGTCCGCCCGCCCGCCTCGTTCGCGAACACCGCTGTTGGCGCAGTGCTTCCCGACAGTACTTTTGTTTTGTTTTAATAACATTATGATGTTTTTTCTTTTATTTTCTTCCCGCCTTGACGAAGGTTTCAGCGACTTAAGTAACGGAAAAGAGAAGGAAGAAGCATCGAAAAGTCACCGATCTCGGGTGCATTCATACGGCGTAGTTGAGTCATCAGGCTATTTCCCAACATGATATGAACTGTGCCCAGGCGTGTGTGCACTCGCCCATTGGTCAGCCCATTTGATGAGATTAGGAAGGGAAGGTCCCGCGGCAGGTGTGCAGGCAAGACTTTTAAGGAAAATCTCTGTATGCTAAGATATTGTTTTGTTAGTCAACCAGGGAGAAACAAACCAATCAAACCATACTTTTTAGGCATGTTGCATTTTATTGAAGATATGTCAGATATTCCGTGGATCATACAAACAATTTCATGTCATATTTTCTATTACAGCTAAACTCTAACATGGACAGATATTAGTTCCATTTGAATGTAAGGCATATTTACAACCGAAAAAATCTCTTGAGGAATTCAAGTCATTAGAAGGACGACAAAAACGTGTCGTTCATACTGATTAGCGGTCTTAACGGCCTCTAGAGATGTACACGTGTTAATAACTACATACATATATATATAGTCAATGTTATCTACAGTACTAACAAACTTGCGATTTCGACGACAATATCTTAAAAAGGTTAATCTTAGTTATATGACAGATAAGCGTACATGTTACCTACTCTTAAAAGAACAATAAACAGTTCAAGTCCATACCATTTAGCTATTTTATCCACACTCAAATATCTAAAATCTAGAAGGACGCTTTCATTATTGTACCCAACTATCTACATAGATCTAGCATTCTAGAATTCCATAGAACGTACAAAAATGAAAATATACAAAATTGTCAGTGGTTTTTCAATGGTTAACTTGGCAGAAATCTTCCCCAAGCCGAAACCACCACTTTTCCTAAATTTCAACACAAAGAACACATTGGCGTTGTAGTCTCCACGTGGATTAATAAGAAAATAAGAATGCAATCAGATCGCCAGTATACTTTAATGTCTCTCTAAACAGCCTACAGTCATTACATTCTAGGACAAAACATCAAATTTGCGTGTGCGGACTGAAAAATTTACACGAGCAAACTTTGGTTCGTTGCTTCTCTGAGTCCAACTTGTCTCTTCCAATTTCCCCTCATACCGAACGTGTCTATATTCTTCACATCGATATCTGTACATGTGAACTTCTATTGCTGTTGGTTCGCTTGTTGCTCCGCGTGGACGGTTTGACTGACGAAAGCTTGTACTGCATTCTTAACGCGTGTATGGTTTCTCACCGGTGTGAGTCCTCATATGACTCTTAAGAGAACCCAGCCCACTAAAATCCATACAGCATTTTTCACATCTGTATGGCTTCTCACCAGTGTGTGTTCGCATGTGCATCTTTAGATTTCAGCGTTCACTAAACTGTCTGCTGCACTCCTCACATGTGTATGGTTTCTCACCTGTGTGAGTTCGCATATGACTTTTCAGAGAACCGAGCACACGGAACTGTTTGCTGCATTTATCGCATCTATAGGGCTTCTCACCTGTATGAGTTCGTATGTGCCTCTTGAGACTTCTCAGCTCACTAAACTGTTTGCTGCATTCATCACATGTATAGGGCTTTTCACCGGTATGAACCCGCATGTGACTCTTTAGATGGTCAAGCTGATTGAACTGTCTGCCGCACTCTTCGCATTTGTAAGGTTTCTCACAAGTGTGAGTTCTCATATGCCTCCTCAGATTACCCAGCTCACTAAACTGTTTGTTGCACTTCTTGCATTTGTAAGGTTTCTCCGGTCAGTGTGAGTCCGCATATGCTTCTCTAGGGAACCCAGCTCGCTAAACGGTTTGCTGCATTCATCACATCTATAGGGCTTTTCACCGGTATGAGTCCTCATATGCCTCTTCAGAGTACACAGCACACTAAACTGTTTGCTGCATTCTTCGCACCTATACGGCTTCTCACCGGTATGAGTCCTCATTTGTATCTTCAGCTGACTCAGCACACTAAACTGTTTGCCACAATCCTCGCACCTAACTGGTTTCTCGCCAGTGTGTGTAAGCACGTGTCTCTTCAAGTCATTCAATTGACGAAACGCCTTGTCGCACTCGCCACACTTGTGTACGCGGAAGATCCTCTCCACGTTCATTACTTTCCTTCTCTTTCTCCAGATGAGATACAGCCGGGGTCGCCATGTTGAATTTGTCTCTGACACTGCAGCAATGGAAATGAATGTCAACATTTACGAAACGGTTGATTTGCATAACAACGCCAAGGCGGATTTTTTCATGCATGGTGATTTCGTTGTCTTAATCGAAGCCTTCACCTTGGACATATTACTAAGTACATACAATCTGATCTCCGTGGTGGATTATTTCAGACAATGATATTTGATGCTTGGTATGGCATTAGACTTTATACAGATGACATCCACGGGAGCTAGTCTCCGTGTCAAGTCTAGTTACAATACAGAGATAGCGGATAATCAAAGTACTAGTATTACTATCTAACACGTTCACATACCTGACTCCATAATCAAGGTATTACACTACAAACTAAACAACCTTACATGCTACAGATGGACTATCTAACACGTTCACATACCTGACTCCATAATCAAAGTATTACACTACAAACTACACAACCTTACATGCTACAGAGGGACTATCTAACACGTTCACATACCTGACTCCATAATCAAAGTATTACACTACAAACTACACAACCTTACATGCTACAGAGGGACTATCTAACACGTTCACATACCTGACTCCATAATCAAAGTATTACACTACAAACTACACAACCTTACATGCTACAGAGGGACTATCTAACACGTTCACATACCTGACTCCATAACCAAAGTATTCCACTACAAACTACACAACCTTACATGCTACAGAGGGACTATCTAACACGTTCACATACCTGACTCCATAATCAAAGTATTACACTACAAACTACACAACCTTACATGCTACAGAGGGACTATCTAACACGTTCATTTCTCAATTTTTTCCTTGATTTTTTACATCTTATTATATGATAACAATCAGGTCGTGGCCTATTTTCAGGTGTCCCTGGCCACACAATAACCTCCTTGCTGATACATTCTCACAAAAGATTACTTGTATTTAATAGGTCAACGAAAAATAGAAGTATCCTTCTTCAGTCCATTTTTGTGTAGCGCATTGTCCTAAATGCTCCGCAGTGAGTTTATATTAGGAATAGCCTACAGATTATCAATGTATTTTGGTCGAAGTCAAAAGTCTTCATTCTACAAAACACAAAGATACTTTAAGGTCTTATCTGTGTTTCTACACGTAAAGTGGGACGGCGATTCTGGCAGCTTGAGCTTTGTCCTTCCGTCTTATCTATTATCGGGGCGGGGGATACATAGTATAGGTCAAAGTTCATATTGTACGCCTGATTACCTCAATTTATCTTTTCTCGCCAAACAAGTATGCAAATTAGTGACGGAATTCGATACAAATGAGGGTCTGCATGCTCTTTTACATAAGGCGTAGGCAGCCTATTTCTGTTTCCCGTATTTTGTAGGCAAACCCATCTTATCTGCGTTATTCGTAGCTAGGCGACCCAATTGAGCGTAATTGTCTTTCTTGGTTTAGCGTAATACGTAGGGGATTCTTCTGAATTCAGCGAAAATCGTTGTCGGACACCCCCCCCCCCCCCCATGCAGACCCTCATAGATTCGTGGGCGTGCAAAGCCTTATCCTTGCTCTTCCACACACCAAGGAGGTTAGGAAACCCTCCATTTAATGTATTGACTGGTACCCAGGTTGTCTATGGACGATTTTTGTACCACCAGAGCTATCATAGATTTTTTTTTCAAATCAGCAATTGCCAAAGTTTATCTTAATCCATGCATATTATAGCAATATTTCAAGTACAACTTTCATATTATAATCACATGACCAAGTAAAACGTGTCTGTCTTATTAACACTTTTCTGGAAGGGACACGATAGAAATATTAGTCAGACTTCGCTGATATCAACTGCGGTAAGATTGGAATGATATGAAATATGAACGGTCCCCAACACCTGCAGCTGGAGATTGCCGTAGGCGTGGAGTACGCACTGGTCCAAAGTAGCTACAGGTGTGTCTAAATACCTGCCGGATTACTGATCGCTCCAAGTGGCGAGTTTTATTAACAGGGCCGGGATGATATGAAAATTTTGAAATTCAAATCGTGAAATTGGGACCTTAATAAGTCATTCTGTTCTTAACGTGTGACAAAACAACTGACATTTGCATTTTGGTGCGTCCTACTTGGTCACTGAACCATGCTACTTTGACAACAATTTTCTCCATTGTTTGCTGACCTTTCAAAAGATATAACGTTACTGCCCACTAAATTGGTTAATATGGTCGTTGTCTGCTGGAAACGCCCGCTTTTCTGACATTAAATATACTGCGCTCATACGACGTAGTTGAGTCATCAGGCTATTTCCCGACCTGACCTGTGCCCAGGCGTGTGAGCTCGCCCATTGGTCAGCCTATTTGATGAGATTATTAGGAAGGGAAGGTCCCGTAGCAGGTGTGCGCTCGCCCATTGGTCAGCCTATTTGATGAGATTAGGAAAAGACGGTCCCGCGGCTGGTGTGCGCTCGCCCATTGGTCAGCCAATTTGATGAGATTATTAGGAATGGAAGGTCCCGCGGCAGGTGTGCGCTCGCCCATTGGTCAGCCCATTTGATGAGATTAGGAAGGGAAGGTCTCGCGGCAGGTGTGCAGGCAAGATTTGCCTTGTTTTGGCTCACTGCAGCCCCTTCAGGGAAAACGTCGACGTCTGTTTGCTACGATGCTTTTCTGCCAACTAGGGTAACGTTACATACATGTGCGACACTGAGATCGAGAAACATACCAATCCAACCGTACTTTTAAGTCATGTTGCATTTTATTGAAGATATGCCTGATAATCCGGTGATCATTGTCATGTTACATTTTCTACTACAGCTAAATTCTAACAGCGACAGAGATTAGTTCAATTTAAAGGTACGGCATATTTACAAACCAAGAACTCTCTTGAGGAATTCCAGTTGTTATATGGTCGACAAAAACGTGTCTTGTTTACATACTGATTAATAGTATCAACAGCAAATTTCATGTACACGTGTACATGTATATAGAGAGAGTTATTACTGTAATCTAACATTACAGTAATAACAAACTCGTAATAACTAATAAACAGTAATAGCAATGTCTTAAAAAGGCGGTTAATTGTAGGTCTATGACACACAAGCGTGCATGTTATATACTCTAAATCAATAAACAGTCCCAGCCCATACCATTTAGCTTTGTTATCCACACTTAAATATCTAAAATCTAGAGAGACACCTACATTTTTCTAACCCTCTAATTACAGTGACCTCGCGATCTGGCATTCTAGTACAGTCAAACCTGCCCGAGCGACCACCTCTTCTCAGCGACCACCTGGCCATTTCGACCGCTTTTTCTCGGTCCCGATTTTTTTCCCCATTGACGTAAGCATTAAGTGACCTTTTCTTAACGACCACCTGGCCAACGCGACCGGCCCAAATTGGGTCCCATAACGACCGAATCATTTTCAAGATTGAGGTTTCATCGATTTTTGATGATAACAAGCGCGATTTTGTGCCGAAATCGGCCAGTTTGCGTCGGATTTTGACTGCCATTACGATGTTATGTTCAGAATACAGATGGTGGCGGTCAATGGGTGGGTCAATGGGGCAGTCTACTGTAATATGAAAGGAAATTTCGTTGTAAGAAAATCCGAATTTAGTTGTTACAGAAGTTTTCTTTTTTCAATCTATATCATTATAAGGTGAATGAATGCTGAAACGTATATAGCCTCATACTTTTTCAAGAAAGATCTGTGTAGCTCATACCTTTTTTTAAGGAAGAACTGCGTGAGTGCTTTTGTTCAACTGTACTGTACATCCACCCGTGGGTAAGTACGCTATCGGGACGTACCGGGCATCGAATTCGAAAGGTGCACCGTAGTTATTTCAGATACGGCGATCAAGAACACAGCGACGCATGGCTTGTATGGTAACAGACAGAATCAAAGTTACCTTACTGTCTAAAACCTTAGTATACAAATATTGAGCTTTATAACACTGTATCGAATAAAAGCTCAATAAAAGCATGGGGTTAAATTTACAGTTTACAGTGTGCGTGTTGTATTTGGCATTAAAGACCTCGCTTCTTTGCGTGCGTGCAGTGTGTTTGCTATTTGCCATTAAACACAGCGGAAACCATTTATACTTTGTATCGGGCATGTTTTGAGTTGATACTCTTCTTAGCGACCACCTGTCCAAATCGACCGTTTTTCCCGGTCCCCCGGATGGTCGACTTGGGCAGGTTTGACTGTACATACAAATTGAAAATACACAAAATTTTCGATATTTTTTACAAATTTTGATTTGGTGAAAATCTTCCCCCTGCCGAAACCACCACTTTCCCCAAATTTCACAAAAAGAGCACATTGAAGATTTTGTCGCCATCTCGGTTAAGAAAATATGAATGCAATCAGATCAATGGTATACGTAAATCCCTCTCTTAACAGCCCAGGCATCAAATTCTAGGACGAAGCATCGAACCTGCGTTATTCACAAAGCTTCAAATCGGTAGCTGTGAACTTCTATCACTGTGGGTTCGCATGTGCCTCCGGAGATGACTTGAGGTACGGAAGCTCCTACTGCATTCTTTACACTGGTAGGGTTTCTCACCGGTATGAGTCATCACATGGCTCTTCACGTTATCAAGCCGACTAAACTGCCTGCCGCACTCCTCACATCTGTAAGGTTTCTCACCTGTGTGAGTCCGCATATGCTTCTTCAGACTACACATCACACTAAACTGTTTGCTGCATTCATCGCACCTATAGGGCTTCTCACCGGTATGTGTCCGCGTGTGTCTCTTCAGATTACAAAGCACACTAAACTGTTTGCTGCATTCTTTGCACTTATAGGGCTTCTCTCCGGTATGAGTCCGCATATGACTCTTCAGATGGCCCATCTCACTAAATTGTTTTCCGCACTCCTCACATTTGAATGGTTTCTCATCAGTATGAGTCCTCATATGACACTTCATATGGCTCTGGTCACTAAACTGTTTGCTACACTTGTCACACTTATAAGGTCTCTCACCGGTGTGGGTTCTCATATGTCTCTTTAAATTACAAAGCCGACTAAACTGTTTGCTGCACTCCTCACATCTAAACGGTTTCTCGCCAGTGTAAGAACGCATGTGTATCTTTAAATTACTCAGTCGACGAAACTCCTTGCCGCCCTCGCCACACTTGTGTGTACGCGGAAGATCCTCTCCGCGTCCATTACTTCCCTTCTCTTTGTCCAGATGAGATACAGTCGGAGTCGCCATGTTAAATAAGACACTGCAGGAATGGAAATGAATCTCAACATTTAGGAAAGTCTACTTAGCTGACAAGCACACGCAATTGTAAGTTCATTTATAAAAATTATTGCCTCCATCTTACAGACGGACTTCTGATATGGTGTTCTGCATGTTTGAAATCGCCTTGCAAGTATTGGTACAAAAATGTGACGAAAGGGTCTCGAGGGTCCGTGCTTGAGTTCAAATTTCTCATAATCTGCTGCGAAGTGGCATTTGATACTGGCATGGCTAAAAAGCGTAAGAAGTGATGTGTTTTTGGTGCAAGTTGGTTTTGGGCCCGAGTGTCATTTCGTTGTATTTCTACGCGTTGGAAGTGATTCGCCCGTTGACCCAGATCCCCCGTCCATATGCGGTCTGTGAGCCGTGTTGCTATGCCTCGCGCGTCGGGTTAGTGTAAAAAGCTCAGTGTTACGATTTTCTTTATTTTTTGCTTGATTAATCTTAGGTGTATTGTCTTTCCGACAATATCAGTCATTTTTATGACTAAAATATAGGTGATGGGTTTATTTCCACGTCAAAAGTCCCCTTTTGTTGCATAGTTTTTTTACGTGAAAAAAAAACTTTTCTCCCCAAAAATTATGAAAAGTAGAGAGAGTGAAGAAACTGAAACCCGACTGTTCTTAAAGCTGGAGCGATACCCTTCATTCCCATATACGGCTTTTCTACTTTAGATTTATTTTCTTGAAGAGACGGCCTCTCGACTTGAGGGTGCGCAGCCTCGATTTGAGACCCCAAATAAACTGGGGTGTGCACCGTTAAGGAACATTAGGTTCTAAAAGTTAGGTGTTTGGGTGTTGTTGACAGGCAGTGAAAAGGGGTCAAAAGGTTTCGCCATCTATCCTTTGATCCCGTATAACGTAATTCTGCCGTAATATTATACCTTGTTTTGTCGTCAAATTACACTTTAGAGGCAAACCATGCCAATGTGAGATAAGCGTGCAATGCGGTCCATACAATGTTTTTTTGCTGTTTCTATACCTCTGAGGTGTGCTCTATCAGAATCTGCAGTATGCCACTCTGTCACCCTTGGGGAATCCGCACAATATGCAAATTAGGGCGCCATTATGTAAAATCTTGTTTTCGTCAATATCTCAGTTACTACACAAGGTATCACAATGATTTTGATGTCTATCCCCATGTTTTGAGGGGTAAATAAGCAGATTAAGTCATTTCAGTAAACATCACACCAATATTTTGTGCTTAATATGCATACAATATGCAAATTAGGGCAGTCGATACAGAAAATCTTGTTTTTGTCAATATCTCAGTAACTAAACAACATGTCACAATAATTTTGGTGTCTACTATCATGTTTTGAGGGGTCATAATCAGATTGAGCTATTTAAGTAAAGATCAAAGTAGTATTTTGTTCTAAATATGCATACACAATGCAAATTAAGGCAGCCATTATGGAAAAACATGTTGTCGACAATATCTCAGTAGCTGCACATGGTATCAAAATAATTTTGGTGTCTATCCCTATGTTCTGAAGGGTAAACAAGCAGACTACACCAGTCCAGTAAGGATCACACCAACGTTTTATTGAACTTCAGTGTCAGCATCAGCTGTATGTCGGGTGTGCTCGTTCTGGCAGTGTGCTTCACTGTGACATCCGCAAAACATCGTACATGACAAGTGGGCTGTATAACACCCACACATTGCTGTCGAACAGGGTGTATCCGTAGCACAACCACATCTTATCATTTCCAGCACCTCCGGTGGAGCAACACTAACATTTGATTGCAATGTTACTGGGATCAAGCATCTGGTGCGCTCGTCACGTTCCCAGCCAAACTCGACAGGATCTAATGCTGGGGGTTCTGCATTGAGGGCTGAGTTCCAGATAGCAGCTTGAACATGTGCCCGCTTAACGTTCTCTTCAAACGCCTCTTTCGAAGGTGGTAGTGACTTAAGCTCTGGAGCTTTTGACACATTTTTTCTGCCCATCCTTCTCGTCCAGACTTCTCCTCGGACTACAGACATGTTCGATGTTTCCATGCTTTTCACACCGTAGCAGGCAGCCATGAATACCGTCGCTTCCTCAATGATCTCATCTATGTTCTCAGATAACACGCCCAGTTTGTGCAGTTCTACACCACTCTTAAGGACATTGATGACAGTGCTTTTTCCGACACCGAAGCATTGAGCGACGGTGTCACAGCCTGAGAGGGCATGAGCAGCCGGCAGCTGTGAAAGCAAGTGTCCATGCTTACTTGCAGTTGCCCCAATGTCTATAGTGGCTCGTTCAGAACTCAGTCCTTCCATAGTGAGACGGCAGGTCAGCTGCAACTCTGTGTAGTAGTGCAGCAGAAGGACAAACACATCTGTGTCTTCACATACAACGGTTATTCTTTGTATACCACTTTCAGCCGCAGTGACCATCTGGTGTATGATTATCACATCAGCTTCTTCATGGCAAGTCCGGAGATCTTCTCTGCGGATGACAATGCCTGCCTGGATTGAAACTGGCACAGGGTCAGTAGATGTAATGATCAGACTGTGCTCATGTGGGTCATCCTGTGCTGTTTTGATCAAGTCCTGGCATATGAGATCTATGATCTGGATCTTATTTGATGTAACAGTTAGGACAACCTTCTGAGGTGGCAACGGCGTATGTAGCTGAAGTTTGTGTCGTCGGCTTGCTTCTTCGCCAGCTCGAGCTGCACGCGTTCCACTTTTGATGCTGAACTCGAAGTAGCGATCAAAGATCAGGTATGTGTCCTGTTTGGCCACCCTTTTCAGTACATTCCTCGTGAAGCCGTGGACAAAATCTGCCACAGTTCCTTGATTAGGCCAGTTTATGACCCAAAGGAGAGCACAGCCATCAACTATCTCCACCTCTGACCTCTCAACCAAACGCTGTGAGACAGTCACCTGCAGCTTCTTCTTGAGAGTAGATTTTGTTGTAGCAATCCTCATATTGCCTTCGTCATCAAACATCGAGGTAGGCACGGGTGACAGTTCATATGCAAGGACAGTTTTGATGTTGATGTTCCTGGACTGCTGTAACCCTAGTACCCGAGAGTAGATTAGATTTGTGTCGTACACTTTACTGTTCCCAATCTTTACTGCCTTTCTCTTCACTGCCATGGTCACCACCAACTTGGACAAGGACTCATTGAATCCACCGGGCCAGCTCTTTTCGAAGGACTCAAGTTGATCACTCCCAATAGCCACTGCGTCATGTGCATTCACCGTTTCAGGTGATATCTGCCCAGTTACGACATTGATCAAGCCAGCAGGATGAGCAGTTGGGTCGAGGGGATCAATACAAGTGAGAAGCTTGTCTCGTAACTTGCCTCTGTCCTTGGCGTCCGAAGTCATTCGTGATGGCTTTTCTTCCTTGTGACTGGTCACCTCCTTCTCTGCACCGCCATCAGACATATCTGCAACATCTCGAACAACCATGCTGCAGGTGTGCATGCTGTATGCCCACCGTTTCAGGGTTTCGGGCTTCAGGGTAATTCCTATGATGCCGTTTGGCCCATGCCCGTAACGCATGAAGGTGGTCTCAATCCACATGTCGGACCAGATGCCGTTCCAGAGTCCCGGCTTGTGTCGCATAGTGTGCTCACCTCTCATGAAGCGCTGAAGTACTTCAGGTGGGAGGCGCTGCATCGACCGCAGGTAGTACAAGCCGTATCTTGCATAGTTGAAGTGAGCAGAGGCAAAGAAGTACGGCATCATTTGTTCTACTGCCCAGAGGTGGAGTGGCCAGTCTCCCTCTCGTTCTGCCCGCACGAAGACCATCATAATGAACACAGGTTTGATCATGTTTTGGACCCAGAGGCGACTTGTCATGCTTCTTGCGGAGATGTTCTCAAGTGCTCCAACCATCTCGTCGTGGCTTTCGCATCCTTCAAGATGTGGATGCAACAGTTCTTCTGTTACTAGCCGAAGGGCTCTAAAGTTCTGTGGGAACTTCTTCCCCGATAGCATGTGTGCCACACCTCCAAAGCACGACTTCATGATATCCTCAAGTCCACTGTCTGCCATCAACACGCCAACACAGCCAATAAAACTCATGAGCATGTGCATGCCTCCGAGCCTTGGTATGAAATCCGAGAATCTCTCTGGGTAAACCCATTTCACATTGACTGCTATTTTGTAGAGCTGTTGATCATTTGTCAGAATAGTAAAGTCCTGTCCACATTCCTTCGTTAGACGTTGAGCCTCGGTCATGGCTGTGATCATGGAGTCCGGATGGGCTGGATTCATATCAATCAATGGCAGATACACGGCCTTTGTCGCTGGTTTCACGCTCTGCCCTTGTTCTCTACACAACTTGGTGTTGAAGCCACCGAACTCGATAGGGTTTGTGCTTGTGGCAACACACTTAAAGAACTGGAAGTCTAAACAGCGGGCCCTTTCTATAGCAACAACTTGGTGTGCCATTACCTTAAGTGGTAAGACCGAACGATTCACTTCACTCGAAGGCATGTTCGGCTTCTTAGGACCATAGTATCTCTGGACGGGAATATCTTCGATAATCTGTTCTTTCATTTCCTCCTTTCGTATGCGACGAAAGGTCTGTCTGTCGGCATCATCTCTACCATGCTTGTCCACAAATGTAAGCAGCATTGCGAGAGAGTGTGTGGATAGAAGCCCATTCTGTGACGAAATCTGTGCATCGAAATTGTCAGAGACACACTTAACAAGACTGTCTTCAGCGTGGACAAGTCCTCTTAACGACGCATTGCTTACAGCTGCTGCTGCTGCCGATGCTTTGAACCTGAGAACTTCATCATAGCTGCAACATGCAAGGAATTCATGAAATTGTTCAATCAACCCTTTCCTGTTTAACCCTCAAGCACCCGACCTTTTTTTGCGACTAAAATGACCGAGTGGGGTCCAAACGGACCCCAAAAGGTTTTGTTCATAAAATCTCAGTACCATTTCTTAGCGGCGATCATTGTATATACATTGCTTCGTCAATGTATGAGGAAGATTTTGAGATGTTAATGTGTTGCTAATTCCAACTCATTATCATAATTTATGCAAAAGTTCAGAACGACCACGTTTTGCACTAAACCTATTCCGATCAGATAGGGGAATTTTGAGGCCCTCAGCAACATTTATGTCGCATAACTCATGAACGGCTAGAGCTAAAGCTGCGAAACTTGGTAATTTATCCAAAAATATTGTTTGCAAAAGTTTTTGGTCAATAAAGTAAGTTTATCATTTTTGGGGGTTGCCATGGCAACCATATTCTAACAGGCATATTTTTGCCAAAATTTGACAATTTCAATTTAAACAAGGTTTTCTTGGTAAACTACACCTGTTTTCTGACAACAATTAAATTCTATGAAATTCAATGTAATTTTCATGACTTAAAATTTTCAATTTATGCTAATTTCATGACGTCATTGGTCAAAATCCAAGATGGCCGCCCTGATTAGGTAAATGACGTCATAATGTCGTCACATTACATGTTGATGACACAGAAATTTGGGTGTGGATAAAGGGTTACATTTTTATTATCGTCTAAAAGTTTAGTAGTCATACTATAAGTGGTTAAGGAGTTAGCCCCCAAAGTTTGTTTTAAAAACTGCACATTTTTGCTGGGGTCCGTTTGGACCCCAGAGGGACTGAACACAAACTTTCTTTATAATTTCCACATAATTGTACCAATCTTTGCGAAAACTTAGGAGAAGGTATAAGACATATTGACTAACAAAGTCACGGAAGGATTTTTTCTTCAGATAAAAAATGTTCAAATGGCACTTCAAAATGTACGCCTGGGGTCCAAACGGACCCCACTCGGGTGTTTGAGGGTTAAGACAACACCGAGTGCAATCTGGAGGGTTGTGAATCTACCACTTATGGTATTAGTGACAATGTTTCCGATGAGAGCGGCTGGTAAGGTGCGATCCAACTTTGTAGAAAGCTTTGATAGCAAGGATAACAAAGTAGAGCTAACACATTCAATGGCAATGTCCATATCAACTCTGGCATGATAGTTCTTGTCATCAACTGATGACTCCTTTACATCACAGACAATCTGGCGAGCAACCTTTTCCAATCCAATCTCCACATCATCTTCATCGCCACTCGGCACTAGTCTCAACAGACTTGATGCTTTACTTCGAAAGACCAGAAGACTAGCAACACCTGTGCCACTCAACATAAGAAGATCCGAACCGAAGTGTTCTAATAACTTGGAGACTAAGGTTCGGCGGCTAATGTCTCTTCCGCCATTGGACTTGTATAGATTGTACAGTTCGATGGAATTCCACACTCGTGATGATTCTGCTCTCACTGCTTTGACTGTCGCATCAAAAGCCACATCCACCTCCTCCTGGCTACTACTACATGCTGCTGAAGCTGACTTCACTGACCGAGGTGGACAGAACTTCTCGTAGCAGTCCTTGTGGTACCTACCATCTGCTGCATGCAGATCACTCACTGCCCCAGCCAAACGTGTCTCTACCTCGCGTCCCCAGTTGTCGTGACGAGATCTACAGACATCTAGAAGGGTCTCCTTAAAAGTTTTCCTCCCCTCACCACGGTCCGCTGTCCTGCAAAGAACAACTCTGCGCCAACGATCCGGATGTCTATCATCAATGTCAAGGCACTTCTCACCGCAGAATAGGCAGTGTTGCAGGAAGTTGAAGGTTGTCGATCCGGACCGACGTAGACGCTTTACTGCAGTCTCCTCAGAACCTTTTGATGCACTCAGTTTATCTAAGTGTCTCTTGATGTGAGATTTGGATGTATACGTGGATACACAACCTTTATGACAAAGCACCTGTAAATTGTCATCGGCCAACAGTCTAGTTGCAAGACTTTCATGGAGATTATCAAATCTCCGCTTACTTGCTTCAATGATAGTCTCTATCCTGCCAGTCCCTGCGACGCTAAGGTCTTTCTGGCTTCCATCTTCTTTACAAAAGATGCAGCACCCATCCATCATTCAGCTCTATATGGAACAAAATATCTATGTGAGCCATTTTAAAAGAACCAGGCGCTTCAATAACAGAGAAGTGGCTGCTTTTAGTACTTTTACCATGTGTTACCACTGGGCTATTAGATTGATTTTAGTAGTAGCAACCCCCTGCCTCCCTCCTCAATGCCCCTTCCCCCATGACGCCTCCCCCATGCATGCCTGTTCTAATTAGATACAGGACAGATCGTAAAATAGATAAGCCTACAGGAAAACAAACAGATGGCAGAATTCATCACATACCAATATAGCTATCATACCTCAAGTTCTGTTTCTTTTTACAACAAAACCACAGATTCAAATGAAGACTCATCTATGTCGCTAGAATCAATAGTAACTGTTGCAAAGTTTGAGCTTCATTAAAAACACAAGGAATGTACTCACCATGACTTTTCAGCTTACTTGCAGGCAGAACACTTGGAGAAGGACCCACTGGTGACCACACACAGTGGAGAGTAACCCCACACACTTGATGAAATAGCTCCTGATTGGTCGACTGTCTTTAAGCTACTTACCTTCTTATTGGTAGATGTATGTAAATTACTTTGATCAGCGGGAAATTCAAATGGCTTAATCCGATTCTTACACTCATAATAAGAAGATAGACACAAAAATTACTTTGATACCATGTGTAGTTACTGAGATATTGACGAAAACAAGAGTGTCCGTGTTGACCGCCTTGATTTGCATATTGTATGCATATTAAGCACAAAATATTGGTGTGATCTTTACTGAAATGGCTTGATCTGCTTATTTACCCCTCAAAACATGGGAATAGACATCAACATCATTCTGATACCCTGTGTACTTACTAAGATATTGACGAAAACAAGATTTTCCATAATGGCCGCCTTAATTTGCATATTGTATACATATTAAGCACAACATATTGGAGTGGTGTTTACCGAAATGGCTTGATCTGCTTATTTACCCCTCAAAACATGGGGATAGACATCAAAATCATTGTGATACCTTGTGTAGTAACTGAGATATTGACGAAAACAAGATTTTACATAATGGCGCCCTAATTTGCATATTGTGCGGATTCCCCAAGGATGACAGAGTGGCATACTGCAGATTCTGATAGAGCACACCTCAGAGGTATAGAAACAGCAAAAAAACATTGTATGGACCGCATTGCAAGGTTACCCCAAAATCTGGGGTTTGGCAACCGGACTATATATAACTAGTACTCAGGTAGGTGATTTTGACAGCAACTTTCTGCCATGATTCCCATTGTTAAGAATAGACCATCTAAAAACAAAAATTTGCCCTGCAGGTGTTTGCGTACCGATAAAACAGGTTCGGAAAGTTCTGTTTGATACCGAAACACCCCAGGAGGATTAGCCAACCTGATTTGTATTAAGAGAAAAAAAGGCAGAATTTCCAGACAAACCTATGAAGCGCAGAACAGTACATGTAGACTACAAGCCGGAACATAAACACATAGAATGCTTTTCGTGAGCATTCGTGACAAAAGCTGTACGGAGCAAAAAGTTGATACTGAGTACATGTATTGTAAACATACTGTATGTAGTGACCTATATAGTGAGGATCGGCATACCAGCCAAGTGACCCGATCAACCAGGCCTGCATGCTCTGTTTTGCTAAGACCTGACCCTGCTACTCCCTGCATTGCCCTCATTTCAATATTATAATGACCTACTGTAATATTGAAATGAAGAAGGTGCTACTAAGAACTCGTAAATATGCAATAGGCATAGTGATAATTGGCCTAGAGTTCCCCACCCTTCTTTTGCATTTGTTTACGCACTAATTTCGCACCCCCACCCAAGGCCCTGTTGCAGTATCAGAGGCATGCAAGTAATACACATTTGTAACCCTTTGAGGAAAGTGGAGAAAAGGAGATGTCATTATCTTAGAACATGGCCATCTTTCCTCAGCCAATCAGGAGCGAGTATTTCTTGTGACTAAATCCACATAGTATGGCGTCCCTAGGGGTAGGGGTGTACTAAGTAACGAATAAATTGACTAAGTTGGAGACGCCCACCATTCAACTGAATGGTCTCCCTAGGGGTAGGGGTGTACCAACCAACGAATAAATTGACTATGTTGGAGACGCCCACCTTTCTCATGCAAATAAAAGCATTTAAAGAATTAACAAAAAGGGAAACAGCAAATCAACCTGTGTTACTGAACATCTTTATTCATAACATAAGCAAAGGAAACTCTAACGATCATGAAAGAAAGCCAGAAAACGAACAAGACAATAACAAAGAGTTTCTTGTAACAAGAAAATGTACGAACAGCATTACATCTATAACCTCCCTGGTTACATCAAGCTAGGGAACAAGTTCCAAGATAGTAAAGAAAAACTTTAAAAAGTAGAGATTCTACATAAAAACATGCATGCACGTTAAATTGATAAAATGAAGAAAACATGTGACATACGATCAATACTTCCATAAACGAGAAACGAACTAAAAACGTAGGAAGATAATGCATGATGTGGTCTACCAGGAACGGGTCGAACTGGGAACAGGACAGCTCGTCAGAACGGTTGCTCCAGCAGGGCGAATGAAATGGGGGAGGAGGCAGCGACATCGGCCGCTCTGTCTGGCAAGAACTGGTCAGGATCAAAACTACAGAACAGTTCGGCAGAGATGCCACCATGCTGCAGCAAAACGTTTTACACCAGCTCGAGCTGGAACTCAGACATGTCGGGTTGTGTACGGAACTCGCCTGAACATACTGTGAAAATCGGCTGAACATACTCGAGAAAATGGGCCTCCAAGACATGCCACGTCCTGCTCCTTTGAGGTCAGGTTGGGAACTGCGATTGATCTGACATACACCCACATAACAATGGCATTGTGGTGCAAAAAAGTGTTGTAAACCAGACATGAATTTCACACAAGCCTCATGAGGAAAGGTGTGAGGCGCCATCAACAGGGTCATGAATGGGAAATAGGAGAAGAATATAGCCTGTCTGTTCGCTTGCTAGGAAAACAAACTGCATGTTTCTAATGACTAAAAAAGTGTATTTTGCTTCGGAAAGATGGCCATGTTCTAAGTCAGATAGATCCTGGTAGTGGCCTGACTATGTGGATTTGGTACTGCTCCGCCACCCTTGGAGTTTGTTGGGGTCCCTCGGGCTTCGCCCTCGGGGACCCCAACAAACTCCTCGGGTGGGCGGAGCAGTACCAAATCCACATAGTCAGGCCACTCCCATGATCTAACTATTACTTATAACCCCATTTCACTAGGGCGGCGCTCTGGCCGCGCTCTCTCTCTCCGACCTGAAATTTGACATATCGCTCAAGGGATTGTATAGAAAAGAAACTAATCTTTTTTACCCTTTGTACGTTTTGTTGTCCTCTTGGTCACACTTATACGTTTTGTAAGATATACCCTGTGAGAAATCGAAGGTTACACCCTACAGTATTTAGGTCCCAGTGAGAGCACAGCGTGATCGCAGTCTAATGGTAGGGGGCCTTTAGTAAGGAATAAAAACTTCAGACAAGTCTCCACCAGACTGAATACACAGACGAAAGTAATGGGAGAATAACCCTAGTATGGACTCTTCTGGCCAATTATTGTTTGTTTATGTTTTTGCCAAATTTACATAGGACAGTGATAGACATTTCAGATTAGAAGAAAAAAATAGCCACAAAGTATACTTCCGACACCCCCCTCCCACAAACTCTGCTGAAAGTATAGTTTCTAGCCTACCATAGATACCAAAATGCCACTTAGAAATGGTTCAGCTCGCCCCGGCGGGGGTCGTCTAGGCGCAGTCGGCTGAATGCTTCTCCCTACACAATTTGGGACCTTCCAATTTGACTGTGTGTGCGTGATTGATTGATTGTATGTGTACAGTGTATACATGTTAGATTAAAAAAAACAGCCATTTTCTCTTCAAATACTCCTTGGGCCGGTGTTTGAAAATCTGTTTGAAAAACCCAAGCTGACTATTACCACAGCCCAAGCTGACTGTCTGGCATGCCAGGTAAAGGTGTGACAAGCTCCATTGTTCTCCTAGGGTAGTCTGGTACCCTGCTGCAGGAGACTAAGTCAACAAATGTTTAAAACAAAAGCGTTTAGAGAGACTTCCACCTAATTTTGCTCTTGTAGTAAGCCAAGGTCACGCGCCGGCGATGTACGTGTAGGGTTTGTTTATTCGGGTGAAGCAATTCAACCGGGCAGTATTTGAAGCTTTTAGGCACCACAGATTTCCGACTCTTATGTATATAGTTCTAACAGACAAAGGGGACTCGCATAGTTTGATGAACATGTCTATCTATTCTGACTCTTACCTGGTGCTTCCACAAAGGGAGGGGAAAAGTATAGACAAGTCTGGATCCCAATCATAGTCATTTCAGAAGTCGGGTCAATCTCCGAACAAAAGCCACCTAGGAGTGTGTTTGGCTACCGGAGTCTCCTCTGGCAGCTTTTGATACTACATGTGTATCTTATGCTACCGTAGGATCTGCTTGGAGCTTTTTGTTTGAGTTTTCTCGAGTTGTACACTTTTAGCAGTTTTTACCACGGATGTTAAACAACATCCTTGTTTATTCAGGCCACATAGCACTGAATGGTAAATACCCATGCTTTGGTAGAAACCGGTCTTACATTGCGGTGTTTGCATTTCCTATTGTGTTATTTTGTAGTTGTTTTGTCGGCCATATTGAACATTGCTTGGCTTCAAATTCTGGCATATTTTATCCAAATTCGAAAGCCTAATAGTATCTTTACATGTGATTTGTTTTATAAAAGCAGGAACCTCGAGAAAGTCCTTGTGTTTTTTGAATAGTGAATTTTGTGCACTTCTGTTTAATTTGTGGAAGCCAAGACGGCATTTTCCTACATTGTGGAGCATATTTGAACATATATTCGTACAAGTAGGTTATGGACAGGTTTAACCTTTTTGATTTGTGATATGCTGAGGCGAGTTTCCATATTCTAAAATAGTACATGAAAACACCTGTAAAGATTTTAGTTCCCTTTGTTGTTAACTTCTTTTTTAAAGCTAACATGGTTCAAGATAGCTTTCTCATTTTCTTGTCTCAAGGAATAATATTCCAAAGTGCTTTATTTTGGTTGGACAAAGGAATTGCGACCAGACATTTCTGGCCATGAGTCATGAACTGACCAATTAAAGTGTCCCTGACTGCATTCTATGCATAATCAAAGATGAATACAGGTAATTACTTTGGACCGAGGCGCTAAAAACAATTAGTCTATTGATATTAATGCTCCTGTCAACATGATGGATTGGGTTGTCAAATTGATTGATTAGCTAAACACAGGAAAACTACAAAATTCAAGCATGTAAACTTTAAAGGCAAAGACTAGCTTGTTTATCAAAACCTATCAAGTCAAAATGGCATGGAAAGAATGCAGAACAAGTGTGTTTGCATGAATAGCTTTCTGGAAAATCAATTTTACCATCAGAAAGTTAGATATTGACAGTTAAATTCACAGGTAACCCCCCAAATTTTATCAAAGTTTACAAACTTTTATTAATTTCATATAATCTAAAGTGTATTTTTATACTCAGTAAAGCTATTCGAAAAGTATACAGTCGTCTCTATATCCTGTAAAAAAATTGTTACTTTTGGCCAGCTGCAACAAGTTGGTCTCGGGCAATATTTGTCAAAATCAGAAGAGTAAATGTATTAATATATTGTAGAAATATTATGGTAATTATCGTTTAGTCTGATACATAATTGGAATGAGCAGTATCTCTTCTCCACTTCTGCCAAATTATAAGCCATTTGGCCTCATAAAGCTTGAGATAATGACATTTTTCCTACCAAACCCCCAATACCCTCTGTTTTGGTCTTAGTCACACCTTAGCAAAACAGAGTGCTATCACTTACTATAACAGGCTCACTGTAGACAGCGTGTCGAATGATACTTTCCTCCCAAACTTCTTGCTAGATGTAACACCAGTTGGAGCAGAAAAAATTCTTTAGATATAGTAAGATTTTTTTTCATTATAGAATATAGAAGATAGCAAATGGACGTGAAAAGTACATTGTTAGCGATTTTCGCCAAAAAAGATACCTGTCAATAAACGGTCGTCATGGCAACACGAAAATCAATGCGATTGAGCCAGTGTGGCCTTAAACTTGACTGGCTATTAAGGGAGGAGAAGAGTTCAATTTCCAGGGGAGTTTTGCCAATGTACTACTCATTTGTACTAGGGTTCATTGACCCGGGCAGCAGGGCGAAATTAGGGCAGGACTCCACAATGATCCGTACCCTGTAATTAGTCGGTCTGGTGGAGGCTATTTTTAGCTGGGTGTCATATGCAAGATGGTTCATTATATCATTTATGTCACATTATTACATTTCATTTATTCATTTCTTTATACGGACAAAAAGTATATTTCGAATATACACAGTTTTAAACTTTGTAGAGCAATCACACAGATAATAATCCACTGTCACAAACTAAATGTAGAGGCCAGAAGATACTAAAATTACCCGTGACCAGAGCTTTTGTCCATTCTGCCCAAATGGGATCGAAGACGAAAGTCACTTTGTTATGGATTGTTTGCAATATAATGATAAACGCATTAAGCTGTTCACATGCATTTCTGTTTGCTTGCTTGAAAGAATTTGCTACACTCTGTTCGTTGGATAAATTCAACAACATTCTGGGAGGCGATAACCTTTATTGCGTACAAACAGACAAATATATCTACGAATGTTTATAACGTAGAACCAATAGTGCAAATGATATGCTAGACCCAATATGTTGCCTTATTCATACCTGTAGATATTCATATATATATGTTTAGCTGTACTGGGAAAAAGGTTGTTATAGACCTTACGAAGGTCGCTGTACTTTTGTCGTGTCAATAAATATTTCTCTATTTATTCCTTCAATTGTTTCATCTTATTATATCATAACAATCAGGTTGTGGCCAGTTTTCAAGTGTCCCTGGACACACAATAACCTCTTTGGCGAGACACTCACACAAAAAGATTACTAGTATTTAGGTCAACGAAAAATAGAAGTATCCTTCTTCAGTCCATTTTTGTGTAACGAATTGTCCCAAATGCTCCGCAGGGAGTTTATATTAGAAAACACAAAATATCACCGTAATACTGTGGTCAAAGTCAAAGGTCTTCATTTTAAAAAACACATAAATACTTTAAGGTCTTACCTGTGTTTCTACACGTAAAGTAGGACGACGATTCTGGCAGCTTGAGCTTTGTCCTTCCGTCTTATCTATTATCGGGGCGGGGATACATAAAAATGGGTCAAAGTTCACATTGTACGCTTGATTACCCATCAAACGTGCATTTTATTTCGAATACCATTAGTTAGGAATTCCCTTCTGTCAAGGTTTTGTACTACTGTATCCGTATGTATGATATCTAGCTGTTATAGCACATCGACTTTGTAGCCTCATACTCAGAGACTTCTTTAAACCATGTCCCCTAAACGCATAATGGAATGTGCCAAACTCGCGAAATGGAGTCAACGACCTGGCCGATTTGGTCAGCAATGAGGTAGCAGAACACAGTTTTTCGCCTATGGGAATTTACATTGTTAAGGACCCAAAGTGAGGAGGTTTGACGCCTCAAAATTTATAGCAGGGTGCAAAAGTAGTTTGAAATGAATATGTTGAAATCCAGGGCAGAATCCACAAAATATGTGAAATAAAGCTTAAGTTTGTCTGCTCGTTCTCGTATAAAAGCCACTTTGGTTTGACCCCAAGCGGAGGTCACTGTACTGAAATTATCTTACTTTGAAAATACTGCAATTTTTTACGACCATCCGTAGACTTGACATTCCTCTTGAATGTTTTGAAATACAACGGAAATAGGATATCCCACGTATATAGGAGAGTTGATGAATTTCGGTACAAAGGAAGAGATCTTAGAATTTAAACTTTAAGAATGAAATATTCAACATATTTCCTTTCTATGAGACTAAACTTTTTAGTCCTGTCAATTCAACTGATGTCTTTTTCGATCTATGCTACATTCTCTAGCTTTCCAGATATAGTGACTTCCTCAGCTGCTATCCTTCCTTCACATGGGGTTTCGCCCCCTAGCAGGACCCTATCAGGATGGCAGACAGCACTGCCAGGTAGTGCTCAATCACCAAGCAGATCCTACGGTAGCATAAGATAGTATCAGAAGCTGGCAGACTCGGTCAAATGGACACCTTATGGATGACTATATGGCCAGTTTGGTACTGTCTTGTGCCATTGTAGTATCTGCTTTGAAATTACCTACTTAAAAAAACTTCCATTCTTTGTCTGCGCTCCTCAGCCATATCCGGCGCGATGACCGCTCTGCTGCCTCAGCTAGCATTCTGGTTAACATCCATTGGCATAATACCGGTCGGTTTACTGCAATTTCTCAAGCAATGCTAATTTGGCAAATGATCAACGCATCATTTTCTCCAGTTACATGTTGCTGTTACAGCTTACCTTTGCCACTTCTTCTGTGTACATTATTTTGTCTCTCTGGTCCTGCTAAAAACATAAAATCGTAATTGGAACACACCGCGGAATTGCACGGAGAACGGGCGCGTGGTTGGAAGGGGGTGCACTATACCGGTCGAACGAAACACGGCACAATTAACTGCCGCTATGTACCTTTATTCATCCTCTGTTGTTCCTTTCTTTCCTGTTAGTAGTTGCTCAAAACAAAAATCTGCATGAGCATACAAAAAGTCATGAGAAAATGGGCGTATACTGACAAGAATTTCCATTTAATTTTGGTCCGTCACAACCGCTATGACGTAAAACTTTACTGCTGGCCGTAGCATTAAAAATGGCGGGAAAATGGCGGCGTACGTTCAATTTGACCCATTCAGCCGTAGATCCGGGATATTATGCAACGGTTCCTCACACTTTTACACGAGTTGTAGGTCACCAAGAGAAATTCAAGATTGCTGTTGAATCATGCTCGTCTTGTGCCGTGAGCACATGTGATTATTATCTACAAATCTGGCGATGAACGTGACAGTGTGTTTGTCCCACGACGAGCTCGCCTGCATGCCCCGAAAATGACCTGAAAACTTTTGGCCTTGTTGTCTTCGAATGCATTGTTATCGATGCTTTGTAAATTATGTATTGGACACCTAGATGTCTGAAGTGTGCATACCTCAGAAATAACTATTGTTGCATGTGTAGATCTCTTTAAGTTCCACTATTTTTAATCGACCGGTATAAGGCTTATGACCGGTATTATGCCAATGCATGTTACTTCCTTCTTTCTTTCACTCCTTGTGCTTCTAAAACTCCCCATGTGGACTGATGATGACAGATGGATCTTCTGCTTCCAACTTCCAATAAAAGGCACCAATAAACAATTCAAGTCCATACTATGTCCATGTAGCTATATATAGATCTAATGCGTTTATTCCCGACCTGACCTGTACCCAGGCGTGTGCGCTCGCCCATTGGTCAGCCCAGTTGATGAGATTAGAAAGGGAAGGTCCAGCGGCAGGTGTGCAGGCAAGAGTTGCGTTTGTAAACACCGCTGTTGGAGCAGTGTTCCGAAAGAGTACTTTTGATTTTTTTTTGTTTCAATAACATTATTTTTTTCCCGCCCGGCTTTACAAAAAACTAACTTGGATGTACTGTACCATCGGAAAGGAGCCCGGCTCCCGTGCACGCGGTCACCGATCTCTGATGCGTTCATACGGCGTTGTTGTGTCATTAGGCTATTTCCCGACCTGACCTGACCTGTGCCCAGGCGTGTGTGCTCGCCCATTGGTCAGCCCATTTGATGAGATTAGGAAGGGAAGGTCCCGCGGCAGGTGTGCGCTCGCCCATTGGTCAGCCCATTTGATGAGATTAGGAAGGGAAGGTCCCGCGGCAGGTGTTCGCTCGCCCATTGGTCAGCCAATTTGATGAGATTAGGAAAAGAAGGTCCCGCGGCAGGTGTGCAGGCAAGAGTTGCCTTGTTTCCGCACACCGCACCCCCTCAAGGAAAACGTCTGTTTGCTGAGATGTTATTTTTTTCTGTCAACCATGATACATACATGTGTTACAATGAGATCGAGAGACATACCAATCCAGCAATAATTTTGAGGCATGTTGCATTTTATTGAAGATATGTCAGATATTCCGTCCATCAAAATCATGTTAGATTTTCTATTACAGCTAAATTCTAACATCGACAGAGATTAGTTTAATTTAAAAGTACGGCATATTTAACATGCATTGGCATGATACCGGCCGTAAGACTTATACCGGCCGATAAAAAATAATGGAATTTAAAGAGATCTACACATGCAACAATAGTTATTTCTGAGGTGTGCACACTTCAGACATCTAGGTGTCCAATGCATCATTTACAAAGAATCGATAACAATGCATTCGAAGACAACAAGGCGAAAAGTTTTCAGTATCTTTTCCGGGACAGGCAGCTCGTCGTGGGACGAACACACCGTCACATTAATTGCCAGATTTGTACATCATAATTACACATGCTCACGGCACAAGACGAACATGATTCAACAGCAATCTTGAATTTCTGTTGGTGACCTACAACTCATGTAAAAGTGTGAGAAACCGTTGCATTATCGCCCGAATCTACGGCTGAATGGGCAAAATTGAACGTACGCAGCCATTTTCCCGCCATTTTTATATCTACGCTAGCAGTAAAGTGTTACGTCACAGCGGTTGTGAGGGACAAAAGATAAATGAAAATTCTTGACAATATACGTCCGTTTTCTCATGACTTTTTGTATTCTCATGCAGGTTTATGTTTTATGCATTTACTAACAGAAAAGGAAGGGACATGGAGGATGTATAAAGGTACATAGCGACAGTTAATTGTGCCGTGTTTCTTCCGGCCGGTATTTTGTATCCCCTCCCAACCACGCGCCCATTCGCCGCGTAATTCCGCGGCGTGTTACAATTACGATATTATGTTTTTAGCAGGACAAGAGAGACAAAATAATATACACAGAAGAAGTGGCAAAGGTAAGCTGTAACAGCAACATGTAACTGGAGAAAATGATGCGTTGATCATTTGCCAAATTAGCATTGCTTGAGAAATTGCAGTATGCCAATGGATGTTACAAACAAACAAAAAATCTCTTGAGGAATTCCAAATGTTAGAGGGTCCACAAAAACGTGTTGTGTTTACATAATGATTAACGGTCTCGACAACCTCTAGAGATGTACACGTGTAAACTACATAGAGAGGGTCAGAGAGAGGAGGTAGATGCAATCTAACATTACATTACTAACAAACTTGCAATTTCGACGACAACATCTGATTCTTAGAAAGAATGTCAATTGTAAGCCTATGACAGACAGGCGCACATGTTACCTACTCCAAAAGGAAGCAATAAACGACACAATTGTTATCCACACTGATGAGTCACTCAAATATCTATAATCCAGAGACGCCTACACTCATCTTTCTAACTTAACTACGATGATAAGACGAAATAACATTTTAGCATTCAATACAATGTAAAAAAAAAAGTACAGGAAATTTTCAATGCTTGATTTGGCAGAGAGCTTCCGAAATACGAATTCGAAACCGCTACTATTCCTAAGCGCAAACAGCAAAGTACAAATAGATCATTAGTATACATAAATACCTTTTTAAACAACATATTCATCAAATTCTACAAACAAAACATTGAACTTGCGTCAGTGACTAAAACATTTAATCCTATTTTCCCATTATCCACAATGTAACCTATATTTGTTGTTATAATTTAAACGGTACTACTGAACTGTCACATCTGTAAGGTTTATTCTCAAGTGTGAGTACTCATATGCCTCTTCAGATAACACAGCCGACTGAACTGTTTGCTGCATTCATCACACCTGTAGGGCTTCTCACCGGTATGAGTCCGCATGTGTCTCTTCAGATCACCAATCTGACTGAACTGTCTGCCGCACTCCTCGCATTTGTAGGGCTTCTCTCCTGTGTGTGTTCGCAAATGTTTCTCCAGGGAACCCAGGTCGCCAAATTGTTTGCTACATTCTTCGCATCTATGAGGTTTTTCACCTGTGTGGGGTATTCAGCCAAATGAAGAGGTCTTTGCATACTTTAGACAATGGCTTTCTTTGCTTGGTAGCATATGGCAAGCTTTTGTACAGATGACATCCAGGGAAGCCAGTAACAGCGTTGCCAGGGCCTACATGCATATTACAAGCTTCTTCATACACTGTCGTGCTAGGACTTATACCGACCGCAAAGAAATGTTTTGCAAACAGAGGTTACTACATTGTCAAGCTGGCCCTACATTGTCAGCATGTGTGTCATCCTCCGTAGTAACCACTGGCTTGATATTTTTGCTTGTTATCCATGGTACCCAGGATACTACATGGAATGTATGGATAGTTTGATCTCCCCGGGGCGAGTCAGACACTAGTGTTTGGCCTTTTGAATACTGACTTGTGTCTTGTGTAGTTAGATCTTCTCGGAGATTACACATAGTTTCACGCTTTTCTACCGGTTGGTAGAAAACCATATAAACATCGTGCTGCGACAAAAACACAAAATGGCAAAAAAAAAATTGCCTTCAGTATGAAGCCTTAGTGGTTTGGAAGGTTAAAGAAATGACCAAAATACATTGAATACCAAACAACACTTTACCGAGCATCGCTGTGAGTTTGCATGTGCCTGCGTAAAACACTTGAGTTACGGAAGCTCCTGCTACACTCCTCACACCGGCGGGTTTCTCATTGGTATCCAGATGTACATGTATCATATCTGCCGAGTCAATAGGTTTGGAGACGAGGAACGCTAGTGACATGCTTTCCTCAGACGTGAAATCATTTCTTACTAACGTATTTCTTGCTCTGTGGAATGCCAAAAAATAAAGTAACAAAGTCACAAAGGACATTGTCTTGTTTCTTATCTTCTTTACTTTCCATTTATACCAAGGGGCTATTACATAAATGTAATACTCTTCAAGCAGAGGTTGAATCGTGCAGATATAGTAATAGCCGGGGGAAAAATTGGAGAGTAAGAATATAAAAAAAATATAAAAAAATGCTTGGAGAGTATAAATATAGTTCGTCTGACAGCTGCAGGAAGGGGTGTTTATCGAAAGATTTGAAATCACATGTAACGTTAATGGTTAAGCCTTCTGTCCGTATTTCAAGTGGATAAGAATGGGATATTTACCGAAAAAATATTCATTAAATTTTCATACCCGTAGGGTATAACGCTAATTCACCTTTATCCGTTGGGTAACCTATATCCGTTGCTTTTTAAAAACATTGTATTTAGGCACATCAAGTCGGCGGGTGATAGTTTCAAACTGCAATATCCTGAAAATATTGCGATTTGAAACTAATAAATTAATGTCCATAAACCTGGTATCCCCAAATAACCTGTTTTTAAAATCAACGGATAAAGGTTACCCAATGGATAAAGGTGAACTAGCGTTTTACACAAATGACCACCAGTTGTCTAATGAATGAAAAGGAAAAAGAAACTTGTGCAGTAATTCTAAACTAGGCAAGTTATTATGTATTGGAATAGGAAACATCATATTACTGTGACTTTAATCGCTGCATCGAATATTTTCTGCCCCATTATAAATTTATGTATGAATCGTTTACCAATAATATTAGTAGCAGGAATACTACCATGTAATATTTGTAGAGAAACTGAATTGTGGCAAAAGTGACAAGAAAGCTCCATAATAAAAAGTTCATTCTAGCCCCTCCACAAAACATAACCATATAAAGAGTTAGATTCAATCATGTGAAAAATAGAAGAGGTAGATTAAGTTAAAGGGATGTTGTAGAAGTCACGCAGAGAGTTATGGTGCGGTTGCAGTATGGGCTAGGAGATACTGCCCTACAAGAATTTTACAAGGATCAAAAGCGACGTCTATTATTTAGTTGCATTACTGCACGCCTCCAATGTGAATGATGCTGTAGTACTGCAACCGATTAATAGGTGTCGCTTATGATCCATGCACCGATTGAAGTTAGGTCGAGTTGTCTCACTCACATACTTCAGTCTTCACCGTCTTCAGCCATATGTCATACAAAGTAAAGAGAGAAAGTGTAAGTATTGCTTTATGTCAGTGAAAATAGAGGAACTCAAAGACACGGATTAATTTATATATTTGCTTTTGTGTTATAAGAGACACCTGGAATGGAATGTGTAGAACACCTGATCACACCTGTATCGTCTGTGGATCAATGTTATTGAATTACCTCAGCAGTAAAATATGTAAAACTGAAAAAGAGTCTTCGTAAGTGTACGAAATAAAGAACACACTACGTTTCACTCAGAACATTTTGATATATTGCAATTGTCATATACTGCAACAAATTAGTCACATCAATATACATGTAATTGACAGTTTTTTTCTGAAATACATCTTTTTTTATTATTCTAACTTCAGGAATATAAGAGACGCTACTTTGCCGCACAAGTAGAATGTGTAATTATAACTACCTATTGTTTGTATAGTTGATAGTTGATAGTTGTCCACCCATAGTGTCAAACGTCGTTAGACGAAGATCTCATGGGGCTCTAATAAGTTATTTTTCTAATATTGATAACAGATATGGGCGAATACTACACGAACATCACGTTCAGCACCTGGACGTTCCAGTGCTTTATAAACGTCAGCGCTGGAAGAACAGAGCTGAAGTTTTTTACAACGCTGGTCTTCCAGTACTGAAAAAGTTCCCGAGAACTGGAATTTTAGTGAGAAAGCTGCTACTTTTTTTTCAGCACACGGTTCCAATGCTGACGAAGGTTTCAGCACTTAGTAACCGGTGCTGAATGACCTCTGAACTGGTTCACCGCCTCTCCGCCGCGAGTTCAGCACTGGTAACCGAGTGCAGATCTAGACTGCAGTTCAGAACTGGCTAGCATTGGGTTCAGCATTGGTTTTCCAGTGTTGAGGGAGTTTCAGCACTAGAACAAGGCCGTTTTGATGAACTTTCTTCAGCACTAGGCGCCCCGTGCTGAGGCCGATAAGACCTGTTGCTTCAGCACTGGAAAGCCAATGCGGGACCCAGTACTTTTGTACACTTTCCTCTCTGCCCAATTTGACGTAAGTTCGAGCGACTTAAGTAACGGAAAAGAAAAGGAGGAAAGGAGCCCCGCTCCCGTGCACGCCGTCACCGATCTCTGATGCGTTCATGCGGCGTAGTTGAGTCATCAGGCTATTTCCCGACCTGACCTGTGCCCAGGCGTGGCGCTCGCCCATTGGTCAGCCCATTTGATGAGATTAGGAAGGGAAGGTCCAGCGGCAGGTGTTGCCTTGTTTCCGCATACCGCAGCCCCTTCAAGGAAAACGTCTGTATGATGAGATATATTTTTTCTGTTAACCAGTGAGAAACGTACCAACCCAACCACACTTGTCTGCACTGATCACTCTTGTAAGGTTTCCCACCGGTCTGAGTCCGCCTATGCCTCTTCAGATTACCCAGCGCATATAACTGCTGCATACCTCACGTCTGTAAGGCAGTGTGGTTCCTCATATGCCTCTTCAGATTACTATGCTGACTAAACTGTTTGTCGCATTCATCGCACGTGTACGGCTTCTCACCTGTGTGAGTCCGTATGTGGCTCATTAAATTACCCAGCGCACTGAACTGCCTGCTGCACTCCTCACAAATGTAAGGTTTCTCACCAGTGTGCGTCCGCATATGCCTCTTTAGTTGACTCAGCTCTCTGAACTGTTTGTTGCATTCTTCGCAATTATAGGGCTTCTCACCGGTGTGGGTCCGTATATGTCTCTTCAGATCACCAAGCTGACTGAATTGTCTGCCGCACTCCTCACATCTGTAAGGTTTCTCTCCTGTATGAGTCCGCATATGCTTCTTCAGATCGCTCAGATCACTAAACCGTTTGTTGCATCCATCGCACTTATAGGGCTTCTCACCCGTATGAGTCCGCATATGACCCTTCAGATGACTCAGCATACTAAACTGTTTGCCGCAAACCCCGCACCTAAAAGGTTTTTCACCCGTGTGAGTTCGTAAGTGTCTCTTCAAGTCAAACAGTTGACGAAACTCCTTACCGCACTTGCCACACTTGTGGGTGCGTGGAAGAGGCTCCTCTTTTTCCAGATGAGATACAGTCGGGGTCGCCATGTTGAGTAGCTCTCTGACACTGTAGGAATAGAAATGAATTTCAACATTTAGGAAAGAAACTGGTGATTTCTTGATACAGCCCATTCAAACGACTCACCTGTCAAGTAAATCTATGAAAATTATTGCAGCTTCTCTCCAAAATGCATTATTTGTTGTAATAATATTCTCTACATGATTAAAACATTCTTGCAATAATTAGTTTTCTTCGTAAACTTGCAGCAATGTTGGCTTTTATCTTTCAAGGAGAGCCGAGACCTGAGCTTGCAGTCAGAAAATATTGAAATAATACAATCCTTTGCCCGAACATCCACATTGATATATATTTATATGCCATCAACGTCACAACGTCCTACCCCGGGTTCGGTCGGGCTGTTTGCTGAATGATTCAAACGAAAAATGTATGCCAATAACCATATGTACAAGACATGCTGTTGATTTTTTGGGGTCAGTTTTGTGTTCTGTTTTTGGTCCCCCAAACTGCTACTTGTGTCAAAGTCATCATTTCTTGAAATACGACTCGTTTTCTAACACGCCACATCGAATTCTGTCAAGCTTGTTTACCTTCCGCTCCCCAGTATTTTGAGTTTCGTTCGCTGTTTTATTTACGGAGCATGTTTCACAAGTATGAAAACGTACGGCTCAAACAGCTTGCTCATAGGAATGTGGAACAACGACAGGATAATTAAAGTATTACACTACAATAACTACAAACCAGACAACATTACATGCCACAGAGGGACTATCTAACACGTTCACATACCTGACTCCATGCTCAAAGTATTACACTACAAACTACACAACCTTACATGCTGCAGAGGGACTATCGAACACGTTCACATACCTGACTCCATAATCAAAGTATTAAACTACAAACTACACAACCTTACATGCTACAGAGGGACTATCTAACACGTTCACATACCTGACTCCATAATCAAAGTATTACACTACAAACTACACAACCTTACATGCTACAGAGGGACTATCTAACACGTTTACACACCTGACTCCATAATCAAAGTATTACACTACAAACTACACAACCTTACATGTTACAGAGGGACTATCTAACACGTTTACACACCTGACTCCATAATCAAAGTATTACACTACAAACTACACAACCTTACATGCTACAGAGGAACTATCTAACACGTTCACATACCTGACTCCATAATCAAAGTATTACACTACAAACTACACAACCTTACATGCTACAGAGGGACTATCTAACACGTTCACATACCTGACTCCATAATCAAAGTATTACACTACAAACTACACAACCTTACATGCTACAGAGGGACTATCTAACACGTTCACATACCTGACTCCATAATCAAAGTATTACACTACAAACTACACAACCTTACATGTTACAGAGGGACTATCTAACACGTTCACATACCTGACTCCATAATCAAAGTATTACACTACAAACTACACAACCTTACATGCTACAGAGGGACTATCTAACACCTTCACATACCTGACTCCATAATCAAAGTATTACACTACAAACTACACAACCTTACATGCTACAGAGGGACTATCTAACACGTTCACATACCTGACTCCATAATCAAAGTATTACACTACAAACTACACAACCTTACATGCTACAGAGGGACTATCTAACACGTTCACATACCTGACTCCATAATCAAAGTATTACACTACAAACTACACAACCTTACATGCTACAGAGGGACTATCTAACACGTTCACATACCTGACTCCAAGGTCTCCAACTGACTGAGCAGACAAGTGCATCTTCCAAGCTTAACTAACATTACAATGGAATAACTACTTAGCCAATGGGAGGACTGCTATCATCAGCCTCAGCCACGAAGGGCTCGACTAACAAGTTAATGTATGCAAGGCCCACCTTCCGTGTGGTCTAACCTAACAATAGCCCTAATTACATACAACGGTCAAAAGGTCATGGACGTTACAGGTAGTTCAAAATCTCAGGGATGAGTTAGACACAGTATGGCTCATTGGATACAGTCCTGTGTCTGACATACGTAGGTCTCCTTGGAGATGACGGATATTTTGGCCTTTTTCTACCAGTCAGTGATGTTGAACGGTTGCCGGCGGAAATAAAACATCGTGCCGAGGCAAATACACAGTTTCCTTTGGTAGATTTTACCAAGGGGCTTTTATAAAATCTTCTTGCTTCTACTAGTCTCCACATGGAATGTCGGACGACTCGGACCATTACCAACTCGGCCTAGTCAACTCGGCCCATCTGCCGGGACACCTCGGACCATCCCTCCTGGACAGCTATTTAATTGATTTTTTTTTTCGAAAATATAATCCCCAACACTAGTTTTATATGTATATGCTCTGAAATGAGAAAACTGTAGGTTGGATTGATGGGGTTGTGTAATTCATCGGAACTTTTCGATATTCTAGGCGGCGCAAATTAGGTCGTTGACCCCGAAATACACAGTGTGTGTGGACACGTGGGTAAACTTTATCATTACTTGCTCTTCGGAATAGCTTTAGACAAATAAGATGTGGGTATTGATCAGAGTATGAGTCGTTCTTATTTAAGATTAATTGCTACTTAAGAATTTTTTTCAAGCCGACCGTGTCCGCTTTGTTTTAATATCGCGGTTTTAATATCGCCGGCGCCCGCGGCACATATGATAATACATCAAAGGACCGCCAATCTGTATGGCCAGGAAACTTTTGACGTTCTAATACTAGTAGTAGCAGCTGGGGACAATCTTTATACTACTAGTACATATGTACCAAGAAATGTCAAATTAACTTTTTTCAAAAGATAAGTAATTTGACCCTACAGTGCCTTAGAAATAGTATCAAAGCTGGCAAGGGACTTAGTATAGCGGCACCAGGTGCCCGTTTGACTCTCTTTGGCCGGCTATAGTCTTTTGCCAGCTTTGATCTCTTTAGGCACCGTAGGGTCTGCTTTGAGACTACATTTTACAGCGACATTTGGAGTCTGGTAAAGGCTATTTCTTTGTGCGCAAGTTTGAATGTGTGAAACTAGACGGCTTCGCACACTAATTGTCCTTGCTCAGAATAAACAGCCACCAAACAAGGGCGTTCGACAGGCTGGAGGATAGAAACCAAGACAACAATCTTACCTTGTAAACACTGCGGTAACGAATCCCGACAAAGAGACAGATGTAACTCTCTTGCTTGGACTTAGACACAGAAGTGTGTACTTGTCTGCTCCGAAAGCTCCAGACATTCCAGACAGACACGCTTGACTGTTATGCAAATTCAAAATGCTCTGACCAATCTGGACTCGCTTTTGACTCACTCATGTGACAGGCGTGCTTGCGCAAGACACACTGGTAAGAACAATGGACTGTTTTATGCAGTTTCTGTAGGTATGTGAAGACTACATTTCAATCTCTTTTTAGATGTTAGTTGTTGTTGTTGACCTTTCGTCTTAGCTGGGGTAACAACTGTGACCTGGTAGAATTACGGCAAAAAGCTGTAAGTTACTCCCCATTCTGACGCGTTTCAGTTGATTAGGCCACCTTGGTTTGATTATATGGATGACACGTACCCTAAAACTCACTGTGAACACCAAAACTGATGGGAGCGTGCGATTAAAATTTTTTGACAAAAAACAGGTGCGTTTATTATGAAACCTTAGTTGTTTGGGAGGTTGAACAAATGACCAAATGCATGGAATACCGAACAACACTTTTCTTATATTTCAGCACAAATAGCACATTGGAGTTCTAGTCCCCCCATCGGTTAAAAGATATGAATACAAACAGATAACTAGTATAAATGACTCTCCTACACGGAGTACCACAGTCGTGGCAAAACTCCTTGTGTTTACCTCTGACATCTTGTGCACTCAGACAAGTTTAGGGACCGCCCTACTTATAAATATTAATGGTCAGCCGTTGGGGATCGGGCGTAGGAGGATGGAGCTGTTATGTAATACGTAACATGATTGGCTGATAGCTTCCCAGCGGCCTTTGCGAGACAGCTTGCGACAACAAATAGCCCAAGAAAAGCCTATTCTCTGATTGGTTGACAGTTATTTTTTGGCGGCGACAATCATAATAACCACTGATAGGGCATGAGATAGCAGGGCCCCATAGGCTAATGCCGCTGGGGACCGGGCGTTAGGAGGATGGCGACAATCATAATAACCACTGATAGGGCATGAGATAGCAGGACCCCATAGGTTAATGCCGTTGGGGACCGGGCGTTAGGAGGATGGACTTTCCAAACAGCCCACAGTCGATCATTCACATAATTATATACGAGGCAAATTGGACTCGTGGCTTCTCTTGGTCCTACATGTCTCTTCCGTTTTTTTTTCCTGATGCCTGTAATTTAAACATCGGTACCTGTGAACTTCCATCGCTGTGGGTTCGCATGTGTCTGCATGGAACACTTGAGTTACAGAAGCTCCTGATGCATTCTGTACATACGTAGGTTTCCCACTGGTATCCAGATGAAACGGTACATGTATTATATCTGCCGAGTCAATAGGTTTGGAGACGAGGAACGCTAGTGACATGCTTCCTCTGATGTGAAATAATTTCTTACTAACATATTTCTTGCTTTGTGGAATGCAAAAGAAATAAAGTAACAAAGGACATTGTATTATTTCTTTTTCTTCTTTACTTTCCATTTATACCAAGGGGTTATTGGCTAAATGCTGTACTCTCCAAGCAGAGGTTGAATCTCGCAGATATAGTAATAGTCGGAAATACTTTTCCGATTACAGTAACTATATCTGCGCGATTCAATATCTGCTTGGAGAGTGTACATATAGTTCGTCTGACAGCTGCAGGAAGGGGTTTTTATCGACGGATTTGAAATCACATGTAACGTTAATGGTAAAGCCTTCTGTCAGTATTTCAAGTGGATAAGAATGGGATATTCACAAAAAATGTTTATGGAATTTTCATACACGTAGGGTATATACACAAATGACCACAAGTGGTCTAATGAATGAAAATGAAAAAAAAGAAACTTATACAGTAATTTTAAACTAGGCAAGTTATCATGAATTTGTATAGGAAACATCATATTACTGTGACATTGATCGGCGCATCGAATATTTTTCCGTCTCTATATAAATCTATGTATGAAGCGTTTATAAGTAATATTAGTAGTAGGAATCCTTCCATGTAATATTATTAGTGAAACTGAATTTCAGCAAAAGTTACAAGGAAGCACCATAATAAAACATTTATTCTAGCCCTTCCACAAAACATAACCATATAAAGAGTTAGATTTAATCATATGAAAAATAGAAGAGGTAGATTAAGTTAAATGGGATGTTGTAGAATTCACGCAGAGAATTATATGGTGCGGTTGCAGTATGGGCCGGGAGATACTGCCCTACTAGAATTTGATCAAAAGCGACACCTATTATTTAGTTGCAGTACTGCACGTCTCCAATGTGAATGATGCTGTAATGCTGCAACCGATTAATAGGGGTCGCTTATGATCCATGTGCCGATTGGGGTTAGGTCGAGTTGTTTTCCTCACATACATCAGTCTTCACCGTCTTCAGCCTTATGTAATAGTGTAAATATGGCTTTATGTCATTGAAAATAGGAGAACTCAAAGACACGGATAAATTTATATATTTGTTTTTGTGTTAAAAGAAACACCCAGAATAGAATGTGTAGAACACCTGATCAAACATGTCTATCGCCTGTGGATTACCGTTATTGAATTACCTCAGCTGTAAATTATGTAAAACTAAATCTTTGTAAGAGTCTTCGTAAGCGTACGAAATAAGGAAACACACTAAATCTTACTTCAGGAATATAAGAGACGCTACTATGCCGCACAAGTAGAATGTGTTGTCCACCTCTACTTATAACTACCTATTGTTTGTATAGTTAATACTTGTCTACCCACCTTGTCAATCTTCGCTAGATAAGATCTCAATAGGCTCTAATAAGATTTTTTTTAAATATTGATAACAGATATGGGCAAATGCTACACTACGTTCAGAGCGTGGACGTCCAAGTGCTTTATAAACGTCAGCGCTGAAAGAACAGAGCTGAAGTTTTTACAACGCTGGTTTTCCAGTATTGAAAAGTTCCCGAGCACTGGAAATTTTAGTGCGGAACCTGCTCCTTTTTTTTCAGCACACGGTTCCGATGCTGACGAAGGTTTCAGCACTTGGTAACCAGTACTGACTGGCCTCAGAACTGGTTCGCCGCCTCTCCGCCGCGAGTTCAGCACTGGTAACCGAGTGCTGACGGCAGTTCAGAACTGGAAAACCAGTGCTCGCATTGGGTTCAGCATTGGTTTTCCAGTGTTGAGGGAGCTTGGTTTGGTTTGGTTTGGTTTATTTAGATCTCCATTAGTGAAATACACTAGTCTTCCTGGAGTCCACATTAAAACAATACAGAAATAATTGCAACATAAATGTACAAATTATACAAATTATAACTTTGAAATAACAGAAAGCAAACATATGGTAAACTGAAAAACAGTGATTTGCATACGTGAAGTAAAATAAAATAAATCAACTTAGTTCTTATATATACAACAAAATGTCCAATTGAATTAACAGAAACTTGGTAATATCAACTCAAAAACGGAGTGGGAGAGGTCGGAGGTCGAGCAAAATCATAGTAAATCAAATACAATTTGAACTGAAGTATTGAAACAAACAGTATTTGAAAGTATATAAATCATATAGCAAAAATAATAATAATAATAGTCATTGATACATCATGAATAAAACAAAACATAATTGGAACCGAGAGATGGGTTTCATTTTTACCACCATGAAGTGAGTGGCTGGTTTTTGTCTTTCTGTGCCTTTACCCACTCTCTTAACTTAGTCTTAAATACTTCCTGGTTTTTTGTTGTAATACTTGTAGGGAGTGTGTTGTAGGTCTTTATACATCTGTATTGAAATGTTCTGGTCAATGAATTTGTACGGGGTTTAGGTTGTACGTAGCCTCCTCTCAGTGATAGCCTTGTGTTGTGGTAATGTGCGGTGTTTATATTTCTTAAGTTGTCATACATACATTTTGGTTCTTTAGTCGTTACTATCTTATGGAAGGCACAGATTGTTGTTGTAAACATTCTTTCCTTAACTGACGGCCAACATAGTCGATCATGTATCACTTCTGAGCTTGTTGTGTGTGATGTATTTGCGGCTAACCTTGCAGCTCTGTTTTGGATTATTTGTAGTCTGTCTAGCTGTGTTTGTGCTGTTGAGGAAAGTATCCCAGAACAGTAGTCAAGATGCGTAAGTACAAGTGATTGGATTACTGTTTTTAGTGTGTCTTCAGGAAAGTAATCTTTATACTTCCTGATTGTTGCTGTGACTCCTGTCATCTTTCTTGTGATCTTGTTAGCATGCAAATTCCAGGATAGGTGTTGGTCTACTGTGTAACCAAGGAGTTCAGCTTGGCTAACTTGCATTATTTTCTTCCCCCCTACAGTGAGATCCAGTGTTGGATTATGCTTTAGTTTATGGTGACTGCCCAGGAGTATGGACTTTGTCTTTCCGACATTAAGAATAAGCTTATTTATTTGTATCCATTCCCAGATGCGCGTGAGATCTGACTGTAAAATGCTTCCTACTGCTCTAGCACTGGGTGCGGAAGCAAAGGGAGTAGTGTCATCGGCATACATGACTAGTTCGGCTTTCTTTGTTATGGTGGCCAAGTCATTAGTATAGAGACAAAACAACAACGGACCCAGGCAGCTCCCTTGTGGAACTCCGGACTTGGTCTCCTTATAAGTCGAAAAGGCTCCGTTAATGTAGACGGCCTGACTCCTGTTTGTTAAATAGCTTTCCATCCATTCTACAGCAGAATCTGCAAATCCATAGCTTTTTAACTTGGCCAACAATATTTCATGGTTAACAGTGTCAAAAGCGGCACTGAAATCAAGCAAGACTGCACCGACCAGATTTCCCTTGTCTATTTCCCCTAGCCAGTGATCAGTCATTTGTACTAAAGCGCTGGCTGTGGAGTGGTGTTGCTTGTATGCATGTTGTTTCTGTGATATTATATCGTTAGAGATGAGATAGCTTTGAATTTGTTTTTGGCATACTTCTTCCATAACTTTACTGATCACTGGCAGCAAGCTGATGGGTCGGCTGTTCGGACCGTTTAATGGGGCAGACCTGTTTTTGATTAGTGGTATCACTTTTGCTTTCTTCCACTGTGCTGGGAAGACCCCTTGTCTTAATGAGCTGTTTATTATGTAACAGACAGGGCCTGCTATGTACTCTGCGCTGAGCTTCAGTAGTGTGTTGTCTATATGGTCGTGCCCTGTGGCCTTACCTGGTGGAAGTGATTTGAGAATGTTTTTTATCTGGTTGACTGTAGCAGCTTGGAATGTGAAAGAACAATTCTTGGATGACATAATATTCTCTATAGGTGCCACGGCTTCTTGCTTGTTTATGTCTTTATCTAGTGTTAGACCATTTACCTTATCAATGAAATAATCGTTAAAGTGCTCGGCTATATCCCTAGGTTTGGTAATTATTTGTCCCTTTGACTCAATGAAACTAGGAGATTTGCCGGACGTTTTGCCCATCGTTCCGTTTATCACAGTCCACAACTGTTTGGTATTTCTGTCTTTGCTGTGTGTCTCTAATTGGTCTTTGAAAAAGGTCTTCTTCTTCTTCCTTTTCTCTCTTACCACGTCGTTCCGGAGACGCTTGTACCTGTTGAAGTCTGACAACGTTCCGGCGGTACTTGCCTCCGCCTTAGCACGATCTCGTTCGTCCATAAGAACCCTTAGGTCTTCATCTACCCACTGGGCGGATGAAGCCCTTACGGTTCTTTTACAGACTGGAGCGTGTTTGTCAGCCACCGTCGTAAAGAGAGTCATGAAGTTATCAAGAGCTCCCTCAACGTTGTCATTTTCGTATACTGTGTCCCATGTGGTATCAGCTATATCCTGAAAGAATTGTTCTTGATCAAATCTTTTGAATGTGCTAAACGCACATTCAAAATGTCCTTTAGGCAGTTTTGTTTTTCTAGTTGTGTGCACCAGATTATGGTCAGTACACCCTAGAGGAGTAGATTTAGTGCTTAGGAATTTGTCCGGTCTGTTTGAAAAGATTAGATCAATACATGGGGACGACACAGGGCAATTAATAGTTTTACTTATTCTTGTTACTTCTTTCACCATTTGCTTTAACCCTATTCAGACCGGGCTTTTTTGGTCATCCCTGGACCGGGGGGGGGCTTTTGAGGCCCTCCACTTCTAAGTCCTATAACTCTAAAACGACGTGCCGTAGGGCCACCAAATTTTCAGGACATGATTTCGACATAATATCTGACAAGTATGTGACGTTTGACGTTACGTTGACGTAAGATGACGTAATTATGACGTCATCAATTTGATTACATAGGCCAAACCCATGAAAAATGGGTATTCTCAGAAAACTTCAAGTTATGCTGCAAAAATGTAACAACAAGTGCAGATAACAGAATAATAATGTTTATTACGACCTGCGTTGCTAATAGCAACATCAATGACGTCAATATGACGTCATAAAATGACGTCATGCACATCTAAGATACGAGTTGGGCTCCGCCATATTATATCCACCACCTTGAATTTTTAAAAATACTTTTTTTGCAACAAATAATCACAAAGGGCAATGGAAATAGACTAAATTCATTCATTTAGATGGTTTTTGATGAAAAAATACCAGGTAGTTACAAATTTTAAGGGATAATTAGCTTGTTATTCTTGATCTGGCCATTCGGTCCGCCATCTTGGATTTTGGGCTGATGACGTCATCAAATTAGCATAATTTATGCATATATAATTATGAAAGATATGCTGAATAATATAAGATTTTATTTATGTAACAAAATCGCGGTAATATAGCAAATAAATGTGAAAAATACATAGTTAGAACCAAAAATAGTGATTTTTGGCAAAACTGCCTGTCAACAAACGGTTGCCATGGTAACAAGAAAAAATGGAAAATTTGTCAAACTTCGTAGAATTGTTGCCAACAATATTTTAGGAAAACTCACCAAATTTGGTGGCTCTAGCGTAAGCCGTTCTGGCGTTATAGGACATCGAAGTTAGCGCGGGCCTCAAAAGCCCCCCCCCCCCCCGGTCTGAATAGGGTTAAGTTAAGTGTTGAGAGTTCAGTTTCTAGTCTTTCTTTCAGTGGACAATATTTGCTTAGCCAGTTGATGTTAAAATCACCCAGTAGGAAAACTTCTCGGTCTGCTTCTGTCACTCCGTCCAATATTTGGACAATTTTGTGTATGTACTCAAGTTTTGCGCTTGGGGGCCTGTACAGGCACCCAGCTAGGATAGGTTTAACATACGGAAGGTGAACTTCAGCCCATATTATTTCCGTATCGCTGGTTTCTAAGTCAGAGCGTCTTTTGTGTGGAATGTTGTTATGTATGTACATAGCTACCCCGCCTCCTCTGTTGTTGCGGTCTTTTCTTAATACAGAGTATTCTCCAACGTTTAATGCTCCGTCTAGAACACTACTGTCTAGATGTGTTTCCGAGATGGCTAAAATATGTAATTTGTTGACATCTAATAACTGGGATAACTCTTGTACTTTATTTCGAAGACTGTTAATGTTAACATGTCCCACATGGAGCCCTTTACTAGGCAGGTGAAGGTCTGGACCAGGATTGGTCTGTATGTCGCCTGCCAGTAACAGGGCAAGTGTGGTCAAAAGTAAGCATGGGTCTGTGGTACCTCTGGTAACGGACTTCCTTGACTTTGACATCGGTTCCAGTTGGATGTTGCTAATCGCATGCGTCCCACACATTCCCAGCGACGATGGACGGTCTGGTGCCAGTTGCCATGAGCCCAGCTCGGGTCGTTCTCCAGGATACTGATGTGGTCGTACACAGCTGACATTTGGCAGTAATGCTAATGTAACAGTTGCTAAAAGCAGTAACATGTGTAACATTGTTCCTGATTGGTACAAACTGACTGTGGACTCCAGGAATTTTATTGTACAACAGTCTATTACCAATATACTCTAGAAGTAATAGTTATCTAAAACTACTTGAGAAATGGCCAACAGTTTGGGGTTATTATACTTCACGTGTGAAGTCAAGGTAGGACTTGTAAACTATTACGACAGAATCACATAATATTTCATTAACATCTTATTTCCAGCATATTGCAAACAAAATAAACTTGCCGTACACCAGATAAATAGTACGTGAGTAAAACAAAAGGCTTATTTGACATATACGCACTCACAGCCTTCCGTTATCGGCTGGTGATGCCCCACAATTTATGACTGCCCTCCCCACTTCGTTAGGCTTGGCGCAGTCGAACAATTTTTAGCAAAATAATGTGAAAAAATTCCAATCCGAGTGGACTTGAGGTGATTGGAACTATCGTATGCACGCTGTGAGAGTAAACAGTGCCTCTGTCATACAATTTAGAGACAAAAACGGGGAAAATCTGGGGGTCTTACTCGCCAGTGAACATAGGTGCGTCCATCTTGTAAGCGTGACCTCTGAGCTTCAGCACTGGAACAAGGCCGTTCTGATGAATTTCTTCAGCACTGGGCGCCCCGTGCTGATGCCGAATAGACACGTTGCTTCAGCACTGGAAAGCCAGTGCGTGACCCGATACTTTTGTACACTTGCCTCTCTGTCCGACTTATGATGTAAGTTCGAGCGAATTACGGAAAAGAAAAGCAGGAAAGAAGCCCAGCTCCCGTGCACGTGGTCACCGATCTCTGATGCGTTCATACGGCGTAGTTGAGTCATCATGCTATTTCCCAACCTGACCTGACCTGTGCCCAGGCGTGTGCGCTCGCCCATTGGTCAGTCCATTTGATGAGATTAGGAAGGGAAGGTCCCGCGGCAGGTGTGCGCTCGCCCATTCGTCAGCCCATTAGATGAGATTAGGAAGGGAAGGTCCCGCGGCAGGTGTGCAGGCAAGAGTTGCCTTGTTTCCGCACACCGCAGCTCCTTCAAGGAAAACGTCTGTCAACCGGAGAAAAACATACAAATCCAACCATAATTTTGAGACATATTGCATTTTATTGAAGATATGTCCGATATTCCTTTGATCATACAAAGAATATCATGTCACATTTTCTGTTACAGCTAAATTCTAACATCAACAGAGATTAGTTCAATTTAAAAGTATAGCGAGTATAGTATAGTGAGAGGGTCAATGCAAGCCAACATTAAAGTAATGAGAATCCCGTGACTTCGACGACAATAACTTAAAAAGTTGGTTAACTAGTTGTCTATGACAGACAGGCCTAAATCTTACTCTAAAAAGAACCAATAATAAGTTCCAGTCAATACTATGTACATGTAGCTACTCAAATACTTTAAATCTAGAGAGATGCCTACATTATTTCAACCAACTTACTAAAATTATCTGGCGATCTAGAATTCTAGCATTTGATACAATTCAAACAACGAAAATAAACAAAATAAACAAAGAACACATCGAAGTTCTAATCCCCACGTCCTTATACCCCCTCACATTAGGCGCGATTCGATCGAACGACGAGTCTGCGAGCCCCAAATTACGAGGAGGAATGACACTGACGAGAAGGGGGGGGGGGGGAACTCTGCAATTTCTTCGTCGGCATCAGGGACATGCCTCCTTGTAAATTAGAGCTCGCAGACTTGTCGTCCGATCGAATCGCGCCTAATGTGAGGGGGTATTAAGAAGACGAATGCTATCGGATCACCAGTATACGTAAATGGCTTGTTGAACTGACCATCATCAAGTTATACAACGTAGCACCAAACCTGCGCCATTCCCATATCTATGAGCAAATTAATTTCGTGGCTTCTCTTTGCCAAACTATCATTGTCATACTTAAACTACTTGTCCCTCTGATGCCTAAAGCCTTCAGATCAGTAGCTGTGAATTTCTATCACTGTGGTTTCGCATGTGGCCCCAGAGATGGTCTGACTGACAGAAGTTCTAAGTCTTACTGCATTCCTCACAAATGTAGGGTTTCACCCTGGTAGCTATAAGGTTTCGTCACACCGGTAGGGTTTCACCCTTAATCGTGCATGAAACCGCCACATCGGTTACTGTGAAGTTTAATCGCTGTGAGTTCGCTTGTGGCTCCGGAGATGGTCTGACTGACAGTTCTAAGTCACGTACATGTGTCCATATAGAATACAACACGGTGTGTTTCGTATCACCCAGGTTATCAGCCCGACCGCGGGTCGGATCGTCAAACGGCCGAAGGCCGGAGGGTGATCCGACCGCGGGAGGGCTGGGACCGAAGGTGATGCAGAATACGTTTTGCATTTTATTTATGTCATACCCACCTAAGAAAACCCCTGTTTTGATGCAAAATGCGCCGGAAGTTGAACAAATTTGGTGCCCTCGAACAAAAAGTGTTGCAACAGTAATGTTCCAACGTCTGAATCAGGCATTCAAACATTCGATGGCGCCGCACTCGGCCCGCACCGCTCGAAACAGTTTGATTTATTCGAATGGAGCCTGTGTGATACGCCTTTCGAACCGGTCTGATACGGAAGTTATGGCCAGTTCCGGAACACCCGTATCGAACGTTTTCGCGTCACAGGTATGACATAATTTATTATAAGTGTTATTACATCCTTCAAACCGGTAGGGTTTCACCCTGGTGCCTGAAGTCTTCACATCGGTAGCTGTGAACTTTAATCACCGTGAGTTCGCATGTGCCTCCGGAGATGACTTGAGGTACGGAAGCTCCTACTGCATTCTTTACACTGGTAGGGTTTCTCACCGGTATGACTCATCACATGGCTCTTCAGGTTACCAAGCAGACTAAACTGCCTGCCGCACTCCTCACATCTGTAAGGTTTCTCACCAGTGTGAGTCCGCATATGCTTCTTCAGACTACAAATCGCACTGAACTGTTTGCTGCATTCATCGCACCTGTAGGGCTTCTCACCGGTATGTGTCCGCATGTGTATCTTCAGACCACCCAACACACTAAACTGTTTGCTGCATTCTTCGCACTTATAGGGCTTTTCTCCGGTGTGAGTCCGTATATGACTCTTCAGATGATGCATCCTACTAAACTGTTTTCCGCACTCCTCACATTTGAATGGTTTCTCATCAGTATGAGTCCTCATATGACTCTTCATACTGCCCTGGTCACTAAACTGTTTGTAACACTTATCACACTTATAAGGTCTCTCACCGGTGTGGGTTCTCATATGTCTCTTCAGATTACCCAGCTGACTAAACTGTTTGCTGCACTCCTCACATCTAAACGGTTTCTCGCCAGTGTAAGAACGCATGTGTATCTTTAAATTACTCAGTCGACGAAACTCCTTGTCACACTCGCCACACTTGTGTGTACGCGGGAGATCCTCTTCACGTCCATTACTTCCCTTCTCTTTTTCCAGATGATATACAGCCGAGGTCGCCATGTTAAATAAGACACTGCAGGAATGGATATGAATCTCAACATTAAGGAAAGTCTACTTAGCTGACAAGCACACGCAATTGTAAGTTCATTTATAAATATTATTGCCTCCATCTTACAGACCGACTTCTGATATGGTGTTCTGCATGTTTGAAATCGCCTTGCAAGTATTGGTACTGCAGATTTTTAGGAACATTAGGTTCTACAAGTTAGGTGTTTGGGTGTTGTTGACAGGCAGTGAAAGGGGGTCAAAAGGTTTTGCCACCTATCCTTTGATCCCGTATACAATAATTCTGCCGTAATATTATACCTTGTTTTGTCGTTTAGAGGCAACCTTGCCAATGTGAGTTTTCATGTTCTAAAACTCAAAGGTAGGTGATTTTTGACAGAAAATTTCTGCCATAATTCCCATTGTTAAGAATATACCGTCTAAAAATAAAAAATAAAAATTGCACTGTAAGTGTTTGCGTACCGGTAAAACAGGTTCGGAAGGTTCTGTTTGATACCGAAACACCAAGGAGGATTAGCCAACCTGATTTGCATTAAGAGAAAAAAAGTCAGAATTTCCAGACAAACCTATGAAGCACAGGACAGTACTTGTAGACTACAAGCCGGAATATAAACGCATAGAATGCTTTTCGTGAGAACTCGTGACAAAAGCTGTACGGAGCAAAAAGTTGATATGCCTGAGTACATGTATTGTAAACATACTATGTGTAGTGACCTACATAGTGAGATTCGGCATACCAGCCAAGTGACCCGATCAACCAGGCCAGCATGCTATCACATACTATAACAGGCTCATTGTAGACAGCGTGTCGAATGATGCTTCCCTCCCAGACTTCTTGCTAGATGTAACACCAGTTGGAGCAGAAAAAATACTTTAGATGCCATAACATTTTTTTTTTTCATTAGGCCATGTTGATTTGATTATATGGATGACATCCACTGGGAACTCCAAAACTGATGCGAGCGTGCGAATAAAAAAAAAGTTTGGCCAAAAAAAAAAGTTGCCTTCACGGCTTCAGTATGAAATCAAAGTGGCCAGGAAGGTTGAACATAGGACTAAACACACATAGTATGGTATACCATGATCCTCTGGACCTGAATTTTCTGTACTGGTACCTCCCCCAACCAACAATAGATTTTTTTTTTCTTTCCGTCCTTTCACATCTTATTCTTTGATTAAGATTCATGTTGGCATTTCAATCTACGGAATATTTGTGCCCCTTTTACAGCTGCTTTGCACAATTTATTGTATGGTCGAAAACTTTTTTGTTTTTTTTTTGGAAATGGCCGAAAATTGGTGCGAGCGCGGATGTCATCCATATAATCAAATCAACGTGGCCTTATAGAATATAGAATATAGCAAATAAACGTGAAAAATACATTGTTAGCGATTTTCGCCAAAAAAAGATACCTGTCAATAAACGGTTGCCATGGCAACATGAAAACCAATGCGATTAAGTCAGTGTGGCCTTAAACTTGACTGGCTATTAAGGGAGGAGAAGAGTTCAGTTATCAGGGGAGTTGCCAATGTACTACTAGGGTTCATTGACCCGGGCAGCAGGGTGAAATTAGGGCAGGAGTCCCCAATCATTCGTACCCTGTAATTAGTCGGTCTGGTGGAGGCTATTTTTAGCTGGGTGTCATCTGCAAGATAGTTCATTGTATCATTTATTTCACATTAAGTCCCCGTGACCAGAGGTTTTTTCCGTTCTGCCCAAATGGGATCGAAGACGAAAGTCACTCTGTTATGGATTGTTTACGATATAATATATGAACGCATAGAACTGTTCCCATTTCTGTCCGCTTGCTCTAGAGAATTTGCTACTCTCTGTTCGATAGATAAATATAACTACATTCTGGGCGGCGATAACCCTTACTGTGTACAAGAATGTAAATCTGTTCACGAATGTTTACGCTGTAAAATAAATAGTGTAAATGACATGCTAGACCCAATATCTTGCTTATTCATCCCTGTAGATACCCATGTATGCCTGTTTAATTGTACTGTAAGTAGTTATTATAGACCTAACGAAAATCGCTGTACTTTTGTCATGTTGATAAAGATTTCTCTACTTATTCCTTGATTTGTTTCATCTTATTATATCATAACAATCAGGTTGTGGCCTGTTTTCAGGTGTCCCTGGACACACAATAACCTCCTTGCAGAGACATTCACACAAAAGATTACTAGTATTTAGGTCAACAAAACTAGAAATAGTCTTCTTTATTATTTTTGTTATTGTGTAACGAAATGTCCTAAATGCTTCCATGGAGTTTATATTAGGAATTCCTACAAATTATCAACGTATTGTGGTCGAAGTCAGAGGTCTTTATCTTACAAACACATAGATACTTTCGGAGGGTAGAATCTACAAAACATGTGAAAATGAGCTTAAGTTTGTCTGCTCGTTCTTCCATAAAAGCCACTTTGAATTTGTCGCTTTGTTCGGGTAGGCTATATTATAGTAACGTTAATGGCCCGCCTGTTCCTCGGCTTCGCTCACTCGTTGGTTTCATTCGGTGGTTATAGCAAAGGACCAGGCGTCATACCCCCCTCACATTAGGCGCGATTCGATCGGACGACGAGTCTGCGAGCTCTAAATTACGAGGAGTCATGACCCTGACGGGAACGGGGAACTCTGCCATTTCTTCGTCGGCATCAGGGTCATGCCTCCTCGTAAATTCGAGCTCGCAGACTCGTCGTCCGATCGAATCGCGCCTAATGTGAGGGGGGTATTATGACACCATATACACCTCGGGGCGGGTCAATAACCCTTAAATGATCGAAACGGAGAAAAACAGATATTTCAGCTGCGAATATAACACAAGTCACAATGTCATAATGAGTTGCTAAGAAGATGTTACGTACCTAGTAGGGTTTTTTTCACCCCGATTGCGGTGATATTGGTGTCTGGGGAGTGTTCTTCTCGGGTCGTCTGCAGGCGGGTGGAGTGACAAAGTGGAGGGGGCTCAATTTATCTTTTCTCGCCAAGCAAGTATGCAAATGTGTAGCCATTGGTGACGGGATTCGATGTAGTGAGGGGTCTGCATGCTCTTTTAGGTAAGGCGTAGGCAGCCTATTTCTATTTCACGTAACTCGTAGGGAAAACCATCTTATCTACATAATTTGTAGCGAGGCGTCCAAATTTAGCGTAATTGCCATCCTTTATTTAGCGTAATACGTAGGGGGTTCCTTTTAACTCAGAATAAATCGGTGTCGAGAACCCCCATGCAGACCCTCATAGACTCGTGAGTGTACCAAGCCTCATCCTGGCTCGTCCACACACCAAGGAGGTTATGAAAGGGAGTTTGACCACCCTCCATGTGATGTCCTGACTGGTACCCAGGTTTAATCTATGGGCCATGACCCAAAATAACGATGTTTGTACGACCAGAGCTATCATAGATTTGTTGTTTTTTTTTAAATCGGCAGCAATATCTCATGTACAACTAACTTTCATACTATAACCATATGACCAAGTAAAACGTGTCTGTCTTATTAACACTTTGCTGAAAGGGACGCGATAGAAAATATTAGTCAGACTTCGCTGATATCAACTGCGGTAAGATCGGGTTGATATAAAATACGGATGGTCAAAAGTTCAGATGTCCCAACACCTGCAGCTGGAGATTGCCGTAGGCGTACAGTACGGACTGGTCCAAAGTAGCTGCAGGTGTGTCTAAAGACCTGGTGGATTACTGATACCAGGTCCGGGATGATATGAAAAGTTTGAAATCTAAATCGTGAAATTGGGACCTTAATCAGTCATTCTGTTCTTAACGTGTGACAAACAACTGACATTTGCACTTTGGTGCATTTATGTAACCATGTCCTACTTGGTCACTGAACCGTGCTACTTGGGCAGCAATTTTTCTCCATTGTCTGCTGACCTTTCAAAATATATAGTGCCCACTAAACTGGTTATGTGGTCGTTGTCTGCTGAAAACGCGTTTAAGGGTCTGCATGGGGGTTCCCATCAACGATTTACGCTAAAGTCAGAAGACGTTCCCCCTAAGTATTACGCTAAGTCAAGGAAAGCAATTACGGTAAATTTGGTCGCCTAGCTACGAATTACGCAGATAAGATGATTTCCCTACGAATTACGGGTAATAGAAATAGGCTGCCAAGTACGTAAAAGACCGTGCAGACCCCAAATATATTGAATCCCGTCACCAATGGCTACACATTTGCATACTTGCTTGGCAAGAAAAAATTGATTGTTTGGCGCATTCCATTATGCGTTTAGGGGACATGGTTCAACGGACTCTGAGTATGTGGCTGCAAAGTTGGTGTGTTATAACAGCTATATAGATATCATAAATACCGATACAGTTGTACAAAACTGAGAAAACACGGAATCCCTACCTAATGGTATCTGAAATAAAATGTACGTTTGATGGGTAACCAGGCCCACAATATGAACTTTGACCCCTATTATATATCCACGTCCTGGTAATAGATAAGACAGAAGGACAAAGCTCAAGCTGCCAGAATCGCGATCGTCGTCCCACTTTACGTGTAGAAACACAGGTAAGACCTTAAAGTATTTATGTGTTTTGTAGGCGTTTCCTAATATAAACTCCCTGCGGAGCATTTAGGACAATGTGCCACACAAAAATGGACTGAAGAAGGATACTTCTATTTTTCGTTGACCTAAATACTAGTAATCTTTTGTGTGAATGTCTCCGCAAGGAGATTATTGTGTGTCCAGGGACACCTGAAAACAGGCCATAATTTGAATGTTATGATATAAGGAGATGAAACAACTCAAGGAATAAATAGAGAAATCTTTATTGTCATGACAAAAGTACAGCGACTTTCTTAAGGTCTATAGCGACTACTAACAGTACAACTAAACAGACATATATGGATATCTACATTTATGAATAAGTCAATATATTGGTTCTAGGATGTCATTAACACTATTAGTCATACGGTATAAACTTTCGTAGATATATTTGACCGCTTGTACATAGTAAGAGTCATCGCCTCCCAGAATGTTGTTGAATTAATCTATCGAACAGGGCGTTGCAAAGTCTTTAGAGCAAGTGGAAAGTAATATTTTTTTGTGTGATTGCTCTACGAAGTTCAAAACTATGTATATTCGAAAGATACTTTTTTGCCCGTATACAGAAATGGATAAATGAAATATAATATTGTGACATAAATGATACATTGAACCATCTTGCAGATGACACCCAGCTAAAAATAGCCTCCACCAGACAGACTAATTACAGGGTACGGATCATTGTGGACTTCTGCCCTAATTTCACCCTGCTGTCCGGGTCAATGAACCCTAGTAGTACGGTCGCCAAACTCCCATGGGAACTGAACTCTTCTCCTTCCTCAATAGCCAGCGAAGTTTAAGGCCACACTGACTTAATCGCATTGATTTTCGTGTTGCCATAGCAACCATTTGTGGCAACAATCTTTTTTGGCGAAAATCGCTAACAGTGTATTTTTCACCTTCATTTGCTATATTCTATATTCTTTAAAAAAATCTTATGATATCTAAAGTATTTTCTTTTTGCTCCAACTGGTGTCACATCTAGCAAGAAGTCTGGGAGGGAAAGAACATTCGACCCGCTGTCTACATTGAGCCTGTTATAGTAAGTGATAGCATGCAGTCCTGGTTGATCGGGTCACTTGGTTAATATGCCGAATCTCACTATAAAGGTCACTACATATAGTATGTTAACAATACATGTACTCAGGCATATCAACTTTTTGCTCCGTACAGGTCTTGTCACGAATGCTCACGAAAAGCATTCTATGCGTTTATATTCCGGCTTGTAGTCTACAAGTACTGTCCTGCGCTTCATAGGTTTGTCTGGACATTCTTACCATATTCTCTCTCAATGCAAATCAGGATGTCTAATCCCCCTGGGATGTTTTGTTATCAAACAGAGTCTTCCGAACCTGTTTTATCGGTACTCAAACACCTGCAGGGCAAATTTCGGTATTTACACCGACTATTCTTAACAATGGGAATCATTGGTAGAAAGAGGCTGTCACAAATCACCTACCTGAGTTTGAGAACATAAAAACTAACAGTGACATGGTTGTCTGGCCACGAAAGTGTAATTTGACGACAGAAAAAAGGAAAAAAATTACGTCGTAATTACGTTATATGGGATCTAAACATAGATTTGAACCCTTTTCACTGCCTGTAAACAACACCAAAGCACCTGAAGTTTAGAACCTCCTGCAACCACAAACATTGCTAAAAATCAGTTTCTTCAACACAATAAAAAGGTTACAACCCTTTCCTGTAATGTTCACCTCCAAAATCCAAACATATCCCAAAAACATTTAATTTTTACAGGCACTTTTGCTAGGTGTACCTAATCATTTTGAAAGAAGGCCATCTCTGCATGTCCGGAAATACCAAAATTTGCCCGTAAACTTACTATTGTGCAAATTTTTTTTGCTTCAGTACCTGGATTGTGTTTATCACAAAAAATTAAAAGTCAAAGAACATGTCATTGGCAGTTTATATGCAATATAACAGGTATAGTTTTTCAGTCGACAAGCTAAAACTGTCATCTTGTCGCATCTTGTTAATTAGTTGGTTCTTTTCTTTAGTCTTGCAGGATCTAGAGTTTTACCAACATGGCGACCAGAGCTGGATTTCGTCTGAAACAAAGGGAGGGAGAGGAGGGACAGGATTCTCCCCGTATCCACAAGTGCAGCTATTGTGACAAGGAGTTTCGCTTTAAAAGTAGACTCAATCTGCACCTGCGAACTCACACGGGTGAGAAACCGTATAGATGTGAGGAGTGCAGCAAACAGTTCAGTAGGCTTGGTACCCTGAAAATACACATGAGAAATCACACGGGTGAGAAACCGTATAGATGTGAGGAGTGCAGCATGCAGTTCAGTAAGCTTGGTACCCTGAAAATACACATGCGTACTCACACTGGTGAGAGGCCATACCAGTGTGATGAATGCGGGAAACGGTTTATTAAGCTATGTAATCTGAAAGACCATATGAGAACTCACACCGGTGAGAAACCGTACGAGTGTGAATATTGCAGCAAGTGCTTCAGTCAGGCAGCTCATCTGAAGGCTCACGTGCGGACTCACACAGGGGAAAACCCTTACAGGTGTGAGACATGCTGCAAGCAGTTCAGTAGGCTTGGTATCCTAAAAATACACATGAGAAATCACACGGGTGAGAAACCGTATAGATGTGAGGAGTGCAGCATGCAGTTCAGTAGGCTTGGTACTCTGAAAATACATATGCGTACTCACACTGGTGAGAGACCATACGAGTGTGATTATTGCGGGAAACGGTTTAGTCAACAATCAAATGTGGAGGACCACGTGAGAACTCACACCGGTGAGAGACCGTACGAGTGTGAATATTGCAACAAGCGCTTCAGTCAGGCAGCTCATCTGAAGGCTCACATGCGGACTCATACAGGGGAAAACCCATACAGGTGAGAGACATGCTGCAAGCAGTTCAGTAGGCTTGGTATCCTACAAAATACACATGAGAACTCACACGGATGAGAAACCGTATAGATGTGAGGCATGCAGCAAGCAGTTTACCAGTCTAAAGAAACACATGCGGACTCACACGGGTGAGAAACCGTACACATGTGAGGAGTGCAACAAGCAATTCAGTGACCCGACTCATTTTAAAAGACATATGCGGACTCACACAGGGGAAAACCGTACATATGCGAGAAGTGCAGCAAACAGTTCAGTCAGTTGACCAATCTTAAGAGGCACATACGGACACACACTGGTGAAAAGTCCTACACGTGTGAGGAGTGCGGCAAACAGTTCTTTCAGTTGTCGAATCTGAAGAGTCACATGCAGACTCACACTGGCGAGACACCGTACAGGTGTGAGAAGTGCAGCAAAAGCTATCGTCATTCACGTAGTCTTCGTGCGCATAAGAAAACTCACATCGGAAAAAATCTGTAAATGACTGTGTTACGATAACATGTACATATTCTTTAGAAGAAAAATATTACATCTTAAGCTCGATTGATCTATTTTTCTTTACAAAGGTGAGCTATGTGTGGTCCTCATTTAAAGCACTTGATCTATCCGTTACAACACGGTTTCATCAAGGGCAGATCATCATCGACACAGCTCCTTGAAATTTACCATGAAATTGGCGGAATTTTAGATCGAGGTGGCCAAGTAGACATCATATATCTGGATTTTTCCAAGGCATTTGACTGCGTTTCTCATCAGCTGTTAGTCCATAAGCTCAAAATGTATGGTATTCATTCTAATTTACTTACCTGGTTCCATAGTTATCTTTCATGTAGGAGGCAACGTGTAATGGTCGAGGGTACGTGTTCGGATTGGCTCCCAGTAGTATCGGGAGTCCCCCAGGGGTCAATTCTTGGTCCCCTCCTTTTCTTATTATATATCAACGATCTTCCATCCGTAGTTAGCAACAAAATGGGCCTTTACGCTGACGACTCTAAATGTTTCAAACAAATTTTTACTGTCTTAGATTGTGTATCACTCCAGAGAGATATTGATTGCATGTACGATTGGAGTAATACTTGGCAAATGAATTTTAATCCTGACAAATGTAAAATCCTCACAATAAGCAGATCTAGAAATCCTATTAATTTTACGTACAAAATGAATGACATCGTCCTCGGGTCTGTTCCTGAATTCACCGACTTAGGTGTCTTAGCTACGTGGAATCTGACTTTCAATTCTCATGTACATAATATCATTTCGAGAGCAAATTCAGCTCTCGGCTTTTTAAAGAGATCTGTAGGTTTCAATGCCCCTGTAAATGTAAAAAATACTATATCTCACTCTAGTCAGAAGCAGACTGGAGTACTGCTCAGTAATTTGGTCCCCCTATACGCACAACCTCATTTCCTGAATCGAAAAAGTACAAAGACGTGCCTCCAGGTATATTCTTAATGATTACACAACAGACTACAAGACGAGATTAATACATTGTTCACTCTTACCTCTATCTTACCGACGAGAAATACTAGATTTTTTTTTTTGTATAAGTGCTTACTAGGACTTTACGACATTGATATTGACAATTTTCTTAATCTCCCACATCCCTTTTTAAGAGCACATTCACAAGCTAAACTTATCCCTGGTAAATGTCACACTACAAACTTTCAGTACTCCTATTTTAACAGAATTTTCGACATATGGAACGCCTTACCACCTGAAATTAGACAACTGAGGCTAAATCCTACATTTTCAACCAATCGTTTTAAGCAGTCCGTTATTGAGCATTACTTCTTTCTTCTGGCCACACATTTTGATGTCCATCTAATGAGCACTTGGACCCATTGTTGCAAGTGCTGATTGGATGAACATCAAAATGTGTGGTCAACCTTTAGTTACATGATTCTCATTTGTTTGTTAACCTTAGTTTATCTTATCCCTTTTACAGTTGTTTCGTTTGGGTATTATTTTGTATTTTGCTGTTATTTTGTAAGAATATCTCTATGTAAAGAACTTAGCTCTTATTTGCCCATTTTCTATGTATTATTTTATGTTTTTAAGTGTGCTGGAGGTGTGGGCTCTGTAAAGGACGTTTAAATCATCCTGTTGCCCACACCTTGCTGAACTTTTTCTGTAAAGTTTAATAAATAAATGGTTTACCGCTACTTAATCCAGCCGTGTACACACTACATGGCTCCATTGCCCGAAAAATAACGGGAACTTAACCCTTAAACTGCCAGAGTTTCAGACCTATAAAATGCTATTAGTGCCAGGGTTGGCGGCTGACCCCCGAAAAGAGACAACCAAACAAGGCCAAAGTCCCTAACTTCCGTGAAATGTTCTGACAGTAGTTACAGAAAGACAGCAAAATATCGCTGGACATAGCTTTCTGCTGTCGCACTAGGTTTTAGTTACTCAAGCTCATATTGTCATTTCATAAGTCATTTTAATCGCTGTAAATACGCTACATCCGAGGTGTTCCGAATTAGCTTTGGAAACATGTTAGTTCTATAGATGTAGATTTGTATTGTTGACATTCATGAAGTTCTTTAAAATGCTAGAGATTTGTTAACTTTCTGCATCTCAGCTTCCTCAATACCGTATGTGTTGTTGTCTTTCATGTTGAATGTTTTTCTCACCACAGAACTTTCCATGAAATTCATCACATATACCATTTGTTTTATAATCAAATAAAAGCTACTGAACCTGTTTTATGCACCCTCTACTTACAACGTCACCGACGAAGGTCAGCGGTTGTCTAAAACTTCTGACCAAGTAGCCTTTTTATTGAGAATCTCATTACCTGGATACTGAAAACAAAAAGTAGCGTTTGACAAAGATGTCCAATGTGGAAAGTTTGGGCAATAGTAACAGTAAGTTACATGGTATGACGCCGTTCGTTTTCGTAAAGCCGTCTAGACTGCCTTCTATAGCAAAGTAAACAGTTGTGGTCTCTCTCTATGTATTTAATAGTTACTGGAGTTCTGATTGTAACATTTTACTTAAACACTGTCTTCTACACAGTTGCACAGAATTCCCGAGGGAAAGAAAATTCAAAATTTTGATGCAATAATAAAATCTTATTATAACATTGGGTGTGCTTAGTAGTAAAGTCGCTAGGTGTTGTCTGGGGTCTACAGCTCGACATCAGTCACTTCCAAACATTCCATCACAGCGTGCTTGTCAGTTAGCAGTAAATTCCGCGGGAAAATGATGACTACCCTGGGGAAGAAGCCACGTGCTAGCCGCTCCTCACACACGTAACCTACAAGGTTGAACGTGTAGATGAGAGCCTCCTGGTCCAGACATCGGCCCCAATACTCCTGCCGCCGCCTGCTGTTGTCCCCGTCCTTGGTGCTGACTGTACCATCATCAGAACAAGTAGGGGGGTTAGGGACAACAAAGTTACATTTTCACCAGTAATAGATGTAATCCTGTGGAGAAATGGAGGAAAGAAATGTGTCATTTTTCTTTAGAATCAAAGCTTCAAGCCATAAAAAATTACCATAAATGCTAGCCCACTCTGTTCACTCTCATCAAACTTTGCAAGAATATAGTCTATTAATTAACAGCTAGCCTGCAGATAGACATCCCCTAATCGGAGCCCTTGGTTTGGTCCTTTATGCTCAAAACAGCGATCTTGCGATGATACAACTTTCTCATGGGGTGCAAAAACATCAGAAATATGGAGAAATGCGGCCATTTTTACAACTGATTCAGCAAGTATAGCCTGGGTCTTTTCTAACGCAGCCACTCTAAAACTGTAAATGTAAAAATCACATCTAGGCGCAAGTGTTATCTGTTGCGTCACCCGTTTGTAATGATGTTGTACAAAAAAGTATTCCTTCCTGATGCTCTAAATTCATATAAAAATGATATTAAGTATTCTTTCTTTTGGCAGCGCTTGCAAAAATATTGTACGGAAAGCATTTCTTTTCGGTGCTCTACATTTATATAAACATAAAACTAAGAAGATTCCCCTGAAAATTATGGATTTGCCAGCACCTACAATAACAATGTACAAAAAGCATTATTTTCTGTTGCTCATATAAACATAATATCAAGTAGTCTTTCTTCTGGCAAATAATCGTTTTATCGGCGCTTGCAATAATGTTGTACAAAATAAAGCATTCATTTTCGGTGCTCTAAATTCATATAAACATAAAACTAAGTAGGCATTCCTCTGGAAAATGATAGATCTGGCAGCGTTTACAGTAATATTGGACAAAAAAGGCATTCCTTCTTGCTGCTCTAAATTCATATAAACATAATATTCGGTATTCTTTCTTTTGGCAAATAATCGTTTTGGCAGCGCTTGCAACAATATTGTACAAAAAGAGCATTCCTTTTCGGTGCTCTAAATTCATCTAAACATAAAACTAAATAGGCGTTCTTCTGACAAAATAATAGATTTGCCGGCGCTTGCAACAATGCTGTACGAAAGCATTCCTTCTCGGTGATCTGATTTCATATAAACATAACATTGCGTATTGATTCCTCTGGTAAAAAAAGCTTTGCTAGCGCTTCCAATGATATTGCACGAACATGTAGAGTTCCATGAACCCATATATTTGCAAAATGTATAAAAGTTCGCTGGGCCTATGGATTTAATTTTGCGTTGCGTTAGCGGGAAAATGGGGTGTTCGTGGTAGTTTTAAATTCTTCTTAGCGCAATCCTGCGAACTTTAATGCATTTACAGTACTGCACTATAGTAAAATACTGTTACAGGGCGCCTCTACTAACCGCCAGTCGGAAACCACTTACTGGTTACTCTGTAAAGGACAGAACTCTATTAACCGAGAGAACAGTTCGGTTTTTACTTTGACAGTGTTGTTGTGATCAACTGTCACTGATCCAACCCTCTGGATACCACATTTCTATCACGGTGTATACGTAGTACAGTACATACCATGTAAAAATATGTGCCTCGCAAGTAGCAAGTACCTCAAATATTTCATCATTACAACACGGTTACAGTGTATAGTACGAACGTGAACCGAGAAGGGAGAGCCATAGGCGACACAAGTAGAAGACAGAGGGAAAATGTCCGCGGTGGTTTTGTGATGGTGGTGAAGTGGCCACCGCCAAAATCAAGAACATAAACCCACCACGAAAGTTTTTGCATTTACAGTAACTGAAATCACTGTTCCTTCCCATCATACACTTCTGTAGGAGTATGTTGCAAAAGAATGCATGTCACCCGCAAACAAACAAACAACGTGCCACAAAAATAACACACTATAGGGATTTGCCATCGCAACCCTGTCATCAACTGCCCACATCTGGCGGTCGGGAAGAGCTCTGAGAGTCCCAGAGAAAAGTGGTCGATTTCTAAATTTGAATTAAATTACTCCTTTTCCTCACACTTCCTCCATATTCATGACTTTACGACTGTACTGATCTTAATCACAACCTAAGGAAGGTACAATAACAGTGCACATCCAGCACATTTTTGCCCAAATTATTTCCTCCCAAAGATACTTAGATTGAGTCTGTTTGCAAAATCATGCCCGAAGGTTAATTGGACGTACACTCTCATAGTAATAGTAGTCATTCAGTACATAACATTTGGTTTCTAATCTACTACAATGTGCTAAATTTACTATTAAAGGGTTTGACTTCTTCTTAGAAGGCAGTGGTTAATGAATTCTCCTGCAAAATAAGTGTGTTTTGTGATTTAAGTAAAAATGTAGTCTTTTGCTGACCTCTCAAGCTGGGTGAAATTAGGGCAACATTTTGATTTTGTTTATTTTGGCCTCGTAGTGAGGGCACTGACTAATGAAGTGGGTTTCATTTTCCATTGCATCCATTAGGAAACATTTAGATAACTATCGTGGACAGGTAGCTTTCTATAACGACCCCTCTCTATTTTTAATTGGTGTGCACAAATTCTTATTTTACATATGGCAGATCTTTCATCAAAATCATTATGATTCAAGTAGTTTTCCATCGAGTATTTAGATTTGACACTATGGTAAAATCTTAACTTGCCATTATCTACAGGCAATTCGTGAAAGAACGTTTAAACATATACATATCAGTAAGTATCCTCTTTAACAATGTGTGTATATATTCTTATTATCTACCGGATAACAACAAAACCGCCCACTGCAGTTCTAAACAAGCCGCCAGGGGCTCCAGCTTACTATACTCACAGTAACACCCTGCCCCAAGACATATCCACTTATAAAAAGTATGAAACTCGCACGTAGGTGTAGTTGTACTTCCAACTTCGCCACTCCACTGCGGTACCGTAACACGCCGCTAGAAGGCCATTATCATTTTTATGCAACCCTACCAATCCATCATATATCTTGAAGAAACGTCCTACGATTCTGGACTCGTGTTGTTAACAAACAAAAAAACAAAAGCTCAAAAATATACAGTCCGCTGAAATACCACAGGGAAACGCCAGGTGGGCCATGTTCGAAGTGCACTTCCTTACTGTAACCACTACTCAGATACTAGATATTATGAAGATTTATGTACAACATCTCGAACTATGCTATCAACCTCAATAAACACCCACATCACAGCTGGTCCACTATAGCACAATTGATCATAAAAACATAATCTTCTTGGCGAAGATAAAAAGTATTCTTTTTCGGTGCTATATGTACATATAAACATAAAACTAAGCATTGATTCTTCTGGAAAATAATATATCTGCCAGCGCTTGCAATAATATTGTACAACAAAGCATTCCTTTTCGGTGCTCTAAATCCATATAAACATACCATTAAAAATCATTCGTTTGGCAAATAATAGATTTGCCTGTGCTTACAATAATATTGTACACAAAAGCATTCCTTCTTGGCGCTTTAAATTCATATAAACATAAAACTACGTAGTCAATCCAGTAGCAAATAAAGCGGCACTGTGTCCACACGCGTCGTTGTACCGGTGGCGTAAGTCTTGTTAGGTACCGAAAACGCTGGGGAAGTCCACAACTCACGGATCTGCAGGTAAGTGTACTTCGGATAAAATGTTGGGATATACAGCTGGAATGTGTGTGAGAGGCGGTGCGAAGGAGAACACAGCTTTGTTGTTCTTGCTTCTCTTGGTAGCTAACTGTGCAGCTGCAAATGGTTTGAATGATACTCAGTGTGAGACAGCTGGATGGAGGAAGTGTTTGCCTATGACCGGCGAAATAGCATCAGTTCATGTGATGACCTATTTCACTCACACATGTGTCTTCTGTAGTGTCGTGCATGGGCTCGATACCTCCAGAAGCCTGTCCCCTCTTATTGCTAGGGTCGATAATGTGGCAATAAGAGGGTACCCGTTTAATGTCCTGTCGGCCATGAAACTGGCACAGCTTGAGCATGCGGAGTTCCACAAGTCTTTGGCTCTGATAGATGCAGACATCACTGAAGTGGACAACAACACCTTCGCTGGGTTTTCAAGTCTCTTCAAACTGTCCCTAGATTCTAACAGGTTGTCACATGTCAAGCAGACATGGTTCAATGGCTTGGAGAAGCTCCTTGTGCTGATTTTGTCCAACAACAACATCAAGCAGATAGATCCAAGGGGCTTCGTGCACCTAAAGAACCTTGGTGGTTTGGATCTAGAGAACAACCTGTTACAGGTTGTAGACCCCTCCTGGCTCATTGGGCCGGAGGTGAGGATGACCTTGAATCTAAGGTCGAATGCAATCAATAGCATTTCCCCAGCGTCGTTCCACCATCTGCGGCTGTCCACGTTAGACCTGCGTGGCAATGATCTGTCATGCTTGGATGAAAAAGTGTTGGTCGGACAGTCTAGTACGTTATTGAACCTGCGCGTCAGCAGTGGCGTGTTGTCTTCTGTCTATGACGCAAAGCCGCATAGCATGAAATGGAGCCTGAATCGGCTAGCGAATTTTGTCAGACAGGCAGTGACAATGATGGTTGAGGTACCCAAGCTCATCTTCTGTGTCAAGCAGAATAGTCATGAACTTTCGTTTGGGTGGACGGTTGATACATCGGACAGTGGGCCTGGTAAAATCAAGGTGGAAGGTGTCAACCCAGGCATATCGTGTGGAGAGTTGGATCGCTCTTTGAGCACCATCTCCATCCAGGCCCCTGTGGTTGTTTTGGCTACTGGTGGCTATCTGGATGACAACACGGTTCCAAACAGGCTTGAGCAGTGTAGGCAGGTTTGGGAATACGGTGACGGCATCAAGGTGGGTCTGATGGGAAACATAATATTCCAGCTGGTTTCCGTGGCCACAGGGAATACAACCGTTGAAGATGTCGCCATGTCATTTGTCCAGACACAAAGCACGAACACGCCTTCAAACACTGAGTACACAACCCGCACAAATGCCATTCATGACGACATGAAAAACATCACCTGCATTCTGATCACTGAAGATGAACACACAGAGTTGTTCTTCACCATTCATCCGACCCAACACCAGACACACACTACAGTAACCACTTACAGAACAACCACTGACCACTCCAGCAGCCTGACACACAACTCTGGGCACACAGAGAAGGACTACACATCTTCAGAACCCAGAGACACATCAACACTACAAGTAAGCACCACTCATGAACCAGAGGTGCCTCCGGCAACAGATCATGTTCTCATCTCAGTTGTTGTCTCGGCAGTGGTCAGTGTTGTGGTGGCGTCCCTTGTAGTGTTGGCATGGAAGTTGCGCTCTGCAAGGCTTAACGCAGAGGATGGGAGTGCCAGCGACGATGCACACATTTGGGTAATCCCACCTGGAGTTGCTTTCCCCGGCTTGCTGAGGTCGGCTTCCCTCCCTGCACTTTCAGGCAATATGGCTTCTGATGATACAGCCTCCTGTAGGTCATTGCCCGCTGTACTGGATACAATCGATCCTACTTACAGCGAGATCCCAGATGACATAGCCACTGCTCATAGACCTCTGCCTAGTCTCCCCCACACATACTGGGAGATCCCAGATGACGTCATCTCCGGTGTGGTACGGTCAGTGTCCCTCCCTGCATGCACTCTCGGGAAAACACCCGATGATGCGGCCTCCTGCAAGTCATTGCCGGCAGTTGTCCAGTCCGTCGAACCGACTTATAGTGAGATCCAAGATGACATAGCCGCTGCACAGCGCCCCCTGCCTGCTCTCCCGAGCAGACCAGAACCAGACCAGGAAGACGCTACACAGCGCCATATGCCTGCCCCACCTCACACTTACAGTGAGATCCCAAATGATGAGGAGAGCGGTCCCATACCTTTCTATGCTGACGCGGCAGAGTTTTCCCTACATGTCGTGACAAACAGGCGACAGAATCGACGGGCCTTCCGAGATAACACCACCGCTTCCAGCAGCTACCGGTCTGGAAGGTCCATTGCCGCATATGGGTCGGCTGAAGTGACCAGGACCCAGGTGAACAACTTCTATAGAAATGTTCCTGACGCCCAAAGCATAAGAGCCCGTAGGACTGCTTTGGTATCCCAGGCTACAAGCCACGGTTTGAGGATGTATGTCAACGCCACAGATGCGATTCTGTCTAGTGGTCAAAACGTCACGGAAGCTCATATCGCTTTCCTCACATTCCCTGATGCCTGCTTGCCTTGGGAGGTCTCAGGAGATGGAACCCGTATCACACCACGGCGTGCGTCCCTCCCCCTCGTCACGCTGCCTAACACATACTGGCCATGGGACATACCGGGGGATGGAAACGGTATGAGACCAAGGGGGGAGTCACTTCCATCCGTAACACTGCCTAACACCTACTGGCCTTGGGACATACCGGGGGAGGGAAACGGTATGAGACCAAGGGGCGAGTCACTTCCATCCGTAACACTGCCTAACACCTACTGGCCTTGGGACATACCGGGGGACGGAAACGGTATGCTACCAAGGGGGGAGTCACTTCCATCCGTAACACTGCCTAACACCTACTGGCCTTGGGACATACCGGGGGAGGGAACCCGTAACACAACACGGCACTCGTCCCTTCCCCCTGTCACACTGCCTAACACATACTGGCCTTGGAACATACCGGGGGAGGGAACCCGTAACACAACACGGCGCTCGTCCCTTCTCCATGCCACACTGCCTAACACCTACTGGCCTTGGCACATACCGAGGTAGGGAACAATTATTAACGTGTAACTCATCAGGGTGCAGATCCCTGTTTACACTGATAAATACCCACTGGCCATTGGAGAATGGGGGACTCGTATTACACCATAGAATTCGAGCGTCCGCCAACTATGGTTAAACTAGAACCTGTAAACGTTTACAATATATTCAATGTTCAGAAATTACAATTTCAATGTTCAGAAATTACGGTTTCCTACACACCCAGTACTTTCTTTCAAAACCCAAAACCTTTACCACATCAAAATTTTCTTATCTAGAAATTCAAGTTTTTGAAAGTTGCAAAAGTCGCCGACGTATTTTTAACCATCTGAGCAGGACTCGGCTCTCGCTTCATAAAAGATTACATAAAATCATCAACGAAAATCATCTATGCCTTTTCACATCTCATTTCTAACCGATACATTTTTTTAAACAAAGTTTTTTTTCCAGCAACAACCGTCGACATCTTGCAACCTAATTCTCACATTAGCCAAATAGCTACAGAGTTGTTTCTCCTCTTGCACTGGGAAATCTGGCTTTAGTCTGTGTAGTGATTTAACAAGGTTATGCTGATTGGGTGCACAAGTCTTCACAATACAACAGTCACTCAAGTACGTACTGGATATATTTTGAAAAGAATATGACGTTTCAGGTAACATCAACTACCTTTTGTCAGTGACACTAGTGAATAACTGTTGATCAGTCGGTTCGAAAGGAGGGGATTCTACCGGAAACGTATGAAGGTTTCCAAAATTTGATACTAAAAGTGTCAATTATTTGGCTGTCTTATTACCTGGATATCTTTTCTTCATTGCCAAATTTAATTCCAGACTACAATTCAATATTGCCTACTTTGGCGGCCATTTTGTCAACATGAGGCTACTACATACAGTTACCCCCACCCTCCATGTTTTAATAGTGGGGCAGCACCGTCCTGTTTTATTTCACATAATTTGATTACGATCTCTAACTCTAGTTCAACTTTATCCGGGGGCTAATTATATAAGTTATATCCGATGCAAAAAAAAACAGGGCACATTCAGTGATGGAAAGTCGAAAAACGATTGTTAAAACTACATTATTGTGAATATATTGCCATCTAAAACCATCGGTCGTGGAGGTAGTTGACATCCCTAAATACCTATTTTGTTCAACAACGGATATAGGTTGCCCCGCGGATAAAGGTAAACTATTTTTAGACCGGGTCAAATCTTCTAATAACAATAAGTCACGTTCACAGGACTATCTTATCGTCCCAATGGCTGGAGCAGTTTTCTAGAAATTGTCTTAAATTGCGAAAGATTCTTTTTCTTTGGAGTGATGATGGACTGAATAGGGTAACAGACATTTTGGACAATTATTTTTTCTCTGAAATCTGAACATGTTGAACATATTATAACTTATCACTGAAGGATAAACAGAACAGCCACAATATTACATAATTTGATTTTTTCTTAGCAAGGTAAAATTGCCACAAAAATGGTGACTGTTTACGGGTGTAAGAATCGAGCTTGGTTTGCGAGAAAATTAAAGAAAAAAGTCAATTTTTTTAGCTCAGGAATTATGAGGCCGACTGGAGTAAGGTATATTAACCCTATTCAGACCGGGCTTTTTTGGTCATCACTGGACGGGGGGTGGGGGGTGGGGCTTTTGAGGCCCTCCACTCCTAAGTCTTATAACTCAAACACGAGGTGCCGTAAGGCCACCAAATTTTTAGGACATAATGTCGACTTAATATCTGACAAGTATGTGACGTTTGACGGTACGTTGACGTACGATGACGTAATTATGACGTCATCAATTTAATTATATTGGCCGGACCCATGAAAAAGGGGTATTCTCAGAAAACTTCAAGTTATGCTTCAAAAATGTAACAGCAAGTCCATATAACAGAATAATAAAGTTTATTACGACTTGTGTTGCCAATAGCAACATCAATGACGTCAAAATTACGTCATAAAATGACGTCATGCACATCCAAGATACGAGTTGGGCTCGGCCATATTATATCCAACACCTTGAATTTTCAAAAATCCTTTTTTTGCAACAAATAATCACAAAGGGCAATGGAAATAGACTAAATTCATTCATTTAGATGGTTTTTGATGAAAAAAATACCAGGTAGTTACAAATTTTAAGGGAAAATTAGCTTGTTATTGTTGATCTGGCTATACGGTCCGCCATCTTGGATTTTGGGCTGATGACGTCATCAAATTAGCATAATTTATGCGTATATAATTTTGAAAGATATGCTAAATAATCTAAGATTTTATTAATGTAACAAAATAGCAGTAATATGGCAAATAAATGTGAAAAATACACTGTTAGAACCAAAAATAGTGATTTTTGGCAAAACTGCCTTTCAACAAACGGTTGCCATGGTAACACGAAAAAATGGAAAATTCGTCAAAATTCGTGAAATTGTTGCCAACAATATTTTAGGAAAACTCACTAAATTTGGTGGCTCTAGCGTAAGCCGTTCTGGCGTTATAGGACATCGAAGTCGGCGCGGGCCTCAAAAGCCCCCCCCCCCCTCCCGGTCTGAATAGGGTTAACATGATAGGAGTTAGTTTCTGAATGAAGAAATTCTCACCATACTACAGGAAATGAAAGAAATAGTAATCTGAAGAAAAGAAGGTATTAGCCCCTGATGTAAAATTTGAGTCTGTACTCTGCAGGTGGGTGGAGTTGGGCTGTTTCTGTAGCGACTATTTTAGGAGAATTATTTTATATTTCTAGAACGGTAGGCAATAAAATGTAAAAAGTATAATATTATGTGCTTTTGTCCAAAGGTTTATCCAGTAATCTGTATGCTAGCAATAGAGGAAGGATTGAAGTAGATCCGTATTTCATGTATTATGAGTTCTAGAATATTGATTTGACCCATTGTTGTTATTATCTGTATATCAGTATATTACCCCAACTAGTAAACTGCAATTAATTACATATTTTTGTAATGTCTTAGAAAGTGATATTACCAAAGAAATGGTAGATGTTTTAGTGTAGAAATAGAGCTTGATTTGCAAGAAACGTAACCAAAAAGCTAGCATTTTTTAGCTTAGCAATTATAGCCGACTGGAGTGAGGTATGTAAACATGAAAGGAGTTTCTGAATGAAGAAATTCTCATCATACTACTGGAAATGAAAGAAATAAAAATCTTAAGAAAGGAACGTCTTAGCTTTAGGTTAAGAATTTTAGTCGTTTGTATTCTTGAGGTGAGGTGATTCTGTAGAGACTATTTTAGAAAGCCTATCCTATGTTTCTACAACTTTAAAAGCAACTAGGAAAATGTTAAAACTAGAACGTTACATGTGCATTGCTCCAAAGGGGGTCATCCCGTAATTAATATATGTATGCTCGACAAAGGTGGGTTGGGGAAGATTTATAGTAAGTATTATACTGTTAAGTGTTCTGTAGTATCAATTTCATCACTTGTTGTTGTTATTAAGATATCAGTATACAAACTAACTTAAATCTGCAATCAAATGGTAGAAAAAGCGTTTCCTGGATGTAAATATGTTTAATTTTTATCGCTGCTTCAGTTGCGTGGTTGTACAAATTACTTTTGCCGACAGCCTGATTAAATTCCACTGTCTGCAGATGTTAGGGTGTAGAAGTTGTAGAGTGGCACGTAACAGTGGAAACCCGTTCAATGGGGGACTAAGCTTATAGTTTACCATATTCGTTAGAAAATTTGAGGAGTAATCTTTAGATCTTCAAATAATCTTCAATGAACCAATGAGCTGTGACTGTCATGACCTAAAATATCGGAGCACAATTAAGATTAAATGACTCCATGAAGAGTGGAAAACACACGAACTTCTGTCGATATGAAATTTACAACTCAACTTTCGTCAAACCCAGAACTTCAGATAACCATCAGCTGAATCTTATCGAGTGACGTCCTGTGATCTAATGAGGAACAATTTCGCCTATTGAAAATCCAGTCGGGAACCGAACCCGTCAGGCCCAGGCTGGAAGACAGTCACTCCTTAGAGATACCGACGCACTTCTGGAAGACACTAAAGAATACATCTTGGTCTGCGATGACAAAGAAAGTACCAATTCGGAACTCAAAACCCAGCTTTGACGAAAAACATAATTTCTAGTGCAGGAATGATTTCTTACAATATTCGTACAAAGTACATTGTAAGTGATCAACATTCAAGGACATGTATGTCCTTGCGACTAGGAGGGACACTGCTGCAAGACTTAGTAGAAATCAAGCTCTTCAACCATCGTTAACCACGGTGCAGTTTCTCACGCGAAATCGTGGAAATGCCACAGCTTTACTGGACACACATGGTGGAGTAATCATAATGATGTTCTTCTATGGGTACACATGGACGTGCAAGCGTAGGAAGACCATGTTAAACGTATCAGTTTTCCGAAGACACTTGCTGCTCAGTGGAAGATCTGCCGAAGGCCATAAAGGATAGAGATGGATGGAGAGACCTCGAGAGAGAGAGAGAGAGAGAGAGAGAGAGAGAGAGAGAGAGAGAGAGAGAGAGAGAGAGAGAGAGAGAGAGAGAGAGAGAGACAGAGACAGACAGAGAGGAGAGAGACAGAGACAGAGACAGAGAGACAGACAGACAGACAGACAGACAGACATGGGCATCCTTGCAACCATCACGACTGGATAATGATGATACTACGACATCAGTTATGTGTAGGTGGTGATGACGTTATCGATCTTGTACAGTTATCATCTATCCGACGATGTTAATGGTGACTGTTTTAAATCTCCGCGAAGACTGCAACGGGAAGAAACGGACATTCAAGATAAGGCAAAGAACTTACTTTTTTTAGTCTACATTTTGGAAAGACATTTGTAAAGAGTTTCTGGCATGTCACAGTTCATGGTATTTTAATGGATTTGATATTCTCCTTTCGGTTGACGTATAGAAATATAGTCCCCCATTGAACTGGTGCCTCTGGCACGTCGTATTAAGAAATGAATGTACTGGCTGTAGCACCTTGCAGACTGACTAAGTACCTTACAATGTATTATCACTAACGTTGAATCATGTTTACTTGTCATAAAACTACTCAGCTTTCGTAATTAACAGCCAAGAGTGACTTGCATGTGATGTCAAATGATATTTTTGCATTGTGTCTGGTAGTTGAATTTAACGTCAAAATACGAAGTAATACAACTTACACTAAATGTTGGTAATATGTAGAACATCAGCATCAAGCAAATGTTTCTTTGAGCAGTGTTTATCGCCCCATATGGTATACTTCTAATGCTAAGATCAGCAGTTTGTCATATACATAGATTGGTCATGGATATATTTAATGCTTGCTTATGCATTTTAGAGTAAGTTGTTCTTATTATTAATTAGTATTTTTTAAAGAATCGCTTTAAGTTATAATCCAGTGTTTGAATCTAATTGTCTTGTTTGTAATATAACAAGGTACATATATAGAGAGATATACATATATAATAATTAAACTAGATGATATTTATAACAAGTGTATTGATATATTGTCGACTTGTTAGACATATCTCAACATTGAATGAGTGCCACTTTGTACGCTTTACGGAAACATGTAATTATGGCTTTAACATAATATTTACAAATGCGTACCCATTACGTAAAGTAACTGTAAGAATACCAATATGGCACCTTTAAGCACACTTTAGGATTGCTTAAAGACGGGTTTTTAAGCAGTGCTTTGTGACTGTTTACTTGGCCAATTTGTATCATTTTCCAGCGAAATGTGGAGCCTGGTAGAGGCTATCCCACTGCGTGTGCAAAACAGGTAGGCACACTGTTGTTCAAACAGCAGTTGTATAGTATTTATACCAGTCTTTGGCCTGTCAGTTTCTAGTTTCTAGTAGTCTTAGTAACATGTTTTCTCAGATGTGAAATTGTTTCTTACGAACGTATTTCTTGCAGTGAACAGTGGAATGGAAAAGAAATAAAGTAAAAAAAAGGATTCATTTGCCTTGTGTGTTTCTGTTTCTTTTTTACTTTCTATTAATTTTATTTGACAAGAGAGGGTGTTTATCAAAAGATTTGAAATCATATGTAATGGTATAGTTTTTTCAGTATTTCAAGTCGATAAGTTATTATGTATACACCTACACCGATGATAAACCTATGTATGGAACATTAGTGAAACTCAAAGGTGCACGTGAGAAGAAAGCTCCTTAGTCAACCTTTCATTCTAGCCCCTCGGCAAAAGAAAAGGCGGATTTAGAAAGCAGACAGCTGGAGCACTTTATCCATAATTCATTTCAAGTACAAATGTATTTAGGTGGTTCGGCTAAGCCTCAAGGTCAAGAACAAGAGCTGTGGACTCTTATTGATTATGTAAGTGGATGAACAGTCAAGTTAAAGTTGTCATTCAAAATCGAATGAGCTCTCAAAGCAGATGTTGGGTGAAAGATCGTAATTCTTCCTAAGTGACGGACAGACTTTTCTGGTAGTTTCTATTTACGCTGAATTTTACAACTGTTAAATTTAATCATATGAAAATAGAAGCAATTAATTAATGAGGTGTTGTAGAAGTCAATCAGAGAATTATGGTCATTGCTGTATGGGCTGGGGTATTTTGTCCGACTGGAATCTTTACATGGATCACAAGCGACCTCTATTATTTAGTTGCAGTACTGCACGACTCCAATTTGAATGATGCTGCAGTACTGCAACCGATTAATAGGTGTCGCTTGTGATACATGTACCGACTTTGGTTAGGTCACGTTGTTTTCCTTACATACTTCAGTCTTCATCGTCTTCAGTCTTATGTCATACAAAGTAAAGAAAGAAAGTGTAAAGATGGCTTGATGGTGGTGAAAATAGGGGAACTCAAAGACACTAATTGTTTAATATATGTGTTTTTGTGTTAAAAGAGACACCTGGAATCGAATCTGTAAGACACCTGATCACACTTGTCCATCGTCTGTGGGTTAATTTACCTGACTTGTGAAAGTGTAAATCTGAATCTTTGTAACGTACGAGCCTTTTTGAAAAACGTAAAAAAAAATTAGGACACACCGAGTAAGGGACTGTCAGAGAAGCCCGTTCACAGCCCGTTCACAGCCCGAAAACATGACGACCTTTCACCCCAAACATTTGCTTGGAGACGACATCACCCGATGTCCTATGGCAACTTCACCCCCGTTAAACTCCACCTCCGGTTACGCCGGTCCACCTCCAGTTATGCCGCATCCACCTCCGGTTTTGCCGGGACACCTCCGGTTTTGCCGGGACACCTCCGGTTATGCCGCATCCACCTCCGGTTATGCCGGGACACCCGGTCCGGTTATGGCATCAGCAGTTTGGTACGACAGAAGTCAGAAAATCGCCCATACCAACAAAACCGAGGAACCTGTTGCCACCCTTTGCCTCTATTTCGTTGGCTAGCACCTTTTCCCGAGTTTTTGCCAAGTTTGGCGGTCCACGACCCTGTAGTTCTCGCTAACACCCCTGACCTCCCGTCACGATGCTGACCCGGAAGTAGTGTTGGAGCGCGCGCTTATTTCGAAATTCTCGGCACCGGGGCCATGTGGTTATAATTTGTGACTAAACAGCGGTCCCAGTACTCGCTAGGATTCCTGACAGAATTTGGAATTGCAAATTTACAAAAGTAACGGTCTCCTCTGTCAGCACTGGAACACCAGTGCCGGCGTCAGGACTGGAAATCCAGTGCTGAGGCAGCTTCAGCACTCGAAGCCCTCCTGTCTGTCAGCACTGGAAACCGAGTGCTGAGACTACAATCAGCACTGGATTTCCAGTGCTGAGGACATTTCAGCTCTGGAAATCCAGTGTTGACAAATATTCTGCACTGGAAACCGAGTATAAAATGTATAAAGTTGGTGAAAAGAACATTCTGTAACAAAATATAAATGGACCACTGTATTATACAATGTTTTTTAAATGATGCTTCTTTGCCGCACAAGCAGAATGTGTCGTCCACCTGTAACTACCTAATCTTTGTAAAAAAAACAAAAAAAAAACAAGCGATCTCTTTACCACACAGATAGACCAACTGTTAGTTGTCTAACTCTGACTACCTATTGTTTTTTAAATGATGCTACTTTGCCGCACAAGCAGAATGTGTCGTCCACCTGTAACTACCTATTCTTTGTAAAAAAAAAAAGAACAAGCGATCTCTTTACCACACAGATAGACCAACTGTTAGAATTTGGAATTAGCCATAAATATTCAAGCAACTGCTACAATGTTGTAAGATGACGTCGCTGAGAAGAGATGCAGACAAGCCTTGTCACAGGACAAACCGGATGTGTCCCGGCCTAAACAAGGGTGTACATTAACGCCGGTGTCCTTGTGATAATGTAGTTTTGCCAGTATTGAGTTTGCGTTCTTATAGGTAGGTATACCAAGGAGGTTAAAAAAAGGTCTTTCTTTTTAACTTCCTTGGGTATACAAAGGCTATTTTGACTTCTGAATTCATCCAAGGAGGCTAAAAAAGACCTTTTTTTAACCTCCTTGGTATACCTACCTATCTTTTTTAACCTCCTTGATTCATCTATGCCACACTTTACAGCAGGCTCTTCCCAGCCCATTCTTTTATAGCGTTTCACCGTTTGCATTCCCACTTGCGAAAGTGATTCTAAACTTTTCTCTGTTTGTGTGCGTCTTGGGTATCCATATGGGAAACTGTGTGATTGTTTTCATTTGGTGTCGTTCTTTTGAGACGCTGATTTTGCTGCTGATGCGTACAGGGTTGTGCTTTAATTTGGCAGCTTTCAAGAACGTTTTTTTTATATAAGTCAATGCGATATCGATATTATCTGTATACGATATAAACACCACACCACAGAAAACAACACATCAAGTTTCAAGTTTCAACCGACATAAACCATAATTACGTCAAAGAGTATGTTACTCACGGTTACTTGTTTTTCATGTGATGTTATGCAAGTATTGTGACTATAGTCTCTGCATGTTGCAGTTGTGCCTTTAATATCATTCCTTCTACATGATAAAGCTGATATGCCCCTTACAACTTTCTGTTGCTCTCAGTGTGCTACACCCAGTGTGTCAATAGACTAAGAACAATTTGAGGGCAGGCTATTGACAGCCGACAGCACGAGATGCCAGCCAATAAGAGCTTGTCACAAGACTTTCCCGCCATTATTCGCCAGTTTCTGATCCGTCTCTCGTCCAAGCCAACATAGCGCTGAATATGGGCGCTGTATTTTCTACTCGGGCCGAGTTCAGTGCAGCGCTTGAAGCGTTCCAGGAAGCCAACCATTTTGAGCTGAGCATAGTGACTTCTTAGACGGTGGTAAATGAGAATGGCAAGCTGCAGACAACGTTGACAAGTCTATAGGGCAGAAGAACAAGTCTACAGCGCAGCAAAATTTGGATGTGTTAATCATGGCAAACCACGATCGATGTTTATCATGGCTAAAGCCAATGGATTAACATCACATGCAGCTATATATTGTTGTTAAGTTCAGGATGATAGTGAGCCAATATCAATAGACATGATTTTTAGACTTACTTGAAGCCTTTGTTGTAGTAAAAATGACTTATCATCAAATATGTGGACTAGTGGAAGCCAGTTAATTGCACGTCGGATAAACGCACAATTCGGTCAATTGCACGGATGCACAAAATCCGAAACCGGCTCCTATCACTCAATTTTAGTGACTTCGCTTATCTGCACGACGAAAAGTCACCAATGGCGGAAGATTGCACAAAAATTTGTCAAACATCGTCGACAGATTGACTGAAAATGCTAATTATCGTCAATCACGGTACAAATAAGCCGATAACTGTTAATTAATATGCTACGAGAGATGAAACTATCACAGTAAATTTGAATCAAGATGCAGATGTTATAGCCTCTCTGAGGCCTATTTGGTCTTTTTTCGGCTCGTAATACACTTTTGCTGGCCATTTCTTTTTGTACTTTTTGTTAAGAATTGCTTAATAACTAGGAAAAATCTATATGGATATGCAAAACTATTTTAGTAGAAAATATATAGATGGGCCCATGTGGTGCTGTTCGTGTTTTAAGAAATTTCGTTTTTTGTTGTCATATCAATTATGGGAAAGATATTATGATAGATGTAGAAATTACTTTCTTTGCTAAATACTGTCCAGTTGTAATCAGGTAGAAAGGATGTATTAAGCTGTCCACTTCGAGCCGTTAATTGTTCTATGAACTATCTCATTGTATGTTAGGCACATCTTACGCACCCGGTGCCTCTGAAACCGCACCATCAGTGAGCTGTCTGAACAATAGAAAGTAGGGCTGGGTATCGGTATAGCGTACCGGTACAAAACCGGTTTTTCTTAGTGGACCGGTCCAGAAAAACCGGACCTAAAAAAATTAGGCGGACCGGATGTTGGACCTATTAGAAAATTAACAGATTATTTTATCAGACATTCACACGTTTTGGCGCTTGCAGGTTGAAGAAAATAACAAGAGTGAAGTAGAGTAGAGTTTATAGTAATTTCTACCAAGTTTTACAGTCAATCGTACAGGTGCAGTTAGCGTTGTAGCATTTTAAAAGTAACGGTAGTGTAAGTCTGATACTCAACCAAACAGATTTCTTTGTAGTGAAATGGACCTTTGGTTTGTGTCATACTGAATCAGGTCCAGGTTCAGGTCCGGACCTGGACCTGATCCTTTGGACCTGAACTGGACCTGAATTTTCTGTACCGGTACCCACCCCTAATAGAAAGTCATCAGGACAGTTCGGCACATAGACACTTCGGTCCGGACATTTCGGTCCCAAGTTCAGGACACTTCGACCTCAGGCTGAGGACACTTCGGCCTCAGGTTCAGCACATTTCGGGCCCGGGTCCAGGCCTCGATAATTATCTACCACGTGGCCCGAGTCGACTGAATAACGTATAGTCTTAGGGCGTATAATTTTACAGTATTATATACTGTTCTCCTGTTTACTCGAGGGAATATATATATATTAATCGCAATTAGTTTGGCCCTGTTACTTAAGTTATGTGTACATACATGCTATACAATGTACAAATTTAATCGAAAAGCTATGTGGAATTATGATAAAATGTTAAACATTAAGTCTTGAACCATAGCAAACACACTGACCTACGACATTTACATCTGAAACAGCAAAGAAGCTCTCCCGTAAAATCAAACCAATTTTTTTCGGCCGTTGTCGGTCATGGTCGGTAACGTATCAGCCATAGACGGGACGCTCGGAACTAATGCCGACAGGTACCGGGCATCTCCGAACGCTTTCCAATATAGCAACCCGGTAGTTGAACATTAGAAAAATATTTGTAACAAGTCGCGTTCTGGCGTACTTTAATAGAAATCATCATCATGACAACATTACTTGACGCTTGGACTAGCTATTTCTTCATTTTTTTTGCGTTTAATTTGCACAAGGCAGTACATTGAATTTGAGTTGACTCTGAGTTTTCTTGTCAATTTGACAATCATCCACACCATGGCAAAATGCAATGATTACTATCACAAGGACACCCCCGTTAATGTCCACCTCCGGTTAGGCCGGGACACCTCCGGTTTGTCCTGTGACAAGGCTTGTCTGTATCTCTTCTCAGCGACGTCGTCTTACAACATTATAGGAGTTACCCTTAATATTTATGGCTAATTCCAAATTCTGTCAGGAATCCTAGCGAGTACTTGGGACCGCTGTTCAGTCACAAATTATAACCACATGGCCCCCGGTGCCGAGAATTTCGAAATAAGCGCGCGCTCCAACACTACTTCCGGGTCAGCATCGTGACGGGAGGTCAGGGGTGTTAGCGAGAACTACAGGGTCGTGGACCGCCAAACTTGGCAAAAACTCGGGAAAAGGTGCTAGCCAACGAAATAGAGGCAAAGGGTGGCAACAGGTTCCTCGGTTTTGTTGGTATGGGCGATTTTCTGACTTCTGTCGTACCAAACTGCTGATGCCATAACCGGAGGTGTCCCGGCATAACCGGAGGTGGATGCGGCATAACTGGAGGTGGACCGGCGTAACCGGAGGTGGAGTTTAACGGGGGTGAACTTCGTAACTTTCTTGACTGTTCATCCGCTTATATGGTAAACATTTGGACATCAGACCATACAATGGTATACCATGTATACGTAAATGCGGTCAAACGTGCAACCTGCCTCCTAATGGTATAGAATATCGTTTATCATGTGACTCATTTGGTGCAATATATGAAAAGTGCAATATATAAAAATATTCTGAGTGAAACTTGTTGTGTTTCTTTATTTTTACGCTTTGTCACGGTGTAACATGGGCTTCTCCTGAAAATTTGAAGAACATTTGTTCAAGCGTTTTGAAGATTATTAAAAATGTATAAATAACTGTGTGCTTGTGGTTATTTTCGGTGCCATGTCGAGGTCAACTGTTCCCATAGGGCTAATAGATATAAGCCTCTTCTAATAAAAACGTCCAACTTTTCAACTTTGAAAATTCTGGAAAATTTCAACGTTGTCTGATCTCAACAAAATAAAAAATATTGCAATAAGAAGAATCTGATTTGTAATTTCAAAGCAGTTCAGCAACTTTAACCTTAAACAAAATTTTGGTGTGACATGCCTAGTGACAGGGAAGATTTTCAAGTGAAAAATACGCGCGACCCTCTGCCGATTTTAAAATCAGTCGACTTTCCAACGATCGCGAAGATCGCCAGAAGATCGGCGACAATGTGACAGTGGTATTACCCGGTGTTCAAATACCTTAGCATTTCGATTGGTCTTTCAAACAAACTTTCGCATTATCGGAATAGGTCAGCTATTGCGTCAGAAAGGATGTACCGTTGCCATAGAGCCAGCTGAGTCTAAGCGTCTTTGCTGGATTAAGGATTTTCTCGTAGGCATTGTTTTCTTAGCGGTTGACCAGTCAAGCCATCGCGAAGGATGAGTGACCGAAGCTCTACCGCCGTCTTGCTGCTTTATTATTTACAAGGTAACACAGTATACCATACAATAGACGTTCAAAACGTTCTCGGAAAGAATGAGCGTCGTCTAGCCTCTTTCGCAGACTTCTCGTGGCGACGCCGGTCTTTATTTTCTCGTGTGGGAGCGCTGATTCGCGATTTCCAAAATGGGCTAGAGGGGTATTTCACTAGAGTGCGGTACGTCGGCGAGATAGCTGCGTTCTACATTGAACTTGTGTTACCCTTGACTAAATACTATGCAAACGTATGACTAAAAAGACGACCAAACACACTAAGCGTAAAAAGATAACCGCTTTTTATCGATGAAATATTATTTTGAGCGCTCTGTCAAATCTCAGCTTAGTGAATACCCACTGTAATACCCGCAATGTCTCCGAGATTGTTGGCGGAAAACCAATCTTCTTTGACTTTATCAACCTATGTTGGAAATTGCAATCAGAACTCAATTTTAAACAAAAAGTGGCGATCCAAGAAATTTGCTAGTGAGACTAGACATCGCTCTAATTTCGGGAGTTGTAAGCTGGAATACCTTTAATACAGTGATCGATTAATGTCGTCGAAATTTCGAACCATTGCCATCATTTTGTTATCATCGTTCATGAAATCCACGGAAACATTGTCATAATGGGGCCTCTTGAGTAAGTGCATGCTGTAACTTTAACCAACCCCTTAAAAATACCCCGGCGTGAGCTATTGGAATGGGCGGGCGGGCAGTACTCTTAGTACCGCAGAGAAAGCGGTAACCTCCCGGCAGTATGGTTTCAAGACTTGTTGATGAACACTAACATGTTACAATTTGCTACTAACAAATCAATATATTTTATGGATAACAATTAAACATTCCAACTTATGCATGCTAATACATCATGTTGATACGGTATGTTGCGTACTTTTTTTTTTTTTGCATACAGGTGTAATGGCATTTATAGAATGTAAGGCTATGGTATGGTGCTGGGTTTCGCATATTGCCTTGACTGTTGAAAGCAATTGAGTCTATGAAACTGTAACTCTATCCATGTGGGTTTATTTTAGACCAATACTAGTATTACGAAAAATTGTATTGTCTTGCCATTTTTTAATTGATATTTCGGTCCGGGTGAATTAAATTCTGCGTGATTTGATAGCAGGTGCAAACATCATTTCCCGGATGAACGCAAGTAAAATATCATAAAAATACTCACCGGATCCTTTGTCTTTGATTTGCACTTAGTGTAGATCTGGTCGCTTTTACGGGATTTTCTCTATATGCTGAGCCGGCCCCTCGAGGTAATATAATAGCAATCCTCTTGCTTTAATAGCCATATGGGCCCCAAGCCGAGGACACTTCGGCCCTGGGTCCAGTCCACGATAGTTATCTAACATGTAGCACGAGTTGACTAAATAACGTATAATTTTAGGACATATGATTGTACTTGTGCTCTCCTGTCTACTCGAGAAAATCGCCATTAATGATTACGCTTTTTTGCGTTTCCGGGGCATGAAGATCCCTTTTTGCTCCGGTTTTCTGCACGACCCTAGCTTCCCTGAGGTCTTACCTACTGCGATGTGGAGTTAGCCGTCTTAAACAGTCCTAAGTACTCCACAACGCGACCTGTCGCAGATGTTTTTTTTTTTACTGTTCAACTACAGATCGCGTTTTGACTGTTTCAGATGTAACTGTGGTAGGTAAGTGTGTTTGCTATGTTTCAAGACTTGTTTATTTGTTTTAAGACTTAATGCTCAATATGTTTTATCGCTGCGTTTCACATAGCTTTTCGATTAATTTGTACATTGCAAAGCATGCCCACGCACATAAGAACTAGCGGGGCCGAAGTGTCTCTGAGCCTGGGCCGAAGTGTCCTCGGCCTGGGGGCCGAAGTGTCCTGGACTTGGGGCCGAAATGTCCGGGCCGAAGTGTCCATGTGCCGAACTGTCCTGATACCCATTTGTAGGTGGTGAGTTTGATCCATACAGTGACCTGTTTATCTTTAAATGTTAATTTTTTGTGTGGATAAAAAGTAATCCTGATGCCTACTTATAATGCATTCTTTCAGCTGTGATAGTTGGTCGAGCTCTTTCGGTGGGAACACAGACTGACCCTGAGGTCTACTCCCTCTGCAACACCAACCGGACCAACAAGACTCGTACCAAAGATGAGGTGTCTTTCAACAACACAAACTTCTTAAGCAACACAAGTTTCCTCAGAGACATGACATTCTTTGGAGAAACATGGCTCTTCAACGACACAATTTCCTTCAACAACACAAAAGCAGGTACGTCTCAAGTGATTTAGAGAATGCCATCACTATTATGTTTTCTCCGTATGAGGCCTCTATACTGCAAAACAGATGAGTAGAGTGGAAGTTATGCGGCGCAGAGAAACCTGATACACTGATAATATATGAGAACTTAGAACTTGCCATAGGTTAACCAAAAAGAAAGGTTGGCAGGTTTTTGCGGTCCCAGCTTCCCAGGCTTAGGTAATACTTTGGTATTTACGGATTGTCGTCTCCATGATATTTAATTCCAAAGTACTGTTTTGCAGTTCAAATTGGTTACATATTAACCTGTTGAGCAAGGCTTCAATCGATGTACCGAAAGTGCGAAAAGGAACGAAAAGGAGCGAAAAGGAACGAAAAGGAGCGAAAAGGATCGAAAAGGAACGAAAAGGAACGAAAAGGAACGAAATGGAGCGAAAAAGGAACGAAAAGGAAAGTACCGAAAGTGCGAAAAGGAACGAAAAGGAACGAAAAGATTGGATAGGAACGAACAGGAACGAAAAGGAAAGTACCGAAAGTGCGAAAAGGAACGAAAAGGAACGAAGTATGAAGCAAAGTGAAATAAAATCGATGGGAATATAAGGTAACGGTACTGTGATCGGCAAATGCATTTGAAACGGACTTTTTTTTGTATTTTGTGGCTTGTTCCACGAAATTCCTAGAGCTCCAATGGTTCAACGGCGAACCGACGGGAAAGTGCACGCGTGGAAATAGCTAAATACAAATGAAAGGCGATAGGAGGAGTCACGAATCACTGCGTTCCGGGTTACCACGCGGGCTGTCACAGATGAACATTTGACGGGTTGAAATTCTGTTGTAAGTTAATTTTCTACGGTCCCAAAAAATGTCACAAAGTCGTTTTCTAGTGGTCCCGGCCTAAATTATAAGTGGCCCCCGGCAATCGGGACACCGCGTTGATTTCAATTTGAGGCCTTGTTCCAAAGACGTTTTCTGCCGAACCTGCACGGGAGACGTGAGTCGTCCGCCAGATCTCTCCGTAGTTTCCCAATATCCTTTGCACACATTCCTCACATTCTTATCTCAGTTATGTTTCCTTGTATTTTGCTGATCTTCAGAGAATAATTTAGCCACACAAACACAACAGCCTATAACAGCCCCGTAAAAATTTGATATTGCCAAATTCTGAGTAAAATAAAACACGTTTCATAGGCTTATAACGCCCGCAGTACCGGTTCCTTATATTCTCATTGATTTTATTTTAGTTTGCTTCATACTTCGTTCCTTTTCGTTCCTTTTCGCACTTTCGGTAGCAAAAAAGCGAAAAGGAACGAAAAGGAACGAAAAGGAAAGTGCCGAAAGTGCGAAAAGGAACGAAAAGGAAAGTACCGAAAGTGCGAAAAGGAACGAAAAGGAACGAAAAGGAAAGTACCGAAAGTGCGAAAAGGAACGAAAAGGAACGCTTGTTTCTTTTCGTTCCTTTTCGTTCCTTTTCGCACTTTCGGTACTTTCCTTTTCGTTCCTTTTCGTTCCTTTTCGTTCCTTTTCGTTCCTTTTCGTTCCTTTTCGTTCCTTTTCGTTCCTTTTCGTTCCTTTTCGTTCCTTTTCGTTCCTTTTCGTACTTTCGGTAGACCCGCTTCAATTAACATTTCAGAACGCGGTTTTCGAGGAGGAAACTATATTTATTGTCTGTAAAAACAAGGCATTTAGAGAGTACGTTTAGAAATATTGCAATTTGAAGCCACCGAAAGAAACCAAAAAGGCTTTTTTAAGACAACGGATATACTTTTAGGCTATCCCTCGGATAAAGGTAAACTTATGTTTTTGTTTTTATATATATCTGCTATCGTTCGCCAAGCATGAAAGTGTTGAACGTTTTTCAGGAATGATCATGATGTCAGTGAATAAGTCTGCGCTGAAGTCACCTCCTGATCTGGTCTACGAGTTCCAATGGGAAGACGGCTTGTTGGTCGCACTGCTGGGCATCTCTAGCATGGTCGGAACTATAGGCAACGCTGCTGTCATACTGGCCTTCTGCATCTACAAGAAGGTATGTCTTTACGATCATTCCACATCTTTAAAAAAACAAGCTATTCACATGTCTAGAATTACGACCAAGAGAGTTCGTTCAATTGGATAATGTATAATTCAAGTCATTGCTGCGATCTAGTTTCTTTGGGAGGCCCAAGAAAAGCCTCGTAGTCCCCCCCCCCCCCCCGATGTATTTCTTGTCTGTATATAAATTTGTCATGTAATATATGCAAAGAAATAAAGAACCTCAAGACCATAGCAAGTCCAGAACACGAGACGGTAAAATAGCGGTAGTACCTCTGCAGTGCTGTAACATGCTCACTATTTTGCCTAAATTCTAATAATTTCCACGTCTTGCAAAGACCTACCCACATCTAGTTTTTTTTTAAACCAAAAAATATATAAACCCATGTTGGAATTTAGCAAAAGCCTTCTTCATCAGTAGAATGCATATAAAGGTAGAGAGTATATTTGCATAATATAGTATGCAAGAATAAAATCATAGTTATGATTACATTAAATTTGAATAAATAAAAAAATTGCAGCGGTGAATTCTTAATCACGGATGATATGCATACATTAAAATGAGAGAATATTGAACCTTATAGCTATCAATACAAATTTGCATACATTTGCATGTATTTGCATAAATGACTTTATTCGTACCGACGCCCAATGTACATGTATACTACTTTGACAGATTCGCACCACTGATAACGCTTTCATCCTGAACACAAGCATCTGGGACCTGGTAACGTCTGCCGTCATCATCCCACTGATCATCTCGTCTACGCTGACTGGCCTACCGACACGGCACGAAAAACGGTATTTAAGCGTGCTGAAACCATGCGTAATGTTGACGTATTTTCCTTCTTTACGGATCTATACACCACTTTTACGAGTACGTAAATATTGCCTTTAAGTGGTCTTTCTGTAGGTCCGTGTTAGTCCTTATTTTCCGGTTTTCCCGTTGTCTTTCAGCAGCTTAAAGATGTCGTAAATGATTTTTAAAACCCCCTTAAAACGTGTTTAAAGTTCACGTTTATTTGATCTAAAGCCTCTTTACGTCTCATATACGATTGCATTAAGTGGATTATAACGTGTGTTTTAGTGCCTTTTCAGCAGCTTAAAGTTGCCATAAATACTTATTAAAACGCCCTTAAGACATGTTTAAACTTCACGTTTATTTGATCTAAAGCCTCTTTACGTGTCATATACGTGTGCATTAAGAGGATTATAACGTGTGTTTAGGTGCCTTTTCAGCAGTTTAAAGTTGCCATAAATATCTATTAAAACGCCCTTAAGACATGTTTAAACTTCACGTATATTTGATCTAAAGCCTCTTTACGTCTCATATACGTGTGCATTAAGTGGATTATAACGTGTGTTTAGGTGCCTTTTCAGCAGCTTAAATTTGTCATAAATACCTATTATAACGCCCTTAAGACTTGTTTAAACTTCACGTTTATTTGATATAAAGCCTGTTTACGTCTCATATACGTGTGCATTAAGTGGATTATAACGTGTGTTTAGGTGCCTTTTCAGCAGCTTAAAGTTGCCATAAATTCCTATTATAACGCCCTTAAGACATGTTTAAACTTCATGTTTATTTGATCTAAAGCCTATTTACGTCTCATATACGTGTGCATTAAGTGGATTAAAACGTGTTTAGGTGCCTTTTCAGTAGCTTAAATTCGCCATAAATACCTATTAAAACGCCCTTAAGATATGTTTAAACTTCACGTTTATTTGATCTAAAGCCTATTTACGTCTCATATACGTGTGGATTAAGAGGATTTAATGTGTCTATATTTTTTTCTTTTTAGCAGCTTAAAGTTTTCATAAATACGTACTAAAACACCCTTAAGACATGTTTAAAGTTCCCTCTGTACGTCTCATATACGTGTGCATTAAGTTGATTATAAGGTGTGGATAAGTGCCATTTTAAGAGAATAATCATTAGCACATTTCAAAGCAAGAAAATACAATGGATGAAACTTTGAAATTTTATTGAATTACGAGAAAATATTACATGGAAGAGTAAAAAAACCTACTGCCTACTAGGTATTTGTGGCCTTTTAATCTGATGTAGTCGGCAGTTGAAACAATCACAACGGTTGCGCAATTCCGTGCAGCTGTCCACAGTCCCATTTCCAGTGTCGGGTGAAGCGTCTCGGCGTAAGTTAAAAAGAGCACACATGTACAGTTCCATCTGGTCACCACAGGAATAAGAATCCGGTAAGATCTAGAGTAGTGGCCGATATGACTCGTGCTGTTGGATGGTCCTGGATTCTGTGAACGCGAAACCTGTTCAGCTTGCAGTCTCGGCTTCTATTAATCCGGATGGTACAAGGGCCGTGATTTCCATTCTGTGTCGATTTCCAACAACAACAGCTTTTACAGAATGATAGCCACCTCGTATCTTTGAGTCAAATTCCGTCACCGGGGGTCCTAGGCGGTAAAAGCGGTGTCGCGGCCACAACTTGCGGGCTAGAACAGGCCCTAACATTCTTCAATACTTCTCTTCAAAAATGAACGCCTGGAAAATAACCGCTCCTTCAGTCCTTGTCGTACGTATGGCCGATAAATTTGAACCCCCCACTCTTTTCTGCCATTGGATACATCCTATCACATGACACAGCTGTGCCACAGACGGACCAAGGAAGTTCAACCTCCTTGGACGGACGGAGGCGTGCCCCCCATGGCGAGTACGAAATAACACTGAATAAATTTACATCTTGCCTGCCCACGCATATCCCAAACAAACACGAGCAACACGAGAAGACACCGCCTGTGTGCACAAACTGTTCTTTCTCGACGCTTGCTTGTAGATAAAGAAATAAACATATTTCGTACATTAACCTGTAATAAGAACTGCTTGCCGTTTTATATTCTTCAAGCAGAGGTTGAGTCGCGGAGATATTCCGAATAGCAGTAGTCGGGATTTCCACCGTCTCTTAGCTCGAGTGTCAACTTGCCACAAAGAAAACAGGCGGCCTCACCCTGAGTTAGACCCTGGAATTTCAGAACATATATACGGTATAAAATAAAAAGGAAAGGGTCTCCTCCTGTTCGCATAAACTGCGCTTCAAACATGCCGTATGTTCAGCAGAAAAAGGCACCGTTTCATAAAACCTTTGAGACGGTATTAGCTAATAGATAAAACGGGGGTAGTGCCCCAAAGTTTGCTTAAGCTACGCGGATTCAAAGATTAAACATGTCGTATGTTCAACAGAAATACGCAACATTTCATATACGTTTTGGCAACATATAAGGTAAACGGGGGAGGTCTCCCCTAGTTCGCTTAAACTGCGCGGATTCAAAGATTAAACATGTATGATTTACAGAAATACGCAACATTTCATATACGTTTTGGCAACATATAAGCTAAACGGGGGATGTCTCCCCTAGTTCCCTTTAACTGCGCGGATTCAAAGATTAAACATGTCGTATGATATACAGAAATACGCAACATTTCATATACGTTTTGGCAGCATATAAGCTAAACGGGGGAGGTCTCCCCTAGTTCGCTTAAACTGCGCGGATTCAAAGATTAAACATGTCGTATGTTCAAAAGAAATACGCAACATTTCATATACGTTTTGGCAGCATATAAGCTAAACGGGGGAGGTCTCCCCTAGTTCGCTTAAACTGCGCGGATTCAAAGATTACACTTGTTGTATGTTCAACAGAAATACGCAACATTTCATATACGTTTTGGCAACATATAAGGTAAACGGGGGAGGTCTCCCCTAGTTCGCTTAAACTGCGCGGATTCAAAGATTAAACATGTATTATTTACAGAAATACGCAACATTTCATATACGTTTTGGCAACATATAAGCTAAACGGGGGAGGTCTCCCCTAGTTCGCTTAAACTGCGCGGATTCAAAGATTAAACATGTCGTATGTTCAAAAGAAATACGCAACATTTCATATACGTTTTGGCAGCATATAAGCTAAACGGGGGAGGTCTCCCCTAGTTCGCTTAAACTGCGCGGATTCAAAGATTAAACATGTCGTATGTTCAAAAGAAATACGCAACATTTCATATACGTTTTGGCAGCATATAAGCTAAACGGGGGAGGTCTCCCCTAGTTCTCTTAAACTGCGCGGATTCAAAGATTAAACTTGTTGTATGTTTTACAGAAATACGCAACATTTCATATACGTCTTGACAACATATAAGATAAACGGGGGCGGTCTCCCCTAGTTCGCTTAAACTGCGCGGATTCAAAGATTAAACTTGTCGTATGTTCAACAGAAATACGCAACATTTCATATACGTCTTGGCAAGATATAAGCTAAACAAGGGAGGTCTCCCCTAGTTCGCTTAAACTGCGCGGATTCAAAGATTAAACATGTCGTATGTTCAACATAAATACGCAACATTTCATATACGTTTTGGCAGCATATAAGCTAAACGAGGGAGGTCTCCCCTAGTTCTCTTAAACTGCGTGGATTCAAAGATTAAACTTGTTGTATGTTTTACAGAAATACGCAACATTTCATATACGTCTTGACAACATATAAGATAAACGGGGGAGGTCTCCCCTAGTTCGCTTAAACTGCGCGGATTCAAAGATTAAACTTGTCGTATGTTCAACAGAAATACGCAACATTTCATATACGTCTTGGCAAGATATAAGCTAAACAAGGGAGGTCTCCCCTAGTTCGCTTAAACTGCGCGGATTCAAAGATTAAATATGTCGTATGTTCAACAGAAATACGCAACATTTCATATACGTTTTGGCAACATATAAGGTAAACGGGGGAGGTCTCCCCTAGTTCGCTTAAACTGCGTGGATTCAAAGATTAAACTTGTTGTATGTTTTACAGAAATACGCAACATTTCATATACGTCTTGACAACATATAAGCTAAACGGGGGAGGTCTCCCCTAGTTCGCTTAAACTGCGCGGATTCAAAGATTCAACTTGTGGTATGTTTTACAGAAATACGCAACATTTCATATACGTCTTGACAACATATAAGATAAACGGGGGAGGTCTCCCCTAGTTCGCTTAAACTGCGCGGGTTCAAAGATTAAACTTGTCGTATGTTCAACAGAAATACGCAACATTTCATATACGTCTTGGCAACATAAAAGCTAAACGGGGGAGGTCTCCCCTAGTTCGCTTAAACTGCGCGGATTCAAAGATTAAAAATGTCGTATGTTCAACAGAAATACGCAACATTTCATATACGTCTTGACAACATAAAAGCTAAACGGGGGAGGTCTCCCCTAGTTCGCTTAAACTTCGCGGATTCAAAGATTAAAAATGTCGTATGTTCAACAGAAATACGCAACATTTCATATACGTCTTGGCAAGATATAAGCTAAAAACAAGGGAGGTCTCCCCTAGTTCGCTTAAACTGCGCGGATTCAAGATTAAACATGTCGTATGATTTACAGAAATACGCAACATTTCATATATGTTTTGGCAGCATATAAGCCAAACGGGGGAGGTCTCCCCTAGTTCGCTTAAACTGCGCGGATTCAAAGATTAAACTTGTTGTATGTTTTACAGAAATACGCAACATTTCATATACGTTTTGGCAGCATATAAGCTAAACGGGGGAGGTCTCCCCTAGTTCGCTTAAACTGCGCGGATTCAAAGATTAAACTTGTCGTATGTTCAAATGAAATACGCAACATTTCATATACGTCTTGGCAAATATATTAACGGAGGAGGTCTTCCCTTCTTTGCGTAAATGACCGTAGGTTCAAAATAAATTACATATATGGCATCCTTCGATCAATATTGACCATGGTATACGGAACATTTCATATAACGTAAAATAGCGCATATAAGCTAACCGTGAGAGGTTCTCCCCTGTTCGAATTAAACCTTGCGCACAGAAAGTTCGAATACGTCAAATGCTTTCGGAATGTCCATAGCTAAAAAACACAGAAGATTATTGTATTTGACTTTGTATTGTATTGTTTTTGTATTTGCTGAGGTATAAACATAACATTTTGTACCAGAAAGCGCAATAATTTTCAGTTTTGACTGTAAATCTTGCCACTGTTATAAAACACAATGTTTTATCTAACACCAGACAAAGGCTTATTACATTTGACTTAGCCGGTTAACATGTATTTTGTAACAGATCTAGAGAAACGGTATTTGTCCGTTTTGACAGAAAATATTTTTGAGACATTTAAGTTGTCTTTTCGGCATACTAAAATACGTGTAAAAGTCACGTAAAGAAACACAACAGATTAAGTTAGATTTACAAACGCTGAAATCTTCCGTAAATGCCAAATGTATGTTTCCGATGCCTTTAATAGATCTTAAAATCTGCTTAAATATTTCTCCGCCTTTAAGGGCTTTATACGTATCTCTGAAACTTTGCTTAAAAAGTTGTTTTCGTGCTGTGCGAACTGCGGACAAGCTTGCTGTGCCTTCATAGGCTTTCTGAACCTCTTTAGCCTGCTACAGTCATTGTTATCTTGTGCCCTCATTGCCTTCAACCGGTATGTGCACGTCGTGCTCTCACTAGCCACTTACAAGCGCTTGTTCGGTCCTGTCAAGGCCTTCCTCTGGGTGGTTGGGTCCTGGGTGACCGGTACTCTGATTATGTTTCCGGCTATGTCAGGTATATACGGCAGTTTGGGATGGGACGCGTATATACAAATATGTCAGTTATCGCATGAAGACCCGGCAAGTGTATTGTTTTTCAAAAATGTCGTCCTGTCTATGTACTGGGCTGTAGTTTTCACCATATCTGCATTCTACGCCCGAATCTACCTGCACGTGCGGAAGAGTACCATGGCCATCGGCCAGCATCTCGGCCACAGCCCCCAGCAAGTGTCCCTGCAGGCGGTGAAGCGTACAAAACACATGTTCTACATCTTCTTCACTTTTCTCACCCTGACCTGCCCAAACGTTGTCATCAATTATGTTGATTTCTACGCCACTTTGCTCCCTAAAGCTGTTTTCTTCACCAGCTCTGCGTTGTACATCCTAAACACCGCAGTCAATCCCATCATTTACACCTGGACCCTGAAAGAGTTTCGGCAAGGGTTCAAGTCCATGGTCCGCTGCAGACGACATATTGTCCCTAACCCTCAAGCAGGCCAACCTGCTGATCAGAGACCAGTCAGAGTAATAAACGTCTTGTCCCGATTGGGGGTCTCTAACCGGGTTGCCCCTTCAGAGCCATCCGTTGATACGTCAGAAATAAAGACGTAAGAATACATCGTGCCAGGTGATGATCACAGACACATCATTTGCAAAAAAATTAGGAAATTAAATTATGATCAGACTCACTGTTCCTCTCCTAGACAATAGCTTTACCTTTTCACGAACTGTACCACATTATCGAAAAAAATTACCTCTGTGCACTATTCGAAAGCAAACGACATGGTACTGCCCTTCATTTCACAATCATTAAGACTACATAGTAGCAACTTTTATAGTAATATTCTATCTGTGCAACAAGTGACCATTGTACACAAACGATTCACGGTAAATCGACGCTGTGAAGTCTGATTTATCTTTATTCCAATTACTTCAAGCCTCGTCTTTGTTTCTATTCCAATCCAACGTTATAGATTACTTTATACAATACTGAATCGCAGCTTGAAATAATATAGTTGCTCTTAGCTTTGGTACCATCTGGGTAGTGGTTCTCTCCTATGTTCGCTTCTGCTACCCAAATATCAGAGAAGCGGCTATATATAGTGTACAATAAAATTCAGAGCGATAAGCGACTGTATATTATCTTAGATGTTATCAAAGAGAGAGGTCTCTGACTTGTAAACAATTCTGGTTGAAACCGTATGTTATATTTACATTTCCACCTGTTTTGCTGATGTCTCATGGGCCTTCAAGTTTGACTGGCCTTACCTAACGACGGAACTGGTATATGGACAATTAATTTTATGACTTGTTCTGCAACGTTTATTGCATGATATTTTCATGCCCTACATGTATTCATGAAATGCGTATATATTTCCAGGGGCCTACACAAAGCAGTGCACTGACACAAATGTGGTCCAGAACAATGGCATCATACTACACATGCTCAGTTTATGCAGTATGCACCCATTATGGAGATCTCATCAACAATGACATTTATGTCAACCTTTTCGCATCCAAACACCGTGTACACAATTACACTGACGAATGTATATTTCGAATGTTTAGTGTTGTTAATGTGATTCTGACTTATCTATTGAATAGACAATTTGGCATCAATTGCTGTACAGTTGCACGGTAAATTGTAAAAAGATAGTTGGAAAAATAAAGCTGTGGTACACCTGCATTCTGTATTGTGGCGTAGCACGACTTCCAATAGAGTCTTACTCAAATAACAAAACAGCATTTGCGGTCGATATCCGTAGTTTACGTATATCAAAGCGCAGCTGAAGCGGGATATATATCCGACACTCTGTGTCTGGTCGGACAACTCCGCTCAGAGTTTCCTGCGCGGCTGGCGGGGAAAAAACGGCGGATCGGGGATGAGGTACCGCCGCTGCTCGACCGCCATCTTGCTGCTGTATTATGTACAAGGTATGGCAAATTGTTCCTCTTGAATTTTCATTTTCCAAAACATTTTTTTGGCTCCGAATATCACCTGAAATCCCCAATTCTTTATATTTTTCGTGGAGTAGGAGCAAAAAACTTTTTTGTTTTAGGTTTTTTTTTTTCAATTTCTGATTTCAAGTTTATATTTCAAGCCCTGCGTCCGGTATACGTGGATAAATCTGCTAAACATCGTGCTAAGGCAAATTGAATACAATTTACAACTGTTTCCTTTTGTTAGCATCTACCAGACTTCACATGTCACTACAAAATGGTCAGTTAGACAGACAACACTTGTTTAACTGCATGAACTGTAAGATTCAATCATATTAAAATAGAAGCAATTGACTAAATGGGGTGTTTTAGAAGTCACGCAGAGAATTATGGTGTCATTACAGGATGAGCTGAGATATTCTGTCCTACTTGAATCTTTACATGGATCACAAGCGACCCCTATTAATTGGGTGCAGTACTGCACCACTCCATTGTGAATAATGCTGCAGTACTGCAACCGATTAATAGGTGTCGCTTATGATCCTTGTACCGACTATAGTTAGGTCGTGTTGTTTTCGTTTGTTTTCAGTCTTCACCGTCGTCAGTCTTATGTTACACAAAGTAAAGAAAGAAAGTGTAAAGATGGTTTTATGGCAGTGAAAATAGGAGAACTCAACGACACGAATTATTTTATATATTTGTCTTTGTGTTAGAAGAGACACTTGTAATAAAATGTGTAGAACACTCGATCACACCTGTCCATCGTCTTTGGGGAACATTTACTTCTCTGAATGACTGAACTGTGAAATTAAGAACTGTGTAAAAGAATCAAAGTTCAGTTTTGGTATAGTGAACATGCATGGAGAGTAAGGTAAATTAAATAGTCAAATACAAGTTACATTTTATTCAAGCTGTGTATGTTACACAAACACATTACATTTGACAACACAAAAATCTGTTAAATACTTTAAAAGGAGCCAATAAATAATTCTAGTCCACACCATGTACATGTAGCTACATATAGATCTGATGCGTTTATACGGCGTAGTTGAGTCATCAGGCTATTTCCCGACCTGACCTGACCTGTGCCCAGGCGTGCGCGCTCGCCCATTGGTCAGCCCTGATGATGAGATTAGGAAGGGAAGGTCCCGCGGCAGGTGTGCGCTCGCCCATTGGACAGCCCATTTGATGAGATTAGGAAGGGAAGGTCCCGCGGCAGGTGTGCGCTCGCCCATTGGTCAGCCCATTTGATGAGATTAGGAAGGGAAGGTCCCGCGGCAGGTGTGCAGGCAAGAGTTGCCTTGTTTCCGCACAAGCTGGCCTGATGACCCACGTTGTAGGAGCCAAGCAAATAGTCTTTCACTGGTTATCTTCATAGTAGCAGCATATTAGGGGTCGGTGCTTGTCTACTGTAGCAGGCTGATTTCTCCTTTTCTTTCCGCGATTTAAGTCGCTCTAACCTTCATCTACTTTTAGCGTGCATTCAGATAGGACGTACAACGTTTTGTGGGCTTGAAAAGTATACTTTTTGGAGATAGGAGCCGCCCGCTTTGTGCGACTAAATGGTGTACGGGAACCATGTGCGTCCGCCCGCCCGCCTAGTTCGCGAACACCGCTGTTGGCGCAGTGCCCCGCGACAGTACTTTCGCTTTGTCTAAGTATATCAAAAAACATAATGATGTTTTTTTTTACTCTCCGCTGCCTTGACTAAATTTTGCGCTCGCCTATTGGTCAGCCCATTTGATGAGATTAGGAAGGGAAGGTCCCGCGGCAGGTGTGCAGGCAAGAGTTGCCTTGTTTCCGCACACCGCAGCTCATTCAAGGAAAACGTCTGTATGCTCCGAAACTTTTTTCTGTCACCATCATCATCGTCGTCATTTTTTTCTGTCAGCCAGGGAGAAACAAACCAATCCAAACATACTTTTAGGACATGATGCATTTTATTGAAGATATGTCAGATATTCCGTTGATCATACCGACTATGTCATATCACATTTTCTATTACAGCTAAATTCTTACATAGACAGACACAGGGATTAGTTTGATTTGAAGGTACGGCATGTTTACAACCCAAAAAAAGTCTCGAGAGAATTCGAGCTGTTATGAGAAGGTCGACCAGACGTCTCAACAGCCTCTTTTACGTACACTTAAAAACTATCTATAATACAGAGGGAGAGAACGAAGTTCAATTGAATCTAATATTACAGTACAAAAGAAAAAATTGTGATTTCAAAGACAATAGAAAGAAGAAGATCACTTGTGATTCTATGACAGACAAGCGCACATGTTACATTCGCTACAAAAAAACAATAAACAGTTCCATACTATGTAAATGTAGCTACTGAAATATCTTATATCTACAAAGACACCTACATTATTCTAACCAACTAACTGCAATGACCTGGCGATCTAGCATTCTATAAAATGAAAAAAAATGTAAAAAATAAGCACAATTTTCTATGGTCGATTTGGCGGAAATCTTCCACATGTTAAAACTACCACTATTCCTAAACACAAACCCTAAACTACTTAACATCAAATTGAACTTTCTAATCTCCACATTGGTTAAGGGGATCTGTACGCAAACGGATTACGAATATACGCAAATGCCTTCAAAGGTCACCAGTATACTTATATCAGTCCAGTTATCAAAATTCCACAACGAAGCATCAGTCTTTGATCAGTAACTGAAACATATACACGTTTGAATGTTGGTTTGTGGCTTCTGTTCGCTATGTGTCTCTTTCGATTTACATACATTCGCATAATTCAACCGGGTGTCATTATACCACCATCTCAATAACGTTGCTAAAGAGGCCATCTCAAGATTGTCTTCTACACCTAGATATCTGAATTGTATTACATTTACGATATCTAACATTCCGTACTCTAGAAAATCTTGGGAAGACCTCTATACTGACGTTTTTTCATGTGGCGGTGAAATTATGGCACCTGGTGCAATTATGATGTTCGATGTTACCCCTAATGCCGAACCAACCTGTATCTTTACACCGGTTGCTGTGAACTTTCATTGCTGTGGGTTCGCTTGTGACTCTGCAGATGGTTTGACTGACGAAAGCTCATACTGCATCATTTGAGTGTGAATCCCGTATATGGAACTTCAAATGACCCAACCAACTGAACTGTTTGCTACACTCGCCGGTGTGAGTCCGTATATGCCTATTTAGATTACCCAGCTCACAGAACTACCTGCTGTATTCCTCACATCTGTCAGGCAGTGTGGTTCCTCATATGCCACTTCAGAGAACCAAGCTGACCAAACTGTTTGCTGCATTCATCACACTTAAATGGCTTCTCACCGGTATGAGTCCGCATGTGACTCTTGAGATTACACAGCTGACTGAACTGTCGGTCGCACTGCTCACATTTGTAAGGTTTCTCACCAGTGTGAGTCCGCATATGCCTCTTTAGGGTACTCAGCACACTGAACTGTTTGCCGCATTCACCGCACTTAAAGTGTTTTTCACCAGTGTGAGTCCGCATATGTTTCCTTAGAGTATTAAGCTCACTAAACTGTTTGCTGCATGTTTCGCACTTATAGGGCTTTTCACCGGTGTGAGTCCGCATATGACTCTTCAAATGACCCACCTGACTGAACTGTCTGCCGCACTCCTCACATTTGTAAGGTTTCTCACCAGTGTGAGTCCGTATATGCTTCTTCAGATCACCCAGCATACTAAACTGTTTGCTACACTCCTCACACCTAAACGGTTTCTCGCCAGTGTGAGTACGCACGTGTCTCTTCATGTCACTAAGCTTATGAAACTCCTTGTCGCACTCGCCACACTTGTGGGTACGCGGAAGATCCTCTCCACGTCCATTACTTCCCTTCTCTTGTTTCAGATGAGATACAGCCGGGGTCGCCATGTTGAGTAGGTCTCTGACACTGCAGAAATGGGAATGAATTTAAACATTAAGGAAAGAAACGGTTGATTTCTTGACACAGTCCATTCAAGCGACACAACTGTCAAGCACGTTAGACACTACTAACTAGATTAAGTTTATGAAAATTCTTGCTCCCTCCTTACAGACGGCAGGGTCTGTTATGATGATCAAAACGGTTACGCATGTTTGAAACCTCCTTGCAATAAGCCATTTCCCAGAAGTTAGGACGCATGTGCGTGGACAGGTCATATGTCAAAGGATATTGAGGCCCACAACAAAACCCGTCTGGACGTTGCTATGCAAATCAAAACATTTGGCAAGACAAGGACTCTTTACTATTTGTGGGCATATTATGATTGACATATTATTTAGAATTCCTATCGCCGCACATGCGTGCTGCTTTTTGTGAGAGGAATTATTAGATTCCTTCGCAGACTTCTAGCAGTGCTGGCTTCTGCCTTTTAGGGGGAGCTGAGATCTGATTTACTTCAAATTTCCTACCCGACGCCCGATCGGACTGTTTGCCGCAGTTAAAGTTTATGCACATAGCATGCTGTTGAATTATTTCACACGTTCACATACCTGACTTCATAATCAGAGTATTACACTGCAATCCACACAACCTTACATGCTACAGAGAGACTATCTAACACGTTCACATACCTGACTCCATAATCAAAGTATTACACTACAAACTACACAACCTTACATGCTACAGAAAGATATCTAACACGTTCACATACCTGACTCCATAATCAAAGTATTACACTACAAACTACACAACCTTACATGCTACAGAGGGACTATCTAACACGTTCACATACCTGACTCCATAATCAAAGTATTACACTACAAACTACACAACCTTACATGCTACAGAAAGACTATCTAACACGTTCACATACCTGACTCCATAATCAAAGTATTACACTACAAACTACACAACCTTACATGCTACAGAGGGACTATCTAACACGTTCACATACCTGACTCCATAATCAAAGTATTACACTACAAACTACACAACCTTACATGCTACAGAGGGACTATCTAACACGTTCACATACCTGACTCCATAATCAAAGTATTACACTACAAACTACACAACCTTACATGCTACAGAGGGACTATCTAACACGTTCACATACCTGACTCCAAGGTCTTGAACAGGCAGAGCAGACAACTTCATCCTCCAAGCTTAACTTACGTAACAATGAAATAACTACTTGGTGAGGTGACTGATATAATCAGGCTCAACTAATCAGGGCTCGACAACGAGTTAATCCATGCAAGCCCCACCTCCCGTATGGTCTAACCTAACAATAGCCCTAATAACATACAACGGTCAAAGGTCATGGACGTTACAGGTAGTTTAAAATCTCCGGGATGAGTTAGACACAGTTTGGCTCTTTGGATACAGTCCTGTGTCCGACATACGTAGGTCTCCTTGGAGATGACGGATATTTTGGCCTTTTTCTATCGGTCAGTGATGTTGAAATGTTGCCGACAGACATAAAACATCGTGCCGAGGTAAATACACAATTTTCATTTACTGCTTTAGTAGCTTTTACCAAGCGGCTTTTATAAAATCATCTTGCTTCTACTAGGCTTCACACGTCACTAGAAAATACTAGACATCTGTCAAATAGACAACACACCAAGTTTCTTAGCCGACCAAAACCTACAGTTAGAGACATATTACATATGTGTTATCTGTCTATTGGCCAATGATTACCCTACGGTGCCTTAGAAATAGTATCAAAGCTGGCAAGGGACTTAGTATAGCGGTACTAGGTGCGGTGCCCGTTTGACTCTCTTTCGGCACCGTAGGGTCTGCTTCGAGACTACATTTTACAGCGACATGTGGAGGCTATTTCTTTGTGTGCGTGTTTGAATGTGTGGAACTAATCGGGTTGGCACACTAATTGTCCTTGGTCAGAATAAACAGCCACCAAACAAGGGCATTCGACAGGCTACAGGATAGAAACAAAGACAACAGTCTTACCTTAACTGGCGGTAACGAATCCCGACAAAGAGATAGATGTAACTCTCTTGTTTGGACTTGGACGCAGAAGTGTGACGTGTCTGCTTCAAAAGCTCCAGACATTCCAGACGGACGCGTTTGACTGTTATGCAAATATAAAATGCTCTGACCGATCATGACCCGCTTCTGACACACACACATGAAGGCGTCCTTCTATTTCAGACAATCGCATTTGCGAAAGCTCCTCATATTCTTTCATTCATTCTAGCCCCAGTGCAAAACAAAAAGCGGAATTAGAAAGAAGATAGCAGGAGCGTATTATCCATAATTGATTGCTAGTGTCTAGTTGGGATATTTTGTCGTACTGGAATCTTTACATGGATCACAAGCGACCCTTTTTAATTAGCTGCAGTACTGCACGACTCCAATGCGGATGCTGCTGCAGTACTGCAATCGATTAAAAGGCGACGCTTATGATCCATGTATCGAATGCAGTTAAATTGAGTTGTTTTCCTCACATACTTGAGTCTGAGCATTAAACCGTCGTGAAAGTTTCTGCATTTAAAGTATATGTTTTTGTTTAAAAGAACACCTGGAATAGAATGCGTAGAACACCTGATAACACCTGTCTATCGTCTGTGGGTTAATTATGAAAAAAAATTAGGTATGATAACATTAAAGACATTTCACAAAGACGCCATACTATACCTGGTATTAGGTCGCAAGAACACGTTTCCTTCACAAGTTGGCAGTAGAAACGGTCGAAGATTCATGTCGAATAGACAATGACTCGTAAATGTTAACGTTCTGAAGAGCTACCACGTTTTCATTTATAGTATAGCCGACAGAAACTGCATGAAACCGACCATTATTCTTACCACTGTGCATTACGCAAGCACGATTGTCTGAAATAACTGGAAGCCCCCATGTACACGTGAGTGAAACGAGTCCTAATTGGTCAGAACATTTTGGATTTGCATAACAGTAAAAGATGTCTGTCTGGAATGTCTGGATCTTTCAGAGCAGACACGTACACACTTCTGCGTCCAAGTCCAAGCAAGACAGTTATTACATTTCTCTCTTTGTCTTAGGAAAGGGACTCATTACCGCCAGTATTCACAAGGTAAGACTGTTGTCTTTGTCTCTACCCTCTAGCCTGTCGACTGCCCTTGTTTAGTGGCTGTTTATTCTGGCAAACACAATATTGAGCCAACCCGTTTCGCTCCACATTCACACTCGCATATAAAGAATAGCCGGTCCCAGGCTGCACATGTCGCTGGAAACTAGTAAAAATCGGCCAAATTGACAGATAACACATATGTCATATGTCTCTATCCAAGGAGCTTTTATCGGCACCTGTAAGGTGTGTTGACAATTTGACAAATTTCTAGTATTTTCTATTGACACGTAGAGCCTAGTAGAGGATAACAAAGGGTTTCCTCAGCACGATGTTTTGTGTGACTTGCATACTCTAACTCGTTAGTCGAGCGCAGATTGGTTGAGACTGATGAGAGCAGTTCTCTCAAGTAGATATCCTATTGCTATGCTATATAAGCTTGGAAGATGCACTTGTCTGCTCAGTCAGTTCGAGACCTTGGAGTCAGCTAAGTGAACGAGTTACATGGTCCCTCTGTAGCATGTAAGGTTGTGTAGTTTGTAGTGTAATACTTTGATTATGGAGTCAGGTATGTGAACGTGTTAGATAGTCCCTCTGTAGCATGTAAGGTTGTGTAGTTTGTAGTGTAATACTTTGATTATGGAGTCAGGTATGTGAACGTGTTAGATAGTCCCTCTGTAGCATGTAAGGTTGTGTAGTTTGTAGTGTAATACTTTGATTATGGAGTCAGGTAAGTGAACGTGTTATATAGTCCCTCTGTAGCATGTAAGGTTGTGTAGTTTGTAGTGTAATACTTTGATTATGGAGTCAGGTATGTGAACGTGTTAGATAGTCCCTCTGTAGCATGTAAGGTTGTGTAGTTTGTAGTGTAATACTTTGATTATGGAGTCAGGTATGTGGACGTGTTAGATAGTCCCTCTGTAGCATGTAAGGTTGTGTAGTTTGTAGTGTAATACTTTGATTATGGAGTCAGGTATGTGAACGTGTTAGATAGTCCCTCTGTAGCATGTAAGGTTGTGTAGTTTGTAGTGTAATGCTTTGATTATGGAGTCAGGTATGTGAACGTGTTAGATAGTCCCTCTGTAGCATGTAAGGTTGTGTAGTTTGTAGTGTAATACTTTGATTATGGAGTCAGGTATGTGAACGTGTTAGATAGTCCCTCTGTAGCATGTAAGGTGTAGTTTGTAGTGTAATACTTTGATTATGGAGTCAGGTATGTGAACATGTTTGATAGTCGCTCTGTAGCATGTAAGGCTGTGTGGCTTGTAGTGTAATACTGTTGGCTAACACGCCTTGGCTAGTCTGTTGGCTGTTCTTCTATTTTTGAGTGTATCCCATCCCAAGTCCGAGACTAGTTTAGTGGCGCTTGACTGTTAGGTACATTTAAAAGAAATCTGGCTGCTCTTTTTTAGGACCGCTTCTGGTTTGGAAATGTGGTCTTTATGATGAGGATCCCACGCTGCACAAATGTAACGTAGGCCGTTTTCTGACTGCCTTTTTCAGATCTCAGATCTCCCCGAAAGACAAAAGCCAGCCCTACTAGAAGTCTACGAAGGAAGCTAATGCATGTGTAAGTCCTTTTACAGAAGGCAGCACGCATGTGCGGCGACAGGAACTCTAGGTAATATGTCAAAGAGTAAGGCACACAAAAAGTAAACAGTCATTGTCTTGGCCATTGTTTCGATTTGCATAATAACGCCCGGACGGGTTTTGTTTACTTTTGTGGGCCTAACCCTTTGACACATTACCTAGAATTCCTGTCGCCGCACATGCGTTTTGACTTCTGGGAAAGGGCTTATTGCAAGGATGTTTCTTTCATAAAAAAAACCATTTCATTATAATAACAGACCCTACCGTTTGTGATGAGGCAGCAAAACTTTCCATATACTAACTTAGTAATACTAAGCGTTACTTGTAAGTGAATTGTGTCAACAATTCAACAGTTTCCTTCCTAAATTCATTTTTGTTCCTTACAGTGTGAGAGACCTACTCAACATGGCGACCTCATCTGCATCTAATCTGGAAATAGAAAACGGAAGTAATGGACGTCGGAATGATCTTCCGCGTACCCACAAGTGTGACGAGTGCGACAAGGAGTTTCCCCGACTGATTGAATTGAAGAGACACGTGCGTATTCACACTGGCGAAAAGCATTTTAGGTGCGGGGACTGCGGTAAACAGTTTGGTGACCTGAGTAATCTGAGGAGGCATATGAGGACTCACACCTGTGAGAAACCTTACAAATGTGAGGAGTGCGGCAGACAGTTCAGTGAGCTGGATACTCTGAAGAGTCACATGCGGACCCACACTGGCGAGAAGCCGTATAAGTGCAAAGAATGCGGCAAACAGTTTAGTGAGCTGACTAGTCTAAAGAGGCATATGCGGACTCATACTGGTGAGAAGCCCTATAGGTGCGATGAATGTAGCGAACAGTTTAGCATGCTTGGTAATCTGAAGAGGCACATGCGAACTCACACTGGTGAAAAACCTTACAAATGTGAGGAGTGCGGCAAACAGTTCAGTAAGCTGGATAATCTGAAGAGTCATATGCGGATTCATACCGGAGAGAAGCCGTATAAGTGCGAAGAATGCGGCAAACAATTTAGTGAGCTAACTAGTCTGAAGAGGCACACACGGACTCATACCGGTGAGAAGCCCTATAGGTGCGATGAATGCAGCAAACAGTTTGGTCAGCAAGGTAATCTGAAAAGGCATATGAGGACTCACACCTGAGAAAAACCGTACAGATGTGAGGAATGCTTCTGGCAGTTCTCTGCGCTTGGTAATTTGAAAACCCACATGCGGACTCACACCGGCGAGAAACCTTACAAGTCTTAGGGGTGCAGCAGTCAGTTCAGTATCTCGAGTCACGTGCACATGAAGAGCCATATGTTGACTCATATCGATGAGAAAAACTAACGATGTAAAGAATGTCGTAGGAGCTTCTGGACCTCAAGTGATCTACACAGACAAATGCGAACTCACAGCAAAGGACGTTTGCAGGTAACGATGTGATGGCCACAGGCTTCTCTTAACCAATGTGAAGACTAGAACTTTAATTTGCTGTTCTGTTGAAGTTTAGGAATTGTGATGATTTTATCATAGGAAATATTTCAGTCAAATTGAATACGAGATTGGAAAAGAAGTTTTGTGACATTTCTCAGTTTTTAATTTAGTTAGGACTTAGCGCTTACGATGTTGCACTCCCCTTGTTTGTATTGTTACAGTATAAAACTTGCAAGTAACTTTTTGGGAACCCCACACCTCTACATTAAGACAGGATGATGATGTATGATGATGATGATGGTTCGCTAGTTTGCACAAGACTTTACGTAACAGAACCACCTTGATATTGATACACGAAAAGACTACCTGTAATAATATGTGTTTTAAGTCTGCCGTTTTCTAGGTTACGTTAGATCGTCAGATTACAGTAGTTTGGTGGTACGAAGAAGAGTGCGTGTTTAGTAGATGTTATTCTAGATATAAGATATTTGAGTTTATAAAACATCGCTAAATGTACATGGCGCGGACTGGGACTGTTTATCGGTTCTTTGAAGAGTAGGTAACATGTTCACCTGTCTGTCAAAGTAACAATTATTGAGTTTTCTTGGAAAATATTGTCGCCAAAATCGCAAATGTGTTGTTCATGTACATTGTATTGAACCCCTTTCTTTCTATTTATAGCTTACAAATGTAAATAAGTCTTAGAGTCTTAATTGACTAGACAACAACTTCAGTCGAATCGACCTTCTAACAACTGCTATCCCTCTTAAGATTTTGTAATAAACCTGCCGTACTTTCAACTTTGAGCCATGTCATCTCTATCATTGTTAGGAATCAGCTGTAATAGACTATTTAACGTTAACATGAAGATGTGCTGTAGGATCAATAGACCATCTGACATATCTCCAATAAAAGGCAACATGCCTCAAAGGTATGGTTTGATTTGTATATTTTTTTCTTGATCCCAATGACGCACATGTATGAACCCTGGTTGACAGAAGACATCGCAGCATGCAGACGTTTTCCTTATTTGGACATGCTATTCGCCTTGACCAATGGGCATCAGGGCTTCTTAGCCTATTCTATTTTTGCATACATTTAAAATGACCTTTAAGACACTAGTTTACATAAAAAAGGCAGATATTTAAGCGCCGGGCGAGGAGCCCATGTAACACCATTAAAAGCGTAACAAATAAAAAAACACAAGATTACTCTGAATATTTTGATAGTAACATGATAATTAATATTCTTCCATTGGAAGGCAGGTGGCACGTTTGATCGCATGTACGTATACTTGATATACCATTGTATGGTCTGTTGTAATTGTCCATACAGAATACAACACGGTGTATTCCGTATCGACCAAGGTGTTAGCCCGACCACGGGTCGGATCGCCCGACGGCCGAAAGCTTGTGAAGCAGACACATACGTGTACACTTCTGCTCCCAGATCCAAGAGGGCTGAGACCGAGGGTGATGCGGAATATACCGTGTTGTATTTTATTTATGTCATGCCCACCTGAGAAAACCACGCGAAATGCGCCAGAAGTTGAACAAATTTGTTGCCCTCGAAAAAAAAGCGTTGCAACAGTAATGTTCCAACGTCCGAATCAGGTATTTGAACTTTCAATGGCGCCGTACTCGGCCCACTCGAAACAGTTCGATTTATTCGAATGAAGCCCGTGTGATAACCCCGGGCCGTACGGAAAGTTACCAGCCGGTCCGGAACACCCGTATCGAACGTTTTCGCGTCACAGGTATGACATAAAAATGTTTACCATATAAGTGGATGAACAGTCAAGAAAAATCCTAAGTTGTCAGCATATCGGGTAAAGTTGTCTCGAAGCAAATGTTTGGGGTAAAAGATCGTCTTGTTTTCTGAGTGACCGGGCTTCTTTGACAGTCCCTTACTCGGTGTGTTTCCTAATTTTTTACGCTTTTCACAAAGGCTGTTACGTTACAAAGATTCAGCTTTACATTTTCTTAGCTCAGGTAATTCAATTACAGTAACCTACAGATAATGGACAAGTGTGATCAGGTGATGTACACATTCCATTCCAGGTGTCTTTTTTAACACAACAACAAATATGTAAGATAATCTGTGTAGATAATTTGTGTCTTTAAGTTCCCCTATTTTCACTGACATAAAGCCATATTTACACTTTCTTTCTTTACTTTGTTTAACATGAGACTGACAACGGGAAAGACGGAAGTATGAGAGGAAAACAACTCAATTTAACCGTAGTCGGTACATTAATCATAAGCGACATCTATTGATCAGTTGCAGTACTGCAGCACCATACGCATTGGAGTAGTGCAGTACTGCCACTAATTAATGGGGGTCGCTTGTGATCCATGTAAAGATTCCAGTACGACAAATTATCCCAGTCCGCACTCAAGGCCACTAACAATTCTCTCAGCCTTGGCCAATTTTACCCCTCTGCCGGCTGAAGTCCTTCCCCAGCTTATGTTACTGTTTTATGCCACCGGAGGAATCTGCTTGGAGATTAACGTACGTGTACCACACTTCTGCTCCCAAGTCCAAACGAGGGAGTTACATCTATCTCTCAGGAAATGGACTCGTTACCGCCAGTATTCACAAAGTAAGACTTGTCGTTGTTTCTATCCTCTAGTCTGTCGACTGCCCTTGTTTGGTGACTGTTAATTCTGGCCAAGAACAAAAGTGTGCCAACCCGTTTCGTTCAGCATATGATTTACTCGCACACACAAAGAAAGTTGACTGTTGTATGTAAATAGGGCTATTGTTAGGTTAGGCAATACGGGAGGTAGGAGTTGCATGCATTAACTTGTTAGTCGAGACCTGATTGATTGAAGATGATGAGAGCAGTCCACTCATTGGCCAAGTAAATATTCTATTGTTATATTAATTATGCTTAGAAGAGGCACTTGTCTGCTCAGTTAGTTCGAGACCTTGGAGTCTGGTATGTGAACGTGTTAGATAGTCCCTCTGTAGCATGTAAGGTTGTGTAGTTTGTAGTGTAATACTTTGATTATGGAGTCAGGTATGTGAACGTGTTAGATAGTCCCTCTGTAGCATGTAAGGTTGTGTAGTTTGTAGTGTAATACTTTGATTATGGAGTCAGGTATGTGAACGTGTTAGATAGTCCCTCTGTAGCATGTAAGGTTGTGTAGTTTGTAGTGTAATACTTTGATTATGGAGTCAGGTATGTGAACGTGTTAGATAGTCCCTCTGTAGCATGTAAGGTTGTGTAGTTTGTAGTGTAATACTTTGATTATGGAGTCAGGTATGTGAACGTGTTAGATAGTCCCTCTGTAGCATGTAAGGTTGTGTAGTTTGTAGTGTAATACTTTGATTATGGAGTCAGGTATGTGAACGTGTTAGATAGTCCCTCTGTATTATGTAAGGTTGTGTAGTTTGTAGTATAATACTTTGATTATGGAGTCAGGTATGTGAACGTGTTAGATAGTCCCTCTGTAACATGTAAGGTTGTGTAGTTTGTAGTGTAATACTTTGATTATGGAGTCAGGTATGTGAACGTGTTAGATAGTCCCTCTGTAGCATGTAAGGTTGTGTAGTTTGTAGTGTAATACTTTGATTATGGAGTCAGGTATGTGAACGTGTTAGATAGTCCCTCTGTAGCATGTAAGGTTGTGTAGTTTGTAGTGTAATACTTTGATTATGGAGTCAGGTATGTGAACGTGTTAGATAGTCCCTCTGTATTATGTAAGGTTGTGTAGTTTGTAGTATAATACTTTGATTATGGAGTCAGGTATGTGAACGTGTTAGATAGTCCCTCTGTAACATGTAAGGTTGTGTAGTTTGTAGTGTAATACTTTGATTATGGAGTCAGGTATGTGAACGTGTTAGATAGTCCCTCTGTAGCATGTAAGGTTGTGTAGTTTGTTGTGTAATACATTGATTATGGAGTCAGGTATGTGAACGTGTTAGATAGTCCCTCTGTAGCATGTAAGGTTGTGTAGTTTGTAGTGTGATACTTTCATTATGGAGTCAGGTATGTGAACGTGTTAGGTAGTCCCTCTGTAGCATGTAAGGTTGTGTAGTTTGTTTAGTAATACTTACCAGCGTAGAAAATACTTGTTTGCTGTTCGTATTATCCTGATAGCTAGAACATCCATGAGCCGAGTTGCTGGTCTTTGTTGGGGCTGTCCTGGCAACACGGATACCAGCTACCGTGGATGTATCTGGCCTCAAAAAAGAAAACAAAACCCGTCTTGATGTTGTTATGTAAATCAAAACAATGGTCGAGACAAGGACTGCTCTTGGGATTCTTTTTCGAGGCCTTTTCCTTAGACATACCGCACATGTGTTTTGATTTCTGTGAGAGGGCTTATACGTAGGTGCCTCTTCTCTCGGATGAATGGCCATTTATCAAAGAAACGAATTTCCGGGCAAAAATTATCTTTTGGCAGATTTAGGATTCAGAAGTGTTTTTGACACCTCTTTGTATGTATTTCTGCGAAGGTGAAAAACAAACAATCAAGGACCCACTACGAAGGCGAATAAAACAAAAGGTTCGGATTTAAACGCCTTTTACCGCGAGATATAGAGAGCTAGATCTGTTATTAGTTGCAGTAGCGGCTCGCTTCAATTGTCAGCAACTTAATTTTCTTATACAGTCGGGCTCAGATCTCAGCTCGCCCTGAAATATAAAAGCAAACATTTGCTAGAAGTCTGCGAAGTAAGCCTATTTCAAGGCGGTTTCAATCATGCAGAATATCATAACAGAAATTTTTATTGTAAAAAGGCAGCAATAATTTTCTTAAATCAACATAACGTTGCTTTTGCTTGTCAGCTGAGTCGTTTGATTGGACTTTGTCATGAAACAAACCGTTTTTTCCTAGATGTTGACATCCATTTCCATTCCTCCAGTGTCAGAGACCTACTCCACATGGCGACCCCGGCTGTATCTCATCTGGAAAAAGAGAAGGGAAGTAATGGACGTGGAGAGGATCTTTCGCGTACACACAAGTGTGGCGAGTGCGACAAGGAGTTTCGTCGATTGAATGGCTGGAAGAGACACATGCGTACTCACACTGGCGAGAGACCGTTTGGTTGCGAGGATTGCGACAAGCAGTTTAGTGATCTGCATGGGTAATTTGAAGAAGCATATGCGGACTCATGATCACACTAGTGAAAAGCCCTATAGGTGTGATGAATGCAGCAAACAGTTTTTCGAGCTGGCTTCCCTGGAGAAGCATATGCGGACTCACACAGGAGAGAAACCATACAGATGTGAGGAGTGCAGCAGACAGTTCAGTCAGCTGTGTAATCTGAAGAAGCATATAAAGACTCATACTGGTGAAAAGCCTTACATTTGTGAGGAGTGCGGCAGGCAGTTCAGTGTACTGGAGACTCTGAAGAGTCACATGCGGACTCATACCGGGGAGAAGCCATATAGGTGCGATGAATGCAGCAAACAGTTCAGTCAGCATAGTACCCTGAAGAGGCATATGAGGTGCCACACTGGTGAAAAGCCTTACAGATGTGAGGAATGCAGCAAGCAGTTCTGTGAGCTGGGTCATCTGAAGAGGCATATACGGACTCACACAGGGGAGAAACCTTACAGATGTGAGGGGTGCGGCAGACCGTTCAGTAGATTGGGTAATCTGAAGAGGCATATGAGGACTCACACCGGTGAGAACCCCTACCGGGGAATACAGTAGGAGCTTCTGTCAGTCAAACCGTCTCCGTAGCCACATGCGAATCCACAGCGATGGACGTTCACAGGCACCGAAGATTATGGTCAAGTTCGGTATAAGGGAAATCGAAAGAGACAAGTAGGACTCAGATAAGCCACGAACCAAAGTTTGCTCATGTATATGCCTTAGTCAACTGACGCAAGTTCAATGCTTCGTTATAGAATGCCTGTTTAAAGAGACATTTACGTATACTATTTATCTAAATGCATTCATATTATTCATAACCGACGCAGGACTAGAACTTTAATGTGCTTTTTGTGTTAAAATCTAGTTAAGTGGTGGCTTCGGTGTTGGAAATGTTTTTGCCGAAATCAACTATTGAAAAACCATTAACAATTTTGTGTATTTTATTTTTTACGTTGTAACTTGTATTGAATGCTAGCATGCTAGATCATTGTAGTTACTTGGGAAGAATGATGCAGGCGTCTCTCTAGATCTTAGATATTTGAGTGTGCATAAAGTAGCTGGTTTGGACCGGAACTGTTTATTGTTTATTTAGAGTATGCAAAATGTACACGTCTTTTTAAGATATTGTCGTCGAAATTTCAAGTTGGTTAGTACTGTTATGTAAGTTTACACTGACCCCCTCTATATGTATGTAGTTTGCACGTGTACATTTCTAGAGGCTGTAAATACCGTCAATCAGCATGTAAAACGACACGATTTAGTCGACCTTCTAACAACTGGAATTCCTCGAGGGATTTTTTTTTGCGTTAACTTTATAAAATTTAATATGCCGTACATTTGAAGTGAACTAATCTCTGTCTATGTTAGAATTGAACTGTTGCAGAAAATGTTACATGATATTGATATTAATCAACGGAATATCTGACACACCTTCAATAAAAGGCAACATACCTCAAAAGTATGGTTGGATTCGTATGTTTCTCTATATAAGTGTCACACATGTATAAACCCTGGTTGACAGAAAAACATATCGCATCAAACAGACGTTTTCCTTGAAGGGGCTGCGGTGTGCGGAAACAAGGCAACTCTTGCCTGCACAGCTGCCGCGGGACCTTCCCTTCCTAATCTCATCAAATGGGCTGACCAATGGGCGAGCGCACACCTGCCGCGGGACCTTCCCTTCCTAATCTCATCAAATGAGCTGACCAATGGGCGAGCGCACACGCCTGGGCACAGGTCAGGTCGGGAAAAAGCCTGATGACACAACTACGCCGTATGATCGCATCAGAGATCGGTGACCGCGTGCACGGGAGCCGGCTTCTTTTCGATGCTTCCTCCTTTTCTTTTCCGTTACTTCAGTCGCCCAAGCTTTCGTAAAGGCGGGCGGAGAGAAAAAATAATAATTATGTTATTGAAAAATAAAACAAAACAAAACAAAACAAAAGTAGCGTCGCGGAGCACTGCACCAACAGCGGTGTTCGCGAACGAGGCGGGTGGGCGGACGCAAATGGTTCCTGAACACCATTTAGTCGCACAAGGCAAGCGGCGTCTACTTTTCCCGCTATTTCGACCATAAAAGTATGCTTGACTAGTTGAATATTGTTCTTCCTATCTGAATGTACGTTAAAAGTAGAGGAAAGATAGGGCGACTTAAATCGCGGAAAGAAAATGAGAATGCAGAATACAGAAGGCAAACTCATATCTCTGATATGCTGCTAATATGTAGATAATCAGGCGATTTGTTTGGCTCCAACAACGTGAGTCATCAGGCCAGCTTGTGCGGAAACATGGCAACTCTTGCCTGCACACCTGCCGCGGGACCTTCCCTTCCTAATCTCATCAAATGGGCTGACCAATGCGCGAGCGCCACGCCTGTGCATAGGTCAGGTCAGGTCAGGTCAGGTCGGGAAATAGCCCGATGACTAAACTGTGCCTTATGAACGCATTAGATCTATACATAGCTACATGTACATGGTGTGGACTAGAATCGTTTATTAGTTTCTTTTAAAGTATTTAAAAAATTGCTTGTGTTGTCAAACGTAATGTGTTTGTGTAAGATACAAAGCTTGCATAAAATGTAACTAGTAATTAACTCTCCAAATTACCTTCCTCTGTAGGCATGTTCAGTATGCCAAAAGTGAAATCTAATTCTTTTACACAGTTCTTTATAACATGCATTGGCATAATACCGGTCATAAGCCTTATACCGGTCGATTAAAAATAGTGGAACTTAAAGAGATCTACACATGCAACAATAGTTATTTCTGAGGTATGCACACTTCAGACATCTAGGTGTCCAATACATAATTTACAAAGCATCGATAACAATGCATTCGAAGACAACAAGGCCAAAAGTTTTCAGGTCATTTTCGGGGCAGGCGAGCTCGTCGTGGGACAAACACACTGTCACATTCATCGCCAGATTTGTAGATAATAATCACATGTGCTCATGGCACAAGACGAGCATGATTCAACAGCAATCTTGAATTTCTTTTGGTGACCTACAACTCGTGTAAAAGTGTGAGTAACCGTTGCATTCTCGCCCGGATCTACGGCTGAATGGGTCAAATTGAACGTACGCCGCCATTTTTCGCCATTTTTAATGCTACGGCCAGCAGTAAAGTTTTACGTCATAGCGGTTGTGACGGATCAAAATTAAATGAAAATTCTTGTCAGTATACGCCCATTTTCTCATGACTTCTTGTATGCTCATGCAGATTTTTGTTTTGTGCAACTACTAACAGGAAAGAAAGGAACAACAGAGGATGTATAAAGGTACATAGCGGCAGTTAATTGTGCCGTGTTTCGTTCGACCGGTATAGTGCACCCCCTTCCAACCACGCGCCCGTTCTCCGTGCAATTCCGCGGTGTGTTCCAATTACGATATTATGTTTTTAGCAGGACCAGAGAGACAAAATAATTTACACAGAAGAAGTGGCAAAGGTAAGCTGTAACAGCAACATGTAACTGGAGAAAATGATGCGTTGATCATTTGCCAAATTAGCATTCCTTGAGAAATTGCAGTAAACCGACCGGTATTATGCCAATGGATGTTAATTCAATTTCAGTCATTCAGAGAAGTAAATGTTCTTATATTTCAGTGAAACTGACTTTCAATCACATGTACATGTATGTTGTGACTCATTTGGAGCAATGTATGAATAGTGAAATATAGCAACATTCGCTTTTCACGAATGCTCTTACAAATATACAGCTTGACATATTTTACAGTTCAGCTATTTCAATTACAGTAACCCACAGACCATTGACAAGTGTGATTAGATGTTCTACACATTCCATTCTCTTTTCACACAAAAACAAATATATAAGATAATTAGTGTCGTTGAGTTCCCTTATTTTCACTGCCATAAAGTCATCTTCACACTGTCTTTCTTTACTTTGTGCAACATAAGACTGACGACGGTGAAGACAGAAGCAAAGAAAAACAACTCGACCTAACCACAGTTGGCACATGGATCATAAGCGACACCTATTAACCGTTTGCAATACTGCAACATTATTCACAATGGAGTGGTGCAGTACCTCACCTAATTAATAGTGGTCGCTTGTGATCCATCTAAAGATTCCAGAAGGATAGTATATCTCAGCCCACACTACAATTACACCACAATTCACTGCGTGACTCACTAAAACAACCCATTTAACCCTATCTAGACCAGGCTTTTTGGGGATCCCTGGGACCAAGGGGGGGCTCTTTTGACCCCCCCGTCGTATTTTCAAAACGGCTTGAGTTACGATCATCAAATTCGGAGGGGATGATGTTCTAGTAGATTTTTATATTTTCTGTAATTTTGGTATCGTTATGACGTAATATGACGTAATTATGACGTCATAATGTCATTTTGGGCTAAAATCGTCAACATATTAAATTTCCGCTATACTTAAATGTATTGAGCAAAATGATGACAATAAAGCTTATCTTATTGGTGTCTAAGTCTGCCAAGTCTTCTGTTGCCAATGGCGTCGACAATGACGTCTATGTGACGTCAGAAAATGACGTCATTTGTCCGCCATCTTGGATCGACAACCGTGAATTTTCTAAAATACGACTTTTTCCACATATAACCCCAAAACCCAATAGAGATGGACTGAAAATGATCAAGTGATTGTGTTTTGTAAGAAAATAAAAGATTTTGACGGTATTTGAGTAAAAATTTCATGTATTTATCGTTGAAAATGACAATGTCCGCCATCTTGGATTTTGACCCATGACGTCATCAAATTAGCATAAATTATGAATATTTAAATAAAAATATTACTTAAAATTACACAGGATGTTAATGATATTAATAAACAAGTTTGATCTTGCAATTAAACCATGATATCCCATAATTCAAACTGAAATTAGTAAATTTGGGAAAATATGCCTGTCAGAAACCCGTTGCCATGGCAACACGAAAAATCACAAACTAGAACTTTTTTCGCAGAATTGTTGCCAACAATATTTTAGGAAAAGTCACCAAGTTTCGTAGTCCTAGCACACGTCGTTCACTAGTTATACGACGTCAAAGTCGACGCGGGCACTTTTAGCCCCCCCCTGGTCTAGATAGGGTTAATTAATTGCTATTATTTCCATATGATTGAATCTAGCAGTTGTAAACTTCAGCGTAGACAGAGAACTGCTATAAAAGCCTGTCCGTCACTCAGGAAGAATTACGATCCTTCAACCAACATCTGCTTTGACAGATTTTGGGTGAAGAGTCGTAATTCGACATGCGCTTTCAAATGACAACTTTAACTTGACTGCTTATTAACATAATCAATAAGAGTCTGTATATAGCTCTTGTTCTTGACCTTGAGGCTTAGCCAAACCACCTAGATACATTTGTACTAGGAATCAATTATGGATAAAGCTCCCCAGCTGTCTGATTTCTAAATCCACCTTTTCTTTTGCTGAGGGGCCAGAATGAACGGTTGACTATGGTGCTTTCTTGTGACCTTAAGTTTCACTAATGGTAAATAAATAGGTTTATTATCGGTGGAAATATAATCTCTTACCGACTTAAGAAATACTGACAAAATTTTTTGCAATTACATGTTATTATAAATACTATACAACTGCTGTTTAAACAATAGTGTGGCTACCTCTATCGTTCCGCACATTCATTCAGACGTGCATACACAAAGGAATATCCTCTACCAGACTCAGCATGTCGCTGAAAAATAGTAGAAATTGGTCAAATAGACTGATAATAGTCACTTATGTCATGTCGATAACTGTAGTTTGGGGCCATAACATCCATGACCTTTGACTGTTGTATGTAATTTGGGCTATTGTTAGGTTAGACCGTACGGGAGGTGGGCTTGCCTTCATTAACTCTTTAGTCGAGCCCTGATTGGTTAAGGTTAATGAGATCAGCCCTCTCATTGTAGATATCCTATTGTTATGTTAGTTAAGCTTGGGAGATGCATTTGTCTGCTCAGTCAGTTCGAGACCGTGGAGTCAGGTATGTGAACGTGTTAGATAGTACCTCTGTAGCATGTAAGGTTGTGTAGTTTGTAGTGTAATACTTTGATTATGGAGTCAGGTATGTGAACGTGTTAGATAGTCCCTCTGTAGCATGTAATTTTGTGTAGTTTGTAGTGTAATACTTTGATTATGGAGTCAGGTATGTGAACGTGTTAGATAGTCCCTCTGTAGCATGTAAGGTTGTGTAGTTTGTAGTGTAATACTTTGATTATGGAGTCAGGTATGTGAACGTGTTAGATAGTCCCTCTGTAGCATGTAAGGTTGTGTAGTTTGTAGTGTAATACTTTGATTATGGAGTCAGGTATGTGAACGTGTTAGATAGTCCCTCTGTAGCATGTAATGTTGTGTACTTTGTAGTGTAATACTTTGATTATGGAGTCAGGTATGTGAACGTGTTAGATAGTCCCTCTGTAGCATGTAAGGTTGTGTAGTTTGTAGTGTAATACTTTGATTATGGAGTCAGGTATGTGAACGTGTTAGATAGTCCCTCTGTAGCATGTAAGGTTGTGTAGTTTGTAGTGTAATACTTTGATTATCCGCTATCTATGTATTGTGACTAGACTTGGTAACTCAGACTACATTGTATCCGCACATCTGTATCTATAATTGTAAACCTTGTGTAAACTGTGTTGAAGTGCTTCGGATCATATACTTCAGTTTAGGATAAGTGAAATAGATACGGCTCACAGATTGTAATCGAACTGGTTTGGCTGATATTGAATTTAGAACCCAAACCTCTATTCTTACATACCCACCTTTGTACATTCCACGTTTACAGAAATGCGGTACCATTTAGGATTGTTATGCCCGATTACAACCTCTGCGTAGAAAACTCTTTTGCGGTCCGTACGCGTATTTACCCAACTTCTAGGCCCTGGTCTGGCAACATAGGGACTAGCTTCCCTGGATGTTATATGTATAAGGGCTTGCCATACCAAGCTTCAAAATGTCATTGTCTGAAATAAGCCCCCACAGTCATCAGATTGTAAACGAGATACATTTTGTATGTCAAAGGTAAAGGCCTCGAAAAGGAAACAAATCCAGTCTTGACGTTGTTATGCAAATCGAACAATGATAGAGACAAGGGCTGTTTTCTTTTTCGAGGCATTTACCTTAGACATGTCGCACATGTGTTCTGATCTCTGTGAGAGAGCTTATACGCAATTGACTCTTCCCTTGGCTGACTGACCCTTTATTAATTTCTAAACAAAGTAATTGCCGGGCAAACATTTTCTCCAGGAAGGTTTAGGCTTCAAAAAAGTTAAGTGTTTTGACGCCTCTTTGTATGCATCTCTGCGTTAGTAATGGAATGTGAAAAACAAACAAACAAGGACCACTACAAAGGCGAATAAAACAAATGGTTCGAATTTAAACGCCTTTCACCGCGAGTCATAGAGCTAGATTTACTATCAATCACAGCAGCGGCTCGCTGCAATTGTCAGCAGCATTATTTTCTTACGGCCGGGCCCAATCACAACTCTCTCCGAAATATAGACGTCAACCCTGCTAGAAGTCTGCGAAGAAAAGTAGTTGCAATGAGTTTTCAATCATGCAGAACATCATAACAGACCATTTCTATTATAAGAAGGCAGCAATAATTTTCATAAATCAATAAGTTGTCAGCTGAGTCGTTTGTGTGGCCTGTGTCTAGAAATTAACCGTTTTCCCCCTAAAAGTTGCCATTCATTTCCATTCCTGCAGTGTCAGAGACCTACTCAACATGGCGACCCCGGCTGTATCTCATCTGGTAAATGAGAAGGGAAGTAACGGACGTGGAGAAGATATTCCGCGTACACACAAGTGTGGCGAGTGCGGCAAGGAGTTTCGTCGACTGCGTGACTTGAAGGTACACATGCGGACTCACACTGGTGAGAGACCGTTTATGTGCGAGGATTGCGGCAAACATTTTAGTGTGCTGAGTCATCTGAAGAGACACATGCGGACTCATACCGGTGAGAAGCCGTATAGGTGCGATGAATGTAGCAAACAGTTCAGTGCGCTGTTTAATCTGAAGCAGCATATGAAGACTCATACTGGTGAGAAACCTTACAGATGTGAGGAGTGCAGCGGGCAGTTTAGTGAGCAGGGTTCTCTGAAGAAGCATGTGAGGACACACACTGGTGAACAACCGTACAAATGTAAGGAGTGCGGCAGACAGTTCAGTGAGCTAGGTAATCTGAAGAAGCATATAATGACTCACACAGGTGAAAAACCTCATAAGTGTGAGGAGTGCGGCAAACAGTTTAGTCAGCTTGGTCATCTGAAGAGCCACATACGGACACATACAAGTGAGAAGCCCTACAAGTGTGATGAATGCAGCAAACAGTTTACTTACCAGAGTGGCCTGAAGAAACATATGCGGACTCATACCGGTGAAAAGCCATACAAATGTGAGGAATGCGACAGACAGTTCAGTGAGCTTGGCCATCTGAAGAGCCACATCCGGACACACACCGGTGAGAAGCCATATAAGTGCGATGAATGCAGCAAACAGTTTAGTCATCATAGTAATCTGAAGAGACATATGAGGAACCACACTGACTTACAGATGTGAGGAATGACAGTTTTATGCGCTGGGTAATCTAACTAAGCATCATGCGGACTCACTCTGGCAAAAAGCATATGAGCAGTGAAGACAGTGCAACAGACAGGATATCTAAAGAGCCACATATATGGGATTTATACTGGTGGAACCCTACAGGTGTACATTATGCAATATTAGCTTTTGCCAGTCAGACCATCTACAGAGCCACAAGCGAACCCACAGCAAAGTTCACAGCTACCGGTGTGAAAGTTACGGGCAGGTTCGACAGCAGGGGAAATCGGAAGAGACAAGCAGCGAACAGAAGCCACGAACCAACGTTCGTATGTGTATATAATTCACTGGCACTGATACAATATGTAGGCCTCGTTGTAGAATTTGTTGATTATACTTAGTCTGTTGATATTTGAAGACAATTACGTATTTTCGTAAACTGTTTGCGTACAGATTTCCTTAACTAATATGGAGATAAGAAAGTTCAAGTTGCTGTTGGGGTCTTTGTTTAGGAATAGTGGTAGTTTTGACACGTAGAAGTTTTCTGCCAAATCAACCATTGAATTTTTTTTTAGTTTCATATTTTGCCTTTGTATAGAATGCTAAAATGCAAGATTGCTAGGACATAGTTGTTTAGAATTATTCAGATGTATCTGTAGATTTATAATATTTGAGTAGCTACATGTACATGGTATGAACTGGAACTGTTTATTGTTTCTTTTTAGAGTAATACTATGAAACATGTAACGCTAGTTCACCTTTATTCGCAGCGTAACCTTTATCCATTGTTTTTAACACCAGGGTATTTCGGGATATCAAGTTGACAGACGGAGGTCTCAAACTGCATTATAATTTTAAAAAATGCAATTTGACACCACCGTCCATCAACGTGATATCCCTAAATATCCGATTTTTATGTACAACGGATATAGGTTACCCCGTGAATAAAGGTGAACTATCGTTACGTTTGTTTGTCATAGACTTACCATTGACCTTCTTTGTAAAATATTGACGTTAAAACTGCAAGTTTTTTTTGGTACTGTAATGTTGGATTGACTCCCTATCTATATACTAGTATGAAGTTTGCACGTGTACATGAAATAGACTGTTGAGGCTGTTATACGGTATGTAAAACCGACATCTTCTATCTGGTCGACTTTCCAACAACTGATAATGCTCTTGAGACTTTGTTAGTTTGCAAATATACTTTCGAGTTGAACTTATCACTGCCAATGTTAGAATTTAGCTGTAATAGAATATGTGACTTGAAGATGCGCTTTATTATCAACGGAATATCTGACATATCTTCAATAAAATGCAACATGTCTCAAAGGTATGGTTGGATTGATATATTTCTCAATCTCTGTGTCGCACATGTAACGTTATGTACCCTCGTTGACAGAAAAAATATCGCAGCAAACAGACGTTTTCCTTGAAGGAGCTGCGGTGTCCGGAAACAAGGCAACTCTTGCCTGCACACCTGCAGCGGGACCTTCCCTTCCTAATCTCATCAAATGGGCTGACCAATGGGCGAGCGCACACCTGCCGCGGGACCTTCCCTTCCTAATCTCATCAAATGGGCTGACCAATGGACGAGCGCACACCTGCCGCGGGACCTTCCCTTCCTAATCTCATCAAATGGGATGACCAATGGACGAGCGCACACCTGCCGTGGGACCTCCCCTTCCAAATCTCATCAAATGGGCTGACCAATGGGCGAGCGCCAGGCCTGGGCACAGGTCAGGTCGGGAAATAGCCTGATGACCCGGCCAACTACGCTGTATGAACGCACCAGATATCGGTGACCGCGTGCACGGGAGCCGGGCTCCCTTTTGATGCTTCCTCATTTTCTTTCCCATTACTTCAGTAGCTCAAACTTTCGTCAGGCCTGGCGGAGAAAAAAAAAAACATCATTATGTTATTGATAAAACAATAGTACTGTCGTTGATTTTTTTCATAGCACATCAGTTTCTAGTTAAGTTTGTCTTTGACATCGACATATTACTAGCCGTTTGAATGAAATATTGCCCTATACATGTCTTAGGAACATGTTGTATCTTATATTCATGAAGTTAAAGGAATAGAAGGAGAAGTAAATATTCCTATATTTTAGAGAAATATCGTTTCAATCATATGTATATTGTCGTGACTCATTTGGTGCAATATATGAGAAGTGCAATTTTTCAAAATAATCCGAAAAAAATTTAGTGAAACTTTTTTTCTTACGCTTTACACGAAGACTCTTACAAAGATTTAGCTTTACATATTTTACAGTTCACTTAACTCAATTACAGTAAGCCATAGTCGATAGACAGGTGTCATTAGGTGTTCTACACATTCCATTTAAGGTGTCCCTTTTGACATAAAAACAAATAAAAATTCATTTTCACTGCCATAAAGCCATATTTACACTTTCTTTACTTTGTATACATAAGACTGAAGACGATGAAGACTGAGGTTCAGTTCAGTTCAGACTGAGGTATGTGAGGAAAACACCTCAACCTAACCATTTGAAGTACCGGGATCGAAAGCGACCCCTACTAATCGGTTGCAGTACTACAGCGTCATTCACATTGAAGTCGTGCAGTACTGCAACTAATTACTAGGGGTCGCTTGTGATCCATGTAAAAATACCAATAGGACAAACTAAGATCCCAGACCATACTGCATGCAAAGACGCCATAATTCTCTGTGTGACTTCTACAACACCCCATTTAATTAATTTCTTCTATTTTCATATTTTTGAATCTAACCGTTGTGAACTTCAGCGCTCGGAGACAGCGAACAGCCAGAAAAGAAACAATGTAGAATGGGTCACTACCCTGAGCCGTTTTTTTTTTCCAACTGTATATTTTGGGACTGGTATTGAGACCAAATGACGTAACGTTGTTAAAATTTGTATGGATATATATTGGATATTTGGTCAAAGGATCCAAGTAAAAGTTTTGACATAAATCCATTCAGTGGTTCAATATTTGATTTAACCCGGTTCTCTCAAAGTCCCGACGACCGTGCGGACGTTCACCCTTGCACGCACCTGGCATTACACTTACCTCATAATCTAATTTGACCGTAAGAACGTTCACCCTTACGCGCACCTGCAGATCGCGTAAGGTTCTGTGTAAAAATATCAAATCCATGATCAAATACAAGGCCATGTAGATTATAAATATGGTTGACATTTGGGCGTGCATCAAATATCGGTCGTTTCCAAAAAAGGAGCTTTCAACTATGCTTTAAATCGTTCAAAGTAGGTGCAAAATGACTAAATATATGCTGCAGATAAAAAAGATGTATCGAAAGACCGAGGTAAAAAAAGGAGATAAAACAATAAAATGAAGAATCTATTGTTCATCTGTTAAAACAACCTTCCAAACCACTTTTTTGACAAACTGTTTTATTCGCACGCATCAGTTTTGGGGTTCCCAGAGGATGTCAACCATATAATAAAATCAACGTGGCCTACTGAGACGCGTCAGAATAGCAAACAACTTGTAGCTTATTACATTAAACTTTTGGCTTCCGATGATCCAGAGATACTCTGTCACCTGATAGGCTAGGCTAGGTTACACAAAACCTCCCTGAGATGACGTTAGAAGAAGAAATTGTGGACGACCTACCTCGCCTCTGGTACCCAAAACGCTCACTGGACGGCCCTTCAGTACCGGAGTTTTCTCCCCGACCGTCGAATTTGTCTCCGCAAACCGAATTTGTCTGTGTAACCGTCGAATTTTTTCGTGTAACCGTCGAATTTTTCTGTGTAACCGTCGAATTTTTATGTGTAACTGTCGAATTTGTCTGTGTAACCGTCGAATTTTTCTGTGTAACTGTCGAATTTGCCTTCGAAATTGTCCCTCCGGACGGTCGAAAACGTCTTTGCAACCTATGACGTAGATTGTCTCCCGTGATTATACAGTCTTTAAAACTGAGTTGAATCGATTCATCTGTAAAAAAACATGTTGCATTTTACAGCATAATGAATGGAGCTGATTTTAGGGGGAAAACAGATTTAATGTTCATTTAATGCAATACGCACCGGATCTATAATTTGGTTCTTCTTTTCCATCTTTAGTGCAAAAACTATCCCATGTAATCTATTCCTATTTCATTATGTGAAATTAAGAATCAGTTCATACTATTTGAAAATAGAAAAAAAAAAGGTTAAGGTCAGTATGATATCAATGTACAAAAGGGGTATCAAGGGCCCAAAAAAGAGTTCCCACTTCTAATAATCTACTGCAACATGACATTAGATATTAGCATAGCTGAAAATGGTAGTTTAGTAGGCAGTGACGTGTTTTTGGTGCACATTTGTGTGAAATACCTGAGCCTCAAGTCCAGTGTTGCAAGAAATGTCGATCCCAAGAGATTTTTGTTGAAATGCGGAAACAAGGCAACTCTTGCCTGCACACCTGCCGCGGGACCTTCCCTTCCTAATCTCATCAAATGGGCTGACCAATGGGCGAGCGCCACGCCTGGGCACAGGTCAGGTCGGGAAATAGCCTGATGACCCGGCCAACTACGCTGTATGAACGCAACAGATATCGGTGACCGCGTGCACGGGAGCCGGGATCCTTTTTGATGCTTCCTCATTTTCTTTCCCATTACTTCAGTAGCTCAAACTTTCGTCAGGCCTGGCGGAGAAAAAAAAAACATCATTATGTTATTGATAAAACAATATATAGTACTGTCGTTGATTTTTTTCATAGCACATCAGTTTCTAGTTAAGTTTGTCTTTGACATCGACATATTACTAGCCGGTTGAATGAAATATTGCCCTATACATGTCTTAGGAACATGTTGTATCTTATATTCATGAAGTTAAAGGAATAGAAGGAGAAGTAAATATTCCTATATTTTAGAGAAATATCGTTTCAATCATATGTATATTGTCGTGACTCATTTGGTGCAATATATGAGAAATGCAATTTTTCAAAATAATCCGAAAAAAATTTAGTGAAACTTTTTTTCTTACGCTTTACACGAAGACTCTTACAAAGATCTAGCTTTACATATTTTACAGTTCACTTAACTCAATTACAGTAAGCCATAGTCGATAGACAGGTGTCATTAGGTGTTCTACAGATTCCATTTAAGGTGTCCCTTTTGACATAAAAACAAATAAAAAATTCATTTTCACTGCCATAAAGCCATATTTACACTTTCTTTACTTTGTATACATAAGACTGAAGACGATGAAGACTGAGGTATGTGAGGAAAACACCTCGACCTAACCATTTGAAGTACCGGGATCGAAAGCGACCCCTACTAATCGGTTGCAGTACTGCAGCGTCATTCACATTGAAGTAGTGCAGTACTGCAACTAATTACTAGGGGTCGCTTGTGATCCATGTAAAAATACCAATAGGACAAACTATGATCCCAGACCATACTGCATGCAAGGACGCCATAATTCTCTCCGTGACTTCTACAACACCCCATTTAATTAATTTCTTCTATTTTCATATTTTTGAATCTAACCGTTGTGAACTTCAGCGCTCGGAGACAGCGAACAGCCAGAAAAGAAACAAGGTAGAATGGGTCACTACCCTGAGCCGTTTTTTTTCCAATTGTATATTTTGGGACTGGTATTGAGACCAAATGACGTAACGTTGTTAAAATGTCGTATAGATATATATTGGATATTTGGTCAAAGGATCCAAGTAAAACTTTTGGCACAAATCCGTTCAGTGGTTCAATATTTGATCTAAGCCGGTTCTCTCGAAGTCCCGACGACCGTGCGGACGTTCACCCTTGCACGCACCTGGCATTACACTTACCTCATAATCTACTTTGACCGTAAGAACGTTCACCCTTACGCGCACCTGCAGATCGCGTAAGGTTCTGTGTAAAAATATCAAATCCATGATCAAATATAAGGCCATGTAGATTATAAATATGGTTGACATTTGGGCGTGCATCAAATATCGGTCGTTTCCAAAAAAGGAGCTTTCAACTATATATGCTTTAAATCGTTCAAAGTAGGTGCAAAATGATTAAATATATGCTGCAGATAAAAAAGATGTATCGAAAGACCGAGGTAAAAAAAAAGTAGATAAAACAATAAAATGAAGAATCTATTGTTCATCTGTTAAAACAACCTTCCAAACCACTTTTTTGACAAACTGTTTTATTCGCACGCATCAGTTTTGGGGTTTGACAGAGGATGTCAACCATATAATAAAATCAACGTGGCCTACTGAGACGCGTCAGAATAGCAAACAACTTGTAGCTTATTACATTAAACTTTTGGCTTCCGATGATCCAGAGATACTCTGTCACCTGATAGGCTAGGCTAGGTTACACAAAACCTCCCTTAGATGACGTTAGAAGAAGAAATTGTGGACGACCTACCTCGCCTCTGGTACCCAAAACGCTCACTGGACGGCCCTTCAGTACCGGAGTTTTCTCCCCGACCGTCGAATTTGTCTCCGCAAACCGAATTTGTCTGTGTAACCGTCGAATTTTTTCGTGTAACCGTCGAATTTTTCTGTGTAACCGTCGAATTTTTATGTGTAACTGTCGAATTTGTCTGTGTAACCGTCGAATTTTTCTGTGTAACTGTCGAATTTGCCTTCGAAATTGTCCCTCCGGACGGTCGAAAACGTCTTTGCAACCTATGACGTAGATTGTCTCCCGTGATTATACAGTCTTTAAAACTGAGTTGAATCGATTCATCTGTAAAAAAACATGTTGCATTTTACAGCATAATGAATGGAGCTGATTTTAGGGGGAAAACAGATTTAATGTTCATTTAATGCAATACGCACCGGATCTATAATTTGGTTCTTCTTTTCCATCTTTAGTGCAAAAACTATCCCATGTAATCTATTCCTATTTCATTATGTGAAATTAAGAATCAGTTCATACTATTTGAAAATAGAAAAAAAAGGTTAAGGTCAGTATGATATCAATGTACAAAAGGGGTATCAAGGGCCCAAAAAAGAGTTCCCACTTCTAATAATCTACTGCAACATGACATTAGATATTAGCATAGCTGAAAATGGTAGTTTAGTAGGCAGTGACGTGTTTTTGGTGCACATTTGTGTGAAATACCTGAGCCTCAAGTCCAGTGTTGCAAGAAATGTCGATCCCAAGAGATTTTTGCGCTGTTGGGTATTGCGCTGTTGGATATGTATATGTTTGTGTGTGTGACACATATGTGTGTGTTTGTGTATATACATATATGTGTGTGTGTGTGTTTGTGTATATATGTATTTGTGTGTGTGTGTGTATGTGTGTGTGTTTGTGATGTACATATATATATATATATATATATATATATGTGTGTGTGTGTGTGTGTGAGAGAGAGAGTGTGTGTGTGCGTGTACGTGTGTCTGTGTGTGTCTGTCTGTGTGTGTGCGTCTCTGTGTGTATGTGTGTGTTTGTGTGTGTGTCTGTGTGTGTGTGTCTTTGTGTGTATCTGTACGTGTGTGTGTGTGTGTGTGTGTCTGTGTGTGTGTGTGTGTGTGTGTGTGTGTGTGTGTGTGTGTGTGTGTGTGTGTATGTCTGTGTGTGTGTCTGTGTGTACGTGATGCGCAAGGACAATGCCACCAGTAGGCCAAAAAAACACTAAAGTATTTCGCCGTAGGCTATCGTTTGGCGTAGCGTGACTGCGCAAGTTGGGTTACACTCTGTCTATACTCTGTCTACAGCACAGATATCTGTACGTTAAATTATTTACTCCTGCAGACCAGTTTTGACTCAAGCAGCCAACAAACGTGTTACAATTCACTACGGGCAATCAAGCAAGGTAAGCTAGACGTTCTGTTGGTCTATATCAGTCTAAGTACGCTGAGTATAAGATAAATTTGCAGTTGCTAGGGGAGTTTGGCCACCGAAGGGTTTGATCGGGCAGGAGGGTGAATGTTTCCCTTCCCGTGGACTGACTCTCCTGGCCTAATATGCCCTTTTTTTTGTCAAATTCTAAGATCCATGCATGTCCCCTTAGGAAGGCCTGGTGAAGGCTAACGGTCTGTTCTTTGCTTGCATGTTGGCCAAACACTCTGGATGAGGAAACTTTGTATAATTGTGAAAGGGGGTGGGAATGGCGCCTTGGGGAGTTACAATGTGTGTATTGAAGTTCATTGGAACGTGAAAAATATTTAAAACTAGAAAGGCCGACATTTGCTTGAGAGCAAATGCAGCATATTTCAGCCATCTCCCTCCCAATGCAACAATAGACTATTCCAAAATCACCCATGTGCAAAAATCGAACACTTTTGTTTAAAAGTCACTTCCACTAATGACACTTAATGACACCCAAAAATGAATCTTACAAAATTCCTAGTGCAAGAATGGACTCTTCCAGTACATCCCATGTGAATTTGCACAATAGACCAGTCCAGAAATACTCCCACTGAAAACATGGCCAAGGTTGAACTAAGCAAAAAAGGCATGAAAAGGTAAAATAGACCAGTCCAAAAACACTTCCACTAAAAATGGAATATTGAATCATCACCTTTCTAAAACTAAATTTGAAAACATCCCCATACAAGAATGGACTCTTCTTGCGATGCCCCTATGTAAAGTGGTGCAGTCCAAAAATACATCCGGTAAAATTGGACTTGGACGTAATCACCAAAGTCCCAAAAATGTATTTTAAAAATCCCCCCATGTAAGGATGGACTATTCCAGCACAACCTATGTAAAATTGCAAAGTTGTCCAGTCAAAAAATAACCACACTGAAACACTTTGACATATCAAATCACCAAGTCCATAAACAAATTTTAAAAAAAATGGCCCCCTCCATGCAAGAATGGACTCTTCCAGCACACCCCATGTAAAATTGCAAAATAGTCCAGTTAAAAAATACTCCCACTGAGAGACATTATATTATCAACAGTCCAAAGATGAATTAAAAAAAATATGTACCCCCTCCGTGCCAGAATGGACTCATCCAGATAACACCTGGCTCACTGATTGGCTGCCAATCCCCTTCGGGATGTTGACTCAGGCTACGTGAGTTACGCTAAGTTACTAGTATATATAGACGTGCACATGCTGTCTTCAGGTGGGAGAGGTCAACGACCTTGAGGTCGTTGACCCTCTGGCCAGTGGAGAATTACCAAAAAAAGTCCCCAAATATATCATTTTGAAGTGGTTTATGCCAAAAATTATGCATGGGTCATTTGAATGAATATCTAGAGCACCTATTTACCAAAATGTAGGTCATTTGGTTACAAGACCAGGGAACAGGAGCCAAAAGCGTACGTTTTTGGTCGAACAATGGCCAAAAAATCCCAAAATTAAGCATTTTGTTGTACCGTATGCCAAAAGTGTTAATGAATTTATGTGCGCATATGTAGACGGCACTCCTATACCAAATTTTAGGTCATTTGGTTGTAAAATGGGGGTATAGGAGCCAAAAATGTCATTTTTGGGGCAAGAAATGGCAAAAAATGCCAAAATTAAGCATTTTTCTGTACCGTATGCCAAAATTGTTTTTGGATTATTGTGGGCATATGATCAAGGCACATCTGTACCAAATATCAGGTCATTCGGCTGCAATACCAGGGTACAGGGGGGCAAAATGTACATAAAAATTGCAAAAAACATGAATAAAATCATTTTAAAGGAAGATATGTAAAAAATGAGAAAAAAACACATGGGTATTGACCCACTCTACCCTTGTGCCAAATTTCAAGTAATTCGGTCCAGGAACGACGGAGTTGAATCGATTTGAAGATTTGACAGGAGAAAGAAGAAGAAGAAGAAAGAAGAAACATTACGAATACTAGAAAGGCCGACATTTGCTTAAGAGCAAATACAGCATATTTCAGCCATACCCCTTCCCACGCAACATTGGACTGTTCCAAATCACCCCTGCGCAAAAATGGAACATCCTCTTAACAGTACATTATCCCCCAAAGTGGACTGGTATTGTGAATTGATTCCAGGTAAAAACAGAGCTTGCTTCTATTTTTCAGAAAATGACAATAATCACACCTTCCATTCAGAAAACTTTCATCATGACTGAAAATTGTTGAATGACTTCATGTAATGTCATTAACAATTTTCAGTACGATAACTAGGTGTAAGTTTAAAAAAGTATAAGCTCCTTGTGATGTGGGTACATTTATTATTGCAGTGAACTTTTTTTATTCAAGTAGGGCATACGATTTAATAACAAGCAGGTGCAGGTACTGTAGGAGCGTTTGTTTTCTTCAAGCTGTAAAACTGTTAAACTGTTTTACTTTGTATGCAATCAGGAATCGAGCCTATTCTTATTTTAGTTTAACAACTTCCTGCCAGACCCGGAAGATACGATTGAACCTTGTTCGAGGATTTATTTTCGTCTGTCTGGTCAGTCTGTTCATACCCTGGCGCTGAGAGTGTTTTATTGGGCTGAAACTCTGGCAGTTTAAAGTTACTTACAATTTAAATGTTCAAAGTTTATGTCAAACAACAACAGCACTAGGAAATGTGGCCACTATAGACAGGTGGTCACTATAAAGAAAATGCTGATCTATTGACTAGGAGCCATACGTTACACATGATTTCAGTACACTGATCATTAATCATATAAACATTGCACAGGTAAGCCAATTATTTAGATGTACAATTAAGTTCAAATAATTCTGAAGAAAAATATTGATGAGAAAATAATCATTCTCGCCACTGTCTAACTTATAATTACGTATCAAAACTAAACGCAGATTTTCTAACTAACGCACCTTTCGCCGACTTCATCAAAGGACAGCCGGCTATCAATCAAACACGGCTGTTGATTAGACTTAGAGTTTCAAACAGTCATGTGCTGTGTGCCAGTTGACAGCGAACTTCATGCTACGTGATGTTTTACATTGCTTGGACCTTCTTTCCTACAGCAGTGCTTCTACAAAATATTTAGACTGTAACACTGAGTCCCACATGATTTATAGAATAGAATTTGACGCAGAACAGCGTTTTTTGCTCGGTATTTTTCTTGAAACATGTCTGTGGGAATATGAGCGAGGCGGCGACGTAGGGATATCAGACCGTCAACAAAAGTCGCACGGCGGCTAACGGCGCAGCGAAGATACTAGCGCTATAAATAAGCGCTTCAACTAAGGATGGCAACCCGTACAATATTTTTGTATACTGTTGAGCTAAGTAAAGTTTGTTGTTTATGAGGTTTTAGTTGTCTTTGAAGCTTTGACCCGAAATATTTTAAAGTTAAACTGCTGAAGAGAAGTAAGTGACTGCTACGATTATCGTAGATATGGCCCTAAAAAACTGATAAAAGAAGCCTTCTCCATAGTCTAAAATGCAAGAGCTTCCGGGGGGGCTTCGCCCACCTGGGTCCCCCCCCACAGTGGCCCTGCCCCTAGACCCCGCCAGGGACATTCGGCGGCCCCCGGACCCCTATCCGACGCTTTGAAAAAATCCTGGCGAGAAGTCTGTACGGCCTGAGTCTTCAAGTTAACGTATTGTGTGGTCCCGCTAATGAATATTAATTAGCCTTCGTTTTCCTCTTCGCTGATTGGCTGAACCATTAATTGAATTAACTCGCTTATGAATATTAATTAGCCTTTGGCCTCCTCTTCGCTGATTGGCTAGGTCTTTGAGTCAATTAACTCTCCGGCTGACGGGCACAGGTGTGGCTCTGTGCGGGATCACGGAAGGTCACGTCAGGAGGCCAAAAGAAAACAAATTTCCCCTCAGAAAAGTGCCAAAATTAATCATTTTAAAGTTGTTTATGTCAAAAATTTTACTTGAATCTTGTTACCAAGTATCTAATGCCTATCTATACCAAATTTCATTTAATTGTAATACCAGGGTACAGGAGCCAAAAGTGTCCTTTTTTGGTCAAAAATTGGCCAAAAATCGCAAAAATAAGCATTTTGTTGCACTGTACACCAAAAGTGTTATTGAATTTATATGAAGGGATTATCAAGGCACATCTGTGTCAAATTTCAGCTCATTCGGTTGCAATACCAAGGTACAGGAGCCAAAAGTGTCCTTTTTTGGTCAAAAATTGGTCAAAAAATCACAAGAATAAGCATTTTGTTGTACTGTACACCAAAGGTGTTATTGAATTTATATGGGGGCATTATCAAGGCACATCTCTGTCAAATTTCAGCTCATTTGGTTGTAATACCAGGGTACAGGGGCCAAAATATACAGTTTTGGTCTAAAATTGACCCAAAAATCTCAATAAAATCATTTTAGAGGCAGATATGAGAAAACTGAGAAAAAAGCATCAAGGTATTGGCCCATTCTACCCCTGTACCAAATTTCAGATCATTCGGTCCAGGAACGGCGGAGATGAATCACTTTGAAGATTTGACAGGAGAAAGAAGAAGAAGAAGAAGAAGAAGAAAGAAGAAACATTACGAATACAATATATTTCACCATACTATGTATGGCTGAAATATAACAATATATTTCACCATACCTATGGTATGGCTGAAATATAAATAGCGATCATTCGGTTAAAAAAAATGATCAGGTCATCAGGCTACTTACTAACGATCACAAAGTGGTACTAGAAAGGCCGACATTTGCTTGGGTGCAAATACAGCATATTTCAGCCATACCCATTCCCACGCAACATTGGACTGTTCCAAGTCACCCCTGCGCAAAAGTGCAATATTTAAACTGTAATTTATCCCCAAAAGAGAACTAATATTGTGAATTGATTCCAGGTCAAAACAGAGCTTGCCCAATATGAACCGGGCCCACATGGAAGAATATAATCTTCCAAAGGAGCGCCTATGCATAACTGATTGGCTTTTAGAATTGCGGCAGCTCCTATTTTTCCGAGAGTGAAAAAAAAAACGCATCTTCCATTCAGAAGATTTTCATCATGAAATTACATGACGCCATCCAACAATTTCCACTTCGATAACTAGGTCTAGGTACCGTCATAATCTCCTTGTGATGTGGGTACATTTATTATTGCATTGAACTTTTTTTAATCAAGTAGGGCATACGTTTTAATATGTGTACAATTCCTTCATACCAGTTAATTCATCCCACATGTATAATACTAGATTTTCTGTATCTAACAACTTCAGACTACCTAAACCTAAAACAAACAGTGGAAAACGTACCTTCTTGTACCGAGCAATTATGCTCTGGAACTCATTGCCATCTGACATTAAGGCACTGTGTACATTGTCCAGTTTTAAACAAGCCATCTCAAACATTGTCATCTAGACCTTTGACCTCTAGACACTGTGCTCTATTGCAAAAACTTTGTGATTGTTGTATTTTTTAAAATGTATATATATATATGTATTCATGTTGATTGTCATGTTGATTCATGTTGATTGAACCTTGGAAGATTAGCCCGTAAGGGCTAAAAGGTTTCTTAATAAACAATAAATAAACAACAATAATTGTCAAGCAGGTGCAGGTGTTGTGTAGTAGGAGTGTGTTGTTGTTTTTGTTTTTTTCAAGCTAAAAACTTCAATCTTCTTGTTTTGTATGAGCCATTACATAAACGGAGACGTCTCGAATTTTTACAAGAATTTTACCACCCTGCCGCTTCATTCCTTTTCTGAAAAATCCCAGGACCAACAAGTTAACTTGATTTGGCTTTATCTATATATTTCATTTTCCTTCGAATTCTTTGTTAATTAAGTATATGCCCTGCATACCACTGTTAAATTGTTTTACTTTGTATGCAATCAGCCATCGGACGTAATCTTGTCTGAGTGTTGTAATTTCCTGCTCGTAGCGTGCGAGACCTGGAGGATAGGAGTTTCTACCTTGTTCGGGGGTTTCTTTTCGGAGGTCAGTGGTGATACTCTGGTACTAAGAGTGTTTTATTGGGCTCAAACTCTGGCAGTTTAAAGTTACTTACAATTTGAATGTACAAAGTTTACGTCAAAAAAGAACAACAACAACACTAACGTTAGAAGTACCTACATTTGTTTGGGAAAAAATACATGCATTCTCGCCACTGTCAAACTTACGTATCAAAACTAAACGCAAACTGTCCAATTTTCCCGCGTTTTCTGCCAAGTAACATTTTCTCGATTGTCTCAACTAACCCCCAAAGTCAAATCTGCCAAAAATTATTGATAGTGCCATGCGGAATGTTGGTAAATTCATCGACACAGACTTGTATTCTGACGTTCAATGCACGCGTACCGTCCGCTACCGCTCAAATGACCCTGTCTGAACTCCAAATCCTCGCAAACTACAATTTCAAACCGGGCACAGGGTAACATATGGCCACTGTAAGGCTGTAATATGCATCTGTTTGTGTATAAACGGGATTGCAAGGCCCCGCTTGTGAATATTAACTAGCATTCGCCTTTCTCGTCGCTGATTGGCTGGCGTCCATAAAGTAATTAACTCTCGCTCTCCCCAGACCGCTGGCACCTGGCACCTGTGGGCTCTGGGGTCACGGGAGTTCACGGGAGAAGGCCGAAAGAAAACCAATTTCCCCTCAGAAAAGTGCAGAAATTAATAATTTGAAATTGGTTCATGCCAAAAAGTTTACTTGGATCATTTTACCAACTATCTAATGCCTATCTACACCAAATTTAAGGTCATTCCACTGTAATTCAATGGTACAGGGGGTCAAAATATACCGTTGTGGTCAAAACGTGACCTTTAAACTTCAATAAAATCATTTTAGAGGCAGATATGAAAAAAAAATGAGAAAAACACCTCGGTATTGACCCACTCTACTCTTGTGCCAAATTTCAGGTCATTCGGTCCCGGAACGACGGAGATGATTCGATTTGAAGATTTGACAGGAGAAAGAAAGAAAGAAAGAAACATTACGAATACAATATATTTCACCATACCATATATGGTATGGCTGAAATATAAAAAACACTACAGAGCCAAATCAATCCAAAGCCGATTGTAAGCTACATTGACTCAGTGACCTGTCAGTCCAGGTCTATATAACTTATGATTTATGGCCATTGAGGCCTTCCAGGCTCTTTTGCTGGTGTAAACCCTGCTGAAAACTCACAAAGTTTGTCCTCGGAATGGTTTTGTAATCAAGTCAAAGCTCACGGACAGGACAATTAATTTAAAAGTAGATTTTAATTTGTGATGTTTTTCTTTCTAATTATATCGGAGATGTGTGAATCGGCTTGGTCTGACATACGTGTGTCATTGTGCACGTGTAACCTTCCTGAACCTTGCGACAATCTGTTTAAGGTACCGCCCAGGAGTCTTCTGTCTCGATAACAATGAGTCATGCCTTTGGAAGAATTTTTCTGTACCCTCTACACTTTCTGACCGTCTGGAAAAAAATTTTGCTTTGCGTTGAGATCATTTTCAAGAATCTTGAGACTTATTAAAATGATGCTTCTAAAGAATTTAGCTGGAATATGAACCTATCCTAGAATATACTAGTGACAACATTAAAGCCATTTAGTGTGAAACATTGTTGAATGTTATATACACAGTTCTACAGAACCACAATTTATACTGGTTGGTAGACGCCATTGTGACAAGTCATAATTTCTAGACACCGCCTTAAAGCTGATTCATCTCTGTCAGGACAACATTTTTTTCCTAGTAAGAAATCTAGATACATTTAGATACTTTAATACAATTTTGACAGGGCTGATATGAAATTTGAAATTTGAACAAAGTTAATTTTCCAAAAGTTCAAAGTTCTAGATGCATGTTGCATGTCTTGATTATCAATTTTATATGATATAACCTTGGATTATGTAACAGTTATTTGGGTCAGGCTACATAGTTTATGGTGTTCCTATGAAAATCAGTACAGAATATTTGAATATTTTGACAGTTATTGTTTCAATGGAGCGTCAAACATTCAGCATTTGCTTGCAAGTCTAAATTCGTCCACCTGAATCGTCCATATTATTTTTCCAACAGAAACATGTCAGTGTCCAATATAACCGCCGTCCCAGGTTCTGTGGACAACATCACCAAACCGTGGGTTCTACAGATCTTCAACAACATTGACCCTGATGTCACCATCACTCAAGTCGACATCACTGGACCAATAGGAGAAGGGCTTGGAGCCATGAGCGATCTTGTTGCCTTGGTTACCACGGGGACCAAGAACGGTAAAGAAGAGCGGTACAGTCTGGTGGTGAAGCTGACAAGTTTCCGATGGATGAGGATGGCGGAATACTTGTCTGTGGAGGACTACCTCATGTTTGATACGGGGGAGGTCAAGTTCTACTCTGTGGCCGTCCCAGATTTTCTATCACTATTTAGTATTGAAAACCCGGAGTCCGAAGTCAAACCCAAGTCAGAAGGTTATAACAAATCTTGTAGAAATGTCTTGCCGGTTCCCAAATGTTACTTCACCGCGAGTGACCAGACCTCTAACATGTCTGTCCGAGTTCTGGAGAATCTAAAAACAGGAGGATTTTCAATCAAGCCATACCCGCAAACGTTAGACGTTGCTGAGATGAAGTTGACGGTAGGAGCTCTGGCCCGGATCCACGGTCTTTCTCATCGGCTGAAACTCCAGTTGGGAACCCGCCTACCCGACAGGTATGACTGGTTCGTGGAAATGTACACAACTGAAAAACAACCGTGGTACTCCAAGTACTACAAGGAGGGGTTGGAGACTTTCGCAGCAGCCTTTCCTGGTAAGGAGGGTCTGATGGAGTGTCTGAGGAAGCTGGATGGTGTAGCGATTGTGAGAGAGGCAGTGGAGAACCCCGCCAGACTGAAGGTGCTGTGTCATGCTGACTGCTGGAATAACAACATCATGTTTAAGGTACAGTCCAACATCTGCTGTACTTCTTTAGTGTCCTGCGTGCTGTCAATAGTATCCTGTTTCAAAAATTTTGCCTAGTTCAAGTCCTCTACGCCAAAAACCAGCATTTCTGTCAGTACGTCAGTATTTCCTGAGGTGTGTGTGCACACGTGCAGCCTGCCAGTATGTAAGGCGGGAATAATGTAATGGGATATTTGGACAACTGGATTTCTGGTTTGGCTCTGCTCCAATGTTGTAGACATATAGGAAGTGATGTCTTGTTGCTACACCTACGCATGCCTAGAAATTCAGGGATATCTACTCATTTCGAGATTGTTTGATGTTCACAGCTTTACAAATTATCTATCCGTGAGTGTTCAACGGGGAAATAGTGTAATGGGATATTTGGAGAATTGGATTTCTGGTTTGGCTCTGCTCCAATGTTGTAGACATATAGGAAGTGATGTTTCATGGCTGGCTACACCTACGCATGCCTGGCCATTCAGTGATACCTTCTCATTTAAAGATTGTTTGATGTTCACGGGGTTACACATTATCTGTCCTTGTGTGTTCAATTAGTACGAAGATGGAAAAGCCGTAGACGTCAAGCTTGTGGACTGGGGGATGGTGTCCTACCGGCCGCCGACCTTTGACCTAGTTTACCTCTTCATTTTTCAAACTTGGGACATTTTGCACAATCACCGGGCCGACATCTTGAAACATTATTACCAAGAACTACAGAAGACTTTGGGAGAAAACAGTGAGTGCGCAATGCGTTTAAGATATGTATGTACGTGAAACGCAATTTCATTGCATTTTACATATTTGTAAATAGTTGTGAATGCTGCAATACGCATAACATCACTTTTAACTTGTAGGTGGTATGAAAGGGCACTTTTTTAAGGGAAATTCCTATGGTCAATATATCAAGATGACATGCGCAGTGTTTAGAAATTCCCATGAATTTAGAGTCGATTCCACATTACCAAGAGGGTCTTTCTTGCCTTTTGTTCCAACATTTTGAAAATCTTTATAACATTCTAAATGTGATAAGTAACTGTTTAGAACTATTTACAACATCTGTGTGATGTCCTAAATATTTTCTATAGTGTTCATACATGTTAGAAACATTTCTAACATCAAATCCATTATTTCTGTTAGTTTCTAAACTGTTCCAACATAGATTCATCATTTGTGATCACATGTGATCATATGTTCGAACAGTGAAACAAAATGATGAAACTGGGTCAGTGGGCTGGGAAGAGGGCAATTCACACATCCCTGCCAAGTACAGGAAATTGTGTCTGTCTGACAGCTTTTCACAAAAGAGCCACTAGTGTCTACTAAAGAAAATCTAAAGATAGAAGACCCAAACAAAAGGCCCATCTTAGCAGCTTTGTTTATTGGGATAATAAAAGTTTTTATGGAGAAAAAAAATGACGCAAATTGTTGGAACATATGATCACATGTTCCAACAATAACAAAAACACATAGATGTTTCTAACTTGTTCTAAATAAAGAGATATTTGTACCATTAATTTAGCAATGTTTCCAACATATATAGATAGGTTCAAACATGTTCAAACTTTCATTTTCAATTGTTTGAACAATTTAGAACTTCAGTGACTGAAATATTCTTTTGCTTAGAATAGTTCAAACATATTACAAATATTATTTCAAAACCCTCTCGGTGACTCGGAATCGACTCTACTCTAGTTCGCGTTTTTTTTTTTGGTCTCAAATGAGGTTTCTTGTGTTGGCTTATAGAACAATGTAGAACAATTCTGTGAATGAAAAATATATCAAAAGATTTCAGAGGAAGAAACAACAAAGACTTTGGGACAAAACAGTTCTGATATAGTAGTTAGCGGTTCGACCAATGAGAGAGAGACTGCATGTCCGTCAAGTATTTTGCATTTGTGTATGTTATTTAGAATTTTTACGTTTTGACGGAGGTGGAAGAGACTGTAGAATCGGTCTATTGACTGTCTTTATGTACTTGTACAGCGACATTATGTTTTGTTTCCCTACAGAAGCCACTGGTCCACAGTTGTACACGCTGGATCAGTTGGAGGCAGACTTCCGAGCTGACCTTAGGTTCGCCGTGTACCAACGCCTACGGCTGTCGTACGGAATAGCTCTACTCCCCAGCCAACTAACAGACCTGCTGAGGATCGTGCAGCAGTTGAAAGAGTGGGGAGTCATCTGAAGAAGATTGTTCTGCGCATGTGCATTCAAAGAAACAGTATCAAACCCTGCAGAATGATTCAGATTGTCATAGCAAATATAAAAAAAACAAGGTCCTAATAACAGCAACTTTCAAATTTTGGGAAACCAACCTTGTACTCAAATTGAAACTTTCAAGTGTATTATTGTATCTACAATTATACTAGTACCTGTTTGCAACATGAAAATGTCTTATAACTGGATTAGGTTCGATATTTATGTGTCTAGTAATATGGCTAATGATATGGTTTACATTTGGAAGTCTTTAAACAGGGGCTATGTAGACCGTACATTTATGTAACTGTCAGTCATGTCTTACACTACCAGAGCAAGCCAGGCAACCATGTTCATTGACTATGTAACAATTCATAAATCATCGGTCATGACTTCAATCTTTCCCAAGTATAGATCTGCTTGCTTTGATCTAAAAGTTCATCTCGATGGCGTGCCTTACGATGAGTTCGTTCAGCTGATAATGTTGGAATTGTAACGTTACGTCGGACCCAAAGACATCAAAAAGTGCTACATTTTGAGGACGTAGACCTGTATTCTTTTCTCTCGCAGATTCTGAAGTCGACTGGCGGCATTTTGCAATGTTATATATTACCTGATCGCTTACACATCTATTAGTCTGAACAAGGTGCATCATTTCACTATGTCAGTCCCTCTGACAATGTCCAAATATGGCGATGTCGAACGTACACTAAAAATAGGAAAACAAGTACGTGTTAGCTAGAGAATATATTTGAATGCAGTTTCTGCTGAAATACACTTTATTTCTCATTGTCCACATTACAGCACCAAAAGAGACAAACTATTTATATAGTAACATAGTCAGCAAAGGTTTACCCAGCTTTGTACATCAAACCAACCTACAAAAACAATATGTTTGTTAGTGCCACCCAATGCATATATCTCCAAAAAGCAAAATGTTGACCTATTTTAGTTCACCATGTTTTTTTTAGTTATCTTAGACTTCACTTTATCATTATTATCATTATTCTATTTCCATGTAAAATTGCATATAGCCTTCTGGCATAAATTTGCTATAAAGTTTTTCATGTCACTGCCGTGGCAGTTCGGTTATAAAGCAATAGCCGTTCTTACATGGCTTGAAGTGAGCGTTCGCTGATAGGCCATGGTCGTTGGCTTCAACTCCAACAAACAGTATAACCCTACCAACAAGCAAACAGTGCAGTAGCTATGCATTCTGGTACAAACGTTTCATGTCTCGTCAGCTCATTTTGTTCTGGTTATCTGCACAAATGCACGAAACTTCACGACAAGGCAGTTTTATGTACTCTCCAAGCAGAGGTTGGTGGAGAAGATTGTGACATTTTTCTCATATGCATGTGTCACATTCTGCCCGCTGTTTTGGGAGTGCTGACAGAAACAAGACATATGAGAAAACAAGGGGCAGTCTTCCCCACCAATCTCTGTTTGGAGAGAAGGTTTCATGCAGTTTCCTGGTATCTTACGTTTACTGCCGCATTGTATGGATTTAATATGTTTTCAATAATAGAACTTATGCCATTATTGGCCCGTTTCATAGTGATGATGATGATGATGATGATGAATGGTTTATTGGTAAAAAAAAATCACTCGCAGCCTGTTTGGCTGAATTGCGGATTTCGTACAGATAATTTTGTCCAGCCAGAGCTAATTCTAGAAATATTAAAACATCTATAACATCAATTATATCTTAAACATTTAAATAACGATTAAAATTCTGACATTGATAAAGCCAAATACGTGCGTGTAGCAACACTTTAAAACACAACAGATATCCTTAGATACCAAGACATTAGGCATTCAAAAGGCGCACAACGTAGGGGATCGGCGAGTTTCTTAGTCTGTCAGTCCTACATTTCACATGTCGATATTTGTCACAGTTTCTGGTGGTTCTGTTCTGATAGTCCGATCCCTTTGGTGGTAGCATTGACGGTCTGTGTCTCTCCAAGTAGGTTCCGAACTTAAAGCACAGATCTCGCCTGCGGTCCGACAGCAGTGGGATGTTTAAGTTCTTCCTGGCTTGTTCGTAGTTAGTGAAGTGTCTGCCTAGAATTGTCCGAACAGCTCTCTGCTGCACTGCTTCAAGTCTGTCTGACTGTGCGCAGGTGAGGCCCGGATGCCAAACTGGCGCGCAATACTCCAGTACTGGTCTTACAAACGATGTGAAAATGGTGACAAGGTCCTGAGTGGGTAGGTTGAAATGTTTAAGCTTCCGCAAGAAGAAAAGCCGACCGTTAGCTTTCCCTATCATTCTGGTGACCTGCGTCTCCCATTTCAAGTCTTTCTGCAGCCACACCCCCAAAAGAAGCGTGATTGGCACAACCTCAAGGGGTAATCCATCAATGGTGAGTACTGGCGGAGGGGGCGGACATTTCATGAAGCAGAAAATGATGACTTGGCATTTGTCTGGGTTAAGTAACATGTGGTTATTGCGAGACCAGTCAGTGAAACCGTCCAATTCATTCTGCATTGATGATGGTTCGAGGTAGTGGCGCGATTCTGCCATGGACAGATCATCAACATATTTCCACTGATTAATCAGTGCGTCCCTCATAGCGTCATCAAACACCACTAGAAAAATTAACGGACCTAGGAGCGTCCCTTGTGGCATTGAACAGGTCAGTACCTCCCAGTCAGAGAGTTGGCCTCCATAGCGAACTCTTTGCCGCCGCTGGGTTAGAAAGTCGCAGACCCACGGGATTAGTTCCCCCCGTACTCCGAGTCGTAACAGCTTCTGGATGGCTAAAGTATGGTCTATTCTATCAAAGGCTTTTGAAAAGTCTGTCATAACCATTGTGCAAATGTTCTTGGCCTTTTCAGATTCCCTACAGAGGAAGTCTATCAAGCTGACCAGATACAGTGTTGTAGAGCGGCCTTTTAGGCAACCAAAGTGCTGTTGGTCCAGTGACGCACTTATGTCCTCCAAAATCCAGTTCGAAACGAAGGACTCGGTGACCTTGGCGAGTTGAGATGTTAGAGAGACTGGTCTGAGTTTGTCGACTGATGGAGGTTGTGACTTGGGTAAGGGCACTACTGTGGCGTCCTTCCATACTTGTGGGACGTAACCTTCCTTGAAAGAAGCATTCATAATGTCTGTGACCGGACCACTTATTTCACATGCAAATTCCTTCAGGATTCTAGTACTCAACTGGTCTGGCCCCGACGCCTTGCCGGCCTTCAGTTTGCGCAGACGGTTGTAGGTATCCCACACGTTGACCTCAGGTGGGCATGACTTGACGGGCCTGTATCTGTATCTGTATCTATATAGCCGGTATAACCGCCATTCGGCGTAACACACCAGCTGTATGCTGGTAACTGTTCAGGATCCAGGGGCGGTCTTCCCTGTGCCACCTCTGCAAACTTCTTGTTGATGTGGTTTGCGATGAAAGTGTTGTCTGCTTCGTCTTGACCGGGGATGTTGAGTGAGAGCTCTGACTGCTGTATATTCAGGATGGTCTTTATCTCTCTGTACCAATCCGCCGGATTTTCTACCTTGAGATTTTGTACCCTGTCCCGGTAGAAAGACTTTCGCGCTTTTTTTACTTCTCTGTTCACCTTGTTACGCAGGTATTTCCACAAGGCAGTCTTGTTTTCTGAGAATGCCTTCTGCCGTCGGCGAATCTTGTCCTTGATGTCTGGTTTTAACCACGGCTTGTCATTGTTGTGCATTGTTACCTGCTTGGTTGGGAAAAACTTGTTTATAGCATCTTCCATTGTTGTGTAAAAGACCTCGGCATTGCCGGCACAGGTAGGAGATGTGTACACTTCGTCCCAGGATTGAGAACATATCCATTGGCCAAAGACTCGGCGGTCGGAGTCGCGGATAGGTCTCACTGTCTTGCACTTAGTAAAGTTCTCTTTCCTTGTTATCTGCGGTTCCCACAAAACCGTGCTGTGATCACTCAAACCCAAAGGGCTACATACTTGGGGAATTTTTTAGTGTTTCTCTAGATTGGTGATAATCAGGTCTAACATAGTCTGTCCTCTCGTTGGTTCTTTGACGACCTGGGATAGGTTGTTTCCGTTGCAAAGTTGACCTATATCCAGGTGGTTGAAATCCCCCAACAGAATCATTCCAGCATCAGGGTTCCTTGTCCGTATGTCGTCTGTGGCAGAGACGAGGTGTTCTAGCAGCAGTTCCTGGTGAGGTGAGGATGGCGGGTTGTAGACGGCACCCACGACAACTTGTGACACCCCTCTGGGCAGACGTCTCGGTCTTACTGACACCAACATACACTCCAGCTCAGGAGGAACAGTAATATCTGGTACCAGTCTAGCAGGTATGGAATTCCTTACGTATACGGCCACCCCTCCGCCTCTTCTTGTTGTGCGGCACTTGGAGAAGAGTGTGTACCCTTCAATAAAAAGACAGGACTCAGGGATGGTTGGGGAGAACCATGATTCAGCCACTACACCAATATCTACACTGTGGTCTGACAGGTAGCTTTGGTACTCATCCAGCTTGTTGACGAGCGATCTGGGGTTGCACAGGCAGAGGGAGTTGTTGCTTGTGTGACACAAGTTGCGTCTTTCTTGGGCTTTACTTCACAGATAACCCGACTGTGTGTCCTTCGCCATGTGTCATTGTTGTTGTTAAAAACGGGGATAATTCGGTTCGTTACTCGGGTGGTGATCTGACGAGCCAAGTTTCTGCCCCCTCGACATCCTCTCGCATGGAAAACTCTTTTGATACCACAATCAATGAGAGACCGCTTTACTGCATGTGTAAGTTTACTGTATGATCGGAGGGCTCGAAGAGTTGTCGACGAGTAGACCAGCTGTTTTAAAGACATCGTGTTAGGTATGACCTGGAGTAACCCCACCACGTAGCATACACAAACAGGTAAAAATTTGCTGGTTTTTCCGATTTCCCCGATCCAAAAGTGACTTATACGTTAAAACATGTTGAGATTGTTCAAACTTGCCATGATCAGGATGATGTACTCCTGTATCCAAGGACAACGCTCCTCAGGACGCTGCATAGCAGGGTGGTTGGGGAATTCCTTTGTCTTGTAGTAGCTTCCCTCCCCACGGTCGGCGTCACGCCAGGATCATGTCGAACATCTCCACACTATCGTGTTAGCAACCTGATACTCATTTACAAACTAATAAAATCTCTAGAACAATTCCAGCTGTTAGAAGGTTTACATACTGATTAACAGTCTCAACAGCATAGTTCATGTACACGTCGTGTAAACATATGGGAAGTGGCGTAATGTTTTCTAACATTACAGTACCAACAAGCTTGTGATTCCAAGGACAATATCTTACAAAGGTCTACAAGTCAGTAAAAGACAAGTGTACATGTTACATACTCTAAAAAGAACCGAATTAAACAGTTCCAGTCCATACCATGTACATGTAGCTAATCAAATAGAAATGTTTTCAAAATCTACAGATGTGCCTACATTATTCTACCCAACTAACTACAATGACCTGGCAATGTAGCATTCTAGTATTTAATTAAAAATAAAAAAATAAAAATACACAAAATTGTCAATGGTTTTTCAATGGTTGATTTGACAGAAATCTTCCCCACGTCAAAACCACCACATTTGTTAAAATTTCAACACAAAGAACACATTGAAGTTGTAGTCTCAATCAGGTCAATAGTCTACGTGGATGCCTCTATAAACAGTCCGGTCATCAAATTGTAGGACCAAGCATCGAAGTTGCGTTGACTGTAACATAAACATGAGTAAACAAGTAAACATTGGGTCGTGGTTTATCTGAGTCCTACTGGCCTCTTTTGATTTTCCCTTATACCGAACTTGTTCATAATCTTCGGTAGCTGTGAACTTCCATTGCTGTGGGTTCGCTTATAACTCCGGGGATGGTTTGACTGACGGAAGCTCCTACTTCATTCCTAACACCGGTATGGTTTCTTACCGGTGTGAGAATTCATATGCAATTTAAGATGACCCAACCTACTGTCCTTTGTACTGAACACAATACTCACACAGACCAACCATCCTCAGAAACACATCTGTCCTTGGTACTGAACACATTCCGCATCCAGACAAACAGACCTGTCCTCAGTATTGAACAAGTTTCACACAAACAGCCCTGACCTTGGTACTGAACACATTCCGCATCCAGACAAACAGACCTGTCCTCAGTATTGAACAACTTTCACACACAGACAAACAGCCCTGACCTTGGTACTGAACACATTCCGCATCCAGACAAACAAACCTGTCCTCAGTATTGAACAACTTTCACACACAGACAAACAGCCCTGACCTTGGTACTGAACGCATTCCGCATCCAGACAAGCAGACCTGTCCTCAGTATTGAACAAGTTTCACACACAAACAAACAGCCCTGTCCTTGGTACTGAACACATTCCGCATCCAGACAAACAGACCTGTCCTCAGTATTGAACAAGTTTCACACACAAACAGCCCTGACCTTGGTACTGAACGCATTCCACATCCAGACAAGGAGACCTGTCCTCAATATTGAACAAGTTTCACACACAAACAAACAGCCCTGACCTTGGTACTGAACACATTCCGCATCCAGACAACAAACCTGTCCTTGATACTTAACACCTTACTCACACAGTCGTTCACTTGTTCGGTCCTGCATTGAGGGTGCAGAATTAACAGTGACGCAGAACATCAGGAAATTTGTAAACTTTTTGACCACCGATCCCTATATCCCAATCGCGCCTTACATTGCAAAAATAACGTTGCAATAGGCTGTCTATCTTAATCATCTGCATGTGTCAATAAGAACCCCTGGCGATTCAAGTAATATTTACCGCTTTTATCGCTATTCGTCGCGGGTTTATTCATCAGTGGTTTGGCTGTTCAGTACTCATAGCCAGGGCTACTCAACAAGCCTGTGGGTATTACAGAAGACAAGCTCTTTTTCCTGCAGTAATATGTTTAACCGTCAGATGGGGCTTTTGATCCATGTGCAGTATGTACCCCATCTTCAATAGAAACCCTGAAGGTCATTGGTCCAAACAAATGGCATGTCCAAATAAGAAAAGCGTTTGTCTGCTTCTATGTTTTTCTGTCAAATACTGTACATACACGAAACAATAATTTTTGAGACATGTTGTCTTTTATTGAAAAAAAAATGCCAGATATTCCGTTGATCATACGGGCAATATCTTGTCACATTTTCTATTACAGCTAAATTCTATAACATTGACAGTGATGAGATCAATTTGAAGATACGGCATTTACAAATTTTAAACCAAATATATCTCCAAGGAATTCAAGTTGTAAGTTGGTTTGGTCGGCCAAACAGAAGGTGTCGTATTTACATAATGGTTAATGGTCTTAACATCACCTTTTTACGTACACTTGTAAACTGCATATATACAGGGAAATGGGGTTCTAACATTACAGTATTAACAAACTTGCTATTTTCAGTCTATGACAGACAAGAGTACATGTTACATATTCAAAAATGAAGCAATGAACGACTCCAGTCAATACCGCGTACATTCATGCAGCTCTGTTATCCGTACTCAAATATCTAAAACCTAGAGAGACGACTACATTTTTTCTAGCCACCTAACTACGATGACCTGAAGATCTATCATTGACTACAATGTAAACAAATCTGGTTCTATTGAGAGTAAAATAATCTGGTAAACCACCACGGTCCTAAACACAAACAGCAAATTGAATTTTCAGTCTCCAAATTGGTCAAGGGAATCTGAATGCAAGCAGATCGCCAAAGCACGTAAATATCTTTCGAAAACAGCCTATTCATCAAATGCTACATCGAAACATTGAAGTTGTGTCGGTGACTGAATCATATAACGCTAGTTCACTGTTATCAACAGAGTAACCTATATCTGTATTATAACTACTGACTTAAGTACTACTGAACTTTATGTTTCACTCCTCACATCTGCAGTTTTTTTCTCCAGTATGAGTTCTCATATGCCTGTTCCGAACACCATGCTGACTAAACTGTTTGCTGCATTCATCACACCTATAGGGCTTCTCACCGGTGTGAGTCCGCATGTGACTCTCCAGATGACCAAGCTGTCTGCCGCACTCCTCACATTTGTAAGGTTTCTCACCGGTATGAGTCCTCATATGGCTCTTTAGATTACTCAGCTGACTGAACTGTTTGCCGCACTCCTCACAGCTGTAAGGTTTTTCACCAGTGTGAGTCCTCATGTGCCTCTTCAAATAACCCAGCTCACTAAACTGTTTGCTACACTTATCACACTTATACCGTCCTTCAACGGTATGAGTCCGCATATGCCTCTTTAGATGACCCAGCATACAAAACTTCTAATACAATAAATACAATACAAAATTCTCGCACCTAAATGGTTTCTCACCGGTGTGAGTCCATATGTGCCTCTTAAAGTCATTCATCTCCTTGTCACCATACTTGTGTGTACGCGGAAGATCTTCTCCACGTCCATTACTTCCCTTCTCTTTTTGCAGATGAGATACAGTCGGAGTCGCCATGTGGAATAGCTCTCTGACACTGCAGGAAAGGAAAGCAATTGTACCATTTAGAAAACAAGCAGTTGGTTTCTTGAGACAGTCCACTCAAACGACCCAGCTGACAAGCACAAGCAACATTAAGTTGATTTAAGAAAAAAAATCAGGCGTCAAAAACACTAACTTCTCATAAATTGCCTGGAGATAATGTTTGTCGGGCCATTAGTTTGTTTGATAAAGGGTCATAAAGCCAAGGGAAGAGCCTCCTGCATATAAGTCCCCTCACAGAGATCCGAACACATGTGCGGCATGTCTGGGGTAAAGGCCTTGAAAAAGAATAGTCCTTGCCTCAATCATTGCTTCGATTTGCATAACAATGTCCAGACGGGTTTTGTTTTCATGTTCGGGGCCTTTACCTTTGACATATTACGGACAATATGATCTCTGTGGGGGCTTGTTTCAGACAATGGTATTTTGACGCTTGGCATGGTCTTTGTACAGATGACATCCAAGGAGGTAAGTCTCCGTGTTACCAGGCCAGGGCCTACACGGACCAGCGTCTCGGCTCACGGTTGTGCTAGTAGAGCCAATACGGTCAGGCATAAAAACCCTTCATAGCCCCACATTTCTGCAATTGTGAAATGTACGAGTATGCAATTAGACTAGAGGTATGAGTTCTAAGTTAAATATTATTAGCTTATCAGAAACTCGGAGTCAGTTCATCACTATCTGTGAAGCGTGTTTATTCAACCTATGCTAAACTCAAGTATGTAATCCAAAGTACTGTAAAACAGTTTACACCAGGTTTACAATTAAAGATACAGGTCTGTGGATACAATATGTCTGAGTTATCAAGTTACAATACAGAGATAGTGAAAAGTATTACAACACTACAACCTTACATGTTACAGAGGGACTATCTAACACGTTCACATACCTGACTCCATAATCAAAGTACTACACTACAAACTACACAACCTTACATGTTACAGAGGGACAATCTAACACGTTCACATACCTGACTCCATAATCAAAGTACTACACTACAAACTACACAACCTTACATGTTACAGAGGGACAATCTAACACGTTCACATACCTGACTCCATAATCAAAGTATTACACTACAAACTACACAACCTTACATGCTACAGAGGGACTATCTAACACGTTCACATACCTGACTCCATAATCAAAGTATTACACTACAAACTACACAACCTTACATGCTACAGAGGGACTATCTAACACGTTCACATACCTGACTTCATAATCAAAGTATTACACTACAAACTACACAACCTTACATGCTACAGAGGGACTATCTAACACGTTCACATACCTGACTCCATAATCAAAGTATTGCACTACAAACTACACAAGCTTACATGCTACAGAGGGACTATCTAACACGTTCACATACCTGACTCCATAATCAAAGTATTACACTACAAACTACACAACCTTACATGCTACAGAGGGACTATCTAACACGTTCACATACCTGACTCCATAATCAAAGTATTACACTACAAACTACACAACCGTACATGCTACAGAGGGACTATCTAACACGTTCACATACCTGACTCCATAATCAAAGTATTACACTACAAACTACACAACCGTACATGCTACAGAGGGACTATCTAACACGTTCACATACCTGACTCCATAATCAAAGTATTACACTACAAACTACACAACCTTACATGCTACAGAGGGACTATCTAACACGTTCACATACCTGACTCCAAGGTCTCGAACTGACTGAGCAGACAAGTGCATCTTCCAAGCTTAACTAACATAACAATGGAATATCTACTTAGCCAATGAGAGGACTGCTCTTATTCGTCTAAACCAATCAGGGCTAGACTAACGAGTTAACCATGCAAGTCCCACCGCCCGTAAGGTCTAACCTAACAATAACCCTAATTACATACAACAGTCAAAGGACACGGACGTTACAGGTAGTTCAAAATCTCCGGGGTGAGTTAGATACTGTTTGGCTCTTTGGATACTTCCCTGCGCCCCGTATACGTAGATAAACCTGCTTGGAGACGGATATCTAGGCTTTTTAAAATTCTGTCGGTCAGTGATTTTGAAAGCTCGACCCTAAACATGTTGCTGAGACAAACTGAATACAATTTACAACTGCTTCGTTTTGTTTCCTTTTGTTAGCCTCTACCAGACTCAACATATCACTAGATAATGGTCAGATAGACAGACAACTTTCCAGATGAGTCAGCCGGCCCAAAACTACAGTTATCGACATGTCATACATGTACGTGACTGTTGTCTATTTAACTAGTTTGTACTATTTTTCAACAACATGTGAAGCCTGGTAGAGGCTATTCCACTATGCGTGCGTGTCTTCATCATTGTGCAAAACAAAAACGAGTAGCCACAGCTATTGTTTAAACAACAGTTGTATAGTATTTATACCAGTTATCTTTGGCCTGGCAGTTTCTAGTAGTCTTAGTGGCATGCTTTTCTCAGGTGTGAAATAATTTCTTACGAACGCATTCCTTGCTGTAAGCAATGGAATGGAAAATAAATAAAGTTAAAAAAAAGAATTTAGTTGTCTTTTGTGTTTCTGTTTCTTCTTCACTTTCTAATTAACGCCGACTTGAAGACATTGGTGACCAAATGAAGTTCATCTGACGGGGAGAGATATTTATTGAAATATTTGAAATAACATGTAATGTCAATTGTTAGTGCTTCAATTTGATAAGACTATATATTCACCGATAATAAACCTATGTAAGGAACGTTAGTGAAACTCAAAAAAGACAAGAAAGCTCCATAGTCAACCGTTTATTCTAGACTTTTAGCAAAAGAAATTTAGAAAGCAGGCAGCTGGGGCGCTTTATCCATAATTGATTCCTATTGAAAATGTATTTAGGTGGTTCGGTTAAGCCTTGAGGTCAAGAACAAGAGCCACGGACTCTTATTGATTATGTAAACAAGCATGCAAGTCAAAGATGCCATTCCAAATCGTTTGTGCCTTCAACGCAGATGTTAGGTGAAGAGTTGTAATTCTTCCTGAGTGACGGACAGACTTTTCTGGCAGTTCTATGTCTACGCTGAAGTTCACAACTGTTCGATTTAATCATATGAAAATAACAGCAATCAATTAAATGGGCTGTTGTAGAATTACGCAGTGAATTTTGGTGTCATTGAAGTGTGGGCTGGGATATTCTGTCTTACTGGAATCTTTACATGGATCACAAGCGTCCCCTATTAATTAGGTGCAGTACTGCACCACACCATTACGAATAATTCTGCAGTACTTCAACTGATTACTAGGTGTCGCTTATGATCCATGTACCGACTATAGTTAGGTCGAGTTGTTTTCCTTTGCTTCAGTCTTCACCGTCGCCAGTCTTTTGTTACACAAAGTAAAGAAAGAAAGTGTAAAGATGGCTTTATGGCAGTGAAAATAGGAGAACTCAACGACACGAATTACTATATGATCCTGTATATATTTGCTTTTGTGTTAAAAGAGACACTTGGAATAAAATGTGTAAAACACCTGATAACACCTGTCCATCGTCTGTGGGGAACATTTACTTCTCTGAATGACTGAAAGTGAATTATAAAAAACTGTGTAAAAGAATTAAAGTTCACTTTTGGCATACTAAACATGAATACAGAGAAAGGTAAATTGAAGAGTCAAATACAAGTTACATTTTATGCAAGCTTCGTATCTTACACAAACGCAGTGCGTTTGAAAAAAACAAATAATCTGTTGAATACTTTAAAAGTAACCAATAAAAAATTCTAGTCCACACCATGTACATGTAGCTATATATAGATCTAATGCGTTCATACGACGCAGTTGTGTCATCAGGCTATTTCCCGACCTGACCTGACCTATGCCCAGGCGTGTGCGCTCGCCCATTGGTCAGCCCATTTGATGAGATTAGGAAGGGAAGGGCCCGCGGCAGGTATGAAGGAAGGGGTGGTCTTGTTTCCGTACAAGCTGGCCTGATGACACACGTTATGGGAGCCAAACAACTTGCCTGATTATCTACATAGTAGCAGCGTATCAGGGATCGGTGCTTGCTTTCTGTAGGCTGCTTTCTCATTTTCTTTCCGCGATTTAAGTAGCTCGAACATTCCTCTACTTTTAGCGTGCATTTAGTTAGGAGATGCAACGTTCCGTAGGCTTTAAAAGCAAAGCATACTTTCTTGGTCGAGACAGGGGGAAAAGTAGGAGCAGCCCGTCTAGTGCGACTAAATGGTGTTAAGGAACCATTTGCGTCCGCCCACCCGCGTCGTACGCGAACACCGCTGTTGGAGCAGTGTTTCACGACAGTACTTTTATTTGTTTTGATAACTATATGATGTTGTTGTTTTTCTTTCTGCCCGCCTTGACGAAAGTTTGAGCGACTTAAGTAACGGAAAAGTAAGGGAGGAAGCATCGAAAAGAGGCACAGCTCCCGTGCACATGGTCACCGATCTCTGATGCGTTCATACGACATAGTTGTGTCATCAGGCTATTTCCCGACCTGACATGACCTGTACCCAGGCGTGGCGCTCGCCCATTGGTCAGCCCATTTGGTGAGATTAGGAAGGGAAGGTCCCGCGGCAGGTGTGCGCTCGCCCATTGGTCAGCCCGTTTGATGAGATTAGTACACTGTAGCCCCTTCAAATATATACATCTGTTTGCTGAGATATTATTTCTGTCAACAAGGGAACACTGAGATCGAGAAACATGCCAAACCAACCATACTTCTGAGGCATGTTGCATTTTATTAAAGACATGTCAGACATTCAGTTCATCAATATCATGTTAGATTTTCTATAACAGCTAATTTCTAAAATCGACAGAGATTAGTTCAATTTGAAGGTACCACATATTTACTAAGCCTCAAAAAATCCCTTGAGGAATTCCAGTTGTTAGAAGGTCGAAAAACGTGTCGTGTTTACATACTAATTAACGGTCTCAACAGCATAGTTCATGTGCACGAGAAAACTACAGAAGTATATATATATATAGAAGGGGGTCAGTTCAATCTCACATTACAGTACTAACTAAACTTGCGACTTCTTATTAAGAATATATTATAATAATATCTTAACTAGAGTTCGGCGACCTCATACCTCTGTGAAATGTTTAGAGCTTTTGTAGATGTTATGCAAACTACATACAGATTTACGTGATATATGCGTGGTGATGTTTATCATTGATCCGCTTACACATGTTCGAAGTAAACAAGTCCCATCATCTATAGTTAAGGTATTTCACCAGGCTAAATTGGCATTTTGACTTTCCATTATTTTCTCATTATTGAATTAAGAAAGAATGGAGCCGTCATCAGTATTGATAGATGGGCATAAAATAATTCTAAATCTAATTTATTTATGACGTCATCAGGTTTGATTGCCCTTCATACTTTTCTATGAAATAATACAGCACTTTGGTACATACCACTGCAATGAAAACATGTTTTTCATGTGTATAATGATGAAAGCTACAACCTCGCGGTTGCGAGAATTGATATCTTCTAATGCAGGTATGGTTTTCACGGGCGTGGGAACTTTTGGAAGCTGGGGATTTAGGGCGCTGTATCTCGAGAACGGATGGTGCGAGTACGACGATTTTTGGTACGTGGGTTGGGGGTGGTGGCTTGACACTCAGGTTTGATTTTGGGCCTCCTGGCGCTTGAACTTGACATTGCAGGTGACATTTTTGGTGTTTTGGGGGCACTTTTGGCGCTGTGTGTCCGGAACGATGCGCACCATTGCAACGATTTTTGGTGCATGGGTGGGAAGTTGTTGCCTGTTGCCTAGGATTGACTTTGGGCCTTGTCGCGTTTGAACTTGACGCGGCAGGTCGAATTTTGTGTCCGGGAGGGGTATTTCCGGAGTTATATCTTCTGAACGGTTGGTGCGGGCGCGATGATATTTGGCACATGTGTTGGCGGTGGCTGAATAATTCTCACTTTTGATTTTGGCACCCTTGGTGCTTGAACTTGACATTCCAGGTTACCTTTTGTGCGGGCACTGCGCGTGCGCTGTATCTCCGGAACGCAAGGTGCCATCGTGTTGCTATTTTTTTACGTGGGTTGTTGCTGGTGTCTTGGTGGTCAGGTTTGATTTTGGGCCTCCTAGTGCTTGAACTTGATACTGTAGGTTGACCCTGTTTTTGTGTGGTTGGGGCATCCCCCTAATATCTGCTTGGTTTGGTTGGGTTTGGGTTGATTGATAGGTCTTTAAGCTTAGGTGTAGAATCGTCATCTGTTTTTGCACTGGCTTCTGCCACCTTCAATGTATCAAGTTACTTTGTATCAACAGTGTCTGACCTGCCAGATGATGTATTAGTATCTGTTGTGTATTGGTTAGGTACAATTTGAGTTTGCTACTTAGTCCGACTTTGTGGTGTTTTGAGAGCTGTGTAGTACTGAGTTTAAAGTTCTGGTACAAGTTCCTTTACCCTGTGTGGCAATCAGCAGAAGATACAACTTTCTAAAGTGGAGAAAAAAATGTATAGAGCTTGAGTGTTAGAGAAAGGTATGTGTATGATTTTTCCTTCTTGCTGTTTCTTTGGGGTTGCCATTTCCGTATTGTATGCAGGTAATTTGTAGTTTGGGGGCTAGTCATATTCGCTTGACTTTTGGGCCTGCTTAATCTATAGTACGGGCAGGGTTAAGTGGCAGAGGCTTTGTTCTGTTTTAAATTTAGTATCGTTTGTTGCATTTTGTCACTGCAAAAATATGATGAAATTGTTTTCCCCCTCTAAGCAACTGCTCATTGATTTTGTGGGATGTTTGCTGGGTGTTCACTCTGACTACAACAGCTTTCTGAACTTTTTAAAGCAGCAGCAGCTTGTCATCTATGAATGGGATTGAAAAGGACATTTTGAATAGTAAATTCTGCTGTTAAATTTGGCTTAGGTACTTCAAGAGATTTAGGTTTTAGTTGGACGGATTGAATAAAAATATCATACCACCCTGGGGACTAACTGTTGCTGCTGGATGGGGGCTACCACTATTCATATTGTCTATGGAACTACTGTAAAAATATAATTGGTCAAATTATGCAAATAACCTTCCAGTGCCAAGTCATGTAAACGATTTGCCCCTTAAATGCCAAGACGATATCATGTCCAGTACGAGAAAAACATTAAAAAAACTGCAGTGATTAAATATTCTCATTAATTACGGAAATGGCCTCATTTGCATACGTTCTATTTAATTCTGTACATCTTTGTAAAAGCTAGCCAAACACCAAAAATCATGAAAATCCGGTATTCCTATCTATAATTATCCTCTTCGATTCTTTTAAATACCCTGCAATTCCAACACTAGTCGCTAGGCAGCCCAAGCTCACGTCTCTTCTTTCCGAGCGCAAGTCCTATGAATTACCCCCCAAATCGTGACCCTACCTTGTTCTGAGCGCGAGATATCAAACCTGGAAGTTCCGCTGCAGTACCAAGGAAAGTTGCTATCGGGCCTAAAATCGAAACACTTCCAGTGTTTGTCACACCCTACCAACACACTAAGTATGAAAACAATCCATCAAGCCGTTCTTGAGTTTTCTTGTTGACAGACACACAGACGCACAAACGCTAGTGAAAATATAACCTCCATGACATTTCATGGAGGCAATAACTGTTTACATCGACGCTTAAGTTAAAACGTACGTTAGACTCACAATGCGTCAGTGTAAATTGTTGTCGGATTTTTCAGACGTTAAGTCCACTGCTTTGAATTTAGAAGTCAAGGAGTACAAACACTTATAGTACTGCGGAGGATGGTACTCAGGCTATTCAAGTCCATTGTATCCATACACAACTTTATTCTGTTGAACGAAAGCTCATTCATGATGAAGTTTTGATAATAAAATTGAAAAGTGTAACACAATACCCTTAATGTGGTTCTACTACTTTTTGAAAAACAACTGATACAAGTAATCATTTCCCTTCTCCCTAGATAAAGGAGATCTGTAAAGATGACAAGAAACTGTGTTGTTTTTTCTGACTACTTGTTTTGCCAGGTCACACAGAAACACACATTTCTAGCTGCAGTCGGGTACATGTATGTGAGACTAGGTAGTTTATCCATTCACTGTTGTATTACGCAAAAATCATTACATAAAAACATCCTCACTTGTATTACAAAAAACACAATCACCTATATTACACAAAAACCAGAAATCACTTGTGTTTCACACATAAAATACAATCACCTGCATTACACAAAAACTGAAATAACTAGTATTTCACAAAAAAACACAATCACCTATATTACACAAAAACACAAATCACTTGTGTTACACAAAAAAACACAAATCACTTGTATTACACGAAAAACACACACAGCTCTTTTGTATTACACAAAAAAATCACTTGTAGTACACAGACACAAAACAATAGCTTGTATTACACACAAAACACAGTGACTTTCATCATACAAGAGATACCATCACTTGTTGCACAGACAAAAACTGACACACACACTTGTAAGGCCTGACAGTGAAGGGAAATATGCGGACGTTTTCGCCCAGTTGAATAACTGGTTGTTCACATGGTGCAGACCACACACGTCAGCTCATAGCCACTGATGTAGGGCCCACAGGGAAGAGAGCCACACTGCGCCTCCACCAGGTACAGCAGGGCTCCGTTGAGATTGGCATTTGACCCCGTCCTTAGGTTGGGAGCTCCGTCCACACAGATGAAGTTCTTGTTGCTGGCGTGCTCGTGCTTTTCTGACATCAGGTACCCGCTGTACTCCTTAATCCAGTCCGTGGGACAGGACAGGCGAGCGGGGATCATGACGTGTGCGGACCGAGGCACATGGCACACCGAGCAGGGGACGTCATAGTCCTGAGGGTTGGTGATGGACCCCATGTTGTCTGTAGTGAAATAGCCATTACTATTAACCTCGTACTCTGACCCATACATGTAGCTTCGGTGCTGAAAACCATCCACTGGGTTGTTCCACTCCACACCTTCCATGGGCAGGCACTGGTAGTCACTTCCTCCTCCATGGTGGGCCCACAAACCACTCCCCACAACACCTGTGAAAGGACAGGAAGGTTCTGAATATCCACTGCTTCCAGAAAAGAAGTCGAACCCTAAAAGCTTGGGTTGTAGTTCCCAGCAGTCAATTTCAGAATAGTCACTTATTCCCGCTTGGCACCATTGTTATCTATACTTAACCCTATTCAGACCGGGGGGGGGGGGGGCTTTTGAGGCCCGCGCCAACTTCGATGTCCTTTAACGCCAGAACGGCTTACGCTAGAGCCACCAAATTTGGTGAGTTTTCCTAAAATATTGTTGGCAACAAATTTGCGAAGTTGGACAAATTTTCATTTTTTCGTGTTGCCATGGCAACCGTTTGTTGACAGGCAGTTTTGCCAAAAATCAGTATTTTTGGTTCTAACAATGTATTTTTCACATTTATTTGCTATATTACTGCTATTTTGTTACATAAATAAAATCTTATATTATTTAGCATATCTTTCATAATTATATATGCATAAATTATGCTAATTTGATGACGGCATCAGCCCAAAATCCAAGATGGCGGACCGTATGGCGAGATCAAGAATAGCAAGCTAATTATCCCTTAAAATTTGTAACTACCTGGTATTTTTTCTTAAAAAAACATCTAAATGAATAAATTTAGTCTATTTTCATTGCCCTTTGTGATTATTTGTTGCAATAAAAGTATTTTTAAAATTCAAGGTGGTCGATATAATATGGCGGAGCCCAACTCGTATATTAGATGATTTTGACATCATTGATGTTGCTATTGGCAAAGCAAGTCGTAATAAACATTAGTATTCTGTTATCTGCACTTGTTGTTACATTTTTGTAGCATAACTTGAAGTTTTCTGAGAATACCCTTTTTCCATGGATCCGGCCAATATAATCAAATTGATGACGTCATAATTACGTCATCTTACGTCAACGTAACGTCAAACGTCAAATACGTGTCAGATATTATGTCGACATCATGTCCTGAAAATTTTGTAGCCCTACGGTAGGTCGTTAAAGAGTTATCGGACTTAGAAGTGGAGGGCCTCAAAAGCCCCCCCCCCCCCGGTCCAGGGATGACCAAAAAAGCCCGGTCTGAATAGGGTTAAGTCACTTTCTTTCCATATACTGTAATGTTTCGTGTTGCAGTTAGCCCTCAAACAAGAACTTAAGTTAAAAATAAACACTCTCTATTGTATTCATGATATCTGCATGTAAGAAGTTGTATGTTTCCAATGTCAGGGTGAGTTAATTGATTGATGGGTGACAGATTGTTGAAAGGACATAAGCTGAATCGATCTTTTTTACTGTAAGTCGTTCGTGCCTTCTATCTGCCTACCGGAATAGATAGTCTCGGCGTTTTCACCACAGTTCTCCCTCCCCCACCGCACGTACACGTGCCCGATGGACTTGTCGGGCGCTCTCCGCTCCCTGTGCGCCCCGCCCGCAGCAGTGCCGTTCTCTCGGTCCTCTGTACCAGGTGAGTCGGTCTGTGCAGGACGGGTAATCTATTTGTAACAGATGGAAAGAAATTGATGTTAACGACTGAAGCAGGTAGACAATACCCCATCTCCTGAACCCAATGATCCGTAACAGTACGGGGCGTGCATTTGTTACCATTTTCCCACGGTTGCTTGGTTTTGGTGTTGTGTTGTTGAGAGCTTTGTCAGGTTTCCTTGAGGATAATGATGTTACCTTCGGGGTTATTGTTGATTTGATTAACTTGACAAAATTGCCTCACTCGACTCAGGAACAAACGGCTACGGACGTCCTCTAAAATGGGATGTAAAGCGCGAGGTCCCTGAATTCACACCTTGAGCACGTTACAGATCCCGCCACACGAACCGATAAGTCCTTCCCGGTTTGAGTTTCGTGATCAAACTTTCTTACTTAGCTTGTACTTCACTTTAAAAAAAAGTCCCTTTTCTACCGTAGCCGACAGCAACAATGTGCAACGCATCTATCTTTCTGGTCAACACACCTAGTTTTTGCGCAACACACTTACTTCTTTGTGCTGCACACTTACTTTTTCTGCAGTGCGTTCTAGAGTTCCACACCTCCTTTTCTCAATAGACGGTCCTTAATCATGCCAAACAAAGAGCGCATTGAAACCCTTCCGAAGCAGTCGCCTGTCGCGTTTTGAGTACTTTTCTCAATATTATAGTTCTGTAGATTGTGTTTATATATCTTTAGGGTAGTACTTTGACCGTGAATATTGATATCGATAAAGTTCATAGTTTTTTGTCCTGGTTAGATCATTTTAACATTGCGTTCTGCTGCAATCATAACGCATTCCTTCACCTTCGTCACATGCACAGCGACAACAGGGATAATGCAGTCAGTTTACAAATTGCGCCTAAAAGCATTTATTCAAGTGTCTATGATTTGGGAAACGGCCAGACGAATCAGACAACATCCGTTGTCTTTTGTCAGTTTATAAGTTGCATCGTTCATTGTACTTTTGGAAACGGCTCCGATACCGTGCAAGCAATGTCCTCGGTGCAAGTATGAGGCTTCCTCGGTACATTTCTCCACACACAAGCTACACAAAAACGCAACAAGCCATTCCTACCTAGCCTGACGAACTGTAGACTCTCACCTCACCTCACCTAGTCCCATCCTCATCAGGAGGGTCGGGGACTATGGTTGTCTCCAGCACAAGTCTTCGCCATTCCTCCCTGTTTTTAGCCGTCTGGGTGCATTCCGCCAGGGAGCTGCCTGTCCAGTCCCTAATGTCATCACTCCATCTCCTTCGTGGTCTCCCCTGCTTCTGGTACCGTTGATCTTTCCCTGCAGTATGTGGGTCGTGATGTTCTGTGCCCTAGTAACATGGCCAAAGTACTGTAACTTCCTCCTTTTCACCAGGTTTAGGAGTGTTCGTGTTATTGCAAGTTCAGCTAGTACTGAGTCGTTGGTGCGGTGTTCAGTCCAGCTGACCCTGAGCAGTTTCCTGTAGCACTTCATTTCAAAGGCTTGTATCTTCTGAGTGTCTTTGGCGTGGAGTGTCCAAGCTTCGCAGCCATAGGTCGCTACAGGGCAATGACCCCTAATTGACGGCTGCGCAGAAGGTCCCCGGTGAGTCCCCACAGGATTGATTTTTAAAAGTATCAGAAGATGTGTTTTTCTTTGGAAATGTTGGCATCTTGGAGCTGTATTCTACAGGTAAGGGTTGTAGGTTTTTTATTATGTCGAAAAAAACAGACTTTTAAGCCTGTTTTGGGTGCCTGGAACACTAGAAAGAAGTTTGTTATGTAGCTGTCATTGTAGTGCCAGATGGGGTCACCGAGTTGCGTTTGGATGCAAATCACCAGTCAGAAAGTTCCGAAAAGTTGAGAATGGACATTTTAGAAGCCGGGCTACCCTCTCAATGTTAGTTTTTCGAGAACGAAACGTCAGGTAGGTGACTTTTGACAGCTTCTATTTGCCATTAAATGCATTATAAGGATAGGGAAGACATGATTGGTGGTCACTGCTCTGCCATGTTCGGCAGGGTAGTCAAGTTCAAAATTAGCAGGTGTCAAGACACTTCAAGTGATGCGGGAAGGGTTGTCAAGCATTGTCACAAGTTTTAAAGACTTCACGGAGACCCTACTCCAAGGATTGGTCCCCAGGGAGCACAGGTGTCAGGAGGGATGTCGTAAGGTTTGTGGCTTTGGTTAGACTTCATATTGTTTAGCAAAAAGTGGCACAAACAGGGGAAAATGGTAAAATCTGCTCACCCTGTCATAAGGGGACTACTCTCCATCAGTTTAGACACCAAAATTTGTATCTAAATGCTGTTAGACCACACTTTGGAGCAGATGATGAGAGTGCATAGAATGAGGGGGGGGGGGGGTAGGTGTGTCCTTTGGGGCTTATATATCATTGGGGGCCAATATGTTCCCAAAAATTGGTTATATGGGCAAAAGAAAGGCTTTACCTGACTCAACTGACTGAAATTTCTTGAGAAATTCTGCCATATTAGTGGTTTTGGGCCTGATTTCTTACTTTCTGTACCTTTTATTGATAATGTAATATGCACTCTCATAAAATGCTTCAAAGTCTAACCTGGCAGCTTTTCAATACAACTTTAGGTGTGTAAATGGTGGGAGAATACTTTCCTTATGCTAGAAAGAGCAGCTTTTAACTTTTTCTTCAGTTTGTGTCACTTTTTGGTTAATGCTATGGAGCCTATCAAATGCCTCAAACCACTGCCAAAGCCTTGAGGAAAGTCCTCTGACACCTGCCATGAGATCCATTCCCCTGGGAGCATTCTTGGTCAGAAAGCTTTGAAACTTGGGATAATGTTTGAAAACTCTTACTCGCATCATGCGAAATGATTGAAACTTGTCAATTCTCAAGTTCGGGCCCCTACAGGCCAGGCCAGTGCCTTCAGTACCCTCAGCTTGGTGGACTTCCTTAAGGCTCTTCCTTCCAGATGGACTCCAGAGAACCAAGGCCTTCCGCGCTGCTCCCAAGCGTGCCTGGATCTCTCGGCTACTTCCCGCTGATCCATCAATAATGGCACCCAGGTACTTGAAGGTTGGTACTTGCTCTAGCTGGACCCCCTGGCAGAAGATCTTCAGTTCTGTGGGCTGTTTGGTTGCTGCCATGACCTTGGTCTTCTTGGTGCTAATCTCCAGGCTATACTCCATGGACACTGTGTGTACTAGGTCCAACAGCTCCTGCAGTCGCTCTGGTGATGTTGCTATCAGGCCAATGTCATCTGCGAACCTCAGGTTGTTAATGAGCCTTCCACTGATGTTGACGCCAATCCAGGAGAGTTCGTTGGCCGACTCCCTCATCACTGCTTCAGAGTAGAAGTTAAAACAGGCTGGGGAGACCAGGCATCCCTGCCGCACGCCTTTGGTGACTTCAAACCAGTCGGACAGCTCCTCCTCTACTCTCACTGCAGCCTGCTGACGTCTGTACAGCTGTCGTAGTGAGTTGGTGATGTACTTGGGGACTCCCATTCTTTCCATCACTCTCCAGAGAATATTGAGTTTTACTGAGTCAAAGACTTTTTTATAGTCAATAAATGCCATATAAAGACTTACATTGCTCTCACGTGCTTTCTCCATGAGGATCCTGATGTTGAAAATCTGGCCCCTGGTTCCCACTTTCTTCCTGAACCCCATCTGTTCCTCAGCAAATTCCCTGTCTGCCATCCCCTCCATACGCTTCAGCAGGATGCGCAGTAGAATCTTGCTGACGTGGGATATCAGGGCGATGGTACGATGCTCTGAACAGTCCGTGGTTCCCGGCTTCTTGGGGATGGTGATGAAGACTGACCGTACCCAGTCTGTGGGCCATTCTCCAGTCCTCAGGACCTTGTTGCAGAGGTTGCACAGGGCTTTTGTCACAGTTGGGTTGTCAGTTTTCAGAAGTTCACCTGGAAGGTCATCTACGCCCGCTGCTTTGTTCTTTGGTAGCCGCTTGATGGCAAACTCTACTTCAGATTCTAGAATTTCCGGGAAGTGTTCGTCTACTGTCTCCTCACTGTCCTGTTCGTCATCAGTAACAGAGTGCAGTGTATTGTCTTGGTACAGTTGTTCGCAGTACTGTTTCCATCGCTGTAAAATGCTCTGGAGATCAGTGAGCACCCGGTTATCCTCGCTCCTGATGTTCCTTTGCTTAGGTTGGAAACCTCTCCGCAGCGACTTTATGATGCTGAAGGACTTCCTGGGTGAGCTGTTACTTCCAATGCCCTTCTCCATCACAGCACACTGCTCTTCCAGCCACCTTTCCTTGTCTGCTCTTGCCTGTCTTTGGACTTGTTTGTCCACCTCCCTGTAGAGCAAGTCTCCACTTTCTGTGTTGCGCTGCGTCTTCAGCTTCCGCCTTCTGTCTATCAGGTCAAGAGTGTCCTGTGATATCCATGGGTGGTTTGCTTTCCTAGGGGCCTTCCCCAACACTTTCTCTGCTGCAGCTTTGATAGCTTCTGTGAAGGAGGTTGAGAACTCATCCGGTGTTCTTTCCTCTTCAAGTAGGTTGAGAGCCTCAAATCTGTTTTGGACTTCAACGTTGAAGGTTTCCCGTACTGCTGATGACTCCAGTGCCTCTAGGTTAAGGAGAGTTCTTCGTTTACTCCTGCCACACTTCTTTATCTTGAGCCTGAGACTTGCTCCCACCATGTTGTGGTCTGATCCACAGTCAGGTCCAGGGTAGGCACGGGAGTTTGTGACGCACTTCCTCCATCTCTTACCGATGAGGATGAAGTCGATCTGGTTCCTGTACCTGCATCCTGGGGACAGCCATGTGTAGCGCCTCCTCTCGTGATGCTTGAAGGCTGTGTTGGTTATGAAGAGACCATTCTCTTGGCAAAATTCCACAAGCCGTTCCCCTCTGTCGTTGGGAGTTCCTAGGCCGTAGGGTCCGCAGACATCATTTTCAAGCCTGTCTGCCCCTACTTTAGCATTGAAGTCCCCCAACACCAAGGCCATGTCCTGGCTTGGGCACTCAAGTAGTAGTTGTTGGACTTCTTCGTAGAACCTCTCCACTTCCTCGTCTGGGGCATCTGTGGTTGGGGCATACACCTGTACCATGTAGATGTTGAATGGGGATGCCTTAATGCGCACTAGAAGGATACGCTCATTCACCGCTTTGTAGGAGATCATGCTTTTTGCCAATGCTTTGAATAGCAAGACCGCCACTCCTGCTCTATGTATTTCTCCCCTGAGTAGATAACCATCTCTCCATCTGTGGTAGACTCTACTCAGATTATATTTCCAATAAGTAATATTTCACTCTAGTTACCCTTTATCTGCACCACGTGTTTACACACCATAAATGAGGACACAGCTGGGCCCTTCCAATAAAACATATAAAAAACAGTAAAAATGGAAAATAGTAGAAATTCCCAAATAGACCTAGGTCACAAACTGTACTCCTCGGCCGACTAACTCCGCTGGCGTGTTATCCGCCTTTTTTAAAAATTCTACCAATTTCTACTTTTATTTTCAGTGATATGTGGAGCCTGGCATAGGCTAAAAAATCTGCCTCTTACTTCAAACATTCTTGATAAGTTGGCTCCAAACATCCTGTCAATATTAATATCATAAATGGATTAGACTCTGTACTACAGAGTAAAGGGGGTCTACACCAGACTGGCTGGATGGATAATGGTCTGGTGTCACAGCAGACGACGCGGGATTAGGGGACCATCCATTGAGAAAGGGAGGGGTGCGAACTCCAGACAAATTAAGCATGTAGCGCAAAAAGGAAGTGTGCTGCGCAAAAAAAGAAAGTGTGCAGCGGAAAAAAAATCAATGTGTCGCGCGCAGACAAAAGAAGGATGTCGCGCAGAAAAAATGTAAATGTGTTGCACGGAGAAAAGTAAATGCAGCGCGAAAAATATAAGTGTGTTGCGCAGAAAATCCATATTTTGTTGACCAGAAAATATAGGTGTGTTGACTCGGAAAATAGGTGTGTAGCACATTGTTGATGTCGACCACGGTACTTTTCATTTATTTTCCCAGTCTTAAAATATGGAAGTCGGAACTTACCACGAGATTCCTGAGCTCTGTCAGCTCCTGCTGCAGGTCTGACATGGTCTGACGTACGTCTGACGTAGCTTCTGCTGCAGGTCTGACGTAGACCAGCGGCATGAGGACGGCGCACACTAGCAACCCGCCCAGACAGCCTCCCGCCAGGAGCACCAGGCCCGTCCGCCGCCGCCCGCCCTGCCTCTTGTACGGCCGAGTCATGCCCAGATCCGCCAGGGAAGGGGCGAAGCCTACATAGAATGAAACACAATGTAACAAATGTCAAAATTCAAAGGAAGAGAAAAAGCGGCTATTTTTTTCCGGTAAGGAAAAGAGTGAAAATTTTGTCACAGAAAACTTTTCATGATAGCCTACCTTGGTCCATGGCAACTTTTTCCACTGACATTTTCACGGCACAAATGTTGTCTTCAAGAAGGGAACGAAAAGCGGCACAATCCAACAGTTGGTCGACTTTATCTGACGCGTTGTAACGAAGCGACGTAACTACTTTTAAAAGAACACTAGGGGGTCTACAAAAATTTAAGAAAAATGTTGGACGTCTAGTTAAATAGCCTATGCGGAAATGTTTTATGGTATCTGGTTGTGTGGCTATGTACTTCATACTTGTAAGTAGCATATATGCAATCAACTCATCATTCTCATTAAAAGATATTAAGTAAATTCTGGTTGAAAGTCTGACACCCCTCCGATCCTATATAGTCCACTCCTCACGTTATGGTCGTTCTTGGTCTTTGAATTGGCATTCATGCTTTGTTTTGCACCTAATAAGACTTTTTGTTCAAGACAAACTTGAAACTCCTCCTTCCCCCCTACCACGAAATCAATCCCGAGCGAGTTCTAATTAAGGCCACAGCAAGTACGTTTTTTGGATGAAATCAGCGCGCTCATTAGTTTCGCCTGATTTCAGAAAAAAAAATCCTTCTTTGGAAATTGTCAACATGACGAGAAAGCACCAAATTGGGAAAATATGTTACGTTATAGCCTCATTATTTTACTTGTAGAAATAAGATTAGCAAAGTAGCCCTAACTGTAGTTAGTTCTAGAACTGGCAGCACTATAGAAGTCAGGCGCGTATTTGCCAACTTGGCATATCATATGATACCAGTTTATCACACTAGCGTCACTTTTACTACACCAGTTTACGTCTTAAATACAAGAATGAATGACTTCTTGACTGTGCTTCTGTGTTTCGTCATTTCAATTTTTGTTACAACGTTTCTGGTGTTTATTTTGAAAATTAAGTCATCTTGTTTTTTTATTTACTCATCTTTTTTCACCCTATCTCATTATTTTTTCCGGCTGCCAAATGAACTTCTACAACTACAGTCAGGGCTACTTGCTACTCTTATTTCTACAAGTAAAATAATGAGGCTATAACATAACATATTTTCCCATTTTGATGCTTTTTTGTCGTGTTGACCATTTCCGAAGAAGAACTTTTTTTTTTAAATCATGCGAAAAATAATGAACGCGCTGATTTCATCCATAAAACGTACTTGCTGTGGCCTTAATTAGAACTCGCTCGGGATTGATTTCGTGGTAGGGGGGAAGGAGGAGTTTTAAGTTTGTCTCGAACAAAAAGTCTTATTAGGTGCAAAACAAAGCATGAATGCCAATCCAAAGACCAAGAATGACCAGGACTTGAGGGGTGGACTATGTGTAGGATCGTAGGGGTGTCAGAATTTCAAGCAAAATATACTTATCTTTTAATGAGATTGGTGAATTGATTGAATTGATACGCTAAATACAAGTACACAACCACGTAACCAGAAAAATGTCTGCTTAGGCTATTGAAATAGACGTCAATTTTTTCTTAAATATTTGTAGACCTCCTAGTGGTTCTTAAAGTTAGTAGTTAGGTCGCTTCGTTACATCGCTTAAGTAAAACTTGACCACCTGTCGGATTGCTCCGTCTTTTCGTTCCCTTCTTGAAGACAACATTTGTGGCGCCGGTGAGAAATGTCAGTGGTAAAAATTGCCATGGACTCAGGTCCCCTTTAAAGCCCCCCCCCCCCTTTACACACACACACACACACACACACACACACACACACACACACACACACAAACACACACACACATTAACAGAAGATTAAGGCTCCCAAAGCGAACAACAGATTTTCTTACCGGCGCAATCAGGAGTTAATCACATCAGCATGAATAAAGCATGCATGTCACAAGCGATGATGTTATCTCCACCCAAGCTTTGTTGGTCTGTTGTTAAGGTAAAAGTGATGATTATTCATTATAAATTTGTTTTAACACGGCAATATGGGAGGGGGGTAAAGAATACTGATGTTGTGTTTGTCTAAACTACAGCTGTTTTCTACATGCTTGCTTATTTTCCATTGTAAAATTGTAACAGACATAAGGTTTGAAAGCACGCACTCCTTTCGCCTTGTATTTTATGGTTGACACGGTATTTTTACCTTCGCGTAGGATTTTGGTGTGTGTTTGTGTCCATGTGTGTGTGTGTATCTATGTGTGTGTGTGTGTCTGTGTGGAGTGGTGTGTCGTGTGTATGGAGTGGTGTTTTTATATATCTGTGTGTGAGTTTGTATGTGTATGTGTGTGTTGGTGTGTGTGTCTGTGTGTGAGAGAGGGAGAGAGAGAGGTAATGTGTGTGTACGTGTGTGAATGAATGTGTGTTGGTGTGGGCGGTGTGTTTGAGAGAGAGAGAGTGTGTGTGCGTTTTAGAGAGAGACAGAGAGAGAGAGAGAGAGAAAGTGTGTAAAAGACCATTTTCTTCCAGATCACTTCAGTGTAACTGACAAAAAATATTGGATGATAGTTGAAACGTCTGACTGTTTTCAAAATCATATCCAATTGCTTGAGTAACAGCTTTTTAGCATAGGGTCATAACGGCTTGTGACAACCATTCACTGCCCCCCCCCTTAAAGACATAGATATATATATATATATATTATACAACCAACGCAAACGGTCGTTCGGTTCGCTTAGCCTGGTTAGAACTTTATTTAAGAGAAACTTGACAAAAAAAGGTAAAAGGAAATTTAAAATTACAAAATTTTCGTCTTTTCAGAATGTAAAATTGCGAAAGGCTCGCAAGGGGTTTAGAAGTTAGTTAGATTTCGTTGTCTTTGTTTCCAATACTGCGACCATTCCAGATCAGATTGGTGATATCTAAAGGCATTTACAATAAAACAACGGAATTTTGTTGTTGTCGAAAATGACACGTTTCCCTCTGGTTTTACCAATAAATAGAAATGGCGCCGCGTGTACAGCTCCTTTGGCAGACTGCAAAAATGATGAGATGAAAAAAGATGAGAAAATAAAAAGCAAGATGACTTAATTTTCAAAATAAACGTGAGCTGGTGTAGTAAAAGTGACGCTAGTGTGATAAACTGGTATCATATGCCAGGTTAACAACTACGCGCCTGACTTCCAAAGTGGTGCCACTTCTACAACTACAGTTAGGGCTACTTTGCTAATCTTACTTCTACAAGTATAATAATTAGGCTATAACACAACATATTTTCCAAATTTGGTGCTTTCTCGTCATGTTGACCATTTCCGAAGACGATTTTTTTCTGAAATCAGGCGAAAAGTAATGAACGCGCTGATTTCCTCCATTAAACTTACTTGTTGTGGCCTTAATTAGAACTCGCTCGGGATTGATTTCGTGGTAGGGGGGAAGGAGGCGTTTCAAGCTTGTCTTGAACAAAAAAAATCTTATTAGGTACAAAACAAAGCATAAATGCCAATCCAAAGACCAAGAGCAACCGGGACGTAAGGAGTGGACTATGTAGGATCGTAGGGGTGTCAGAAATTCAAACAGAATTTACTTAATATCTTTTAATGAGAATGATGAGTTGATTGCATATATGCTACTTACAAGTATGAAGTGCACAGCCACGACACCAGACAACATTTCCGCATATGCTATTGAACTAGACGTCCAACATTTTTCTTAAATGTTTGTAGACCTCCCAGTGGTCCTTAAAAAGTAGTACGTCGCTTCGTTACATCGCATCAGTAAAACTTCACCACCTGTTGGATTGTGCTGTCTTTTCGTTCCCTTCTTGAAGACAACGTTTGTGCCGTCGGTGTCGTGAAAATGTCAGTGGAAAAAGTTTTCATGGACCAAGGTTGGCTATCTGTGACTTTTCTGTGACAAAATTTTCACTCGTTTCCTTAAAAGAAAATAGCCACTTTTTGGTGAGTTTCTCTTCTTTTAAATTTTGAGATTGGTTACATTGTTTTTCATTCTATGTAGGCTTCGCCCCTCCCCTGGCTGATCTGGGCCTGACTCGACCGTACAAGAGGCAGGGCGGGCGGCGGCGGATGGGTCTGGTGCTCCTGGCGGGAGGCTGTCTGGGCGGGTTGCTAGTGTGCGCCGTCCTCATGCCGCTGGTCTACGTCAGACCTGCAGCAGAAGCTACGTCAGACGTACGTCAGACCATGTCTGACCTGCAGCAGGAGCTGACAGAGCTCAGGAATCTCGTGGTAAGTTCCGACTTCCATACTTTAAGACTGGGAAAATACGGTGGCCGACATCAACAATGTGCAGCACACCTATTTATCTTGTTAATACATGTATTTACTGCGCAACACACTTATATTTTTTGCGCTGCATTTACTTTTCTCCGAGCCACACGTTTAAATTTTTTTCTGCGCGACACCCTTCTTTTTTCTGCGCAACACATCTATTTTTTTGCGCTGCACATTCATTTTTTTGCGCTGCGGACTTGCTTTTTGCGCTACATGTTTAATTTTTCTGTAGTTCGCACCCCTCCCTTTCTTAATGGATAGTCCCCTAATTTCGCATCGTCTGCTGTAACACCAGACCATTGTCCATCTAGCAAGTACAGAGTCTAATCCATTTATTATATAAATATTGACAAGATGTTTGGAGTCAACTTATCAATAATTTTTGAAGTAAAGGGTAGATTTTTTTAGCCTCTGCCAGGCTCCACATATCGCTGAAAAAATAGTAGAAATTGGCCAAATTCTGAAATTGGCAGATAACACGCCGGCGGGGTTAGTCGGCCGAGGAGTACAGTTTGCGACCTAGGTCTATTTGGGAATTTCTGCTATTTTCCTTTTTTAATGTCTTTGATATGTTTTATTGGAAGGGTCTAGCTGTGTCCTCATTTATGGTGTGTAAAGACGCGGTGCAGATAAAAGGTAACTAGAGTGAAATATAAGCTATTTCAAATATAATCTGAGTAGAGAGTACTGTTCGTCAGGCTAGGCAGGAACGGCTTGTTGCGTTTCTGTGTAACTTGTTTTTGGAGAAATGTAACGAGGAAGCCTCATACTTGCACCGAGGACATTGCTTGCACGGTATCGGAGCTGTTTCCAAAAGTACAATGTACAATGTAACTTAAAAACTGACGAAAGACAACGGATGTTGTCTGATTTGTCTGACCGTGTCCAAAATCATACCCACTTGAATAAATGCTTTTAGGCGCAATTTGTAAAGTGACTGCATTATCCCTGTTGTCGCTGTGCATGTGACGAAGGCGATGGAATGCGTAATGATTGCAGCAGAAGGCAATGTTAAAATTATCTGACCTAGACAAAAAAACAATGAACTTTATCGATATCAATCTGAACAGTCAAACTACCAGCCTATAGCCATATAAACACAATCTACAGCACCATTGAATCAACAAAAGTACTAAAATGCGTTAGGCGACTGCTTCGGGATAGTTTCAATGTGCACGTGATATTCGATTGACATGATTAAGGACCATCCATTGAGAAAAGGAGGTGTGGAACTCAAGAACGCACCGCAGAAAAAGTAAGTGTGCAGCACAAAGAAGTAAGTGTGTTGCGCAGAAACTAGGCGTGTTGACCAGAAAAAGTAAGTGTGTTGCACATTGACATTGTTGCTGTCGGCTACGGTAGGAAAGGTAACTATTTTAAACGTTAAGTACAAGCTAAGTAAGAATGTTTGATCGCGAAACTCAATTCGGGAAGGACTGATGTTCATCAATTCGTTTCCATTTGTTACATATAGATTACCAGTTCTGCACAGACCGTCTCACCTGGTACAGAGGACCGAAGAGAGAACGGCACTGCTGCGGGCGGGGCGCACAGGGAGAGGAGAGCGGCCGACAAGTCCATCGGGCACGTGTACGTGCGGTGGGGGAGGGAGAACTGTGGTGGAGATGCCGAGACTATCTATTCCGGTAGCCAAATAGAAAACACGAACGACTTACAGAAAAAAAGATCGTTTCAGCTTATGTCCTGTCAACAATCTGTTATCCTTTAATCAATTAACTCACACTGACATTGGAAACATATAACCTCTTACATGCAGATATCATAAGTACAATAGAGAGTGTTTATTTGCAAGTTCTTGTTTGAGGGCCAATTGCAACACGAAACATTACAGTATATGGAAAGAAAGTGACTTAAGTATAGATAACAATGGTGCCAAGTGGGAATAAGTGACTATTCTGATATTGACTGCTGGGATTTAGAACCTAAGCTTTTTGGATTCGATTTCTTTTCTGGAAGCAGTGTATATACAGAACTATTCTGTCCTTTCACAGGTGTTGTGGGGGGTGGTTCGTGGGCCCACCATGGAGGAGGAAGTGACTACCAGTGCCTGCCCATGGAAGGTGTGGAGTGGAACAACCCAGTGGATGGTTTTCAGCACCGAAGCTACATGTATGGGTCAGAGTACGAGGTTAATAGTAATGGCTATTTCACTACAGACAACATGGGGTCCATCACCAACCCTCAGGACTATGACGTCCCCTGCTCGGTGTGCCATGTGCCTCGGTCCGCACACGTCATGATCCCCGCCCGTCTGTCCTGTCCCACGGACTGGATTAAGGAGTACAGCGGGTACCTGATGTCAGCCAAATACGACCACAACAGCAACAAGAACTTCATCTGTGTGGACGGAGCTCCCAACCTAAGGGCGGGATCACATGCCGATAACGGCGGGGCCGTGCTATACCTGGTGGAGGCGCAGTGTGGCTCTCTTCCCTGTGGGCCCTACATCAGTGGCTATGAGCTGACCTGTGTGATCTGCTCCATGTGAACAACTAGTTACTAAACTATTTCCCTTCACTGTCCGGCCCAACAAGTGTGTGTCTTTTTTTTTTTTGCAACAAGTGATGGTATCTCTTGTATGATAAAGGTCACTGTGTTTTTGTGTGTAATACAAGTGATTGTGTTTTTTTGTGTAATACGAAAAAGTTGTGTTTTTGTGTAATACAAGTGATTTGTTTTGTGTGTCATACAATTGATTGTGTGTAATACAATTGATTGTGTGTAATACAAGTTATTTGTGTAGTTTAAGTAACTGTGTGTTTTTGTGTGAAATACAAGTTAATTCTGCTTTTTGTGTAATACAGGCGATTGTGTTTTTTGTAATACAAGTGAAGATGTTTGTATGTTATAATTTTTGCGTAATACAACAGTGAATGGATAAACTACCTAGTTGCACATACATGTACCGACTACAACTAGAAGGGGGTGTATCTGTGTGAACTGTCAAAACAAGAGTAGTCAGGAAAAACAACACAGGTTCTTGTCATCTTTACAGATCTCCCCCTAGGGAGAAAAAATGATTACTATTATCAATTGTTTTTCGAAAAGTACTAACAGTTACAACCACATTGAAGGTATTGTGTTACGATTGTCAATTTTATTGTCAATACTTCATCATGAATGAGCTTTCGTTCAACAGAATAAAGTTGTGTATGGATACAATGGACTTGGATAGCCTGAGTACCATCCTCGTAGTACTAAGTGTTTGTGCGCCTTGACTTCTAAATTCAAAGCAGTGAACTTAACGTCTGAAAAATCCGACAACAATTAACACTGACACATTGTGAGTCTAACATACGATATGAAAAATTATTACCTTCATCAAATTTCATAGAGGTTATATTTTCATTAGCGTTTGATTGTCTGTGTGTCCGTCAACAAGATAACTCAAGAACGGTTTCATACTTGGGGTGTTGGTGGGGTTTGACAAACACTGGAAGTGGTTCGATTTCGGTTCCCCCTAGCAACTTCCCTTGGTACTACAGTGGAACTTCCAGGTTTGATATCTCACGCTCCGAAGAAGGTAGGGTCACGATTTTGGGGGTGTTTCATAGGTCATGCGCTCGGAAAGAAGAGATTTGAGCTTGGGCTGCCTAAGGTTGAAATGACAGGGGTATTTAAAAAAAATCTGAAGAGGATACCTTAAGATAGGAATACGTAGACCGGATTTTCATGATTTTTGGTATTTGAGTAGCTTTGACAAAGGTGTAGAAAATGAAATAAAACTTATGCAAATCAGGACAATTAGTTAATGAGAATATTTAACTTAATCATAGCAGTTTTTCAATGTTTTTCTCGTACCGGACATGATACTGTCTTGACATTTGAGGGGCAATTAGCATACAACGTCTGGACAAGGCGGGGCAAGTTTCAGCCCCTAACGTTGTATTTGGTAAATAGAGACATTTTTGTGAAAACATTCCAAAGAGGATAACTGAAGAATAAATGAACGACGTACTTTATGGAAATGAGCAACTGATTTTCATAAATAATTCGAAAATGGCAAAAGCAAAATATTGTTTCTTAATTAGATGAGAACAATAATTTTCTAATTACTACAGATTATTAGAAGATATCAATTTGCTCAATTTTTGAGTTTTTAGCTTTCAGTATTATGCACATGAAAAACATGGTTTCATTGCAGTGGTATGTACCAAAGTGCTGTTCTATCTCATCTATCTAAGGGGCAATAAAACCTTATGACGTCATACATATCACCAAAAAGATCAGATTAAGAATTATTTTATGCCCATCTACCAATATTCGTGACCGCTCCATTATTTCTTATTTCAATCATGAGAAAACAATGGAAGGTCGAAATGCCAATTTAGCCTGGCGAAATATCTTAACTATAGATGATGGGACGTTTTTACTTGTAACACGTGTAAGCGAATCAATGATGAACATCACCACGCATACATCACGTAAATCTGTATTTAATTTGCATAACATCTACAAAAGCTCTAAATATTTTATGGATGTATGAGGTCGCCTAACTCTTGTTAAGATATTATGGTCGAAACTGCAAGTTTGTTAATACTGTAATATAATATTAAACTGACCCTCTCTATATATATGTAGTTTACACGTGTACATCCCTAGAGCCGGTTGGGACCGTCAATCAGTATGTAAACACGACACGTTTTTGTCGACCTTCTAAGAACTGGAATTCCTCAAGAGATTTTGGGGGCTTTTAGATATGTTATACCTTCAACTTGAACTAATCTCTGTCGATGTAAGAATTTAGCTGTAATAGAAAGTCTTACATGGTATTGATGAACGTAATAACTGACATATCTTTAATAAAATGCATCATGCCTCAAAAGTATGGTTGGATTGTTATGTTTCTCGATCTCAGCGTCGCACATGTATGGACCCTTGTTGAAAGAAATGATATCGCAGAATATAGACGTTTTCCTTGAAGGGGCTGCGGTGTGCGGAAACAAGACAACTCTTGCCTGCACACCCGCCGCGGGACCTTAATTTTTCCTTCCTAATCTCATCAAATGGGCTGACCAATGGGCGAGCGCACACCTGCCGCGGGACCTTCCCTTCCTAATCTCATCAAATGGGCTGACCAATGGGCGAGCGCACACCTGCCGCGGGACCTTCCCTTCCTAATCTCATCAAATGGGCTGACCAATGGGCGAGCGCACACCTGCCGCGGGACCTTCCCTTCCTAATCTCATCAAATGGGCTGACCAATGGGCGAGCGCACACCTGCCGCGGGACCTTCCCTTCCTAATCTCATCAAATGGGCTGACTAATGGGCGAGCGTCACGCCTGGGCACAGGTCATGTCGGCAAAACACAACTACGCCATATGAACGCACCAGAGATCGGTGGCCGCGTGCACGGGAGCCGGACTCCTTTTCTCCTTTTCTTTATCGTTACTTAAGTCAAGTCGGGCAGAAAGGCAAGTGTACAAAAGTATCGGGTCACGCACTGGTTTTCAAGTGCTGAAGAAACGGGTCTAATCGGCCTCAGCACGGGCGACGAGTGCTGAAGAAAGTTCATCAGAACGGCCATGTCCCAGTGCTAAAGCTCCCTCAACACTGGAAAACCAGTGCTGAACCCAATACGAGCACTGGTTTTCCTGTTATGAACTGCAGTCTGCACTCGGTTACCAGTGCTGAACGCGCGGCGGAGCGGCGGCGAACCAGTTCAGAGGTCATTCAGCACTAGTTACCAAGTGGTGCTGAAACCTTCGTCAGCATTGGAACCGTGTGCTGAAAAAAAAGGAGCAGGTTCCGCACTAAAATTTCCAGTGCTCGGGAACTTTTCAATACTGGAAAACCAGCGTTGTAAAAACTTCAGCTCTGTTCTTCCAGTGCTGACGTTTCTAAAGCACTGGGACGTCCAAGCTCTGAACGTAGTGTAGCATTTGCCCATATCTGTTATCAATGTTTAAAAAAAAATCTTATTAGAGCCTATTGAGATCTTATCTAGCGAAGATTGACAAGGTGGGTAGACAAGTATTAACTATACAAACAATAGGTAGTTATAAGTAGAGGTGGACAACACATTCTACTTGTGCGGCATAGTAGCGTCTCATATATTCCTGAAGTAAGATTTAGTGTGTTTCCTTGTTTCGTACGCTTACGAAGACTCTTACAAAGATTAAGATTGACATAATTTACAGCTGAGGTAATTCAATAACAGTAATCCACAGACGATAGACATGTTTGATCAGGTGTTCTACACATTCTATTCTGGGTGTTTCTTTTAACACAAAAACAAAAAGTGTGGCAATGAAAATTATTGCCATGGCGACGGCTTTATTGTTTATAAGTACTAGAGATTGTTGTTATTAATGGGTTTTAATAGTTGTATTCCATTCGCCTGGTGATTAATGTTCAGAGAGCACAAAAGGGGTTCTCTTGTGAGTTGAGGGTGAAATAATAATGTAAATGCTTCTCATCGATTTTACAAAACAGACCCTCATTTACATAAATCAGATCAGTTGATCATCTTCTCTAGCTTACCACAATGGCATTAAAGCATTTTCTCATTAATTATGCAAATTAGGTCTTTATTTTGCATGATATATATCTATCAAATATCAATATTCTCTTACTAAGTTACAAATGTCACATGTTGCGATGGTCCTATAATTGAATTGAGCATGTTTAGACAATTTCCCAATTAATTATGCAAATTAGCTTTCAATATGCACTATTTATAAGTAAATAAATGAAGCATCACGTAACCTATCCACATACCAAAAATCATAACAATCCGTCAACCCCTTCTTGAGTTATTCCCTTTCAAAGTCTGATACTAAACCTGTCCTACAGTTCCAAAACAAGCCGCTAGGGAGCTCAATTTATTCCACTTATATTATTAGTACTCACGGCTTGAAGAGCTGTCTACCACATAAAATTCATCGCCGCAACATGTCCAAAACTCGTGATATCAAACCAGGAAGTTCTGCTGTACCGCTAGGGGACCCAAAATCTAATCGTTTCCAGGTCTCAACAAGACCTACCCACATACCAAATATCAATACAATCCATCCAGGCGTTTTATTTATTTATTTATTTATTCATTCATTTATTCATTCATTCATTTATTTATTTATTTATCTATGTTTTGACAGCATCATCTTATACTGCCGGGTTCCCGTTTTCAGATTCGGGATTTATTTATTTAATGGAGACATTGTCTCCACCGACCCTGATGGGATTGGGTATATGTTTTGACAGCATCATCTTATACTGCCGGGTTCCCGTTTTCAGATTCGGGAACCCCCTACTGGCATACGTCAGAAATCTGCCATCCTTTATCGTCCCGTACTCCCTGAGCTGGTATCGAATGTAATTATCATCCAGCTCCAGCGAGGCACCCATAACCGTAACCAGGGTGACTACATTCCCATACAGCTCGACATCGATGATTCTGTCGGCTGCGAGGGCTGGAGCCACCCTGTTCAGTGCGCTGGTGGTCTAAAACACCACTTCGGCCCATCCCCTTCCCTTATTTTGGACGCCAGCGCAGTCCCTCATAATATACACCTTATGTTTACGCAAAAGTTCAACGATGTCATCGAACTCCGCGTCCTGGTTCTCCAGGAAGGTGATACCAACAGTCCTCCTTTTCGTGTACGCGGAGGGGGTGACCTGCGGCATCATTCGTAGCTCTGTAGCACGCTTTACAGAGAGAAAAAGGGTTTTAAGGTATCCAGAAACCCCCTTTGGAGTCCCGGAAACGCTCCCGGGAACCCCTAAAAGACCCTCGATATGTGGCCTCCTCTAAAAATAGCGGTGTGTGTTGTATCCAACTTTCGTCAGTATCTAACTTTCGTAATATGCCGAATTCTGGATATCCAGGAATCGTCCTGAGCAGAAGGACGATTTCTGGATATCCAGAAATCGTCGCAAACAGGACGTTTCCTGGATAGACGACGGTGTTTATCCAGAACGTGTACGTGGGGGTGGAGCTTCCTGTTTTCGAGGGAGGAGACTATGCGGAGGGCGGGGGCATGTTGTTTTCGCCAGAAAGCCGCCATCTTTGTATCTCCCGGCAAGAAGATCGTGTAGTTTATTCTGTTGATCCTGGTGTTACAGAACTTAAACGAATGTTGATAATGATACTTTGATGTTTACATGTTACTTACGTATCAGGCCCAAAATTCTTATTGCGTAATGAATTAACAAATGGCAGTCAAGATGGGATAAAGTTACTGTTATTTTCCGTATAGCGACACATTCACGGTAACGTGTTAATAGCATCCAGATGGCGTCCCTTTGTCACACAAGGCCTGGTCCACATCCTGGATATCCAGGAAACGGCTTGAACAGGAGGACGAATCCTGGATATCCAGAAAACGGCTTGAACAGGAGGACGCTTCCTGGATACTAGTATCCAGAAAACGGCTTGAAGAGGCTCAGGACGAATCCTGGATATCCAGAAAACGGCTTGAACAGGAGGACGATTCCTGGATATCCAGAAAACGGCCTGAACGCCTGACGAAAATAAGGAATTCTCCCGCCATTTTTGATTTGCGAGCAAGCGGTCACTGCTCTGTTGACTTAAGATGGCCCAGGGCATATGAGCACTACTTTCAAAGTCCTGTAGGAAAATTGTCATAACTCCGTCATAGAAGCTTGAAAATGCCTCAAATCTGGTGTATACGAAAAACACAACTATAAAAATGCAAACATGAGTCATTTATGAAGTTACATACTCTGAATTTTGAGATATTACAATTTATTATGATGTATAATTTTTCCAACAAAATGTAGTCTAGAAAACCATTCCCAACGCGCAAATTACATGAATTTTTTTTAGTACATACTTACATATGTTCCCTTTCAGAACTAGTGAGATTTATTGAGAAACATGTTCCTGCTCTGTGAAAAATATTGATTTTTTAACATTTATGCATATAATTTTAGGGTACCTTTTTCTAGAATCACCTTATAACTCAAAACAAAGACCATATACAATATATTCAACTACACCTGAGTGTAGAACAGGACATTTCCAACGATTTAATTTCCTTTTCAATCATTCTAAGTCATTGCTACCGTTTTCTACAAAGGTTTGAAGTTTGTACCATCAATTTTTACCCTGTAAGCCATGTTTTAGTAAATCTGCCCATTACTCAACGTGACAGGTCGTAATTAGCACCTCCATGGGAAGGAATTAGCTGTAATTTGCACTTGTGCCATGACAAAAGAACCAAGGTTTATTGTTATGCGTAGACTAGTCTGTTGGTATAAACAGTTGTTTTGTAGCAATATTGTTATTATGCTCATAGAACGAGAAAAGTTTTAGGCAGTCTTAGAGAATCAGTCTCTCTATTTACGTTGGAGATGGATTCTACAAGATGCACATCCAGAAAGCCGTACAAAATGTAAAAGTAGGGTTCAAGCGCCACCAACTGGGCCGGGCATTTTGGCCCCGCAGCGCGGCTTCGAATCCCTGGTGTCAAGAGACTGTACTATTCGGCAAAAACTCAGCAAAATTCGCTCAAAACAAGTCCGACTTTGCCTCTGTTGCAGTCTTCGAACGGGGCTGGTCTTTATTGGGGATGGGGGGGGGGGGGGGGGCGTTGGTTCGCGATTTTCAACTTTTAGCTACGTTTTCATGCGCCGGGAAAGGGGTTTTGCCCAAGGAGCTTGGTTTGCCGAGGAAGGGAGTTTGCCGTGGCATAAGATAGCATCATTAGCTTGGGAAGGAAGGCGGAGGCTAATGAAACTCCTCACTAACACTATCTTATGCTACCGCAAGTTCTGCTTGGAGATAAGTTATATAGCTCAGATATTAACCCCTTGCTCAATACATTACAACTTCCTTGACTCAATACTGCCAAACTGGGTTATGAAATGACGCGATTTTGGTCCAACAATTTTTTCGAACGCTCCAGAATAGAACAGAGAGCCAAATTGTGTGCTTTCAGAAGTAAGACATAATACGGGTTGCTATAGTTTGCATGAAATAGTGTATAAAACTGACCATGAGAACAACAAATCATTAGAGAATACTATGCAATCTACAGCCATAATGATTCTGGCCTGTCGCCATGTTTGTTATCATTACTGATTAGAATGTTTGTTTAGGGCTGTCAGAGTAAAATTGCCCATGATGAAAAGAATTTTAAATCCACCCAAATGCATGTACAGTATACTTCGATGTGTAAACTTTTGTAGAAAAACGTGAAAAAAGTGCCATTGGTCTCCTCCTTCTATATTTCCCCCAAGACAATTGTACAAAAGTTGTGTTATTTGGAGGTTGGTCCAGGCAGACAACCATATATAGAAGAAGAAGAAGAAGAAGAAGAACTTTATTGCACGACAACTGTAGAGGATACAGTGTTTGGCAACTTGAACATACAATACATACAGAACAGAACACTACATGAGTTACTAGTATCTAAAAATCTAACAGACTAATCTATTTTACACATGGTATATAATATTTACAATCAGGCTATCATTATGTGCTGGTTCATGATAGTATAATATCGTCACGTTTTTTAAATGAGTTATATATAAATTGACCGACATAGGCAGATATATCAGCAGGACATGATAGTAACATATTGAACATTTCTGTCTTGGTAGGTGGTAACATAGTATCAGATTTGCATTTAATAGACTGTAACATTTTTTGTCTCTCTCTATCATAAGTTGGACAATCCATTATAAAGTGGGATTCATTTTCAATATTATCATGGCATGTTGGACACAGTCTCTCACTGGCTGGTGTGTTGTGATGTCTACCCTTTTCGATTTGTAGGGAGTGGGCACTAATTCTTAGTTTCGTAATGATATTTCTAAAGGATTTGTTTTGAACAGTTGAAAGGTAATTTTCAAGACAGAAATCTTTTTTGATTCTGCAATAAGTACTAAGTTTGCTTAGACTTCTTATTTCTTGTCTCCAGCCAGAGAGAAATGTGTCTATCAGGCGGTTTTTGAATAAATTTCCAAACTGATTGGCATTCACCGCAGGGTTGAGCCAAACAGTTTGGAAGCCGTGTCTACATAACATGTCTTGTACATGGACAGCCCAGTCTTGTTGTAGCTGAACAGAAGTATTGTAAGCTTTCTTTACGAGTCTGTCATTTCGGAGACTATGTAATCTAAGCCAATATTTTATCAACTGTGTTTGTGAATCAATGTATAGAGGAAAAACTCCAAGCTCACCCCTGACCGCGGCGTTAATAGAGCTTTTGGGAACGCCGAGAGTAATTTTGCAATAGTTCAATAGTACAAACTCTAAATCCGCAATTTCATAGGATACTGTTGGTTGCTGTAGTGTTACGTTTTGTCTGTTAAGTATGTTTGATTGATAGATAATGTTTAGTTTGTCACTGTATTTTTGAAATCGAACAAGGACAGGGCGCGGTGTGGAAGTGTCTGATGTTTTGCCGATACGAGAAGCTCTGAGGATGTGAATTTCTGATCCCAGTGTCGTACTGAGGATCCTAGCTATTGAATCTCTGGTATTCTCATTTTGACTTTCTTCTATACCATGGAATATAAGGTCTCTACCTTGAGCGTTAGTTCCAAGAACTTCACCACAGTATAGAAGAATTGGTTTGATACAACTGTTGAATAGGTCAAGTGCTAGTCGAATGGATGGATTGAAATTTGTGGATAAAAGTGATTTTAGTTTAAAGGAAGCCCGAAGAGCTTTCAATCTTAGCTGTTTGTTGGCGCGGTTAAATGAACCTGAGGGGGTTAGATCGACTCCTAGGTTGTTGAGTTGTAATATCAATTGTGCGGCCTTGTATTTTATATGTAGAATGTTGACTGTTTGTCCGTCCATTTTTTGTGAATATCATTACTTTAGTTTTCTTTTCATTTATTGATAATTTCCAAATGGAGCAAAATTGGTCAAGTGTTCTTAGACATTCCTTCAGGCCTGATTCAGATTTTGATAGAAGAACGAGATCATCTGCCCAGAATAAGCTGTTGATGGGTGTGTCTTGTAGAATGAGAGGATCAGACGCTCGTGAATTTAATATGTTAGGAAGATCGTTTAGATATAAATTAAAGAGGAGGGGGCTAAGGTTACACCCTTGTCGCACCCCACATGATGATTGAAAGTATGGTGATAGGCCATTTGGTGTTTTTACGCAATATCTTACGTTAGAGTACATTGATTTAATGATTTTGAAGAAGTTCCCCCCTATACCTGATGACAAAAGTTTGTAAAATAAACCGTTCCGCCACACAGAATCAAACGCCTTGCGGAAATCAACGAAACAAGCATATAGTTTACCTGCAGGTTTGGAGATTTGTTGGTCAATCAGTGTTTTAAGCACAAAAACATAATCGCTTGTTCTAAAGTTTTTTCTGAATCCAGATTGAAAAGGGGACAATAAGTTTTCGCTTTCTAGGTAATTTTGCAGTCTTTTGTTTAAGATGAATGTGAATAATTTGCCAACACAGCTGGATATGGCAATGCCTCTGTAATTTGTTGGGTTCGTGGTTTCGCCACTTTTATGTATAGGGACTAACATACTTTGACTCCATTGTTGGGGGAACGTTCCGGATTGTAGTAAAATGTTAAACATTTTCTTCAGAGGAAGTGAGAGTTGAGAGGCGCTATATTTCAGCATTTCATTAGAAATTGATACCACTCCACATGATTTATTGCATTTCAGGTTACATAATCCCTGTCGAATTTCTTCTGTTGTAATATCAAAATCTAGTGGATTATCCGTTTGAAGCTCTAGCGATGAAACAATATTGTCTGCATATTCTTGTTCTCTTTTGTTTAATGTGATGTTGCTATTTATTGACTTAAAATGATCTAACCATTCGTCGGTTGATATTTGTTCTCCTGTATCCTCTTTGCTTCCGTTTTCAAGGTTTCGTAGTTTATTAATCTCTTGCCAAAATGATTTTGGATCTTCCTTAGATAGCTTAGAAATATGACTCATTTTCTTCTCTGCATAGTGTTTCTTTGTCTTTTTGACTAGTTTTTGTATTCTTTTACTTTAAAAATGTATGTTTGTCTTTTGTCTTGCCTCCAGGGATATTTCCTTATTTCAGCAGCAAGAACTCTAATTTTTGACCTCAGATCGCGACATTGTTGGTCATACCATGGTTTACTAGTTGGTTTCTTTTTTCTTTTGGAGACTCGAATTGATTTTAAAGAAATGTCAGCTGCCATCTTAATGATATGATTAACATCCTCAACAGCTTTTCCAGCGTCACTGTTTGTGTATTGTTGTAACATGAACTGTTTTATCTTGTTTTGAATTTGAGGAAGTTGAAACGCGTCCTGAAACTTTTCACGAGAAGTTTCGTCCCAGATATATTTCTTTGGATGTATAAGATGTTTTTCTTTATCCGTATTTCTAAAGCTAGAATGGTTAGTTTTAAGCGAGACAGAGATCTGGCGGTGATCTGATAGCCAGGTAGGATTGTGAACTTTGAAGTATTGTACGGATGAAAAGAGGGGTATACTGGTTATGCAATAGTCTACAGTGCTTGTTCCATTATATTTTATACATGTACTTTTTCCGGGGAGGTCGCCAATCGTTCTTCCGTTTACTATCAACATGTCGGCAGCCGAGCACAGATCAACTAATTCTCTACCATACTTATTTTTTACATTGTCTGTGTTTATCCTAGGTTTAATGTTAATTTTTGTAGAGTTTTCGTCAAAGCCATCAAAATGTTGTTCTTGTAGATTTGCTGTTCTTGAGTTCATGTCACCAAGAAGAAGGACATGTCCTAAGTTATTGAATTTTGCCAGGTCCGCCATTAGATCTTCAAAAATTGTGTTCTTTTTTGTGGTAAATAAAGGTGAGTTTTCAGGAGGTAGGTACAGACATCCCAGTATTACATCTGCCTCTAAACCAAAGAAAACCTTATCTAGTTTGCACCAGAGGATGTCAGGATTATTACTTTTTAGTTTAGAAATTCCTTTACCGATAGTTTGTTTAAAAAGGACAGCGACCCCTCCGGAGTTCCGTCGGGAGCGCTTCCTGAGTTTACGGTCGCTACGAATGTGTTGGTATCCATTGATACGAAAAGTATCATCGGGCTTTAACCAAGTTTCCTGAACACAAACTATATCATATCTACATACAGCTTCTAAGAAATCTAATTCTACACATTTTCTAGAAAGACTACCTTGAATGTTCCAGCTGGCCAAACTTAGGGCCACATCAACAACCATAAAAGACTACCGAAAAGAAAAGAATGTCAAGAGCAATTTCAAGTGCTGCTAATGCTATAGAACTTAAAGGTAATTATCTTTTGAACTTGTAGATGAGTACGTACCGGTCGCACACTATTTCATCTTTTAAGAAAACATAACATGCTCATATTGGGATATTAGGACATAAGAAAGTAAGACTTCCCTTCGATGGACGGTGCCATTGTTTCCCATATGTAGCTCAAATGTTCATCAGCATCTCGGACAGTTTGTACGCTATGTCCATGATTTTCTGTTGTGGAATCTGGGACGCGTGTAGGTTCGGGCGGCGGCTCCAGTCACCTGGTGGGTGGCTTCCAGCATCATGGCAAGGTCCTGTGGGCCTGTCCTGGCTCCGGTGCTGAAGCGTTCGAGCGTTGTGGTACTGGCGATCCTGTCTTTGTCGTGGCCCCTGGCGCTCCCTTGCTGATGTGTCTGGAGGAGTGTAAGTGCCGCTGCCACTGTAAGTGGACCTGTTCTCGGCAGAACGCATGGTGCGCTTTACATTTGCAACCAGCAGGCTGGTCCCCGTGGTGTCGTCCAGGTGGATTCCATCACGTTTGTAGAGCTGTCGTGTTGTGGATAGTTTCTTGTGGCGGACATACAGAGTCTTACTGTCATCCTTGCTTCGTTGCAGAACGGCCTGGTTGTAGTCCTTAATGTTTTTGTTTAAGTTTGAGTCCATGTTGTGTCCTCTGGGGAGTACTTGTGATAGGACGATTGTGGCATTGGGGAAAGATGTCTTGGCGCATGAGATAAGCTCTGTTGTTTTATCGAGACAGTCTTGTACAGAGGAGGTGTCTCTCTGGCTATTATCCAGGTCGTTTGAAGCCACGTGTAGTATGACATACGCCGTTTTAGGGTCGCTCACCCGTTCCATCTTCTTAGTCGCGTGGTCTATTGTTGATGCATGTTCCTTACTGGTGGAGCGGTTTGGAAACATTCTAGAAGTGTCCACTGCTTTCCAGATAGAGTCCGTATAAACTCTGACTTCGCGCGTGTCTCTTGTTGGGACTGGCTGTCGCCTGTCGGTACTGTGTGACGCCGGTTGTGTCTGTTCGACATTTGGTGTTGTGTCAATCGCTTCCGATATTGTCTCAGTGTGGTTTGTCTGAAGAGTGTCTGCACCTACCATCTCAGCTCCGGAGGCGTCGTCTTTGTCAGTGGTTTCAGAGTCTAGATTTTCAGTAGTATCCTGGCGTTTTTCTGATGACGATGACTCAGCTTGTGCAGACAATCTTATAGCTGATAATGAATGAGAAAGCTGTAGTGAGCTTACCTCCTTCTGTAATGCAGAAATCTGTTGCTGTTGTGTCTCTACTATTGACTGGAGGGAGTCACACCTAGCTGTCAAATTTAATGTTAATTAGTCGACGTGACATTGGGGACCCCTAGCAGTTGGTGTAATTGTTGCAGTCCATGAACCAACCTGACAGTACGTGTATGTGCCAAGCTGCAGTACCGGTAGTGATTGATAAGGGTCGCTTTTGATCTATGTAACGTAAAAATTCTAACCATTCCTCATCAATGCCCATTAGTATGTTTCCAAGCCACCAGTCAATAGAAATGTCTGATTCATCGCCTCAGACAGAACTAGGGGAAATTTACACAGGCTGGCTGGCTAAGAGGATCGGATGTGCACGTAACTGGATCTGTTAGCCTTTGAGTTTGAATTCACCTGACAAGTCGATATGGTCCGAGGGAATCCGGAAATTTTTATAGTATACATAGTCCAACTGATTGGGCGCGGGAACAAATAAACAAAAGACTACATACATACACATCACCACTGAGACATATTTTCTTACAAACGGAGAAACCTGATATTTTCCGTGTGAAACAAACAAATGGAGCTGAGTATTCTTGTACACAACCCTTATTACACTTTACAGCCTTTCTTTCTTTCTTTGAGGCCTGAGCCTCGGCGTGGCGCTCGCTCATTGGTCAATCCAGAATAATGAGATTAGGAAGGGAAGGTCCCGCGGCAGGTGTGCAGGCAAGAGTTGCCTTGTTTCCGCACACCGCAGCCCCTTGAAGGAAAACGTCAGTTTGCTGCGATATTATTTCTGTCAACCAGGGTACATACATGTGCAACACTGAGATCGAGAAACAATCCAACCGTACTTTTGAGGCATGATGCATTTTATCGAAGATATGTCAGATATTCCGTTCATTAATATCATGATAGATTTTCTATTACAGCTAAATTCTAAAATCGACAGAGATTAGTTCAATTTGAAGGTACGGCATATTTACAAACTAACAAAATCTCTAGAGGGATAACAGTTGTAAGAATGTCGATCAGACAGAAGAATGTTACTACTGTTGTTCCAAATCTTGCCAAGCGAAGAAAAGGCACCAGAGGCTTTATGAATACGCTGTGATTTCAGTGTCCACAACAACGTTAGATTTAAGCGTGCATAAATACCAGTTTTCGTGCCATGATTGATGACAACCACCGAGAGGCGACGTGTCTATCCTTGTGAAATAAAGAAATCTTATCTAGACTGAACTTAACTAAGCTAAACTGAAATAAACTAAACTGAAATAAACTAAGCCAAGATAAATAAACTAAACTAAACTAAAATAAACTAAGCAAAAGTAGGCTACGCGAAGCTAAGCAAAACAACGAAAATAATGGGTTTAGGTGTGACAGGCCGTTCGATATAACCGAACTTGTCTCCGTCGCCGTTGCTTGCCTGCGAAGCTGGTGTGTTTCGCCAGGTGGTGATTATACGGCTGGTAGTATTGATATTTACGCTAGGCCCTAATTGCAGAAGGCCGGACAAACATCGTTATTGAATCATTTAGTCAACACACTCGTCAAGTATAGAGAATGTTGTTGAAATGTAAAAAAAAAAACAGCATGACTAGAAAATGAATCTAATCATTGAACTTTTATTTTTAGCAAGTCACATTTGAGCCTAAATGTCTCCCGCTACAGGACCTTGTAGACGAAGGTGATCACATTTGAGCCGAAATGTCGCCCGCTACAGGTGCTTGTAGACGAAGGTGATCATATTTGAACAGAAATGTCGCCCGCTACAGGACCTTGAAGACGAAGGTGATCCCGTCTTTGTCTTCGACCTCGTACATCTTGAAGACATCCCGGCTGACTCGTTCCCAGAGTCCCTCGTCCTGCAGACGGGCCATGGCGGGCTCCAGCTTGTCAATGTAATCCTCCACTATGTACAGGTACTCCTCACGGAGCGTGATGATGATATAGCCACCTGCGGGCGAGACGGAGGCTGTTATAGGATATAATAGGATATGTTATAGACGACAGGGGGACGGTTAGGAGGTTTATATGTATATATATATATATATATATATATATATATATATATGTCACAGGGGAGATTGGAATCCAGGGGGATTCGGAATCCTCCTAGGGGAGATTGGAATTCCAATCTCCCCTAGGGGAGATCAGAATTCCAGTCTCCCCTAGGAGGATTCTGAATCCCCCTAGGGGAGATTGGAATTCTAATCCCCCCTAGGGGAGATCGGAATTCCAATCTCCCCTAGGAGGATTCTGAATCCCCCTAGGGGAGATTGGAATTCTAATCTCCCCTAGGGGAGATTGGAATTCTAATCTCCCCTAGGGGAAATTGGAATTCTTCTGTATTTCCAGTCTCCCCTAGGGGCATTCCAGATTCCCTAGGGGACATTGAAATTCTTCTGTCATTCTACTGCAATTCCAATCTCCCCTAGGAGAATCAAGAATTCTCCTAGCTAAGGAGAGATTGGAATTCTACCAGAACTATACTCAAGGATGTTACACTATTGTCACTTTTACAATTATACTGAAGGATACCAAACTTGTGTCACTTCTACAACGTTAACTACACTTAAGTCTGACTAGTGAAATGTACTGATCTGAATAGGTGTGAAACTGTAACATCTTGAAACTGTGATTGATATTTTGGCATTTTGGCACTTTGATCACTTTACAGTTGTTATTGTTCTTCCAAAGTTGCGAAATGATTCTATGTCAATGTTAACTACACTGAAATGTACTCAATAGCTGTTAATTTTGCCAAATTTTGAACTGCAGGCTTTGATTGGAATATGACCTCTAAAGTATGGAGTCACTAACTTATAATGGCATATGCAAATGTGCTAATTTACATATTGGTGACATTTGCATACCGTTATATAATTATGAGTTAGTGACTCAAATGATTCAGTCTACTTTCCAAAACAATTTCATCCATTCTGATTATTGGTAACATCAAAGATTGTCCTGGTAGAATTCTGGATTCTCCTCTATTACTAAATGTTTGAAAATATGATGTTTAATGAGCTATAGTATAGAATATAGTATAGGATAAGGTGCTATTGTACACTATAGAGAAGTATTCTTAACCTTAGATTGTCAGCAAAAATGATAAGTGTTAGATATGAAGCATAAGATATGATGATTTATTCTTAGAAATAATTATAAATCCTTTGTTGCATTGTTTGAAACTTTGAATCCATTCATGGTAGATTCAAAGATTATCCTGGTAGAATTCCAATCTCTCCTAGGAGAGATTGGAATCCCAGTAGAACTCCAGAAGGATTCTAATCTCCCCTAGGGGAGATTGGAATTCCAATCTCCCCTAGGAGGATTCCAGATTCTCCTAGGGGAGATTGGAATTCTGATCTCCCCTAGGGGAGATTGGAATTCCAATCTCCCCTAGGAGGATTCCGAATCCTCCTGGATTCCAATCTCCCCTGTGACATATATATATATATATATGTATGTGTGTGTGTGTGTGTGTGTGTGTGTGTGTGTGTGTGCGCGCGCGCGCGCGCGGCTCTAGCTTGTCACTAAAGTGACATGTGTGCAGGTACTCTCAAGGAACGTGATAACGATATAGCCGGGGCGAGACGGAAACTGTTATAGAATAATATTTACGTATATGCGTGCGTGTGTTTGTGTGCGTAAGCGTGCGTATTTGTTCCTTTTTCCTTCCTTCTTTCTTAGTCCTATATATCCACACCACGTTGAATATAGCGTGTCTGGACCTTCTGCTCACCTGGTTTGGCGACCCGTATGAGCTCAGGTAGGCAGTCCTCCTTCAGGTGGTTGGGTGCGAAAACAGCGCTGCAAGCGATGGCGTCATAGGTGTCTGTAAAGGACACAGGTCCTCTCAATAACTTAAAAGTGGCGCAAGTTTCAGCCCCCTAACATTAATTTTTGAAACTGCAGGGGCATTCATGATGGTGAAATTTGGCCCCAAAGTTTCCATTCGAACGTTGGGTATCGGGTTACCGGGGCTCCCGCGCGCGCGCTCCGGGGGACCTGACAGTAACTGGAACATATTCCAACAGATCATGGTAGTTAGAAAAGCAACCCCTCGCATGTGCCTCGTCGATATTAAATGAAAACTGGCAGTGTGTACACGTATCTTACCGTGTACGTGTGCTGCACAGTTTTGTCTCAATGTTTTCTGAAATGTGCCTAGTTGGTTGATTTAGAAAGGGTGTTTGGTGGACCAAAAAAACAAATACCATATTTAGATTGGTCCTAAATTTGACTGAAAATACAAATCTTTTATATCATATAGGTAATGATATCAAGATAAAACTTTCTGTCTCAGATATTTTCAACTTCTACTTAAAACTATTTTTACAGCCAAAATAAGGTCGAAAAATCAGCATTTTTTTCAAATTTTCTAACTCAAAGACTAGTAATTCAAAATTGCATCCATGTTTCAAAAATCCCTAAGACACAAAGCTGGAGATATTAGTTGTCGACAATAGAAGTCCTGAAAGAGTTGATTTGCCCGCGTTTTGTAAGCGATTTAAATACCATGTTTGGCCGTATGTCTAGTATCACCGATAGGGACATGGAGTAACTGATACCGCCGTAAACAAGTGTTGTAATATTCAAGGTCACCAATAATGACACCAGCAGCTTTGTTACATGTCACATGTTCCAAACTAAGCGGCAGCAAAACTAAGCTTGCCAGATAAAGGTTTATATTTGTGAAAATGTTTGTTTTTCTTCTGACGCACGGCACCCGGGAAAATGAGGGCGTTTTCTGCGTGTTTACTGTAACAACCTGCGGATGACCGCGAGTGACCTCCAATAGAACGCCCGTTCTGTTCAATTCGCGCGCGATCGCGTCAGATCGAACCCGATTCGTGTTCTAAATCCCCACATAGAAGTCTGGAAATTTTGGGGCCAAATTTTACCATCGTGATTTTGGCAAGACATTCCAAAGAGGACAACTGCAGAAAGAAATGACGGATTCACATCATTTTAGGCATGCTGGTACCTTAGGCAAAGATGTTCATAATGATATACATGTTATGAAAGTAATGACTTAATTTGCATAATTAATGTGAAAACTGCATAGTTCAATTGTTTTCAATAATTGTAAATTATGATAGATGGAACATAAGAAGATACCAAGTATGCTAATGAGGAACTGATTTGCAAAATATATACGAAAATTACTAAACCGCTTACTGATTATTGATGGGAATTTTATACTTGACATGTGTATGTTAGTCAGTGATGAACATCACCATGCATAAATCATGAAAATGTGCAAGCGATTTGCATAATATTTACAAAAGCTCTAAATATTTCATGGAGGTATGAGGTCGCCAAACTCTAGTTAAAAAACTGAAACTTATTTAGTACTGATTTACCAACTTGATGAAACTGTTTGCGGAGATTCAATTTACTACATGTATATCTCAGACATCGTTAAGTAAAGACTTAGCAACATTTGAACTGTAAAAAGACATTGGGAGAAAATGTCAAAACGCCAGCCAAGTCTAAACACTCGGAGTTACCGGCTTCGATGTCCAGACGGTTCGGTCCGACAAAGGCGCAGATGAGTCGGTTGTAGATGTGCTTCCCCTCGGCCTGGCTCAGCATGCCCTGACTCCCGTCCACAGCGTCTATGTTGGTAAAGCCCAACTTCGCGAGCTAAGAAGTAATAAAACATTTAACTAATCAATCAATCAATCAATCAATTAATCAATCCTTACTCCCGTCCACAGCGTCTATGTTGGTGAAGCCCAACTTAGCCATAAAGCGTTTAACCAATAAACCAATCAATCAATCAATCAATCCTGACTCGGACTTCTCACCTCTTCCCCGCACGCTCCGGTCCCCGCCCCCCGTCAAGAACCCGGACCTTCTCACCTCTTCCTCGCACGCTCCGGTCCCCGCCCCCCGTCAAGAACCCGGACCTTCTCACCTCTTCCTCGCACGCTCCGGTCCCGGCACCCCCGTCAAGAACCCGGACCTTCTCACCTCTTCCTCGCACGCTCCGGTCCCGGCACCCACGTCAAGAACCCGGACCTTCTCACCTCTTCCTCGCACGCTCCGGTCCCCGCCCCCGTCAAGAACCCGGACCTTCTCACCTCTTCCCCGCACGCTCCGGTCCCCGCCCCCGTCAAGAACCCGGACCTTCTCACCTCTTCCCCGCACGCTCCGGTCCCCGCCCCCGTCAAGAACCCGGACCTTCTCACCTCTTCCTCGCACGCTCCGGTCCCGGCACCCCCGTCAAGAACCCGGACCTTCTCACCTCTTCCTCGCACGCTCCGGTCCCGGCACCCACGTCAAGAACCCGGACCTTCTCACCTCTTCCTCGCACGCTCCGGTCCCGGCACCCACGTCAAGAACCCGGACCTTCTCACCTCTTCCCCGCACGCTCCGGTCCCCGCCCCCGTCAAGAACCCGGACCTTCTCACCTCTTCCTCGCACGCTCCGGTCCCGGCACCCACATCAAGAACCCGGACCTTCTCACCTCTTCCTCGCACGCTCCGGTCCCGGCACCCACATCAAGAACCCGGACCTTCTCACCTCTTCCTCGCACGCTCCGGTCCCGGCACCCACATCAAGAACCCGGGCCTTCTCACCTCTTCCTCGCACGCTCCGGTCCCGGCACCCACATCAAGAACCCGGGCCTCTCACCTCTTCCCCGCACGCTCCGGTCCCGGCACCCACGTCAAGAACCCGGACCTTCTCACCTCTTCCTCGCACGCTCCGGTCCCGGCACCCACGTCAAGAACCCGGACCTTCTCACCTCTTCCTCGCACGCTCCGGTCCCGGCACCCACATCAAGAACCCGGGCCTTCTCACCTCTTCCTCGCACGCTCCGGTCCCGGCACCCACATCAAGAACCCGGGCCTCTCACCTCTTCCCCGCACGCTCCGGTCCCGGCACCCACATCAAGAACCCGGACCTTCTCACCTCTTCCCCGCACGCTCCGGTCCCGGCACCCACGTCAAGAACCCGGGCCTTCCCTCGGTCCGACCCGCCCAGGGCTTTTGCTACAGCGCCTGCGCAGACACGGGGAGCTCTGCAGTTCCGCTGCGTTATAATCTCCTGTGGGGAGAGACAATAAGCTTACTCACGGTTTGATGCGCATGTGCAATGGAAATGGCAGAAATCAGAAAATGGTCCGACCTAACATCTGCTGGGAAAATACATTATGATGTAAACACTGTCGAAAAGCTGTGACGTCAGAATGTATCTATCGTAAAATTGTAAACCAATTGTTTGTTTGTTTGTGTCTAGTTTCTAGGGTGTAAATTTTCACCCAGCATGCTAGCAACGCACCTCTTCATAGTAACCAGACCAGTTGTCGTAGAGCTTTGCCGTCATTTCCGGGGTCATATTGCATTTTGGGTCGAACATCTCGGGGGGTGTCTTTTTCTCCGCTGACATGATGTGTATAGCGTGACTACAGCAATAAACACAGGGTATAGATAGTTTTTAAATTAGTTCCAATACGGCTTTTGGCCGCAAGATGTTCTTTATACCCCTGCCACATTTGGCGAAAATCGATTCTGCGGCAAGAGCCCGAGCCTTGTTTATAATAATAATATTGCAATTTTATTGCACAACAATGCACAAAGTACAAAGTATGGCTTATATGTGACAGGGACGGTTTTCAGGTGCAAAATACGCGCAACCCCCTGTCGATCTTAAAAATGGCCGATCTTCCATCGATACGCCCGAAGATCGTGGCTAATGTGACAGGGGTGTTAGTGGTCGTTCACGTACGTCGTACGATCGTAAATTGAAAGCATTCTTGTAACAATCACCATCGCGCTTGCGTCGTACAAAATTCGACAGTTTACCTTTAAAACAAAGCAGTATTACATCCTTGTCAGCAGTTGGCTTGGTCTTCTTGGCCTGCTAAAATCTTTAGACCTCAAAACCGTACGACGACTTTGACAGTGCCAGAAGTTAAAAGAAAAGAGAGCAAACTGGTGTATGGATCCTTGCTTGGGAGAAAGTTAGAGGCAGTCAAACGACTCTGCTCTATAGCACAAACAAAATCATTTAAGTTGTAGAACGGTGAGTGGTAACTGATGTGAACCAAATCTATGTCTTAACTTTGCTGAAAATACAGACTTCATACATCTACGACGTAGTTTGGCATGGCATGGCACGGTTTACTTGGGCGAACTGCCGGTAATGTGATTCACATAGCTGGCTCCTACTTGAGATATGATCTGACTCAGCTTCGTTGTAAAAACCACAGAGAGAGAGAGAAAAGACAGCACATGTGACCATCATCCGACGAACCAAGCGGGTTACAGAGACAACAAGAGTTCGGAGACCTCATACCTCCATGAAATATTCTGATTATGCAAATGACTTGGACATCTACATAATTTATGCTTCGTCATGGACACCTTTAAATAACTTACACAGGTCACAATGTTGACAATCCAATCATTTACTACATGCACTTCGATGAATTAGGACACTTTCACATTAATTATGCAAACTAGGACTTATTTGCATAGTTGGTATCTGATAATCTTCCACCTGCCACCAATTTCACATGTTACATGTATTTAAGTCCTATAATGGAAAATGCTGGAAATATAGATTTTTTCCTCATAAAGTATGCAAATTAAGTCAAAATTTGCATAATTTTCACTTCATTATGTACATCTCTGCCAAAAATACCTACATGCTAAATATCATAGAAATCCATCATTCCTATGTTCCGTTATGCTCCCTGGAAGATTTTGACAAAATTGCCCCTGCAGTTCGCTAGGGGGCCCAAACCTATATATCCTCTTCCTCATGTCACAAGCTATCTGTCACCAAGAAATCAAGACCATAGCATGTTCAGGTCAAAAGATTAAAACAAGTGCTATTAAAAAAAGCTGGCGTTTCGTCTACGTTTATGAGTGTGACCTGTCTTTTTCTTGAAGTAAAATCTGTTAGAAAAAGTCACTCAAGGGCTGTTGCGTCTATAAGAAAAATTGTTATTTTGGAAAGGAGTGCTGTTTAATAGCGGGTCTTGGCTTACAACTTTATTTTAAAATGTACAATAAGTTCATTATAAAATCTATCAATATACTCAGGTAGTCCTCATGAAGTCCTGTTCATAAGACAAAGGCCTTGCATATGTGAAATGAATACTAAAATAATAATAAAAATTATATATAAAAATATAATATCAATAAATAAATAGAATATTTATATATTATCTTCAATATTTAAAAAGGAAAAAAACATCCACTCTCGGTTTCGAACCAGGGAATTGTGCCGAGTATGCAAATAAGACTGTAATATGGATGCAAACTATGGAAACTAATGGCAGAGAGTGAGTGAAACAAATATATTCAACATATATTGTATATGTACAACTTGAATGTATTCAATATCATGTGAATCTTGAGAAACGTATGCTCTTGTAAGTCAGGAGTTGCAGTGACCATATATTAAAGTTACACATAAATTAATGGGACAAAGGACAGTGTGTGATTGTACATGTATGCTTTTATTTTGATCAAATTTTATGAAGTGAGAAACATGGCCTTCACATTGTCTAGCATGAAAAGGGGAACTTAGTTCTACGTTGCAGGGCAAAAATTGTGAAGTTGCGATACACATGATCTCATTTTCAGCACAATTATCATTGAGTAGTCCACAAATGATGTAAGTTAGAAATTGCTCAATACAATATGATTCTCTACTGTGTTGTATATACGAGGGGCATTCAATAAGTAATGCCCCTGACCCATTTCCCATAGCAGGATATTAATGAAACTTGGCACAGTTATTAGTCTTTCTCTTCATAGGAAACACCCAGAGTTTTGCATTTCTCCCATCATTTGATGTAGCTCTGGACACCGTTCTTGTAGGACATCCCAGGTTGGTCCTCCGACAGATGCCTCATCAATGGCAGAAGAGGGACGACCAGGTCTGGGAGCTGTTTCCACAGACTTCCGACCTTGTTTGAATTCAGGATGCCAGCGTTTTACAAGGTCATATGATGGGGCATCATCACCATAAGTTTTTTTCATTTCATCAAAAGTCCCCTTACGTTGTAACCTATTTATTGTGTTGAAGAAACTGATTTTTAGCAATGTTTGTGGTTGCAGTAGGTTCTAAAAATGAGGTGTTTGGTGTTGTTTACAGGCAGTGAAAAAGGGTCAAAATGTTATGATCCCGTATAACGTAATTATGCCGTATTTTTCCCCCTTGTTTTGTCGTCAAATTACACATTATAGGCCGGACAACCATGCCAATGTGAGTTTTTTTATGTTCTAAAACTCGTAGGTAGGTGATTTTTGACAGAATCTTTCTGCCATGATTCCCATTGTTAAGAATAGGCAGGCAGTCTAAATACCGAAATTTGCCCTGCAGGTGTTTGCGTACCGACAAAACAGGTTCGGAAGGTTCTGTTTTGTAACAAAACGTCCCAGGGGAATTAGACAACCTGGTTTGCATTAAGAGAACTGTTGTACATTTCTGTCCGCTTGCTCTAAAGAAAAATTCTAAAGAATTTGCTACTATTTGATAGATAGATAAATTCAACTACAATCTGGGAGGCGATAACCCTTACTGTGTACAAGTAGGCAAATATATCCACGAATGTTTATACCGTAGAAACAATAGTGTAAAATTGTAATTTTTATAGACCTTACTAAAGTAGTTGTACTTTTGTCGTGTTAACAAAAAATTCTCTATTTATTCATTTATTTGTTACATCTTATTACACATAACAATCAGGTTGTGGTCTGTTTTCAGGTGTCTCTGGACACACAATAACCTCCTTGCTGAGACATTCACACAAAATTAAAGATTACTTGTTTTTAGGTCAACGAAAAAAAGAAGTATCCTTCTTCAGTCCGTTTTTGTGTACCGCATCGGCCGAAATGCTCGGCATGGAGTTTATATTAGGAAACGCCCACAAATTATCAACGTATTGTGGTCCAAGTCAAAGGTCTTCATTCTAGAAAACACATAGATACTTTAATGTCTTACCTGTGTTTCAGCACGGACGACGACGATTCTGGCAGCTTGAGCTTTGTCCTTCCGTCTTATCTATTACCAGGACGTGGATACATAATAGGGGTCAAAGTTCATATTGTGGGCCTGGTTACCCATCAAACGTACATTTTATTTCAGGTTTCAGATACCATTAGGTAGGGATTCCCTGTTTTGTCAAGGATTTGTGCAACTGTATCGGTATTTATGATATCTATATAGCTGTAATATCACACCAACTTTGCAGCCACATACTCAGACTCCGTTGAACCATGTCCCCTAAACGCATAATGGAACGCGCCACACAATTTATTTTTTCTTGCCAAGCAAGTATGCAAATGTGTAGCCATTGGTGACGGGATTCAATATATTTGGGGTCTGCATGGTCTTTTACGTACTTGGCAGCCTATTTCTATTACCCGTAATTCGTAGGGAAATCATCTTATCTGCGTAATTCGTAGCTAGGCGACCAAATTTACTGTAATTGCTTTCCTTGACTTAGCGTAATACTTAGGGGAACTTCTTCTGACTTTAGCGTAAATCGTTGATGGGAACCCCCATGCAGACCCTTAAACGCGTTTTCAGCAGACAACTACCACATTAACCAATTTAGTGGGCACTATATATTTTGAAAGGTCAGCAGACAATGGAGAAAAATTGCTGCCCAAGTAGCATGATGGTTCAGTGACCAAGTAGGACATGGTTACATAAATGCACCAAAGTGCAAATGTCAGTTGTTTTGTCACACGTTAAGAACAGAAAGGCTGATTAAGGTCCCGATTTCACGATTTAAATTTCAGAATTTTCATATCATCCCGGCCCTGTTCATAAAAATCGCCACTTGGAGCGATCAGTAATCCACAAGGGCTATAGATACACCTGTAGCTACTTTGGACCAGTCCGTACTCCATGCCTACGGCAGTCTCCAGCTGCAGGTGTTCGGAGATCTGAACTTTTGACCATCCGTATTTTATATCAACCCGATCTTACCGCAGTTGATTTAGCGAAGTCTAGTGGTGCGTACCTAGACTCATATTCAGGTTCAGGTCCGGATTTAAGTCCAGCAGTTCAGGTTCAAGTCCGGACTTATAAGTCTCGACCTGAACCCATCATTGCGTATTATGTGCACTAGAAAGTTTTCTTTATTGAGGGGGAGGGGGGATGGTGCATATAAAATTGCATGTTAGCATGAACTGAAATGCAATGTGAAAAGTACATGCAAATTATATACAGCCAGTGTGAACACGAAATGTTTTTTGGCTTTTTCCAGTGCAAATTTCACTGCCTATGGAAGGTTTTAGATGGTTTAGAACAAGAAAAGGGAATATAAGTGACGGATTACTTTTTGCAAGTCCGGGCATTTAGTTTTTTTTTGACTTGGACCTAAACATTTCCAAGTCCGGGCTTTAGGTACGCACCACTAGCGAAGTCTGACTAATATTTTGTATCGCGTCCATTCCAGCAAAGTGTTAATCAGACATACCCCCTTTCAATGACGTCACTTGGTCATATGATTATAATATAAAAGTTGTACATGAAATATTGCTATTATGGATTAAGAAAAACTTTGGCAATTACTGATTCGAAAGAAAAATCGATAGGTCTGGTGGTACAAAAACCGTCATTTCGGGTGCTGGCACATAGATAAAACTTGGGTACCAGTCAGGACATCACATGGACGGTGGTCAAACTCCCTTTCATAACCTCTTTTATGAGGGCCCCGAAGGGGGGGGGGGGGGTACCGACCACGCTCTACGCTAAATTCGTCAGGGCCGGCTACGTAATACGCTAAATTAAGGACGCTTTGTTACGCTCTACGCTAAATTACGAAGTTTTATAATGCATTATGCAAATCTTAATCGTCTTTTGGCTGAACCCCGCCGACGGAAGAACACATGATCATGAAGAGGAGATCTAAACAAAACTGATAATTCCATCAACAAGATTCAAACTTAACTTAGACGATATAAAAGCATCCGTCTTGCTGGCCAGAGGCGACAACAAATTTTTATGTGACGTAATTTTTCAGCACTTGCAGCACCGAAAGCGGAGGCACGACAATCCTAGGGGCGTCCGGGGGCATGCTCCCCCGGGAATATTGTGAAATCTTGATCCTCTGAAACACCATTTTATGCATTTTGAAGGGCAAACTTTGCTCACAGACTAAGCTAAGTTAAATGGCATATCAATTAGAAATTCACATAGTTTTAGCTTTAAGTTATTATATATATTGAGGGCAACGCCCCCAAGCAACATTTTTAGATTTCGAGTGCCGAAAGCACGAACAGTCGCAAGGTAAGTACGGGAAAATTTGGAAATTTGTATCTCTGAAACACCATTTCCTGCACTTTGAGGGCAGACTATATGCTCAATGTAATGACATTTCTGTCAGAGAAAAGTTTTTGAGGGCGACGAACGCCGGAGAGTCGTGAGCGCCAGAGGCCCAAGCCGTCGCAAGCCCAAGGGCTGCCCGGAGAAAAGTTGAAATCTTGACCCTCTGAAATGCCCTTTCTTGCATTTAAGGGGCACATTTTGCTTGTTAACTAAGCTAAGCTCGGTAAAGAAATTTCTACTTGTCGGGAGGCGACGGCCCCGCAACATATTTTTGCCATGTCCAATGCCGATGGGGTGAGCCATCGCAAGGAAGGTCCGGCGAAATTTTGAAATCTGGACCCTTTAAAACACGATTTCTTGCATTTTCGCGGGTTAAATTTGCCGGTAGACTAGTTAAGTTTAATGAAATTTTGATTACACTTTACGAACAATTAATATGAATTACGTTTTACGGTAAAATCCGGTTAGCTTCTACGTAATACGTTAAATTAAATGGGCCAATATCGCTCGACGCAAAATGCACCGATTACGCTCAACGTTGAATTCGAGCGGTCCCGCTACGTAGTACGTAGAATTAAAACCGCTAATTACGCTCTACGGAAAAGGGCTTGGGGGCCCCCTTTTATGTGTGGATGAGCAAGGAGGAGGTTGGACACGCCCACAAATCAATGAGGGTCTGCATGGGGGGAGGGGGTGTGTGTTTGAAGACATCGATTTTCGCTGAATTCAGAAGAGCCCCCTACGTATTACGCTAAACCAAGGAAGACAATTACGCTGGATTTGGTCGCCTAGCTACGAATTACGTAGATAAGATGGTTTTCCCTACGAATTACGGGAAATAGAAATGGGCTGCCTACCTACCTACCTACCTACCTAGTCCCTTGACCTCCAGGTCGTTAGGGGGGACAAGGTAGACATGGAGATCGAGAGTTGCCTCCAGGTTCATCTATCCCTAGCCAGGGTTATGCTCTCCTGTAGGTGCTGCCTACGCCTTACGTGAAAGACCATGCAGACCCCCAACTATATTGAATCCGGTCACCAATGGCTAAACATTTGCATTCTTGCCTGGCGAGAAAAGATAAATTGAGGTAATCAGGCGTACAACATGAACTTTGACCCATATTATGTATCCCCACCCCGATAATATATAAGACGGAAGGACAAAGCTCAAGCTGCCAGAATCGTCGTCCCACTTTACGTGTAGAAGCACAGGTAAGACCTTAAAGTATCTATATGTTTCGTAGAAAACTTACATCATACAGAGGGTTGTCCCTGCTCTCCTCGCCATCGTCAGCTACGAACCGGCTGTCTTCAGTGTTTCGCCCCTTTCTATCGCAGAACACCTCTTTGCCGGCGGGGCGGCAGTGGTGGCCAATCACTGCCTGGCGAGGAGCTAGTTGCTTTCTCTCTGCTTCCACACCCAGTAGGACGCCTCTTGTGTTGTCTCCGTTATTTTCCGCGTTAAGTCCCTTCTCTTCTTTCCCACCACTCCGAGGAACCCGAGGGTTCTTCACATAGACTCAGCTATGAACCCCCTGCAGCCGACTTCCACTGGGCAGTTCCTTGTTTTCCACCCCCTTTCCCTGCAGTTGGTTACTAACTCCTGGTACTTTTGAAGTTTCCTCTCTTGGGCTTCTTCTACCCTATCTTCCCAGGGTACGGTGAGTTCTATCAACACCAGTTGTTTAGTCCTCCTGGAATACATAATTATATCGGGTCTCAGGTTTGTGGTAATGATGTCTTTTGGGAGTTCAAGCTGTTTCCCGATATCCGCTTGTATGACCCAATCATTTGCTGTTGTCATTATGCCTGGTTGGTCTCTATGCCTCTTCTCTATGTTCTTCACTTTCTCCCCCTCTTTTACAAAGCTGATGGGCTGGATTCTTTTCCCTGGTCTACCCTTGTTCTCTGCTCTCACTTCTTCCAACGCGTTGACAATGACTTTTAACACTTGGTTGTGGCGCCATGTGTATCTCCCTCGGCTCAACGCCACCTGGCAGCTTGACAAGATGTGACTTAAATTTCCTTTCTTTCCGCAGAGCACACATCTGTCTTCGTCTCTCTTCCCCCATCTCTTCAAGTTGACAGCTGTTGGTAGGAGGTCATAAACAGATTTTAATAAAAATGTGGTCTTTAGGGGCTCTCTGAACAATTCCTTCCATGCTATCCTTCGTTCTCGTACTCCTTCCCACTTTGTCCATGCCCCTTGGACACCCTGTCCTACGGCTCGAGCTCTCCGAAGTTCTTCCTCCCGCTGTCTAACTTCTTTCTGGATCATCTCTCTCCTTTCCTTTGGGCCTGCTTTGCCCCAGGTCTGACTACCTTCTCTCTCTGCTCCTAGCCCTCTCCTTCCCTGGGCTATGATTCCGACGATATCTTTGTGCCTCAGCCTACTTGCTGCGTTGGAAACTGCTTCTGTTGCTGTCCACTTCCTCCCTGATCTTAACTCTATGCCCGCTTGGCTGACTTTCTCATCTCTACTCTGCTGGAGCATCACCTGAGCTCTCGCCTTTGTCACCTTAAACTCCTCCTCCATCGATGATAATGGCAGCTGCAGTTTTGCTGACTTGCTGTAAAGGCCTACACTTGTCAGGCCTGGCGGTACCCCTAACCACTTCCTCAGGTGCCTGCTCACCGCTCTCTCTACTTCCTCCACCACTGTAAGGGGGATATTGTACATAGACATTGGCCATACAGTTCTTGGGAGCAAACCATACTGGTAGCACCAGACTTTATATCTTCCTGGTAGATCACTATTTTCTATAGCTTTCAGCCCTTCTCGCACGAGCGGTTTAAAATCCTTGACGTTGTTCTTGTCGCCTAGCGTTGCATCAAACTTCTTGCCTAGGCTCTTAATTGGCTGGTCTGCAATATTTGGGACTCTCTCCCCTTGCACTTCAAGCTGCACCCTGTCGCACACCTTTCCTTTCCTCAACACCAACTTTCTACACTTCTTGGCTTTGAATCTCATTCTAGCCCAGCTGGCTGCCTTGCTAAGACTCTTGAGCATGTGTCTCGCGCTAATCACGCTTTCTGTAGTCACTGTTATGTCGTCCATGAAGGCTTTAAGTGGAGGTTGCCTTATTCCAGACTCAGTCTTCGGCCCCCTAGCTTGAGTCAGAGCTGGTTTCATTACCAGATTCATAGCTGAAACGAACAGGATCACAGATATGGTGCATCCGGTTATGATGCCTTTTTGTAGGCTTTGCCATGCGGTTGTGTGACCATTTACAGTGAACCTGATCTTTAACCCGTTCATGTACTGTTCAATCAGGTGTCGTACTGGTGCCGGGACATAGTACTTCTCTAGGGCTACTTTTATCAACTGGTGCGGGACGGAGCCGTAGGCGTTCTTCAGGTCTAACCAGACTACTGCTAGGTCTTTCTTTCCAGACTTGGCTTCTTGTATAAGCTGGGATAAGATGCTTGTATGTTCTAGACATCCCGAACAACCTGGCACGCCACCCTTTTGAATGGAGGTGTCTATGTAGTCGTTGCTCATCATATACTCCAAGAGCCTTTTGGCTAGCCTGGAATCCAGCCGTGTTGTGCTTTGGTCGCTCTGCTTCCTTGCGTACTGGCAGGAGCAGAGCGACCAACGCACAGTACGGCTGGATTCCAGGCTACCTTTTGGCTACAATCGCGAAGAATATCTTGGCCTCCACTGAAAGGAGAGATATTGTTCTGAACTGCTCTATGTTCACTGCTTTCTCCTGTTTAGGGCAAAATACCCCTTCTGCTTTCTTCCATTCTTGTGGTACCTTCTTCTTCCTCCATACTACTTTCAATAAGCTCCAGAGCCTTCTTGTCAGTTTCGGGCACTTTTTGTACACCCTGTACGGTATTCCACTAGGGCCTGGTGCTGATCCAGCCCTTGCTTTTCTAATCACTTCCTTCACTTCTGCTAGCTTGAGTTCACTGCAGTCTAGTTCCCTGATTGGTTGCCTTGGGTCTGGGAACTCTTCCGGGGGTCTCTCTTGTAGCGGAGTTTCTCGCTCGCTATCCCCGTGAGTCTTCTGCAGGTAGCTTTCCACATCTTCCCTACTACATGTTAGCCTGCCACTTGTCTTGGCACCTAGCAACTTCTTCGTGAACCTGAATGGGTTTGACACAAACTCTGCACGTTTCTTCTCCTTTTGACGGCGCTTCTTCCTCGTTCTTTCTGCTTTGCTAAGGCTGCGAAGTCTAGCGCGAAGCTCTTCCTGTAGAGCACTTAAGGCATCTCTCTCTTCTAGGCTGGCCTTCCTCCATCTCTTCCTTAGAGCCTTCAGGTCTTTCCTTATCTTCTGTTTCTCTCTCTCTCTACGGTTTGGTTGCTTGCACTGGGGTCTTCCTTTCCCTATTTCCATTTCTCCAAACCTCTCCAGCCCAACGTTATACACAGTGACAATCTTCACAAATGCCTCTAACTTCCTCTCTACTCCCCCTGCGAGCGTGCCTTCTAGTATTCCTTCCGGATCATCATCTAGCTGCTCCCACTGTCTTTCTGCGTTACTGGGGGGCCACTTCACCCGCGCTTTTCTCGGTTCATCGGCCTCGTCTGCCCTAGCTTCTTCCTGATTCTGGCCTGTTTCTTCTGCCCTAGCTTCTTCCTGATTCTGGCCTGTTTCTTCTGCCCTAGCTTCTTCCTGATTCTGGCCTGTTTCTTCTGCCCTAGCTTCTTCCTGGTTCTGGCCTGCCTCATCCGCCGTAGCCCCTCCTCTACTCTGGTTTAACAGTGCCTCCTCCTCTGGGCTGATCCTCTGGGTGCTGACAGGGCGCCGACCTCTCACTAGGATGCCCTGAGAACTGTGGTTTTCATCCCGGCTCTGGGCTTCCTCCGTCTCACCGTGTCCTTGCGGACTCGTGCGCTGTTCGAGGTTACTCGCTTTTTTCCGACACCCCATCTTTGTTTGATGAATTTTCAGACCTCTGTCGTTTTTGCAGGTTTTACCACATACCAAGCACCGTCTTCCTGAAGTCGTTTGTCCCTGCTCAGACCGGTTCAGCTTTTTTACATCCGTCCCAACGGAGCTATCTTCCGCCCCCCCCCCCTCTCGGAAGCTCCTGGGGGTATTTTTCCGTAGCTTGTGAAGTTGCAATGGTTCGAGTGCCTTCAACTTGGACTCCAAGTAGGCTGCAAGATTGGGCCGCGGGCCTGTTTGCCTCGGGTCCCAGTCTTTCCTGGGTGTCCACAGTCTCTCCTGTCGTCTCCCATCTATTCTGGGTTGCCAGTCGGTCTGTTCCCGGCTGTCACTGGCTTGCGCCAGGGTGGTTAAACTTACATCATACAGAGGGTTGTCCTTGCTCTCCTCGCCATCGTCAGCTACGAACCGGCTGTCTTCAGTGTTTCTCCCCTTTCTATCGCAGAACACCTCTAGAATGAAGACCTTAGACTTCGACCACAATACGTTGATAACTTGTAGGCGTTTCCTAATATAAACTCCCTGTGTAGCATTTAAGACAATGCGTTACACAAAAATGGACTGAAGAAGGATACTTCTATTTTTCGTTGACCTAAATACTAGTAATCTTTTGTGTGAATGTCTCCACAAGGAGAGTATCGTGTGTCCAGGGACACCTGAAAACATGCCATAACCTGATTGTTGTCATATAATAAGATGTAACAAATCAAGGAAGACATAGAGGAATTTTCATTAACACGAAAAAAAGTACAACGACTTTCGTAAGGTCTATAACAACTTTTTTCCAGTACAACTAAACAGATATATATGAATATCTACAAGTATGAATAAGGCAACATATTCGTCAAGCATATCATTTGCACTATTGGTTCTACGGTATAAACATTCGTAGATATATTTGTCTGTGTGTACGCAATAAAGGTTATCGCCTGCCAGAATGTAGTTGAATTTATCCAACGAACAGAGAGTTGCAAATTCTTTCAAGCAAGCGGACAGAAATGCATGTGAACAGCTTAATGCGTTTATCATTATATTGCAAACAATCCATAACAAAGTGACTTTCGTCTTCGATCCCATTTGGGCAGAATGGACAAAAGCTCTGGTCACGGGTAATTTTTGTATCTTCTGGCCTCTACATTTAGTTTGTGAATATGGATTCTTATCTTTGTGATTGCTCTATGAAGTTCAAAACTGCGTATATATGAAAGATACTTTTTGTCCGTATAAAGAAATGAATAAATGAAATGTAATAATGTGACATAAATGATACAATGAACCATTTTGCAGATGACACCCAGCTAAAAATAGCCTCCACCAGACCGACTAATTACAGGGTACGGATCAATCCGGACTCCTGCCCTAATTTTACCCGTCTGTCCGGGTCAATGAACCCTAGTAGTATAGTGGCAAAACTCTCCTGGAAATTGAACCATTCTCTTCCCTTCATAGATATATGTGGAGAAGGAGACCTCAGCCAACCGTTCACACTTACTCCACATCTTCAGAAAAGACGCTGGAGCCGCATGTTCCCCGTTTAGGAACTTTATTCGAACCGACACACAACAAACATATTTCGCCGTGTGGCTTCCTCAGTGTTATGGGCTCGAATGAGCATAGTACAGCATGTCCTCGCTTTTATAGGCCTAGTATTCTCTTCCCTTCATAGCCAGTGAACTTTGAGGCCACACTGACTTAATCGCATTGATGTTCGTGTTGCCATGGTAACCGTTTTTTTTATTTTTTTGGGGGCGAAAATGTCTTACAATGTATTTTTTACGTTCATTTGCTATATTCTACAATAAAATCTTATGATATCAAATGTATTTTTTCTGCGCCAACTGGTGTTTCATCTAGCAAGATGTTTAGGAGGAAAGTATTATTTATATAGGTGTCTATACACATAGTAGGTAATACACGTAATCAGATATATCATCATTTTTGTCCTGTACAGCTTTTGTCTAAAGCATTCTATTATTTCGGCGTGTAGTCTACATGCACTGTCTTGCGCTTCATAGGTTTGTTTGGAAATTCAGACTTTTTTCTCTTAATGCAGATCTGTTTGTCAAATCCCCCTGCGGTGTTTTAATATCATTCAGAACATTCCGAACCTGTTTTATCGGTACGCAAACTGCTGCAGGGCAAAGTTCTGTTTTTAGGCGGTCTATTCCTAACAATGGGTATCAGGGCAGAAAGTTGCTGTCAAAATCACCAACCCGTGTTTTAGAACATGAAAAACTCACATCGGCATGGTTGCCCGGCCTCTAAAGTGTAATTTGACGACAAAACAAGGTATAATATTACGGCAGCTAGAATTACGTTATACGGGATCAAAAGATAGATGGCAAAACCTTTTGACCCCTTTTCACTGCCTGTCAACAACACAATAACACCTAAATTTTAGAACCTAATGTTCCTAAAAATCTGCAGTGCCAATACTTGCAAGGCAATTTCAGACATGCAGAACACCATATCAGAAGTCCGTCTGTAAGATGGAGGCAATAACTTTTATAAATGAACTTACAATTGCGTGTGCTTGTCAGCTAAGTAGACTTTCCTAAATGTTGAGATTCATTTCCATTCCTGCAGTGTCTTATTTAACATGGCGACTCCGGCTGTATCTCATCTGGACAAAGAGAAGGGAAGTAATGGACGTGGAGAGGATCTTCCGCGTACACACAAGTGTGGCGAGTACGGCAAGGAGTTTCGTCGACTGAGTAATTTAAAGATGCACATGCGTTCTTACACTGGCGAAAAACCGTTTAGATGTGAGGAGTGCGGCAAACAGTTTAGTCAGCTGGGTAATCTGAAGAGACATATGAGAACCCACACCGGTGAGAGACCTTATAAGTGTGATAAGTGTAGCAAACAGTTAAGGGACCATGGCCATATGAAGAGTCATATGAGGACTCATACTGATGAGAAACCATTCAAATGTGAGGAGTGCGGCAGACAGTTCAGTCAGCTAGATCATGTTAAGAGTCATATGCGGACTCACACCGGTGAGAAGCCCTATAGGTGCGATGAATGCAGCAAACAGTTTAGTGTGATGTGTAGTCTGAAGAAGCATATGCGGACTCACACTGGTGAGAAACCTTACAGATGTGAGAAGTGCGGCAGGCAGTTTAGTCGGCTTGATAACCTGAAGAGCCATGTGATGACTCATACCGGTGAGAAACCCTACCAGTGTAAAGAATGCAGTAGGAGCTTCCGTACCTCAAGTAATCTCCGGAGGCACATGCGAACCCACAGTGATAGAAGTTCACAGCTACCGATTTGAAGGTTTTAGGCACCAGGGGGAGAAGTAGCACAAAGGCAGCATGACAACGAGAAGCCACGAAACTAATCTGCTCGTATATATATATATATATATATATATATATATATATGAATAACGCAGGTTCTATGCTTCGTCCTAGAATTTAATGTCTGGGCTGTTAAAAGAGACATTTACGTATACCATTGATCTGATTGCATTCATATTTTCTTAACCGAGATGGCGACAAAAACTTCAATGTGCTCTTTTTGTTAAATTTGGGAAAAGTGGTGGTTTCGGCATGGGGACGATTTTTGCCAAATCAACCTTTGTAAAAATATCGAAAATTATGTGTATTTTCAATTTGTATGTAGTATTGAATACTAGAATGCCAGATCGCGAGGTAACTGTAATTAGGTGGTTAGAAAAATGTAGGCGTCTCTCTAGATTTTAGATATTTAAGTGTGGATAACAAAGCTACATGGTATGGGCTGGGACTGTTTATTGATTTAGAGTATATAACATGCACGCTTGTGTGTCATAGACTTACAATTAACCGCCTTTTTAAGATATTGTTATTACTGTTTGTTAGTTATTACGAGTTTGTTATTACTGTAATGTTAGATTACATTGTCCGCTCTCTATATAACATGCATTGGCATAATACCGGTCGGTTTACTGCAGTTTCTGAAGCGACATTAATTTGTCATATGATCAGCGCGTCTTTTTTCTTCAGTTAACTGTCGATATTAAAGCTAACCTTTGCCACTAATGCTGTGTATCTTTTTTTGTCTCTCTTGTCCTGCTGAAAACGAAATATCGCACTCGTAACACACCGCGGAAATGCACCAAGAACGGGCGTGTGCTCGGGAGGGGGTGATATAATACCGGCCGCAAGAAACTCGGCACAATTATCTTGCCGTTATTTACTTTTATACATCCATTGTTGTTCCTTTCTTTCCTGTAAGTAAGTGCATGACATACAAAGATGCCTGAGGATACAAAACATTGCCGTAAAAGAGACGTACGCGGTGAAGAATTTCCAAAAACTGCCTACCTGCCTAAGTGCCTAGGCCAGTGACTGGCCCCTTGCTCCCTCCGTGATATTTCTCCAGACTGCACGATTCGTCGCACTCCTCTCCGCCAACTTAATACTCTGTCCGATGTCCTTTTCAATCTGGTCTCTCCATCGTTTCGGGCCTGGGCTTTTGGAAATCTTGATAGTATGCCTTGTGGACTAGTGTGTGTGGTGGTCTTCTCACAACGTGACCAAACCACCTTAGTCTTCTGAGTCTGATGGAATCGACAATGGTGTTTTCTATACCCAGTCTCGCTCTTATTTCCACATTCGGAATTCGGTGGCGAAGTGAAACACTGAGGATCGCCCTTAGGCATCTCATCTCGAAAGCCAACAGGAGAGACTCATCAGACTTTTTTAGAGTCCAAGTTTCACATGCATAAGTGGCAATTGGTAGTATGAGTGCTTGGTAAAGACGCATTTTAAGACATCTACTGAAACTCTTGCAGTTCCATACTGTTTTTCTTAGCCTACCAAATGCGGATGCGGCCAGAGAGATCCTTCTCTTTATATCATTTGTGGTGCCAGGTACAACACTTCCTAGGAAAACAAACTCAGGGACTTTTTCAACATTTTTATCCTCTATGAAGATGTTTTCTTGTTCTATGCTAGAGATGACTTTACATTTTGCAGCATTCACTTTAGGCCCCATTTCTTGCATGCTACTTCGAGCTCTTTTGTCGAGCTGAAGTTTACTGAATATGGCTGCTATAAGTGTGGTGTCATCTGCATATCTTTCCTCTGTGGATAGGTTATCATGGAGTTGAAAAGTTGTGTCAAGACTTTTCAGCTCATCCATAACAAACTCCAGGAATATGTTGAACAGGACTGGGGACATGAGGCAACCCTGTCTGACTCCTACACCAACTTGGAACCAGTTTGTGATCTGTCTATTGATTGTAATTGCACATTGAGTGTTTCTGTACAGTTCTTCAATAATATTTACAATTTTTGCCTCTACCCCAATCGCTCTCATCATTTTCCATGGAGCTTTCCTCCATACTGTATCAAAGGCGGCCTTAAAGTCAATAAAATGGAAGTGAAGATTAACCTTTCTTTCCTTAGCTTTCTCCAGGATTTGTCTTACAACAAATATGGCATCCACTGTGCCTCTACCACTTTTGAAACCAAACTGGGATTCCTTGAAGTGAGCTTCTGTTCTTTCCTTCATTCTGTCCAAAAGTATCCTGGAGAAAACCTTACCAGGAATTGACAAAAGTGAGATTGCCCTGTAATTCGCAGGTTCCATCTTACTACCCTTTTTATGCACGGGTATGACCAGCATTTTAGACCATTCTTTTGGTGGAATTTCCTCATTCCAGACTTTTGTGAAGATAAGGTATAACATGTCAAGCATAGCTTCTCCCCCACTAGCTAGAACTTCGGCAGTAATTTCATCTGCCCCAGGGGCCTTTCTCCATTTCATTCTCTTTATAGCCTGCTCAATTTCTTCCCTTGATATCGGGGGGCCTTTAGCTAGATTTGCTGAGGGTTCTGGGATATCTTCTAATGCCTCTACCTGATGCTGGAACTCAGTGTTTAGATGTTCCTTGAAATGTTGTTCCCAGACATTAAGGACATCATTAGGATTAGAGTGTTTTATACCATTTTATCCGTAACAATGTTTAGAGGTTTTTTTGGCTTGTTTTCCAGTTCACGGACTGTTTTAAATAGGTTATGTGAGTTGTTATTAGCGTAGTCTTTTTCCATAGATTGTACTTTGCTCCTCAACAACTGGTGCTTATGTTTCTTTATTTCATTCTTCACTACTTTGTTCTGCTTCTGGTAGTTGTTTTTTGCACCTACAACCTCGGGGTGGTTCAACATGGCTAGTCTGGCCTCCCTTCTATCATTACAGGCCCGTTCCACGCATGGAGGAAGACCTTCGACTTTACTATACTTCATGTGGCCTACAACATCTTTTGTGGCTTTGTTTGTAGCTGACTGGAATTTTGCATATAGATCATTTATTTCCATATTATCCAATTGTAACAATGGTTCGAAACACTCCTGTAATTTCACAGAAAAGGCGGCAGCAGTCTCGGGGTCTCTTAATTTGTCCACGTCGAATATGTTAGGTAGTGTTCTTGGCTTTCTGTGTGATTTGGTTCACAACATAAAGTTCGCCAGGACTAAAGAATGGTCTGACCCAATATCTGCTGAGTGATATGAGCGACTGTTCTTAACCGCATACTTCAGTTCATTATTTACAATTATAAAGTCTATTTGGTTTTTAGTTGACTGTTGACTTGTCTGGTGAGAACCATGTTGCTCGTCTAAGAGGTTTATGCTCAAACAAGGTGTTTGTTATGACAGTTCCATTTACGGCACAGAACTCTAGCAGTTTCCAGCCCCTGGAGTTTGTACTCCCCAGGCCAAAAATACCTACAACATCTGGCATCAAATCACAAAGGTCACTACCTACTACTGCATTAAAGTCACCCATTATTACCATATGGGAGTTGTTTGGCCTCTGGTTGATTTTCGTTTGTAACATGTCATAGAATGAGTCAATTTCTTCATCTGGATAAGAAGAGTCTGGGGCATACACCTGGAATATTACTAATTTCCCCACATTTGTTTTCAAGGTGATACTAACCAACCGCTCAGAGATAGGATCAAAAGCATCCACATTTGGTACTAAGCTCTTTAAGATGGCAATAGCCACTCCTTGTCTGTGTTTGCCATCTTTTCTACATGCTTGCAAAAAATGCATAGTCTCCATGTTCGAAAACTTGTCCCACTTCATTATCCCAGTGTGTTTCAGATAAGCCAATTATTGAGATTTTAAAGTCTACTAGAGTTTTACATAATAAGTCAAGTTTGTAGTTCATATCCTTCCACATAGTTCTGGTGTTCCATGTGGCAATATTCAATATGGCTTCCCTTGGGGACATTTCTCTCGTTTTTGGGCCAAGAAACGACGAAATGTACAGACTCTGGATTCCCTCCGGAGGGGTAAGGAGCGGAGAAACTCTTTCAGGCACTTGCTCAAGGACTTCCTGATCACGCAGTCACTCTCTCTCCACTAACCTGGTCCGCTGCCCTGCTGCCAACAGCTTACCTTGGGTGAACGTCGATGTTTGAGGCCACTTTGTAGCACAAAAAAGGCAGGGAAAAACTTCCAGAACAACCTTTAGCTGAGGGTCGATGCTTGCAGACCTTTTGAGGTACTGTTCAGTCCATGAAACAAGGCATGGCCAGTAGAAGACTGGGCGGGACACGGCTGGAGAAGTTCGATCCCTTCGATGTTCGAAGTTTTGAAGTGAAGAAATCTCGCCTAATTACGTAAACTAACTTAAAATAACACTGAAATGGTACTCTACAACCTTTCTAGAACATTGGTGCTACAAAGGAGGGCTTCCCCGGGCCTCTATCACCAAGGATTGCAATAGATACAGATCCCTTGTGATCAGAGCTCCCTAAGGTACAACCACTCTAGTCCGTGACCTCTGACCTACCAAAAACTGTGGCCCTTTAAAACAGCTACGACGTGCAAGTTTACTTCTCGCGTTCTACTATGCCTCAGTTCACATAATGGCAGCTTCACTGTTCAGTTTAACGGATGTTAGTATTGTCAAAAATCGGGGAAACCTCTCAAGATCGCAGGATAGCGTGCGCCCAAACCTTAGGAATCGATAAATGATAAGGTCAAAGTTAATTCAGTGGGTCCATCATGTCGCCAGGGTCAAGGTACCAAACACTGGACACAAGCTTCCTCGTCAGGACTGGCCCAGATACAGTGATCCCTAAGTTCGATCCAACTATGGAAGAAGCACAACTGTGCCATGCAAATAAATATCTTTTATGTAACGTATCGCAGAAAATCATTGTTTATGACAGTTTGCTACAATATTAATTTGGTACACCCACACGACGACATTTTGGCATCGTCGTAAAGTTTCTTGTAACACTTTCGGCGAAGGGGTGCAAGGTAGGGTGACGTAATATTAAACTGCGGCTAAGTGGTGGTGTTTTTCAATAAGTAACATTGTCTGCAATAAAGTTTGTAATAATCAAAGTATATTTATATTACGCATGCTATCAAGATATTTCTATAACACTCTTCATTAAATTCCCCTCTTTTCTCACCTTGTTGGAAAGTGGTATCGTCAGTACCACAGCACATGTTGCAGCTCTGCATGTCTCCATTTAAGAACGGGGGGCATTTATGACATAGCGTCGATGATATAAAGGCACGTCTGATTTCGGTTGTAATACATAATAAAAGTCAATTGATACTGTTGTTACTGGAGATTTTTTACCTAAGTTCTTGGAAGATAAATACGAAGAGTATAGCGTAGGAATTGTAATTGGCAATGGTATAGTCCAGCTACGTTACGTTTCCCGCCACTTCTATAGAGATCGTGACAGAAAACTTTGACATCAAACGTTACATTTCAACACAGCCAAGGCCCTGACAGGATGGTAAGTATCTTTTCTGCTTATCACTTTAGAAGTTAAGCATTTAGAAAACCAAATTTCCTTTAATTACCATCATCAAAATGTAACGCTGTTAGCTTAGGCTTTTTCATAGTAATTCGACAGTCTCCTCTTTCCTAAGAACGAGATATAAATATGACATGTACTCGGTATTGACGCTCAAAATAGTATTCAACTTTATTCATTTTGGTTTACAGCATCTCACACTCGAGCTCCAGACGTACCATTATTCAGCTAGTGCTACACAGCTGATCGAGTCAAGCAGTCCTGCACTGAAGATGGAGATGTGGCACCGTCCCGGGGCCCCGTGCGCGGGGATCATGACCTATGTGAAGATGGGGGGCTCCTGGGTGCAAGTGGGATGGGTGCCCGAGAAGTGTAAGAAGGATGTCCTGGAGCTTTGCGGCGGGAAGCCTGACCGTCTGCGTGTCACCTTGAAGGAGGGCTACGTGAAGCGAGGTTACCCCGTTTTGAAGATGGTGGTGGAGTAGCGGAGTAGCGGAGCGGCAGCGGAGTAGTTATTATTGTTATTACATTCTTCATTAAAGATGCTAGTAATGCAAGTCACTTGTTGTCATGTTTCAATAGTAAAGGTAACACATGGATCTGTCTCTAACGGAATATCGCAATTCATCTTAATTAGAATCGAATCGAATTAGATTGAATGCTCGAAATGTATCGCACAGGTAGAGTCATTTCTTGCAATGAGCTAAACATAGATAATTGTCATGCATACGTCTGGCTTTCAATCTAAGTGCATGAACATCAAACAGATATATTCTCATATGCATTCCCATCACCAACGTGAATGAACGTACCTCCTAACTGAAGAGTTGACAGAACGCCAGCAGACAAGTCGTGAATGGTCATACAATTACATTATAGTCGTAATGTGCACGGACGTCTGTCCACTGTATCTTTGTACCTTTTCTGGTGATAACTTAAGTCATAGTAAGTGCTGAAAGGGGTGTATGTATACATTATACACATCGACTTCACTTCGTAATAATGCACACGACGATTGCTCTCAAACTTGTTGAGTCTGACGACAAGGCTGCAGCTGTGGCACTACACGCCGGGGTACCCCTGCGTTCAGTCATCTTCCTGAAAATAGACGCAAACCAGACGTTAGTTTCGTTGTAATACCGATGTAAGATAGCACTGGTAACAGAAAAGTATGAACTATGCAGCATAAAGTGATACACACCTAACCTCCTTCGCGGACTTCGAGCGGGGCTGACTATTATTTCATGGGAATAATGCGCTGGTTCGCGATTTTTAATGTTGGCTAGGTTCACTTTACGGGGAAACACACACGCGCAAACAAATAAAAGCCAGCACCACTCGAAGTACGCGAAGGAGGCTAATACGCACCCAAGATTCCGTGGTAAAGTCAGTCATCCAGTACGGCACCAGTACTTTACGACGTGGTCTGTTCTTGTTGCCACCATGCCCATCGTCTCCCGGCGTCTGAAGCCCACTGACACTGGCGACCGGAGTCTGGTGTCCACTGCAGGTCGAAGTCTGCTGTCCACTGCCGACTGGAGTCTGCTGTCCACTGCAGGTCGGAGTCCGCTATCCACTGCAGGTCGGAGTCTGCTGTCCACTGCAGGTCGGAGTCAGCTGTCCACTGCAGGTCGGAGTCTGCTGTCCACTGCAGGTCGGAGTCAGCTGTCCACTGCAGGTCGGAGTCTGCTGTCCACTGCAGGTCGGAGTCTGCTGTCCACTGCAGGTCGGAGTCTGCTGTCCACTGCAGGTCGGAGTCTGCTGTCCACTGCAGGTCGGAGTCAGCTGTCCACTGCAGGTCGAAGTCTGCTGTCCACTGCCGACTGGAGTCTGCTGTCCACTGCAGGTTGGAGTCCGCTGTCCACTGCAGGTCGGAGTCCGCTGTCCACTGCAGGTCGGAGTCCGCTGTCCACTGCAGGTCGGAGTCCGCTGTCCACTGCAGGTCGGAGTCTGCTGTCCACTGCAGGTCGGAGTCTGCTGTCCGCTGCCAACTGGGGTCATGTTGTCTGTGAGTCCACTCTCAACTCGGGCCTACGAGTTTAAACATGACAGGTTTAATCCATTTAATATTAGAAACATGACATTTTTAAAAGGGTTTTATTCTTTCCTTATGTTGCTCTTCTCTATAATCGATTAAGCAGCTTACTAGTAACATTACAAAATTATCAATGTTCTTTTCATATAAAAGGGAACTCTTCTGATGTTACCTGTGAAGATGTTTTCTTCCTCGTACCTGCCTTCTTCTTCTTTTTCAGTGCCTCTTCTCTCGTTTTCTGTCTGATCTGCAATCTCTCTTGACGCTTGTTCTCCAGCTCTTCCATCTTCTTTTTCTGCTTCTCTTCTCTCAGTTTCTGTCTAATCTCCAACTTCTCGTTTCTCATGTTTGCCAACTCTTCCATTTTCTTCTTCTTCTTCTTTTCCTCTCTCTCCTCTTTCTTCTTCAGCTTCTCTTTGCGCTTTCGCTCTTCTTTCTCATCTGCCTCTCTTTTTAGGGTAGCGACATATTCTTCATCAAACACCAGGGCTTTCGGTTTGATGCGTCTGGCCCGTCGTGTGTGTGCCTCTGGGATGGGGGTCAGGAGGTCTGACACATATTGCGCTACCACTCCTGCTTGAACAAAAGGGTTCGCTGACCCCGCATCCCTTCTGGCCCCACAGGCACGGCAGGTTGACCCACGCACAGCTGAGGCGTTTGCTGCCCGACGTGTACTCTCGACTGGATTTCTGTTGGTTGACTGTGACATTTTGTTGGCAAGTTCTAGCATTTCCAGTTCTTCTGGCAGCAGCTGTTTTTCTGCAGCTTCGCCATTGATCGCTTCTTCATCATCTTTTGGCTGAGATGCTTTCTTTGCAAGATCCAACATTTCCACTTCTTCCTGCAGCAGCTGTCTTTCTGGAACCTCGCAGCCTTGTTCTTCTGTGGGTACTTCATTCAACACCAGCCACCTTTCGTTTACTGCATCTTCATCTACAGGATATACACCCGTCTTCCTGAAGCCGGTCTTGATCACCTCCATACTCAGTGTTTTCTCTCGGACAATCTTATATATCTTTGGGAAAGACGACTTCGTTACGAAGTAGTTAGGCCTTACAAGTGTAACGTCGTTAACGACATCTTCATAGACGTCTTTCATCCTGTTGAATGGCCCACCTTGGGCGTCCAGCGGTTGCAGGAAATGGCTGCTGTGAGGTGGCAAGCCCATCAGGATTATGTTGTTTTTGATGACAAAGTCTATCGCCTCGGTCGTCACGTGAGTGCTGTGTTGGTCCAGAAGCAATAGCACAGGTCGCTCTGGAGAAGAGAAGCGGTTAAAGCACTTATCGAGCCAAGAGAGGAAGATGTCTGCCTCGATAAAACCAGAGGGAGTTGTGGCGTACACGGCATTGTCTGGACCGTCAAGGCTATACGCGGTGCTAGGGTAGCTCTTAGAAAATATGATCATTGGTGGTAATGCTGTGCCGTTTGCGGCCACACATTCCATAGGGGTGATATGATCCCTCGTCCCCTTCCTCACGGACGTTGCTGGAGCATTCATTTTGGCAAACGAGACGACTTTCTTTCGTTGTGGGTCTAACTCAAATCCGGTTTCATCCGCGTTGTATACTCGATGCGGCTGCCCATCTAAGCCGTTCTTGGCCATGGTTTCAGACAGAAGGGTGAAGAAATCCTTCACGACTTCTCTGTCAATGGCGTCCCTTCTGCCTCTGTCTAGCGGGTCAGGCTTGCGGATGGTCAGGTCATGCCGCCCCTTGAACCCTTTCCACCACTTTTGAGAGAGTCCACTTTCTGGGTTTATCTTTGGCGCGGCGTCATTCTCCTCGCAATACCGCACATGAACGGCTTGAGCCAGGGCCAGGATGGTTTTCTTCGTGATGGGAAAGCCTCGTTCTGCCCGATACTTGATGTAGAAAACGAGGCTGTCCTCCTCTTCTTTCGAAAGAATTGGGGGTCTTCCAGGCCTTGCGTCCAGTGAGCTTTTTCCCAATACCTTATCACCGATTGTCGACTGAGGTATCCCGTGCTTCCTTGAAGCACTCCTCTGTGTCAGATTGTTTTCACTGATGTCTTGTAGTACTTCTTCGATCTTTTCACGACTCCAGACTTTTATCCCCTTTTTGGAACCTTCCATTATTCTGTAATCGTATCAAAATTTCCAAGCATAACTATTGAGGAAGGATACAATGCTCTACCAACAAATGTCTAATTTGAACTAGTACAGTAACTGTCCTTTCATCCCCCAAACGGGATAACCTTGGCACTGATGGGCTGTTTAACGTTATTTCTTTATTAAATTATTTGATTATACCACTGATTGAGCACACATTCGCAATCAATAATGTGTTTAGAGGACAAAATTGTATAGGATACAACACCAAGTCGCCTAACCAGCCCATTTGTCAAGCTTCCTCAACATTGTTGCGTCATTGTTGACAACCACGGCCTAGCGGTCTACATAGAAATTTCAACAAAAATACTAAATGTATCCGCTTATACCACATTCCCAGTATTTCCTTGTTTTCCTGGAAGCCTTTGGATAAAAGTTTGACGGAACTTTTACTTAAGTTTCACCTACAAAATTACAATATTTGACAAAAAATGACCAACACAAACCTTTGTCGTCTGCTAGTCAGGTCAAACGTCACCCCAAGAACCCTGGGTAATAAATATGGCGATGGTCTTCCTGGTCACCGCAGATGCGGTTGTTTATACAGCGGTTCTTGATGATAGATCACACTTTGACACAAGTTGCAGGTCAGCAAATGTAACTTTATTTTGCAGTTTTTTTAAATTATCAAATTGACATGGAGCTTCGTGCGATTATTATCTGCAGATCCGATGAACAACGTGACGATGCATTCTTCCCACGACTCGCTGGCATGTCCCCATATGGGACCCAAAAACTTTGACCTCGTCGTCTTCGAATGCATTGTTATCGATGCTTTGTAAATGATGTATTGGACACCTAGATGTCTGAACTGTGCATACCTCAGAAATAACTATTGTTGCATGTGTAGATCTCTTTAAGTTTCACTATTTTTAATCGACCGGTATAAGGCTTATGACCGGTATTATGCCAATGCATGTTACCACATATTTACTAAGCCTCAAAAATCCCTTGAGGAATTCCAGTTGTTAGAAGGTCGAAAAACGTGTCGTGTTTACATACTAATTAACGGTCTCAACAGCATATTTCATGTGCACGAGAAAACTACAGAAGTATATATATATAGAAGGGGGTCAGTTTAATCTCACATTACAGTACTAACAAACTTGCAACTTCTTATTAAGAATATATTATAATAATATCTTAACTAGAGTTCGGCGACCTCATACCTCTGTGAAATGTTTAGAGCTTTTGTAGATGTTATGCAAACTACATACAGATTTAAGTGATATATGCGTGGTGATGTTTATCATTGATCCGCTTACACATGTTCGAAGTAAACAAGTCCCATCATCTATAGTTAAGGTATTTCACCAGGCTAAATTGGCATTTTGACTTTCCATTATTTTCTCATTATTGAATTAAGAAAGAATGGAGCCGTCATCAGTATTAATAGATGGGCATAAAATAATTCTAAATCTAATTTATTTATGACGTCATCAGGTTTGATTGCCTTTCATACTTTTCTATGAAATAACACAGCACTTTGGTACATACCACTGCAATGAAAACATGTTTTTCATGTGTATAATGATGAAAGCTACAACCTCGCGGTTGCGAGAATTGATATCTTCTAATTATGTATTGTAATTAGAAAATTATTGTTATTATTACATTACAAAAACTGCAGTGATTAAATATTCTCATTAATTACGGAAATGGCCTCATTTGCATACGTTCTATTTCATTCTGTACATCTTTGTAAAAGCTAGCCAAACACCAAAAATCATGAAAATCCGGTATTCCTATCTATAATTATCCTCTTCGATTTTTTTTAAATACCCTGCAATTCCAACACTAGTCGCTAGGCAGCCCAAGCTCACGTCTCTTCCTTCCGAGCGCAAGTCCTATGAATTACCCCCCAAATCGTGACCCTACCTTGTTCTGAGCGCGAGATATCAAACCTGGAAGTTCCGCTGCAGTACCAAGGGAAGTTGCTATGGGGCCTAAAATCGAAACACTTCCAGTGTTTGTCACACCCTACCAACACACTAAGTATGAAAACAATCCATCAAGCCGTTCTTGAGTTTTCTTGTTGACAGACACACAGACGCACAAACGCTAGTGAAAATATAACCTCCATGACATTTCATGGAGGCAATAACTGTTTACATCGACGCTTAAGTTAAAACGTACGTTAGACTCACAATGCGTCAGTGTAAATTGTTGTCGGATTTTTCAGACGTTAAGTCCACTGCTTTGAATTTAGAAGTCAAGGAGTACAAACACTTATAGTACTGCGGAGGATGGTACTCAGGCTATTCAAGTCCATTGTATCCATACACAACTTTATTCTGTTGAACGAAAGCTCATTCATGATGAAGTTTTGATAATAAAATTGAAAAGTGTAACACAATACCCTTAATGTGGTTCTACTACTTTTCGAAAAACAACTGATACAAGTAATCATTTCCCTTCTCCCTAGATAAAGGGGATCTGTAAAGATGACAAGAAACTGTGTTGTTTTTTCTGACTACTTGTTTTGCCAGGTCACACAGAAACACACATTTCTAGCTGCAGTCGGGTACATGTATGTGAGACTAGGTAGTTTATCCATTCACTGTTGTATTACGCAAAAATCATTACATAAAAACATCCTCACTTGTATTACAAAAAAACACAATCACCTGTATTACACAAAAACCAGAAATCACTTGTGTTTCACACATAAAATACAATCACCTGCATTACACAAAAACAGAAATAACTAGTATTTCACACAAAAACACAATCACCTGTATTACACAAAAACACAAATCACTTGTGTTACACAAAAAAACAATCACTTCTATTACACGAAAAACACACACAGCTCTTTTGTATTACACAAAAAAAATCACTTGTAGTACACAGACACAAAACAATAGCTTGTATTACACACAAAAGCACAGTGACTTTCATCATACAAGAGATACCATCACTTGTTGCACAGACAAAAACTGACACATACACTTGTAAGGCCTGACAGTGAAGGGAAATATGCGGACGTTTTCGCCCAGTTGAATAACTGGTTGTTCACATGGTGCAGACCACACACGTCAGCTCATAGCCACTGATGTAGGGCCCACAGGGAAGAGAGCCACACTGCGCCTCCACCAGGTACAGCAGGGCTCCGTTGAGATTGGCATTTGACCCCGTCCTTAGGTTGGGAGCTCCGTCCACACAGATGAAGTTCTTGTTGCTGTTGTGGTCATGCTTTTCTGACATCAGGTACCCGCTGTACTCCTTAATCCAGTCCGTGGGACAGGACAGGCGAGCGGGGATCATGACGTGTGCGGACCGGGGCACATGGCACACCGAGCAGGGGACGTCATAGTCCTGAGGGTTGGTGATGGACCCCATGTTGTCTGTAGTGAAATAGCCATCACTTTCAACCTCGTACTCTGACCCGTACATGTAGCTTCGGTGCTGAAAACCATCCACTGGGTTGTTCCACTCCACACCTTCCATGGGCAGGCACTGGTAGTCACTTCCTCCTCCATGGTGGGCCCACAAACCACTCCCCACAACACCTGTGAAAGGACAGGAAGGTTCTGAATATCCACTGCTTCCAGAAAAGAAGTCGAACCCTAAAAGCTTAGGTTCTAAATCCCAGCAGTCAATATCAGAATAGTCACTTATTCCCACTTGGCACCATTGTTATCTATACTTAAGTCACTTTCTTTCCATATACTGTAATGTTTCGTGTTGCAATTGGCCCTCAAACAAGAACTTGCAAATAAACACTCTCTATTGTACTTATGATATCTGCATGTAAGAGGTTATATGTTTCCAATGTCAGTGTGAGTTAATTGATTAAAGGATAACAGATTGTTGACAGGACATAAGCTGAAACGATCTTTTTTTCTGTAAGTCGTTCGTGTTTTCTATTTGGCTACCGGAATAGATAGTCTCGGCATCTCCACCACAGTTCTCCCTCCCCCACCGCACGTACACGTGCCCGATGGACTTGTCGGCCGCTCTCCTCTCCCTGTGCGCCCCGCCCGCAGCAGTGCCGTTCTCTCTTCGGTCCTCTGTACCAGGTGAGACGGTCTGTGCAGAACTGGTAATCTATATGTAACAAATGGAAACGAATTGATGAACATCAGTCCTTCCCGAATTGAGTTTCGCGATCAAACATTCTTACTTAGCTTGTACTTAACGTTTAAAATAGTTACCTTTCCTACCGTAGCCGACAGCAACAATGTCAATGTGCAACACACTTACTTTTTCTGGTCAACACGCCTAGTTTCTGCGCAACACACTTACTTCTTTGTGCTGCACACTTACTTTTTCTGCGGTGCGTTCTTGAGTTCCACACCTCCTTTTCTCAATGGATGGTCCTTAATCATGTCAATCGAATATCACGTGCACATTGAAACTATCCCGAAGCAGTCGCCTAACGCATTTTAGTACTTTTGTTGATTCAATGGTGCTGTAGATTGTGTTTATATGGCTATAGGCTGGTAGTTTGACTGTTCAGATTGATATCGATAAAGTTCATTGTTTTTTTGTCTAGGTCAGATAATTTTAACATTGCCTTCTGCTGCAATCATTACGCATTCCATCGCCTTCGTCACATGCACAGCGACAACAGGGATAATGCAGTCACTTTACAAATTGCGCCTAAAAGCATTTATTCAAGTGGGTATGATTTTGGACACGGTCAGACAAATCAGACAACATCCGTTGTCTTTCGTCAGTTTTTAAGTTACATTGTACATTGTACTTTTGGAAACAGCTCCGATACCGTGCAAGCAATGTCCTCGGTGCAAGTATGAGGCTTCCTCGTTACATTTCTCCAAAAACAAGTTACACAGAAACGCAACAAGCCGTTCCTGCCTAGCCTGACGAACAGTACTCTCTACTCAGATTATATTTGAAATAGCTTATATTTCACTCTAGTTACCTTTTATCTGCACCGCGTCTTTACACACCATAAATGAGGACACAGCTAGACCCTTCCAATAAAACATATCAAAGACATTAAAAAAGGAAAATAGCAGAAATTCCCAAATAGACCTAGGTCGCAAACTGTACTCCTCGGCCGACTAACCCCGCCGGCGTGTTATCTGCCAATTTCAGAATTTGGCCAATTTCTACTATTTTTTCAGCGATATGTGGAGCCTGGCAGAGGCTAAAAAAATCTACCCTTTACTTCAAAAATTATTGATAAGTTGACTCCAAACATCTTGTCAATATTTATATAATAAATGGATTAGACTCTGTACTTGCTAGATGGACAATGGTCTGGTGTTACAGCAGACGATGCAAAATTAGGGGACTATCCATTAAGAAAGGGAGGGGTGCGAACTACAGAAAAATTAAACATGTAGCGCAAAAAGCAAGTCCGCAGCGCAAAAAAATGAATGTGCAGCGCAAAAAAATAGATGTGTTGCGCAGAAAAAAGAAGGGTGTCGCGCAGAAAAAAATTTAAACGTGTGGCTCGGAGAAAAGTAAATGCAGCGCAAAAAATATAAGTGTGTTGCGCAGTAAATACATGTATTAACAAGATAAATAGGTGTGCTGCACATTGTTGATGTCGGCCACCGTATTTTCCCAGTCTTAAAGTATGGAAGTCGGAACTTACCACGAGATTCCTGAGCTCTGTCAGCTCCTGCTGCAGGTCAGACATGGTCTGACGTACGTCTGACGTAGCTTCTGCTGCAGGTCTGACGTAGACCAGCGGCATGAGGACGGCGCACACTAGCAACCCGCCCAGACAGCCTCCCGCCAGGAGCACCAGGCCCGTCCGCCGCCCGCCCTGCCTCTTGTACGGCCGAGTCAGGCCCAGATCAGCCAGGGGAGGGGCGAAGCCTACATAGAATGAAAAACAATGTAACCAATCTCAAAATTTAAAAGAAGAGAAACTCACCAAAAAGTGGCTATTTTCTTTTAAGGAAACGAGTGAAAATTTTGTCACAGAAAACTTTCCATGATAGCCAACCTTGGTCCATGAAAACTTTTTCCACTGACATTTTCACGACACCGACGGCACAAACGTTGTCTTCAAGAAGGGAACGAAAAGACAGCACAATCCAACAGGTGGTGAAGTTTTACTGATGCGATGTAACGAAGCGACGTACTACTTTTTAAGGACCACTGGGAGGTCTACAAACATTTAAGAAAAATGTTGGACGTCTAGTTCAATAGCATATGCGGAAATGTTGTCTGGTGTCGTGGCTGTGCACTTCATACTTGTAAGTAGCATATATGCAATCAACTCATCATTCTCATTAAAAGATATTAAGTAAATTCTGTTTGAATTTCTGACACCCCTACGATCCTACATAGTCCACTCCTTACGTCCCGGTTGCTCTTGGTCTTTGGATTGGCATTTATGCTTTGTTTTGTACCTAATAAGATTTTTTTTGTTCAAGACAAGCTTGAAACGCCTCCTTCCCCCCTACCACGAAATCAATCCCGAGCGAGTTCTAATTAAGGCCACAACAAGTAAGTTTAATGGAGGAAATCAGCGCGTTCATTACTTTTCGCCTGATTTCAGAAAAAAATCGTCTTCGGAAATGGTCAACATGACGAGAAAGCACCAAATTTGGAAAATATGTTGTGTTATAGCCTAATTATTATACTTGTAGAAGTAAGATTAGCAAAGTAGCCCTAACTGTAGTTGTAGAAGTGGCACCACTTTGGAAGTCAGGCGCGTAGTTGTTAACCTGGCATATGATACCAGTTTATCACACTAGCGTCACTTTTACTACACCAGCTCACGTTTATTTTGAAAATTAAGTCATCTTGCTTTTTATTTTCTCATCTTTTTTCATCTCATCATTTTTGCAGTCTGCCAAAGGAGCTGTACACGCGGCGCCATTTCTATTTATTGGTAAAACCAGAGGGAAACGTGTCATTTTCGACAACAACAAAATTCCGTTGTTTTATTGTAAATGCCTTTAGATATCACCAATCTGATCTGGAATGGTCGCAGTATTGGAAACAAAGACAACGAAATCTAACTAACTTCTAAACCCCTTGCGAGCCTTTCGCAATTTTACATTCTGAAAAGACGAAAATTTTGTAATTTTAAATTTCCTTTTACCTTTTTTTGTCAAGTTTCTCTTAAATAAAGTTCTAACCAGGCTAAGCGAACCGAACGACCGTTTGCGTTGGTTGTATAATATATATATATATATATATATATATATATATATATATATATATATATATATATATATATGTCTTTAAGGGGGGGCAGTGAATGGTTGTCACAAGCCGTTATGACCCTATGCTAAAAAGCTGTTACTCAAGCAATTGGATATGATTTTGAAAACAGTCAGACGTTTCAACTATCATCCAATATTTTTTGTCAGTTACACTGAAGTGATCTGGAAGAAAATGGTCTTTTACACACTTTCTCTCTCTCTCTCTCTCTGTCTCTCTCTAAAACGCACACACACTCTCTCTCTCTCAAACACACCGCCCACACCAACACACATTCATTCACACACGTACACACACATTACCTCTCTCTCTCCCTCTCTCACACACAGACACACACACCAACACACAGGCACACACATACACATACAAACTCACACACAGATATATAAAAACACCACTCCATACACACGACACACCACTCCACACAGACACACACACACACATAGATACACACACACACATGGACACAAACACACACCAAAATCCTACGCGAAGGTAAAAATACCGTGTCAACCATAAAATACAAGACGAAAGGAGTGCGTGCTTTCAAACCTTATGTCTGTTACAATTTTACAATGGAAAATAAGCAAGCATGTAGAAAACAGCTGTAGTTTAGACAAACACAACATCAGTATTCTTTACCCCCCTCCCATATTGCCGTGTTAAAACAAATTTATAATGAATAATCATCACTTTTACCTTAACAACAGACCAACAAAGCTTGGGTGGAGATAACATCATCGCTTGTGACATGCATGCTTTATTCATGCTGATGTGATTAACTCCTGATTGCGCCGGTAAGAAAATCTGTTGTTCGCTTTGGGAGCCTTAATCTTCTGTTAATGTGTGTGTGTGTGTTTGTGTGTGTGTGTGTGTGTGTGTGTGTGTGTGTGTGTGTGTGTGTAAAGGGGGGGGGGCTTTAAAGGGGACCTGAGTCCATGGCAATTTTTACCACTGACATTTCTCACCGGCGCCACAAATGTTGTCTTCAAGAAGGGAACGAAAAGACGGAGCAATCCGACAGGTGGTCAAGTTTTACTTAAGCGATGTAACGAAGCGACCTAACTACTAACTTTAAGAACCACTAGGAGGTCTACAAATATTTAAGAAAAAATTGACGTCTATTTCAATAGCCTAAGCAGACATTTTTCTGGTTACGTGGTTGTGTACTTGTATTTAGCGTATCAATTCAATCAATTCACCAATCTCATTAAAAGATAAGTATATTTTGCTTGAAATTCTGACACCCCTACGATCCTACACATAGTCCACCCCTCAAGTCCTGGTCATTCTTGGTCTTTGGATTGGCATTCATGCTTTGTTTTGCACCTAATAAGACTTTTTGTTCGAGACAAACTTAAAACTCCTCCTTCCCCCCTACCACGAAATCAATCCCGAGCGAGTTCTAATTAAGGCCACAGCAAGTACGTTTTATGGATGAAATCAGCGCGTTCATTATTTTTCGCATGATTTAAAAAAAAAGTTCTTCTTCGGAAATGGTCAACACGACAAAAAAGCATCAAAATGGGAAAATATGTTATGTTATAGCCTCATTATTTTACTTGTAGAAATAAGAGTAGCAAGTAGCCCTGACTGTAGTTGTAGAAGTTCATTTGGCAGCCGGAAAAAATAATGAGATAGGGTGAAAAAAGATGAGTAAATAAAAAAAACAAGATGACTTAATTTTCAAAATAAACACCAGAAACGTTGTAACAAAAATTGAAATGACGAAACACAGAAGCACAGTCAAGAAGTCATTCATTCTTGTATTTAAGACGTAAACTGGTGTAGTAAAAGTGACGCTAGTGTGATAAACTGGTATCATATGATATGCCAAGTTGGCAAATACGCGCCTGACTTCTATAGTGCTGCCAGTTCTAGAACTAACTACAGTTAGGGCTACTTTGCTAATCTTATTTCTACAAGTAAAATAATGAGGCTATAACGTAACATATTTTCCCAATTTGGTGCTTTCTCGTCATGTTGACAATTTCCAAAGAAGGATTTTTTTTTCTGAAATCAGGCGAAATTAATGAGCGCGCTGATTTCATCCAAAAAACGTACTTGCTGTGGCCTTAATTAGAACTCGCTCGGGATTGATTTCGTGGTAGGGGGGAAGGAGGAGTTTCAAGTTTGTCTTGAACAAAAAGTCTTATTAGGTGCAAAACAAAGCATGAATGCCAATTCAAAGACCAAGAACGACCATAACGTGAGGAGTGGACTATATAGGATCGGAGGGGTGTCAGACTTTCAACCAGAATTTACTTAATATCTTTTAATGAGAATGATGAGTTGATTGCATATATGCTACTTACAAGTATGAAGTACATAGCCACACAACCAGATACCATAAAACATTTCCGCATAGGCTATTTAACTAGACGTCCAACATTTTTCTTAAATTTTTGTAGACCCCCTAGTGTTCTTTTAAAAGTAGTTACGTCGCTTCGTTACAACGCGTCAGATAAAGTCGACCAACTGTTGGATTGTGCCGCTTTTCGTTCCCTTCTTGAAGACAACATTTGTGCCGTGAAAATGTCAGTGGAAAAAGTTGCCATGGACCAAGGTAGGCTATCATGAAAAGTTTTCTGTGACAAAATTTTCACTCTTTTCCTTACCGGAAAAAAATAGCCGCTTTTTCTCTTCCTTTGAATTTTGACATTTGTTACATTGTGTTTCATTCTATGTAGGCTTCGCCCCTTCCCTGGCGGATCTGGGCATGACTCGGCCGTACAAGAGGCAGGGCGGGCGGCGGCGGACGGGCCTGGTGCTCCTGGCGGGAGGCTGTCTGGGCGGGTTGCTAGTGTGCGCCGTCCTCATGCCGCTGGTCTACGTCAGACCTGCAGCAGAAGCTACGTCAGACGTACGTCAGACCATGTCAGACCTGCAGCAGGAGCTGACAGAGCTCAGGAATCTCGTGGTAAGTTCCGACTTCCATATTTTAAGACTGGGAAAATAAATGAAAAGTACCGTGGCCGACATCAACAATGTGCTACACACCTATTTTCCGAGTCAACACACCTATATTTTCTGGTCAACAAAATATGGATTTTCTGCGCAACACACTTATATTTTTCGCGCTGCATTTACTTTTCTCCGTGCAACACATTTACATTTTTTCTGCGCGACATCCTTCTTTTGTCTGCGCGCGACACATTGATTTTTTTTCCGCTGCACACTTTCTTTTTTTGCGCAGCACACTTCCTTTTTGCGCTACATGCTTAATTTGTCTGGAGTTCGCACCCCTCCCTTTCTCAATGGATGGTCCCCTAATCCCGCGTCGTCTGCTGTGACACCAGACCATTATCCATCCAGCCAGTCTGGTGTAGACCCCCTTTACTCTGTAGTACAGAGTCTAATCCATTTATGATATTAATATTGACAGGATGTTTGGAGCCAACTTATCAAGAATGTTTGAAGTAAAAGGCAGATTTTTTAGCCTATGCCAGGCTCCACATATCACTGAAAATAAAAGTAGAAATTGGTAGAATTTTTAAAAAAGGCGGATAACACGCCAGCGGAGTTAGTCGGCCGAGGAGTACAGTTTGTGACCTAGGTCTATTTGGGAATTTCTACTATTTTCCATTTTTACTGTTTTTTATATGTTTTATTGGAAGGGCCCAGCTGTGTCCTCATTTATGGTGTGTAAACACGTGGTGCAGATAAAGGGTAACTAGAGTGAAATATTACTTATTGGAAATATAATCTGAGTAGAGTCTACCACAGATGGAGAGATGGTTATCTACTCAGGGGAGAAATACATAGAGCAGGAGTGGCGGTCTTGCTATTCAAAGCATTGGCAAAAAGCATGATCTCCTACAAAGCGGTGAATGAGCGTATCCTTCTAGTGCGCATTAAGGCATCCCCATTCAACATCTACATGGTACAGGTGTATGCCCCAACCACAGATGCCCCAGACGAGGAAGTGGAGAGGTTCTACGAAGAAGTCCAACAACTACTACTTGAGTGCCCAAGCCAGGACATGGCCTTGGTGTTGGGGGACTTCAATGCTAAAGTAGGGGCAGACAGGCTTGAAAATGATGTCTGCGGACCCTACGGCCTAGGAACTCCCAACGACAGAGGGGAACGGCTTGTGGAATTTTGCCAAGAGAATGGTCTCTTCATAACCAACACAGCCTTCAAGCATCACGAGAGGAGGCGCTACACATGGCTGTCCCCAGGATGCAGGTACAGGAACCAGATCGACTTCATCCTCATCGGTAAGAGATGGAGGAAGTGCGTCACAAACTCCCGTGCCTACCCTGGACCTGACTGTGGATCAGACCACAACATGGTGGGAGCAAGTCTCAGGCTCAAGATAAAGAAGTGTGGCAGGAGTAAACGAAGAACTCTCCTTAACCTAGAGGCACTGGAGTCATCAGCAGTACGGGAAACCTTCAACGTTGAAGTCCAAAACAGATTTGAGGCTCTCAACCTACTTGAAGAGGAAAGAACACCGGATGAGTTCTCAACCTCCTTCACAGAAGCTATCAAAGCTGCAGCAGAGAAAGTGTTGGGGAAGGCCCCTAGGAAAGCAAACCACCCATGGATATCACAGGACACTCTTGACCTGATAGACAGAAGGCGGAAGCTGAAGACGCAGCGCAACACAGAAAGTGGAGACTTGCTCTACAGGGAGGTGGACAAACAAGTCCAAAGACAGGCAAGAGCAGACAAGGAAAGGTGGCTGGAAGAGCAGTGTGCTGTGATGGAGAAGGGCATTGGAAGTAACAGCTCACCCAGGAAGTCCTTCAGCATCATAAAGTCGCTGCGGAGAGGTTTCCAACCTAAGCAAAGGAACATCAGGAGCGAGGATAACCGGGTGCTCACTGATCTCCAGAGCATTTTACAGCGATGGAAACAGTACTGCGAACAACTGTACCAAGACAATACACTGCACTCTGTTACTGATGACGAACAGGACAGTGAGGAGACAGTAGACGAACACTTCCCGGAAATTCTAGAATCTGAAGTAGAGTTTGCCATCAAGCGGCTACCAAAGAACAAAGCAGCGGGCGTAGATGACCTTCCAGGTGAACTTCTGAAAACTGACAACCCAACTGTGACAAAAGCCCTGTGCAACCTCTGCAACAAGGTCCTGAGGACTGGAGAATGGCCCACAGACTGGGTACGGTCAGTCTTCATCACCATCCCCAAGAAGCCGGGAACCACGGACTGTTCAGAGCATCGCACCATCGCCCTGATATCCCACGTCAGCAAGATTCTACTGCGCATCCTGCTGAAGCGTATGGAGGGGATGGCAGACAGGGAATTTGCTGAGGAACAGATGGGGTTCAGGAAGAAAGTGGGAACCAGGGGCCAGATTTTCAACATCAGGATCCTCATGGAGAAAGCACGTGAGAGCAATGTAAGTCTTTATATGGCATTTATTGACTATAAAAAAGTCTTTGACTCAGTAAAACTCAATATTCTCTGGAGAGTGATGGAAAGAATGGGAGTCCCCAAGTACATCACCAACTCACTACGACAGCTGTACAGACGTCAGCAGGCTGCAGTGAGAGTAGAGGAGGAGCTGTCCGACTGGTTTGAAGTCACCAAAGGCGTGCGGCAGGGATGCCTGGTCTCCCCAGCCTGTTTTAACTTCTACTCTGAAGCAGTGATGAGGGAGTCGGCCAACGAACTCTCCTGGATTGGCGTCAACATCAGTGGAAGGCTCATTAACAACCTGAGGTTCGCAGATGACATTGGCCTGATAGCAACATCACCAGAGCGACTGCAGGAGCTGTTGGACCTAGTACACACAGTGTCCATGGAGTATAGCCTGGAGATTAGCACCAAGAAGACCAAGGTCATGGCAGCAACCAAACAGCCCACAGAACTGAAGATCTTCTGCCAGGGGGTCCAGCTAGAGCAAGTACCAACCTTCAAGTACCTGGGTGCCATTATTGATGGATCAGCGGGAAGTAGCCGAGAGATCCAGGCACGCTTGGGAGCAGCGCGGAAGGCCTTGGTTCTCTGGAGTCCATCTGGAAGGAAGAGCCTTAAGGAAGTCCACCAAGCTGAGGGTACTGAAGGCACTGGCCTGGCCTGTAGGGGCCCGAACTTGAGAATTGACAAGTTTCAATCATTTCGCATGATGCGAGTAAGAGTTTTCAAACATTATCCCAAGTTTCAAAGCTTTCTGACCAAGAATGCTCCCAGGGGAATGGATCTCATGGCAGGTGTCAGAGGACTTTCCTCAAGGCTTTGGCAGTGGTTTGAGGCATTTGATAGGCTCCATAGCATTAACCAAAAAGTGACACAAACTGAAGAAAAAGTTAAAAGCTGCTCTTTCTAGCATAAGGAAAGTATTCTCCCACCATTTACACACCTAAAGTTGTATTGAAAAGCTGCCAGGTTAGACTTTGAAGCATTTTATGAGAGTGCATATTACATTATCAATAAAAGGTACAGAAAGTAAGAAATCAGGCCCAAAACCACTAATATGGCAGAATTTCTCAAGAAATTTCAGTCAGTTGAGTCAGGTAAAGCCTTTCTTTTGCCCATATAACCAATTTTTGGGAACATATTGGCCCCCAATGATATATAAGCCCCAAAGGACACACCTACCCCCCCCCCTCATTCTATGCACTCTCATCATCTGCTCCAAAGTGTGGTCTAACAGCATTTAGATACAAATTTTGGTGTCTAAACTGATGGAGAGTAGTCCCCTTATGACAGGGTGAGCAGATTTTACCATTTTCCCCTGTTTGTGCCACTTTTTGCTAAACAATATGAAGTCTAACCAAAGCCACAAACCTTACCACATCCCTCCTGACACCTGTGCTCCCTGGGGACCAATCCTTGGAGTAGGGTCTCCGTGAAGTCTTTAAAACTTGTGACAATGCTTGACAACCCTTCCCGCATCACTTGAAGTGTCTTGACACCTGCTAATTTTGAACTTGACTACCCTGCCGAACATGGCAGAGCAGTGACCACCAATCATGTCTTCCCTATCCTTATAATGCATTTAATGGCAAATAGAAGCTGTCAAAAGTCACCTACCTGACGTTTCGTTCTCGAAAAACTAACATTGAGAGGGTAGCCCGGCTTCTAAAATGTCCATTCTCAACTTTTCGGAACTTTCTGACTGGTGATTTGCATCCAAACGCAACTCGGTGACCCCATCTGGCACTACAATGACAGCTACATAACAAACTTCTTTCTAGTGTTCCAGGCACCCAAAACAGGCTTAAAAGTCTGTTTTTTTCGACATAATAAAAAACCTACAACCCTTACCTGTAGAATACAGCTCCAAGATGCCAACATTTCCAAAGAAAAACACATCTTCTGATACTTTTAAAAATCAATCCTGTGGGGACTCACCGGGGACCTTCTGCGCAGCCGTCAATTAGGGGTCATTGCCCTGTAGCGACCTATGGCTGCGAAGCTTGGACACTCCACGCCAAAGACACTCAGAAGATACAAGCCTTTGAAATGAAGTGCTACAGGAAACTGCTCAGGGTCAGCTGGACTGAACACCGCACCAACGACTCAGTACTAGCTGAACTTGCAATAACACGAACACTCCTAAACCTGGTGAAAAGGAGGAAGTTACAGTACTTTGGCCATGTTACTAGGGCACAGAACATCACGACCCACATACTGCAGGGAAAGATCAACGGTACCAGAAGCAGGGGAGACCACGAAGGAGATGGAGTGATGACATTAGGGACTGGACAGGCAGCTCCCTGGCGGAATGCACCCAGACGGCTAAAAACAGGGAGGAATGGCGAAGACTTGTGCTGGAGACAACCATAGTCCCCGACCCTCCTGATGAGGATGGGACTAGGTGAGGTGAGGTGAGAGTCTACAGTTCGTCAGGCTAGGTAGGAATGGCTTGTTGCGTTTTTGTGTAGCTTGTGTGTGGAGAAATGTACCGAGGAAGCCTCATACTTGCACCGAGGACATTGCTTGCACGGTATCGGAGCCGTTTCCAAAAGTACAATGAACGATGCAACTTATAAACTGACAAAAGACAACGGATGTTGTCTGATTCGTCTGGCCGTTTCCCAAATCATAGACACTTGAATAAATGCTTTTAGGCGCAATTTGTAAACTGACTGCATTATCCCTGTTGTCGCTGTGCATGTGACGAAGGTGAAGGAATGCGTTATGATTGCAGCAGAACGCAATGTTAAAATGATCTAACCAGGACAAAAAACTATGAACTTTATCGATATCAATATTCACGGTCAAAGTACTACCCTAAAGATATATAAACACAATCTACAGAACTATAATATTGAGAAAAGTACTCAAAACGCGACAGGCGACTGCTTCGGAAGGGTTTCAATGCGCTCTTTGTTTGGCATGATTAAGGACCGTCTATTGAGAAAAGGAGGTGTGGAACTCTAGAACGCACTGCAGAAAAAGTAAGTGTGCAGCACAAAGAAGTAAGTGTGTTGCGCAAAAACTAGGTGTGTTGACCAGAAAGATAGATGCGTTGCACATTGTTGCTGTCGGCTACGGTAGAAAAGGGACTTTTTTTTAAAGTGAAGTACAAGCTAAGTAAGAAAGTTTGATCACGAAACTCAAACCGGGAAGGACTTATCGGTTCGTGTGGCGGGATCTGTAACGTGCTCAAGGTGTGAATTCAGGGACCTCGCGCTTTACATCCCATTTTAGAGGACGTCCGTAGCCGTTTGTTCCTGAGTCGAGTGAGGCAATTTTGTCAAGTTAATCAAATCAACAATAACCCCGAAGGTAACATCATTATCCTCAAGGAAACCTGACAAAGCTCTCAACAACACAACACCAAAACCAAGCAACCGTGGGAAAATGGTAACAAATGCACGCCCCGTACTGTTACGGATCATTGGGTTCAGGAGATGGGGTATTGTCTACCTGCTTCAGTCGTTAACATCAATTTCTTTCCATCTGTTACAAATAGATTACCCGTCCTGCACAGACCGACTCACCTGGTACAGAGGACCGAGAGAACGGCACTGCTGCGGGCGGGGCGCACAGGGAGCGGAGAGCGCCCGACAAGTCCATCGGGCACGTGTACGTGCGGTGGGGGAGGGAGAACTGTGGTGAAAACGCCGAGACTATCTATTCCGGTAGGCAGATAGAAGGCACGAACGACTTACAGTAAAAAAGATCGTTTCAGCTTATGTCCTTTCAACAATCTGTCACCCATCAATCAATTAACTCACCCTGACATTGGAAACATACAACTTCTTACATGCAGATATCATGAATACAATAGAGAGTGTTTATTTTTAACTTAAGTTCTTGTTTGAGGGCTAACTGCAACACGAAACATTACAGTATATGGAAAGAAAGTGACTTAACCCTATTCAGACCGGGCTTTTTTGGTCATCCCTGGACCGGGGGGGGGCTTTTGAGGCCCTCCACTTCTAAGTCCGATAACTCTTAAACGACCTACCGTAGGGCTACAAAATTTTCAGGACATGATGTCGACATAATATCTGACACGTATTTGACGTTTGACGTTACGTTGACGTAAGATGACGTAATTATGACGTCATCAATTTGATTATATTGGCCGGATCCATGGAAAAAGGGTATTCTCAGAAAACTTCAAGTTATGCTACAAAAATGTAACAACAAGTGCAGATAACAGAATACTAATGTTTATTACGACTTGCTTTGCCAATAGCAACATCAATGATGTCAAAATCATCTAATATACGAGTTGGGCTCCGCCATATTATATCGACCACCTTGAATTTTAAAAATACTTTTATTGCAACAAATAATCACAAAGGGCAATGAAAATAGACTAAATTTATTCATTTAGATGTTTTTTTAAGAAAAAATACCAGGTAGTTACAAATTTTAAGGGATAATTAGCTTGCTATTCTTGATCTCGCCATACGGTCCGCCATCTTGGATTTTGGGCTGATGACGTCATCAAATTAGCATAATTTATGCATATATAATTATGAAAGATATGCTAAATAATATAAGATTTTATTTATGTAACAAAATAGCAGTAATATAGCAAATAAATGTGAAAAATACATTGTTAGAACCAAAAATACTGATTTTTGGCAAAACTGCCTGTCAACAAACGGTTGCCATGGCAACACGAAAAAATGAAAATTTGTCCAACTTCGCAAATTTGTTGCCAACAATATTTTAGGAAAACTCACCAAATTTGGTGGCTCTAGCGTAAGCCGTTCTGGCGTTAAAGGACATCGAAGTTGGCGCGGGCCTCAAAAGCCCCCCCCCCCGGTCTGAATAGGGTTAAGTATAGATAACAATGGTGCCAAGCGGGAATAAGTGACTATTCTGAAATTGACTGCTGGGAACTACAACCCAAGCTTTTAGGGTTCGACTTCTTTTCTGGAAGCAGTGGATATTCAGAACCTTCCTGTCCTTTCACAGGTGTTGTGGGGAGTGGTTTGTGGGCCCACCATGGAGGAGGAAGTGACTACCAGTGCCTGCCCATGGAAGGTGTGGAGTGGAACAACCCAGTGGATGGTTTTCAGCACCGAAGCTACATGTATGGGTCAGAGTACGAGGTTAATAGTAATGGCTATTTCACTACAGACAACATGGGGTCCATCACCAACCCTCAGGACTATGACGTCCCCTGCTCGGTGTGTCATGTGCCTCGGTCCGCACACGTCATGATCCCCGCCCGTCTGTCCTGTCCCACGGACTGGATTAAGGAGTACAGCGGGTACCTGATGTCAGAAAAGCACGAGCACGCCAGCAACAAGAACTTCATCTGTGTGGACGGAGCTCCCAACCTAAGGACGGGGTCAAATGCCAATCTCAACGGAGCCCTGCTGTACCTGGTGGAGGCGCAGTGTGGCTCTCTTCCCTGTGGGCCCTACATCAGTGGCTATGAGCTGACGTGTGTGGTCTGCACCATGTGAACAACCAGTTATTCAACTGGGCGAAAACGTCCGCATATTTCCCTTCACTGTCAGGCCTTACAAGTGTGTGTGTCAGTTTTTGTCTGTGCAACAAGTGATGGTATCTCTTGTATGATGAAAGTCACTGTGTTTTGTGTGTAATACAAGCTATTGTTTTGTGTCTGTGTACTACAAGTGATTTTTTTGTGTAATACAAAAGAGCTGTGTGTGTTTTTCGTGTAATACAAGTGATTTGTGTTTTTTTGTGTAACACAAGTGATTTGTGTTTTTGTGTAATATAGGTGATTGTGTTTTTTTGTGAAATACTAGTTATTTCAGTTTTTGTGTAATGCAGGTGATTGTATTTTATGTGTGAAACACAAGTGATTTCTGGTTTTTGTGTAATATAGGTGATTGTGTTTTTTGTAATACAAGTGAGGATGTTTTTATGTAATGATTTTTGCGTAATACAACAGTGAATGGATAAACTACCTAGTCTCACATACATGTACCCGACTGCAGCTAGAAATGTGTGTTTCTGTGTGACCTGGCAAAACAAGTAGTCAGAAAAAACAACACAGTTTCTTGTCATCTTTACAGATCTCCTTTATCTAGGGAGAAGGGAAATGATTACTTGTATCAGTTGTTTTTCAAAAAGTAGTAGAACCACATTAAGGGTATTGTGTTACACTTTTCAATTTTATTATCAAAACTTCATCATGAATGAGCTTTCGTTCAACAGAATAAAGTTGTGTATGGATACAATGGACTTGAATAGCCTGAGTACCATCCTCCGCAGTACTACAAGTGTTTGTACTCCTTGACTTCTAAATTCAAAGCAGTGGACTTAACGTCTGAAAAATCCGACAACAATTTACACTGACGCATTGTGAGTCTAACGTACGTTTTAACTTAAGCGTCGATGTAAACAGTTATTGCCTCCATGAAATGTCATGGAGGTTATATTTTCACTAGCGTTTGTGCGTCTGTGTGTCTGTCAACAAGAAATCTCAAGAACGGCTTGATGGATTGTTTTCATACTTAGTGTGTTGGTAGGGTGTGACAAACACTGGAAGTGTTTCGATTTTAGGCCCCATAGCAACTTCCCTTGGTACTGCAGCGGAACTTCCAGGTTTGATATCTCGCGCTCAGAACAAGGTAGGGTCACGATTTGGGGGGGTTATTCATAGGACTTGCGCTCGAAAAGAAGAGACGTGAGCTTGGGCTGCCTAGCGACTAGTGTTGGAATTGCAGGGTATTTAAAAAAATCGAAGAGGATAATTATAGATAGGAATACCGGATTTTCATGATTTTTGGTGTTTGGCTAGCTTTTACACAGATGTACAGAATGAAATAGAACGTATGCAAATGAGGCCATTTCCGTAATTAATGAGAATATTTAATCACTGCAGTTTTTTAATGTTTTTCTCGTACTGGACATGATATCGTCTTGGCATTTAAGGGGCAAATAGTTTACAGCGTCAGGACAAGGCGAGACAATTTTCAGCCCCCCCCCCCCCCCCCTTACGGTGAATTTGGTAACTGCAGAGCCGAACTGATTTGCATGAACAATGCAAAAATGGCAAAACAAATAATCTTTGAATTAGATAATAACAATAATTTTCTAATTACAATACATAATTAGAAGATATCAATTCTCGCAACCGCGAGGTTGTAGCTTTCATCATTATACACATGAAAAACATGTTTTCATTGCAGTGGTATGTACCAAAGTGCTGTATTATTTCATAGAAAAGTATGAAAGGCAATCAAACTTGATGACGTCATAAATAAATTAGATTTAGAATTATTTTATGCCCATCTATCAATACTGATGACGGCTCCATTCTTTCTTAATTCAATAATGAGAAAATAATGGAAAGTCAAAATGCCAATTTAGCCTGGTGAAATACCTTAACTATAGATGATGGGACTTGTTTACTTCGAACATGTGTAAGCGGATCAATGATAAACATCACCACGCATATATCACTTAAATCTGTATGTAGTTTGCATAACATCTACAAAAGCTCTAAACATTTCACAGAGGTATGAGTTCGCCGAACTCTAGTTAAGATATTATTATAATATATTCTTAATAAGAAGTCGCAAGTTTGTTAGTACTGTAATGTGAGATTAAACTGACCCCCTTCTATATATATATATACTTCTGTAGTTTTCTCGTGCACATGAAATATGCTGTTGAGACCGTTAATTAGTATGTAAACAAGACACGTTTTTCGACCTTCTAACAACTGGAATTCCTCAAGGGATTTTTGAGGCTTAGTAAATATGTGGTACCTTCAAATTGAACTTATCTCTGTCGATTTTAGAATTTAGCTGTTATAGAAAATCTAACATGATATTGATGAACTGAATGTCTGACATGTCTTTAATAAAATGCAACATGCCTCAGAAGTATGGTTGGTTTGGCATGTTTCTCGATCTCAGTGTTCCCTGGTTGACAGAAATAATATCGCAGCAAACAGATGTATATATTTGAAGGGGCTACAGTGTACTAATCTAATCAAACGGGCTGACCAATGGGCGAGCGCACACCTGCAGCGGGACCTTCCCTTCCTAATCTCATCAAATGGGCTGACCAATGGGCGAGCGCACACCTGCAGCGGGACCTTCCCTTCCTAATCTCATCAAATGGGCTGACCAATGGGCGAGCGCCACGCCTGGGTACAGGTCATGTCAGGTCGGGAAATAGCCTGATGACTCAACTACGCCGTATGAACGCATCAGAGATCGGTGACCATGTGCACGGGAGCTGTGCCACTTTTCGATGTTTCCTCCCTTACTTTTCCGTTACTTAAGTCGCTCAAACTTTCGTCAAGGCGGGCAGAAAGAAAAACAACACCATCATATTGTTATCAAAACAAATAAAAGTACTGTCGTGAAACACTGCTCCAACAGCGGTGTTCGCGTACGAGGCGGGTGGGCGGACGCAAATGGTTCCTTCACACCATTTACTCGCACTAGGCGGGCTGCTCCTACTTTTCCCCCTATCTCGACCATGAAAGTATGCTTTGCTTCTAAAGCCCACGGAACGTTGCATCTCCTAACTAAATGCACGCTAAAAGTAGAGGAATGTGCGAGCTACTTAAATTGCGGAAAGAAAATGAGAAAGCAGCCTACAGAAAGCAAGCACCGATCCCTGATACGCTGCTACTATGTAGATAATCAGGCAATTTGTTTGGCTCCCATAACGTGTGTCATCAGGCCAGCTTGTACGGAAACAAGACCACCCCTTCCTTCATACCTGTCGCGGGCCCTTCCCTTCCTAATCTCATCAAATGGGCTGACCAATGGGCTAGCGCACACCTGCCGCGGGACCTTCCCTTCCTAATCTCATCAAATGGGATGACCAATGAGCGAGCGCACACGCCTGGGCATAGGTCAGGTCAGGTCGGGAAATAGCCTGATGACACAACTGCGTCGTATGAACGCATTAGATCTATATATAGCTACATGTACATGGTGTGGACTAGAATTGTTTATTGGTTACTTTTAAAGTATTCAACAGATTATTTGTTTTGTCAAACGCACTGCGTTTATGTAAGATACGCAGCTTGCATAAAATGTAACTTGTATTTGACTCTTCAATTTACCTTTCTCTGTATTCATGTTTAGTATGCCAAAAGTGAACTTTAATTCTTTTACACAGTTCTTTATAATTCACTTTCAGTCATTCAGAGAAGTAAATGTTCCCCACAGACGATGGACAGGTGTTATCAGGTGTTTTACACATTTTATTCCAAGTGTCTCTTTTAACACAAAAGCAAATATATATAGGATCATATAGTAATTCGTGTCGTTGAGTTCTCCTATTTTCACTGCCATGAAGCCATCTTTACACTTTCTTTCTTTACTTTGTGTAACAAAAGACTGGCGACGGTGAAGACTGAAGCAAAGGAAAAATATAACTCGACCTAACTATAGTCGGTACATGGATCATAAGCGACACCTAGTAATCAGTTGAAGTACTGCAGAATTATTCGTAATGGTGTGGTGCAGTACTGCACCTAATTAATAGGGGACGCTTGTGATCCATGTAAAGATTCCAGTAAGACAGAATATCCCAGCCCACACTTCAATTACACCAAAATTCACTCCGTAATTCTACAACAGCCCATTTAATTGATTGCTGTTATTTTCATATGATTAAATCGAACAGTTGTGAACTTCAGCGTAGACATAGAACTGCCAGAAAAGTCTGTCCGTCACTCAGGAAGAATTACAACTCTTCACCTAACATCTGCGTTGAAGGCACATACGATTTGGAATGGCATCTTTGACTTGCATGCTTGTTTACATAATCAATAAGAGTCCGTGGCTCTTGTTCTTGACCTCAAGGCTTAACCGAACCACCTAAATACATTTTCAATAGGAATCAATTATGGATAAAGCGCCCCAGCTGCCTGCTTTCTAAATTTCTTTTGCTAAAAGTCTAGAATGAACGGTTGACTATGGAGCTTTCTTGTCTTTTTTGAGTTTCACTAACGTTCCTTACATAGGTTTATTATCGGTGAATATATAGTCTTATCAAATTGAAGCACTAACAAAGGCTTTGACATTACATGTTATTTCAAATATTTCAATAAATATCTCTCCCCGTCAGATGAACTTCATTTGGTCACCAATGTCTTCAAGTCGGCGTTAATTAGAAAGTGAAGAAGAAACAGAAACACAAAAGACAACTAAGTTCTTTTTTTTAACTTTATTTATTTTCCATTCCATTGCTTACAGCAAGGAATGTGTTCGTAAGAAATTATTTCACACCTGAGAAAAGCATGCCACTAAGACTACTAGAAACTGCCAGGCCAAAGATAACTGGTATAAATACTATACAACTGTTGTTTAAACAACAGCTGTGGCTACTCGTTTTTGTTTTGCACAATGATGCAGACACGCACGCATAGTGGAATAGCCTCTACCAGGCTTCACATGTTGTTGAAAAATAGTACAAACTAGTTAAATAGACAACAGTCACGTACATGTATGACATGTCGATAACTGTAGTTTTGGGCCGGCTGACTCATCTGGAAAGTTGTCTGTCTATCTGACCATTATCTAGTGATATGTTGAGTCTGGTAGAGGCTAACAAAAGGAAACAAAACGAAGCAGGTGTAAATTGTATTCAGTTTGTCTCAGCAACATGTTTAGGGTCGAGCTTTCAAAATCACTGACCGACAGAATTTTAAAAAGCCTAGATATCCGTCTCCAAGCAGATTTATCTACGTATACGGGGCGCAGGGAAGTATCCAAAGAGCCAAACAGTATCTAACTCACCCCGGAGATTTTGAACTACCTGAACGTCCATGACCTTTGACCGTTGTATGTAATTAGGGTTATTGTTAGGTTAGACCATACGGGAGGTGGGGCTTGCATGATTAACTCGTTAGTCTAGCCCTGATTGGTTTAGACGAATAAGAGCAGTCCTCTCATTGGCTAAGTATATATTCCATTATTATGTTAATTAAGCTTGGAAGATGCACTTGTCTGCTCAGTCAGTTCGAGACCTTGGAGTCAGGTATTAAAATGAACGTGTTAGATAGTCCCTCTGTAGCATGTAAGGTTGTGTAGTTTGTAGTGTAATACTTTGATTATGGAGTCAGGTATGTGAACGTGTTAGATAGTCCCTCCATATCATGTAAGGTTGTGTAGTTTGTAGTGTAATACTTTGATTATGGAGTCTGGTATGTGAACATGTTAGATAGTCCCTCTGTAGCATGTAAGGTTGTGTAGTTTGTAGTGTAATACTTTGATTATGGAGTCTGGTATGTGAACGTGTTAGATAGTCCCTCTTTAGCATGTAAGGTTGTGTAGTTTGTAGTGTAATACTTTGATTATGGAGTCGGGTATGTGAACGTGTTAGATAGTCCCTCTGTAACATGTAATGTTGTAGTGTAATACTTTTCGCTATCTCTGTATTGTAACTAGACTTGATAACTCAGACATATTGTATCCGCAGACCTGTATCTTTAATTGCAAACCTGGTGTAAACTGTTTTACAGTACTTTGGATTACATACTTGAGTTTAGCATAGGTTGAATAAACACGCTTCACAGATAGTGATGAACTGACTCCGAGTTTCTGATAAGCTAATAATATTTAACTTAGAACTCATACCTCTAGTCTAATTGCATACTCGTACATTTCACAATTGCAGAAATGTGGGGCTATGAAGGGTTGTTATGTTTGACCGTATTGGCTTTATTAGCACGACCGTGAGCCGGTCTGTGGCTGGTCTGTGTAGGCCCTGGCCTGGTAACACGGAGACTAACTTCCGTGGATGTCATCTGTACAAAGACCATGCCAAGCGTCAAAATACCATTGTCTGAAACAAGCCCCCACAGAGATCATATTGTCCGTAATATGTCAAAGGTAAAGGCCCCGAACATGAAAACAAAACCCGTCTGGACATTGTTATGCAAATCGAAGCAATGATTGAGGCAAGGACTATTCTTTTTCAAGGCCTTTATAATTACCTCAGACATGCCGCACATGTGTTCGGATTTATATGCAGGAGGCTCTTCCCTTGGCTTTATGACCCTTTATGAAACAAACTAATGGCCCGACAGACATTATCTCCAGGAAATTAAAGAAAAGTTAGTGTTTTTGACGCCTGATTTTTGTTCTTAAATCAACTTAATGTTGCTTGTGCTTGTCAGCTGGGTCGTTTGAGTGGACTGTCTCAAGAAACCTACTGCTTGTTTTCTAAATGGTACAATTCATTTCCTTTCCTGCAGTGTCAGAGACCTACTCAACATGGCGACCCCGGCTGTATCTCATCTGAAAAAAGAGAAGGAAAGTAATGGACATGGAGAAGATCTTCCGCGTACACAAAAGTGTGGTGACAAGGAGTTGAATGACTTTAAGAGGCACATGTGGACTCACACCGGTGAGAAACCATTTAGGTGCGAGGATTGCGGCAAGCAGTTTTGTATGCTGGGTAATCTGAAGAGGCATATGCGGACTCATACTGTTGAAGGACGTTATAAGTGTGATAAGTGTAGTAAACAGTTTAGTGAGTTGGGTTATTTGAAGAGGCATATGAGGACTCACACTGGAGAAAAACCTTACAGATGTGAGGAGTGCGGCAAACAGTTCAGTCAGCTGGGTAATCTAAAGAGCCATATGAGGACTCACACCGGTGAGAAACCTTACAAATGTGAGGAGTGCGACAGACAGTTCAGACAGCTTGGTCATCTGGAGAGTCACATGCGGACCCATACCGGTGAGAAGCCCTATAGGTGTGATGAGTGCAGCAAACGGTTTAGTCAGCGTGGTACTCTGAACAGGCATATGAGAACTCATACTGGAGGAAAAAAACTGCAGATGTGAGGAGTGAAACAGACAGTTCAGTAGTACTTAAGTCAGTAGTTATAATACAGATATAGTTTACTCTGTGGATAACAGTGAACTAGCGTTATATGATTCAGTCACCGACACAAGTTCAATGTTTCGATGTAGCATTTGATAAATAGGCTGTTTTCGAAAGATATTTACGTACTTTGGCGATCTGCTTGCCTGTGTTTAAGACCGTGGTGGTTTACCAGATTAGTGTACTCTCAATAGAACCAGAATTGTGTACATTGTATTCAATGATAGATCTTCAGGTCACCGTTGTTAGGTGGCTAAAAAAATGTAGTCGTCTCTCTAGGTTTTAGATATATGAGTGCGGATAACAGAGCTGCATGAATGTAAGCGGTATGGACTGGAGTCGTTCATTGCTTCCTTTTTGAATATGTAACATGTACTCTTGTCTGTCATAGACTGAAAATAGCAAGTTTGTTAATACTGTAATGTTAGAACCCCATTTCCCTGTATATATGCAGTTTACAAGTGTACGTAAAAAGATGATGTTAAGACCATTAACCGTTATGTAAATACGACACCTTCTGTTTGGTCGACCTTTTTATTTGGGTTTGTAAATGCCGTATCTTGAAATTGATCTCATCACTGTCATTGTTATAAAATTTAGCTGTAATAGAAAATGTGACAAGATATTGCCCGTATGATCAACGGAATATCTGGCATTTCTTTCATAAAAGACAACATGCCTCAAAAATTATTGTTTCATGTATGTACAGTATTTGACAGAAAAACATAGAAGCAGACAAACGCTTTTCTTATTTGGACATGCCATTGGTCTAGACCAATGACCTTCAGGGTTTCTATTGAAGATGGGGTACATACTGCACATGGATCAAAAGCCCCATCTGACGGTTAAACATATTACTGCAGGAAAAAGAGCTTGTCCTTTGTAATACCCACAGGCTTGTTGAGTAGCCCTTGCTGTGAGTACTGAACAGCCAACAAATGATGAATAAACCCGCGCCGAATAGCGATAAAAGCGGTAAATATTACTTGAATCGCCAGGGGTTCTTATTGACACATGCAGATGATTAAGATAGACAGCCTATTGCAACGTTATTTTTGCAATATAAGGCGTGATTAGGACATAGGGGTCGGAGGTCAAAAAGTTTACAAATTTCCTGATGTTCTGCGTCACTGTTAATTCTGCACCCTCAATGCAGGACCGAACAAGTGAACGACTGTGTGAGTAAGGTGTTAAGTATCAAGGACAGGTTTGTTGTCTGGATGCGGAATGTGTTCAGTACCAAGGTCAGGTCTGTTTGCCTGGATGCGGAATGTGTTCAGTACCAAGGTCAGGGCTGTTTGTCTGTGTGTGAAACTTGTTCAATACTGAGGACAGGTCTGTTTGTCTGGATGCGGAATGTGTTCAGTAACAAGGACAGGACTGTTTGTCTGTGTGTGAAACTTGTTCAATACTGAGGACAGGTCTGTTTGTCTGGATGCGGAATGTGTTCAGTACCAAGGACAGGGCTGTTTGTCTGTGTGTGAAACTTGTTCAATACTGAGGACAGGTCTGTTTGTCTGGATGCGGAATGTGTTCAGTACCAAGGACAGGGCTGTTTGTCTGGATGCGGAATGTGTTCAGTACCAAGGTCAGGGCTGTTTGTCTGTGTGTGAAACTTGTTCAATACTGAGGACAGGTCTGTTTGTCTGGATGCGGAATGTGTTCAGCACCAAGGACAGGGATGTTTGTGTGTGAAACTTGTTCAATACTGAGGACAGGTCTGTTTGTCTGGATGAGGAATGTGTTCAGCACCAAGGACAGGGATGTTTGTGTGTGAAACTTGTTCAATACTGAGGACAGGTCTGTTTGTCTGGATGCGGAATGTGTTCAGCACCAAGGACAGGGATGTTTGTGTGTGAAACTTGTTCAATACTGAGGACAGGTCTGTTTGTCTGGATGAGGAATGTGTTCAGTACCAAGGACAGGTCTGTTTGTCTGGATGCGGAATGTGTTCAGTACCAAGGACAGATGTGTTTTTGAGGATGGTTGGTCTGTGTGAGTACTGTGTTCAGTACAAATGACAGTAGGTTGGGTCATCTTAAAATGCATATGAATTCTCACACCGGTAAGAAACCATACCGGTGTTAAGAATGAAGTAGGAGCTTCCGTCAGTCAAACCATCCCCGGATTTATAAGCGAACCCACAGCGATGGAAGTTCACAGCTACCGATGTGAAGATTTTGACCAAGTTCGGTATAAGGGAAAATCAAAAGAGGCCAGTAGGACTCAGATAAACCACGACCTAATGTTCACTTGTTTACTCGTGTTTATGTTTCCGTCAACGCAACTTCGATGCTTGGTCCTACAATTTGATGACCGGACTGTTTATAGAGGCATCCACGTAGACTATTGACCTGATTGAGACTACAACTTCGATGTGTTCTTTGTGTTGAAATTTCAACAAACTTGGTGGTTTTGACGTAGGGAAGATTTCTGTCAACCATTGACAAATTTGTGTATTTCAATTTTTTTAAAACATTTTATTGAATACTAGAATGCTACATTGCCAGGTCATTGTAGTTAGTTGGGTAGAATAGTGTAGGCATCTCTCTAGATTTTGAAAACATTTCTATTTGAGTAGCTACATGTACTTGGTATGGACTGGAACTGTTTAATTCGGTTCTTTTTAGAGTATGTAACATGTACACTTGTCTTTTATAGACTTGTAGACCTTTGTAAGATATTGTGCTTGGAATCACAAGCTTGTTGGTACTGTAATGTTAGATAACATTGAGCCACCTTCCATATGTAGTTTACACGTGTACATGAACTATGCTGTTGAGACTGTTTGAATCAGTATGTTAACCTTCTAACAGCTGGAATTGTTCTAGAGATTTTGTTAGTTTGTAAATGAGTATCAGGTTGCTAACACGATAGTGTGCACTATGAAACGGGACCCATAATGGCATAAGTTCTATTATTGAAAACATATTAAATTCATACAATGCGGCAGTAAACGTAAGATACCAGGAAACTGCATGAAACCTTCTCTCCAAACAGAGACTGGTGGGGAAGACTGCCCCTTGTTTTCTCATATGTCTTGTTTCTGTCAGCACTCCCAAAACAGCGGGCAGAATGTGACACATGAGAAAATGTCACAATCTTCTCCACCAACCTCTGCTTGGAGAGTACATAAAACTGCCTTGTCGTGTAGTTTCGTGTATTTGTGCAGATAACCAGAACAAAATGAGCTGACGTGACAAGAAACGTTTGTACCAGAATGCATAGCTACTGCACTGTTTGCTTGTTGGTAGGGTGATACCGTTTGGTGGAGTTGAAGCCAACGGCCATGGCCTATCAGCGAACACTCACTTCATGCCATGTAAGAACGCCTATTGCTTTATAACCGAACTGCCACGGCAGTGACATGAAAAACTTTATAGCAAATTTATGCCAGAAGGCTATATGCAATTTTACATGGAAATAGAATAATGATAATAATGATAAAGTGTAGTCTAAGATAACTAAAAAACATGGTGAACTAAAATAGGTCAACATTTTGCTTTTTGGAGATATATGCATTGGGTGGTACTAACAAACATTGTTTTTGTAGGTTGGTTTGATGTACAAAGCTGGGTAAACCTTTGCTGACTATGTTATTATATAAATAGTTTGTCTCTTTTGGTGTTGTAATGTGGACAATGAGAAATAACGTGTATTTCAGCAGAAACTCTATTTACATATATTCTCTAGCTAAGGCCTACGTCACATTACCCAGGGGGTCCGCGCGGTGTCTAACCGATCTAGGCCCCGGCCGGGCTCTGAAGCCGGGCAGACATCGGCTCACGTAGTCACAAATCATTTTTTCTTCACGCGTCCCGTTAGAGGTCCCGAGGGGCTCCGGTGGGCATTCCGGCGGCTTTCGTCCAATAGTCGTATGTTTTAATCCTTTATCGCTCGATGTTCGGCGGGTACCCCGTAGTGTCGGCCGATTCACCCCTTGTAGATAACTGTATGGTCCCTGTCGTACGCCCCACGAACCACGACCATCATTTTTTTTTTTTGGGGGGGGGGTATATAAGCATTGCTTGGCTCGTCTTCGTTGACTTTTGCAAGTGTGCCAAGTGGTACTAACACTATTAGAAGCGGAAAATGCCACTGCACTTCGACTAACAGGGTGCACGTGCCGCTTGCTCTGCTCAGGCTGAGCTCGAGGGTGGCGTTTCATCCTTGCTCGGAAGCAGAGAGACAAGCGGAACGGCAACGCCAGATTCGGCTCTGGTTGAGGCGCCGACCCATGTTTGGGTTCTACGATACGCTGATGAGCAAGCTATAAATGCGAGAACACTGTTGCAACTTTAAGTTATTTGTGCGCATGGTGTCTCAAATGTTCTATGACCTGCTCATGCGTGTGAGACCTTCCATTGAGAAGATTAGAAAGTGAGTTTTTTACTGATGATATTTCCCTAATATTCCCCCACTCGGACCCCGGTTCATTTTAAGTCCGACTTAAAACCAACAGGGGCCCCGCCCGAGACCAAAAATAACCCGGAAGCCGCTGGGAGACTCACAGAACCCCTACCGGAAAAGCAAAAAAAACAGTCCGTAAATTACCCGCCCTGGTCCCTATGTGGAAATGTGACCATGGCCCAAATTGTCTTGTTTGATGGCCGTGGGACCCCGTCAGCGGCCCTGGCGGTGTTCCGGGATGACACAACGGATGCAATAGTTTGTAATGCAAGAAGGTTGGGCCTGTACCGTCGAGTGCCGCCAGGGTACCTGGCGGGTATCGCACGGATACTGTAGGAGCCCTGACGATGTGTTGACGATTAGTTGACGGCTTTGATTCGACGTATTTTCCTGCCCGGGCCCCGGTTGATTTTAAGTCCGTCTTAGAATCAACTGGGGCCCCGCCCGAGCCCCAAAATAGCCCGGCAGCCGCCGGGGGTCTCACGGGGTCCCGCCCGAAATTGCAACAAATCAGCCCCTTACCTACCCGGTCGGGCCCCTTTGTGGAAATGTGACGTTAGCATCACCCGAGGTGTCAGCCCGACCCGCGGGAGGGCTGAGACCAAGGGTGATGCGGAATACACCGTGTTGTATTTTATTTATGTCATACCCACCTAAGAAAACCCATGTTTTGATGCGAAATGCGCCAGGAGTTCAACAGATTCGGTGCCCTCGAACAAAAAGGTTTGCAACAACAATGTTCCAACGTCCGAATCATGTATTCGAAAATTGCCAACCGTTCAGTGTTCGGCCCGTTCTAAATGGTTCGATTTACTCGAAGAAAGCCCGTGTGATACGCCTTTCGAACCTGTGCGATACGGAAGTTATGGCCCGGTCCGGAACACCCGTATCGAACGTTTTCGCGTCACAGGTATGACATAAATAAATGTACAGTCTACATAGACCCTGTTGGAAGACTTCCAAATATAAACCATATCATTAGCCATATTACTAGACACATAAATATCGAACCTAATTCAGTTATAAGAAATACATTTTCAAGTTGCAAACAGGTACTAGTATTGTAGATACAATAAGACACTTGAAAGTTTCAATTTGTGTACAAGGTTGGTTTCCCAAAATTTGAAAGTTGCTGTTATTAGGACCTTGTTTTTTTATATTTGCTATGACAATCTGAATCATTCTGCAGGGTTTGATACTGTTTCTTTGAATGCACATGCGCAGAACAATCTTCTTCAGATGACTCCCCACTCTTTCAACTGCTGCACGATCCTCAGCAGGTCTGTTAGTTGGCTGGGGAGTAGAGCTATTCCGTACGACAGCCGTAGGCGTTGGTACACGGCGAACCTAAGGTCAGCTCGGAAGTCTGCCTCCAACTGATCCAGCGTGTACAACTGTGGACCAGTGGCTTCTGTAGGGAAACAAAGATAATGTCGCTGTACAAGTACATAAAGACAGTCAATAGACAGATTCTACAGTCTCTTCCACCTCCGTCAAAACGTAAAAATTCTAAATAACATACACAAATGCAAAATACTTGACGGACATGCAGTCTCTCTCTCATTAGTCAAACCGCTAACTACTACTATATCAGAAAAACTAACTGTTTTGTCCCAAAGTCTTTGTTGTTTCTTCCTCTGAAATCTTTTGATATATTTTTCATTCACAGAAATGTTCTACATTATTCTATAAGCCAACACAAGAAACCTTATTTGAGACAAAAAAAAAAAAAACGCGAACTAGAGTAAATTCATGGGAATTTCTAAACACTGCGCATGTCATCTTGATATATTGACCATAGGAATTTCCCTTAAAAAGTGCCCTTTCATACCACCTACAAGTTAAAAGTGATGTTATGCGTATTGCAGCATTCACAACTATTTACAAATATGTAAAATGCAATGAAATTTCGTTTCACGTACATACATATCTTAAACGCATTGCGCACTCACTGTTTTCTCCCAAAGTCTTCTGTAGTTCTTGGTAATAATGTTTCAAGATGTCGGCCCGGTGATTGTGCAAAATGTCCCAAGTTTGAAAAATGAAGAGGTAAACTAGGTCAAAGGTCGGCGGCCGGTAGGTCACCATCCCCCAGTCCACAAGCTTGACGTCTACGGCTTTTCCATCTTCGTACTAATTGAACACGCAAGGACAGATAATGTGTAACCCCGTGAACATCAAACAATATTTAAATGAGAAGGTATCACTGAATGGCCAGGCATGCGTAGGTGTAGCCAGCCATGAAACATCACTTCCTATATGTCTACAACATTGGAGCAGAGCCAAACCAGAAATTCAATTCTCCAAATATCCCATTACACTATTTCCCCGTTGAACACTCACGGATAGATAACTTGTAAAGCTGTGAACATCAAACAATCTCGAAATGAGTAGGTATCCCTGAAATTCTAGGCATGCGTAGGTGTAACAACAAGACATCACTTTCTATACGTCTACAACATTGGAGCAGAGCCAAACCAGAAGTCCAGTTCTCCAAATATCCCATTACATTAATCCCGCCTTACATACTGGCAGGCTGCACGTGTGCACACACACCTCAGGAAATACTGACGTACTGACAGAAATGCTGGTTTTTGGCGTAGAGGACTTGAACTAGGCAAAATTTTTGAAACAGGATACTATTGACAGCACGCAGGACACTAAAGAAGTACAGCAGATGTTGGACTGTACCTTGAACATGATGTTGTTATTCCAGCAGTCAGCATGACACAGCACCTTCACTCTGGCGGGGTTCTCCGCTGCCTCTCTCACAATCGCTACACCATCCAGCTTCCTCAGACACTCCATCAGACCCTCCTTACCAGGAAAGGCTGCTGCGAAAGTCTCCAACCCCTCCTTGTAGTACTTGGAGTACCACGGTTGTTTTTCAGTTGTGTACATTTCCACCAACCAGTCATACCTGTCGGGTAGGCGGGTTCCCAACTGGAGTTCCAGCCGATGAGAAAGACCGTGGATCCGGGCCAGAGCTCCTACCGTCAACTTCATCTCAGTAACGTCTAACGTTTGCGGGTACGACTTGATTGAAAATCCTCGTGTTTTTAGATTCTCCAGAACTCGGACAGACATGTTAGAGGTCTGGTCACTCGCGGTGAAGTAACATTTGGGAACCGGCAAGACATTTCTACAAGATTTGTTATAACCTTCTGACTTGGTTTTAACTTCGGACTCCGGGTTTTCAATACTAAATAGTGATAGAAAATCTGTGACGGCCACAGAGTAGAACTTGACCTCCCCCGTATCAAACATGAGGTAGTCCTCCACAGACAAGTATTCCGCCATCTCCATCCATCGGAAACTTGTCAGCTTCACCACCAGACTGTACCGCTCTTCTTTACCGTTCTTGGTACCCGTGGTAACCAAGGCAACAAGATCGCTCATGGCTCCAAGCCCTTCTCCTATTGGTCCAATGATGTCGACTTGAGTGATGGTGACATCAGGGTCAATGTTGTTGAAGATCTGTAGAACCCACGGTTTGGTGATGTTGTCCACAGAACCTGGGACGGCGGTTATATTGGACACTGACATGTTTCTGTTGGGAAAAATAATATGGACGATTCAGGCGCACGAATTTAGACTTGCAAGCAAAAGCTGAATGTTTGACGCTCCATTGAAACAATAACTGTCAAAAGATTCAAATATTCTGTACTGATTTTCATAGGAACACCATCAAACTATGCAGCCTGACCCAAATAACTGTTACATAATCCTAGGTTATATCATATAAAATTGATAATCAAGACATGCAACATGCATCTAGAACTTTAAACTTTTGAAAAATTAACTTTGTTCAAATTTCAACTTTCATATCAGCCCTGTCAAAATTGTATTAAAGTATCTAAATGTATCTAGATTTCTTACTAGAAAAAAAATTGTCCTGACAGAGAAGAATCAGCTTTTAGGCGGTGTCTAGAAATTATGACTTGTCACAATGGCGTCTACCAACCAGTATAAATTGGGGTTCTGTAGAACTGTGTATATGACATTCAACAATGTTTCACACTAAATGGCTTTAGTGTTGTCACTAGTATATTCTAGGCTAGGTTCATATTCCAGCTAAATTCTTTAGAAGCATCATTTTAATAAGTCTCAAGACTCTTGAAAATGATCTCAACGCAAAGAAAACATTTTTCTAGACGGTCAGACAGTATAGAGGGTACAGAAAAACTTCCAAAGGCATGACTCATTGTTATCGGGACAGAAGACTCCTGGGCGGTACCTTAAACAGATTGTCGCAAGGTTCAGGAAGGTTACACGTGCACAATGACACACGTATGTCAGACCAAGCCGCTTCACACATCTCCGATATAATTAGAAAGAAAAACATCACAAATTAAAATCTACTTTTAAATTAATTGTCCTGTCCGTGAGCTTTGACTTGTTTACAAAACCATTCCGAGGACAAACTTTGTGAGTTTTCAGCAGGGTTTACACCAGCAAAAGAGCCTGGAAGGCCTCGATGGCCATACATCATAAGTTATATAGACCTGGACTGACAGGTCACTGAGTCAATGTAGCTTACAATCGGCTTTGGATTGATTTGGCTCTGTAGTGTTTTTACCACTTTGTGATCGTTAGTAAGTAGCCTGATGACCTGATCATTTTTTTTTAACCGAATGATCGCTATTTATATTTCAGCCATACCATAGGTATGGTGAAATATATTGTATTCGCAATGTTTCTTCTTTCTCCTGTCAAATCTTCAAATCGATTCAACTCCGTCGTTCCTGGACCGAATTACTTGAAATTTGGCACAAGGGTAGAGAGGGTCAATACCCAGGTCCTCTTTTCTCATTTTTTTCATATCTTCCTTTAAAATGATTTTATTCATTTTTTTGCAATTTTTATGTACATTTTGCCCCCCTGGACCCTGTTATTACAGCCGAATGACCTGAAATTTGATACAGAGGTGCCTTGATCATATGCCAACAAATATCCAAAAACAATTTTGGCATACGGTACAGCAAAATGCTTAATTTTGGCATTTTTTGCCATTTTTTGCCCCCAAAATGACATTTTTGGCTCCTATACCCCCATTTTACAACCAAATGACCTGAAATTTAGTATAGGAGTGCCGTCTACATATGCGCACATGAATTCATTAACACTTTTGGCATACGGTAAAACAAAATGCTTAATTTTGGAATTTTGGGGCCATTGTTTGACCAAAAACGTATGCTTTTGGCTCCTGTTCCCTGGTCTTGTAACCAAATGACCTACATTTTGGTAAATAGGTGCACTAGATATTCATTCAAATGACCCATGTATAATTTCTGGCATAAACCACTTCAAAATGATATATTTGGGGACTTTTTTGTTAATTCTCCACTGGCCAGAAGGTCGTTGACCTCTCCCACCTTAAGACAGCATGTGCACATGTCTATATATACTAGTAACTTGATTAAAGAGGGAACCAATCACGTGGCCTGAGTCAACATCCCGAAGGGGATTGGCAGCCAATCAGTGAGCCCGGTGTTTAATAATCTGGATGAGTCCATTCTGGCACGGAGGGGGTACATATTTTTTTTAAATTCATCTTTGGACTGTTGATTATATAATGTCTCTCAGTGGGAGTATTTTTGAACTGGACTATTTTGTGCTGGAAGAGTCCATCCTTACATGGGGGGATTTTTAAAATCCATTTTTGGGACTTTGGTGATTACGTCCAAGTCCAATTTTAGCGCATGTATTTTTGGACTGCACCACTTTACATAGGGGCATCGCAAGAAGAGTCCATTCTTGCATGGGGATGTTTTCAAATTCAGTTTTAGAAAGGTGATGATCCAAATTTTATTTTTAGTGGAAGTGTTTTTGGACTGGTCTATTTTACCTTTTCATGCCTTTTTTGCTTAGTTCAACCTTGGCCATGTTTTCGGTGGGAGTATTTCTGGACTGGTCTATTGGGCAAATTCACATGGGGTGCACTGGAAAAGTCCATTCTTGCACTAGGAATTTTGTAAGATTCATTTTTGGGTGTCATTAAATGTCATTAGTGGAAGTGACTTTTAAACAAAAGTGTTCGATTTTTGCACATGGGTGATTTTGGAATAGTCTATTGTTGCATGGGGAGGGAGATGGCTGAAATATGCTGCATTTGCTCTCAAGCAAATGTCGGCCATTCTAGTTTTAAATATTTTTCACGTTCCAATGAACTTCAATACACACATTGTAACTCCCCAAGGCGCCATTCCCTCCCCCTTTCACAATTATACAAAGTTTCCTCATCCAGAGTGTTTGGCCAACATGCAAGCAAAGAACAGACCGTTAGCCTTCACCAGGCCTTCCTAAGGGGACATGCATGATCTTAGAATTTGGCATAAAGGGGCATATTTGGCCCACGGAAAGGGAAACATTCCCCCTCCTGGCCGTCGGTGGCCAGACTCCCCTGGCAATTGCAAATTTATCTTATAGTCAGCGTACTTAGTCTGGTAGAGACCAACAGAACGTCTAGCTTACCTTGCTTAATTGCCCGTAGTGAATTGTTACACGTTTGTTGGCTGCTTGAGTCAAAACTGGTCTGCAGGAGTAAACAATTTAACGTACAGATATCTGTGCCGTAGACAAAGTATAGACAGGGTGTAACCCAACTTAAGCAGTCACGCTACGCCAAACGATAGCCTACGGCGAAATACCTTACGGTGAGGTGAGGTGAAGTGAGGTTTTTGGCCAACCGTCCTTGACATTTTCCCTGTGCGTCACAAACACACACACATACACACACACACATACACATATATACACAAACAGACGAACACACACACACATACATACACATACGTACGCACACACACACAGATATGTATATACACAAACACACACACACATGCACACTGTGTCACACTCAAACACACATAAATATACCTCACAGCGCAATACCAAACAACACAAAAATCTCGTGGGACCAAAATTTCTTGCAACACTGGACGTAAGGCGCCCTCTGGCAACTTGAAGGTGAAGTGTTTCAGGAGGCAAGAAACGAGCCAGCTGCTCACCGAAACAGACACGGTGGCCTGTGGAATAGGTAATAAGAAAGAATGAAACAAAATACAGACAATACATTTTTGATGACATCAATAACTTGTTTGATATTTTAAGGTTCAAAACAGTCCTTGTGGTTTTGTTGGACTTTGGGTTGAAGCCGCTTACCAGTAGAAAAGGGCATGGAGGATTCCGGCCTACAGACTACCTTGCCGTCAGAGTCAAGGGACCTACGGAGGTCAACCTTCTCTGGGTCCGGCCTGAACTCCGGGTCCATGTTAGCTGACCACAGGTTAGGAAGAATCTTTGAAGAGAATAGACAGTAAACACATTTCGTTATAACTTTCGGTGTCTGAGCCGTAACTGTGAAAACATCATTTTGCGATTGAAACCCATAAAGAGCTGATTTGTTTATGATTACTCCATTGAAAAATGAAAAAAAAAATCCTCACTTATCTACGACCCAGGAATGACCCCCACAGTTCCGAGTGCGCATGAGCAAGTGTTGCATTGCGGTGTAGGTCAATGTTCAGCGAGCCATATCGAAGATAGCAACGATTTATAAATAACTTATCTGCGTTCCTGCGGGATATCATAGCCTCGGAAAGTTGTGTCCTCTTTTACAGTGTGAGGACCACTGAGGGAAGCGATGGCCCTGATTCGCTGGATCTCCATGATAGTAGCCTCGGTATACGGGAGCTGGGACCTGTGGGCCTGGGTGGGCACGTCATGGTCTGTTCCCAGGATACTGTCCAGCTCAGCTTGGACCTGTTACAGTATTTTCTCATACGAATCAACAAAGCTTACAGCAACTACAATAACAGTGTCCACAATTGTGTTTTAGGTCAAACTTCAGAAATTGAAGATCCCTTGGCTTGTATACGATTAGCTTCTTCACAATTCCGATTACGCATGTGCTGCGACATGAATTGTTTGCAATCTGTCAAAGGTGTCACCGTCTTCAGTCTTATGTTACACAAAGTAAAAAAAGAATGACTTGTGTAAACATGGCTTTATAGCAGTTAAGAAAAAAGGGAACTCAAAGACATGAATTATTTTATATACTTTTTTTGCGTTAAACAAGACACATGGAATGGAATGTGTAGAACACCTGATCAAACCTGTCCATCATCTGTGGGTGAATTTAATAAGCAGAACTTTAAAATATAAAGATATTTTTTAAAGTCTTCATGGAAAGCGTAAAAAAGAAGGAAACACTTAGTTTCTCTCATACTATTTTTAAAGTTTTTTATTTTTATTTATGGAACCTGTCATCTATTGCACCAAATGAGTCACAGCATACATGTACATGTGCTTGACAGGCTGTTTCTTCGAAATACAACAACATTTAGTTTTCTTTCAATTATCTTAAATTCAGGAATATAAGATAAAAAATGTTCCCCAAGACATGTATTGGGCAATTTGTTATCCAACAGGCTAGTAATATGTCAAAGACATACTGAAATAAAAACGAATGTGATTGCTGAAAAACTAAACTTTACTTAACCAACACTAAGATTAATTGGGACTTACCCCAAATTTTCAGCCGACTCCGTCAGCCTTGTTCACGGAATGGACCCGTCTGCTGTAACTTCCGGACGTGACGTCAGGGACACACGACTGCAGCAGAGGGTCGTAGATGCCAGATAACCTGTGTCGCCCCCCCGTCTCTGTTTAGTGATGGACGGTGGGCACGAATGTACACAGCCTCCTTTACTCCTCTTGCAAAGAACTCCGGCTCTGAGTCAAGGATTTTGACCTTTTCAAGAGAAACTGGGTGTCCTGGCGACTCAATGTGTATATGTTTGGACACCTCCGAGCCCACAGACACATGTTATCTGGCATCTACGACCCTCTGCTGCAGTCGTGTGTCCCTGACGTCACGTCCGGAAGTTACAGCAGACGGGTCCATTCCGTGAACAAGGCTGACGGAGTCGGCTGAAAATTAGTGTTGGTTAAGTAAAGTGTAGTTTTTCCACAATGACATTTACCAACACAGATAAACTTTCATGCTAAAGAACGAATGTGCTATAAAAAAATCATCATAAGACAATGGTGCGAAACTGAGAAGTTTTTACTTGTAAACCACAAGATGTAAGCCACAAGATTACACAACTTTAACAACGGATTTCGACATTGCAAAGGCCGTAGCCAAATATTTGCACCAAATCACACACGTGTATCATAACGTAACAATATAAATGTGTCTCGCATTAAATATATCTGACGTTATGTGGTAAATTACAACAGCGACGTCTGTAAGAAGAAGATGACCACATTTATATCGAAAAATTATGATAATAACAACGTGCTCACATTTATTAAGCATCAGTTAGTTTCTGTCATATAACATAAAGTTATCGTAATCATTGTGTGGCTGAATGGTGGTTATGAACCATATGCGTCCATCCACCCGCCTCGCTCGCGAACACTGCTGTTGGCGCCTTGCTCCGGTTAGTACTTTTGTTTTGTTTTGATATCAACATTCTAATGTTGTTGTTTTTTTGTATTCTCTCCGTCCGCCTTGACGTAAATTCGAGCAACTTAAGTAACGAAATAGAAAAGGAGGAAGCATCGAGAAGAAGCCCGGCTCCCGTGCACGCGGTCACCGATCTCTGATCTCTGATCAGGCTATTTCCCGACCTGACCTGTGCCCAGGCGTGTGCGCTCGCCCATTGGTCAGTCCATTTGATGAGATCAGGAAGGGAAGGTCCCGCGACAGGTGTGCGCTCGCCCATTGGTCAGCCCATTTGGTGAGATTAGGAAGGGAAGGTCCCCGCGGCAGGTGTGCGCTCGCCCATTGGTCAGCCCATTTGATGAGATTAGGAAGGGAAGGTCCCGCGGCAGGTGTGCAGGCAAGAGTTGCCTTGTGGCAGCCCCTTCAGGGCAAAAAGTCGACGTCTGTATGCTACGATGCTTTTCTGCCAACCGGGGTAACGTTACATACATGTGCGACACTGAGATCGAGAAACATACCAATCCAACCGTATATATACTTTTAAGTCATGTTGCATTTTATTGAAGATATGTCAGATATTCCGTTGATCAATATCATGTTACATTTTCTACTACGGCTAAATTCTAACATCGACAGAGATGAGTTAAATTTGCAGGTACGGCATATATTTACAAACCAAAAACTCTCTTGAGGAATTCCAGTTGTTATATGGTCGACAAAAACGTGTCGTGTTTACATACTGATTAATGGTGTCAACAGCAAATGTCACGTACACGTGTACATGTATATAGAGAGCGGACAATGTAATCTAACATTACAGTAATAACAAACTCGTAATAACTAACAAACAGTAATAGCAATATCTTAAAAAGGTGGTTAATTGTAAGTCTATGACACACAAGTGTGCATGTTATATACTCTAAATCAATAAACAGTCCCAGCCCATACCATGTAGTTTTGTTATCCAGACTTAAATATCTAAAATCTAGAGAGACGCCTACATTTTTCTAACCATATTACAGTTACCTCGCGATCTGGCATTCTAGTACAAATTATTCAATACTACATACAAATTGAAAATGCACAAAATTTTCGATATTTTTAGAAAGGTTGATTTGGCAAAAATCTTCGCCATGCCGAAACCACCACTTTCCCCAAATTTCCCAAAGAGCACATTAGAGTTTTTGTCGCCATCTCGGTTAAGAAAATATGAATGCAATCAGATCAATGGTATACGTAAATGTCTCTTAACAGCACAGACTTCAAATTCTAGGTCGAAGCATCGAACCTGCGTTATTCATATATATATATATATATATATATATATATATATATATATATATATATATATATATATATATATACGAGGAAATAATTATATTTATAATATATATATATATATATATATATATATATATATATATATATATTATAAATATAATTATTTCCTCGTATATATATATATATATATATATATATATATATATATATATATATATATATATATATATATATATATATATATATATATATATATGAATAACGCAGGTTCGATGCTTCGACCTAGAATTTGAAGTCTTTGCTGTTAAGAGACATTTACGTATACCATTGATCTGATTGCATTCATATTTTCTTAACCGAGATGGCGACAAAAACTCTAATGTGCTCTTTGGGAAATTTGGGGAAAGTGGTGGTTTCGGCATGGCGAAGATTTTTGCCAAATCAACCTTTCTAAAAATATCGAAAATTTTGTGCATTTTCAATTTGTATGTAGTATTGAATAATTTGTACTAGAATGCCAGATCGCGAGGTAACTGTAATATGGTTAGAAAAATATATATATATATATATATATATATATATATATATATATATACGAGCAAATAATTTTCGTGGCTTCTCGTTGTCAAGCTGCCTTTGTGCTACTTCTCCTCCTGATGCCTAAAACCTTCACATCGGTAGCTGTGAACTTCTCTCACTGTGAGTTCGCATGTGGCTCCGGAGATGACTTGAGGTACGGAAGCTCCTACTGCATTCTTTACACTGGTAGGGTTTCTCACCAGTATGAGTCCGCATATGCTTCTTTAGATTACACATCACACTAAACTGTTTGCTGCATTCATCGCACCTATAGGGCTTCTCACCGGTATGTGTCCGCGTGTGTCTCTTCAGATTACACAGCTGACTAAACTGTTTGCTGCATTCTTCGCACTTATAGGGCTTCTCTCCGGTGTGAGTCCGTATATGCTTCTTAACATGATCTAGCTGACTGAACTGTCTGCCGCACTCCTCACATTTGAATGGTTTCTCATCAGTATGAGTCCTCATATGACTCTTCATACTGCCCTGGTCACTAAACTGTTTGCTACACTTATCACACTTATAAGGTCTCTCACCTGTGTGGGTTCTTATATGTCTCTTCAGATTACCCAGCTGACTAAACTGTTTGCCGCACTCCTCACATCTAAACTGTTTCTCGCCAGTGTAAGAACGCATGTGTATCTTTAAATTGCTCAGTCGACGAAACTCCTTGCCGTACTCGCCACACTTGTGTGTACGCGGGAGATCCTCTCCACGTCCATTACTTCCCTTCTCTTTTTCCAGATGAGATACAGCCGGAGTCGCCATGTTAAGTAAGACACTGCAGGAATGGAAATGAGTCTCAACATTTAGGAAAGTCTACTTAGCTGACAAGCACATGCAATTGTAAGTTCATTTATAAAAAATATTGCCTCCATCTTACAGACGGACTTCTGATATGGTGTTCTGCATGTTTGAAATCGCCTTGCAAGTATTGGTACTGCAGATTTTAGGAACATTAAGTTCTAAAAGTTAGGTGTTAGGTGTTGTTGACAGGCAGTGAAAAGGGGTCAAAAGGTTTTGCCATCTATCCTTTGATCCCGTATACAGTAATTCTGCCGTAATATTATACCTTGTTTCGTCGTCAAATTACACTTTAGAGGCAACCTTGCCAATGTGAGTTTTTCATGTTCCAAAACTCAAAGGTAGATGATTTTTGACAGCAAATTTCTGCCATAATTCTCATTGTTAACAATATACCGTCAAAAAACAAAGATTTGCCCTGCAGGTGTTTGCGTACCGATAAAACAGGTTCGGAAGGTTCTGTTTGATACCGAAACACCCCAGGGGAATTAGCCAACCTGATTTGCATTAAGAGAAAAAAAGTCAGAATTTCCAGACAAACCTATGAAGCGCAGGGCCGTACATGTAGACTACAAGCCGGAATATAAACGTATAGAATACTAGTCGTGGGCATTAGACAAAAGATGTACAGGACAAAAAGAAGATATACCTGAGTACATGTATAACATTATATGTGTAGTTACCTACATAGTGAGATTCGGCATACCAACTAAGTGACCCGATCAACCAGGACTGCATGCTATAACTTACTATAACAGGTTCACTGTAGACAGCGTGTCGAATGATACTTCCCTCCCAGACTTCTTGCTGGATGTATACAATAAAGATTTCTCTATTTATTCCTTGAGTTGTTTCATTTTCTTATATCATAACATTCAAATTATGGCCTGTTTTCAGGTGTCCCTGGACACACAATAATCTCCTTGCTGAGACATCCAGGGAATCCTTCTTCAGTCCATTTTTGTGTAGCGCATTGTCCTAAATGCTCCGCAGGGAGTTTATATTAGGAAACGCCTACAAAACACATAAATACTTTAAGGTCTTACCTGTGTTTCTACACGTAGAGTGGGACGACGATTCTGGCAGCTTGAGCTTTGTCCTTCTGTCTTATCTATTACCAGGACGTGGATACATAATAGGGGTCAAAGTTCATATTGTGGGCCTTGTTACCCATCAAACGTACATTTTATTTCAGATACCATTAGGTAGGGATTCCTTGTTTTCTCAAGGTTTTGTACAATTGTATCGGTATTTATGATATCTATATAGCTGTTATAACACACCAACTTTGCAGCCACATACTCAGACTCCGTTGAACCATGTCCCCTAAACGCATAATGGAATGCGCCAAACAATTTATTTTTTCTTGCCAAGCAAGTATGCAAATGTGTAGCCATTGGTGACGAGATTCAATATATTTGGGGTCTGCACGGTCTTTTACGTACTAGGCAGCCTATTTCTATTACCCATAATTCGTAGGGAAATCATATTATCTGCGTAATTCGTAGCTAGGCGACCAAATTTGCCGTAATTGCTTTCCTTGACTTAGCGTAATACTTAGGGGGAACTTCTTCTGACTTTAGCGTAAATCGTTGATGGGAACCCCCATGCAGACCCTTAAACGCGTTTTCAGCAGACAACGACCACATAACCAGTTTAGTGGGCACTATATATTTTGAAAGGTCAGCAGACAATGGAGAAAAATTTCTGCCCAAGTAGCATGGTTCAGTGACCAAGTAGGACATGGTTACATAAATGCACCAAAGTGCAAATGTCAGTTGTTTTGTCACACGTTAAGAACAGAATGACTGATTAAGGTCCCGATTTGACGATTTAAATTTCAAAATTTTCATATCATCCCGGCCCTGTTAATAAAAATCGCCACTTGGAGCGATCTGTAAATCACCAGGTCTTTAGACACATCTGTAGCTACTTTGGACCAGTCCGTACTCCATGCCTACGGCAGTCTCTAGCTGCAGGTGTTCGGAGATCTGATCTTTTGACCATCCGTATTTTATATCAACCCGATCTTACCGCAGTTGATTAAGCGAAGTCTAGTGGTGCGTACCTAGACTCATATTCAGGTTCAGGTCCGGATTTAAGTCCAGCAGTTCAGGTTCAGGTCCGGACTTATAAGTGTCGACCTGAACCCATCATTGCGTATTATGTGTACTAGAAAGTTTTCTTTTTTGAGGGGGAGGGGGGATGTTGCATATAAAATTGCATGTTAGCATGAACTGAAATGCAATGTGAAAAATACATGCAAATTATATACAGCCAGTGTGAACACGAAATGTTTTTTTGTCTTTTTCCAGTGCAAATTTCACTGCCTTTGGAAGGTTTTAGATGGTTTAGAACAAGAAAAGGGAATTTAAGTGACGGATAACATTTTGCAAGTCCGGGCATTTAGGTTTTTTTTTTTTTTACTTGGACCTAAACATTTCCAAGGCCGGGATTTAGGTACGCACCACTAGCGAAGTCTGACTAATATTTTCTATCGCGTCCATTCCAGCAAGGTGTTAATCAGACATACCCCTTTCAATGACGTCACTTGGTCATATGATTATGATATAAAAGTTGTACATGAAATATTGCTATTATGGATTAAGATAAACTTTGGCAATTACTGATTCGAAAGAAAAATCGATAGTTCTGGTGGTACAAAAACCGTCATTTCGGGTGCTGGCCCATAGATAAAACTTGGGTACCAGTCAGGACATCACATGGAGGGTGGTCAAACTCCCTTTCATAACCTCTTTTATCCTTTTTATGTGTGGATGAGCAAGGAGGATGTTGGGCACGCCCACAAATCTATGAGGGTCTGCATGGGGGGAGGGGTGTGTGTTTGCAGACATCGATTTTCGCTGAATTCAGAAGAGCCCCCTACGTATTACGCTAAACCAAGGAAGACAATTACGCTGGATTTGGTCGCCTAGCTACGAATTACGTAGATAAGATGGTTTTCCCTACGAATTACGGGAAATAGAAATGGGCTGCCTACCTACCTACCTACCTACCTAGTCCCTTGACCTCCAGGTCGTTGGGGGGACAAGGTAGACATGAAGATCGAGAGTTGCCTCCAGGTTCATCTATCCCTAGCCAGGGTTATACTCTCCTGTAGGTGCTGCCTACGCCTTACGTAAAAGACCATGCAGACCCCCAACTATATTGAATCCCGTCACCAATGGCTAAACATTTGCATTCTTGCCTGGCGAGAAAAGATGAATTGAGGTAATCAGGCGTGCAACATGAACTTTGACCCATATTATGTATCCCCACCCCGATAATATATAAGACGGAAGGACAAAGCTCAAGCTGCCAGAATCGTCGTCAAACTTTACGTGTAGAAACACAGGTAAGACCTTAAAGTATGTGTTTCGTAGAATGAAGACCTTAGACTTCGACCACAATACGTTGATAACTTGTACTATACGTTGTAGGCGTTTCCTAATATAAACTCCCTGTGTAGCATTTAAGACAATGCGTTACACAAAAATGGACTGAAGAAGGATACTTCTATTTTACGTTGACCTGAATACTAGTAATCTTTTGTGTGAATGTCTCCACAAGGAGAGTATCGTGTGTCCAGGGACACCTGAAAACATGCCATAACCTGATTGTTATGATATAATAAGATGTAACAAAGCAAGGAAGACATAGAGAAATCTTTATTAACACGACAAAAGTACAGCGACTTTCGTAAGGTCTATAACAACTTTTTTCCAGTTAAACTAAACAGATATATATGAATATCTACAAGTATGAATAAGGCAACATATTCGTCTAGCATATCATTTGCACTATTGGTTCTACGGTATAAACATTCGTAGATATATTTGTCTGTTTGTACGCAATAAAGGTTATCGCCTGCCAGAATGTAGTTGAATTTATCCAACGAACAGAGTGTAGCAAATTCTTTCAAGCAAGCAGACAGAAATGCATGTGAACAGCTTAATGCGTTTATCATTATATTGCAAACAATCCATAACAAAATGACTTTCGTCTTCAATCCCATTTGGGCAGAATGGACAAAAGCTCTGGTCACGGGTAATTTCAGTATCTTCTGGCCTGTACATTTAGTTTGTGAATACGGATTCTTATCTTTGTGATTGCTCTATGAAGTTCAAAACTGCGTATATATGAAAGACACTTTTTGTCCGTATAAAGAAATGAATATGAAATGTAATAATGTAACATAAATGATACAATGAACCATCTTGCAGATGACACCCAGCTAAAAATAGCCTCCACCAGACCGACTAATTACAGGGTACGGATCATTGTGGACTCCTGCCCTAATTTCACCCGTCTGTCCGGGTCAATGAACCCTAGTAGTATAGTGGCAAAACTCTCATGGAAATTGAACTATTCTCTTCCCTTCATAGCCAGCGAACTTTGAGGCCACACTGACTTAATCGCATTGATGTTCGTGTTGCCATGGTAACCGTTTTTTAATATTTTTTTTGGCGAAAGAGGCTTACAATGTATTTTTTACGTTCATTTGCTATATTCTACAATTAAATCTTATGATATCAAACGTATTTTTTCTGCGCCAACTGGTGTTTCATCTAGCAAGATGTTTAGGAGGAAAGTATCATTTGACAGGCTGTCAACAGTGAGCCTTTGTAGTAAGTGATAGCATGCTGGCCTGGTTGATCGGGTCACTTAGTTGGTATGACACTATATAGGTGTCTATATACACATAGTAGGTAATACACGTAATCAGATATATCATCATTTTTGTCCTGTACAGCTATTTTGTCTAAAGCATTCTATTATTTCGGCTTGTAGTCTACATGTACTGGCTTGCGCTTCATAGTTTGTTTGGAAATTCAAACTTTTTTCTCTTAATGCAGATCTGTTTGTCAAATCCCCCTGCGGTGTTTCAATATCATTCAGAACATTCCGAACCTGTTTTATCGGTACGCAAACTGCTGCAGGGCAAAGTTCTGTTTTTAGACGGTCTATTCCTAACAATGGGTATCAGGGCAGAAAGTTGCTGTCAAAATCACCAACCCGAGTTTTAGAACATGAAAAACTCACATCGGCATGGTTGCCCGGCCTCTAAAGTGTAATTTGACGACAAAACAATGTATAATATTACGGCAGCTAGAATTACGTTATACGGGATCAAAAGATAGATGGCAAAACCTTTTGACCCCTTTTCACTGCCTGTCAACACCAAACACCTAACTTTTAGAACCTACTGCAACCACAAATGTTCCTAAAAATATGCAGTACTAATAATTGCAATGCGGTTTCAATCATGCAGAACACCATATCAGAAGTCCGTCTGTAAGAAGGCAGCAATAATTTTCATAACTCAACTTAAAGTTGCGTGTGCTTGTCAGCTAAGTGGATTTTCCTAAATGTTGACATTCATTCTCATTCCACAGTGTCCTATATAACATGGCGACCCCGGCTGTATCTCATCTGGAAAAAGAGAAGGGAAGTAATGGACGTGGAGAGGATCTTTCGCGTACACACAAGTGTGGCGAGTGCGGCAAGGAGTTTCGTCGACTGAGTGGCTTAAAGAGACATATGCGTTCTTACACTGGCAAGAGACCGTTAAGATGTGGGAAGTGCAGCAAACAGTTTAGTTGGCTTTGTAATCTGAAGAGACATATGAGAACCCACACCGGTGAGAGACCTTATAAGTGTGATAAGTGTAGCAAACAGTTTAGTGACCAGGGCAATATGAAGAGTCATATGAGGACTCATACTGAAGAGAAACCATTCAAATGTGAGGAGTGCGGAAATCAGTTTAGTAGGATGTATCATCTGAAGAGTCATATACGGACTCACACCGGAGAGAAGCCCTATAAGTCTGAAGAATGCAGCAAACAGTTTAGTGTGTTGGGTGGTCTGAAGATACACATGCGGACACATACCGGAGAGAAGCCCTATAAGTGCAATGAATGCAGCAAACAGTTCAGTGTGTTGGGTAATCTGAAGATACACATGCGGACACATACCGGTGAGAAGCCCTATAGGTGCGATGAATGCAGCAAACAGTTCAGTAAGATGTGTAGTCTGCAGAAGCATATGCGGACTCACACTGGTGAGAAACCTAACAGATGTGAGGAGTGCGGCAGGCAGTTTAGTCGGCTGTGTAACCTGAAGAGCCATGTGATGAGTCATACCGGTGAGAAACCCTACCACAGTGTAAATAATGCAGTAGGAGCTTCCGTACCTCAGGTAATCTCCGGAGGCACATGCGAACCCACAGTGTGAAGGATGTAATAACACTTAGGACACATGTACGTGACTTAAACCTTTCAGTCAGGCCATCTACGGAGCCACAAGGGAAAGCGAACTCACAGCGATTAAACTTCACAGCAACCGATGTGGCGGTTTCATGCACGATTAAGGATGAAACCCTACCGGTGTGACGAAACCTTACAGCTACCAGGGTGAAACCCTACCTTTGTGAGGAATGCAGTAAGACTTAGAACTTCTGTCAGTCAGGCCATCTCCGAAGCCACGTGCGAACCCACAGTGATAGAAGTTCACAGCTACCGAATTAAAGGTTTAAGGTACCAGGGGGAAAAGCAGGACAATGTTAGTTTGGCAAAGAGAAGCCAAGAAAATAATTTGGTCGTAGATATGGGAATGACGCAGGTTCGGTGCTACGCTATAGAATTTGATGATTGGGCTGTTTATGCCTAGGTTACACATAGCCGAATTTGGCTCCCGATTCTCTCCCGACTATGGTTTAGGAGTGATTCGGGAGCTAGTCGGCTGTAGTCGGCTGGCGTTCGGCTGAGTCGGATGGCGTTCGGCTGGCGTTCGGCTGAATCGGCTGGTGTTCGGCTGCTCCATCCGAATGTTTTGAAATGTTCAAAACATTCGGCTCTGAACGGCAACTCTGGAATGGGTCGGTTGGTGGTCGGCTGGTGTTCGGCACGGTCGGCTAGTGTTCGGTTGGTGTTCGGGAGTAAGTCAGCAGTCAAATTAAATCTTAACCACGCCATAAACATTGCTGATTTACTCCCAGCCTGTTTCCAACTTACCAATGATTCACCCCAAGACCTTAGACAAATCTCTGCTAACTCATTCCCAAGCAAAAAGACTATTGCCAGAACGTAGACGAATCACTCCCGAACTTCACACGACCGACATCCAGCCAAAAACAAAAAGACCCATAAATGCCGCACTGGAGCTATATGTGATCTAAATTTGATCTCTTGGTGATGTTTACAAATAGAACAAAGGACATTCTTGATTAAAAACGAAAATGAGCACTCTTTTGAAAATCGCTGATTATGTCTATTTCAAGTCGAAAAAGGGTCGGCAATCGGTTGGGGATTAGTCAGGAGTGATTCGGCAGTCTGCGGCTAGAGGTCGGGATGGTTGGTGATAGGTTAGTTAGCATTTGGGACATAGTCGGGAGTAAGTCATTTGCTGGTCGGGAGGTGTTCGGGACATGTTCGGCGCTAAAAAATAGGCGTGGCCTAAACTGGTCAGACTACTCCCGAACTACTGCCGACTTGGGTCGGCTAAGAGTCGGCTAGTGTTCGGGAGCCAAAGTCGGCTATGTGTAACCTAGGCATAACAGAGATATAAAGATATTTCTGTTTTACTATTGGTCTGATTGCATTCATATCTTCCTAACCTACGTGGACACTACAACAGTGTGTTCTTTGTGTTGAAATTTAGGAAATGTGTTGTTTTCGACATTGGAAGATTTCTGGCAAATAAACCATTCTAAAACATACAAAATTTTGTATTTTTATTTTTCACCCGGCCTTGTATTAGATGTGAGAATGCTATATCGTTGTAGTTTGTTGTCCAGAATAATGTAGGCGTCTCTCTAGATTTTAGATATTTGAGTGTGGATAACATAGCTACATGGTATGGACTGGAACTGTTTATTGTTTTTTAGAGTAGATAACATGTGAGCTTATTTGTCATTTACTTACAATTGACCCTTTTTTCAAGACAATGTCGTAGAAGTCGCATGTTTTTTAGTACCGTAATGTTAGATTGCACCGAACCCCCTTTATATATATGTAGTTTACACGTGTACATCTAGAGGCTGTTGAGACCGTTATATAAACACGGCACTTTTTTGTCAATCTTCTAGTAACTTGAATTCCTCAAGAGATTTTTTCTTGTTTGTAAATATGCCTTACCTTCAAATTGAACTTATCTCTGACAATGTTAAAATTTAGCTGTGATAGAAAATATAACATGACATTATCTGTATGATCAACAGAATATCTGACATATCATCAATAAAAAGCAACATGTCTGAAAATTATGGTTGGATTGGAATGTTTCTCGGCCTCAGTATCGCACATGTATGTACGCTCGTTGACAGAAAAAAATACCGTACCATACAGACGTTTTTCTTAAAAGGCTGCGGTGTGCGGAAACAAGGCAACTCTTGCCTGCACACCTGCCGCGGGACCTTCCCTTCCTAATCTCATCAAATGTGCTGACCAATGGGCGAGCGCACACCTGCAGCGGGACCTCCCCTTCCTAATCTCATCAAATGGGCTGACCATTGGGCGAGCGCACACCTGCCGCGGGACCTTCCCTTTCTAATCTCATCAAATGGGCTGACCAATGGGCGAGCGCACACCTGCCGCGGGACCTTCCCTTCCTAATCTCATCAAATGGGCTGACCAATGGGCGAGCGCCACGTCTGTGCATAGGTCAGGTCAGGTCAGGTCAGGTCGGGAAATAGCCCGATGACTCAACTGTGCCTTATGAACGCATTAGATCTATATATAGCTACATGTACATGGTGTGGACTAGAATCGTTTATTAGTTTCTTTTAAAGTATTTAACAAATTACTTGTATTGTCAAACGTAATGTGTTTCTGTAAGATACAAAGCTTGCATAAAATGTAACTAGTATTTAACTCTTCAAGTTACCTTCCTCTGTTGGCATGTTCAGTATGCCAAAAGTGAAATCTTATTCTTTTACACAGTTCTTTATAATTCACTTTCAGTCATTCAGAGAAGTAAATGTTCTTATATTTCAGTGAAACTGCCTTTCAGTCACATGTACATGTATGTTGTGACTCATCTGGAGAAATAAATGAGAAGTGAAATATAGCAAAATATTATGATCGAAACTTTGTGTGTTTCCTTGTTTTTTACGCTTTTCACAAAGGCTCTTACAAAGATACAGCTTGACATGTTTTACAGCTCAGCTAATTCAATTACAGTAACCCACAGACGATGGACAGGTGTGATTAGATGTTCTACACATTCCATTCTCTTTTCACACAAAAACAAATATATAAAATAATTAGTATCGTTGAGTTCTCGTATTTTCACTGCCATTAAGTCATCTTTACACTTTCTTTCTTTACTTTGTGTAACATAAGACTAACGAAGGTGAAGACTGTAGCAAAGGAAAACAACTCGACCTAACTATAGTCGGTGCATGGATCATAAGCGACACCTATTAATTGGTTGCAGTACTACAGTATTATTCACAATGGAGTGGTGCAGTACTGCACCTAATTATTAGGGGGCGCTTGTGATCCATGTAAAGATTCCAGTAGGACAGAATACCCTAGCCCATACTGCAATGACACACAATAATTCTCTGCATGACTTCTACAATGCCCCATTAAATGCTTCTAAGTTCATATGATTAAATCTAACAGTTTATGTAGTTAATTAAGGGAAGGGACTGCCAGAAAAGCCTGTCCGTCACTCAGGAAGAATTACGATCATTCACCCAACATCTGCTTTGAGAGCTCATATGATTTCTAACGACAATTTTAACATATCTGCGTATTTACATAATCAATAAGAGTCAGTATGTAGCTTATGTTCTTGAGGCTTAGCCGAACCACCTAAATAAATTTGTACTAGGGATCAATTATGGATAAATCGCCCCAGCTGTCTGATTTCTAAATCCGCCTTTTATTTGCTGAGGGGCTAGAATGAATGATTGACTATGAAGCTTTCTTGTCCGTTTTGAGTTTCACTAACGTTCCACACATAGGTTTATTATCGGTGGATATATAATGTCTTAGCGACTTGAAATACTGACAAAAAGCTCTGCCATTACAAGTGATTTCATATCTTTCTATGAATACCTCTTCCCGTCAGATAAACTTCATTTGGTCACCAATGCCTTCAAGGTTGCATAATAGAAAGTAAAGAAGAAGCAGAAGCACACAAGGCAAGTGAGTCTTTTGTTATACTTTATTTCTTTTCCATTGCACTCCTTACAGCAAAAAAAATACGTTCGTAAGAATTTCACATCTGAGATAAGCATGTCAATAGGACTACTGGAAACTAGACACTGCCAGGCCAAAGACTAACACGACTGGTGTAGATACTATATAACTGCTGTTTAAACAATAGTGTGCGTACCCGTTTTGTTCCGTACATCCATACAGACACGCACACGCAGTGGGATAGTCTCTACCAGGCTTCACATGTTGCTAGAAAATAGTAGAAGCTGGCCAAATAGACAACAGTCACGTACATGTATGTCATGTCGGTAACTGTAGGTTTGGTCCGGCTGACTTCTGGTGTGTTGTCTGTATATTCTGACTATCTGTCCATTTTCTAGTGTCATGTGGAGTTTTGTAGAGGCTAACAAAAAAAAAAGTGGTAAATTGTATCCAATTTGCCTCATGACGATGTTTAGGGTAAACCTTTCAAAATCACTGACCAATATAATTCCAGAAAGGATAAATATCCGTCATCTCAAAGCAGATTTATCTCAAAGTGTATCAGATAACGTTATACATATATACACACATATTCTTACATTTAACATAGCCTTTTCTCTACATGTCGCTTGCCACGCCTGCATAATTGCAAATTATGTAATGACGTATTGCGGCAAATACTGTTGATATTGGAATTCAGAGCAAATTACATTTTCCTGATTGCTATTTCCAAAAGCACGGCTGAGCTGTCTATCAGTCTTCGTGATTCACCCCGAGTGGAGGCGTACTGTGATATGAACGGTGTACCGAAAGTACGAAAAGAAACGAAAAGGAACGAAATTGAAAGGGTGAAAAGGAACGAAAAGGAAATTACCGAAAGTGTGAAAAGGAAAGAGAAGGAATTACGAATTATGAAGCAAAGTGAAATAAAATCAATGTGAATATAAGGAAAGGTACTGTGAGCTGCAAATACATAATATTATGAAACGTGTTTTGATTTTGGATTTTGTGGCTTGTTTCACGAAAAAGAGCACCAATGGTTCAATGGAAGAATGGACGTTGTTGATGAGACCATGTAAATATTAAAGATTGTTAATCTGGTTATAACGTTTCTTAAAAAAATCATATTAAATTTATATTAAAAAATCATACAATGTGAAGTTGATTATGTCAAGAAGAATTGCGCGTATTTCATAATGAATGGCCATGCTATGTTGATATACATATGGCAATAGACGTCTAGCCTTTCACGGCTCCTCTTTAATGGTTTCGTCGTGAACGAGCAATAAGACATGTCTCCAGAGGCCTGATGCTCCCAGCCCACAACTGTGTGGGTCCTGTTGAAGGGAGCTAGTCATGCTCGTGACACAGCAGTTTTTTTTAGTTTTTTATTCACATTTCTTTAAAGAGGATGAGACGTAAAGCAGACCCTGCTTATCGAGGTCTTCTCCTCATGTACATAAACAAAATAAGGACACACATACAGGACTACAAAACGCTAAATAACAAAGGCAAGAGATAATGATAACGACATGAAATAAAACAACAAGGAATCAAATAACAAAGTGACGTGTAGCTGGCATACAAACTTAGAAGTAATCAAATAAGGTTATAAATCAACTTAAACAACCTGTCTATTGAACACAAGACATAACTACATGAAAATAAACAAGGAATCAAACAACAGAGTGACATATGGCTGATAAACAAACTTAGAAATAATCAAATAAGGTTCAGCTAAAACGATCTGTCTGTTTGATGAACTTAAATACAACATCAAATAAATGACAGTTCTGAATGGTAGATAGTACTGGGTTTCCCCTGAGTAAGGTTGAACATAAAATATTTTCAGTGGTGTGTCTTGGGTCAAATGGTAAGATACCCTGCATGAACATAGTGGTTAAAGATGACAACATATCAAGTCTTGCATCATTGTATAGAGGACAGTGTAGAAAATAATGTATAGTTGATTCGTTAGGGTGGCCACATTTACACATAGGACTATTTACACATTTATGTTGGAACAGGTGGAAATTCAACTGACCGAAGTTAAGTCTAAGTCTAGTGAGATGGATTGCTGGGTATCTAGGACCATGCGAGAAGTGAAGGTGGGTAGGAGGTCTATAGAAAAAAGACTCCAACTCATTTTTGAAGCTAGCAACAGAGGGAGATACTCTGGTAGTGAGCGGTAGTTTATTCCATGAAAGAACAGAGGAAGGTAAGAATGATCTCCTGTACTTCTCAGTTCTAGAAGGAATTTGGATATAATTTTGATTAGCACGAAGGCTGTATGTAGTGCGGTCACAGATCTGAGGTGGAATAATTTCACAAAGATATTCAGGTGTTAAACCGTTAACCATTTTGTAAAAATGAATAAGTTTGTGCTTTTGGCGTCTGCTGGCAGTAGTTTCCCACCCAACTTCTGACAAGATACTGTCGTTACTTGTTCCTCTCATTGCACCTGTGCAAATTCGAGCTGCAGTGAGCTGGACAGATTCAATTAGGTTGCAATCTTTAACCGACAATTCATCCCATACAACATCGGCGTACTCTAATAGTGGTCGTATCATAGTTTTGTAAAGAATTTCGAGTGTTTGCCTTGGAGCAAATCTTGAAATTCTCTTTAGTAAATTTGTTCGTTTCATTGCATTAGTTGTAATAATTGAAACATGTAATGACCATGATAATTTTGGCGTTCACAGCAGTTCATTAGCATATTATTACTGACCGGACACGACGTAAACAATCGCGGGTCATTTAAATGCGGCGCTCCCATTTTGGAAGAACAGAAGTTTGTGGGCAAATTCTGAAAATGTATATCTATTAATATTTATATAACTAACCACTCGCAATTTTTAGTCAATTTCGTGTTTTTATATTTAGCGGATCTCAAGAGAATAATTTAGCCACAGAAACGCAACCGCCAACTGAAATAGCGCCGAACGACTTTTTGGTATTATGTAATATTGCCACATTTTGGGTAAAATAAAAGACGTTTCACATGTCTTTAAAGCCTACAGTACACTGCTTCCTTATATTCCTAGTTTATTTCAGGAGTTTATTTCACTGTGCTTCGAAATTCATACTTCGTTCCATTTCGTTCATCTCGTTCCATTTCGCACTATCGGTACTTTCATTTCTGTTTCTTTTCGTTCCCTTTCGTTCCCTTTCGTTTCTTTTCGCACTTTCAGTACTCTCCTTTTCGTTCCCTTTCTTTCCTTTTTGCATTTTCGTTAGACCCTTTCAGGTTACTTACAATTAGCCCTCGGTCAAGCAAATATCACTATATTAAATTTTGTTACTCTTTGATTAAAAAACATGACATAGTTTGTGCTGCATTAAAAGGCAACGTAGCTTACATGTATACATGTGTGTGTATCCGAATGAAAACTCATCTGTGTTGGTAAATTCCATATTGAAAAAGTTTAAACTATGTTCCAACACAAAGAAGGGACTCACCATTAACAACAGAAGCCCATGCAACGAATCGTACAACGGGGAAACGGAACGACCTTTAAAAACCCGTTTCTTGGAACACAGACGTCCTAGCTCAACATCCTGAGAGGTTTCACAGCATATACACATTGAGTCCCCCGGCCACTCTGTGTCTTTGGACCAAGTTCGCATCACAACCAACCGTGATGGTGGCAGGTTTCGCCTTCCCGCCATTTATGATTCGCTGCTACCTGACGTCATCCGACGACTTCCGGATTAGTGCAGCGAATCAGTACATCTGAAGAAGGTCGGAGTGCTCGACCGTAAATTCATGGTGAGTCCCTTCTTTGTGTTGGAACAAAGTTTAAACTTTTTCAATATGTGTGTGTGTATTTGTTTGTATGTATGTATGTGTGAAGGTGTGTGTGTATGTGTGTTTGTGTGTACTGTGTGTGTGTGTTTGTGTGTGCACGTCTGTGAATGTGTATGTGTGCTTGTATGTGTGTGTGTGTGTGTGTGTGTAAATGTGTGTGATTTTAGACACATATATTCGAAAGACAGACAGCATACGTGCATTGCCGCGCTGTGCCTTGACGTTCTTGACACCTGTCAATTACTGTTATTGAGAAAGAACATGACCCCTTGACTGAAGTATAAGGTTATACCTCAGGGCTTCATGTCATGATTATTGTATTTTACCCTAAATAACAGGAAAGGTCTGCGACGTCTCTAAAAAAACACATGGATTTAATGACTAAATTAAGAGTTCTCACGTACATACATTGTTTCTCCCTCCCAGCCCAGATTAACTCATTTTCCCAGAAAATCAGTCTGCCACTTACAGAAAAACAAAACGCCATTCGCACCACCTGATGCCACGTCATCCCTCCAGATAAAGGAGAATATAGCCTTACTTCGTCAGAATAATTAAAACCGGACTAAAACCCACTACATGAAGAATGGTGGAACATTATTTTTTATAGTTATAATCCATGTCAAAACACTTCATCACATATCTCATCCCTGCCAATTTTGCTCACTTTTCAAGTCGTCCATGGCCCATAGGTGACAGGCGGAACTCTCGCCGCCACTATACAGCGGCTCTCCGGCAATCCAAACAGCACGATCTTGTGTTTTCAAGTTTTAGAAATTTATTGAAAAACCAAATAAGGATGTCAGGATGCTCAACGTTCAACAAAATCATCAAATTCTCAATTCATTAATGATAACAAATACGTCACTAAAGTTGCCTATTTATGTTGTTACAAAAGAAAACGCGAGAAGCGCAATGCCCACGGGATCCCATTTGAACGGTCTTGACTGAAGACACAAAAGGAGCTCAAGAAAATATGGATCGAGAACAATATCTTAAATTTCTAAATCAGTTGTTCATAAAGTAATAAAGACTTGATTTTAGAAAAATTCAACCTCAAGAGGACATATGCCTGTAATTTTTTCCCAAAATTTTAACTCTGTGAAAAATGATTCTGTTATGAAACCACTTGAATTTACTCTCTAACTTACCCTCGTAAGTATAATTCTGTCTGCCCTCCCCCCGAAGGAATAGTTCGTACCAACTCCCAAATCTAAATTGGCCAATCACATCTCATCATTAGCATAATGACGTACAGTCAGCATGTTAAACCTATGATGTTACATATGTATTATGTTATACATAAATATATATATATATATATATACACACTGCATTCTGCCTGATGGTAAGCGATCAGATCGCAGTCACGGTAAACACACCCAGAAAGCTGTCGCTACCTAGAACTTGAGTCGCATCTTCAGGAAGCAGTAACGTCTTGAGTTCAGGTAACGTCTTGAGTCACATGAGCGCGTGAGTAGGGATATCTAAAATTCACTTCATCTTTGCTGTTTTCCCTACATACTAGCTTGCGAGTCTAATTTTGAAGTAGCTTATTTCATTAACGAAATGGATTGGGCGTGTCCTTTCCACAACAACAGTTTCAAACCAGATAGACTGCTTCTTGTTGTGTATTTGCGTGGGTTACATTGTCTTGTAGTTGTTTATTGTCCCTCATGACATTTAAATCGAAATATTGGTAAATCCCAAACTCCATGAAGTACAATACCTCAGAAAAAAAAACATATCAAGAGAAAGCGTCAAGTCAGCAACAAGTCCAGATAATACAGTAGGTAGGGACTTCAAAGCTCCATGTTGATTGGATTTGTCTACTGCTCCCAGCCACGGGCGTCGGCGGTTATTTTCTTTTACTCTGATTTGCTATTTTTAAGATATTCGTGCCAGATTTTTATACGGAGAAGGTCATACGCCGACCGATCTGGAAAAGAATGGATAAAGTATTTGGTACGCCTTATGTTGAACATGATGTGTTGTGGTTTCTCTTGATTCGACTAAATCATGTTCTTATTAGTCAGTTACCTTGAAGATTGGATATGCACATAAGAGGAACGCGTAAGCTGGTGCGATTGGTTAATTGTAATGATGTAATATCCAGGCAGGAGAATCAGCCAGGGGCTATTTCATCACTTATACTTGTAGGCGTTTTCTGTGTTTCGACGGCGCTATGTAATACTGGGGTTCCTGCCCCTAGCAGCTTGCTCGGGAAACGTTTTGAAAATTCTTCAGAGGGATTACTTAGTAAAATGATATTTGGCATGCAGGTAGGAAAGACAATCGTCATAATCATCGATCGATGTGCTTATTGCAAAAAGTACTACGGGGTTACACCGCCCCTTACAGGGTGATATACCCTTTCGTATGGCTAATTACAAGACGGTGGTGTGCCATGGTCTCTCCTCTGGGTAAATGGTGTAAATCACCGTGTGGCTGATACGAGACAGAGGGAGAATGATTGGCATCGCACACCGCTACCGCACATCGCACGTGTGACGGGTTCTCTCGCGTACTAGAGGTGTGGCTCTCTCCAACCACAGGACCCCATTTAACGTCCTATCCGAGGGAGCATAGAGAAAAATATGCCTAATGAGATACACATTGTGCAAATCAGCGTCTAATTTACATAACTCATCAAGAAAGTCTATGATTTAAGTTTAATACATGTAACGCAGTCGAAGGGGCATTGCTCACGCTTATTTCATAAAACAGTTAAAACGACGTAACGCGGCTATCCAGTGAAACTACCCTCTACTGCGATACTTATATCAGGGTATTAGTTGACTGCATGTACATAAGATTTGGTTAAAGAATAAGGTTTTGGGCTAAAGACTTATTGTTGTTATTTGTGCAATACTGAACGAAGTTGTCTACGAAATCATTTTTGCGCCATTTTCGTCGCGTTCATGAATATCTTTAAAAAATCCCTGTGCTGATTTCCAGAAACCTTGCCTTTTTATTATATGTAGCTTATTGTCGACGTGAATACATGGGAGCGCAGTGCCCGTATAGCAAATTATTCACTCTGTTGAAGACAAGACGCGGACCCCCACGCGTTTAAACATAACATATTCAGTTGGAACGAGTCGGCGGAGCAGAAACCATAGGGCATTATGTTCACCTAGCCTTTGTTACGGTGTCGTAAGCACCTAGAATTCACTAACCATCTTAAAATTGATGTGCTTATTCCTCCCAACATTAGATTTCCATTGATAACGGGGGCCCCCTAAGATGTTACGTTTTTTTAAGCGCTCGAACTCGCGGCGCTCCATCACTAGTTGCCAAAAAGTGGTCACGTTTTGATCAATAAATTTTTAACACATTCATTTAGAGAGCATACTTAAATAAGGAATGCATTCATACGGTTTAAGAACCCTTCACCATCCGTGTTACAACTGGCAAACACCGAGGACGTTATCGTGAATATAACTTCCGATTTTGAGCTGCGTTACACCAGATTTTTTGGCCCCAGTGGGCTTTCCTTGGCATTGCAGCGCAATTGCTATCTCGTGTTATGAACAAGTTACAGTCACGAAATTTGGGTATAGGATAGCTTTTGTGCTGAGGAAAAAGGGACAAAAGTTTGGGTAAAAAATGGTCAGTTTTGGGATACAAGGGGCATTTTTGTCAAAAACGTCTGAAGTGGATAACTGATTAGATTTTGGGCTCCCTATAGTGGCTTGTTAGAAACTGCAGAGGCCGGTTTGTGTTAGACTTTAAAAGAGAATAACTCAGGGACAGGTCGACGGATCGTCATGACTTTTTTCGACATGTAGATTCATAAAGTAAGTATTGATTATGCAAATTGGAATATTAATTGCGTCAATATTTTGGAAATCGTCTAAACCCGCTTTGGCCCATTATAATTATAGGAATATTGCAACATTTGTGACCTGAAGGGGAAAGTGCTGGCCTTCAACCCGGTGTATGGACATAACATGGAGGACACGGATCCTGATGCTGACTTACGACCAGCTAGCATGGAGCCATATGCCGTTAGATATCTGGACAAAGATGCTGATGATGACAATGGCCTGTCACAAGAAAGAGAAGCTGCTTGCACTTTCTGTGATGATGCTGGAACTTCCGGGAATGATGCTGGCACTTCCGGGAATGATGTTGGCACTTCTGGGAAAGATACAGGCACCACACCCATGCAGCAGACTGATTGGCAGGCACGTGCCGACGGTGCTGCGAGTACACCCAACCCTTTGTATGACTCCGGAGCAGGTAAGACTTTATAATCCTGTGTCAGATTTGTAGTAATCAACTTCTAAAATGTATTTTTCTTTTTTTTGTGTGTGTGTGTGGGGGGGGGGGGGAGATCACCAGCCGGGGAGGGCGAGGTCGCTCGTGATTTCACGGGGGGTCACTGATGATTTCACCCCCGGGGGCGAGATATCGGGGGGTGGGGCAAGATCGCTGTAACACCGTTCGTTCTGTTGATGTTATCAATCGACACGTGGGTTCTGTCAATAATTGAATATTTTTTTTACAATTGTTTGTATTGTAATTTATTGCACTGTGTTTTATTTACGATTTGCTTACTGTGCATGAAAATTAAACTATGTACGTAATTTCTAGCACGAAAGTTGGACCTAAATTGCGACGATATATCTACGATCCTTCTCAGGTTTTGCATGTCTTTGACTTAGACTGGAGTTGGACAGTCAGAACTTTCGTGTTGGAAATTAAAGTTCAGAGTTAAGACAAGAAAACACTCCTTTTTGATCCTCCTGTTTTGTATCAGACCGCACGTATCCGGGTGGCGCAAGTGGCCGCCGTGCTCGCTGTCGCTCCATCCGCTCCCAGCTTATCTACATCGCCACGGCCATTGCTGCGCTGCTAAGTCTGGTCGCTATTGTACTTGCCCTTTTGGCGATCACCAACGATAGGGTAAACGCTCTCGTAACATAAAGGCCTGTTGTAAAGCATTTTCTTTCGACACTACACCTGTTCTGTTTATTGCGTCCATCAAGCCATATCATTCTGCCTTTTATTCTGTGACTGGAGGGTCGGCAGAGTATTGTGAATGGTTGAGTGTTCGCCTCTATATTTCTATGTTCTGTTTGCCTTATTCGTATGTGGTTTGGCTAGTCGTCTGTACTCAGTTGTGAAATGATGCACGTTCTTATTTTTCGCGTTAGCTGTTAATATAATCGATGTAACAATGAATTAATGAAAGACCTTTATTGTACATTCATGCCTCGATGGGCTAGATACAGGTCACTCATAACAGACATAACTGATAACAGACATAACAAACATATGCAAAAACAACAAGATACAATTTAACTATTTGAAGGCACTAAGGCTAACCGAAAACAACCGAAAACAACCGAAAACAACTTGACATCTACCGAAAACAACCGAAAACAACTCGTAAAATACGGAAAACAATGAAAACAATTTGATATCTACCGAAAACAACTCCATAAATACCGAAAACACCTCAATAAATACCGAAAGCAACTCAATAAATACCGAAAACAACTCGAAACCTCCTAAAACACGCATGAACAACCGATCAGATCTCTAAAACTGCCGGAAAATGACTCTTAAACAACTACTTATTGCAATTTTATTTTCATCTACTCGTTACTATCCCTTGCATTATTTTCTCCTTGGCCGAGGGAGAGAATGGGGTGATTCTGGAGCATTTTTGCAGCAAAGGGGATGTAGACTGTGGAAACACCTTTCTATCACACACTGTTTCATTTTGATCATTTAGTTTAATCCAGAATAAGGGGCCTCTATGGTGTGTCCATTTAAACCGATTTGTTGTGATAGCGGAATGCGTTAAAATTGAGCAAGAAATGTACTAGATTGTTTTGGTTGCTAGAAAAAAAATGTAGTACACATGAGGTAGATGTGCAGCAGGCAGATTCAACAGTAATTAATAAGCAAACCCATTTTCGAAGCAGTTTTGTCGGGGGATAGTAGTGACTGCGATTTCATGTTGGGGCCACTACTACACCCCCGCTCCACCGTAACCTCTGCTTGGAGTTACACAATAGATGCCAAGTAGTATAGATATCCATTGATGAGTTTGCGAGTTAACTAAGCAGTCCCCGTTTATAACATACAGGATACTTACAGGATAGGTGAATCTGAATTCGAACATTAATATATTCCAAAAGGCAAAGGAGATCGCTGACTCTATTATTACTAATATTGTATTAATAACATGGGTCGTCCTAGCCTAACTTCTGTCCAAAATAAAATCAAGATTATTAACTAATAACCCATTGAAATGATTGCCTATTGTTTATGGTTGTGTCGAGTTGTTTTCGGTAGTTTGTTTTCGGTTGTTTTCGGTATTTAGTGAAAGTTGTTTTCGGTTGTTTTCGGTATTCAGTGAAAGTTGTTTTCGGTTGTTTTCGGTATTTAGTGAAAGTTGTTTTCGGTTGTTTTCGGTTGTTTTCGGTATTTAGTGAGACCCGTACAGGACCTGGTGTAGATATAGGAACAGATAATGTTTGATGTAACAATATCAGAAATCACAGGCAATGTGGTTTCGGCGTTTGGTAATCAGCTTATCTCCAAGCAGATTGGGTGGGTTATGTGTCGCGGTAGTGGTATCCCTAAACAGATGTTTGACTCTGGAACAGCTGAAGTCGTAAAACAACTGTATCGGGTATCCCCGACAATTTTGAATATGGTATGAACTGTATTTATCTACGTGTGCGTTTAGGGACCTGGTGTGCTATTCTTTATTTGTGCTGTTAGTTGTTTTGTGTTACGCTGATGCTGTGTTGGTATGTACTGGAATGTTGTTTTTATATATCTAGTATCAATTTGTAGACGTGTGGTTCCATTGGTAATCAGCTTGTCGCCAAGCAAATGGGGTGGGTAATGAGTTGTCTATTGCAAGAATAGCTGTCGTATTATATGTAATACTAACGCCAATAGCTGACTTCGTGACCAACTGTTTGGGGTTTTCCAGACAATTTTCAACATTTTTCATTTTTTGTCGTTCTTTTGAGACGCTGATTTTGCCGTTGATGCGTACAAGATTGGTTTTTAGGTACGTTTTTGGCACACGTCGATGTGCTGTGTTCTGTATTCGATGTACACACGACGTCACACACAACAGAAGACAACACAACCGACATAGAAACCATGATTACGTCACAGAGTTTCGCTACCTACGGTCATTTGTTCATATTGTTTTCTAACGTTTGGTCTGACCTACATATGTACGTCTATACGATCGTAGGAAATATCTGAACTGACCCCCTCTGTCGACGCCCTTTACCGCAACCAAGGCAACATGTCCACCGCTGTCAATGCCTTGAAGCGCGACATGCGCCAACTGTCCACCACTGTTGACGCCTTGAAGCGCAACCAAGACCACATGCGCCAACTATCTACCACATTTGACGCCTTGAAGCCTGACCAAGATGACATGCCCACCACTGTTGACGCCTTGAAACTCGACCAGGACAAGGAGCAAATCCGAACCACCGCTTTGGAGCAGCGTCTTCACGAAATGACTAAGTCGCCAGGTAGATTGTTCTTTTTGGTGTCAAATGTACCATTTATGATGGCAGCGTCAGTAGTATAATAGCAGTTAAGTTTTTCACTAACTACCATTGCTTCAATAAATGATATTATTTACCTTATAAATGATTCCCATGTCTGTATGACCTCTAGCATAAATGATGCACGTACACGTGTGGTACCATGGTGACCAGTATCACCTTATTTACATCATCAAAGTTGTCCTTACATGTACGTGTGCATATATATCTACTGCCTTGTTTTACTTAGTGGTTCACGTACTTCTACCATTTACTAACTAGAGTTACACGACCACATACCCTCGCCAAATGACTCTATGTTTTGTATTAATTGTGTTTGTCATTAATTATGCAAATAATGTTCTCATTTCCATAGATTATAAAACTTGATCGTCTCCTACAGGCGTACGCAGTCTATGTTAAGAAAGAAAGCTTTTATCGCATTTTCTAATAATTTATGCAAATGAGGACCTCATTTGTATAATTAATGTTCAATAATGGTTACCTGTACATGACTTTCAAATGCTACAAGTAAGAAGTTCCTGTCATTTACCAAAATTACATTAATAGCATTTTCTCAATAATTTTGCAAATTAGGTCTTTATTTTGCATAATATATCAATTTTTTTTAAGCTACAAATTTCACATGTTGCAATGGTCCAATTGAACTGAGCGTGTTTAGAAATTTTCTTCATTTGTTATGCAAATTAAATTCCAATTTGCATAGTTAATACGTAAATATATGTCACACTTAATAAGATAAATACATGGCAATGAATTATAAAACATAAACAGTGGCAGGGAGGCCAAGGCTTCTGCTTATGGGAAGGTCTCTGTTTACCAACTTATTACAACGCGGTGGTACAAGGTGTAATTAAGGTGGGGTGACACCTGCGTATATTTTCAAGCCACGTGAGTTCCGTTTTGACATTTTGGAGAATTTCTTCCTATACCTTGAATAAACTGAACGCAAATGTGTCTACAATGCTTACAAGTATAGCATTGAAAAAAAAACATCGTTTTGGTTGAACGAAAGGTCCATACTGGCCTTTTCCATCTTTACAATTTCCGTGTCAAAATATCGTATTAAAATGTGTATCAGAAACAAGCGTATATACGTGTCATGGTACAAATAAATCATTTACTGTCGCAGTGGACAACAATGAACAAAGAATTAACTAAACTGAGACCAAAATCAAAATTATAAGGAGTCTATCAACAAATGGCTCTTCCTCTAGCCATGGTTGTCATTTGCGTGTACATATATTTAGTCATTTTAAAGCGAAATCTTAAATGACTTGCTGCATTTTTTTCCTGATAGCTCCCAAGAAGTGGCGTGAAGACGGGCGTTGCGGGCAGTGGTTCCCTGCTGAAGACGGTAACCCTGCTGAATGTGACCCGGCAGGTGATTACGCATGCTGCTCCGAGTTCACCTGGTGCGGCAAGACTGCGGCCCACTGTGACTGTCCGGCTTGTGTCGACTACAGAAATACAGGTACATTACTCGCTTTGTTATCAGAAAAGATGAAGACATTCACGCCCAGCCCCATCTAAATGTATCACGTTTGACCGGCAATGTGGCATCTGTGCATCTCCACCTTTTCGACAATTTTACGTCTATTTATACATAGATCGGAAAGAATTAGAAATATCATTTCCATAAAGTGAAGGGTTTATATAATAGAATAAAAATGCCGGCTTTATCGATATTTTCAAAATATATTATGGGATAACAGGTAAATATACGCGCAAAAGTATTTGGACTTGTTCATCTTCTTGATAAGTGTGTCTTGTTGGTGTTATGGTAATGCTTGCAGGCGACGAAACAAACGACGAGTTGAAACAAAAGTATCGATATATCAGCCCGCGCTTGTTTACGCGGTACATCATCAGAAATTCTGACACGGAAATGGTGCCATAGGGTGTGTACGTACGTTGTAACACAGCAAACTAAGTGTTTCTTACAATGCAGTGCAAGCTATTACCTAAAATATCTTTAGATCTTGTTCAACATGCAATCCTAAAATCTAACGAACACGGTCGAAAACGTTTACATGAGTGCTTTTTTGTAAGAAACTGCAAACTAGTGATGAGATTCGCGTGAAAATAAGCTCATATGTTCCATGATGATATGGTTGGCCAATGATTTTTAACAATTATGTCATCACATTAGCATAATAAAAGTCACTTTTAGACACATTCCATATGAAAGATATATCAAACAAGTTAAGTTTAGGAAGAATTTTTTTTCATCTCATTGTTTAACCAAATTTAGCAGATTTCATAAAATATGCCTTTCAGAAACCTTTTGCCATTGCAACACGAATAATTAAAAAAATTAATCTATTTGTTTTAATTGTTGCCAACAATATTCTAGAAAAAAGTCACTATTGGTTGTCCTAGCCGTTTGGGAGTTCTATGACGTGTCAAAGATGTCGCGGGCACTTCTAGCTTCACCTTGTTTGACTTTACCTCATGGATCTATGATATGGAAGAATATTTCTATAGTTCTCTCTCTGGAGATATATATAGATTATGAGGCTGATAACAACTGTTCACACATGACATCCAATTTCACCACAGGTTCAAACACCCACAGCGAATCCTGGTCTACAGTTAACAACACTTTCAATGACAGCATCCCATCCTTCACCCCCACCTAAACATCCTCTCCCTGCACTACCCAATCCCTGGGCAAAGGTAAGGGTATTTTACAGCACCTTCACATATTATCTTTGATCTGCAGGAGTATAAGGGAGTTGACAAAAATGATCAGTTTAGAGCCTTAGTAGCTACAGAAAACCCGATGCACTCATCGATCAGACCAAGGAGGTTGAACCTCCTTGATCACACCCTGTCTATACAAAAGCCGGAAATATTTCCAGAATGTAATATATAGCCCATGATCACTCAAATGCGGAGATTGTATAGGTTATGATACATCAGGCATGATATAGACCCTTATTTGTTGACCCAGCCTCTGGACTTGTTGTGCAGGAACGTGAGACATCCTTGAGCAACATTGTAGATATACCGTCCCCACCAAATGTTGCACTATTCTGGGACGTCAATATGCCGGACATTTGCTGGCCCTCGAGGCGCCTAGAGGTAATCCCACGCCCAAATATGAAATGGGACTGAACGAGAAACTCCTAGAGGTAGTACAGAGCTGTAGCCTGTCCCAGGTGGTATTGGCTCCGACATGCGGCCACAATATTCTTGACTTGGCTTCGGTATCTAATCCTGACCTGGTGGAGAAGGTCAGTGTCTCTCCGGGTATAATTGACCATGACGCTGTCAGTAGGTATAAACAGTCACGGCAAACACAACAGCAAAATATACTTCCTTGGCTCTCTCACTGGAAATCCATATGCCATCTCACTTCTAGGGCATAACCCTTGACCTCCGCATCAAGTGATTGAAAACAAATGGATGCCTGCAGTTCCATCAACAAGGCTAAGGGGTCTATCTACCACTAACCAAATCTTTAGTCATTGATTATGCAAATTAGCAGTTATTTTGCATAATTAGCATCTCATTATGAAATCTTCACTTAGGCTATCCACATATCAAAAATCATGGCGATCCGGCAAAGGAATTCAAATTTTGCCATTAATTATGCAAATAAGGTCGTCATTTGCATAATTGATATCTATCGATATTTCTCTCCTTTCCAGCCACATGTCACAAGTTTGAAAGTCCTATCATGGGCTGAGGTGGACTTATACACTTTCACATTAATCATGCAAATCAGCTGCCGATTTGCAAAATTAGCATCCCATTACAGGTCATCACTCACCCTATCTGCATACCAAAAATCTACACGTTCTCCAGTTTTTTCTCGTCCGAAGTTTAAAAGGAAACCGCCGTATGCAGTTTCAAAGCTCTCTGCTCTGAGGGCTATCTACCGCTCAAAAATCAGTAATCTAAAAATTAAAGAAACCGGTTCGGTATCATAAGAATAGTGAGTTTAATTACTATAAACGACGACAGCAAATGTATAAAAATGACTCCCAGCTTCTTGACATTTCAGCATATGCAATAATCTGATTTTATTGGGGATGTTTTTTCACATTGAATCCATAATTGAAATGTTTCAAAAATGTCTTATTTAAGTTTAATGTATCATCAACTATGATTACTTAAATGATGCTCCATACTCATTTCAAATATGTGTAAATTGTTCTTATTTCTTAACGACAAGTCATTACCGCATTTCATAACTTTTTTTTTTATATTTGAGTAATTTGGTTGTTCCTTTTGCTACAATGTAGATCCCCGACCCAATCATTTGTGAAGGTGGACTTAGTCAACCTAGCCTGGTCTTTCAACGGCAAGATATTCATCAAGACTCTCTAAGATAAACGGTAATTTATGCTTCAGTCGACCTGGATGTGAACGGGGTTTCCAAGTACTGTATCTAAAGCCCCGGGCCGGTCACAAAGCGCATACGATTCCTTGCGATTCCTTCCGATGCGCAGGATAAGCGCAGTGCGTCGTAAGTCGGGGGAGAATCGGAAGCAATGGTTCAAGTATATAAAGCCGTGGTCACAAAGCGCGTAGTGCATCGTACGATGAGGTCATAAGAGCGTGCCTGCGTCAATCGCAGTGGATCATAGTAAATCGGGGAGCGTCGTATGGCGAAAAATAGAGCTGAAATGGATTTTGAACATGTTCAAAATTTCGCTATCGTCGTAAGATTTTATTTGCCCCCATAGCAGAGTTCATTACGGCAATTTTTGTCTACTGATGAGGTTATAGATTTATGATTTTTTAGCATGTTGTGATGGTTTCAGTTTTCCCTGATATTGTCGATATTGAAGAAAAGGGGAAATATATCAGTCGCAACTGCCACAGTCGCAACCAGAGAACAGCGAGCCACGCACAGGTGATGCAGACAATTGTTTGATCGCTTCATGCACGTGCGTTTATAATTAGATCAAATCTCAGCTCTCGTCGGTCTTGCGTCAGTTTACCATAATCGTAATAACCATGGGGACAACTCGAACATAAAGGCAGGCTCTATGAGTCGGAAATATATATGATATAATGCTTATCATTTGATTTTTGTATGATGGCATCTTTTTGTTGATAGCATATCATGATCATGACAATCTTCGAAAGAGCCTGACACGTAGAGCCGGCAAGCAGACCGAGATAACCATACCAGTACTCACGCTTGATTTGAAATTTTGCTTGTAATACTCTTGTTGTCATGGTCTTTTTTAATTTATTTTTACAGTTAAAGATATTATAGGAAGGTATTTAACAGCTATGTCCACATTTTGTTGGTTAAAGAAGCACAAAAGCGGTCAGACGGCTATACAGAAGAAACACAAGTGAAAAATCTTGCGACGCTTGAAAAATTTTGAACACCATCCGATGCGTTGCGATGGCTTGCGATGCTTACGATTTTCTTGCGATGTACTGCGCTCATCGTACGATATGCGGAATAGTCCATCGCAACGAATCGTACGCGCTTTGTGACCGGGGCTTAACTTAGCACCTAACTTAGCATCAGTCGTCAGTCACTTGATAACTTATTCTAACATGAGTATAAGGTCATACTGTCATCTATGGAAGGATGTCTATTAAGATTCGCTTATAAAGAATCAGTTTATGACTTGGCGAACGTTTACTATGAAGAACTTAATTCCAAGATTCTTGATTACAGAAGTAGACTCGTCTTATCGGAACACAGTCCATGTCGGGAATGCCTCAGCAGAGGCTTTTATAACAACATGTAATAAAGATGTGAAGTAGGTTGAACTCACTCCTCCAGCTACCGACATATTTCGGACATGGTATGTTAGGCTGAATACGAATTTTACTAGTACTGGAACTATGCGGCTCCAGATCTCCGAGACAAGCCCTAGATGACATGTGCGATCAAACGCTTTCTCGGGAGATATAGGTGGAGGGGTCCAAAAATGGTTTCGTAAGCTTTTTGGTTACTTTGGGCGTCACCACAAACCAGTTGTTAGCCAACAACCATTTGTCAGAGAAGACACATTTGAGTTTTCCAAAGAGAAATCTTGTTCCAAATAAGTAAGTCATTAATATACATAATCGATATCGATGCTATTGTCATAACTTTTACCTCGCCAGGGCGGTTTTTCAGTCCATTTCTGCATGCGTCAAACCTGTTAATGAGGAACCAATTTTGTGAGTATCTGTGAGTAGTGGCCGATCGCTGCCTCGACGAATACTACCCGAAAACACGTAAAAAACATCATCTTCTTGCTGCGACAACAACTATTTCGTCAGCACGCATGGCTGGCATATTGGACATCTCGGTGCTTTGTGCTGATTCGCTCGGGCCCAAATATGGAGAAGGTAATTAATATTTATAGACAAATCGGTCAGTAGTACTCAGTACTGAATCTGGCCACCCAAAAGAAGCAGAGGCGAGATTCTACCACACAGATTCATCTCTGCTGTAGGGGAAGGAATGTAACTAGCCATGATTGTTTTAATAAGGCTTTGCCTTACGTTGCACATATTACGATTATTTGACTTAACTTGATGTGTTTGTGCATCTGTATACATAACATTCAGTGACATTATGATGTTGAATTAATTTAAAGCTCTAGACATTGATTTTATTGTTACCATGAACATTGTAAATTATGTCTGATTTCATTTGCTAAATGTTTATCTTATCATCTCATATCAAAGGACTATGTATGACTTGATATGCATTTCCTTCGCACATAGTATGATTGTTGTCCGGTATTAAATATGATGTCCAGGAGTTGTGATTATTGTATGTTGAATAGAATACATCATTTATTAGGCAAAAGCATCCATTATATCACTAAGGACCGAACTGCCGCATAGGCAACACGTAATTTTATGGATGACATGTTTTTTTTTTAAACCTCCTTGATGACATCATCTGCAGGCGGCAAAATGATAGGATAAAGGTGGTGGAAAAGATGCAATTTTCAAAGTAGACACCATAAACACCGTAGCACAAATTTGAGTGTAGTAAAAGTGACACTAATGTGGTAAACTGGTATCACTTACCCAGTTGGCCTACATGTATTAAACTGTAATAAAAGTTATCGTCGGACTTCCCACTTAACTGGCTCCTCTTTTGTGCAATATGGTAATTAATCAGCTCCTGTAGTTCCAGAGAAGTCGCTAGAGCGTCATTGGCTTCCGCACAGAGCTATTTATGATTTAAAAAAATCACGTGCCTGTCTACATTAGTATCATTAATATGAGAATTAAAAGATCGAAACTTCAACGGCAGTACCTTGCCAAGCCGCTAGTTGCCACAATATCAAACCCGACCTGACCAGAGCTTTGTTTTCCCACTATCCCCAGATAATCATAATCCCTACATACTGATACCTAGGAATAATTTTTACAGCAAGATGTACATTTATAACTACCATAAAGAATCTACATAAGAAGGCCCTAAGAGCATTGTTCAGTGAGATCTTCTGTATCTCCACATTATAAACTGTTTGACACATTGCCAATATTATTGTATGGATCTGAAGTCTGGTGTAGTAACAAATTGAACGACAAATGCTCGATAGAGTCTGTTTATATATAAATGTCTGTAAGTATATCTTAGGACTTCGAAGGAACGCCAGTGATTGACTTTGCAAGTAGAGTGGAATTCGGGCGTTTCCCGCTTCCCCTTGTCCTATTATTCCCTCAGACAATTTGTCATCCAACAGGCTACTATTATGTCAAAGACATACTGAACTAGAAACTAATTGATCATGTTAAGTATTTCAGTTATTGCTATAGTCGTCACATGTACGAAATCAACGATACAAAGACAAGCATATTGTAAATGTCAGTCAAAAGTCTATCTATAACATCCATTACTGATTACAATTATTCAGACAGATTGAATTGTAATACAAGTACGATGAATCAAACATCAATCAAACGTCAACTTCGGATATGAATACAAACTGCTAGACAAATCAAGTAACCTTATATATTTGCCAGACAATACTTACTTCAGGTGTGAAAATAGAACACATACATACATGTATGTGCCCTGCAGTTGCATGCAATCAATACACGCGAGCACACGTGTACATGTATCACCAAGCAATGCTACAAGTCCTTGCTATAAGTAATGGGGAATAAATGCGTAAACCAAACAAAACAAAAGTTAAACTAAATAGATTCACAGTCGTCTGTGACTCTAAAGGAAACTTTAATGCTTTTCTAAATCACATTAACACTTGGACAAGTAATACATTTCTCAGAGTGCCATTTCTTCTAACAAATGCTAGAGATACTGTTGGTTCCGTGTAATCCATAGCTGACTGCATTGCAAATGTTTAAACTTAATTGAAAATAGACATTATGCTATCATTACTATAATTGTTCATTTCATTCATCATCATTGCTAAATTAGGTTATCGTAGTAAAACGAATAAATGAACTAGAGTTCGGGGACCTCATACCTCCGTGAAATATTTATTGCTTTTTTGTGGATGGTATGTATGTTTATAGTCGGTTGTATTTGAGAGTAATGGTTATAAATGTTATGGGAAAGTAGTGGTGTATTCATTTAATGACACAGAGGATGTCCATCTGATTAGTAATTATTAAAATGTGACACTTAATTGTGTAATGTGCGTTTAAGAGGTCGACGGCATATGGTAGCGTAGTGTTCCTTAAGCTTGATGTTTGGCATTTAAACTGTCTAAGGTTGTCAGCATTATTGAGGTTCGACTATGTGCCTCAGAGCGGTGTGGTGGGAGGAAGTTGGGAAACTCAGAAAGAAGAAGGGATGTGGCCAACTTTAGTCAGATGGTGATTTGATTTTCCACCAATATGTCATAACATCAGCTGTTCACACGGTACAAAAATGAGATGCACACTTTCCTCTGATAGCCCTACATCAAATGTAAGATGAATACTTGGCGCCAACCCCGTCTGCTAAAAAACAAGTACCATTGGCTACGAAAGAGACAACTAACAACTGTCCCTTATGGTAACGAAATCAGAACATCTGTATCGCCCATAAAACTTCTGACACCCAACCCATCTAAGATGAGAGGACCTAATGGCATTTTAACCCTATTCAAACCGGGGGGGGCTTTTGAGGCCCGCGCTAACTTCGATGCCCTATAACGCCAAAACGGCTTACGCTAGAGCCACCAAATTTGGTGAGTTTTCCTAAAATATTGTTGGCAAAAATTTCGCGAAGTTTGACAAATTTTCCATTTTTTCTTGTTGCCATGGCAACCGTTTGTTGACATGCAGTTTTGCCAAAAATCACTATTTTTGGTTCTAACAATGTATTTTTCACATTTATTTGCTATATTACTGCGATTTTGTTACGTCAATAAAATCTTATATTATTCAGCATATCTTTCATAATTATATATGCATAAATTATGCTAATTTGATGACGTCATCATCCCAAAATCCAAGATGGCGGACCGAAAGGCCAGATCAAGAATAACAAGCTAATTATCCCTTAAAATTTGTAACAACCTGGTATTTTTTCATCAAAAACCATCTAAATGAATGAATTTAGTCTATTTCCATTGCCCTTTGTGATTATTTGTTGCAAAAAAAGTATTTTTAAAAATTCAATGTGGTGGATATAATATGGCGGAGCCCAACTCGTATCTTAGATGTGCATGACGTCATTTTATGACGTCATATTGACGTCATTGATGTTGCTATTTGCAACGCAAGTCGTAATTAACATTATTATTCTGTTATCTGCACTTTTTGTTACATTTTTGCAGCATAACTTGAAGTTTTCTGAGAATACCCATTTTTCATGGGTTTGGCCAATGTAATCAAATTGATGACGTCATAATTACGTCATCTTACGTCAACGTAACGTCAAACGTCACATACTTGTCAGATATTATGTCAAAATTATGTCCTGAAAATTTGGTGGTCCTACGGTACGTCGTTTTAGAGTTATAGGACTTAAAAAAGGAGGGCCTCAAAAGCCCCCCCCCCCGGTCCAGGGATGACCAAAAAAGCCCATGTCACCATGTCACTCAAATCAGCAGTACAGTATGTGAGACATCCATACCTGTTAAGCATTACCGTTAAATGTGCCTCAACTTCTTACAATTATACTTACGCTTCACATCTCCATGATATCCTAAGCAGACATAAATAAAACTAATTATCATATTAAAAAAATCGGGGTTCCCCAAACAGCTGTCATACAAATCACCTCACTATCTGCTTGGAGCTAAGCCCATTAACAAACACTTAAAGCACGATATCGCAGATATAGGGGGGATTTCTGATATTATTACATCGATTATAACGACAGATACGGCGCCCAAAATCACATCGATTCGAGCTTTCATCACAGCCCACCAACACAACAGGTATGAAACCAATCCATCCAGCCGTTCTTGAGTAATCTTGTACACAGACAGAGACACATAACAGAAAATATAACCTCCATGACATTTCATGGAGGTAACTACTGTGCCAACTGTTACAAATATTTCAAACAGTCCTAAGCAGACATAAATAAAACTACTGGGAGTTCCCAAGACAGCTGTCACCTCACTATCTTCTTGCAGCTAAGCCCATTAACAAACACATACAGCACGATGCCTGTACCAATTTATCTCAAATATAGGGGTGATTTCTGATATTATTACATCGATTATAACGACAGATATGGCTCCCAAGATCTCATCGATTCGAGCTTTCATCACACCCCACCAACACAACAAGTATGAAACCAATCCATCCAGCCGTTCTTGAGTAATCATCTACACAGACAGAGACACATAACAGAAAATATAACCTCCATTCCATGACATTTCATGGGGGTAATAAACAATACCTCTAATGCAGGCCATGTCATATAAAGATCAACATGTTTCGAGTCATTTCGGGAAGGCCGGTCGAAAAAAAAAACATGAAAGAAAAAGATCACGATTTTTCCCACCACCCTCTGCTTGGAGAGTAGTCTGTTGGTGCTTATATAATGCAGTAACAAAATAAATATTTGACATGTTAACGAGACATGTTGCACTCTGTTTGGTCTTTGGATACTCTCTTTGCCCATAATAGATCTGCTTGGGGATAAGTTCGAATAGCGTTAATGAAAATCATCGGATACAGGTCCAAATTTCAAATTTATATACATAAGAATACATGGCTGAAGTCCCTAACTTCCGGGGTTCGTGCACTACACGCGCGCAAATCTGCTACTTCTGGGGAATACGCTATTCCGGATATATCCGGGCACGGCACACAGGACATGTATATGTGTGCCGGATATATCCGGGCTTGGCAGTTTGTTAAGAACATACAGTGACAACACTGAAAAAGTAGTTTTCCAAGTCTGAGGTAGTGCGCTACAAATAAGTGACGAAAGGCTTTCAAGAGTCTATGTTTGAGTTTACATTTCTCATTATTTACTTCGAAATGACATTAAATGCTAACATGGCGTATCAGTAGCAGTCGTGTTTGCCGGAAAAATCTTCTTCATGTGTTTTCCTAAAGTATGAAATATGCCCGTTTTGTGCATCATTTTTGACATGAAAATGACGTTCCTCTAATTTTTTAACATTGGATATGTTGAAGGGTCGGAACAAGTATGTCTTGTAGCTGAAGGAATATCCTCATATAAGCATATCAAAAGTCATGATGATCCTTTCATTCCTTCTTGACTTATTCTCTTTCAAAGTCTGAAACTCAAGCGGCTCCCGTAGTTCAAAAAAAGCTGCTAGGGGACCCAGACACATACCTCTTACTCTCTGCCCTCTTTGTCAGTTACACATGTGACAACTTAAAGAGTCCTGTCATGGAATGCAGTAGACGTATAAACTCACCTCATTAATTATGCAAATTAGTTGTTAATTTGCATATTTAGTATCTTATTATGTAAGTCTTTACTTAGGCTATCTACGTACCAAAAATCATGATGATCTGTCAACACATTCATATTTTTGTCATTAATTATGCAAATTAGGAAGTCATTAACATAATTAATATGTATTTACATTTCTCTCTTTCTCATCTATATATTTGACAAGTCCTATCATGGAATGCAGTGGATTTATAAACTTTCCTCATTAATTATGCAAATTAGCTGTTGTATTGCATAATTAGTATTACATTATGTATTTCATCACTTAGGCTATCAACAAACCAAAAATCATGACGATCTGTCTTTTCGAGTTTTCGATTGAAAGGAAATCGGAGCCTGCAGTTCCAAAGAAGCCGCCACCCGAGGATAATTTTAGCGCTAACTATGACGCTATGCTGCAGTACCCAACTTGTCACCACCTTGTTTCCCAGCCCCTAAATAACTACCAAATATTGAAAACGATCTACAGCGTCTAGAGTTATCTTGTTCGTAACTGACACGCGCACACACTCGCCCCGCTGCAGTGCCGACGATACGTGCCAGGTGAACCATTTTCGAACAACACCTTCGTTTCTCCAACCGCTATTTAAGTACCAAATATCATTAAATTCCATCCACATCTGCTCACGTTTAATGCGATCGAGCTACATATTGTGACACAGAGAAATTTTCCACCCAAAATAAAACCTTTTTGGCGAAGGTAAAAATCCAAAGAAAATTTGTATTTCCCGGTTAGAAGAAAGCCTATAGTATCGGCCTCTCGTTACTATATCGATATCGTTTCTCTCCTGCCATGAAAATATTTCAATTTGAAAACACCGTCGCGTTGCGTTGAGAACGACCGCGCTCCCGGGGGGCGTAACATTTATTCGTTTTGACGAATAAAGGTTAACTAGCGTTACAACAATGGTTATTGAAACTGTCGATTTGGCCCCCCTTGTGTTTTTTTACAGCTACTGCAGCGTTACAGGTAGTAGACTACCCTGGTAGTCGAGTACAATTATAGTCAATTTCGTAGTCTTGGGTCAGTGACCTCCAACAGAAGACCACATCTACTGTTCGAGGTCAATGACCCCAATTTAATAGTGAACATCTGTAGTACAGACAAATGAACTATAGTGGCGAAAGCAGGATATTATTGACTAATGATTCAACTCTTCCGTAGATTTTGTTGTCACATCTTAACACGACAAGGGCTGCTACCTTCGAGTGGAAGTGATGTCTGTACAGTGAGTTTTGATTGGGTTCACTGTAGTTTGAAAATGTCATTATAGTTGACAGGAAGATTGTTGGGATACCAACAAACACTCGGTGCATGTCTCTGATTGAAAACCCATTTTCCCATGGGAATGATGTATTACTTCTCGTTCAAACCGGTTCTACCTGGTTGTATCTGCAGACGACGTTCTACAAAGCTGATAAAAAAAACACCCTGTTGCTGGTTTTACTAAATTTCTTTGGGATAACAAATAAAATCTTTCACGCTGAGTAACTTTTTGAACATTTGCATCTTTTAGGGTTAAAAATATGTCAAATGGAGGATGAAAGTTTGGGTTGCCAGGTGATTGAGTGTGTCTGTGCCACGTGCCAACTTTCCACATGTCTGTAAATGTAGGTCAGAAATCCCCCCGAGCAATCACTCCTATAGGCAAATAACTTCTTTGTTCATCACAACGCGCCTCCTGTCAGGTAATCCTTAAATAATCACGCCTGTGAGACAAATTCGGAATTCCGAACATGCAGTTACAACGGCTTGAACTTGAACCTTAACCGAATGAGTACCCATTACTAAGACCGTAACCCTGAAAATTATTCAGATGTGAAAGTGTCAATCTGGTATCTTCTGATTACTTTTGTTACCATGCCTGGCGGCTTTTGTGATGTAAATTATATAGGAGGTGGATCTGTTGTGTTTGTCTTAGTTAGTGAAGTCAGCGGAATTTGAGACCGTGCCGGAATTAGACCATTACCCAGTTGCAAAGTTGAGTTCCCATATGTACCTGTACGACGCTTACTAGTAACCATAGAATTACTTTTAAAACATTTGGATCATATAATAATCTTCATCTTCAATACACCATGGAATGGGACGATCTGCTAAGAAAACATCTCGGTGAGTTCGGAAGGTTTCAAAAATTAACCTCTCTGCTTGCAATTGGGGTCGGTCCGACCTTTGGACTGAGTTTGGTCGCGATGACGTTCTTGGCAGCGACACCGGAACACCATTGCCGTGTCTTTGGAAACACTTCTTCGGTCGAACATCGCTAAAGCACCGAGGTGTATACTTTGAGTATCCCCTTGGAAAATATCGGCGGCACATGGAAATACAGCTCATGTTTGATGTACAAAAACTCAAATAGAACAGCGTCATCGAGTAATGAAACTACAGCATGTACCCATGGCTGGGAGTATGACAGGGGAATCTACCAGAGTACCATCGCCACAGAGGTGAGCCTGTTATTGCAATATGCAATATAATGACATAATGGATCAACAAGTGCGTTTTCTAAAGTATGGTAACTTGTACATGTACAACACTTTACAGGAACATAATCTTCTCTATAAAAGGAAGTTCTTTCGTCTTATATTTACAAAGTATACGCATATAGTCAAATATGCATATGACAATTGTAATTGTGTGTTCATACATGTAACGGGTGTCAGATGCCGTTGAAATTGTGTCAACACGTGTGTACATTTATATCAGAGGCTTCTGAAGATGTTGTTGATGAGAGTCTTACCTAATATGCAATTTTACCACTTAGTATAACCTAGTGTGTCGGAGATCCTGGTTGAAGGGACTTGGTCAGAGCACTTTCATGGCAGGGGCGGGCGTAGGTGGAATCTTGTTCGGCACCATTTCGGACAGGTTCGTATTAACTATTAATCCTATTCAGGACGGGACTTTTTGGTCAATCTGGGACCGTGAGGCTTTTGAGCCCCGACCCTCCTCACTCATGTAATGCTTAAACGACTTATCATATGGCCCCTAACTAATTTCAAGAACATTGACGCTATTATGATGTAATATGACGTCATCAATATGACTTTATTGGCTGGACCATGAAAAAGTGTATTCCCAGAAGACTTCAAGGTATGCTGCATAAATGTAACAGCAAGTGTAGGTAACCGATTAATAATGTTTTTACCACTTATGTTACCAATAATATATGGTCAGCCATCTTGGACTTTGACCGTTGACGTCATCAAATAAGCATGATTTATTCATATTTAGCTATAAAAGATATTGTAGATAACATAACATTTTATTTATGTACGAAAATAGCAATATATAGTAAATAAATGTGATTTTTTTTTTTAATTGTGAAATCAGTGCCAACTTTATAAGCCGTTCTGGCGTTATGCTAGACGACCCCCTCCCGGTCTGAATAGGGTTAATGAGACTAATGATAGCTTCATTGCAGTCACTCTACAGTTTTTTTTCACCTCAGGTAGTGTTGCTTTTGGGTCTAGTATTCACTATGTCGACAGTGGGATATGAAATACCTCATGAAATAAGTAGGTTTACTTGAGAATAATGCATTTTTTTCTTAGAAATGTGCCCTGTGTAATTAAAAAACAGTCAGTGACGGAAACCTGTCAGCTCGCTCAAATTGTCAACCGATACCAGCAGACTATCAATGCTATCTACCTACGAACGTTTCGATACTTATCCTACTGCCTTTCTAAATTCTATTCTGACTAGTTGTGTATGAGGGGGGGGAGGGGGTAACTTAGCCACGTTTGGAACCGCATCCTTACCACTGCAACGCCACCTAGTACAAAAATCTAGTACAGTATTTAGCACTGCCTTGAGAAACGTTTCAGAAGGACTACTGAAAAACATTGCCAGGCAATTGGTGTAATTACAAGGAACCTTTAATGCCAACCTGACAAAACTATTCATGAATCCCACATAGGTTTGGCCGCCGACCTACTACAGTGTTTTGCCATGCCTTGTACTGCACCTCGCATTGAGCACAGGAGCGTCTTTCACGTCAGATTATGGTTCCTTCATCGTTCTACGTGCGTTAGATGGAGCAGCTGTCAATGGTCTATACTTCACCGCCTTTGTTCTAGGTATAGTTAACAATACATCATTATATTTCAGCCATACATAGTATGGTGAAATATATTGTATTCGTAATGTTTCTTTCTTCTTTCTTCTTTCTTTCTCCTGTCAAATCTTCAAAGTGATTCATCTCCGCCGTTCCTGGACCGAATGACCTGAAATTTGGCACAGGGGTAGAATGGGCCAATACCTTGATGCTTTTTCTCAGTTTTTTCATATCTGCCTCTAAAATGATTTTATTGAGATTTTTTGGTCAATTTTAGACCAAAACTGTATGTTTTGGCCCCTGTACAACCAAATGAGCTGAAATTTGACAGAGATGTGCCTTGATAATGCCCCCATATAAATTCGATAACACTTTTGGTGTACAGTACAACAAAATGCTTATTTTTGCGATTTTTTTACCAATTTGACCAAAAAAGGACACTTTTGGCCCCTGTACCCTGGTATTACAACCAAATGAGCTGAAATTTGACAGAGATGTGCCTTGATAATGCCCCCATATAAATTCAATAACACTTTTGGTGTACAGTACAACAAAATGCTTATTTTTGCGATTTTTTTACCAATTTTTGACCAAAAAAGGACACTTTTGGCTCCTGTACCTTGGTATTGCAACCGAATGAGCTGAAATTTGACACAGATGTGCCTTGATAATACCTTCATATAAATTCAATAACACTTTTGGTGTACAGTGCAACAAAATGCTTATTTTTGCGATTTTTGGCCAATTTTTGACCAAAAAAGGACACTTTTGGCTCCTGTACCCTGGTATTACAATTAAATGACCTGAAATTTGGTATAGATAGGCATTAGATACTTGGTAACAAGATTCAAGTAAGATTTTCGACAAAAACAACTTTAAAATGATTAATTTTGGCACTTTTCTGAGGGGAAATTTGTTTTCTTTTGGCCTCCTGACGTGACCTTCCGTGACCCCGCACAGAGCCACACCTGTGCGCGTCATCCGGAGAGTTAATTGAATCAAAGACCTAGCCAATCAGTGAAGAGGAGGCGAAAGGCTAATTAATATTCATAAGCGGGGCCTCATGATCCCGTATATAGCAGTGTTCCCGCCAGGGGGAGCGAAGCCCGCCTAAGGCTCTCGCATTTTAGACTATTCAGAAGGCTTTATATTGTATCAGTTCTTAGGGGCATATCTATGATAATCACAGCAGTCACTTAACTTCTCTTCAGGAGTTTAGCGTAACACTATTTCAGGTCAAACCGTCAAAGGCAACTAAAAACAAACTTTAACGTTACTGAGTTCAACAGTACTTATAACTTGTTATCCGAAGTTGAAACGCTAGCGATGGTATTTTCGCTGCGCTGTTAGCTCCGTGCGACTGTTGTTGACGGTCTTATAACGGTATATTTTGCACCCCTGTACCCTGGTATGAGTAACATTTGGTATAGATAGGCATAAGATAGTTGGTAAAATGATCCAAGTAAATTTTTTGGCATAAAGTACTGTAAAAGGCTTAATTACAGCACTTTTTTAGGGGAAATTGGTTTTCTTTCGTTCTCCATGCCATGACCTTTCGGACGTTCACCCCACAGAGCCGACATCTGCACCTGCGTCTTGCCGGCAGGATGAGTTAATTCAATTAATGGTTCAGCCAATCAGCGAAGAGGAAAGCGAAGGCTAATTAATATTCATAAGCGGGACCACACAATACGTTAACTTGAAGACTCAGGCCGTACAGACTTCTCGCCAGGATTTTTTCAAAGCGTCGGACAGGGGTCCGGAGGCCGTCGAATGTCCCTTGCGGGGTCCAGGGGCAGGGCCACTGTGGGGGGGACCCAGGTGGGCGAAGCCCCCCCGGAAGCTCTTGCATTTTAGACTATTGAGAAGGCTTCTTTTATCAGTTTTTTTAGGGCCATATCTACGATAATCGTAGCAGTCACTTACTTCTCTTCAGCAGTTTGACTTTAAAATATTTCGGGTCAAAGCTTCAAAGACAACTAAAACCTCATAAACAACAAACTTTACTTAGCTCAACAGTATACAAAAATATTGTACGGGTTGCCATCCTTAGTTGAAGCGCTTATTTATAGCGCTAGTATCTTCGCTGCGCCTTTAGCCGCCGTGCGACTTTTGTTGACGGTCAGATATCCCTACGTCGCCGCCTCGCTGATATTCCCACGGACATTTTTCAAGAAAAATACCCAGCAAAAACGCTGTTCTGCGTCAAATTCTATTCTATAAAACATGTGGGACTCAGTGTTACAGTCTAAATATTTTGTAGAAGCACCGCTGTAGGAAAGAAGGTCCAAGCAATGTAAAACATCACGTTGAAGTTCGCTGTCAACTGGCACACAGCACATGACTGTTTGAAACTCTAAGTCTAATCAACAGCCGTGTTTGATTGATAGCCGGCGGTCCTTTGATGAAGTCGGCGAAAGGTGCGTTAGTTAGAAAATCTGCGTTTAGTTTTGATACGTAATTATAAGTTAGACAGTGGCGAGAATGATTATTTTCTCATCAATATTTCTCTTCAGAATTATTTGAACTTAATTGTACATCTAAACAATTGGCTTACCTGTGCAATGTTTATATGATTAATGATCAGTGTACTGAAATCATGTGTAACGTATGGCTCCTAGTCAATAGATCAGCATTTTCTCTATAGTGACCACCTGTCTATAGTGGCCACATTTCCTAGTGCTGTTGTTGTTTGACATAAACTTTGAACATTTAAATTGTAAGTAACTTTAAACTGCCAGAGTTTCAGCCCAATAAAACACTCTCAGCGCCAGGGTATGAACAGACTGACCAGACAGACGAAAATAAATCCTCGAACATGGTTCAATCGTATCTTCCGGGTCTGGCAGGAAGTTGTTAAACTAAAATAAGAATAGGCTCGATGGCTGATTGCATACAAAGTAAAACAGTTTAACAGTTTTACAGCTTGAAGGAAACAAACGCTCCTACAGTACCTGCACCTGCTTGATAATTATTAAATCGTATGCCCTACTTGAATAAAAAAAGTTCACTGCAATAATAAATGTACCCACATCACAAGGAGCTTATACTTTTTTAAACTTACACCTAGTTATCGTACTGAAAATTGTTAATGACATTACATGAAGTCATTCAACAATTTTCAGTCATGATGAAAATTTTCTGAATGGAAGGTGTGATTATTGTCATTTTCTGAAAAATAGAAGCAAGCTCTGTTTTTACCTGGAATCAATTCACAATACCAGTCCACTTTGGGGGATAATGTACTGTTAAGAGGATGTTCCATTTTTGCGCAGGGGTGATTTGGAACAGTCCAATGTTGCGTGGGAAGGGGTATGGCTGAAATATGCTGTATTTGCTCTTAAGCAAATGTCGGCCTTTCTAGTTTGTGTTGCCTTCGCTAAGAATACCGTATTCTCTGTACTTGCTGGCTTGCTGATTGGCTGGCTGGTTTTCTGACTGGCTGGCTGGCTTGCTGGTTGGCTGGCTGGTTTTCTGACTGGCTGGCTGGCTTGTTGGTTGGCTGGCTGGCTGGTTTTCTGACCGGCTGGCTGGTTTGCTGACTGACTGGCTGTTTGGTTGTTTGTTTGATAGTTTGTTTGTTTGTTTGTTTATTTGTTTGTTTGTTGGTTGGTTGCTTGGCTGGTCCATTATCAAATCTCATTTTGTGATATAATGAAATGATTGTAAATGTTCTCTTTGATCTTGCCCTACAGCCCTGGAAGTTGTCGGGTCTTCCAAGCGAAATGCAGTAGGCATGGCTGTGACCCTGAGTTTCGCGATAGGATTCTTCGTCCTTTCTCTACTGGCTTACTTCCTGCGAACCTGGCGGAATCTTCAGCTGGTCCAAGCATTGATAATGTACCCACTCCTATGCTATTGGTGGTAAGAGTTTTCAAATACAATAAACCAGTTCCCCGGTTGATGTGCCCTTTCCAGTGTGATGCATTGTTGGAAAATGCCTAGCCTCTACCAGGCTCCACGTGTCGCTGTAAAAATGGTAGAAATTGGCCCCATTATAATAAAATACACCAGAAGAGTTAGATGGCCGAGGAGTACAGTTTACTAACTAAGGCGTATTTTTTGTCTTATTTTGGCCAATTTCTACTATTTTTCCAGTGTAAATGCTAATCAACTAGTTCTATAACGTCAATGTATGCAGGTAGATGGCTTGACTCAATGATTAGTGGATCAAAATTTGAAAGAAAAAAAACGATCATGGCATCCACTGTCTGTATCACTTTTAGTTTTAGAACTGACTAAGTTAAACAAACACACTTTACAAAAAACAGGGTAATTCCAGAGTCTCCCAGATGGCTAATCAGTAAACAACGATTCACGGCCGCCAAGGATGTCCTTAAGAGAGCTGCTCGGATAAACAAGGTTACCATACAAGACCGAGTCTTGGATCTGCTCGCAAAGCCAGCTGAATCCAACGAGAACACAAAAAGTTTCACAATAATTGACCTCGTGCGAACCCATCGGATGCGCAAAATCACATTGACGATGTGCTTGGTATGGTAAGAACAATATTCCATATTCTTATTGGCTTTTGTGTCATTTCCTCACTTGCCATTTCATGATTTGTAGCTGTCTTGTATTTTCTATCGGCAACTTACGATCAGGATGTGGATGTATGTAACTATATGTGTGCATGTATATATGTGCATATGCATGTGTGTGTATGCTCCTCTCTCCCTCTGTATGTTCCTGTGCCTGTGCCCGTGCCCGTGTGCGTCTGTGTGTGTGTATGTGTGCGTGTGTGTGTGTGTGTGTCTGCGTGTCTGTGTGTGTGTGCGTGTGTGTGTATGTAAGTGTGTGTGTGTGTGTGTGTGTGTGTCTGTGTGTGCGTGTGTGTGTGTAGCTAAAGGTCTGTGGTATTCATCAGACTTGAAATGACTGTGCATGATAGAAATTGACCATTTTGCCATGTTCATTCCAAAATCATATAGGATGTTCATAGCAGGAGTCTATTTTGGCCTAATTGTCGGGACGACAGATCTAGCCGGGGATCCGTACGTCAACTTTGCCCTGGGTGCAGCTCTGGAAATCGGGCTGGCTATTCTAGGGTGGGCGGGCATGGAGAGATGGGGCAGGAAACCAGTCATAGCAGGGTCCGCTTTACTTGCAGGGACAGGTTGCCTGGTGACAGCGGCTACAAAGGGTAAACTATCTTTTCATTTACATTGCTTGCCATCTTTCTTTCCATGGCTATTCCTCTATCTGTCTGGCCCTCTTAAGACATGTGAATATTTTACAGTGCTCTTTCATCTGGTGCCCTCGATATATACTTATTATATAAGTTTTTTTTGGGCGAGGTAAATCCTACATCATCAAATTGGCGCCTTGTACCCTCCTGGAGGTGTACCCTGAGATTTTTTTTTCTAATTCTGTTACAGAACTACCGACTATTTCCCGTAATTTTGCCTTGGTCGGCAGAGTTGTCATCGGAATTACTTACAACTGTTTTATCGCATACTCACCTGAGGTTTTCCCGACTGTAGTAAGGTAGGTTGCTTGATATGTCCAATATCCCCGCTGTGTGTGTGTAATAAACTTTTCACGTACAGGAAATACTAACACATTATAAGTGGGGAAAGTTATTGGAGCCTTTTTGCAATCTGCACTAAGGGTGTAAGAGTATTTAACGTCTTTTTCGTGACTCTACATTATGATGAAATGTGCATGTTTAGGAGATTGTTTTTCTAAATTGAGCGGAACATTCGCAATGTAGTTTATAGATTATACGAAACAAGATATAATTGTACAATAAAAAGAAAAATGCTAGAATTCCTAAGTCATGATATATAAGCATTTCATACCTGTGACAAATATAATTTTGAGTGAATTTTACTTATGCAAAGATTTTGTAGATCTGAGCGTCATGTACATAATCAATCAATGAGAACACGTTACATAAGTTTTCTGTTAAATAATAGGACTTTCTCACTTGCAACATGTGGGTAAACCACCGACATCGCTGAAAATAATCATTTCTGTTGCAACAGGAGCATGGGCATGGGTGTGGCCACCGCGTTTTCCCGCATTGGCAGCATATCGGCTCCCTTCGTGACGCTCCTGGGCGATGTCTGGCTGCCCCTCCCCATGGTGACGTTTGGTGTGGCGGCGTGTGCAGGCGGTTTGGCTGTCTTCTTGCTCCCAGAAACACTTGGAGTCCCACTGCCTGAAACTATAGAGGATGTGGAGAATGGGTGTGTTGTGTTTACTTTTGTAAACTTCGTGAAAATATAGAGGTATTGGCTTTGGTCTGTCTGACTGTCCGTCCGTCTGTTTGTGTGCCCTTATTTGGGACGCCTCAGAGGCTAGACTAAAAGTATACGGGAATATGTTCGTTTGAGTGTAAATGTGGCGGTCTTAGGTACTGGTCTGAACTATGAGATTTTTTTACGCTACAATTAAGTGCTTTCTTTGATTATTTGCAATCAATGTTACATTATATGATTTTCCACAATGCTCATCTATCACCATGTTTTTATAGTGCTAATTTTATGACTTGAAACGTCTTCATGTCAACCTAAGAACTATCCAACATTACAGCTTAGAGCTTTCCCCATCCTACTACATAACGTTTATCATTCCAATTTTGCACTTTTCAATATATTGTGATAAAACCATAAATTGTTTTTCTCTTTTTTGGTCTTTGACAGAAAGCCACAACAAAGCGACAACGACAGCTCTGCGAACTATACAAACCCTCGGACCGAACATGACCCCTTCAAAAACATGAAACATTTATCGTTAGATAACTTCCATCCGTGGCCTCTTTCGGTAAGAATCAATTGAGAGCAATAAGACAAAAGAGTAAACCATCATTTATTTCTGTTACATGGCGCCGATGTTGCAGGTAGCCCTTGTCACTAATGTCATAAATGTTACATTTTCTTCCTAGACCTGTTTTTACAAAAAATATTGTTAACTTGACTAAACCATAGATCGTGTTTAGAACGACCGCGTTGATATCGTAACATTTATTTGAGCCATGGTTATCTTGCATCCAATTTTTAAGTTTAAACTGTTGCTTTCCTCTCTTGGCTTGAAGAAAATGTTTGAGATAGAAACCTGTCTTAGCAAGTAGGACGAAGATAAGCGACGAGCCAAAGTTTGTTCGTGTAACGTTATAACGTTATGTTTCAATCAATCCAAGCAAGTTCGATGCTTCGTCCTAGAATTTGATGACGGGGCTGTTTAGAGAGACATTTAGATAGACTCTTGCTCTGATTGTATTCATATCTTCTTAGCCGACGTGGGGACTGGAACTTCAATGTGTTCTTTATGTTGAAATTTAGGAAAAGTGGTGGTTTCGACGTGGGGAAGATTTCTGCCAAATTAACTATTGAAAAACCATTGACAATTTTGTGTATTTTCATTTTTCACGTTGTATTGAATGCTAAAATGCTAGATCATTGTAGTTAGTTGAATAGAATTATGTAGGCGTCTCTCTAGATTTTAGATAATTGTGTGTGGATAACGTACCTACATGGTATGGGTTTGAATTGTTTATTTTTTTTTAGAGTGAATAACATGTACGCTTGTCTTTCACAGACTTACAATTAACCTTCTTTTTTTAAGATATTGTCGTCGAAATCGCAAGTTTGTTAGTACAATAATGTTGTATTACTCTCTTTGTTTATATGTAGTTTACACGTCTTGTACATGTGTACGCTGTTGAGACCGTTAATCTGTATGTAAACATGGCACGTTTTGTCGACCTTCTAATAAATGTAATTCCTCAAGAGATTTTTTGGTTTGTAGACGAAGACTCTTACAAAGATTCAGCTTTAGATATTTTACAGTTCAGGAAATTCAATTACAGTAAACCACAGAAGATGGACAGGTGTGATCAGGTGTTCTACACATTCCATTCCAGGTGTCTCTTTTCACACAAAAACAAATACACAAAATAATTCGTGTCTTTGAGTTCTCCTATATTTCACCGTCTTCATAAGACTGAAGACGTTGAAGACTGAAGTATTTGAGGACAACAACTCGACCTAACCATGGATTATAAGCGACACCTATTAATCGGTTACAGTACTGCAGCACCATTACTCTGTGACTGGAGGGTGACCTCCAGCAACAGAGTCTTGTAATCACTTTGTGCGTTGAGTGTTCGCACCTATGTCTCTGTGTCCTTTATGCCGCAATCGCATGTGGATTGGCATGTCGTCTGTACTCCGTTGGGAAATGATGCACAATGTTTTTATTTCACGGCAACTGTTTTTATTATGAATATAACAATTTCAGAAATCACCCCTACGTCTTCGGTATATTGGTCCAGGTCTTCGTTATGATCGTGCTTGTGGTAATTGGATATCATCAAGCAGATGTTGTCCTCGTCGGAAATTGACAACAGCTGTGCTACCTCGTACCCGGGAGGAGTAGGCATTTGATTGAGAGGGGTCTTTAAAGGAACATAAAAGTCGGTTCTCAATGTGCCACACAGGAATGGGTATATTCCAGAACAGCTGTTGGAGATGAACTCTGCGATAAGGTTTTGTCAACAACTCGGGAATAAGCAGACACTAACGTGAACACACAATTTTAACCCAGTAAAGCTAGGCTCCCTCAGGTGTCTGCACCCTATGCAGACGCAGACTTAGCGACAAGGGGCCAGAATATGTAAGAGGACAGAGGCGGTTATATGGGTACAGGTCTCAAGTCCGGCTCTATTCAAGCAGATATAGAGTGGTGACATTGTGACGATCTCCAAGCAAACGTTTTGAAAAAAATCTTATCTATTTGTAGCACCACCACGGAACAGGTACATACACTAGCACATACCATATCAACGGCTCGTTTCTACACATGACGCCCACTGATCATGATATTCAATATACACCGAGTCACACACCACAGAAAACATAACAACCAACATAAGCCATATTTAGGTCACAGAGTATGTTACCTACGGTCACTTGTTTCCATTGGAGTCATACAGTATTGCAGCTAATTAATAGGGGTCGCTTGTGATCCATGTAAAGATTCCAGTAGGACAAAATATCCCAGCCCACACTGCAATGACACCATAATTCTCTGCGTGACTTCAACAGCACCCCATTAAGTAAATTGCTTCTATTTCCATATGACTGAATCTAACAGTTCATGTAGTTAAACAATGGAAGGGACTGCCAGAAAAGCCTGTAACGCAGGAAGAATTACGATCCTTCACCCAACATCTGCTTTGAGAGCTCATACGATTTCGAATGACAACTTTTTCTTGACTGTTCATCCACTTACATAATCAATAAGAGTCTGTAGCTCTTGTTCTTGACCATGGCTTAGCCGAACCACCTAAATACATTTGTACTAGGAATCAATTATGGATAAAGCGCCCCAGCTGTCTGCCTTCTAAATCCGCCTTTTCTTTTGCTGAGGGGCTAGAATGAACGATTGACTATGGAACGTTGTTGTCACCTTTGAGTTTCACTAATGTTCCATTCATAGGTTTATTATCAGTGAATACATTATCTCTTATCGACGTGAAATACTGACAAAAGACTTTGTCATTGCATGTGATTTTATATCTTTCGATAAACACCTCTTCCGGTCAGATAAACTTCATTTGGTCACCAAAGAATTCAAGTTTGCATTATAAAAAGTAAAGAAGAAACAGAAACTCAACAAGACAAGTATGTCATTTTTTAAAACTTTATTTCTTTGCCATTCCATTGCCTACAGCAAGAAATACGTTTGTTAGAAACGATTTCACATTTGAGAAAGGAATGTCACTAAGACTACTAGAAACTAGAAACTGCCTAGAAACTAGAAACTGCCTGGCCAAAGCCCCCAATTACTAGCAGGCGATCGCCCCCAAGTACTAGCAGGGCGATCGTCCCCAACTACAGACAGGGCGACCGCCCAAAGCTACCGCCAGAGCGATCGCCCCGGACTACCGGCAGGGCGATCGCCCCCAAGTATTCTTCAATCTCATGAAATCACGACGACACGACTGGACAATTCAGACTCTGTACGGGGCAATCGCCCCCACAAGTCATAATTCCCAGGACTTGAGTGTCTTGAAAAGTTGCATTCTAATCCAATTAAGATGGCTTGATTTTCATAAAATTTCGAACTGCGTTTTCTGATTACCACGTCAAAAAAAAGAATAAAATGGATTGTCCCTAATTATTTTGAGTTCTGTTATAAGTGGTCAGAAAGGACGAGCAAATGACTGAAAACACATAACATGGTTCGCCGCAAACAGAACGATAGATTCATCATTTTGGTTCTTTTACATCTTCTTTGACGTTGGATTTCACTTTGGCATTCTGTGACATTAGTGTTTAATTTTCTACATTTTTGCAATACATGGCATGCATCTCGTGCTCATTTTTCAGCTGATTGTATGAGATAGAGTATTAGTATGGTGAAAAATTTTTTGGACACGGAAAAAATTTATTCGAAGGCGAATTTCATCCTTATACTCGAATCAAAATGGCCTAAATCAGACTTTAAACCTACAGGCTTTGATTGGGTATAAGATGAACATTAACTTGTATCTATTCTACATGTAAACAATTCGTATAGTTAGCTAGATACTTCACAATGCAATTATTACATATTGAGTAACTGTGTATAAGATGAATATTAACTCTATATCTAATAATAAGTATTATCATATAGCATATAGGTAGATAGTGTTTCAAGTGATTTTTATTGTGCATATAGGTAGATAGTGTTTCAAGTGATTTTTGTTGTGCATAACTTCATAATATCAAGTGATACATTCTTAAGCTCTATGATAATTATAGCACTATTATCAAGACGTATATTTGGCCTTTTTCCATCGAACAGTGATTTTGACAGAGCACAAAGCATCGTCCTGACGCAAATACACACTGTTTCCCTTTGTTATCCTCTATTTGGCCCGCGGTAGGCTATTCCTTTGTGTGCGGGTGCTAATTTGTGGAACGAAACGGGTTGGCACACGATTGTCCCTGCCCATAATTAACAGCCACCAAACGAGGGCAGTCAACAGGCTAGAGGATAGAAAATAAACAATAGTATTACCTTGTGAATACTGGCGGTAACGAATACCGACAAAGAGATAGATGTAACTCTCTTGCTTAGACTATGCGCAGAAGTGCGTACGTGTCTTTTCCAAAAGCTCCCGACATTGCAGACAGACGCGTTTGACTGTTATGGAAATTCAAAATGCTCTGACCAGTCAGGACTCGCTTTTGACTCACTCACTTGAGGGTTTCCGTTTATTTCAGACAAGCGTGCTTGCGTAAGACACACTGGTAAGAACAATGGACGGTTTCATGCATTTTCTGTAGGTATCATGTGAAGACGACATCTTAATCTCTTTTTAGATGTTAGTTGTTGTTGTTGACCTTTCGGCTTAGCTGGGATAACTACTGTGACCTGGTAGAATAACGGCAAAAAGCTGTAAGTTACTCCTTATTCTGACGCGTTTCAGTTAATAGGCCACCTTGATTTGATTATATGGATGACGCGTACCCTAAAAATCACTGTGAACCCCAAAACTGATGGGAGCGTGCGATTAAAAAAGTTTGACAAAAAAACAGGTGCGTTTATTATGAAACCTTAGTGGTTTGGGATGTTGAACAAATGACCAAATACATTGAATACCGAACAACACTTTTCTTAAATTTCAGCACAAATAGCGCTCTTGGTCCTACATGTCTCTTCCGTTTTTTTCCTGATGCCTGCAGGTTAAAGATCGGTACCTGTGCACTTCCTTCGCCATGGGTTCGCATGTTTCTGCATAGAACACTTGAGTTACAGAAGCTCCTGATGCATTCTGTACATACGTAGGTTTCCCACTGGTATCCAGATAAAACGGTACATGTATCATATCTGCCGAGACAATAGGTTTGGAGACGAGGAACGCTAGTGACATGCTTTCCTCAGATGTGAAATCATTTCTTAATAACGTATTTCTGGCTTTGTGCAATGCCAAAGAAATAAAGTAGCAAAGGGCATTGTCTTGTTTCTTTTTTATTATTTACTTTCCATTTATATATACCAAGGGGTTATTGACTAAATGTTGTGCTCTCCAAGCAGAGTAGTCTCCACCAGACTCCGGATCGCTGGAAAAATCGTAGAAATGGAACAAATAAAGGAGTAAGCCGGCCAGAGGAATATAACCGGCCAGGGAACAGCACGCGATCTACGGATCGCGAGCTGTTCCCTGGCTGGTTATATTCCTCTTTATTTGTTCCATTTCTACGATTTTCCAGCGATCCGGAGTCTGGTAGAGACTAAAGCAGAGGTTGAATCTCGCAGATATAGTAATATTCGGAAATGTTTTTTCCGACTACTACTATATCTGCGAGATTCAACCTCTGCTTGGAGAGTATACATATAGTTCGTCTGACAGCTGCAGGAAGGGGTTTTTATCGACAGATTTGAAATCACATGTAACGTTAATGGTAAAGCCTTCTGTCAGTATTTCAAGTGGATAAGAATGGGATATTCACAAAAAAATGTTTATGGAATTTTCATACACGTAACGTTAGGGTATATACACAAATGACCACAAGTGGTCTAATAAATGAAAATGAAAAAGAAACAGTAATTTCAAACTAAGCAAGTTATCATGAATTTGTATAGGAAACATCATATTACTGTGACGTTAATCGGCGCATCGAATATTTTCCGTCTCTTTATAAATCTATGTATGAAGCGTTTATAAATAATATTAGTAGTAGGAATCCTTCCATGTAATATTATTATTATAGTGAAACTGAATTTCGGCAAAAGATACAGTGAAGCACCATAATAAAACATTCATTCTAGCCCTTCCACAAAACATAACAATATAAAGAGTTAGATTCAATCATATGAAAAATAGAAGAGGTAAATTAAGTTGAATTGGATGTTGTAGAAGTCACGCAGAGAGTTATGGTGCCATTGCAGTATGGACTGGGAGATACTGCCCTACTAGAATTTTACATGGATCAAAAGCGACGCCTATTACTTAGTTGCAGTACTGCACGTATCCAATGTGAATGATGCTGTAGTACTGCAACGTGCCACTGGTCTGTACGGATGGAGATGTCGGGACGACTGTGGCTGTAAGAACAACGCCACGTGTCACCACGTGGATGGAAGCTGCGCCTACGTGCCACCATGGACTGGACAGTGGTATGACGTCATGAAAACGGACACATCATCATTCCCGTTGCTACTCCAGATCTTAATGCCAACTATGCTGACCCTGCTGATTGCAGCAGCATTGGTGGCACTCTACAAACGGAACAGGGCCAATCTGGTGGGAGTAAATAATGGCACAGAGGAAGAGACGGGTGGACATGCCAATATTATCAAACTGTAACCTACAAGTTTATCACCAGTGTGAGTCCGCAAGTGAATCTTAAGACTTGACAACGTAGTTAACTGCAGCAATTTTCGCATATGTACCCCCGTGTGAGCTCCAAGATGACATCCGGTTCCAGTCGCCATGTTGGTCAAACTCCAGATCCTGCAAGAATAAAGAGAAAAAAGATTGATATAACGTTATGAGTGTTTAAAAATCATCTCTATTGGAATGATATGACTGAACATGTTATTACATGTACAATTATATAGACTCCATCGCAGTCTTCGGAACGGGGCTGTTTTATTTTTTTTTTGGAGGGGGGGGCCGATTTTCAACGTTAACTATGTTCTGCTGTGCCGGGAAAGGAATCTTGTCGAGGAAGCGAGTCTCCGAGACGGGGAAAACTCGCTATCACGGAAACCCCCTTCCACAGCAAACTCCCTTCCTCGACAAAATTCCTTTCCCGGCACAAGAACTTTGAACTTTATTTATTTGCTTTAAGACAACAAATGTCCATAGCAATATCATAAACATAAAATATAACAATCACAATGAAAAAGAAACCATAAGAGTAACAATATTAAAAGTACCATAATGACAGACGGAAACAACATGAGAAACAATAATAAAAACAATATATACAACAACAACGCACATAAGGGCAAACAATCACGGAGCCCTCATCAGCTGCTTTTCTCTAACAACAGTTGCTAACTGGATAAATTTTGCCAATTGTCTGGAGATGTGTGAAGTAGGGCAGTTTATTATTTCAATGAACTTGTGCGGGTTTGGGTGTTTGGAATAGTATGGTGGAATATACCTTTTTCTCAGTGCATTCAAAAATGGGCATTCTAAAACAAATGGTATTCGTCTTCTACCAGGTCAAGAGAACACAACTGGCACACTCTTTCCCGTTTGTCCGTTTTTGTGTGTCTACCCTTTTCTATGTTAAGCTGATGCGCTGAACATCTTATTCGCGCTATCGCTTTTGTTTGTTCGGAGTTATTTAGCACTTTTAGGTAGTTTTCAGCCGAGAAACCGCTCTTTATCATACTGTAGGTAGTAAGACGGCTACTGGTGGAGATTTCGTTTTTCCAAAGTGTAATAGCCTGAATCTCTATTCGTTTCTTGAAAATTTCAATGAATGCGTTTTTATCACCTATGCTTTGGTTGTACCATGCTTCCCTTAATCCTAAACTGAACAATAAATCACGCACGTTACTTATCCAATTTCCCCTGCCTACATTATCTAGTTCATACAACATTGTATAACATTTCTTTGAGTACCCATTGTCATTCATTTCTAGTAATTTCAACCAAAACTTTATAATTCTAATTCGTCTCAGGACACTGAGGGGGTGTCTCCCGAGTTCACCCCTCACTGCCGCATTAGATGTGGACTGCCCGACCCCTAGATAAGACTTGCAAAATTTGTTGTGTAGTACTTCCAGTTGATTGGCACTATGGAAACCCCATAGTTCACAGCAATACATCATAATTGGAAGAATAAGAGTGTCGAACATTTTAAACATCAAATCTGGAGACAACGTACCAAACTTGGCAATATTCTTTTTCATTATGAACAAGGCCTTGGACGCCTGTCCAGCTAACGTTTCCTGCGCCCTAAACCATCCTCCACTTGAAGATACGGTTATCCCTAGATATTTATACGTATTCACCACGTCTACCCTGCTTCCTGCATAGAACCACTTTTCACTTTTCCGCAACTTACCTCCCTTTCTAAAGACCATGATCTTCGTCTTCGCCAGATTTACTGCTAATTTCCATCTATCGCAATAGGAATTAAGGGCATTCAAAACCCGCTGTAGGCCCACCACTGAGTCTGAGCAAAGTGCAAGATCGTCTGCAAACATTAGACTTAAAATTTCAGTGTCACCAACCTGAATTCCTCTACATCCATTCTGTTCCAGATGCTTATCTAAGTCGCTTATATAAAATGCAAATAAAAAAGGGGATAGAATACATCCCTGTCTTACCCCCCTATGGCAACTGAAGGTCTCACTCAATTCTTCTTTGACTCTAACACAAGATTTTACATCCTCGTATACTACTTGAATTATACAGGATATCTTCTTACTTATACCTCCCCGTACTAGCTTAAACCACATGTGTGCTCGATGAATACTGTCAAATGCTTTAGAAAAGTCGACGAATGCGACGTAGAAGCGTCCTTTTGGTCTTGTTAGGTACTTTTGTGTTAAAGCGTTTAAGCAGAACAGGTTATCCATTACCCCATAATTCTTCCTAAAACCCATTTGAGATTCAGTAAGCTTCTCTTCTTCCTGCATCCAGTTGTTTATCCGTTTTTCTAGTACTGACAGGAAAATCTTACCGAAGACTGAAAGTAAAGTTATACTTCTGTAGTTATTCACTTTGTCCTTCAATCCTGATTTGAACAGTGGGTGTATGATACCGACAGTCCATTTCTTTGGAAAAACACCTAAGTCAAAACACTTGTTGAATAATGTTTTAAGATAAGGCGATAAAATCGAAATGCTCTCACGAAAGAATTCTGGTATCAGTTTATCTAAGCCTGGCGATTTTCCCGGTTTTAGATTCCTAACGCAGTGAATGATCTCTTCTTCCGTTATTTCCTTATCCAGATTGTCATTAGCATAACCCGTGTCGTGTGAAAAACTCTCTAGCGGTTCCGAGAAGTTTATATCTTCCTCATCAGAACTACTTTCTACCCCTCCAGCATAGAGTTCCTCGAAAAAATTTGCAAATTCCTGGGCACTTATATTACCTATCGTACTTATCCGTTTGCCCCTTACAAGCGTCCAAAATTCTTTAGGGTCCCTGTGTAAATTTTTTAATTGTGTTCTAAGCTTCGCTGCGTGGGCTCTACGTTTTGCCTTGACCAAAGCTTTGTACTCCATCTTAGCTTGTTTAAAAACCTTCCAATTCTGTTCGCTTCGTTCCCGTCTATACTTATGTAGCCTTTTACTCGCTTCATGTTTACTTCGTTTACAGTCCTTATCAAACCAGCATTTCTTATTGGATACCGACTGTTTCCCTGACTTAACTGAGTTAGTAATTTTCATGCTCGCTGCCGCCGTTTCCAATGTTAGGCTGATTTTTTCGACAGCTAGATCTATTTCGTTTATTTCCAAGTCTGATTCTATTTCCCTCAAAAGCGTCTGTACAGTTTGCCCCTGCAGTGTACTTCTAAACTCTTCTGCTCTGTCATGGTTCCACTTATAACGGGTTGATGAGATGGAGTCTGAGTCGGGACTGGCTTCTGTCTTGGGTGGAAGACAGTTGCCGGTCGGTATTGTAAAAACAAGAGAACATAGGCAACGTTGAAAATCGCGGACCAACGCCCCCCCCCCAAAAAAAACAGCCCCATTCCGAAGACTGCAACGGAGTCTAAGAATTATAATGGTATACTATATGACTTTTTATAATCACCAATAATGTTGAAAAACACAGACAGTAACAAGAGTTCGTAGACCTCAGGCCTAAATGAAATGTATTGGGTTTCTGTAGACCTATTGTGTATTTTTGCCTTTTTGTCTGTGGTACATGGTTGGAAAAATGAGCTTTTTACTGTGTTGGTTGTGCACCATGCAAAAGTCTGACTCTGAAATTCCATTTTCTGAATTTGTAAGTTTGGACAGGGATGAACATTACTTATTTTGGATTTCTTAAGTATGTAACCAACCACAGTACTTTGAAGTTGTTGAGACGCTACCTTTTTTTGTCTCAGATGGCCCATGCACATGTAGTTACTCTGTCACATGATATACTAATATCTTCCTATTTCAATGTACTGACCTAATGCAGCTGCTAAGTCTCCTTGGTTTGTGCTCTTCCAATGATATTCATTAAAGATTTATTTCTGGGGTGTTATTCACTTGACATCGGAATGTTACTCGCATAATTTGACCAATGATACTTTTATCTGTAGTTCCATAGACATTAGACAACATGAATAGTGGTAGCCCCCATGCAGCAGCAACAGTTAGTCCCCAGGGTGGTATGATATTTTCATTCAATCCATCCAACCCAAACCTAAATCTCCTGTAGTATCTAAGCCAAATTTAACAGCATAATTTACTATGAAAAATGTCCTTGTCAATCCCATTTATAGATGGCAAGCTGCTGGCAATGGAAGCTTTGAAAAGTTCAAAAGCTGTTGTAGTCAAAGCAAACACCCAGCAAACATCCCCACAAACCAATGAGCAGTTGCTTAGAAGGGGAATTTCATCATATATTTGCCGCGACAAAATGCAACAAACGATACTGAATTTAAAACAGAACAAAGCTAAGCCTCCACCACTTAACCCTGCCTGTACCATAGATTAAGCAGGCCCAAAAACCAAGCGAATATGACTAGCCCAAAACAACAAATTACCTGTATACAGTATGGAAATGGCATTACCAAAGAAACAAAAAGAAACACAGGACAAATCATACACATACCTTTCTCTTATGCCCACACTCGATACAGTTCTCCTCCACATTAGAAAATTGCATCTTCTTCTGTTTAAGTTCAAGTTCAACCATGATTGCCAACAGGGTAAAGGAACTTGTACCGGAACTTAAAACTCAGTACTATACAGCTCTAGAAACACCACAAAGAGTAATAAGCAAACTCCAATTATACCTGACCAACAGATATATAATCTGGCACACTCCCGTCATCTGGCAAACTGTCAGTGCCACTAAGTAACCTGATACATTGAAGGTGGCCCAGGCCAGATGATGGTTCTACACCCAACCATAATCTGTTTTTAAAACCAAGCAGATATTGGGAGGATGCCCCAACCACACTAAAACAGGGTCAACCTATACAGTATCAAGTTCAAGCACTAGGAGGCCCAAAATCAAACCTGACCACCAGGACACCACAAACAACTCACGTACCAAATGGCAACACAATGGCACCTTGCGTTCCGGAGATACAGCGCACGCCCCGTGCCCGCACAAAAGGTAACCTAAAATGTCAAGTTCAAGCACCAAGGGCGCCAAAATCAAAATTGAGCATTATTCAGCCACCGCCGACACATGTGCCAAATATCATCGCGCCAGCACCAGCCGTTCAGAAGATATAACTCCGGAAACACCCCTCCCGGACACAAAATTCGACCTGCCGGGTCAAGTTCAAACGCGACAAGGCCCAAAGTCAATCCTAGGCAACAGGCAACAACCCCCCACCCATGCACCAAAAATCGTTGCAATCGCGCGTATCGTTCCGGACACACAGCGCCAAAAGTGCCCCCAAAACACCAAAAATGCCACCTTCAATGTCAAGGTCAAGCGCCAGGAGGCCCAAAATCACACCTGAGTGTCAGGCTACCACCCCCAACCCACGTACCAAAAATCGTCGTGCTCGCACCATCCGTTCACGAGATACAGCGCCCTACATCCCCGGCTACCGAAAAGTTTCCACCAGCATCAAAACCATACCTGCATACATGCAGGTAACTAGTTGGATGGGTTTGCGCTGCAGTTAAACAGGTTTAAATGGTAAATATTTGATTACCGAACAATCGGAGTAGTAACTTTCACAGACAGGTCAGACAACATCAAAGATAATACTAAGACTTTAAACTATATGGGAAAGTACATCTGTGATGTGAGATGTGAACTGTATGTCACCAACTGTGCTTTTAGGTGTTTTATGTGGTAAATTTCTTTTAAACCCCGGCGACATGTGGAGCCTGGTAGAGGTTAGACCTAAAAACTCATTGAGGGGAGATTTCCGATGCAAGTCCCTCAAATCTAGTTCCGGGAAGACAAATATATATGCACTCATTTTCTAATATGCTGATAATTTAAAACGATAAAACTTAGGCGTAAACAAAAATATCAACAAAGCCCCATATTGTCTGCTTGAACATAACGGTTTCCTTGTTATTTGGGAATCATTGTCCACTTCGACATTCTAACATGTCTAAAACATACCTACAAGCGAATGGACTCAGTATATTTCTGTGTGATAAGTTCACCAGGGAAATCATTTAATATACGTCGATTATCTATTTCAGGATTAAAGATGGCACATGACTTTAATCTAGTCATAGATTATAAAATACAGGTTGCTAAAAGTACTTACCGAGATACAAATGCCACAAATGCGTACTGTGGGATGATTTTTAAGTCGACACTGACAGAAACAGGGCAGTCAAGACTGGTTTTTATAGTGACTGAGTGGGTGAATAAAACCAGTTTGGCAGGTTGTACTTGGAAAAGAAACAAAGGGATTAGCACTCAGTCCCTGATGTCACATTTCCAGATTTGCATAACGGGAACCAGACAATATGAGACAAGGTCTTACAAGTGTTTGGGGATATAGTTGTTGAGCCAATAAAGCATTGAGTCGGCTTTAGCATTTATCTTCGCGTTGCTATTGAAAATGGCGAGTTAGCTGAATCAGGGATCAGTCTTTCCGGTGGTGAGAGGTCAAAGGTTACGTACCTGATTACCCTACGCAAAACAAAAGTTGGTCTATTTTTCCAGCAACATATAGAGTCTTGTAGAGGCTACCATGTCTACTCTGATTTGTTTACATTGGGGGATATCAGACAACACTGTACGGGAAAAAGAGGACAACTAGGCTAACAGCGATAATAAAGGTTAACAGCAAGGCTTTGTTTTAGTTTATTGACGAAACTGGATTACGCAAATTAGCAGCATAAAGCTGCAACTTATTTTAAACGCTAACGATTCTGTATATCTAGAGTGAAATATAAAGCAACAGCTCCAGCACAGATACCACAATTGTTAAGTTATAGCAGATGCTAGCTAGGCCAAGACGCCTTTCCTTAAAAAAACGGTGCCAGTCCATACTGTCACCATATATCCCGACTTTCCACATTGGGTATCTGCTTTGTCAACCCCTCCTTTTACATGTTGTATCTTCATATTAACATTAGATGTTCTATGACAGCTTACATTGATAAAGATGAGATGATTTAAAGTTGAAAGTATCGCAGGTTTAATACACATTCTCTAAAGATTTCATGAAGCTATGTTATCTGTTATCCAATCTCAAATAGCTACAATCTAGAGAGACATCTACCAAACATGCACTATTCTTCTTACCACCAAACTACTGTGATCTGACTATCTAACATTACCTAAATAATGGCACAATTGAAACACACTGCAATTTTTATATTACAGGTAGTCTTCCATGTATCAACATTAATGCGGTTGTTAGAACATCATCATCATCATCATCACCATTATACATCATCATCATGTCTAAATGTAGAGGTGAGGGGTTCACAAAAAGTTACTTGCAATACAATAGAATACAATACAAACAAGGAGAGTATAATGGCGTAAACGCTAAGTCTTGCCTAGATTAAAAGCTGTAAAATATCACAAAACGTTCAATGTTTTTTCAAAGGACTATTTGGCTGAAATCTTCCCAATGACAAAACCATCACTATTCCTAAACTTCAACACAAACAGCAAATTAATTATAAAGTTCTAGTCCCCACATTGTTTTAAGGGAACCTGAATGCAATCAGATCACCTGAATGAATGTCTTTCTAAACAGCCCAGTGTCGTCTAGTTCTACAACTAAGCATTGAGCCTGCGTCAGTCACATATATACGAGGAATTGGGATTCGCGGCTTCTCTTGATCCTGCTTGTCTTTTCCGTTTACCCTAATGCCTGTAACCTTCACATCGGTACCCGCGAACGTCCATCACTGTGGGTTCGCATGTGCTTGCGTAGAACACTTGAGGTCCGGAAGCTCCTATTACATTCTGTACACCGGTAGGGTTTCTCACCGGTGTGAGTCCTCATATGACTCTTTAGATTACCCATATCACAGAACTGTCTGCTGCATTTCTCACATCTGTAAGGCTTCTCACCGGTATGAGTCCGCTTGTGCCTCTTCAGACTACACAGCACACTAAACTGTTTGCTGCATTCATCGCACTTATATGGCTTCTCATCGGTGTGAGTCCGCATATGACTCTTCAGATTTCTCAGCTCACTGAACTGTTTGCCGCACTCCTCACATTTGTAAGGTTTCTCTTCAGTGTGAGTCCGCAAATGCTTCTTCAGATGACCCAGCTCGCTAAACTGTTTGCCGCATTCATCGCACTTATAAGGCCTCTCACCGGTGTGAGTCCGCATATGTGTTTTCAGATGACTCAGCTCACTAAACTGTTTGCTGCATTCTTCGCACTTGTAGGGCTTCTCACCGGTGTGAGTCCGCATGTGTCGCTTTAGATGACTCAGCTGACTGAACTGTTTGCCGCACTCCTCACATTTGTAAGGTTTCTCACCAGTGTGAGTCCGCATATGGCTCTTCAGAGTAAACAGCTCACTAAATTGTTTGCTGCACTCCTCACATTTGAAAGGTTTCTCACCAGAATGAGTCTTCATATGCCTTTTCAGATGCCCATGGTCACTAAACTGTTTGCTACACTTATCACACTTATACGGTCTCTCTCCGGTGTGGGTTCTCATATGCTGCTTCAGATTACTCAGCTCACTAAACTGTCTGCTGCACTCCTCACATCTAAACGGTTTCTCGCCAGTGTGAGTACGCATGTGCCTTTTCAAGTCATACAGTTGACGAAACTCCTTGCCGCACTCGCCACACTTGTGTGTACGCGGAAGATCCTCTCCACGTCCATTACTCCCATTCTCTTTCTCCAGATGAGATACAGCCGGGGTCGCCATGTTGTGTAGGTCTTTGACACTGCAGGAATGGAAATAAAGCAGTTATAAAGCATAAATAAAACATTTAGGAAAGAAACGTTGATTTCTTGACTCAAACGACTCAGCTGTTAAGCACAGCACATTTTTTTTCTTTAAGTATTGCTGCTTCTCAGTTACAAATGGTAAGGTCTGTTGTTATCATCAAGTAAGTTCTGATTGAAACGTCCTTGCAATAAGCTTCCTTCGCAGGACTTCTAGCAGTGCTGGCTATTCTCTTTCGGGGCGATCCGTGGTTCGTCATGGGCTAATGTTCTCTAATGCCGGGAGAGGGAATTTCCTAATCTCCAAGCAGATCTTGCGTGGCATAAGAGGGTATATTAAGCTTGGGAAGGAGTTTAGCTGGCAGAGCTAAGATATTTAGCTTCTACCAGCTAGGCTCCCAATGTCGCTAGTAGACTGAAAACACACCAGAGGAGTTGGTTGGCTGAGGAGTAGAGTTTGCGACCTGGACGGCACCCAACTGGGCACTGGTTGGTTTATTACTTAAATGATCTTCAGCACTGAGCTGGTTCCTTTGTTGGAATAATAGGGGGGGGGGGGGGGGGGTAGTTTTATACCTTTTGAAGATGCCGACTCCCGACAGGCTTCCCAGGTCGCAAACTGTACTCCTCGGCCAACCCTCTGGTGTGTTTTCAGTCTATTTGGCCAATTTCTACTATTTTTCAAGCGACCTTGGGAGCCTGGCAGAGGCTAGAGATAATTGGCCACGCGATTGGCCTTCGCGTGGCCAATTGTCTCCTCTGTCGGCTAAACTCCTTCCCCAGCTTATGATACTGTCTTATGCCCAAAATGATATCTTGTGCGGTTTATTTTAACGTTTTCAAAGAGATTTGATACAGTTTTTTTTTTCATTTTTCATTAGCGATTAACTAGAGAACATTGATAGAGTTAGATTTTGAAGCTAGCAGACTATGAGAATCTCGGCTGTCAAATTGCAAAGAAGGCTGGCGGCCAGACTAACATTTTTCTTACCAACGGCGTAAGCTTCGAACCCGCTGCGTTCTGGCATTGGACTACACAATGCCAATTTGACAAATTTGTCAATGATGCTCAACAATGAAGTTGGAATAACGTGTTATGCGCTACGTAGAATCTAAAGTGACCAAATGATAGTTCATGGATGTCGCAGGCCGCTACGATTAGCGGTGAATTCAAATACTAGTAGCTCGCTATGACTCACGGAAAAGGCATACAAAGTGAAATCTCCTCTCATTGGTGTTTTTGAGGCTATCTATTCGTCTTTCTAGTGGTCCTGTTTTTTTTTCCTTTTCTTTTCGCTTTCCTCCTATCAATGTATGGCCGACACAGCACTCATACCCGAATTCCTTTGTTTGGTAATGCATTGTTCAAAAGGTTTATTCAGCCAAGGGAAGAAGCTCCCTACATATTTCAGACAATGGCTTTTGTTGCTTGGGGTACCGCACGTAGCATATGGCAAGTCTTTGTACAGATGGCATCCGGGGAAGCTAGTCTCGTAACGTTACAAGGGCCGTTCACATACCAGCTTGGCTGTGCTAGGGCTAATTCGGGCTGTCGGACAGCAAAGAAATATTTTGCAAGCTGGGTTTACGGTCGAGCATAAGACGTAACATACATCCTCCGTAGTTACCACTGGCTCAATATCTGCGCTTGTTTATTTTGGGACTACTACGTACGTTGCTACAGTCGTGGAATGTACGGATAGTTTAATCTCTGGTTCCCGGCCGGGGCGAGTTAGAGTCAGATACTAAATGAATGTGTTTGGACTTTTGGATACTGACTTGCGCCTGATGTACGTAGATCTGCTCGGAGATTACAGATAGTTTCACACTTTTCTACCGGTCAGTGATTTTAAAAGGTCGACCCTATATATAAACATCGTGCCGAGGCAAATACACACTGTTTCCCTTTGTTAGCCACTACCACAAGTACCAGGCTCCACATGTCACTAGAAAATACTAGAATCTTGTCAGATATACAGACAAGATTCTACAGTTAGAGACATATGACATTATGTGTTATCTGTGTATTTGGCCAATTCTACTATTTTCCAGCGACATGTACGTGGAGTCTGATAACGTTACATGCTATTCCTTTGTGTGCAAGTGTGAATGTACGGAACGAAACGGATTGGCACACTATTGTTCTTGCCACTAGACAAGGGCAGTCGACAGGCTAGAGGATAGAAACCAAAACAACAGTCTTACCTTGTGATTACTGGCGGTAACGGGTCCCTCTCCTTAGACAAAGAAGTAGATGTAACTCCTTCGCTTGGACTTGGACGCAGAAGTGTGTACGTGTCTGCTCCGAAAGCTCCAGACATTCCAGACAGACACGTTTGACTGTTATGCAAATCTAAAATGCTCTGACCAATCGGGGCTCGTTTCTGACACACTCACGTGAGGGCTTCCTTTTATTTCAGACGATCGTGCTTGCGTATGAAATACACACTGGTAAGAATAATGGGCAATTTCATGCAGTTTCTGTCGTCTCACAGTGAAGGCGACATTTTTTCCAAACACTTAATCATTTTTAGATGAGAGTTGTTGCTGACCTTTCAACTTAGCTGTGAAACAACTGTGACCGGGTAGAAATACGGTAAAAAGCAGCAAGTCGCTTGCTATTCTGATGCTCTATATAACCTCCTTGGTCTCAGTTAGGCCATGTTGATTTGATTATATGGATGACATCCTCTGGGAACCCCAAAACTAATGCGAACGTGCAAATAAAAAAAGTTGCCTTCATCATGAAACGAAAGTGGTTTGGAAGGTTGAACAAATGACCAAACACAAAGTGTTGAATACCGAACAATAGATTCTTCGTTTTATTGTTTTACATGTATCTTCTTTTTTGACCTTGGAATCGACGTTGACATTAGAATGTTTTCCATTATATCTTTTTTTTTTATCTGCAACATATATTTTCTCCTTTTGCATAGTTGAAACTTCTTTTTTTTAAACGACCGAAAATTGATGCGCGTGTAAATGCCCTCTATAATCAAATCTAATCTCCAAGCAGATCTTGCTGTGGCAAATGGGAAGGAGTTTAGCCGACAGAGGAGTTACTGGCTAAACTCCTTCCCATTTGCCACAGCAAGATCTGCTTGGAGATTAAATCAAATCAACATGGCCTAATATTTGATCATGGATTTGAAATGTTTAGACGGTCCCCTTTCTCGAACTGCAGGTGCACTTAAGGGTAAACGTTCTTACGGTCGAATTAGATTATGAGGTAAGCGCAATGCCAGGTGTGTGCAAGGGTGAACGTCCGTACGGTCGTTGCGGAGACGTCGGATTTTTGGAAGAACCCGATTAAATCCCAAATCGAATCATGTTGAACGCGTTTATGCCAAAACTTTTACTTGGATCCTTTCACTAAATATCTATACCAAATTGCAGGTCATTTGGTCGATATTAATTTTAAAGCCATCTTTTTCTAGAATCATCTTAGACGCATGTCTTAGCTATAGTAACGTATTTTTATCTGACCTTCTTTTAAAATTGATAACGTAAGAACAGAAGCACTTTTTCGAATCGTTACCGGAATACTATCGTCAATTTGAACTTTTACAGAAGAATAGAGAATACATTTCTTGGAGAGGATTCAGCTATGTTTTCAGACACTGAAAGTGTCATAGTTTTCGAGGAGTTGTCAAAACATGTTAATTCGGATCCGTACAAAAGTATGGGTTTTACAAATTTATCAAAGAGATCTTTTCCTATGTATACAGTTGGTGAAAGGTTTGAGATGGCAAAACCTAATATTATGTTATCTTTTTGTTGCACGTTGTTTATCAAAAATGAAAATATTGAACAACAGAGAATTTCACATTTCTGTACAAAATAAGGAATGAATATATAATGAATGAAAAACCTCATCATTCACGAAAGTTATCATTTAAAGATATGGGTTCGTGGAACTCTACATGCTCGTACAATATCATTGTAAGCGGTGGCGTTTTTTTGCATATAGTGTTATGTCCATATGAATTTAGAGCACCGAGAATGAATGTCTTGTACAATAATATCATTTCAAATGCTGGCAAAACTATTTTGCCAGAAGAAAGCACAATTATTTTTAGGTTTATATTAATTTTTGTACAATATTATTGCAAGCGCCGAAAAAACTATTATTTGTCAGAAGAACATGCACCTACTTATTCTTATGATTATAATATATGAATATATGGCATCGAGAATGAATGTTTTGTACAGTGTTATTGCAAGCACTGGAAAAACTATTACTAGTCAGAAGAACACCTACTTATTCTTATGTTTATATGAATATATTGCACCGAAAAGGGATGTTTTTGTACAATTTTATTGTAAGCGCTGGTAAATCAATTATTCTGTCAGAAGAACGACTAATTAGTTCCTAAAGGACCAAACCAAGGGCATTGAATAGGGGATGTCTATCCGTAGACTATCCGTTTATAAATTCTTGCAAAGTTTGATGAGAGTGGGCTAGCATTTGATTGTAAGTTTCTATGGCTTGAAGTTTTAATTCTTAAAATGATAACACATTTGTTCCCTCCATTTTCCCATCAGGACTACATCTATTACAGGAAATGTAACTTTGTTGTCACCCCTAACCCCCCCCCCCCCTACTTGTTCTCCTGATGGTACAGTCAGCACCAAGGACGGGGACAACAGCAGGCGGCGCGGTCGCACACCCATGTCCAGTATCAGGGTGAAATGCACGAAGTTGTCCTAAGTTAAGTTAGATGTCTGAAGTTGTCCAAAGTTGTCCAAAGTTGTACGAACTTGTCCGAAGTTATGACGTCATCTAAACTTTGGACAGTCAGCCGGGTGGTGTACGGAGTTGTACGAACTTGTCCGAAGTTATGACGTCACGCTAACCATGACGTCATCTAAACTTTGGACAGTCAGCCGGGTGTACTGATCAGGTCGCGTATTCCTAGGAAGATGTAGCCTAGCATGACTTTGGCGATACATATACTACACTACGCGTCTACAAGTTTTCTGTGTTACGTTCAAATGTCTCAACTGTCATTTCTAGAACCTTTTTTCTAATGTTCTCATCTTCTTAGACGTCACAATCTGACGTTTACGTCACTAACTCAGGTGTTTTCGTAATTCGAAACCGGAATGCGTTCTTCGAACGGTGTCGTTTTTCAGTCTAACAGTTTGAAACCGTGTGGCGATGAAGTCGCCACGGCTACTTTTTAGTATGTGTCTTTGACGAAATAGACCTTTTTAACGGGGGAATTACGGACAATATTATATCATATCATGTCGTGCAGTAAATCTTTGAAGGCTACAGATCTCCATTCGTCCTGGAAAGTCGAGTTTGACTGGAAGGATTTTCCGGAAGAACTTGTTCAGGTGGGTTAGTCGTATTAATCGCACCTTGATATCTTTTGAGTTCTGACTTTTGATTCATAAATCTTATATTCTTTAGAAGTTATATCTTACAAAAAACAGATTTTTTTTATCAGAATGCAGATTACTTATCTTTATTAAGATTTGTCTTATTCTTCACAGGGCTGTTGTGCTGTTGCATCTGTTTTGTGCGTGCTAACGGTGGCTGTTTTATATAGCCTTATCACGGTCGCGGCTTTTGCTGTAAGCCATGCACAAGTCTCTCCACCTGACACCAAATGGAGGGAAAATGTTCTTCTGTGGACAGCCATCTGTCTGCCAACAGGTAGATTTACTTCACCTTTTTATTGTTTCAAATCAAACGTTTGATTCAATGTAGATATAACGTTATATGTTCAAAATTTACAACCGTCATTTCTAGAACCATACCTTGTCGAACATTCTTTTGCTTAACGTCACCAACAGACATTTACGTCATTTGCTCAGGTGTTTTTTTGAAATTCGAACCCGGAATGCGTTCGTAGAATGGTGTCGTTTTTCAATCTCTGTATTGCGCCACGGCTGCTTTTATTTCATTTGTTCTATTCTTTCTAAACATCTATTAGCGGGGATCAATGATGATAGGTAAGCGGAAAATTGATTTTTTAATGTATACAGAATTTCGATGATGTTGATCATTTTTGCGTCGATATCTGTTTCCATAAGGATTATTTATCATACGCTATTCTTAATATAAAGAAGTTAAAATGACCAGCTACTTAATGTTGTTTACCTGATTTTATTATTTGCTATTGCTTTGTTTAGTTTAGTGTTAGCGTTGTCTTCGAAAAGATAGCATTGATGAGATGATTAAATGAATCGTGAAACGATAAATAGCGACGACAACAATTAACGTTGGCATTAGTGAGTGACAATTTCTTTTTAATTAAAACACAGCGAAGCAGAAGAAGACATGAATAAGTCCATTGAGGCAAACGATGTGATCGGGGGAGAGAAAAGGAAGCTGTGCGCCGCTTCAACGCTGCTGTCTCCACTATGTGATGCAGACGATGACAACGACTTTGCTCTGACAACCAATAAAAGGAGATCAATTTAAACAGTCTTTCTATGTAAAAGGGGTGTGACCGTGCAGGCAGAAAATGGCATACTTCTGTACTAAATGGTGGAAGTACTTCAATTAATTGTTAAATTACAAGGAATAAAATAACAACTACTATTTCTTATGATACAAAGTAGTGAAAGATGACTGCAATACATGTAGTTTATAAATAGATAGGGGAGATGTTTTCAGGTACTTGTATTTAGAAGTGACGTAAAAAAAGGGAAATATAATATTAAGAGTGAACTTAAATTATTCTGTGTGCATTGTTAAAACGAACGTTAAGAGGAGAAATAAAAGACAAAAATTGAAATAGATGAATTTTTTTACATTGCATGAACATTGATTTTGTGCTGATTAATGTGCATCTATATTTTATTTGTTTATATGCGTGAGTGGTGTGTATCTTATTTACACATATATAAGTTTTTACTATGTATTAATTAACTTGTTGACCTACCCTGCCTACTGTACGAAGTTAGATGACGTCACGTAACTTTGCACAACTTAGGACAACTTTGCACACTTGTTGACCTACCCTGCCCACTGTCCAAAGTTAGATGACGTCACGTAACTTTGCACAACTTAGGACAACTTTGCACACTTGTTGACCTACCCTGCCCACTGTCCAAAGTTAGATGACGTCACGTAACTTTGCACAACTTAGGACAACTTTGCACACTTGTTGACCTACCCTGTCCACTGTCCAAAGTTAGATGACGTCACGTAACTTTGCACAACTTAGGACAACTTCGCACACATGCCACCCTACCCTGCCCACTGTCCAAAGTTAGATGACGTCACGTAACTTTGCACAACTTAGGACAACTTCGCACACTTGTTGACCTACCCTGCCCACTGTCCAAAGTTAGATGACGTCACGTAACTTTGCACAACTTAGGACAACTTCGCACACATGCCACCCTACCCTGCCTACTGTACGAAGTTAGATGACGTCACGTAACTTTGCACAACTTCGGACAACTTCGTACACTTGACACCCTACCCTGCCTACTGTACGAAGTTAGATTACGTCATCCAATAAATGTTTTGACGTCATCTGTGACTCCCGATATAGCATCAAAGCCAATGGGAAACGGTTGTAACTTAGTACAACTTCGTACAACTTCGTACACCCTAACTTCGTGCACTTCACCCTGATACTGGACATAGCTCCGGTGGCAGGGGTTTTGGGGCCGATGTCTGGACCAGGAGGCTCCCACCTACGCGTTCGACCTTGTAGGCTACGTGTGTGAGGAGCGGCTAACACGTGGCTTCTTCCCCAGGGTAGTCAACGTTTTCCCGCGGAATTTACTGCTAACTGTCGAGTAGGTTGTGATACAGTCTACGACACTAGTGTCACTTTTACTGCACTAGTTCACTTCTTGAATACAGGAATGAATGATTTGTCGTCAGTGCTACCATGCTTTGTCATTTCAACTCTTGTCACAATGCTTACGTCATAGCAAGTAAATCTTATGGATGGCATCCTATATCTATGCAGAGTGCAAAAATAATGAGATAGTGACAGCGCAAAAAAAAGATGGGTAAAAAAACAAGATGGCTAAATTTCCCAAACAGACACCATAACAAGATTTGATGTGACAAAATGTGGCATCACAACTAACAAGACATTCATTCCTGTATTAAAGAAGTGAACTAGTACACTAGTAGATACTAGTGTTGTACACTGGTATAACTTGCCAAGCTGGCTACATTCATGGCTACATATTGTTGGCACTTTTACAACTATCCAACAAGATTCACTTCTGTAACTATAGTCATGGCTGCCTCCCTAGTGTCACTTCTACAAGTATGATTATTAGGCTACAACACAACATGTTTACCTATTTGCAATTTTGTCTATCTAACCATCCCTGAAGAGGAAAAAAAATTCTTGTTTGTCAACAATTCATATTAGCTAATATTTCAGATAGTACGTTTATGTGTTTAGTCCAATCTTACCTACTTATTTCAATAATTGTATCAAAAGGGAAGAGTTATTAACACTCTATATATACATCAAATACCACATCTGAATATACACTGCACACAGGTACACGGAAACTTTTATTAGTCCATGAATATCATGAGAAATAGGAGTGGCATACATTTTTGCCTACAGCATATGAAAAACACAACAAAATTGGCTTTGCTAATACGTAACACAAACTGATAATAAATATAAGCTGTAATATATATACAATGTAGGTACATGCCCTATAACCAAAACAGACAGTTGGCCTATTACAGCAGAAAAAAAAGGGTAAAATAATTTCTTACAGTGCTCATACAGCCTCCATTGTGAAGGACGCACTGACAAAAGGAAAACCATGAACTCTACTTTGTTCATAGAGCAGTAAACCTGGTCTATCAAGCTGACGATACTGCGGCGATCGGTCACTAGAGCGGGGCCTGTGTAGAGATTCTTTAATACATGCAGCTACTCATGTGATTATGAATATGAATATCTTCTTGTCTGTCCCCTCCTGCCTGAACCTTGCACCAAGCTTATGGAAGACCTGAAAGTTCTGAGCAAGGTGTTTTTTTTTACCCTCCTTGTTCTGAGGAAGTGTGTTTGCCCAATACTGGAGAGGGAGCGTTGCAGACTAGGGCTGGGTACCGGTACAGGAAATTCAGGTCCAGGTCCGGTTCAGGTCCAAAGGATCAGGTCCAGGTCCGGACCTGAACCTGGACCTGATTCAGTATGACTCATACCAACGGTCCATTTCACTACAAAGAAATCTGTTTGGTGGAGTATTAGACTTACACTGGTGTTTTAATATCCTACAACACTAACTGCACCTGTACGATTGGCTGTAAAACTTGGTAGAAATTACTATAAACTTTACTCTACTTCACTCTTGTTATTTTCTTTCACCTGTAAGCGCCAAAAAGTGTGAATGCCTGATAAAATAATCTGTTAATTTTCTAATCGGTCCAACATCCGGTCCACCTAATTTTTTCAGGTCCGTTTTTTCTGGACCGGTCCAATAAGAAAAACCGGTTTTGTACCGGTACGCTGTACCGATACCCAGCCCTATTCCAGACTGAAATGGTGACCCGAGAAGAGAAGAAGACCTTCATTCCTTTCATCATGTCTCAAAAAATCTCAGGGCTTGAAAATACAACATTTCACCAGGGATGCAATTGGCTTTTTAGCATTCCATTTGGAATCCTGCATTTGGATTGCTTCATAGCAAAGTTTTTGAACAGCAGGCTGCAAAACTTTTTCCCTGAGTGTTGGCAAATGGATATCACAATAAAACCTAAAGAATGGTCATCACTACCACAACATTGGGGCATGGATTTGAGACGAAACAGTAAGTCCTATTCTCCATCTTGTCTTATTCCACCACATTCTTGGACCAGGTTGCGTAGCCTCCCCTCTTGGTGTAGCATCTTGGTTGTGGCTCCCCCTCCTATACAGCTGCCGTTGATGAAAACTTGTGGTACCTGTGGAGAGATATCAAAGATGTCAGGGTTTTATTTGTATTAGGGAGGGGAAAGATAGAGCTTAACATTGATTGCTTTTAAAAAATCTCTTTCCTTCAAAGCTAATATTTGTGATAACTTAAGAATATGGGAGCTTCTTATTAAGTGTCTGTACCTCTCAAGTGTCTGTAACCCCAATAGTGTACGTAACACTGTATCCATGCCACCTGTAGTGTCTGTATCCCCTGTAGTTTATCCGTATCCCCTGAAGTGTTCGTACCACCTGAAGTATCTGTTACCCTTGTAATTTCAGTAACCTTGTAGTGTCAGTACCCCCTGTAGTGTCTGTGCCACGTGTAGTGTCCATATCCCCTACAGTGTCCATAGCCCCTGTACTACAGAGTGTAGTGTCTGTACCCCCTGTAGTGTTCCTACTGCCTGTAATTTCCGCACTACTTGTAGTGTTCATACCCTAAATGGTGTCTGTACCCCATGTGTGTCCATATCCCCTGTAGTGTCTGTATCCCCTGTTGTGTCCGTATCCCCTGTTGTGTCTGTATCCCCTGTTGTGTCTGTATCCCCTGTTGTGTCCGTATCCCCTGTAGTGTCTGTATCCCCTGTTGTGTCAGTATCCCCTGTTGTGTCTGTATCCCCTGTTGTGTCCGTATCCCCTGTAGTGTCTGTATCCCCTGTTGTGTCCGTATCCCCTGTAGTGTCTGTATCCCCTGTTGTGTCAGTATCCCCTGTTGTGTCTGTATCCCCTGTAGTGTCCGTAACCCCTGTAGTGTCTGTATCCCCTGTTGTGTCCGTATCCCCTGTAGTGTCTGTATCCCCTGTTGTGTCAGTATCCCCTGTTGTGTCTGTATCCCCTGTAGTGTCCGTAACCCCTGTAGTGTTCCTACTGCCTGTAATTTCCGCACTACTTGTAACTTGTTCATACCCTTTATGATGCCTGTACCACCTGAAGTGTCCATATCCCCAGTATTGTCCGTACCCCTTGTTACTAGTATCTCCATATCCCCAGAACTGTTCACATCACAAGTTTGGGGCTTTCAAAGTGCATCTCACTGCACATGAACCAACTTACACAACATTGTCCTAGCTCTACTCACTGTTCTCTCCCCAGTCATAGCTTGGAGTACATCTTGTATATCTGACATATCCTCTCTGTCACTTAACTCCACCGACTCATATTTGGCACCGACGTCATCCAGGCATCTCTTGGCAATTTTGCAGTACGGACACGAAGATTTGGAGAACACGGTCACACAGTTGTCCTTGACCTTGTCTTGTACAAACTGGGCAGCCTGTGAGTTCATGATCACGTCCTTCCTGGCCTTTTCCATTGACTGGTTTCCACCCATCTGAGAGGGGGTAGAGCAAAGTGGACTGTACTTATATAAATGTCTTTATGGATAAACTAAACTTGAACTGACCAACACTAAATTGATTGGGACTTACCCCAAATTTTCAGCCGACTCCGTCAGCCTTGTTCACGGAATGGACCCGTCTACTGTAGCTTCTGGGTGCGACGTCAGGAACACACGACTGCTAGAGAGGGTCGTAAATGCCAGATAACCTGTGTCACCCCCCGTCTATGTTCAGCGATGGATGGTGGGCACGGATGTACGTAGCCTCCTTCACTCCTCTTTTAAAGACTGGGGGCGACACAGGTTATCTGGCATTTACAACCCTCTGCTGCAGTTGTGTGTCCCTGACGTCACGTCCGGAAGCAACAGTAGACGCGTACGTCCATTACGTGGACAAGACTGACATAGTCTGCTGAAAATTGGGGGTAAGTCCCAATTATTTTATTGTTCGTCAGTTATAGTTTAGTTTATCCATAATGCCATGTAACATTGCCAACAGAGATGAACTTTCATGCTAAAATATCATGTAAATGTTTGAAGATCACAAAACCACATCTAGTTCTAAGGATATAATAAAGTAGCCTGATTAAACATCACTAATACTGTAATAGCAGCCCGCCTAACATCCACCCAGCCTCCTAGAACAGTTTAGCTCAAGACAGCAGTGTTACACAGACTAACGTAACATGTTCTTGTTTTTTAAGATAACATTATAAACATATAACGAAGAATATGTGTCGCTCGGAGGTCAAACATATTACAAACAAGAAATTTCCATCAATTAATGATCACCACAAACATGCAAATACAATAATATATTTTGAGATATAGCAATGGCCTGTTCCAAAAATAAAGGTAGAGGGAGGTCAAAGAGGCTGGATTGGAGGGTTTTAGTGTCTTGATTGGAATAAAGGTAACTAAATTCTGGATTGGACTAATTCTGGATTGGACTAATTCTGGATTGGAACAAAACCTGATTTGTACCTCCTACACCCCCACCCCTCCACATTCATTTTTTGGAACAGCCTAATACATGTGAGTATGACCAGTCTGAGAATGACTGTGACCCGTTAACGTTTACGTTACATCACAAGCAAGTTGATATGAGCTCTATGTTTAGAAAACAGAAAATAGAAATGTAGCCTCATAATTTCATACCTTCCACGACTCTCGTTTTAGCTAACTGCAATCGAAAAAGAACTGTTAGGGTCCTGAGTTAAGCGTATGTCAACGTTACGGACAGTCGTAAACAGTATTTACGGCCTATCACGCGTTTTTCCATGAGAAAGTTGAGTCCGAAGTTGTTGTTTTTTCCACTCGCACACTTCGACCTTCCCTGCTGACCTTTAACCTTTTTTTCTATCCCACAATGCACCGTAAACTGTCATGGCTGCCCGCATGTGCGAAAAAAATTCGTCTATTTAAATTTCTCGAAAAGTTTGCAATTCCTTTTAATTGAGAGTACTGAATCAACTGCAGGAAAAGATTAAAGGTTTGATTGCCAATGTTTGCTTGGGAAACGCGACAGACGTGAAAGGATTCTGACTTTTGTAGCTAGTCTTGTCAAGTAGTGGGGCCCACGCGTGTTTTGGGGGAGGGGGGCGAGCACGTTTGGTCGGACAAGGTAAATTATCTTGGATACCCTAAAAAGAGGAAACATGGCCACACTGATGGAGCGACTTGAGCAGACAAACTTGTACTTCAAACGGATGACGGACTTGATCCCTCCGGAAATCTACTTTGAAAATAACGAGCTGAAAAGGAAACGCCAAAACAAAGAGACTGGTAAGTGCCATGCTCAATCTGTACACTAATTACTACTAGTCTACAGCTACTAGTACTCACACAGCCAGAAAAGTTTTGTAAAGCTAATCCAGTTGCTAACTTGCTAGAGTGTCTTTTTTCTTACCGTGTATCTTATAACTTGGATGTATATACAGTAGAGCAAAACTACGAAAGCTTCACCCTCCTTTTTCAGCACTGGAAACCAGTGCTGAAGATGGCTTCAGCACTGGAAACCGAGTGCTGAATGTTCGTCAGCACTGGAAAACCAGTGCTGGCGCGCTCTCAGCACTGGAGACGCCGGCTTCAGCACTGGAAACCGAGTGCTGAATGTTCGTCAGCACTGGAAACCGAGTGCTGACGCTCTCAGCACTGGAAACGCCGGCTTCAGCACTTCAATGCGTTTATATTGAGTGGGTCAGTTTACCTGACACCATTAGTATTCACCAGAATCGACATGGCTCAACTGCGATATCTATCACAAATTGACACAATAAATTTGTTTGCAATCCCGTTTTAATGATATCCATTCCTTATACATTTCAATTGTACAAAACAACATATTCAGGCTTTTTTTGCATCTGTATCTATCTTACGTTATATCAAAACCGCCGTTCGGCGTAACACACCAGCTAAAACTGCATAAACTTGAAAAATCATCTTCATTAGTACCGTATATAGTACCGCTTTCAGTACTTTGTATCTATACTCTATACATACACATAATTGAATAGCACAACCAAAAGTTTAACTTTATTTTTAAACAGTATACGTCAAGTACCGCTCTCAGCACTAGGACACTCCAGTGCTCGAAAGACTTCGGCACTGGTTTGAAGAACGTTCCAGTGCTATAGACGTCAGCACTCGTTTTCCTGTGCTGAAGATTTCTCAGCACTGGTGTTCCAGTGCTGAAGTGCCCCTGAGCACTGGAAAATCGAGTGCGGAAGGCGAAGCTTTTGTATATCAGCACTCGGTCCCAGTGCTGACGGCGGTTTCAGCACTGGGTAACCAGTGCTGAGTGACCTTTGACCTGACCCGTCGCCGCCAGGGCCGCGAGTTCAGCACTGGAGCCGAGTGCTGACGAACATTCAGCACTGGAAAACGTCTTTTCAGCACTGGAAAACGTCTTTTCAGCACTGGAAAACGAGTGCTGACGTCTTTTCAGCACTGGAAAACGAGTGCTGAGGGAGCTTCAGCACTGGAGAAAGGCCGATCAGCACTGGAAAACTAGTGCTGAACATTCTTCAGCACTGGGCGCCGAGTGCTGAGGCCGATTCGACCATTGTTTTCAGCACTCGGTTCCAGTGCGGAAGGTGAAGCTTTCGTAGACTTGCTACAGTAGAAGCCAGTTACTTGCACAACGGATTAACGCACACTTCTGTTAACTGCACGGAATCCCAAAATCCCAAACCGATGCGGTCCAGCAAGATAGCTTCGCAAGGTCAAGTATACAGGTTTTTCATTGACGTCATAGCAATTATAAAGTGATTTCCCTGGTGTCTATAATAGTGTGTAATTGGAATAAGAAATGGCATCTATATCTTTGTGTATTCATATAGGTGTGACACTCATGTAGGTCTGACACACTCCCAGGTTTAACCAAAGGGAATGGCAGCAAATTACATTTCAAGTTCATCCAAATGTAAAGTTTTTTATTCATATTTTGTAAATTGTGATGTATATGTCACAGTAGAGATCACGATCCAGTAGAATCGTCGATTCTCCTAGGAGAGATCGCGATCGGAGCTGGTCCTAGGGCCAGCTCTGATCGGGATCTCTCCTAGGAGAATTGACGATTCTACTGGATCGTGATCTCTACTGTGACATATACATGCCTGTTTAACTGAGTTTTTGTGTTCAGGTGGTCCCCTGACTAAGTCAGCCTTGCGAGCTCTGCACAAGAAGATGAGACTGGACCCAAACCAGTACAAGACTGTGACTGAGCTACAGAAGGACATGGCAAGGGAGGAGGAGACAGATAGTGATGGTTAGCTTCTTAAGCATGTACTTCTGCATTGAAATGTTCAATCAGTGTCTTTTTTTGGCAAAGCCTGGGATATTACATTACTAGTAATGTACAGTACTTAGATAGAGCCACACTGTGCTATAACTACTGCACTAAATATATATAATTGTACCAGTAGTAGAACTAGTAGTAGTATCCAGCAGCGTTCCTGCTAGGCATATGTCAATGTGTTTTTGGACACAATTTTTACGGGAAAGACGCACTCAGCCAAGCTGACTGCAGGCAAAAAAAATTAGAATAGGAGTCTGACCTGTGCCATCAGGGCCAAAATGTATCTTGAATCTTTGAAAAAAACTGTCTCTTTTAAAATCTGAAGGAATCCTGCGGCGCTCGTCTCACGCCTGCAGCCCTGGCTACCCCCATCCCCTATATTTGGGACGCATTCATTCATGAACCTGGTGGGAATGCTGGTATCCAGTATTTGATTATACTGCTGCTACTGGGTCTAGCCTGGTATCCAGCCGTATTATACTATAGCTCCCGAGTCTCTTCTGTCCTCTCTGAAAATGAAAGGACAGAAGAGACTCAGGAGCTATAATACGGCTGGATACCAGACTAGCTAGGGTCCTTGACACGGGTAGGCAGCAGTCGGCTTGTCCTCACACCACACTTCCAAGTGGCTCTGTCCAGCGGGTTCACCCTAGTTAAACTGCACCAGTTAGACCAAAGCTTTCATTGTTGAAAGCATTTTGTACCCCATGTGCTTGTATGCCTTTCTGTGTTATAAATGTAATATACTTAGTAAGCTATCCTTTAACCATGTCTTGAATTTACTCCTTTTGTCTACTACCATAACACATTACTACTGGCTAGTCTTACAGGATATACCAGTATGTAGAAAAGTAGCATAAGGTTATCAAATATATGTCTATTTTCAAATGATAACTGTCACACTTTGATTCAATTGTTAACTAGTATTCATATCATGCACCTCTACAGATGAGGATGTCAAGAAAGCGACCAAGAAGAACAAGAAAAAGCAGAACAGGTCTGAGAAAGAAGACTTGCGGCAGAAACTCCAGGCAAAGATTCAGCAGATGAAAGCTGTAAGGAAGGCACCAAAACCTCAAGATCTGGCAACTCAGAGGTCAAAGAGACAAGCAAAGAAAGAGAGACAGAAGCAGAGAAGAAAGACGGCAAACAAAACAGGGACTCAGACGAAAGGAAAGGCCTTCGAGGAAGGAACGGCTGCAAAGAAACCTGACGGCACTCCTGTGTTGAATCAGGAGGGGAAGCTGGTCTTTAGCAAGTTTGACTTCACCAGCGATGTTGGGAGTGGTAAGAAGAAGGGCAAAGAAGCTCCCAAGCACCTGAAGAAGTTGTTGGCAAAGGCTGAAGATAAAAAACAGAAGATAAAAGATCTGAAAAGTGAAGACCTTGGAAAGGTTAGTAGTACAAATTTACGTTAATGCTGTACTTGTTAGTGTTACAACATTGCACAAAAAGACATCATATCCCATTGCAGAACTTAAATTTTTATGCTCTATTGTTAACTATGTTTAGATTTTCGTCCTAAGGATCTTTCATTCAATTGGTGCCATCCAATTTACTACCAGAGGCTATGCTATGTATACATCTCATTGCAGAATTTAATATTTTTATGCCCTGTTGTTAACCAGGCTTAGATTTTCATGTTAAGTATCTTTCATTTAATTAGTGTCATCCAATTTACTACCAAAGGCTGTGCTACATTTTTCCTCTTGAATTTCTCTGTCCTTTAAAACCATCTTTGTGTGGCGTAACTAGTAGAGCATTCGGCTCGGAATCGAAAGGTGCTGAGTTTAATACCCACCATGCTCCAATGTTGTGCCTTTGGGAAAGGCACTTTACACGACATTCCCTGACGGTGGAGTGTCGCCCACTGAGCCTCTTCGGCTAATCTGTCTAATTGTGTGCCAAAAACACACTACGGATTTGGTGTGCCAATGTGCCAACATCTGCACCTTTAACCGTTAAATTTTTCTGTGCTAAACTATCTCTGTTTTCAGGCACATGAGGTTGAACAGAAGTCCAAGTGGAAGTCAGCTCTACAGAAGGCTCAAGGTGTCAAACTGAAGGATGATCCAGAACTACTGAAGAAGACCATCAAAAGAAAAGACCAGATAAAGAAGAAGAGTAAGAAACAATGGAAAGAGAGAAAAGATCAGGTGAGAGACATGATATGAGTCTTCATTTCTAAAACCTCTTAGACAGAGGATGAACTATAAGTTTAACCGGTAGCAGGTAGCAGCTATTAGTATTACTAATAGTAGTGAAAGAAAAAGGCCCCCATCCTGAGCTTTTGCCAAAAAGAGTTTATCATTGTCTATTTAACACTACTGTGTAATAAAGTTCATTCATTCATTCATTCATTCATACATCATTCATCATTCATTCATTCATTCATTCATTAGATATAGTTATAGATAAGTTCATTCATTCCTTAGGTATAGTTAAAGATAAGTATGATTAAATGATCAGTAAAAGAAATACTATAATCATTGTTTAGCAATCTAATTATAATTGCTTGTAGTCAGTAGCTTAACTGGGTAGAATTTTTTATGCATGTGTAGTTCAATCATCCTTAGTATTAGAATTCAATTGTCCTTTGAGAGATCTCATTAAAGGTCTCAGTGGTGGCTGCCGCCCCCCCCCCCCCCCCGGAAAATACGTTGGGGGGGGGGGGAAGTCGCCCCCCCCAAAAAATCAAGCTGAAACCTTGTGTATTTTTTTGATGATGGAAATTTCATAAAATCAACCTAGTCTAACAGCAAAGTTTACCCCTGAAAATGCAAGAAATGGCGTTTCAGAGAATCCCGATCTCAAAATTTCGCCAGACCTCCCTTGTGACGACTGCGTCTTCGGCGCAGGGCAGTATGTTGCGGGAGCGTTGCTCTGAAAAATCTTTTAAACCAATAGAAATTGTACTATCGTACTTAGCTTAGTTTACAAGCAGAATGTGCCACTGAAATTCAGGAAATGACGTTTCGGACGGTCAAGATTTTAAAATTTCCTCCGGACCTCCCTAGCGATGACTTGCGCCTCCGGCGCTCACAACGACATGGTGAAATTTTGTGCGTGGTAGCTTAGGTCATTGCCCTCAAACCTTTTTTTTCTTTGACAAAAATGGCATAAGATTAATCGTAGTCTGCAAGCAAAATTTGTCCCTCAAAATACAGAAAATGTTGTTTCAGAGGGTGCAGTTTTCGAAATTTCCAAAGACCAACCATGCGAAATCTTTAAATATTTTGGGGGCATCGACCTCGCTAAAACCATGTGTCTTTCTAACAGAATTGCCATCAAACTTAGCTTAGTCTGGCAGCAAAATTTGCCCGTCAAAACGCAGGAAATGCCGTTTTAGAGGGTCTAGATTTCAAATTTTCTCGGGGGAGCAGACCCCCGGACCCCCCTAGGGTGGTTGCGCCTCCGGCGCGACGGGTAGCGCCATCGGCGCTACGTAAGCGTGTGCCACAAAATTCTTTCAGTGAAAGTTCGCCCCCCCAAACGAAATGTCGTGCCGCCGCCTCTGGGTCTGATACATTGGCATTGGCACTGTGGCCAAACGATTGGACAGAGCGCTCAATGAATTTCATTGATGAAAAATGGATCTTTTATGCTTTGTGTTCTTTTTTGATTGCCATCATTTTTTTTACACAGGTTGAAGCCAACATAAAGAAGAAGCAAGACAAGAGAAGAGACAACCTGAAGGCTCGCAAGCAGCAGAAGGTTTCCAACAAAATCAAAAAGGCCAAGAAGAAAGGAAGAGTCGTACCTGGGTTCTAGCACTCGTGTAAAAGATTATATACTAGTAATTGATGGGAAAGTACAATAATAGTTTCAGTTTCAAAGGAATTTGTATGATAATCCTTCTATTCTTGTAACAATATGTCTGAGCACAGTTGACTGAACAAGTTATTCTCATGTCAGTTTTCTTGTATTAGGTGGCATAGTTTCTGAGTAAATGATATTTAGAAGTAATTTTTACTATCTCCATCTCGATTGAAAAAATGTCTGCAAAGGGGTAATTTTTCACCATTCTCAATATATCTGATCATAATATTGTTCTCAATATATCGATATCTTCTGCCCCAAAGTATATCTCTGGTAGGACTTTATTGTGATGTTACACTTAAAATAAGAGAATCTCGTGTATTTTTCTTTTTCAAATTTCCAGTTTCTTGTTCTGTGCACATGTTCAGGCTATGGATTTCTTGTCGTATATGAATTATGACACATAGGTAATGATTCAACAGAAAATGTATGACAATTGTGTAACATGATTATTACTATTGCCAAGAAAGTTATGTTTTATGGAAGTATGTTTGTCTGCTTTGCATGCATGTATGTGTGTGTGTGTGTGTGTGTATGTGTGTGTGTGTGTATGCGTGTGTATGTACGTTTGTGTGTGTATGTGTCTGTTTATGCAAGTATGCATGTGTGTGTGCATGTGCTTGTATATGCGTGTGTTTGTGTGTCTGTACGTATTTGTGTGCATGTGTGTATATGCGTGTGTGTGTGTCTACGTGTGTGTGTGTGCCTGCGATCCTTTGTGTGTGTGTGTTTTGAGAAATTAGTGTCAAGTTCGATTTTAGTCCCCAGCAGATTTCTTTGATTCTGCAACAGAACGTCTGTTTTTTTGTGTGTGTTCTGTTCTGGACCTTATTGTGACTTAGATTTTATGAATTCCTTTGTTTATTCGTCCATCAGTCAGTCCATCCATCCATTCAGTTTGTCATTCATTCACTCATTCATTCATTCAATTCATGTGCACAACTATCATGTGCACAAAATTAAAAACGCCTGGCCAGATAGACATTTTATGCAATGTTTATTGACTTCCTACCACAACTTACATCTCGTATGCTCAGTAGTCCAGCTACAAGCAAGTCATCTCCAGTCAGTCTGTGACTTGGGTTCACAAAGGATTATCAACGGATCTCATTTTACAACCTCCTGCACTTTTCACCCTCGCCACCAGGGGGCGCAGCTGATACGTCAGCCGCAAAACGCGTCATTACAAGGCAGCTACGCACATTGGCGGTGGGGATGATTTTGTACTTCTTTCAAATAATACTTCTCTGATGGAAATCACCATTTATTTTAAAATATTATCATTTGTGTTATGGCACACTCCTGTGTGTCCTCCTCAAGACTGACTGTCTAAAGACTGACTGACTCCTAAAGACTGACTGACTAAAGAATACTAGTAGTATGTGGTAAATGATTTGTGGCGAAAATCACTATTTACATCATCGGTTATAGAGGCACAAAATGATAAGTCACACTCTTCAAGATTGACAATGTAATACTGGTATTCTCAGTCTCCTTAGTCAGTTACACGACAACCTATCGCTGTTTGGGGTGGAGTGGCTGCTAGAACTAGCAGCTTGATTTCTTGGCACCTTATGATCAGGATTTACTAGTATGTCAAATATTTGGTATAAACTACCGAATGGAAATAATTTAAAAGCATGAGACTTTTACAACCGAAAGCACGGCAGGCGAAAATAAAACGACCGGGCCTTTGGGGGTCTAAAAGCCACAAAATGAGTATCATTTATGTGAGCCAATAGCAATGAAGATTTGTTTGTGTATTCTGTACACCGAATTCTGTTTGTGTATTCTGAAGGGATTGTCCATTAATGACAGGCAGTGGTGATCCAATGCTGTGGCCTTGGTTATGATTGATGAATAATAGTGATGATAAATTACTTCATTCCAAATTTTGCTTTGGCCCCTCCCCAGGTTGTTTATGGAAAGGCCCTTTGTACCGAGCACAGCAGCCTTGTTTTTGAAAAATGGATTTTGCTTGCCATGTCGTGCTGAGATATATACAAGACATAAAATAACGCCTTATATGCATTGCCGTGCACAATTGTAATTGAGAACTCAGGAGACGGAATGGATCCGATTTTACACAGTTTATCTTGAAGACCTTTTCCAGATGCGCAACTCACAATTCTAAATGTGTTTCACATTAACATTAAGACCTAATCATTGACTGAACCTATTCTCTAAGAAACATTATTTTTGTTTCAGATCTTTAAGTTGCAACAGTTATTTCTACTCACAGTCCCGACAATTTTCCTGGGTGCAAGATTTATATGAGAACTCATGAATGTCATAACTGCTAGAAACATTACACTCTGAGCACACAACGCAGAAAAAACAAGTTTCCAGAAGCCGCGTTTTCTCGCAAGCTAAGCTGTATATCTCATGGGTCTTGTGGTAGTTATGAGTAACAGCAGATGCATGTGTTCGCAATGCGTGCATGCATGAGAGTGCACGTGTGCGTTTGCGTGTCAGTGTGCGTGCGTATTTCAGCTGACCAGAGATATGTTAAGCTCAATGCATTCCCTTAGTTGTTGTGGTGGTGCATGTATGGCACAATAGATACAGATATATGTGGCACAGGTAGGGCTGGGTACCGGTAAGGTGTACCGGTACAAAACCGGGTTTTCTTATTGGACCGATCCAGAAAACCCGGACCTGAAAAAAATCGGTGACCGGATGTTGGACCTAGCAAATAAACGGATTAGATGATCAGGAGTTCGCGCATTCTGGGGCTTACCGGTCGAAGAAAATAACGAGAACGAAGCAGGTAGAGTTAATAGTCATTTCTACAAAGTTTTCCAGTCAATCATACAGAGGCAGTTAGTCTTGCAGGATTTTAGAACGCCAGTGGGAGTCAAATACTCCACAAAACATACTATTTGTAGCGAAATGGCCCATTATTTTGAGTATCGTCCAGTAACATGCTCTCACATACTGAATCAGGTTCAGGTCCGGACCTGGACCTGATCCTCCGGACCTGGACCTGGATTTTCTGTACCGGTACCCACCCCTAGTTGGAGGCGCATGTATAGCACGCTGTGATAGATACAGATATGTGGCACAGGTATATATGGCATTAGGTGTGGTCTCACTGCAAATTTGGGAGCAACTCAGGTTTATTTGGATTCAAAGCCATCAAATACAATATTGTTTTCATGTTGGGGATGAAAAATAATTTGCATGTGACTTTCTCTGGAGCAAGAATAGATTGCTTGTCTCTTCCCCTATGCCTGACTGTTAACACATCATAATCCATTTCAGTGGGTAACGCCTTTATCCGCGGGGTAACCTATATTCGTTGTATCTATGAACGGTATACATGTAGTTGTTGGGATGTCAAATCAACGTTTTGAAAATACAGTAGAAGCCAGTTAATTGCACATCGGATTAACGCACACTTCTGTTAACTGCACGGAATCCCCAAATCCCAAACTGGTGCGGTCCAGCTAGATAACTTCGCATTATTGCACCAGCCGGATAATTGCACGAAATTCACTGGCAAAAAGGGCGTGCAATTAAGCGGCTTCTACTGTATTGCAATTCAAACTACCGCCCATCTACTTGACATCTCGAAATACCGTTTCTGAATACAACTGATATAGGCTAGGTTACCCATTGGATAAAGGTAAACTAGCATCACCATTAAGGACATTGCATAAGCTTTTGTCATTGGCATAATCCCCTGTTCAATAGCATCGTACACTTCCTACGTACAGTAGAAGCCGCTTGATTGCAGTCGGCCTATTTGCTAGTGAATTTCGTGCAATTATCCGGCTAGTGCAATAATGCGAAGTTTTCTAAATGGACAGCACTGATTTGTAATCTCCAAGCAGATATTGCGTGCTCCTTCCCAAGCTTATAATACTGTCTTATGCCACGCAAGATCTGCTTGGAGATTAACTGGGATTTTGGGATTCCGTGCAGTTGAAAGTAGTGTGCATTAATCCGTTGTGCAATTAATTGGCTTCTACTCAACGGTACATCGATTTGCCCCGTTTGTGGACTGACCCATGTTTCCCAGCTTAGATAAACATATACTGGGGGTTCTTGGGATTTTGGATGTGGTCTTTCTCATACAAAGACGTCGCTTTTAGATCTGACAATGATGGGGCTTGGTGCCTGGTGAAGACATGCTTGGGTGTGAGGGTTTGTGGGCTGGTACTTCATGTCTGTCTGCTGTCTGATTGCTAATGTATGGTACGGTTAGCAGATGGGTTATTATACAGGCAAGCTCTGGACATGATGGCCCCCCGTGTTCTGCCGTATCTACCAATGGCGGCCATATCTCTGACCCTGTACCCGCCCGCTACAGGCGCGCCGTACGATCTAATGTTTGCCTTCCTCTGCCGTGCGTGTATCTGTGGGACCGATCTGGTACGAGGGACCGTGCTGTAGGATGGATGTTTGCCGCCCAGTCTGGTTGATGGAGGAAGGGCCACCTCAGCTACAGCGGCGTAGAAAGGCACAGCGTCATCCCCGTCGCCTTGACCGGGAACCCGGAGAGTCAGGGGGTATGAGAGGCGCCGTCTGTTGTAGTACTCGTCGGGAATTTCCCAGTAAGGATGATCTACCCAAGGCCGTGTGTTGTAGTACTGGGTGTAGTACTCGTCGGGAATCTCGCTGTACTGAGGCTCATCACCTGCAGCGGTCTGTGTAACCGCACCCGCCGCAGCGCCCGAGACGACGCGGCCGCCTGCCCCGCCGAGCACCCAGCGACTCACGGAGGAGACAGCCGGCGGAGGAGGGTCTCCTGACCGCGAACAACTTCGCAGTTTTACAATGCCGATATACACAACTGCTACAAGCAGTGCTATATGCTCAACCCCTACTACAGCTGACAATGTGATGCTGTATATGAACCATGCGTTACATGTGCATTTCTCTTTTACCGGTCGAGCCGTCACAGGTTCATTTATGACAGGGATCGTCTGATTCAGGGGGAACTCGGCTGCCATGATGGTGGTTGCTTTTCTTGAAACCGTGATCACCTTTTCTGTACACTGTGTGGCGTCAGGAGTGCTGGACACGGGCGTGGTGAAGACATGTCGGTATGTGTCCCCCCGGACGGTGTCGACATGACACGTCACATTCAGCATTTCTTCATGACCAAAGGTGCTGATATTTCTGTTTCTGTTCTTATCATCTGCCATGATACCTGACACAACTACAGCAATGGTTTGGGGTTGTTGGGACCCGTCTACACCTATGGGAACAATCTGCAGAGTAGTGTCTCCCCCCAAGGCTACCTTTACGCTTCCAACATCTTTCCAGGCATGTGTGCACGAGTGGCTGATGTTTGAAACGTGTTTGTCTGATTCTGTGTTGACTGACATGGCTACAAATGGTACTAAGTCATACTTTATCTGATCTGTTGCGGTCAACCTCCGTGCAAATGCTCTACATAGACCGTCATGGTCAACATCTGGCTGGGGTAGGTGCGAGGTGCTTTCATGGTGTATGTGGACGTGATATTCCTTTTGTTTCGGACCTTTGGAGATACAGAACAGCACCTGGTTAACCCTGAGTGCAACGCTTCGGCCAATATATCGGGTGTAACCATAATCAAGACGCCAGTTCACTACCAAGGGAGCAGAATCATGGAGAACAAGCAATCCATTCCCACCAACGGACAGTTTTTTCGGCCTATGTAGCCCCTTCATAGTCTCCCGTGACAGACAAGTTAGCTCATTTCCGCTCAAATCTAGCCTGGTAAGCCCTCTCACTGGCTTGAATGCCTGAGGAGGAATGCTTTTGATGGAATTTGCTCTCAAAGACAGTTGGGCTAACCCTTTCAGATTGTCAAACCAAGATGGGTCGATGCTTTGTATGGCGTTATCGTCAAGTAGCAATGTGTTTAGGGCAGTAAGGTTCTGAAAGCATGTTGGATCTATGATACTGATGTTATTGTGGGACAATGACAGGGCCCAAAGCAACTGCGGAGATTTCAAACCGTCAAACCAGGCTCGCTTGACGTGAGTCAAGTTGTTGGAATCAAGCTGCAAGGATTTCAAGACAGGAAAGGCGGCCAAAGTGCCCTGTTCTAAATCTGTGATTCCACATTCCACCAAAGCAAGACTATTTACTGAAGGCTTCTGAGGAGGTCGTAGCTTCTGAACTGAGAGTACCCCAAGTCTAACCCCCCTAACCGCCACATTTTTGTTATCGGGAAGGCATAGAGACGTTGGCTGGGAGGAGTTCTGCACAAAACGCGCGGGTTGTTGCTGTAGCTGTGCGATACACAAGACGCAAGTACCTCGCAAATGCTGACCCAAACTGTGCGACCTGCGAAACGGGACGCAAGCTGGCCATGGATTTGTGTACGTGCACCCAGGAAAACATGTCGGGTCTAAACCTACACATCCAACTACGATGGCAAGAACAGTTACAATCCTTGACACTACCTTGAACATAATAGATATTGAACATTCAATACGTTAACATTCGAGTAATGGCTAAATACGAAGCCTTTCTCTGGCGTGTGCGACGATCGCTCTGGTTTCATCCACTTTCGGGACGGGTGAAGAACAGGCCAGCTGTCTCACCTGAAAAATGAACGGATCATCGTAATTTTTTCTGAATGTATGTATACGTATATATTGAGTATGTATATGTATATGCCTCGTATACGTATATAAAAAAGTATGTGCGGGTTGGCAACTTGGCACGTATCAAAAGACTGTCTACCGCCGGTATAGCACAATGTAAATTAGGATAGCAAAAAACTATCCGACGACCGACCGAAACAAACATGAGTTTGTGTGTGTGCTATCCGATCGTCAATCAGAAAAAGTAGCTAATAATTTTGATTATCTTAAGAAACACACAATAAATGGACGAGTTTCTGACTTTTAGTGTGGTCTAGTGATGTTTTCTATACGATATTCAATCCATTGTGTACATAGCTGGCCTTTGTATCACACAGAATAAGTTTTTTTTTGTCGCTGGAAAAGAATAATGCCTACCCAGCTGACCCTAGCAAAACCTGTCGACCCTAGAATTCTTCTCTGCATTTTGCACTCTGTTAACCGATAACTGAGAGTTTAGACTCAGTTGATGTATGGTTTTGTAGTAAATATTGTTGTTCGTACATTGTTAAACTGCACTCCTTAGAGTCACTTCGCTCAAAATCCTTTTTAAAAAACAAGAAAATCCCTTCCTACCCATCCTATCCTTTTCAGGGGAAAAACAACATCAAATTTTTAAGGCAGGGGGGGTATTCCTGTCGCGTTCCTGCGAAGGCTAGCACAACTTGACTATCTGTAAGTAACTGGCAGTCTTACCGTAGTCAGCGGGTCCGTCGAACCCCGGTCCGCGCCCACCGTAGTCAGTCAGCCCGTCGAACCCCGGTCCGTGCCGGTTACCCTGCCGGTAGTCGTCGGGAGGGTGGCCGACTGCCTGGGCGGCTACCTGCTATAGAAATAAGGGACAAATGAATAATTAGCTCTTACTTCTATCAGCTCTTAAATATGCGAGACATTGTACAAATTATCAGATTGGCTAATATCACAGTGGCTAGCCTGGCCTAACAAGACACGTTGTGTTTCTATATAGACTAACGTCACATTTCCAAACCGGGGTCCGCAGCCAGGACGTAAAAATATACATTAATAATGACACACGACTACATTTGTGTATAGACGGGCAAAGGGAGATAGCCGGCTAAGGCTTAGGTCACATTTCCAAACCGGGGCCCGGTCGGGCAGCTTTCGGGAGCGAAAAAATGATCTAAAAGACCTCAAAATACACAAAATGTCAAAATAAGATTCGTGGGCATAATTTATGTAGATTTCTAGGAATACATTTCAATTTTTCGTTTCTTAAAACATCCCGGCCGGGCCCCGGTTTGGAAATGTGACCTAAGCCTAAGGGAGTCAAAAGGGCTGTGCAGTGGCACCAGGTGCCCGTTTGACTCCCTTAGCCGGCTATCTCCCTTTGGCCGGCTATACTCCTTTGCCAGCTTTGATACTATCTCTAAGGCACCGTTGGGTCTGCTTGGAGACTAGTCCGACCTGGCCCTGGTTTAAATGTTACGTAGGCCCTCTTGGCCCACCGACCCCCAAAACCTGCAGACCCTATCCTTCTGCACTGGCATGAAAACTGACACCTGAGAGATGAAATTTTGTTGAATGGCTTTCTAACATGTTCTAACGTTGGTAGATTCATAAATTTCAAAATTAAGTTTGCTTCTACTAAAACTATGTAGTTGAGAGTAGAGGTGGGTATCGGTACAGCGTACCGGTAAAAAACCGACTTTTCTTATAATTGGACCGGTCCGGAAAAGTCGGACCTGAAAAAATTCGGTACCGGATGTTGGACCTATTGGTAAATAAACAGATTATATGATCAGGCATTCAGACGCTTTGAGCGAAGTAGAGTAGACTCTATAGTCGACATTTCTACCAAGTTTTACAGTCAATCGTATAGAGACAGCCTTGTAGGATTTCAACGCCAGGGGGAGTCGAATACTCCACAAAACAGATTTCTAGATGTAGCGAAATGGACCATTGTTTTGAGCGTAACCGGGTATCCTCCTGATTCACAAGTTTTCACATACTGAATCAGGTTCAGGTCCGGACCTGGACCTGATCCTCTGGACCTGGACCGGACCTGGACCTGAACTTTCTGTACCGGTACCCACCCCTAATTGAGAGTGAAAACAAGGGAGTTACCGGCGGTGTAGACCGCTCTTCCGGGTCTCCCTTTCCTGGTCCGACAGGGCGGCTGCGTACAGACTGGAACAGCCCGGAAAATGGACAGCAGGCTCTGTAAATGATGAAAGAACAATTAACAAAAACCATTTCACTCCGTCGCGATATTGGTTCATGCATTAATGATGATAAGTAGACTGAGATGAAACACAGGACCAAGAAAAATTTAATGCGGGGTAACCTAACGTTAACACTAGTTCACCTTTATCCGTGCGGTATCCTATATCCGTTATCTTTTAAAACGGGGTATTTAGGTTTGTCAAGTGGTTTCAATTGATTCAAAACAACGCATATAGGTTTCCCCGCAGATAAATGTGAACTATCGTTATACTCATTGTTCTTAAAGACAGGGTAACAATGGATATCAAGTGGTTTCAAACTACAACGTTTTGAAAAATTAATTTTATATCCCTAAATAGCCCGCGTTTAAAAACAAGGGATATTGGTTATCCCTCGGATAAAGGTGAACTAATGCTACCTAATTATGATTAGCTAGTGACATAAGCAAAATCGCCATTCTGTTCGTAGGTTAAGTTATGACTGTAGCTATCAACAGTCGGTTCTCTAAATTTAAATATCCTCAATAAAAATCCAACGACGAAAACAATTATCGTATCACAAATAGGACTACTCTCCGAGCAGAGGTTCGCAGAGTAGTTTTCTTATGTTTTTATGCGTTTTGTCGGCCTTTCTAATTTGTACTGTTTTGAACTGGGCGGCGAGCACGAAGAAAACGCATGACCCCCAGACATACAAAATAAACTATACTAAAAACATATCAAAAACAGCCAAAGCCGAACCTCTGCTTGGAAAGCAGAATTAATGTGGCCAACTTAACTGTTCTAGAGGAGTCACAAGAGACACTTACCGGTGGATCAGGCGTTTGCTCGTCTTCATTTTTGCATCTTGTGTTGGTTCTGATAGAAAAATGGCTAGTTGTCGCCTGTGCTCTTTTCCCAGCAGTTTCCGATTTTGTTGTGGACGGCAAGCCGCACTTTCAACACTCTCGGTCCGTAGCCATGGCAACAACCAATCTGCTGTCAATCAAACCGTGTGCTATGTCGCTTACGTCGTAGAAAAGTTTGATATTCATTTCGGTAAATTCTTCGCAAAACCGACCGCACGTATACAGTGTACTGTAAATGCATTTAAGTTCGCGGGGATTTAATTTCGCGTTACAACTAGAGGGGAAGTGGAGTGTTCGCGGTGGTTTTAAGTTCGAGGTAGTGCAATACAATTTAGTCACATACTGTAATGGAAAAATGTCCCTGGTGGTTTTAAGTTCACGTTAAGACTGCCTCGCGAAAACCGCGAACATTTCTGCATTTACAGTATTTATCAATCGGAGGGGGGGCTCGATACTTAGTTCTATGTTAATTCATGAAATATTTGAGGAAATTGTGGATTGAGCGATGGAGAGAAAATCGTACCCACAGAATAGTGAGTAAACAAAAACATAGGACTCTTATTCTTTATCAATGAAAAGAAAACACACACACACACACGCACGCACGCACGCACACACACACACACACACACGCACACGCACGCACACACGCACGCACGCACACACACACACACATACACACACACACACGCGCGCACGCGCACGCACGCACACACACACACGAACGTACCAGTTGATACATATACGTATACATACATACAAACACACACACACGCAAACACACACAGATGCACATACATACACTCACACGCTCACACGAATGCTTATGCAAATATTTAGAACGATATTATCATCACCTTGTCATATCATATCTTATTGTTCATTTCAACTTTTTTTGAAATTTTGTCATGTCCACACTTTTACGTTGCGAGAAGTTTGCAAAAGAACATATGTTTTCTGTTATTTCGTACCGTACATGTGTGCAGCGCACACAGCTTCCCTTCCAGACTCACACAACTTCATTAAACTAAAGAATCTCGAGACCAAACCGAGCTCGCGAGGAAAGCATGTGAGTCTTGCCGGCAAGGAACTCACGACTCAAACATCAAAGAAGTTAATCTCACCAGAAAATGTTCAACATGCCTCGCGGGGAGGGTTGTATTAAGAAATAATTGTCTGCATATTGGAGTGCCGGTAAACACGGTACTCTCCAAGCAGAGGTTAGGCTCCGGCTGTTTTCACTTTTGCAAAGAAAGGTCATATTTACAGTTGAGACATGATGTTGTGTGTCTATTTGTAGGTCAAAAGCAAATATTTATATTGAGAAGCTGAGTATAAGAAGCTGAGAAGCTTGAGAAGCTGAGTATGAATTTTCATGATTTTTGGTACGGCAGAAGCCAGTTAATTGCACAACGGATTATCGCACACTTCTGTTTAAATGCACGGGATCCCCAAATCCCAAACTGGTACGGTCCAGCTGGATAACTTCGCTTTGTTGTACCATTTGGATAATTGCAAGAAACAAAGTGGTAAATGGGGTGTGTAATTAAATGGCTGCTACTGTATTTAAGTAGAGGTTGCGGAAAGGAAGGTCGAGTTTGAAAATGGTTGGCGTAGCATGTTTCGTCAGGACGGTAGTGGGCCGAGTGTATGTGTGTGTGTGTTTGTTTGTTTGCGGACAGCATAACTCGAGACGTTGCGAATTGTTTTGCATGATATTTGGTGGATAGGTAGGGGTTGGGAGAACAACGGTCAAGTTTGATAGTGGGCGTCCTAGCGGCGAGTTACGGTACTGCAGCGTAGGTTCAATGTTGGAGGTCGAATTTTCTGTAACCGACAGGTCCATGATTCTTTAGTAGTGGATAGGTCTTTGAGCAGAGAGTGACCGGGGAAAGTTTGACACCCCCCTCCCTAGCGGCTTTTTTTTTAAACTGCTGGGACCGATTTTGTTTTAGAGTACTGTAAATGCAGAAATGTTCGCGGTGGATTAATGTTCGCGGTTTTCGCGGTAGCCGCTTCACCGCGAATTTAAAACCACCGCGAACATTTTTCCATAACAGTAAGAGACTACAGTGTATGGTGCTACCGCGAAATTAAATCCCCGCGAACTTAAATGCATTTACAGTAACTCAAGAAAGGGTGGACAGATTGTCATGATAGTTGGTGTGTTAATAGTTTGAGTGGTGATTTATATAATCAGGTTACAATTATATAAATCCGTAGCTAATTTGCTAAATTAATGAAGAAAGTTAAGAATTCTCATGCATTACATGATAAGACCTGATTTGAGGACATATACAGTAGCTTGAGAAGTAGGTCGGGAAACAAACAAATGCCATGCAGCGGGTGTGATCATGATTTTCAATTTCCAGGCAGACGTAGATGAAAAAAGAGAAGAATTTGGCCAAATAAGTTGCCATTGGATTTCAGCCAGTCTTTTGCAGTCTATCCAGCGCCGGCCGGTCAGTTCACTCCTAGACCAGTTAACCCTAACTAGGCTTTTATTCCTAATTGGGCCAAAGCCCCCTATCATCATTTACTATTCGGCTAGGCCGGAGCCGACGAAGAAATGGCAGAGTTCCCCCTTCCCGTCAGAGTCATGCCTCCTCGTAATTTAGAGCTCGCAGACTCGTCGTCCGATCGAATCGTGCCTAATGTAAGGGGGTATAAAGGCGACATGATTTTGAAGGCTATAAGATATTTGCTGGAAAGTATCACAACAGTGTAAAAATGTTAAGATGTTTTTGGTAGCGTTCGTGGGTTTGTGAGAAACACACTTTTATGCAGTCGTTTACTTTTTGGCTAGACACTCTTTAAACAATACATGAATGAGACCTTAAAGTCTTGAATAACGATACTCTATTTGCCTTGATTGTTCGGCGAAGGCATGTTTTCGTGGAACTCTAGTTCAATGTGGTAAAAGCAGCACCTGCGCATGAAATCATTGATATAATCCTTGCTATTTTTTCCGAATTTATTGCCTCAATTATTGACATATCATTTCAATCATTAACTTGTCTTTCTTGTAACATCGTGCATAACAATGGCAAATTTATGAGGCATTAATGATAACGTTGGAAAGCATATTGAACGATTGATTAGAATGAGGTACAAATGTATTGATATTATATACCGATGCAGCACTCGAAAGATATGAAATAGAGGCTTTTCATTGGCTGACGTCATCCGCCTATGACGTAGTTGCCCTGAACCTGTTTATTATAAACGGCCCTTCGACAGGCACTTTATTTTTTAAATGGATCTCTTGAATAATACATGAATAACGTTGTATGAACTTGAATCTTTGTCAAGAGATGAATTTTTTACTCATAACGGTAATGCTTTTAAGATATACTAATAAAATAATCTTTTGTATGTGAATTAGTGTTATGACGATATTTAGTTCGAAAGTATGTGAAAAGGAGGAAATATCGTGGCAAACGTCATCGATGTTGAAACTAGGTACATTTTACCGCGACGGGTATAAAAGCCAACGTCCATGATTCAAAATGACGTCCGGTTCATACAAAATTCATACCTATTCACTAATATCAGAGTAAAGTGCTTAAACGTCTAATGTTTAATCATTACAGCTGGGAATACGGTGGAAGAATTCACGGAAGTCAAAACGAGCCAGCTAGGTAGACTGCGATCGCACTGCGCTCTCACTGCGACCTAAATAGGATTTGTGTAACCTTTGATTTCATACTAGGTATATCATACAAAATTGAAATGTGTGACTGAGAAGACAACAAAACACACAAAGTGTAAAAAGATTTGTTTCTTGTCTATAGAATTCGCTGAGTGATCTGTCAAATATTAGGTCGCAGAGAGAGCGCGGCGAGAGCGCCGTCCTAGTGGAAAGGGGGTGTTAGTACAACAAGCTTACGTAGGAATCGGGTACTATTCGTTCACAATGACTTTGTCATTGATTATTATTTTTGAACCATACAAATCACATGTACAACAAAAACAACATTGTACTTTACTCCCTTTTGAATAATGCGCTAACAAGGATATTTGCTCTTCGCAGTCACGTGGATTACCTCGGCTTGAACACACAAGTCAACCATAGTACGGCACTGTAACTTGTGACTTTATATGATTTTTTGTGGTTGATAATTTATCAATCAAACAAAGCTCTTTGTTGCACGTTCACTAATCGGTTGAGTTTGCAACCAAACTATCCGTAGCCTGTACTTTTCTAGTAGCAACAAACACGGCGATATGTGTGTATAGGTGATACTGATGTACCGACACTACCTGGTAGTCCATATCATGTAGATTATTCAAACCATCATGGCCATATCTATCCTGTGACGTCTTCAAAAGAGAAAACCTGTAAGGGTTAAGTTTAGTCTGGTCGTGACGCATCATTTTATACCTGGCCACTGTCTTGTCTGGACGAGAAATTTTCAATTTTTTGTGGAAAAGTCGCAAGTACATATCGTCGTCCTCCCCTCCCCATCCACAGTACAGGTTGGAGTACCCGTTCAGGGTTTGGTAGTGAGACGCCGATAGAAGTGTCACCCCACCGAACAACTGTTTATACGGCAGCGTGTAGTTGAACTTGTCTATAGCTACGGATAAATGTCTCGGAGATGAAGAACAGGAGTATATGTTGCGGTCATCCTCCAAAAGCAAATCCACGTCATGAAAAACGAAACAGTCGTAGCTACGATTTTTGAGTACCTCGGTAAAACCGACGTTGTACAGCAGACCCTTGCAAAACATCGGTTCGTCGCCATATTGTTCGATGACGTAGACTCCGTAATCCAACAGTTGTCTTTTCAGTATGGGGTGGATGTGGTTCAAGAAGATGTGGAGGTGCTCACGGCGATCGCGATAAGGCACCAGGACGGCAACTTTGTGTCTGGCCGTGCAGTTAGGAGGGCGCCAATATCCCCCAAACGTTACGTCTAAATGGTCCATGGATACATCGCCCAGTACAGGTGCCTCTTGTAGATTGTTCACGGGTCCCGTTAGATTCGGCGGGTCTACAGGACAAGTATCGTCAACATCTCTGTCTTTCCATCGCAACGACGAAGTCAGGAGTAGTAGTAACAGAAGAGTGGCGAATACTTGAAGTATGAGAGTCTTCCACCTGCGTCTTTTAAGGCGTGGTAATAACATGGCCGTCTTCACACACCGGGTCCTCAATAGAAGGTCTTGCCGCGTGTTTACGTAGAGCCTAACATGGCGCATATCATTCCTTGCTTCCCGGATTTGTTTCACGACTTACTTGAAGAATGATGCAACGCACTAAAAAGCAAAGCCTTGCCCGTACCACAAAGTCCGTATTCAGTTCATACCATGCAATGTAGTTACTCAATGGTGTACCGCTTGTACTTTGCACTCGCCCACTCCAGTCACTTCACGTGGGACCGTGTAGCGTAGTGGCAGTTTCTTCGGCCCGTGACTGAGAGGTTGCGGGTTCGAATCCGCCTGCTGTGTTACCGATCTTGTGCCCTTGAGAAAGGCACTTTACACGACTTTCCTCACTTCACTCAGGTGAAAATGAGTACCTAGCATGTTGACTGATCGTAAACCGTAGTAAGTCAAGCAAGATAGTGTAAACAAATTTGGTCACCAAGTCGTGTTACCCTTTAGCTATGGATTACATCCATCCCTGTATCCACCGCTCCCTGGCCTCATTCAAAAATTAATTAATGTTTGTTTCCCGGTGACAAATAAAAATTGAGACGATAGCATTAGGCCATGTTGATTTGACTACTAGTATATGGATGACATCCTCTGGGAACCCCAAACCTGATGCGAACGTGCGAATAAAAAAAAGTTTGGCCCCCAAAAAAGTTGCCTTCACTATGAAATCTAAGTGGTCTGGAAGGTTGAACAAATGACAAGATACAGCGTATTGAATACCTAAGAATAAATTCTTTACTTTTTGTTTTCACATCTTCTTCTTTGACCTGACGCTGAATTGAATTTGAATTGACGCTGAAATTATGTTTTCTGATATATATAGATATACAAATGAAGCGGTTTACTGGGATGTGGCACTTGGAGCCAGCACGTGAGAGTTAGAGGATGGATGAGGGACAGGGTTCGTGTCCACCCTATAGAAATATATAGATTCAAAATCTGATCGTTGTGAGGTCTTATTAAGACCTACCCACTAGCTCAACTGCTCACTAACTAACCCCATAGGGACCAACAGGAGTACCGGGGTTACCCAACTCCCATTGAGACTTTCATGTAGGTTTTGATCCACATCCACTTGTTTCTTTGTAGCCAAAAGCAGCCATACGGCATGGGTCTTACTAAAGAGCGCTTGAGACTCCGGCAACGCTCTGTTTGTCTAAGGAACAACTACCATAGCGCTCAAGTACTGGTGCGGTTTGAAAGACGAGTGGTACTATATACCCTAACATAAGACAGGTGCAAATGCTTATGGTATTTTTAGTGTATTGAAAAATGAAAGCGAGTGGAAGAAGGAAAATTTTCGGAAAGAAAGAAACATGAATCCTGTGCAGACTAGGTATGAAAAAGGCCAAGAGACTTTATCTGTATTGCCAATAGTTGTGTTTCTAGGGAACAGAACTATGCACACACTTAGAACGAAACAGAAAGTGAATGATTAATGCATTAGCTCTGCTAAAAACCTCCTAAGATATCTAAAATTAACCCAGAGTTCATATTTGTCTGAGATAAGTGGCGTCATTGACATTTTAGTGTTCAAATCAAACAGATTAACAAAACATCTACATGTAAGTACTTGGATAAGATGAGAGAAAACTGGGACCACACTACAACTATAGTATAACGCTGACAACTCTAGTGGTATCACTGTTGACATTGTCGCCACGCGTCAGCCCAATATCGTAACTTCCGGAAAAGAACGCTAGGTGGCGCTTATACACGAAAACACCCATCAGTTACATGTCGGCAAATGTGAAGGGAGGAATGTGCTCGAAATGTGGACAATATGATCAGAATATCTGACAAGTGGAGTGCCAAATGATTTTGTATCAATAGAGAGGGAAGTGTTGTCTTATGAAGTACTAGTTCACACTGTGTATTATAACAGAAACATGTTTAATACATGACTGTCTTATGTACTAATATCTTTTCTATTAGAACAGTAAGTTCGGCGTATAGTTTTCACATGGCGACAGCAACTCTATAATTTCAATCATTGACTTTGTCTCCAATGTTTACTGTTTAAAGTCACATTCATCATTTTATTCATATTTCTAATGTTTTAGCCAAAGTAACTTCACATTACCTACTTTTACAGTTACTAGTACAATGTACTTGATATGATTATAATGTATTCTACTTAATGTAATAGTAAACGTATATGATAATTATACTACTCAATTTAGCATTTGGATTTAAAAAGCTTTCATCTGATAAAACTAGTATAAAGCTAAGAAATCCAAGTGAAAGACTACTAAAGGAAGGGAAAAGTATATGCATGTTTGTGATTCGAGTACAGTAGAAGCCGCTTAATTGCACGCCCTTTTTGCCAGTGAATTTCGTGCAATTATCCGGCTGGTGCAATAATGCGAAGTTATCTAGCTGGACCGCACCAGTTTGGGATTTGGGGATTCCGTGCAGTTAACATAAGTGTGCGTTAATCCGATGTGCAATTAACTGGCTTCTACTGTACTATATTCCAGATCTTCGGGAGGTATCTCACTGCACTTGGGGCACCGGTGCGGCACTGCGGGGTTAGAAAGATTACTCAACGAATTTCAGAGGTAAAGACCGAATTTTCTTGCGTTTTGTGTATTTTTCTGTCTTCTAGGTCATACTATTACGTATTACGCAATATTTAAATTATAAGAAAATCGGCGAAAATAACACGATAGTGCCGCAGTGAACGAACCCCGCAGTGCCGCACCGGTGCCCCAAGCGCAGTGAGATACCACCTTTAGATAGTGTTACACCTTATGTTTCCTGTGATATCTCTTGCCAACGTTAACTACAATGTGAGTGAACAACCTTTGGCGAGACATTGAGGTTATCTTAGCCCTGACTTTTCCAACGTTGTTAAGACCATCCTTATCGGCCCTTAAGTCAGACGTCTTAAGAAGATTGAACCTCTGCTTGTTCTCATCACCCAACTCATGTTGAAACATCGTGTATCTTCCGACGTCTTCGTCAGGGCGCGAGATTTCTAACTTTTTTCTGTGCATTCGTTTGTACATGTCGTCATCCTCCCCTCCCCATCCACAGAACAAGTTAGAATACCCGTTTAGAAGTCTGTACTGCGCCGGCGTCATAGCCACCACCCCGCCAAATATGTTCTCGTATGGCAGCTTGTAGTTAAACTTGTCTACAGCCACCGAAAGATGCCTTGGAGTGTCACCACAAGTGTATATGTTTCTGTCGTCTTCAGGTATGAGGTCTACGTCGTGGAAAATGATACAGTCGTAGTCGCCATCTTTTAAGACAGATATGAAGCCTATGTTGTAGAGGATGCCTTTACAGAACTTTAATTCCTGGCCGCGTTGTCCGATGACATAGATAGCGTAATCTCTGCCTTGTCTCTGCAGAAAGGGGTGCATGTAGAGGAGGAACATCTTCAGATGAGCCCGCCTGCCTCTGTACGGGACCACGATGGCGATCTTCTCCCAGACGTTTGTGTCAGGGGCCCACTTCCCTCCCACCTTCACGTTATCAAGCATATCCATCCAGGGGTCACCGAGAACTGCAGACTCTTCTCCAACCTCTTGGTCATCAGTTTCGTTACTTAAAGACAAGTTAGTGTCCACGATATCGTCTTCTACATTCATCAAGGGCTGGTCATCTTCTGATGAGTCACGAAACGCCGCCATGATTGCTTCTGTTCGCGAATTTTTCACGTCGTTGCTTTGATCATCCGGAATTTCGTTGGGATCTCCTTCATTCTTCAGTGAGTGTTTCCCGCCTGTCTGCTGAAGGAGTCGTAGAAGCAAGACGACGGATAGCACGATCAGTAAGATGACGTTCCACTTGCGTCTTGAGAAACAACGCGTAAGCCGGACCATCTTGACTTCGCCTTGAACACCCTTCTCTGCAACACCTGCCGTTGACATTTACTGTGAAATGATGCTGGTTCCTCCCGACCCAACAGCAGCGTTCCCTACGTTCATCCAGTGGAGCTCTGCTAACTAAAGGGACAAAATGTGAAATGCAATTTTATTGCTATTCATTGTTAGCAAATATATGTATCTCAATAGTTCACTTTTCAAGTTAGCATGTACGTTTTGTGCTGGTTATACCCCCCCTCACATTCGATCAGCATTTTTTAACAAAGACAAAGAACTTTGCAGGAGACGTACATTTTTGGCCTCCAGAATGCCCGAAGGTAGCGATCGTACGACGATCGCGCGACCTATGTGACTACGCCTTTATACCCCCCTCACATTAGGCGCGATTCGATCGGACGACGAGTCTGCGAGCTCTAATTTACGAGGAGGCATGACCCTGATGCCGACGAAGAAATGGCAGAGTTCCCCCTTCCCGTCAGGGCCATGCCTCCTCGTTATTTAGAGCTCGCAGACTCGTCGTCCGATCGAATCGCGCCTAATGTGAGGGGGGTATAAAGGCGTAGTCACATAGGTCGCGCGATCGTCGTACGATCGCTACCTTCGGGCATTCTGGAGGCCAAAAATGTACGTCTCCTGCAAAGTTCAACTGTCTTTGTTAAAAAATGCTGTTTGGATTGTCGGTGGTTGGTTCTATCACGGCCTGCTTGAAAATCCTTTGGCATCAAAATTGCACGGCGATCGCACGACCTATGTAACCGCGCCCTGAATTACATTTTGAGAAAAATAAACTGTTTTCCAACTCAAGAAATTTCACACGCCCGGACGGGGAGTGATACCGACTTCTGACGATCTTTGACCCACTACTAACGTCACAAGTGCGAATAAATCACGTGTCTACAGCACTTATAATAGGTCAGATAGCTGAAGAAGGTTAAAGACATTTGGTCAAAAATTCTTGTGAGTGAAATTTCTTGGCTTGGGAAACAAAAGTTTATTTTTCTCATCAAGGTCATTCAAGTGTTTTTGGTTTTGGTTGCACTATATGTATATATATGCACTCAAGAAACTTTAGACCCCTCAACTTTCAAACAATTTATCCATACATAGAGCAAACGGCACAAAAGTACATGATAAAATCTCTTCTGAAAGTTTGTAAAAAGATATCATTGTTGGGATACCGTTATGGGTTCAGATACCATACGCGTGGCATACACATGCATGTATAGCTTTTACAAAGCCGTATATTTGTTATTTACCCAATCATATCCTGGTTACGTTACAACAACACGAATCATGTGGTATTGTTTACACAATGTGGCCAGACATCGGGTCGGTAACATCGATCTATCCACCCATATAATATGCGGTTATTAGATATTTCCAGTTAATGAATATGGTGAAATAAGATCCTATAGCTATAGATTAGGTAGGTCTTTCGTACCCTTGTTTGAAAGGTTTTGTCTCAATGTTCGCTGATTTTTGTTCGACCATAACGAAACGTTATAATTATCAAGCCATTTCGTTACCCAACAAAACGTGTACAAGATCATGCAATTGGCACTGAGTAATTTGGTAGTGTTAACGTCTCACTATACCAGCTAGGTTATCATTGCATTTACAACATCTAAATGGTCATTTGCATATTGAATATTCAAGTACTGTCAGACATTTTCAGTTTTACCAGAGAACTCTATGAATTGCCAAAATGACCTTGGGTCAAAGCAGTGCGCCTTGCACTTTTTCGATTTTGACTTGACTTTTGAAGTTCTTGGGATCCATACCAACCTATATACAACTGTGGCGTCGTGTGTGGCGTAACTGGTAGAGCGTTTGGCTCAAAATCTAGAGGTCCCGAGTTCGATGCCCACTGTGCCCCCGACGTTGTGCCCTTGGGAAAGGCACTTTACATGACCTTCCTCACTTCACTCAGGTGTAAAAATGGGTACATGACTTCGGTCAGGGAGGTGAAAGAAAAGACTACCTTTACCTTCTGTCTGTACTGTGTATATGGCACTGTTAATATAATTTACTTCAGTGCAGTGCCACATTGTCCTTGCCTGGGTACCATCCGGATATTAGTTCGCTCTATGTTCGCTTCTGCTATCCTGAGAACAGCAGAGAAGCGATATATATATAGTGTATAATGAATATCAGAGCTAGAAGCGACTGTATATAGCATATAATAAACGCCGAAGCGAACTACTTTCCGGATGGTACCCAGGCTAATATTGTCCTCGTCTGTTCAAAAGTAAAGCACGAATCTCACTTACCAGGATATAAGTGTCGATCCCAAGGTGAGACGATGGCACAGGGCTGTGTTCTGACTGCTTTATACGGCGGCCTGTTGCTGAATGAACGCGTTCAAACTAACCCGATACGGCATATCCTGTTTTTGGTATGTCTATCATGTTTACGGAACGTGTCCCAGGGATCTATAAACAATAACAGATATCGCTTCTGTGTTGGTAGAAGGCATCATTGAACTATCCCTGAACAGAGACGGTGGGCGCCATAGACTTCCTGTAACCTATGATCCACTGCTTACTGAGTCACGTGTTCTGTCTGCAGAACTTGACTTCACGACAGCAGTGGATTGTTCATTCCTTGGCAAAGACTGGCGCTGTTCAGTCGAAAATTTGGGTGAGTCCAATTTTTGTGTTGGATATGACAGTTAAACTAGTTCAATAAGATATCGCCTATATTACAATTTTTGGATTAGGCCATGTTGGTTTGATTATATGGATGACATCCACTTGGAACTCCAAAACTGATGCGAGAGTGCGAATAAAAAAACGTTGCCTTCATTTTGAAATCTAAGTGGTCTGTAAGGCTGAACAAATGACTAAATTAAAGGAATATGGTTAACCAAACAAAAATTCTACATTAGTGCTTTCACATATTATTCCTTGATATTGGAATTGATATTTTATATTATGATTTTTGATTTTATGATATTAATATACTTTTCCCGTATTTATCTGCAATCTACGGCATATATTTTCTCATTTTGAAGCTGCTTTGTACGATAAACTATACGGATCCAAACTTTTTTTCTTTGGAAGCGACCGAAAATTGCGCACGCGGATGTCATCAAAATTATCCAACAAATTCAGACAGGACACGGTTTGGCCAAACAAAGGGAAAGCTTTAATCCCGCAATAACTTTTCCGAAAAAAAAACAACAACATAGAACTACTTAACAACTATAGCCAACTTTTCAAACTTCTAAAACTATTTGGCAGAGAAAGGAGTGGTGGTGGGTGAAATGACGAGAGCAGATTCATGTGATTCCGTGTACCAATCACATACTGTTCTCAAGTGACGTAAACTCACTGTAGGTCATAGTTCATACGGGCCGTACGAAAAGAAATAATGTTTGTGGTCAATCAAGAAAAATTACAGGGTGAAATTTTTCTCAAATAATCAAATCAACATGGTATCAGACGAGGAAAAAATCGATAACTGTACAAGTGAGTCCTGGAAGGTCTGTAAATATTCCTCCTTTAACAGTTAAGCTTTAAACAACCCTATTAACGTCTTGCAATCAAACGTCACAAGTGTTGGCTATGGTGAGTAAACTGAATCCAAACTTACTGTCCTCTTACAATTTAAAAAATGTTACGTTTGGATAACGCGGCCTTATTATTAAAGCACTCTCTTAATTTCATAAATACATGTGCATGTATGCAGTATTGTACTGTACTATGTGTACTACTAAGTGTACATGTGTACTATATGTAGGCGGCTCGTTCTCATTGAAATGTCAAAAATTCTGTCGCCTGACTTTACGACTTGATATTGGGCAAATTATAGACAGCATGACTGGTCCCTTTGATTTTCCACAACCCCTGTAATGTTTTACAAAAGATGCACCACAACATTCGACTGAAAATAAAGTCGATTTATTTTTACGTAACAAGTGTTTGCTATGATGAGTACAGTCTATAATGTCGATTTATCTTTCGACCAAAAAAATGCCATTTTCGACATTTCAATGAGAACGAGTGAGGCGCGTGTGCATGGATGATTTTCCTGTTAATTGAAGTGTATCATATACATATGTCATCAAAATATATCAATGTCAACTTAAGATCACTATCATGCATTGTCTCTTAAACCAACGTTAACTGATATGTGAGTATATAACCATCTCTGTCATTAATTTCATTAAGTGTACTCCATGTACGTACATGTATGTCGGATTGAGTATATATACACACTTATCCTGTTCGTTTCAGTTTGTCATATACATTTACATTTATCATTAAAATATCAAGTCCAACAACTTAAGATCACTATCTTCCATCATCTCTTTTCCCAACGTTAACTAATATGTGAGTATACAACCACTCACGAGTAACAGAAGTTATCTTGAAGTGTTCCCTTTGCCGTTTAAGACTGTTCAGACCGTCTTTCCGTGCCCTTAAGTCCCACACGTCAAGAAGGTTACGTGCGTCGGGGTTTTCCGGTGTCCTGTTGTGTCTCATCATCTTATACCTGCCGACATCTTCGTCCGGTCGGAAAAGTGTCATCTTTTGTCTGTACAACCGCAGAAACAGGTCGTCATCTTCCCCTCCCCATCCACAGAACAAGTTCGAATATCCGTTCATCTTTTCGAACTGCCATGGTGTAAAAGCCACTACTCCACCCAAGAAACGCGCGTAAGGTAGCGAGTAGTTATAGACATCAATGGCAACTGACAAATGGCTAGGAGAACCTTTACACGAATAGAGGTTTTCGTCCTTTTCGGGAATGAGATCAACATCGTGAAAAATGAAACAGTCGAAACCATTATCTTGTTTGGCCAACATGAAGCCGATGTTGTAGAGCAACCCCTTGCAGAACAATGGTTCGTCCCCATGCTGTTCTATGACGTAGACACTGTAATCTAGATTTTGCCGTTGAAGAAAGGGGTGCATTATGAGAAGAAACATCTTTAAATGTTTTTCTCTTTCTCTGTACGGTACCAATATGGCCACCTTCTCGGGTGGGTGCTTTCGACTCTTAGCTGGACGCCATTTTCCTCCCTCTACACCCTTTAGCTTAGCCTTCCACGAATCCTCGAATATGAAAGACGTTTCGTCAGTGGACTGCTTTTTTTCGGTATTATTAGTGGATGTCAAGTTTGCAACAGAAGAGTATTTAGTAACTTCGGTCAAGTTTGTGAAGGTTTTTGAAGCGTTGTTCCCCCATTTAACGGAAGACGAATCTAAAGAAAAGTTTTGAGCCACAAAAGTTTTCTTGGATTGTTTGATGGACAAGCTAGAAGACGCAAGCTTCAGTAGACTTTGGTTTCTCGAAGCCACATTTACTGACGAGTTCTTCATAATTTGTAAAGGTGTGTGCAAGGTGTTGTTGCGCTTTATATCTCTTGGTATTCCCCTTGGTGTAGTCATAGCATACGTTTTTGAAGTGTTCTTCTTCCAGCTGACGTAAGACGAGTCTGAAGTAAAGTTTTGAACCACAAAAGTTTTCTTGGATGGTTTCATGGATACGCTAGAAGACGCGATCTTCAGAAGACTTTGGTTTCTCGACGCAATACTTACTGACGAGTTTTCTAAAATCTGTGGAGGTGTGTGCAAGGTGTTGTTGCGCTCTGCATTATGGGGTAAATCATTTGCCGTAGTCATATATATGGCAATTTTCTCTCTTAGATTTTCCACCGCTATTTCATCGTATACATAATCGTCCACAATTGGTGGATCAATCTGTAGTCCTTCCTCTATCAGTTCCCGAAACTTCTTCGTCTTCCCCTCGGTTTCTTTATGAAATAGGCGTCGAAGAAACAGGAAGGACAAGACAGATAACACGAGTATCCTCCACTTGCGTCTCCGGAATTGTGAGAGCCGAACCATCTTAATCTTGACCTTGAAGACAACCGTTGCGTCTTATTAAAATCTACCAGGACAAAACGTGTGTAGACATCCAACTTTTCTTGTTCTAATAATCACACAGGCCCAGTCAGTGACATTTTTCTAGCAAGAGAAAATAGAATAAAATCTATGAATATGAATGATTATTTGTGAAAATCCTAACATTGAGTAACATATCGTCAGTATTAGACTTACATGATAAAATGTGTCTAATCTATAATGTAAGTAAGACAAAGAGTGAAAGAAAAGAGACAGGGAGGAAGACAGGGAGAAAGAGAGATTGACAGACAGAGGAGAAAGCTTTCTTTCATTCATTTTATTCATCACTCGTCGTATTCAGTTTGATAGTACGATATTCTATTTGCTGGTAAGGTTATCTTTAGGTACTATGTTATCACATGACGTGCTTTCATTTGGTTAAATTTATATGAAGTCCTTAATACTGTCAATGTCTTTTAAGTCCCGAGAGATGATGTCAGAAATGTCCGGTACACCTGGCGAATCTACGCGTCAAAACATTTTAAACACCCTTCCAGATAATCATTTCAAGAAGGTCAATGTCAGCGAGCGCTGTTAATTCGTCTAGGTCATTCATACCGGGGCTCGAAATCATTTTCGTCAATGACGTACTTATTACCACTGTGTGCATCTGTCAGTCATGATCAATATCATAAAATTGTGTCTACGATTTGCTTTAAAGAACTGTTTTGCCAAAACATGTTCTTTTCTAGGATACTGATAGAAATGAGAATGATAAATATCCATACGTTGATGGTGACTTAGACTTTGCTATGTTAGTACTTTGCTAACTTATGACCTACAGCATATGAGCCCTATTCATTTCTAGCTTACAAAATTGGCTGAAAATTTGTAATGCTATGTTTTCCCCCTACAATTTGCATATAACTGGTGGGTATTTCGAGCCCTGTACGATACATAAACACACACATGGTCTCTGCCACGTCGAGCTGGTTTTCCCTATATACCACCTGCCATTGTGACCTTCCTCTCACACATACCACAACATCGCTATAATAACACCTCACAAAATCCCAACTACAGGGTTTACACCTCTCGGAATACACCTATACTTATACCATAGTAACCGTCTACCTTCGTGTCTGCAACCTTCACCTCTAGTTTAACAAACTCCTTTTCTGAGAAAGGATTTGGAAGCGGATTAACAGTTGACCAAGTACAAAGAGAACACAAAATGTGTAACGCACCAGAATAGCAGGTGTGGAGATCCCCTCAGACAGAGATGTTGTTTACGTGGCTGGAGTTTTCAGCTGTACAGGACTACGTGTTTCTTACACACTGGCAAGGTAAGCCACGTCCTGTTATGGTATATATCATTTCGTGTTTGGGAAACATACCCAAGAGATATAGAAAACGATAACACGTGGAGGACACTGCTGTTTATCATACAGTAAATCATAACATTGAATGAATGTATACGTAGGTATTTTGTCTGTCTTTGCCTCGCTTTGTGAAGCGTAGATATTACATGTATTTTAGGGGCTGTCTTATAACTGTTCTTAATGTGTTTATGGACAAGGGTTAGCGTCTGACAAAGTTATTGCATTTGGATTGTGTAGCGTATGAGTGCTCAAAAACAGTCGGACGCACTTAAAAGATGTAGACTTGTTTATTCATTCGCTTCACAAATACAGAGATGGCACGAAATAACAGCAATCTTGTTTGCAGCTGAGGTAACTGACTTGTGTAGCTTTACAATCACAGCCGGAGCTTTTTATGCGAACACGAATTAATGGATCCACGGGCACTTTAAGGCCTGTGACAATTTTGGTCGAACATGAAATTCGAACCACTGCGTGACCTTAGGTAACCCCGCCGGGCCGGAGTGTTTTTAGAACGGTCCAATGTCAGTATCTAATGTTACATTGCGAAAACAGGAACTTACGATGTATGGGTTACACTTACTACTTTTTAAGACTTATTAATGTTGAGTGTTAAAGATATTGATCTAGTATTTATCAAATATCCACATAACTAGAAGCGGTTAACAAAAGGGCACCCCCGCGAGAGCTGCAAGTGGTACAGTCCGAACATGTGTTCCAACCTCCCGGGGTGTGGAGTGGCGGGAAAACAGCGAGGCGCTCATACTTCAAGGAAACAGCAAAATAATGCTATAAATCGATATTTCTAGCCCAAAATGATTGTATGGCAGTTGACTGATGCCTTATAAGGCTAACTGCTTGCGAAATTTCGCATTGATACAACAGCGATTTAACAGATACAGACATAAAACATTCATATTTTACCATCGGTTTATGATGTTACGTACAGTCAAACATGTCTTTGGACGCAGTTCTTGTAGGGTAAGTAGTGTTTCGTCGGCCCCTGCCCACATCAGGGCACCAGTTTTATTACGAGTTTTGTGCAGATTTTGGTTCATTAAGCCTCAGACCTTCGGAAATCAAGCGGGTCTTCTTGCAATATCTTTTATTTCCATGGCTGTATTGATATTTGTACGAAAAATACCCAAAAATTGTCAAAAAATTCTGTTTTTGCCCCAAAATGAAGCCTTACCTAGGTATAGCGGCAAGATCCCCAGGCATATTAGATATCACAGAGATATAATCTATTACTCCAGAAAATATGACTCAGTTAGACAATCATTTCATAGTGGGCACAGACCCATTTTAATAGCATCCCTATTTTTTACCAAAAAATGGTTTTTTAAACCCAAAACAGTGAGGATCCACAATTTTCTTGTCATCATATTTTGAATATGGGTGAATTACGTTAACTGGCCAAAAATTGTTGAAAACAGATGGTTACATTAAAAGTTATGGCCATATAACTGCTCGACTGAGAATCTACAGGTGTCACAGGCCTTAAACTGCCTGTGTCTCTTTCTGTTGATCCACTGTAAACATGTAGCCACGTCAGTAAGTTTTCATAACGTTAAAAATGTATGATTTACGCACATAGTTGACAGGGTTGTTTTCATAATCGAAAAAAAGCAGAACCACTTTTAATAACGCTTGTTAAACGCTGAAAGACGAATCCTTTCGATACTAATGAAAAGAGGATTGGATCTAGAACAGATGTTACTTAACTTACTTATCATCCAATTACGTGTTATTTTGTAAATGTAGCGAATAAAAACATCTGTCCGATCTTCATCTGTAAAACTTGTGGTATACTTTTATAACGTGAGATATTACTAAGAAAGTTCATTAAAAAACCTACGTCATATTATAATGTTTTAACCCGTTTTATTGTTTTAAGACCAGTAGTGTGTGTTTTTTTTCTGGTGTTTGTATGAGAGAGTGTGTGTGTGTGTTTGTGTGTGTGTGTGTGTATGCATTTATGTATGTATGTGTGTGCGTGCGTGCGTGTGTACAAATCAAACAAACTATCCATATGCATCATTAATCTATGTCCGGTTAGGCTTTGTATCATTGGATATCTACTTTAGACAATATGCAGACATATCCCACTACTATATAAGATTTACCTACCCTTTCCTTACGAGCGTTTGTGGCATTTTGGAGAAAACGTATGTTTATCACATTGGGTATATATTTACGTTTCTCGAAGCAAGTACAACATATTTCAAAAGACTCGATGCTACAGACAGATTTGAACATTTATTTAAATGTCAGAACTCCCATAATGCAAAAATAGGCAAATATATCAAGGACTGCATTGCTATTAGAAAGAATACTGAAGCTAATGATTAGCCTACGCTAGCATTATGATACTATATGAATGAATTATGCATATTAGCCCTTATTGTTATGTTAACTATGATGTTAAGCTTTATCCTATACCTCTATTTTGTACTTTATGTAATAGTTGTTGCCATACTTTGTACCATTGTACAATTGTCGTGCAATAAAGTTCTTCATATATTCTAACAGTTGACTGAAAGAGGATCCCGTTAAGCCCGTATATATATATATACGGGTTGCACATATTATGATGACTTTACAAATGTATATGGGTCCAATATCTTTATAACTTTTGGGGCATTTCTCACTGAAATGTGGCACACCGCAGCAAAACGCATCGGTTGGGGAGGTAAATCTGCAGCAGCAGCACATAATACTATTAATAGGTCATCTTTTACTGATCTGATTATTTTTTCCAGCCCAGTACAGCCCTCGTTGCTGTATGGGTGGACATAATAAAGTTTATTTGCAAGTTCATGCCCGTAGGCTAATTACAATTTCATGGTAGAAACAAAGATATGTATGAAACAATGAACCGTGATAAACATTATTGAACAATGAGACTACTCGAATAATAGTGTTGACTATACATGTGTATCTAGATAGACTAGGTTTGACTTCTCCTTTGGAAGCAGAGGAAGACAAAGAGCCACAATTTTTCTACAATTTGTAAGTTTGTGACTTTAAGAGGCTTTCTGTTCGTTCATAAATGTGGGAAAGCTGGGGAATATAATTGTGGATCTCTTTAAACAGCGTGACTCTTTCGGTGTTGTTAAATGAACACTTGGAAATAAAATGTGTTTCGTCCTCCACTGCTTTAGATGCACTGTATTTACAATCTCTTTCGCCCACTTGTGCCACCCTCTTTCTATTCTAATTAATTAACCAGCTTACACGATGGTCAAATTTGGCCCAAAAGTTTCCATTCGAACGCAGAGTATCGGGTTACCGGAGCTCCCGCGCGGTCCCCGCGGAGGGCCGACGGTGACTGAAACATCTTCTACAAGATCGTGATAGTTAGAAAAGCAACCCCTCGCACGTGTCTCGTCGAGATTAAATGAAAACTGGCAGTGTGTACAAATCAAATCTTACCGTTGACGTGTGTTGCACAGTTTTGTCTCAATGTTTTCTGAAATGTGCCTAGTTGGTTGGTTTAGAAAGGGTGTTTGGTGGACAAAAAAACGAATACCATATTTAGATCGGTCCTAAATTTGACTGAAAATCCAAATCTTTTATATCATATGAGTAATGATTGTAAAATCAAACTTTCTGTCTTAGGGATTTTTCAACTTCTACTTAGAACTATTTTTACAGCCAAGATAAGGTCGAAAAATCATGTTTTTCACACTCAAAGCCTCGTAATTAAACATTGCCTCCATATTCCAAAAATCCCTAAGACAAAAACCTGGAAATATTAGTTGTCGACAATTTAAGTCCTGAAATTGTTTATTTGCACGCGTTTTGTAAGCGATCTAAATACCATGTTTGGTCGTATGTCGAGTCGCACTGATAGGGACATGGAGCAATTGATACCACCGTAAACAAGTGTTTTAATATCCAAGGTCACCAACAATGACGCCAGCAGCTTTGTTACATGTCACATGTTCCAAACTAAGCGGCAGCAAAACTAGGCTGGCCAGATAATGGTTTATATTTGCGAAAATGTTAGTTTTTCTTCTGACGCACGGCACCTAGGAAAACAAGGGTGTTTTCTGCATGTTTACTGTAACAACCTGCGGATGACCGCGGTTGACCTCGAATAGAACACTCGTTCTGTTCGATCACGTCAGCGTTCTGTTCGATCTCGGCAGATGGAACCCGATTCGTGTTCTAAATCCCCACATAGAAGTCTGGAAATTTGGGGGCCAAATTTTACCATCGTGTTAGGGGGTTTAAATTGGCAATAAGATTCTCAGCAGGACAAGGATTAAAAACGTTAAAAGATGGATAGGGAACCTTACTTGAAACTTTCATATTTCATTTATGCCACACATTTTCATTATAACGGAGTACATGTCAACTTAACGTTACGTCAATTTCTCAAATGTAAACCAACCCTTTCGTATATGTAGTATTTGTCCAATGACGCTAAATATTGAAGAGTTATATACTAACAGCCGAACGCTTATACTGATCAACTTGATCTTGTTTATCGTATGCATTGGTACATTAAAAAAAGATAACTTCAGATATAAGGTGTACATTTGATTTTATTTATTGCACGATTGATAAACTCAATACTGTTACATCGACGACTCTGTCTTGTATTCTATAAGCTGAAATTTTGATAAAGAAAATATCAACAAAAACGGCTCCATGTGAATCCATAGGATTTTACCTTGGTCAATGTTGACCGAAGGAGGCCTTATAGCATATGGTTAATCCATATGTGTTACCGTAGTACCCCAATCTTATCATACTCCACTTAAAGATGTCAAAATTGTGCGTTTGTTCGTTTATCATGTCTTAATTAAGATTTAAGAAAAACACAAGTTGACACGTAGCATTGCCGATAGTCGGCTCGATCCGTATAGCCTCCTTCACACGAGAACAAGAATGAAAATTCTTTTCTATTCCTCGCAATTCCTGGCAATTCGCAGTGTGTTCCAGAAATTCTCACTGCATTGAATGGCATTTAAAGTGGATTCTAAATGTATTTCAACTGTTCTAACTGCAGTATAACCGCACTCTACGGCCTTATTCGAAACAGTCTTGACCAATTCGATGGGGCATGCCACTTCGAATGTGGCCAAAAGAATATCTGGAATGCAGTGAGAATTTCTAGAATACAGTACGAATTCACAGGAATAGAAAAGACTTTTTTTCATTCTGACAGCATTCCGGCTCATTCGAATTCCTTCTCGTGTGAAGGGGATATAAGGTCCATTGGGAATTTCCACCCGAATGTGGCACGAATTTTGTACTTCATTCCGGCTGGTTCAGCTTGATTCCTGCTAATTCGGTTTCAGTGTGAAGGCCCTATTACAGCTGCCTTAGTCGTCTCAAACGAGGCGAATGTCTCGCTACTTTACGAGCATTTCTATCCGCAATGTTTACCAAGATATGGCTGAAGAAACGCTGTCTGGAGGTAGAAGTCATTTGATACCCCATTGTCTCTAGACTGCTCAGTCCATCCTCGCTCGCTCTTTTGATCGACGTTTTGAGAAGTGCATACCTGGCAGGATTCAGAGGCGTCTGTCTGTGTCGTAGCATCTTATACCTGGCAATGTCTGTCTCAGGACGGGAGACTGTCAACTTATGTCTGTACAGTCGCTTAAACATGTCGTCGTCCTCGCCACCCCATCCACAGAACAAGTTAGAGTATCCGTTCAGTTGTTTGTAGTGGGAGGTTTTCAGGGCTGTGACTCCACCAAATAACTGTTCGTACGGTAAGGTGTAGTTGAACTTGTCGATGGCGACTGATAGATGCCTTGGGGAGTCCTCACAGGTGTATAAGTTTCTGTCCTCTTCAGGGATGAGATCTACGTCGTGGAAAATGAAGCAGTCGTAATCGTCGTCTTCTAACGCTGCGTTAAACCCGATGTTGAAGAGTAAGCCCTTGCAGAATAACGGTTCGTCACCGTGTTGTTCTATGACATAGATGCCATAATGTCTTCCCTGGCGCTGAAGAAACGGGTGGATGTAAGAAAGGAAAGTCTTAAGATGCTCCTCTCTGTCTCTGTATGGGACCAATACGGCGATCTTCTCTGATGTAATAGATGAATCAATAGTAGATGGTTTCCATTTTCCACCAAACGGTACATCGATCGATTCCAAATCTACAGTAAAATGCCGTCCAATATGCAAAGAATTGGTGAGCCCCAGTTGTTTTCTTGACGGCCGTTTTACTTCATCATTAGATATCTTTTTAATTGAAAAGTCCGATTGATGACCACTCCCAACTCCCAGTTCTTCTCTTGATTTTATATTTCTTCTCCATTTCTCATCCTTTTCCAACATACCTGTCACTGGTGGAACACTTTTCTTCTCGACGTAAGCTATTTTCTGGAACAGCCTGCCAGCAGTCGATGTTGTTGGCTTGTTGTTTTGAGTCGGCGGTCCAGACCCTTCGACAGTCTTGAAAAGGTGGTTTTCTGCGCTCCCTAGGCCTCTATGCACAGTGGTGGGTGTAGTTGTTTCTTCTCTCAGCTGTTTTGTTGTTGCCAAGAAATGAACGTACGCTCCGAGACAAAAACTCCCGATGATCTGCAAGCAAACAACACAGCGCCACTTCGCTCGCAACCTCCACATGATGTACCTGCTTCTTATTAATTAATAGTAAGAGACACTGTACAACATGTATATGCTCTCTTCTTCAGTCACCACCCACAACACAGTCACCGCTACCTTACACAGACTGCCGTAAGACTGACTGCTACCTCGGGTGTTACCCCTGAGGTAAGTCTGCATGACAATACCGCCGGTCATCACATCAAAGAACAGCTAGCTTTGCAAGTAATCCTACACGTTCATCCGGCCCACTAGTAACGCCCACCGCCTTCTTTCATACATCAGCACCTTCCAACGAGATTTGGTCAGTTCTTTTTACCACTTTACATGACAATAGAAACCTGTAACTTATCACCCTGAGCTTCGTGACTTCCTTAATGCTAAAAACCATGGATTAACTAGAAATGAAAACAGATTTACTCCCTGTTCACCTCCTATTGAATTATTGAAGACCATTGCTCTTTGTGGCTTATGATAGGTGATTGTGTAACAACAAATAATGTGGTATACATGTGGCCAGCACACTCACCACAGGAAACTCCAGATCCAGACTGTGGTCCTAGCCGAGAAAAAAAAGTGGTCGGAGATATTTTAATCGCTGACAATGTTTTTAAAGACCTTGTCACGAAAGAAACCCATGTCAAACATTCAGGACCTTTCCACGACTTGTTCCCGACCACTTCCCAACTTAGGTTGGCGCTAGGTTGGCGACCCATCCTGTTCTATCTACTGTAACTCCAGTTCGGTATTCCGATCTCATACAAGCAGAATGCGACTTTCCAGACTTGATTTTTTTTTCAAAATCATAATTGGCTGATGCAGATTACTTATACAGATTAGTTGGCATTGGTAATCTTACGGTAATACCGACCATAGATGACCTTAGGTGGTATCTCACCGCACTCGGGGCACCGGTGCGGCACTGCGGGGTTCGAGAATTTTCTTACGTTTTGTGCATTTTTTTTGTCTTCTAAGTCATGTTTAACGTATTACGCAATATCTAAATCGTAAAAATCGGCAAAAATAACAGAATTTAACGAAGTAAACGAACCCCGCAGGGCCGCACCGGTGCTCCAAGTGCAGTGAGATACCACCATGGTCTGGAGGGTCATGTTCAAAAATGTAAGTCAGTGCTTTAATAAGTATGTCAAAATAATCTTTTTCATAAGTCTGCAAATATGATGCTGAGTGTATAAACAACCTTACAGTATAATGGGTCTCACTAAGCCCGTACCACCCACAAGTACACACAGAACTGTACGTTACGCCACGTGGCTATCGACAGCTAATGTAATGTAGATTTTCTGTATGAAAAAGATTGTGAGGTAGGTTTAGTAGTTTTAATCTGACAAAAGCCTTGACATTGTTAAAATAACTTGACCTTCTTTCCACGCTTCTTGTCCCAATTCTAAAATTTGATGAGTAACTAAATTAATGGAAAAAAGCAGTGTACCAACATCGACTACTTGGCCACAGCAAATAAATTTTATGGAAGACATCCCCGCGCTTATTAATTTTCGCTTGATTTCAGAAAAAAATTCTTCGTTGGAGATGGTCAACATGACGAGAAAGTACCCAAATGGGAAAGTATGTTGTGTTGTAGCCTAATGACTGTACTTGTAGAAGTGACACTAGCGAGATTGAGGTAGCCATGACTGTAGTTATAGAAGTGGAACTTGCTGGGTAGTTGTAAAAGTGACACCACTATAGAAGCCATGAGAGTAGTTGCCACCTTGGTAAGTAATTCCAGTCTACCACACCAGTGTCACTTTTACTACACTAGTTCACCTCTTGAATACAGGAATGAATGATTTGTTGTCAGTGCTACAGTGCTTTGTAACTTCAACTCTTGTTACAACGTTTATGGTGTCTATTTGTAAAATTTAGCCATCTTGTTGTTGTTTTTCGACGCATCTGTATTTCTTGCAGTCTGTAGAGGATGTCATCCATAGAATTTACTTGCTGTGGCCTAATCCAGGTGACCTGGTAGATTAAATGTTGCATCATGCCGCATTTGTTTTGTGTTGTAGTGCAGTAGCCAACGTGGAACACAAAGAGGTTTATCACATCTTTTGTCAGTGGAAATGGTGCTCCGTACTATTCATGGTGTGAAAAAGAAAATTCAGATGTGGATTTATCCAAAAGAAAAGGGACATTCCTGACTGTAATGTGCTATTCTGTTAATCCATACCTCCATCCCCTTTACATTAATGTTGATGAGATGTGGCATTGTTCAATACAAATCGTTTTTGAAGGTGTTACCTTCTGTAAGCAATGGTGGAAAGCAGGTCAGATTTTTGAACAAGTCAAATGCCGGTTTAACATCTACAATTCCCACACATTTTTGACATCCTTGTAAATCATTCCTCAAAGCATTCCTTGAGCGCTTTCTGAGCTATGCAATTAGTTTTTGTTTTTTTTCTTCTACTCTTGACTCTGAAGGATTTTATTAGTCTTCGATTTTTGCAAAACTCTTGGAACACAGAAGAAAACACCATAAATGTAAGTTTATCGGGTACAAATGTGTTCAAGATCAATGGAGAAGGGGTACATATATATTACTTTGTTTTTCCATTAGGCCTCAGAAAAAAATGTTGTTTCCCTACATACCCTAGAAAAACCTGCCAACCCTAGAATTTTTGGATAGACAGAGTCACATAGCTTCCAGTTAGAACTTTTATTGAGCCTGCTTCCTGTTCAAGTAAAAAACTGCTTGTCCTGTCTAGTAAGAAAGGATAAATGTATCCGCAAATTTGTAACCAGGATGCACAAAATTGAAGTTTGACATTGAAAATATAAGTGTCCTCATGCATTTCAATTTTACTTTGTTAAACTGTATTGTGTCACTTGATTTTTGGCCAAAGTCTGACAAAAAAAAGGTTAAAAAAAGATAATCCCTACCTACCAACCTTAATATTTTCAGGGCTGAAATAGGAAACATCATATTTTTCCTATGCCTGATGTGTTCCAGTCTAGCCTGAGTATCATCCTCCGTAGTAACCCCTGGCTTGCAAAAGTCGTGAGCAAGCGGTTACTACGAAGGATGATACTCAGGCTAGTTCCAGTCAGGGGTACATATTTTAATTGAGGTCAGTACTTTAATCAAGAAAATATGGTACAAATATGACATCATGACACATGGGTACAGTCCATATCAATTTAATCAATTGGTGTTGAAATATGACTAACAGTCAAAAGAGATTTCATGATATCATGATATCAAACAATTATGCCTTGAATTGATCTCCAACAAACATTTTTTTCCAGATATCTTTTTTTTTACCATCTTGCTATATACTGTAGCTACCTACATTGTACTTGGAAGTTTTCCTTAAGAATCTGGTTCTTGAGTGTATAACTTACATTTGTATATGACCATGTAAACCCTTATTAAACCATACAGGAGATGAAGTAAAGTACACTGTATATGTACTCTCTCTATTTGCATGCATGCAAATACTGTTACAGTACTACAAATCATACAGTTTTAGTTCCTTGTTCCTTGTTCCGGGGAAGTTATGAACACTTTAACTTGGAAGTTTGTGATGGTTAACAGCACTGTTCACGTACACTATGGATCATTTGAATGTACAGTTGTAGGTAGTTGTCTGGTGTTGAATTGAACACTTGGGTCTCTTGTAATCTGTGGTGTGGTTCTTCATTTCTTTACCCTACTGTTGATTGGAGGGCCTGGAAAATAATAAAATCAATGGTGAGATATGATAGATAATAACACGACACCATGTATGTGTGTACGAGAAAAGCAAACAAATAATACACAATTTGTAAGCTGTGAGTTTATTTTCTGGTACACCTATGGTGAACAAATAGTAGACTGGTAAAAGCACAGCCTTTTGTGGGCTTCTTACAATCACCATAAAAAATAGAAATATAGTTTTGGATATGCCTGTTTGTCTGTCTGTCTGTGTGTTTGTGTTTCTGGATTGTTGTAGTCAGCATAACTCAAGAACCTCTGGATGGATAACGATGATGTTTGGTATGTGGGTAGGTGTTGGGAAGACGGAGGTCAAGTTCAATTTTGAGCCCCCTGGTATAGTGGTGTGTACCTAAACTCATATTCAGGTTCAGGTCCGGATTCAGGTCCAGCAGTTCAGGTTCAGGTCCGGACTTTAAGTCCGGACCTGAACCCATCATTGCATATTATGTGTGTTAAAAATTTTTCTTTTTTGAGGGGAGGGGGGATGGTGCATATAAAATTGCATGTAAGCATGAATTGAAATGCAATGTGAAAAATATATGCACATTTTATACAGCCAGTGTAAACACCAAATGTTTTTTTGTCTTTTTCCAGTGCAAATTTCACTATATGTGGAAGGTTTTAGATGGTTTAGAACAAAAAGGGAATATAAGTGACAGATAGCTTTTTGCAAGTCCGGACTTGGCTCCTGACATTTAGTTTTTTTTTGGACTTGGACCTAAACATTTTTAGGTCCAATTCCAGGTCCGGGTTTTAGGTACGCACCACTGCCCTGGCATGTGACCTTGGTACTGCAACGGAAATTCCATTTTTGTATATTTTGATCTGGATGCTATGGCCTTGTTTTTTTGGTGGCAGATAGCTTGTGATATAATAAGGGATATGTGGCGTATGTTTATAGAAAGATATATATATTCTGTTTAAGAATTCAAGGGCATACCAATAGAATGACAGTCTTGTAAAGTCAAACCTGTCTATAGCAGTCACTCAAGGGACTGGACAAATGTGGCCACTATAGAACCCAATGATCTTCCTCAACAAGTCTCAAAATTACAACTGACCCTGCCAAAGTCAAATCTACTGAAAATGATTGATATTGCCATGCGGAATGTTGGTAAAGTTGCCGACAAAGACTTGCGCTATAATGGTCAAACTACGATTTTAATCTAGGCATAGGTAACACACTGCCGCTGTATGGTCACAATAGTTTCTCTATCTGAACAGAAATCCTGTGGCCATGGCCGCGTTGGACAGCTGGCCACTATAGACTATTTCTTAATGTTTAGGTCAATGGGAAAAATCCAAGGGACCGACAAAAGTGACCGCAATGGCCAAGTGGTCACTATGCAAAGGTGACCGCTAATACAGGTTTGACTGTATAATGACAACTATGAGGAGATGACAATTGTTACCTTGCCCACTCCACATTGAGAATGAGGTTGTCGTAACCGAATCCGTTGACACCTGTTATCGCTCTGGCTGCGTCTTCTCTGCGGTGGAAGTTGATGAAGGCAAAGCCCTAGAAAAAACAATGATAAAAATGACTAACTTAACACATTCTTAATTGCTCATATACATGTGGTACTAAGTTAACAGTAAATGGTCTAGAAAAACAAATACGCATTACTAGTACACCCTTGTCTCTGAAGCGTTCACAGGCTTTTAGCCAAGCATGCGTCTTGTCTTGCGCTTTTCGTAAAATAACAAGAAATTTGACTTACTAAATGCTCTTACACTGGGGAGCAGATCCTCTGACAAGCATAAAATTCTGATTGACCAGGGATACCACTAGATCATCTGTGGTCACAGTCTTCTACTGTGACCTCTCTGACAGTAATTTTGTCCCTCAAGATACCTTAGAATGCACCATCTTAACTTAAAATTGTCAAAAACTCTGACCCCGGGCCACCCTACAATAGTCACTTACCGCAACTCACCACGAAATTTGGACTTCTATAATAAAATCCTATCTAAAAGCCTGCCATAACACAAACTGGAAAAAGAGTTGCAGCTATCACAATCTAACCAATCACTTAGAGTTTCCAGAAGAGAAAGTGAACCATATAAATATATCTGACCTTGGATTGGTGCGTGACCTTATCCTTTGCCAGGTAAATACGAGAGATGGCGCCGAAGGGTCGGAACAGCTCCTGGAGATCGGATTCCCGCGTGTCCTCTGACAGATTTGTGACACGAATTGTCGCTTGGTCATCTGCAAAAAAAATAAAGTTTGCCTTATTACTTCCTTCTATGGTACACCAGGCACTGTGCCACCTAACTTTCAACATATCCATCTACATTTATCATCTTCAACTTAGAATCAAACATGTTTATAGAACTACAGTTTACAATGTTTCTACAACTTTTTTAATCTATACAGTCTGACACCAATCTTCAGCTTTAGCATCTGTCTCTCACTGCACTTGGGGCACCGGTGCGGCACTGCGGGGTTCGTAGACGACTCAACAAGTTTCAGAGTTAAGAACGAATTTTCTTCTGTTTTTCTGCACTTTGTTGGCTTCTAAGTTGTGCTTTTACATATTACGCAATAGCTAAATTATTAAAAATAGCGAAAATAGCAAAACGAACCCCACAGTGCCTCACCGGTGCCCCAAGTGCAGTGAGATACCACCTTAAGGCACTGACGTAGGTCGCTGACATGGTTGTTGATGCTGACCTTAAACTTCTGTCTGTCTTTTAAATAGTCACTGATGATGCATTCACAGAAAGTACATATTCAAGAAGTAGAAGAAAGCTCACCCCTTCTCTGTGCCATGGACTCTCCCGGGCCCCTGTTGGCCCCCCTCAGACTGGGTGGAACATACTTCCCTCCGGCAGCTCTGGCGGGAGCGGCCTGCTCAGCTATCAACAACAAAACACAAACAAACATCAGATTTTTGTGTCATCTTATCTTGATCTTGGTTGCTTTTGATTACTCCTGAAGGACTGAAAGTCAACTGAAGCAACTTATTTATAGAATTCATTTAAGTGATGTTGAAATGTTGAAAGACAGAGAAAACAGCACTTACGTTTCTCTAAGAGTGTAGAGTGAGAGTGGAAGATAGAAGAGATAGGTTACACACACAGAAACAACAAGTTGGAAATGTTGGGAGTTCACCACACAACTTCTAGGACAGTTTAAGAAAGCTAATTGGCTGTGACTGCAAGGCTTCTAGTTTAGCACCAATATATGTAAATGTGCAGGCAAGTAAATAAAAAAATTTGAACAATGATACAGAAGCAAAGTTGACGGGGATCAAAGAACAAGAGTTAGTATAACAAGACCAAGGCCAAGCATGTACGCTTCAGAGGTTCCAAGAACAGAGTTACAAGAATACAACAGTTTTAAGTTCAAGGAATGTATAGGAACCAAAAATATGTACAAGATGAATGTCTTAGAGTTAGATACTCAAGGGTTCCAAGAACATTGTCACAAACTTGGGAAACTTCACTGTCCAAAGAATGTCAGGGTTGGACAAGGTTTCTAAAATCCACATAGAAAATTTACTTGCCTGAACTACCTATTGACTTGCCCGAAATTTAAACAACATTTTTCTTAAGTATTTTCACTTCCTGCCATGGAATTCTTTTATCATTGACTCCATTTTCTATGTTGACTAATGCTTGATGCCATGGCTGTGAAAAGTAACATATATATATCAAAATGTCACTGATGGGAAATTTTTCTTGCCGAAACAGTGGGGAAGGACATGCACTTGCCGGAATGGCACTTTCACAGGCCAATTGGGCTAGTGGACTTGTCCAACCCTGAATGTACAGGCACCGAGAACTTATGTCTTAGATATGCAGTGGGTCTAGGAACAGATCTAAGACATCAGTACACACCACCCTTGGCCCCAGCTGCTCCAGGCTCCCCAGGCTTGTCAGACTTCTCCAGCTCCTCCTGGATGGGTCCCAGGGTGTCCTTGTATGGACACTTGGTGGTCCAATGGTCGCCCTTACAGATACGACACTGCACGATTCTGGTGCCCTTCAGCTTAGCCATGGGATCTTCTTCTTTGTCGTTTAGTGCTTCCTATGGAAAAATAGATATGAATAATATTATATGACTGACTAAAGCAACAGTCCTATTGTGTTATGAACGAATCAAGTGCGATTTACAAGTTATGAAACGTTCTTTAAAAACAGTGTAAAATCACTGCATGTATATGTACATATTATGTATTGTGGACAAAACCCTATCTGATTTGCTTTCATTTAAAACAACATCTGTACTTTACTTCTTGATGGTTTGATCAATACTTAATTTGTTGAGGGTTTTCTGACAAGTACCATAAACATGTACAAGTTACCATTTTTACCTTCGCCTTCAAATGGCAAGGTTATGTATATCTGTGTGTTAACAGCATAACTTGAGAAGCTTTGAATGGATCCTGGTCATATTTTTAAAATCTGTTACATCCCTACCTATAGTTAATCTATAATTTTATTTGAGTAGACAACATGTAATAGAGATGAACACAGATTGTTTAAAAACATCAAGACACTGACCTCTTTGTTGGTGACAAATGTCATAAAGATGTCATCACAGATGGCTGTAGTGGAGGGGTTTGGACCTGGACCGTCATACTCCGAGTCACCAAACTTGGGCCAGGCCTGGAGAAAGGAAACATTTCCAGATCTTCAACTAAAATATGTCAAGTTTGGGACTTAATGAAAACAGACAAACTTCGTAACTAGATTTATTGATCAAAACCAAAGTCTGGGATAAAAAAACATTTACAAAACGAAAGACTACCAAAGAATGGTAAAGTTCAAATATGTGTAATTTGTGTATATGGAGATCAGTCGTAGAGCATCTCACCTTTCTTCTCGCAATAGTTTTGGAGGCTTTCCTGGTCTCCACCCTGTATGTTCTGATAATCTGTTGAAACAATAAAATAAATCGTATGCTAAAGACAACACAGTGTATAAAATCACAATGCGAAAACGGACAAACCTTATGCGATACGCACAAAACACTATATGCAACACGCCCAAATCTTATGTGATACGCACAAACCTTATGCAAACCAGCCGACTGCTACATTTCTGAGTGTTTCTCCCCATTGTATATTTTTTCAAAGCATTAAATGGACTTATTCCGTCACAAAGATGTACTTGATAGCCTGTGAGCTATTCTTTTCCTTCATTTTGCCTCGCCACGTCCAATTTTTTTCTACAACGAGGATCAAGGCCGCCATGTTGAATATTCCACTGCGTCTGTCACGTGACCCCGGCAGCGGTCGGTTGTTTTGTATAAGGTTTGTGCGAATCACGTAAGACTTGTGTGTATCGCATAGTGATTCATGCATATCACATAAGGTTTGTATGTTTTCGCATAGCGACTTGTGCCGTTTTCATAAGATCCCTGCATTTTCACAGTGATTTGTACGCATCACGAGATTCATACGAGTTTCGTGCAAATAATTAGACACCACTGATTAACATCACAAACACCTCTTCTTCATTAAATAGATTACCAGGAATCTATATACAGTACATCCTACACATCAAAATATAATCTATAACTATGTACATTTCTGAAAAATCTGACCTTGACTTTCTTCCCTTCATCATTGATGCTGTACTCTGTGATGACCTTTGTGTCCCCGTCAATCACCTCCTCAGGCGGGGGCAGCTCTTTAACAAAACATCACACACAGGTCAGGTTCAAGTACAGGTGCAGCACAACACCGAGGAAGTGATGTATGATGGTTCACCACATCCTCTCAAGCCAAGACTGCTGCTTTTATTGTAAAGTAATGGCCCTGGAGTATTGACCTGCCAATCATGCTTATTGCTGCTGCTGTCAGCCAATCAGATGCTTGTATTGTTGGGGGGAAAGTTACCAGCCAATCACATCTCTGCCTAAAGTGAAGAGGCAATGTGATTGGTTGGTAACTTAACTAGCAGCAAGATTGGCAAAAGGATGGTTTCAGCATAGTCTTTCCTGGAGTGTACAGTGTTGCAACGTAAGATAGAAGAGAAAATCAGGGAATTCAGCCGGCACCTGTGATGCTCAAATGTCATTGTGAAGGTTTCTCTTACCTTCATCAGATAGGGTGATGTGGGCATCTACTACATTGGGTGATCACAGAAGAACAATTCAATCAACATTTGAACTTTTTTGGCAAATGAAAGAATCATACATAGAAATTCTGAAGCTGGAAAGTGGACACAAACCAGTTGAAGCTTGGTTTCAAAACAAACACATGCTACAAATACGGTACTCTCTCAATGGTACTAAATACAACATGCACATCGGAAAAGGACAGCTCTACAACTTGTGCAATGATCTACTTTTCAAAGTTTTTGGCAACACCTCAGGGCCAGAGGCATTCTTGTAACGATCTAAACTAATAAAGAAACAGTAGCTGGCTCCCTCCAAGTCAAACCCTATAGGTAACAATGAGCCATGTAATATTTCTTTCGTGTTTTTGTCCCACGGCAAACATTCAGAGATTTTATACTTTATATCATATCATATCATATTTATATTTTAACTATAACAACAATCTGGTCCAAATGATCCAGTGGACCATCTACTAATAAGTGGTGATCAAACCAACCTTTGCTTGATCCAGAAGTAGTGGGGACTAATACAGGGAAAGAAACATACATTTGTATTATCAGTTACAATATGGATTTATTACTATCAATACTGTAACTGATACAGTTCAAGAAGACTACATGGCCACATGTAAGGCCAGTAGTGGTCAATATCGAATATGAATTTTGATCTTTTGGTAGAATCCTGCACCAAAGGTATGAGGGCATATGGTCAGAAGTTAGAACAGCTATACAGAGTTCTCACCAGGAATTTTACACAGCATATTTTTTCACAGCATAGGGATATCTTAGTGCAGCAAATCCAAGTGGTAAGTCAGGCAGGTGTGAGCAAGTAGGTGATCAAGGGGAATTCTCTCCCAGGAAAACTTTAAATTTACAATTCTCATAAAATGATTAAGACTACTTTGTGTATTTTGGAGAGCCAAATGTTAGTTAGATAAAGCCAACATTCTTTACTATTGTCAGAAAATAGCAGAAAGGTCCACTTCTCTGGTTGAAACACAGCATAGGGGCCCAAATCACAGCATACGGATTCCAAATCACAGCGTAGGACCCCCTAAGCTAAAAAGGCCTGGCAAGAACACTGACAGTATGAGGATGCAATACTCCTCTTCTTCTGAAGAAGAAAAAATGTAAAATAAACTTACCATCATCAACATCATCATCAAGGTCCTCCACCTGGTCAGCCCAGCTGGGTTTACTGCAAAACAAAGGTTAACAAGAAATCAAGGGGACAGACATAATTTTGAGGGTTAGCATTTTTCTTACTTTCTCAGTTTCATATGTAAACGATGGTTGCAGACGAAGCTGGCCACCGGTTGTCGTGCACCGAAGGAAGGCAAATGGCAAGGAAATGTCCAACTCAAAGTCTTTATTCCATTCCTGTAAGGTCTCACAATGGGTTCCAGGTAGCGGCAGCACTACTCTCAAACTATAGCAAAGTGTCCGGTCGAAAGTCTCTGCTATCCCTCACTTCTGCTCGGCTTGTTTAAGAGTAGTTCCGGAGTCAGGCCTTCCCGCCTTCCTGACTGAGAAAATTTCCTAAGTTTCAGCTTTTATTTCCTTAACTTTTAGGATCCTCCCCCTGGCCGAATCTGAATAACAAATGTGAATTCCCCGATTTTGGTTGGTTAGAAATATGCAGAGCAGAAGTGACAGTTCATCAGAAACGGATCTTTCCCAGTTACAACTTGACTGACATTTTGCTGCGAAATAGTGTCAAAACCCCCATTTTCCCATTTATGTTCATTAAAGTGCTGATACCGTCAGGTCAGAGGTCGGGTTCACGAACTCACTGACCAGGTCACTACACACCCTGTTACCCCCTGCAATACTGTAATCGTGAAACCCGGATCAATTTCTAACACTCAACAGTCATGTCATACATCGATCACCTAGGACCCGTCCATACGAAAGTAGGGAGGGTTTACAAAGGGTAGCTAATGGTTGCTGCCATACCTGGTAGGAATACAAGACTTTTCCCTCAGTAAAATTAGTCATACAAGAAAAGAATAAGTACATAAAATAATTGTCTCGCACATGTCAGTCTTTCACATCGTTCCGATCTAACACTGGGTTGTTTACTGATGTTTCAAAGTCTATTTTGCTAGATCGTGGCTTCTGAGTAGACTATGGTGACGTCGGGCGTCTCAAGTATCTATCTCTTAATTGGATGTGACCCCTGCTTTGGTTGGGGTCACTGTTGGCCCGGGACTAGGTTTATTCAGCTCTCCCTGTCAATCACTGGAGGAAGTCTTCCAGGGTACATCTGGTATCTTTACTTGTCAAAAGATAACATTCAGTAGGAAAGTATAGCACACCTTCAGTGATTACTGTACTTATAACACAAGATATTACATTTCTTCTAGATTTCATCAACAACTTTAAGAATGGGCTACTCTTAACATATATCTGTCCTAAGTCTTAGGCTATCTTGGGAACCGGTATTGTATGCCCCCATTCTGTCTTCATCAAAGATGTCAACTTCCTACCCTCGGGTTTGTGCAGTCAACGACCTGTTAACGTACCATAACTAATTATTATTTCTAGAACTACCGAGCATCAGACTAGAGCCACAGCCTGGGAATGGTGGCAGTGAAGAAGTTCAAATGAACTGGCTTTCCCTCCGCGGGTTCTCAAACCCAGCAGAGTCTTTATCTGTCAAAGGATCGTTTTAGAAGACGTACGTCGGCCCGGCTCTTGTCATCTGCGTGTTGGCTTATCAGCTATCGCTAATCGGTCATTCGAGATAACACCTCGCCCACAATCTGGTGTAAAGGGATGGGCCGAAGTAAGGAAATACATAGGAAAACGGGGGCCGAAGTAAGTAAATACTTTGGGGGACAGCTATCATTACATCAAGCAGGCTAGGGGCCTGCTTACACATACTCTCTTCCTTTCTTCTCTAAGTGCCCACGATCATTATGTTGTCCTATCCGAGGGACGTCTCAGGCCTAGGCTAGTTACTCATTTTTCACTTGAGTGAAGAAAGTCATATAAAGTGCCTTTCCCAAGGGCACAAGATCGGTGGCACAGCAGGATTCAAACTCAGGACCTCTTGGGCCTGAGCCCAACGAGCTGACAATTGCGCCACGCGATCTCATGTCAGTACAGCAGTAAGCCTTCTCACATTAGTTAGGACGCATGTGCAGCGACAGGAATTCTAGGTAATATGTCAAAGGGTAAGGCACACAAAAAGTAAACAAAACCTGTCTGGACGTTTTTATGCAAATCGAAACAATGGTCAAGACAAGGACTGTTGACTTTTTGTGTGCCTTACCCTTTGACATATTACCTAGAATTCCTGTCGCCGCACATGCGTCCTGACTAATGTGAGAAGGCTTATTGTTACTGGTCATGACAATATAGAATTTTGTAAAATGCCATGTTACACACCATACGTAAAATTTTTATGAAGCAATAAAATATTTGTTGTTTTATGGTATAGTCATGGTCTGCATTTCTATGAAAATGGTTACTTTGTAAAGTCAGCCGAACTATATACAATCATGGAGCATTTATGATAAAACCTCTCTTTATAAGCCTACTTCAAGTAGTGCTTGCTACAACTTTGCAACATATGGAAATCAGCAACTGGTGTATCACTAGCAGTTTTTTTTTTAACAAATTCAATACGTAGAAATTGGCAAACGTTATATCTTACCAACTTTTTGTACAATAAAGTTATCATTATCATCGTGCGTAAAAGCATAAAGGTGTTCGACATTGTAGCAATTATTTTCTTCACCAGAAAGTCGAAAAATGATGGATGAAACGACATGCTTTTTCAGTTTCTTACACAAGGCAAAAATGCGCTACACTAAAACAGCAACCATAGCTCTTATATACTCTATATCAGCCTAAAAGGTTAGTGTCTATGAACTCCTATGTATGATAAATATGATGAAGTTACTTGTCTGGCTCCACAGATGGCATTTCGGCTTCTTTTTGGGGTTGAAAATCGCCGAAATTATTTCACAATCCTCACGTTTCCCGCAAAGCAAAATGGCGCCTGAGCTAGGGCTGATGGGTAATTCTCACCAAAGGCAATTTTTTCTTTCCAAAAAATGCTGTAACGATTAGTATTATGATAATACGTTCTATACATTTTTATATCTTCGAAATTTAAAGTTTGTAACTTTTCTTTAGCACTAATTTTGTGAAAATAATTCAGCTCGTGTAAAAAGGTCGAAGGTCATACTTCAGATCAACAAAGATGGCGGAAAACTTAAAGAAACTGAAGAGAAGCAGACGAGAAGAAGGGCCTGAAGGCGAAGAGGTGAGTGCGATGGGCAGGAATTCAGTTTAACTATCAACATTAGGTACACATACAGATTTGGGGCTATATTTTGAGCGCTGAATGTGGCTAGTTTAATGGGAACACCCTTGTAAATTGAGTTGGTCGTCTGCTCGAAAACATGTGCCTATCTCGGTCCGGAAATCCTCTTTTGCCACTTAGAATTTCACGACATGTAAACGCTCATCTACTGTGTCTGAAAATCCGCAGTTTGTGCAGTCATGTAAGAAACGTCACTGAGAAGTTAAACTACGATCGATGATATCACAATCAGCCAACAGATGTGTTCACACATGTTACTGTACACCGCTCTGTAGTGCCTCCTACCGAATTTATTGTGAACTGCAAGTCAGTTTGCATGATAAAAATGTGTCTGTATCAATATTGTCGATGTTATCGTTGCTTGATGAAGTCAGTGGTAGCTCATGAGATTTCTTAGACAGTTAGAGGCTTGTCAAATTTTATCTCACATCACTTTTATGTCACTTCCACTTTTTAAATCTCACTCGTGCATATTTCCCCACATGTACAGCGAAGGGACTGGAAGAAATGGAAACAGCAAAGTGAGTATCCAAATGTATATATAACTTCAATGATTTAAATTTCAATGTTCAGTTAGTATACGTTAAGTTTTGTAAATATAGTAGGGTACTAGTGGCACATTCTGTCATCATTAATTGTGTATTGACTCGTACTTAATTTTTAAGAGCATAGGCGTATAATACACTCTGACAGGCCTTCATAAATTTCAAACATGTGATAACAATAAGCACTGCAAGCAAATACCATTTAGTCATTTATTTATGTTCTTAGTGCCTAGACTTTTTATAGCTTAGGAGCAGGTACATGTACTTTGCAAGACATTAATTAGAACCACCTGCAAAATTTTGCCTGTACACCATATGCAGGTGGTTTATCTGAAGCCCTGATACTGCACATGCAGAAATTATCGCAGTGGTTTTATGTTCTCTGCCTTCTTGTAGCCAATTCACTGCGAACTTAAAACCAGTTGCAAACATTTTTTCCATGGCAGTAAGACTAAGAGACTACAGTGCATGGTGCTACTGCGAACTTAAGTAGAACCACAGCGAACAGTTTTTTCCCCCGCTACTTCAAAATTTAAATCCTTGCAGACTTAAATGTATTTACAGTAGAATGTTGATGTCAATAGTTCAGGTTCATAATAACCGGTATTGCTCAGCTCAATAGTCCCAAAGGGAGGTAACATGGTCTCTGTTTCTTGTCTCCACATTTGGCTGATCTTTTTATGATCTATTAATATAATGTTACAAAAAGGAACAGAAGAAAATACCAAGACTAAAGCCATATAAAATTGGAATCTTATTCTTAGGATCCATTACAGTAAATTACTTAGTGATAGTTATCAGTTGTCAAAGTGTTTTCAGTTAAGAATGAGTGCAGCATAGCTACAAAAAGTAAACTTCAATCATTAGCCTTCTAGTTGAAAGTTATGTTACCAGTAATAAAAGGTAAGTTTGTACTTGGAATCAAACTTCTGTCTTGTGTTCAAATACTGTATTTAGTTGAACTTGAAGTAAACATCTCAGCAAGGAGGTTATAAAGGAAGGCCTCCCAGACACATTCCCGAAGGGCCCAGCCAGTGGTGGACAGGCCAACCTCAGGTCACTGGCAGGGTTGGAGATTAGGGGTTTACGGAAAAGCCTGGGCCCAGGAGCTGGGCTGGCTAGCCTGAAAGACTACCTTTTCTGGGCCCCAAGGCTATGCATGGGGTTTGGCCTGCAGCTGAAGTTTTTTTTATAAAAACTGGGTCAATGACAATCCCAGCTGTGGGTGGGATGGGGCTGGGATGGGGAAAGGTAACAGTTGATCATATTGCTGGGCTTGAAATGAATAACTCAACCAAGACTGGAAGAAAACAATCATAAACTAAATTCCAAGTATACAACAGAAAATGCTGGAAATGTTAAGACTGAAGGGAAGGGGTACTACTACTAGGCGAATTAAAGAATACTAGGATGGGGCAGGAAATGATAGCGCACGACATCAAATTCAAAACAGATGTCTCACACTTTGAGTGAGTGTGTATTGACCATTGTGTGTGTGTAAATGCTGCATGCATGTGTGAGTGTGTGTGTGTGTGTGTGTGTGTGTGTGTGTGTGTGTGTGTGTGTGTGTGTGTGTGTGTGTGTGTGTGTGTGTACATATACAACTTATAGTGTTGTTCCTTTCTTATGTTCAGGATATGTGGAACAGGATATGTGGAACTGGGGGCCCAAACCCGTGCATTTAGGGCTTCAGAAAGTGTAGCATGACAACCCCCATGCATACCCTTGGGGCCCAAAAAGGGTAGGCTGGCTACCCTGCTGGCTAGCCTGCTGGGCCCAGGCTTTTCCGTAGACCCGGAGATTACATGTAGCAATTACTATGCCTGTCAATCAGCAATTTTGGCTGAGTGCCATATGATGGGGCTATGAATTGGGGGATTTGAGTAGCCTGACGTGATAGCCAGGCCAGGTAGCCTGGCCTGGATGACAGCCCAGCCTTTTAAGCGAACCCCATTAGTTCCCCAGTGTCTGTGGTTTTGGATCTAGTGTTTATGATTGTCATCATTTCATAAAGGTTATCTGTCTCGGAGACTCTGCACAACTCCCTTTGTTATTATTCTTACTTCGTACTTGGTAAACAATGCCATCATTCTCCATATTGTTGAATGGCAAGCATTGTAGAACTGTATATTCTACTGTTGTTTCAAGCTTCAAAGAAAGATAAAGATAATTCATCATATTCATAGCAGTTACGTACTAGTAGTAAAATCTCTAAGAATTTCCTTTTGAAAGGCTTTTGTTTAACATGTAGATATAACAATAGCTAATAGTTTTTTTCCAGAAATATAAAGTTTAATTTGAATTTTTTTGTAGCCAAGAAAGTTGAATCTTTATCGGTAGCAGACCAATTTCAGGTAGATAAACTCTTCAAATAACTGAAACAAAATGCATTTTGCTTCAGGACCTAGGAAGAACGTTTGTAACCAAGTAACCATGCCAGTGTTCTAGCCAGCGAGAAATTTTTCCTGCCCCTTGATTTTGAATAAAAATTCTGTCGAAGGTGCGTCAGCCCAAAGGGGTCTGGGGCATGCTCCCCCGGGAAAATTTTCAAATCTAGACTCAGCTTGGTTCAATCATTATCTTTACATGCCAATTTTTGTCTGTCACAGAGGACGGAATGAGCAAAATTTTTCTCTGCCCCAGCACCAAATTCCATCCCCTCCCTCCCATTAGGCCACACCAATTTTATTGGTTGTTTCTCGGATTTTTTCAGAAAAAATTGGGTTGGTTGGTCGAAAAAAATTTTTTTTAAAACTTTTACGAAAAGTCGAGGGTAGGAGAGATCAAGGGGCTTACTCAAGTTACACAACAAAAATAACAACATTTTAACATTTATGGGGACCCTGGTAGCAAAGTTCAAAGTTTGAAAAAAAAAGATAAACGTACAGTCCAAAATAGGCACATACAGCTACTGGAATTTGAGGCCCATAGTTAATCTGAGAAAGGAGAGGCAGTGAAATTTTGTCCACACATCAATTTGAAAAGTTTTTGTTTTTTTCTTCAAATCAGAAAAAATAAGGTAGGGAAATCCGAGAAACAACAAATAAAATTGGTGTGGCCTTAAGCACCCATCTACAAGCCCCTCCCCTGTGGATGCCTGCCATATGATTAGTGCTCATTCTAGCTGAAGTGATTAGATTATGTAGTCTGTACTTGGTGCCACGTACAGACCATGCCAACAGCACAGCTTAAACAATGGGAATCACTCTGTGTTGTGTCGACGTTGAAGGTTGGTCATTTCTATTACCTTTTCCATACCTTTTTAAAGTACACGTAGGCAAAGACTTTCCTCGCCTTGACTTAGCATAATCATGATTTTAGTAATCCATTTTACATCATTTTAAACAACCATGAAAATTTATGGTCCCATAAATAGATAACATGGTAGTTTATGACAGAGAAATTTTGTTATATCAGCAGTTATGCACAAATAATCTCTTGCCAAGCAAAGATTGGGGTAATTAGCATAAGATAAACAGCTAGAAAAATGTACTTTTAAAGAAACTGATATAGAAAACAAAGAACAATGCTTGAACTGGGTATAGAATGATAGAATGACTTCGTATCTATTTCTATAATACATAAAAATGTATTTCATTTGCTGATATTATATTAGCTTTATTGCACACTATGTATAAGTTACCACCTATAGAATAGGTATCTTAAAAGAACTGAAAATTAGATAATAATATCTCTTATTGTTATGAGCTTTATGTTAGAAGAAAAGAGTTACAATTAGTTGTTATGTCTTCTTAATTTTTTTTTTCAGCATTCCCCCAGAGTTTTTTCAGCATTCCCCCAGAGTACCTCTTAAACATAGTGTTTGTTCTATTGTTTGTGTCGGGATGAACTGTACCATTCCAGACTCAACAGGGGGGAACTTAAGTGGCCAATATCTCCATCAATAATTTCATTATCCACAGAGGCTCCGACAGTTTGTCAATAGCAGAGGTGTCAGTTGATAATATCAGATGGTAGACATTTTTGATTTTGATCATCTGTTTTTCTATACCTGAAAAAAAAAAATACAATGATATCTAAATATGCCAAGGAGCAGTTACTAGGCAACTGGATATGATTTTGACATGGACGTGTTAAACTTCTTCCTGCTATGACTATTTTAGTTTTAGGCATCTATATATGTTGGTTTCAGCAAAATTAAGCAAGGGGGTAATGATGGGGATAAAATTAGGGGGTGGATACCGGTACCGTGTACCAGAACAAAATAATTATTGTTTTTTCTTGTTACTGGTTAAACCTGTCGGGGAAAAAACAGACCTGAAAAAATTCAGTGGACCCGACGTTGGACCGTTTAGAAAATGAACACTGTCAGATTATTTATACCGGCATGACGGCAGCAGGTTTTCACGTGTTTTGAGGCTTATTGGTCCAAGAAAATAGCAAGAGCAAAGTAGAGGAGTGTTGATAAGTCTTTTTTATCAAGTTTCTCCAGTCAAACTTGGTCTAACTTAACAGAGGCAGTAAGCGTTGTTTACGTGAAGATAGGATACTCCATGAAACACATTCTTTTGTAGCGAAATGGGCCATTGTTTTAAGTTTTGCCCATTTACAAGTTTCACAGAAAATTAGGTCCAGGTCCGGACCTGGACCTGATCCTCTGGACCTGGACTGTACCTGGACCTGAATTTTCTGTACTGGTACCCACCCGGTATCTAGTTAAATATGTTTTATTTATCACAATCAGGTTTCTTCCTCTCAGAAACACCATCAGAAACAGACCTTGCTCTTAGCCTGATTGACCTCGGACCCTTGGAGAATTGTCAGACAAAGAAAAGCCACAAAGACTGTTGTAGATGTTGTTAGGCCTGATTGGTCCGTCTGGCAGTCCAGCCCAGTCTAGTCCAAGTTAAAGATTTGTTTGCAGGGTTTTAGCTAATTGCATTTTGAGCATAACGGGCCACTGCGCTAAAGTTTGTGACCACCATGCTAAAGAGAGGACAGCTACGCTAATTTTCAACATTTACTTGTTGAACAATGTCAATCAAATATGAAAATGATGATATGCCACTCCAAACTGACCAAAAGACTTCAAATTACAAAATGTACATGCGATGTTCACTGATACCCATACAATGCCAATTTTCTACTCCACATTTCAAAATCTTATTGCAGAGTGGCCAAGATCCCCCTTCCACCCCCACCCCCAAATTTATCATATTTAGCTGCAGAATTTCTTACAAAGTTATTTGCATAGAGTGTGAGGACATTTGTAAAACTTGCAGACCATGCCATGGTGTAGACTGGGATGTAGATAGAATGAATATGTAATGTTGTAAATGATATTTTTCTTATATCATCAAAATGTCAGTGTGTGATTACTTCTAAGTCTTTAGGAATGGAGTTAAGAGGAGCTAGGAATATTTTATTCTATGCTTTGCTGTACAGATTCTTTTATAATTATATACAATGTCATGTACAGAGCATTCTTTATTTTACTTCTTTATGGTGCTCTTTTACTATAGTGTTTGATGGCACATAATTGTTTGTTGATTTTTCTGAATTGTAAGAACATTGTTATGCTAGTTCACTTTATCTGTAGGGTAACCTTTAATTTATCTGTTTAAAAGAAACATGGTATTTAGGGATGTCAAATCGACAAAAAATGCACTATTTTCAAAATATTGCAATTTGAAACCACTGCCCGTCGACTTGGCATCCCCAAGTTTTTTTCTTTTAAAAATAACGGATATAGGTTACCCCGCAGATAAAGGGGAACTAACTTTATGTCCTGCCTGTGTGACTGTAAAAAATGCCTCAAAAAGGACTAATTTTTGTTGACGACAATTTTGGGCAAGTGAGAGCCAATCCACTGTCTACCCTATTGGAGTCAATTTGTCTAGCCACGCAGACTAAAATTCAATTTCGAAATGGCGCACTACAATCCTGTTGTAGCAAACATTGCTGAATAATAGATAACTTCTGCGTCTCGGTAAAGTCAGGAGACATCGGAGGATGTGCAGGGTCAGTTTGTGACATCTTGGGGTCATTTGTTACGAGATGTAACGGGGTTAAGGAAATATCTTCTGACTGGAGGGCAGGACTACAGAGGGTCAAACTTTTAATGAAAGGAAAGTTTCCGTTTGTCAAGAAATAAGGTCCGTAAATACATGTAGTTTCATCAGGTTGGTAGATCAATCAAACAAAGTCTTCTTCATTTCACAACCTTCTTTTAATTCTTCCGTAGACGTTTCGGTGACTGTCTGTCATCTTCATCAGTAACGCTAGTTCACCTTTATCCGTTGGGTAACCTATATCCGTTGCTTTTAAAAACAGGGTATGGGCACATCAAATCGATGGGTGGTAGTTTTAACTGCGATATCCTGAAAATGTTGCAATTTAAAACTAACATCCATCAACGTGATGTCCCAAAATATCCTGTTTTTAAAAGCAACGGATATAGGTTACCCAACGGATAAAGGTGGACTATCGTTACAGAATGAAACAAATATTATCGTTGTAATATGGAGTAGCACTGTATCTGTCTAGTTCATATCGCACGATAATATTTGTTCCATTCTGTACTGATGAAGATGACAGTCGCCAAAACGTCTACGGAAGAATTAAAAGAAGGTTGTGAAACGAAGAAGACTTTGTTCAAATCAGGTAAGTGGATGGAGAGTTTCTGCTTGGGAAGTAACATGCATTGGCATAATACCGGCAGTAAGACTTATACCGGCCGATCAAAAATAATGGAATTTAAAGAGATCTACACATGCAACAATAGTTATTTCTGAGGTGTGCACACTTCAGACATCTAGGTGTCCAATACATCATTTACAAAGCATCGATAACAATGCATTCGAAGACAACAAGGCCAAGAGTTTTAAGTATCTTTTTCGGGGTAGGCAGCTCGTCGTGGGACGAACACACTGTCACATTCATTGCCAGATTTGTAGATCGTAATTACACATGCTCATGGCACAAGACGAACATGATTCAACAACAATCTTGAATTTCTGTTGGTGACCTACAACTCATGTAAAAGTGTGAAGAACCGTTGCATAATAGCCCGGATCTACGACTGAATGGGCAAAATTGAACGTATGCAGCCATTTTCCCGCCATTTTTATATCTACGCTAGCAGTGAAGTGTTACGTCATAGCGGTTGTGACGGACAGAAGTTAAATGAAAATTCTTGACAGTATACGTCCGTTTTCTCATGACATTTTGTATGCTCATGCAGGTTTATGTTTTATGCATTTACTAACAGAAAAGGAAGGAACATCAGAGGATGTATAAAGGTACTAGTACATAGCGACAGTTAATTGTGCCGTGTTTCTTCTGGCCGGTATTTTTACCCCCTCCCAACCACGCGCCCGTTTGCCGTGTAATTCCGCGGCATGTTACAATTACAATATTACGCTTTTAGCTGCTGAGGACAAGAGTGGCAGAAAAGTTACACAGAAGAAGTGGCAAGGGTAACCTATAACAGCAACATGTAACTGGAGAAAATGATGCGTTGACGATTTGTCAAATCAGTATGGCAAGAGAAATCGTCGTAAACGTACCGGTATTATGATAGTAGATGTTAATTTTGTCTTTCCTTTCAATACATTTGGCAATGATTATCAAGTAGGAGTTAACTACTGGAATATTCTTGAAAGCGTTTGTACAATCTTTACAGAGCATTAGATTGATTTAAAGCCCAACTTCAGTTTCTGATCTTGATGACATTACAAATCATGACTGAATGCAGGTACATAGCAATGTTAGGTCTACTTACTGTAAATGCATTTAAGTTCGAAGGGATTTACGGTTGCCGGAAAAATGACTTTTCGCAGTGGTTTTAATTTCGCGGTAACACGTTAGACTGCAGTCTAATACCATAATAGGAAAATGTTCGCGCTGGTTTTAAGTTTGCGGTGAAGTGGTCACCGCGAAAACCGCGAACATTGATCCACCGCGAACATTTCTGCATTTACAGTATTAGTTCTGCATGTCTACTAGATTAATATACATGTACATATTATTGTATGTATGCCTAATAGAACATGTACAATTAATGATACTGACAGTGGTATAGTTGGGATTTGACAACCTAAGGATTGTGACTGACAATAATGTAATGTTCTACTAGTAGTATTTTTAGTATATTCAAGTGACTGTGTGAAACTGTAAGACATCAAAGCCCCCTTGCAGAAGCTGTGATAAATACAGATTGCCTCTGTATTCAAAGTTATCCGTATCTTGCGTCTGTATAACCTAGTTCGAAAAAAAACCCTCATGTATTGGTAAATTTATGTTGTACAGTTGTATATTGTATTGTTGCCAGGGTTAGCCCTTGATGATAATAGCCTCTGGCTAGTTGGGTAGCCCTGGCTGTATTTCTCTCTATACAGCCAAAGAAATCAAATCAAATCAAATTCAAAAGCCATATGACCAGAGCATATTATTTCATCAGGTAGCACCATGGTTCAAAAATTGAGGTTTCATACGTCAGTTTCATACCTATATGAAACTGCCATTGCATACCAAATAGTGGGCGGTGCGTTTATGGTGACAATTAGTGTTTTCCCACCAGCGTTCCCGCCAGGCATACGTCTTTACGTCTTTGGACGCATTTTTTTCTGGAAAGACGCACTCAGCTCGGCTGAATGCGTCCATAAAAAGATCTGTAAGAAAGGCTGACCTGTACCACCAGTGTACAAAATGTATCTGGAATCTTTTAAAAAATCTGTCTTTATAAGAAGGAATCCTACCTTTACAATTTATACTTCAAATTGTTCACTTTCCGGTCATCCCATGGGGCGGAGCGCGGCACGTTTTACAACTAGCGGACCCATGTGCGACACACCCAGCCACGCGCCAGTCTGAGCTGTCCGTTGCGCAATATAATTATTTGTAGTCCGTGAAATAACGTTACATCTGACAGCCAGCATTCTGTTACACTGGAAGAAATCTTATGCAGATTTTATATTCTGATTTTAACATGATACTTACTTGTCCTCATTTTCATGTATTTGTTAAAGATTTGTGGTTAATACTAGTATTGAACAAACAAACTGTTCTGCGCGAGTGTTGCACATCTCAACAAAAGTTCTCACACTGTGGGCAGTTGATTGGCAGTCGGTTTCTTTGACAACAGGCCGCCGGCGCCAAGCAGTCTAGATTGGCCACCAGGTCCAAATCCAATCATCTTAATAACCAATCAGCGTTTGATAAATGTAATGATGTACTCTGTCATTGGTCACCGGAGAAAATACAAAAGTTACCGAGTATTAGCGCACGTGACGTTGTTTTGTGATATTGGTAGGCGCCCGTGTCGTCTGGCAAGTTTCTTCCCTAGCTGCTAACAATTTACTATTAAAGTTTCCCCATTTATCCAAGTTAAAAAAGCGGTGCGCGGTAAATAAGTGAAGAATCCAAACTATACACTTTATTTCTTATTTCCAAAATTTCTTTTGTTTCAAAAAGACAAAATTTGTGGCAGAAAAGGGGCCGCAATATTGTTGTCAAGCGTCGATCGAGTCGGCTGTGCACTGGCGTTGGCCTCCGTGGCACATGGCGCGGCACGCCCCCCTCCCAAGACGGACCGTCGATCGCAGCGCCCAGCACGTTGGAACGTCTTTCTGGCTACTAGTTCAAGGCTACCCCGGCACTGATCACTGCCAAAGAGGCAACAGATCGTCCTCCTTCGAGTAATGTATAACGTTCTTGGTCTATTTAAAAATAAATCCAGCCAAAGATTTCACGCCGATAACGGGGTTACCTGAGGTCACAGGAAACAAACGCACGCTCGTGGAAAATGACGGCACGGCCTTGTAAAACCCCACCGATTCGTGAGTGTGATGTCGTCGTTATTTTATCGTCTCGGAAAACTATTTGATGAGGGAGGGCGCAACATCGATCGCACGAGGTCGACATTTTTTTATTCAATGACGGAAGAAATTGGCAGAATTTTTCCATGGGCTGACGAACTGGCTAGAGCCCTGTTGCGAAGCATAAAAAATCCAAAAATTTTCGTGTCTGGAGAAATTATACCCGGGCCAGATCACTGACGGCTGATTCCCCGTGCTATAGTGTATTTTTTGAGAGAGGGCGGTTGTGGATTACTGAATTACGGGAGTAAAAGAGGCAACCGACATCCAATCTCAAGTGCATGATTTTCCTCTCAAATTGCGGGAAATTGTGTTTTAGAGGGTTTGAAAATCCAAATTTTCCCGGGGGAGCATGCCCCCGGACCCCCCGACAATGCGAGCGCCTCGCGCCTCCGGCGCTCAATACCCCCCTCAGAAATAATTGGACGCATACTTTCAAGAACCTGGCGGGAACGCTGTTTCCCACTATGTATGCAAATCAGGTTCTCATTTGCATACATTATATTATTTGATCATCTCCTCCACCCCAAGAACAGACGAACACAGCATAGCTAACTATGGAGCAAGTATGGCACCCTTAGTAAACTACCTGTAAATAATATGGCACCCAAGCTGGCCTATCTGTATCTGTAATCTATATAGCCGGTATAACCGCCGTTCGGCGTAACACACCAGCTTTGCAGGCATGCGGCGCGGCAGCAGCTGGTTATATTACACTGAACGACTCGTTACCCCTAACTTTTGCACATCTATCTGCTAGCGTTCTATAAAACTACCCAGAGAAGATGCCCCTACTGTACTTGGTGATAACAAGTTCCACTCTACGATAGTTCTGGGAAAGTACGAATTTTTGAACACATCAATCCTAGGCTGGTAACTCTGGTATTTGAAGGCATGACTGTTTCTTGTTCTTTTTTGAGCTGGTATTAGATACTTATCAGTTGGTACGTCCACCAGTTTATTGGTCATTTTGTACCGTCAATCACTTAAAAAATAAAGTACAGGACAGTGATGTATTAGACCTTGCACAGATAACTGGTACGTGACTGCCAGCGTTTTGCCCTGATTGCATCAGCGCTAACTGTGCGCAACTTTACCATTACCCTAATGATTATTGCATAGTCTAGCTTTGTGGTTCTGTGCACAGCTTTTTAAAAGAAGATTGGTAGATTGGCTCGAGTGAGAATGGGTCTATTATAGCCTCTTGGATGCATGTGTGACACTGATAGGGTCATTTGGCCATAAAGACATGATTAAAAAGTACCAAACGGTCATTTGCCTTTCATCCATATCTGTAGCTCTAATGATGTTTAGCTAATCGTTTACCAGGAACCTTGTGAGTTGAACTTCTGAGGTAGATAGATAAAGTGTCTTTCTTTATTGCGTAGGGAGATCATTATGAATATTCCCTCTTCTTTCCTCAAACAGGGGGGGGGGGGGGTAATGTGTCTTAAGTAGCTGATAGTGCCTGCTTCTAAAGCGAAACACAATAAGACTTTGTCAAAATAACCATTATAAAAAGAATGCTAATACTTTATTTCATATACTGGAATTAATACTATAGGGACTTATCCCTCTAAATTTTTGGACAAACTCGGTCAACCTTGCCTTCTATCTCCAGCAGTGATGTCAGGAACACACCACTTTTGCTGAGGGGGTCATAAGTATGAGAAAGTCTATGTCGCCCCCCCGTCTCTGTTGAGAGTGGGCCAGTGGGCTCTGATGTAAACTTTCTGTCACTTCTGAGTATCTTTTTGAGTAAATGGTGTAAACTTTTGCAGTTATTGTTGTCCCAGTTTGTTTGATGACCTCTCTCCTGCAAATTCATGACACAGCAAATGTGTAATATATGACTACTAGGCTTTTATCCAGGCATGCGTCATGGCGTCATCTGGACACGCTTTTCTTGATGTAACAAGAAATTGGACGCACTAGATGCCCTTACACTGGGGAGCAGATCCTCTGACAAGCATGAAATTTTGATTGACCAGGCATGCCACTAGGTCATTTGTGTTCACGGTCTTCTACTGTGACCTTTCTAACAGTAATTATGGCCCTTAGGCCCTTACAATGCACCATTTTAACTTACAATTCTCAAAAACTCTGCACCATGGAAGGTGGATGCCCCCAGGCCCCCCTCCAATAGTCACACCTATATCACACCACGACTCACCAAGAAAATTGGACCCCATATAATGAAATCCTAGCTAAAAGCCTGATTACTGTACTACAGTATTATTTCAACCATGAAATCAGACACTGTAAATCCTGCTTTTCCCTCCCACTGCAAGATAAAATCAGTGCAAAAATTAATGAATATACAGTATCCAGCAAAACCTCTTCAAAGAGGGTACTATAGAGAATCTCTTTATTCTTAAATTTGTACCAACATCATTTGATGTAGTGCCCTTTTAGCTTGTCTGTCCTTGGTGCTGACCTTGCAGTGCCTATTACCTAATGACAAAACCTCCCCTGGTGCTATCAACTTACCAGGCTTCACTTTTAATTACCAGGTAATGTGCTCTTTTCCGTGTAGCCCCAGTAAGCCAGCAACCTTGTTCTCATTATACAGTATCACTGATCTTTACAGCAATAACTTTCTTGTTAAGAGCGTCCAATGATTAATGTCTATCCCCACTCCCAGCTCAAGTCTGAATAATGTATAAAAGATGTCATAACATTTACTCTTCATACATACAGTCACCTACGATGTTATATTAGGCCACAACAATTTTATTTGTTGTTTCTCAGATTTTTTTCAGAAACAAGAAAGCTTCTGAAAAAAGTTTGGCCGGTGCGTATTTTGGAAAAAGCCTGGATGTTCCGATCCATGCATCCATGCAAACCAAACCTGTTTCCTGACAAATTTACAAGATAGGGATTCTACTGACATTGAAATAAGAGTGCATAGTCCTGGAAACATAGTAAAAACACATCCATTAGGCCACACCAATTTAATTTCTTGGGTCACGGATTCGCCCGCTCCGATTTTTTTGAAAAAGAATAAAAAAGAAAATTAGCATTCAGCAAATTTTCACTATTAATGAATCACCAACTTTCTGGTGTAGCAAATTGGCCTTTATATCATAAGCTCCTTAAAATGTGGGTATTATTATTGCACAATTTGCAGTTATATTTTTCATTCATGAAGAATGGGACAAACATAAAAACTGACACTACTTTTGTAATTTTCAACAAACAGGTGCTATTACTGTACAATAATAGTTGTTTTGTACTTTTTTCAAGCTGAAAACTTTTTATTCTTTATATTTTGGATTTGGCCCTTACCTTTAGCTTTACCCCAACCATTTTACAATTTTTATTTTCATTTCGCCCTTTCGCTCCACATTTTTTATGAAAAAATCCGTGAACCAAGAAATTAAATTGGTGTGGCCTTATCTATACATAAACATCAGATCAAAACCATGAAGATTTGATTCATGCTAATATGCCAGTAATATGTAGACTGTTATATATGTAGGTTGAGCCACTGCCTTGGAGAGATGGTCTGTCAGTTGCCCCTCCAAAGACTGCATATTAATTGCTCACATTTACGGCACTTATATGCACGGTGCACTTTGTTGTCGCTGGAGGTGCTTTAAGTGTGGCAGACTGAGAGTCTAGACAGGGGGGTTTTGTAGCCTAGGGCTGACAGGTACTTATAGTGGGTTATACACCCCATGAGAGCCTCAAAGGCAGCTAAAAGACCTCCGTGGCTGCGAGAGAAGGTATAAAGTACCGGCAGGGTCAAGTGCGGGGACAGCAAACTTGACGATGGAAAAGGTACTGCGATGCGTTCAGGACGTGGAACAGAAAGGTAGAGTTTTTATTGTCCTGTACTCTTTTTTTCATCTGTTACCTACAATGTTTCAAGTGCTCAGAAATTTTACCTGCAATTTGAAAAGGTATCTTTTGGCTTATACCCAAGGCGGCTGCTCCTGCCACATATCCTATATTATCATCATCACATTATATCTTTCTAGTTTAAAGATTTAATGTTGGGAATTTCAGCCTATTTTTTTTTCTTTGCTTCTATGGCAGGCATTACATTTACAATCTTCTTATATAACTAGTGTTTTTGTATGAATTTCTTCAAGCATTGCCATGTTTTGGTTCAGAATACCTTATTATTTTCCTTTTGGCTTGCAGATTTTCTGTGTTTTTTTTTTTCTACAAATTTAAGTTGCAAATACAACGTAGGTATTTTGTACCCTGTTTAAAGGTTAAAGTTTTCTATCTTTAATGGTTATTGAGCCAAACAAAAATGTTCTGTCAGGACATTTGTAGATAATGTAAAAAGTAACATTAAATATTGAACGTTGTATGGCTGGGTCTACTTTAGGGTTGATAACACATTCAGTACATGTTTTGGGCACTGTGATCACAGTATGGTGAAATAAGTGCTGACATTTGGGATTTGGATTTGGTCCAAATGTGTGTATAGGTCATGTTATACAGTTACATGATCATTGCAATTTGTCTGCAACTCAATCTATCTTTGTGTGATTCCAACTTTATCAAAGTAGGAATTTGTATTTGGAAATGTTATGAAATGTTTTCAGGATTATCAGAAGAATTTGTTGTTGCAAATACTATGTAAGAAGCAAAATTTTCAAGATTTAGACAGTTAGTAACCTTTATCTCTCACCGTATGTGTTCTAGTAAAGATCATAATATATCCACTGTGTATTATGGAGAAACTGCTAGAACTCTCCTCAGAAATTGATAGGAAGATGCTGTACCGTATATTCTCGAATAAAGTACGCACCCCAATTAAAGTACGCACCCCTGATTTTGGACAAGTCTTAGACAGATCTTTGGGACTGAAAGGTAAAATGGAAAAACTCAAATAAAGTACGCACCCCTTCTCCACCAATTTTGAACAGACCTTTAACTAGATAAATTCAAATTTATGATGTTTTCCCCAGTTATTTTGCATAAGATAACCTGGAGAATTGCCTACTGCAATTATAAAAATCACTGTGAACTGGTAGAAGAAATCAGGAAAAACCAGTTGTACAAGTCAAAGTCACTAACTCAAAAGGATTGTATGCAAATGCCAATCTTATGTAAATCATGTTTAGACAATTTCTTTGTTTCATGTTTAGACAACTACAAGACAACAACAATGTGCATGTTTTGAAAAATTACTAGAAGTGCAGCTCCACCTTGCTTTATTTTAGGCTTTTTTTACCATTTCTCTGTCCAGTGACCTCAAATAAAGTACGCACCCCAACTTTGGCAACAACTTGTAGCACCTTTTCAATTTTGAAAAGTTAAAAAAGTGCGTACTTTATTCGAGAATATACGGTAACACTATGGAAAGTGAAAATCAACACAATACAATAAAACTTTCATGAATTCATGCAAAATTGAACACTATGATATACACTTTAAACTGCTCAAAGTGGTCTAATGCAGTTTTTGCCACCGGCAATTCATGCAACTGAAAATATGTTACATTTTATTGCTACTGTGCTATAGAATTATTTCACAACTGCAAACTCAAACACTGAATGCATCCTTCTCCCTCTACTGTGTAATGTATTCCTGGGGTAAATTCACGAATTTACAGTAACCTAAAAGTTAGTTTAAAAAGGTGCTGAAATTGTAACATTATTCCATTGCTTATAGAGATCCTTCCAATCCTAGTTCAGTAAGTAAGTACTACTCTAAACTACATTTGGCAAGTTTGTAAGTTTATGGATTCCTTAATCTATGTTTAGTATGCTGTACTGATGGAGTCCTAATGACTTGTACTCAGTCTGCTTAAGGGCCTACCTCACCATTTCCCATGCACACTCTGGAACAGATGTTATCTCACTATGGTAAGGCCACACCAATTTCATTTCTTGGTTCACAGATTTTTTCATAAAAAATATGAAGCGAGAGGGCGAAATAAAAATAGAAATTGTAAAATGGTTGGGATAAAGGTAATGGCTAATCCAAAACATAAAGAAAAAAAGTTTTCAGCTTGAAAAAAGTAAAAACACTATTATTGTACAGTAACAGCACCTGTACCCACACTTTAAGGAGCTTATAATATATCATAAAGGCCAATTTGCTACACCAGAAAGTTGGTGAATGGTTTCATTAATGGTGAAAATTTGCTGAGTGGTAATTTTATTTTTATTTTATTTTCCAAAAAATAGGAGTGAGCGAATCCGTGAACCAAGGAATTAAATTGGTGTGGCCTAAGGCCTAGGAAAAAATGTTGTGTGTAATGTTCCCTACTTACCTTAGAAAAACATGCTGACCCTAGACATTTTTGGGTGGTCACTGGACTGGAGTCACATATTTACTGGTGATCATGACTGGATTAATCATGTTAAAGACATTCTCAATTACCATGGCTTTGGACATATATGGGTGAAACCTGAGTCGTATAAACTAGATTACATTGCCGACCAACTTCGCTACCGTCTACAAGATACATTTATACAGGAGTGGTTTGCTCGCATAAAAAGCAATTCAAAACTGTCTTTTCTTAACAAATCGAAAAAGTGTTATGAACAAGAGACATACCTTTATGATATATATAACTTTGAAATTCGTAAAGCGATAACCCAGTTAAGAATCAGCAGTCATAAATTGAACATAGAAACAGGCAGGTATCATAATGTAGCGCCTGACCAAAGGTTTTGCCCATTCTGTCCAAAGCAAATTGAAGATGAATTTCACTTTGTCATGATGTGCAGTAGGTACAATGTTTCACGTAATGAGTTATTCACATTCCTCGAATCAAATACAACAGATTTTAAGAGACTCAATGATACAGACAGATTTGATTATATATTCAGATGTAATAACTCCCACAATGCTAAAATAGGCAAATATATAAAAGACTGCTTTATCATAAGAAAAAATGCCAAAACTCATAGTTAGCCCCACTCGATTGTAATACAATATCAATGATTTAGGCTAGCTCTTATTGTTCTAGAAATTAGGATGCCAATTATTTTATTCTATATTCATAATCTGCATATGTACTAAGGTTGATACTCGTTTTAGTAATAAGGATGATAAGTTTGTTTCTTCTTTTTTTTGCCATACATTGTACCGTGTACGATCGTTGCGCAATAAAGTTCTTCTTTATATAGCCTACAGTTAGAATTTCTATTCAGCCTGTATCCTATTGAAGTAAAACATTGCTTGTGCTATCTTATGAAGGAAAAATGTACTTTATTAGGTTGACATTGAACGACAAGTTTCCTCATGTATTTCAATTTACTTTGTTGAACTGTAGTAGTGTAATTTGTGTTGCCAGAGTTTTGGTTAGCCGAAAAAAAATTTCAAGACAGAAAAAGATAATCTATGGCTCGAAATACCACCTGCATTATGCAGGTTAGTGCAGGTAAAGTTGGAGCTGTGCAGGTATTTCTGGTGTCTACCTGCACGGCTGCACCTAACCTGCACTGGTCCATGTACTGGGTTTTATACATAAATGTCCTATGATGTAGGTGTGTATGGATTGTTATTAGCTGCATTGATTAAGTATATTAAAATAAGAAATAGCAATGCATGGTTCCTGAACAATTTTAGTATGATCCATAATTTCTAAATTCAAAATGGTGCAGGTAAAATTTGTCTGGTGCAGGTAATTTTCAATGTTACCTGCACCAGTGCAGGTATGCAGAACAAAAGTATTTTGAGCCCTGTAATCCCTACATACCGACCCAATTTTTATTCAGGACTGAAACAGAAAACACAACATTTTGTTTCTAGGCCTAAATACTGGGGAGACTTAAACTTCAATTCCTGCAGCACAGTTCACCTATTCATGGCTCTTGATTTGAATCTTGCAATTTTCTGACTAAACCTCCCTGTTAAAGGAAAGCTTATAGCAAAGAGTCTTGCAACTTCTTGCTTTCTTATCTCTACTATATGTATGAGGGACTTAGACGGCTAACTTTTAAAGTTTAAGGTTGGTTTAAGTTTTTCAGCTCTTTTCTGTTCAGGACGTTCAAGCAGTTTTGCATAATGAGGCAATAGAAAGTTTTCACTTACTTCCTATATCAATGAAGCATGCAGGTGCTGACCACCATTTTGGTGTCCCTATTTGCATTTCAGTAGATTGTAGACTCAAGTGTAGACAGCATTTTTGTGCTTTATATGCAAGTTTCCTCTAGTATTATCTTCTTGTAGTGGTAGGTATTTGATAGTGGTTATTTTAGAGGGTCAGGAGGTCTTTAAATGTCCTTGATCTCTGATTGAGTGAAATGCAAATTAGGGACACCAACATGGTTGTAGACAAAATTACTTCATTTCTTTGTAGCATATAAAAAGAGGAAAGTACTCAGTGATTTTTTTTCAAACAAGGGAAAAGGGGCACCCTCATGCCTTGATCATGTGCCCCCTTACCCTGGGGAGCAGATCCTCTGGCAAATATTAAATTCTGATGGCCCCCGGATCGCATGTTGCCACAGTCTTCAATGGGACCTGTCTAATACAGTAGAAGCCACTCAATTGCACAACGAATTAATGCACACTTCTGTTAAATGCACATAATCCCCAAATCCCAAACAGGTGCGTTCCAGCTGAATAACTTCGCGTTATTGCACCATCCGGATGATTGTACGAAATTCAATGGCAAAATAGACCGTGCAATTAAGTGGCTTCTACTGTAATTTTGGCCACTAGGAAGTCATAGAATGCTCCATTTTAACTTAGAATTAGTAAAAACTCCACTAGGCAGAACCCTGTATTTCCCCCGCTTGGTGGCGCTGCTCAATTGCAGTGCTCCCTCTTGCAATTTGTTTTCAAGAAAAACCCCTGGTAGGAAAAGGCAAGGAACATTTTATAGATATGTTCAAGCTGGGACTGTCATGAAGCCCTGTTACTGCTCATGAACAAGAAGATATCACAGGGCTCGAAATACTTTTTCTGCACACCTACACTGGTGCAGGTAACATCGAAAATTCCCTGCACTGGACAAATTTCACCTGCACCACTATGAATTTAGGAAGTATGGATCATACTAAAATTGTTCAGGAACCATTGCTATTTGTTCTTTTACTACTACTTTATATAGGTGGTAACATTCAATGCAACTACATGTAATAACAATCCACATGCACCTACATCATAGGACATTTAGGTATAAACCCGGTACATGGACCATTGCAGGTTAGGTGCAGGTAGACATCAGAAATACCTGCACAGCGCCAATTTTACCTGCACTAACCTGCATATGCAGGTGGTATTTCGAGCCCTGTATCATGATGAAGATTCTGACGATTATCAGCCTACAGGATTCCCCTTCATCCGTGTTCTCCTAAAGGTCGTCCTGACATTGATTTGTGACAGGCTGTCTTGTTCCATCACAGGTCGTTGGCTTTGATATTTGGTGGCATTACATTAACCCAGCATCGCTGCTGGCCTGATTCCAAAAGTGTTGTCCCTCCAGCCGTGTCTGGCTGCTTGTATGAGTTCGAACTGTTGGGCCATACCAAATTTATTTGTTGCTTCTTGGATTTTTCAGAAAAAATTGGACCGACAAGAAAAATAGTGCTCACACTTTTATTCCTTTGCTAAATGCTGAACAGTGCCACAACCAGGTGTCTGTCCTTAGTACTGAACAATGGTCAGTATTTTTTCCTTTGCTAAATGCTGAATAGTGTCACAACCAGGTATCTGTCCTTAGTACTGAATAGTGCTCACTCTTTTATTTCTTTGCTAAATGCTGAATGCTGTCACAACCAGGTGTCTGTCCTTAGTACTGAATAGTGTTCACTCTTTTATTCCTTTGTTAAATGCTGAATAGTGTCACAACCAGGTGTCTGTCCTTCGTACTGAATATTGTTCACTTTTTTTCCTTTGTTAAATGCTGAATGTTGTTACAACCAGGTGTCTGTCCTTAGTACTGAATAGTGTTCACTTTTTTCCTTTGTTAAATGCTGAATGCTGTCACAACCAGATGTCTGTCCTTAGTACTGAATAGTGCTCACTCTTTATTTCCTTTGCTGAATGCCGAATAGTGTCACAACCAGGCCTCAGTCCTTAGTACTGAATAGTGTTCACTCTTGTTTTCCTTTGCTAAATGCTGAATGGTGTCACAATCAGGTATCTGTCCTTAGTACTGAATAGTGTTCACTCTTTTTCCTTTGCTGAATGCTGAATGGTGTCACTCTTGTTTTTTCCTTTGCTGAATAGTGTTCACTCTATCTTGTTTTTCCTTTGCCGAATGGTGTCACAACCAGGTATCTGTCCTTAGTACTGAATAGTGTTCACTTTTTTCCTTTGCTAAATGTTGAATGGTGTCACAACCAAGTATCTGTCCTTAGTACTGAATAGTGTTCACTCTTTTATTCCTTTGTTAAATGCTGAATAGTGTCACAACCAGGTGTCTGTCCTTCGTACTGAATATTGTTCACTTTTTTTCCTTTGTTAAATGCTGAATGTTGTTACAACCAGGTGTCTGTCCTTAGTACTGAATAGTGTTCACTTTTTTCCTTTGTTAAATGCTGAATGCTGTCACAACCAGGTATCTGTCCTTAGTACTGAATAGTGTTCACTTTTTTCCTTTGCTAAATGTTGAATGGTGTCACAGCCTTTATCTGTCCTTAGTACTGAATAGTGTTCACTTTTTTCCTTTGTTAAATGCTAAATAGTGTCACAACCTGGTATCTGTCCTTAGTACTGAATAGTGTTCACTCTTTTTTCCTTTGCTGAATGCCGAATGGTGTCACAGCCGTTATCTGTCCATAGTACTGAATAGTGCTCACTCTTTTATCCCTTTGCTAAATGCTGAATAGTATCACCACCAGGTATCTGTCCTTAGTACTGAATAGTGTTCACTCTTTTTTTTCCTTTGTTAAATGGTGAATGGTGTCACAACCAAGTATCTGTCCTTAGTACTGAATAGTGTTCACTCTTTTTTCCTTTGCTAAATGCTAAATAGTGTCACAACCTGGTATCTGTCCTTAGTACTGAATAGTGTTCACTCTTTTTTCCTTTGCTGAATGCTGAATGGTGTCACAGCCGTTATCTGTCCGTAGTACTGAATAGTGCTCACTCTTTTATCCCTTTGCTAAATGCTGAATAGTATCACCACCAGGTATCTGTCCTTAGTACTGAATAGTGTTCACTCTTTTTTTTCCTTTGCTGAATGCTGAATGGTGTCACAGCCTTTATCTGTCCGTAGTACTGAATAGTGCTCACTCTTTTATCCCTTTGCTAAATGCTGAATAGTGCTACGACCATGTGTCTGTCCTTAGTACTGAATAGTGTTCACCCTTTTTTCTTTGCTAAATGCTGAATTATGTCACAACCAGATAGCTACTACTGAATAGTGTTCACTCTTTTTTCCTTTGATAAATGCTGAATGGTGTCACAGCCAGGTACCTGTCCTTAGTACTGAATAGTGTTCACTCTTTTACAATGTATCTGAATGGCTGATAAAGAGCATTTCACATGTTTCGTTCACAAATAAGAATCATAGAAATAATTGTGAATGTCGAAATGTTCTGTTGTAAATGAATTTGTCCTTTGAGCAAAAATAAAACACAGCTGCAATGTCTTACAATAAAGTCTGCTTTTTCTATGTTCCAGTCCAAAATTGACTCATACATAGAGGTGAAAGTTTGTTAAGCAGCAAGATAAATTTTCCGCCGTGCATATTAGTGCCATCTCATAAATCTGGTGTTAAAGAGCGATAAACCGCGGTGACACAGCGGGGTTATGTTGCGCCATGACGGATAACGATACTGTGAAATTACAAACCAGCTCCCCTGGGCTGTCGTCTTCTATGACAACCTTATTTTCACAAGAAGACAAGGTCATGTGTGAGGTACAGGGGGAATGCCCTGAAATACGTTTCTTGACAGGTATTAATTTGTACACCAAAATGCTACTTGGTTGGGTAGTGCAATCTTATATTCATGATTTCACATTCAGATTTTGAAAGTTTTGTAGTTGCTTTTTTTGTAGAGGAAGTTGTAAAAGTGCCACATATGTCTCTATGATTGTGTTTGCTCAGAATGATGTACTAGTAATGCTACTTTACCTTTATCTGTGGGGTAACCTATATCCGTTAGAAAAACAGGGTACATGTATCTACTATCTAGTGATATTAACTCGATGAATGATATGGTGGTTTCAAATAACAATATCTTGAAAAATTGCAATTTGAAACTGTCAACTCTCCTAAAAACGTTTTTTTTAAACAATGGATAAAGGTTACCTCGCGGATAAAGGTGAACTAGCGTTACTTACTGTCAACATCTCTGTCCACTTTTTTGTATCAAAAGTTTTCAGATGTAGTAACATCCATTATCATAATACCGTCACTAATCATAATACCGCCAAATAAATCAGCGATGAATTTAAGGAGATCTACTAGTGCAACAACAGTAAGTTCCGAGGTATACACACTTCAGACATCCACGTGTTCAATACATTTTTGAATAGGCTTCAATAACAATGCATTCCAAGACAACAAGGCCAACCGTTTTCAGTTCTTTTTCGGGTCAGGCGAGCTCGTCGTGGGACGAACACATTGTCATGTTCAGCGCCGGATTTGTAAATAATAATCACACGTACACACGGCACAAGACGACTATGATTCAACAGTAATCTTGAATTTATGTTGGTGACCTACAACTCGTGTAAAAGTGTGACGAACCGTTGCACGATAGCCCGCACTACGGCTGAACGGGCAAAATTGAACGTACGGCGCCATTTTCCCGCCATTTTTATATCTACGCAAGCAGTAAAGTTTTATGTCATAGCGGTTGTGACGGACCAAAATTAAATGAAAATTCTTGTCAGTATACGTCCGTTTTCTCATGACTTTTTGTATGCTTATAAAGGTTTACGTTTTATGCAATTACTAACAGAAAAGGAAGGAACAACAGAGGATATATAAAGGTACAAACCGGCAGTTAATTGTGCCGTGTTTCTTCCTGGCGGTATTTTTAACCCCCTCCCAACCACGCGTCCGTTCCCCGTGCAATTCCGCGGTGTGTTACAATTACGGTATTACGCTTTTAGCAGGACAAGAGAGACAAAAAAAGATACTCAGAATAAGTGGCAAAGGTAAGCTGTAAGAGCAACATGAAACTGGAGAAAATGATGCGTTGATAATTTGTCAAATCGGTACGGGTAGAAATATTGTCGTAAACGTGGCGGTATTATGATAATGGATGTTAAGACACCAGATATAACCTTGGAACTCAGTCATACAGTGATGTTTTTTTTTCATTAGACTTCCATTGTTTCCTCTTCTTTTTGTCAGGTATGATTTTCTTATTGTATGACTTGTAATTCTCTGGTCTTTTCATTGAATGAATACAGCACAGTACACATCTATACTTGCTCACAATGCTGTTCTATTGCTATGTTGCTGTTGGTCGATATTGCTACCTCAAGCAAAAGTGATTTTGCTTGTGAACTGAATGAACCAAAATCTTGGGCTATGTCGAACGTCATTAGTTTTGCACTACTTGTGTGATCAATAACTCTAATTGGACATGGAAACTTCCCCCATTACCTTCCTATGTGGTTTGAATGATGACTAGTCCTACAGTTGCCTATTCATCAAGCGCAGTGCATTTTAGCGTAGTAGGCCACTACGCTAAAATTTGTGACCCCTACGCTAAAATAAGGGCCACTACGCTAATTTTTAACTAGTGTAGTGGTGCTTTACTGTCATTTGCTTGCTCAACAATGACTAGAGTCCATTCCAAGACACCATGCGGATGTTTGTTGCCATTGTTTAGAATTGATTTTAAAGTTTTGTAATTATATGTCTAGGACATTTGATACTTCAGAAATATTTTTAACACTGTTTCAACTTTATAAATATTTCCCTGGTCCTGTAAAACTTTGGAAATATTCATGGTATGGAATTGGATGGTTTCTAAATAAAGCATTCTACCATTATTTACCATTTTTTATCTACCATTATTTACCATTTTCTACCATTTTTTTGTAAATGGTTCGGTGGGCTGGGAAGATAGCAATTCACACATCCTTGCAAAGTATGGTTGGGTGCCATGCAACAATGGCCCACCACAAAGGATCCACCAGTGCTCAGCAGTGAAATCTAAAAATATACAGATGCAACAATAGGGCTTACTTTTATGGGGGCAATAAACTAATTTTACCATTTGGCCAGGTTTACCATTTTTTGTAAATACAATGTATTTGTAAATGTGAAATAATCACAGAGAGGTTTCACAATTGGGCCACGTTGATTTGATTATATGGATGACATCCGCGCTCGCACCAATTTTCGGCCATTTCCACAAAAAAAAAAAGTTTTCGACCACACAATAAATTGTGCAAAGCAGCTGTAAAATGAGCACACAAAGATTGAAAAAAGTATCAGAAAACAGATAACTAATGCCGTAGAATGCCAAAATGAATCTAAAGTCAAAGAATAAGATTTGAAAGGACAGAAAGAAAAAAAATTTTGTTGGTTGGGGGAGTACCAGTACAGAAAATTCAGGTCCAGAGGATCATTTCCAGGTCCGGACATAAACCTGGACCTGATTGTCTGTGGAAACTGCCGACATAGTGTGTCCATTTTGTAATTGGCGAAACCTGTTCCTCTGGGGGTTTTTTTCAGGTCTGTTATTTTCGGATTGGTCCAAGAAGAAAAAAATGTTTTGCACCCATATGATGTACTGGACCCTACACCTAACTGTTGGTATACCATACTATGTGTGTTTAGTCCTATGTTCAACCTTCCTGGCCACTTTGATTTCATACCGAAGGCAACTTTTTTTTTTTTGACAAACTTTTTTTTTATTCGCTCGCTCACATCAGTTTTGGAGTTCCCGGAGGATGTCATCCATATAATCAAATCAACATGGCCTTATTCTAAATAAAGATATTTTTGTACAGTTACTTTCAAAATGTTTCTAAAATATTCAAAGAAATTCAAATAAATGAGTATTTTCTTAGTCAATTTTTTGAAAATGATTTAATTATTGTGGCTCAGATATTCTTTTATTCAAAATAATTCAGACTAATTATAAATATCGCCTAAAAACCCTCATGGTGTCTTGGAATGGACTCTAATAAATGTCTGAACAATGAAAAATGATGATATGCCACTCGAAACTGACCCCAAAATCCTAACTTTTAACTCTACATCTTCAAATCTCACTGTGGAAGGACCAAGACCCCCCCCTTCCACACCAATCTCCTGATTAGTTGCTTTGCTACCATGCCATTCCCACTACGCTAAAATGAAATCCTGGCTAGAACCCTGAATTTTAGCGGACCCTAAAATAAGTCGCCTCTAATATAGGGGTGGGTACCGGTACCGGTACTCTGTACCAGTATAAAAACCATTTTTATTGTTGGACTGGTCCAGAAAAAACAGACCTTCAAGGTTGTCATGTGTAAAAAGTTTCTACAGTCAGACTTGATCTAAAACAGAGGCAGTTATTTTTTAGTGTTGCCTACACGAAGGTAGGATTTTGAAATGCCATTAGACATTGGATACTCCATCAAACAGATTCGTTTGTAATGAAATGGACCATTGTTTTCAGTTTTACCCATTCACAACTTTTCACAGATAATTAGGTTCAGTTTCAGGTCTAGACCTGGACCTGATCCTTTGGACCTGGACCGCACCTGTACCTGAATTTTCTGTACCAGTACCCATCCCTATCCTAGCTTGCTCTATGTATATCATTAATGGGTCACTTACTCTGTAAATTACTCTTCAACTAGAAACATTTTGATTAAGGTCACCTTACTCATTATTGATGTTTTAAGGGACAACATATTATGTTGTAATTAAGTACTTGTAGCACCCGGGCCTGTGTAGACCTATTCCTTGTACCAATACTTACATTCTACTTAATGTACACCTTAAGAAAACATATCCCTATTAAGAGTAGGGGTATTGGACAAAAAATTCAACTTGTTCTTAGCCATTTGCAATTAAGTTCATCAGAAAGAGCTTACTGAAAGAAACAATTTGAAAATAGTTTTTGTTTGAAGTAAATTGGATGTTGTATGGCTGAGAAATTGGCAATTTAAGTTTCATTTCGGAGCCTTTGTTTTAACGGATTCGGTAAATAAGCAATTTTATCAAATATTCATACTTATAAGATTATTATAGTCATGCATATATTTGGGGATTGGCATAGGGTTTATATTACTGTTGTCCAGTTGTCAGTTGACATTGTGTATCTGTATACAGTATAGTTCTCTTTGACAATAAAATTAGGAAATATGTTCACTTAGTACTCACAATAAAACATTTTTCTCTGCAATCTTAATAGGATATACAGTACACATATACATAATAACCCCAATAGAACGCATTACCCTGAATTATATCTAAAATGTGATACTCAATTTCAAGAGGAAAGTCAATACCCTCACAGCCTAACCCTGCACTACGGTAACCATGGCTTGAATCTGTCACACAGAATCAGCTCTTAAAGCACATCATACTTTTGTTAATGGTACATGATTATCAGAGTTGATTTATTAAGCAAATGAGCCATAACTGTCAGAGTATATTTGATACATTCATAAGGATTTTAGTAGATAGCCACGGTATTTTCAAATTTAAGCTTCATAATCTGTCAATAATTTGACAGTCATTTCTAGAATTAATCATCCGGGTTGTAGATTGTAGCCAACTATAGTACTGTACATATTATAGAGGAAATTGTTTAATACATTCATGTATCTATCAGCATGTAATTTACAGTTTTCAAAGTTGTTACAATTTATAACTATATACATGTAATAGGGCACTCTGACTTCCCATTTGAAAAGGTATGGCATATGAATTATTATCTATAAAATTATGTTATATAATTTGACAGCCATTTCTAGGATGAAAGATACCCTAGATTGTAGCCAACTATTAGTACATGCTATAAAAGAAGTTGTTTAATACATTGTATCCATTAAGGAGCCTGTAATTCACAGTTTTCAATTGTTACAAAATAATATACATAAATGTACATGTAATAGGGCACTTTGACTTGAAGATCCCATTTGAAAAGGTATGTCATATGGATTATTATCTATATGTTATATAATTTGACAGACATTTCTAGAATGAAAGATACCCAAGATCGTAGCCAACTAATAGTACATATTATTGACAAAATTGTTAGATATCCATTAAGTTGCATGTAAATCACAGTTGTCAAAGTTGTAATAGGCCACTCTGACTTCCCATTTGAAAAGCCCGAAGGCATAGGTATTGCAATCATGGATTATTATCTACTAGTATGTTTTCCTGTAACAATCTTACTCCCCAATTCCAATTGACATTTTCCTTTTAAAAGTTGAGCTGCTGAGAATTTTTGCCATGCTTTACACATGTCTCCTCTAGGCTCTGTTTTCTCTTCAACATCAAAGGAAACGATTCCCCTAAGGAAGTCCATACTTTATGTAAAAGCAGTTGCACGCTAGCAGGCTGAACCGATGTTCAAACCATTTGATAGCGAAGTGTGATAAAACATCAGATTTTCATTGATTTTCTTCGGATAATTAGCTCTTGGCACTTACAAAGTGCCGTTGATAAACGATGTAGAGAACTGGCACTTGTCCATATTGCTCGGAGGCAGTTGTAACGTACTGTCTTTGGAAGCCCCTCAACAGTCTGAGCTTTTGAATGGAAGGGCAATGAGTACTTCTTTTACATACTATTAGGCATTGTCTCAAAGAAGAATTTGCTCGAGAAAGACTATATTTTGTGTAAGGTAGTAACGTTTAGTTGACCTTTATCCGTAGGGTAACCCATATCCATTGTAACGCTAATTCACCTTTATCCGTGGGGTGACCTTTATCCGTTGTCTTTAAAAACAGCACATTTAGGAGTATTAAATCTGTGGAATGTGGTTTCAAATTTGCAATATTTTCAAAATGTTCTAATTTGAAACCACCATCCGTTGTTTTTTTCTTACAAACAACGAATATAGGTTACCCTTGGATAAAGGTGAACCAGCGTTATATAAAAATAGGGTATTGGGGGATCGTTAAGCCAATGGAAGGTAGTTTCACATTGTAAAATCAGTTTTAGCATTTGAAACCCATGTCGTTGACCGGAAATCTCTAAATACCCAGTTTTTTTCAAACAACGAATCTACTAGTGGGTTAACTCCACGAATAAAGGTGAATTAGCGTTACCAGTTAAACTTGGTTCTCAGAATCGACACTTCACTTTCATCTTATCATAAGCCATGTACAATTCAGGATGTGAATCTAAAATGCACATTTTCTGGTAACAACTAGATCTGTGTAACTAACTATTAGGTTGTACGTGGGTTTAGATACAGGTTCGGACCTGAATCTGTACCTGAACTACTTGTTTTGAAATAATGGTAACAGTTGATCTTTGATGACAAAAAAAGAATGTTTAAACAGAATCATATAGCGTAAAATTACGCTATACTCTAGACTATTGCGTAGGATCCATAATTCCTCACCATCAAGTCACACCACCAGTAGGGATTATTTTATGGAAACTAAGAGAAAAATTGTCCCCATGTTGACAACGAAAAAGCTGTAATCCATCTTTTCTGGATCATGAATGCTAAATATGCTTGCAAAATGTCTCTGAAAGTTTGAAATGTTCTTTTACCATTCAAAGGGACTGTATGCCCCAATTTGAAGTGAACTCTTCTGTCTGTACAATGTATCTCTAATTAGCAGCTCCAGGCTTAAGAGTTGAAAAAAATGATACAGACAAGGTAATCTCTGGTATATGAATTAATCCCCACTAGCTTTGTCATGTTAATGAATTATGTATTCCTTGTCCTAGGTAGGTAACGCTAGTTCACCTTTATCCATTGGGTAACCTATATCCATTGCTTTTAAAAACAGGGTATTTGGGGATATCATGTTGGCGGACGTTAGTTTCAAATTGCAATATGTTGAGGATACTGCAGTTTAAAACTACCACCCTTCGACTCGATGTGCCTACAGACCCTGTTTTTAAAAAGCAACGGATATAGGTTACCCAACGGATAAAGGCGAATCCTTGCCTTAAAGTTTTGATGTACATTGTAACGCTAGTTCACCTTTATCCGCAGGGTAACCTTTATTCGTTAACAGAGGTCTCAAACTGCATTGATTTCTAATGAAAAAATGCAATTTGAAACCAACGTCCATCAACGTGATATCCCTAAATATCCTGTTTTTAGGTACAATGGATATAGGTTACCCCGTAGCGTTACGGATATTTGTGATCCCAAACAGTGTTGTCAACCTTGGCATTGTAGAAGTTGAGTGTGAAACATACATGTAGTTACCGGTTAACCAATCTATATACCCAATGTATGAGACAAGCAAGCAACCAATTATGGAGGTATCAGCCTTATAATGAAAGGATGTTCATGTTATCTTCCTTAGATGATAGAGTCTTTCATCACGTGAAAGGAAACTTACAGAAGATCACTTAGTCTGTGTTGATACATCATGATGTACCTAAGGCAATTTGGACACTTGCCAAACACTCAACAACTCAGCAAAATCACAGACTTGAGTTGAATGTAGACTTCTGTCTGTAATGACTCTTCTGCCATTGTAGTCTAGGGTTCTAGCTAAGTGCAATTTTAGTGTAACGGGCCACTACGTACGCTATGATTTGCGACCAGCATGCTAAAATTAAGACCACTACCGCTAATTTTCAACTAATGCAGTAGTACTTTGCTAATGTCTAATCAAATATGAAAAATAATGATATTTACTTCAAACTGACTAGTAAGTAAAAAGTCCTTCAAATTACATGTGATGTTAACAGAGACAGTAATTACAGTAAGTCCCCTTATTGTGCCAACTTTTTACTCTACATTTTTAAAATCTTGGAAGGACCACTTACCCCCTTCCATATCATCTTTCTTCTTCTTTTGTACTACCCAGCCTCTTTGCTTGCTTTCTTTTCTTTGCCATTATCATCATGCTAAAATAAAAACCTGACTGGAACTCTGTAGTGTTGGAAGATAATGAGCCAGAGTTGGAGTTATATTGGGGTAGACAGAACGATCCAAATGCCCTGCAGTGAAGCGCAATTGATAAGCCGCTGCACAGGTATCCCCCTTCACTAATGAGGAAACAAACATCCGTTGTTGAGCACACCTTTGGGACCCGCACACATCAACTCCTACTCAGCCTCGGGCAGTAGCAAAACTGCATTATGGGAGTTACAACCAGGTGCGATACCATACAGTAGTTTGGCAGAGGGCAGACATGTCTGGGTGAAGGATGGATGGTTTTTAGCTCCACCTGGAGGGCGGAAAAGTTGGTCAGAATTTTTAATTGGCCAGGCTGTCGATATAAAGATACTGCGGGGGACCGGGGACTTCATATCAGATGGCGAGCTTCTCCAAGAGTGTGAAGCTGTACAAGGATATGTTTGGTTGTGCCTGTTCGGTAGACTATGGCCCGGCGAAGGAGCGCCCAGAGCCCAGTGGGTCAGATTTCTATGAGGCGACCAGCTTGACAGAAGGCCTGATGGGGATAGATTTCGAGGAGAAGGCTTACTGGAGAAAGGAGTTTCGCTATCCACAAGGTAGTAGGCAGGGTAGTACTGACAGTATGTGTGCATATTACCCATTCTCTCCTAATAACCCCATCTGAAAGCTAGGGTTAACGTTGATACGAAGGTATTGTCCCAGTTGCAGTGATGCTCATAATAGTACTGTAAATGCATTTAATTTCGCAGGGACTTAAAAAGGACTGTCCACGGTTGTTTAAAATTTGCGGTAGCACCATGCACAGCAGTTTCTTACTACCATGGAGAAATGTTGGCGGTTGTTTGCGATAAATTGGCAAGGCGAAAACCACGAGCATAAAACCAATGCCAACGTTTCTGCATTAACAGTACTACGTAATTCAGTGCCTCATAATGTGGTTTGTAACTTGAGAAGAACACTGTTACAGTACAGTAAATCTTTTTAATTTTTGCCGTGTTCATTGCCAGCATATGTTCCTGCCGTCCATCCATTTTCACTTGATTGCCACAAAAGTTTTACTTTCTTAAGTGCTGTTAACTTAAACGACTTCACACTAGACCCACAGAACATTTTTTTCTAGTTGGAAGAATCATTATAGAAGATAAAAGTGTATTCTATCATGAGAAGTGTAAATGTATGTGTTGGCACCCAATGTCAGCTGAGCTGCCTTGGTTTGCCATGTATTGCGTTGTCTGCAATCTCAATAGAAAATGATTTAAATCAAAAGTTAGCTGCTGGTTTCAATTAGTGAAAAATTGTTCTTTAAAGGTAGCAATTTTCTTTCTTTTTTTGTCCAGGAAAGGAAGAGAAGAAGAAATGGAAGGAGGAACGCTTGGCCAGGAAGCTGGAGAAACAGATGGCAAGACAACAGGAGGAGGAGCAGAAACTCAAGCAGCTCATGGACAAGAAAGTACATGCTGAGGAGATCAGACGCAAGAAAGGTAAGACTTAGGCATGGTTCTAGCTAACGCTAGTTCACCTTTATCTGCTGGGTAACCTATATCAGTTGTTTTTCAAAACAGTGTATTTAGGCACATCAAGTCGACGGGTTGCAGTTTTAAACTGCAATGTACTGAAAATATTGAAATTGCAAACCAATATTTGTCAACGCGATATTCCCAAATACCCTGTTTTTTAAAAGCAACGGATATAGGTTACCCAACAGATAAAGGTGAACTAACATTAGTGCATTTTAATGTAGTGGACCAGTATGCTTTAATCTGTGACCACTACGCTAATTTTTAACTAGTGTGGTACTTTGCTATCATTTGCTTGTTCAACAATGTGTCTTAACAATGAAAAAAGATGATATGCCACTCAAAACTGAGTCCATAAAATCCTTCAAATTACATGCAATGTTAACAGAACCAACTTTTAAATATATTTTCAAAATCTCAGCATGGAAGGACCAAGCCCATCCACACCAATCTCCTGATTGGTTGCTTCGCTACCATGCTATTTCCACTATGCTAAAATGAAATCCTTGCTAGAACCCTACGTACATACACTGAGTGATGTGGTAGAAAATGTATGTCACTTATTGAGAAATCTGTAGTGATAAATGTATAACCTTACAATAGGTATGAAATGTAATTCCCCATAATGCCTCTTTCCTAGAATTGTCCCAGCACGTAGTGAAATTATAGCAATTTTTGTCATGTATAAAGACACACTGCACAATTTGAGAATACAACTTTTACCTTACCTGACATAAACAGTTTGGGATGTATTTTATGTTCTTGGTTAAAAACTGAACTTAACTGGTACCATCTTGATTGTACAGCACAATCCCAATATTAATTCTCACACCAATTTATTACTAATTTTGATATACTGGCCTCTTGAAAATTAACATGTCAAAGTCGTCGGCTGTTGGTAGATGGGAAAGATAAGATATAGTTTATGGCCTTATTTCAGAGGGATCATAATAGGCTTATGGTATTTAAAACACACATGCGGATTGTGGTCACTCAGTAGGACTAAGCACACTTTGAATACCCTTACAGCCCAGCAAAGACTACTTTATTGGCCACCTGGACAGTAAAACCATTATTAACGTGGAGTCCCGCAGGGCTAAGGTAGCAGTACAACATGTTTCGTCATTTATATCACATCATTTGTACCACATAACAAGGAGAAACAAGTCTATTAGAGAACATTGTTCAACATCATGTGGTGGAAAATGCTGTATTTTATGTTGGGGAATCCAGGATCTTTCTGGAGAATTGCAGAGAATATAAAAATTTGTAGTTTTCTTGAGAAAAAAAGATCAAAAACTTTTCTTGCACTGTTCAATTACTTCTACTAACTGCTGTTACTGCTACAGTGTAGTAATAGCAATAGTGATGCTTTTAACCTTCTCCATACTGACATAGCTGATTGACGCCAAATTTGTATTGGCCATGGGATATTGTTGAAGGAAAAGGGTTAAAAATGATTGTATATATCACTTTTTTAAAAGTTCCAGTGGCCCCAAATGGCAAAAGACACTCCCCTGCACAAAAAGATCAGGTTTCCATTAATATATTTCATAGCTAATAAAAGATGCAGAGGTTTGGCATGACTTTTATTGATGACATGTTCTGCAAGTGACCCTTATGAGCATGTCAAGGGCATGAGGAGATTGTTTGCTATGGCTGTAGGTTTTTTAAACATCAACCAAAGCTTAACCATTTGACTTTGAGACATAAGCTACTAGTACACAACATCAGAGCTTTATGAACTGTACATTCATGTACTTTAGAGTTTGAATTATGGTCATGTTATTTTGCAAGTTTTCACACTCTGAATTGATGGTTGACAGGCTTTTAACCATGCATGCGTCATTGCGTCATCTGGACGCACTTTTCTTAGAATATCAAGAAATTGGACACACTGGATGCCATTACACTGGGGAATAGATCCTCTGACAAGCATCATTGACCAGGGATGCCACTAGGTCATTTATGGTCAGTCTTTTACTGTGACCTCTCTGGCAGTAAGTTTGGCCTTCATGATACCTAAGAATGCACCATTTTAACTTAAAATTATTGAAAACTCTGCACCATGGAAGGTAGATGCTTCCGGACCCCCTAAAATAGTCACACCAGGTCCTATACCACTTACCCCGACTCACCAAGAAATTTGGACCCCTATAATAAAATCCTACCTAAGAGTCTGATGGTTAAACGATTCTATAGTACAGTAGTCATACACAGGAGACATACAATTAATTTGTGCTGTCAAGACAACTGCAAAGACCATGAAAATGCAACAGTCAGATCAGATTCTGAAGTTAAAGGATTTACGCTTGTCCAAACTCATCTCATTTAATCACAAAACAATGTAAATGTACATGTTGATCTTTTCCACAGAAACAACTTTATTTGATTAAACCAAGAATAGACAATTATTACAAAGATCAGCATACCTTGTCAGCACACATACTTTAATTCTGAAACAGTACATATATGTCAAAATTGATTGTGTTCTTTGTAATGAACTTCTGTACTTTTCCTCTACCTTCAGGCCGTCACTACACTGTGAGTGTTGCCCTCCCCGGATCTATTCTGGATAATGCCCAGTCTCCAGAACTCAGAACATACCTAGCTGGACAGGTAAGAAATTGTGAGATCTTTTAGGATATAGGAGAATTTTTGTACACAACCAGTACTTATTTTGCTTACGTTTTGGTGTCTATCAGACAACTTCCTCAGAACTTGTACATGTAACTGGAGTTCGAGAACACAATCCCAAAGTTAGCTGATAGATGCCAAAGCGTAAGCAAAGTAAGTACCTTCTTGTTGTGTGCAAGAATTCTCCTATATCCTATATTCTACCAACCTGATGAAATTATTTTCAGAAGTATGAGGTCTTTTGCTGTAACATTACAGCCGTATAGTTATAATCAATCACAATAATCATTTTCTAATCAGCATTACTGCTAGTCTAACCATCTAAATCAACAACATTGAAGATGGATATCAAAGATGAGATATACCTTTTACACAGTCAATTACACTCTTCTCTACTGTGGTGTTCATCGTAAAAGTGTGTTTATAAATATAACATGTGTTACTATATTGCTTTCAAGGGCAAAATTAAGAGAGAAATTAAATCAAAATGAGGAATGAATGATGAGTAAAATGTAAGATGTTAATTAGTGTGATAAGCATGGCAGCTGCTGTCCTTTCATGATTGAGCTCTCGTGTGCCATTATGACTTCATAGTAGGTAATTAGTTGTGACACTTGATCCTACAGTAAGTAGTGTAACTTGAGCTGACACAATCACAACTGTCAGGTCCTGTCTCTAGGGACCTCACATCAGCAGTGAGCAATACAGCTGTGTTGTGGCAAAACATATTTCTGATAGGTTGAGCATAGTGATAGGGATCCTGTAGATTTTGAAACACGTACACTCAGCCGTTTTATTCTCAGTGTTTGCAGCAAATGGCTAAAACAGATTTTTCTCCAGCAATCATTCCAAGCACTGCAAAGACTTCTTTTCCCCCTTCTACAAAATTAAGTCCACTCTTACCTAACTGACTTAACACTAGTCCACCTTTATCTGTGAGTTAACCTATATCCATTGTTTTTGAAAACAGAGTAACGGACGGTGGTTTCAAATTGCAATATTTTCTATATATTGCAGTTTGGCATGTACACCGCCGTCTTTAAATGTGCTATCCCCAAATATCCAGTTTTTAGAAACAACGGATATAGGTTACCCACCGGATAAAGGTGAACTAGCGTTACCAGTATTTTCTTGGTGTGTTCCAGATTGCCAGAGCCTGTGTGATTTTCAATGTGGATGAGATTGTCATATTTGATGAATCTGGATCTACGCAGCCGTAAGTCATCTTTAATGATTTTCATTCTCCGCATCTCATGTTATACAATATCTCTAAGAATATATTCTGAATTAGATTTATTGTACCTTCTATGAAAGCTAGGTGCTACACACTTGGAGAAATGCAGCATAGGGCTTTACCCTACAATCAGAGGTGTTTGAAATGGAGCATTTTATTGGTACTTGAAGAAGAAATAACTTTATTTTTTGCCATGATATGGCTACTGAAAAATCCATCCTGAAGTAATTTCTGCAGCAATACATCTAACAAAATTGGCCTGTCATAATCCAAACCTACGGGCTGGTATCTTTTCAAAAGATGGATAGCTTTGTAGATTATATCCTGCTACTCTGATATTTTAGTCTGATTGTAGGTATTGCCACAGGCTTTAGAGGATGATATTACAGTGTAGTTAGATGAATGCATGTTGGTGCAATTGTGTAGAACCATTCATCAGATTATAGTATATGTAGGTTTGGAGATTGGGGTTAGGTCAGCACAAGCATGTATTATATGCACAGACTGAGCTGTAATATTTCATAGGTATGCTGGTAGCATTTCCAATATGTTCTCAGGCACTGGTTAGTATACCCTGTCCCTTGGAGCCCTGTAAAACATGGTGAAACATACAATTTACAGTGGCGACATATTTGTGAGATCTTGTCAGAGTTGGTGGCATTCAATGAGTGCATATATGTATGTTTTGGGCTGACACAGTTCTACATGTACACACTGCACCACACCTTCTAAAGTGTTTGGGAAAAGACACAAAAAAAAAAACTTGTCAGAGATTTCAAACCTCTAAAGCAATGCTTGGGCAATTCAGACAATTGAAGATTGACAGCTTTCTTTTTTTGTACATAATCTACCTTTTTTTGGAACAGTTTTATTGCCATTTAGAGAAGACTACAGATTTATTAGTATACAGATATTAAAGATAGGGGCAGGGAAGGTCCTTTAGCACTAAGTATGGGCAGGGAAGGTCCTTCAGTACCAAGGACAGGGGACAGGGAAGGTCCTTCAGCACTAAGGACAAGGGACAGGGAAGGTCCTTCAGCACTAAGGACAGGGGTCAGGGAAGGTCCTTCAGCACTAAGGACAGGGGACAGGGAAGGCCCTTCAGCACTAAGGATGGGCAGGGAAGGTCCTTCAGCACTAAGGATAGGAGACAGGGAAGGTCTTTCAGCACTCAGGACAGGGAACAGGGAAGGTCCTTCAACACTAAGGATGGGCAGGGAAGGTCCTTCAGCACTAAGGATAGGAGACAGGGAAGGTCCTTCAGCACTAAGGACAGGGAACAGGGAAGGTCCTTGAGCACTAAGGACAAGGGACAGAGAAGGTCCTTCAACACTAAGGACAAGGGACAGGGAAGGTCCTTCAGTACTAAGGACAAGGGACAGGGAAGGGCCTTCAGCACTAAGGACAAGGGACAGGGAAGGTCCTTCAGCACTAAGGACAGGGGACAGGGAAGGTCCTTCATCACTTATAATAGACAGGGGCAGGGAAGGTCCTTCCGCACTATGGACAGGGGACAGGGAAGGTCCTTCAGCACTATAGACAGGAGACAGGGAAGGTCCTTCATCACTTATAATAGACAGGGGCAGGGAAGGTCCTTCAGCACTATGGACAGGGGACAGGAAAGGTCCTTCAGCACTAAGGACAGGGGGCAGGGAAGGTCCTTCAGCACTAAGGACAGGGGACAGGGAAGGTCCTTCAGCACTAAGGACAAGGGACAGGGAAGGTCCTTCAGCACTAAGGACAAGGGACAGGGAAGGTCCTTCAGCACTAAGGACAAGGGACAGGGAAGGTCCTTCAGCACTAAGGACAAGGGACAGGGAAGGTCCTTCAGCACTAAGGACAGGGGGCAGGGAAGGTCCTTCAGCACTAAGGACAAGGGACAGGGAAGGTCCTTCAGCACTAAGGACAGGGGGCAGGGAAGGTCCTTCAGCACTAAGGACAAGGGACAGGGAAGGTCCTTCAGCACTAAGGACAGGGGGCAGGGAAGGTCCTTCAGCACTAAGGACAGGGGGCAGGGAAGGTCCTTCAGCACTAAGGACAGGGGGCAGGGAAGGTCCTTCAGCACTAAGGACAGGGGGCAGGGAAGGTCCTTCAGCACTAAGGACAGGGGACAGGGAAGGTCCTTCAGCACTAAGGACAAGGGACAGGGAAGGTCCTTCAGCACTAAGGACAGGGGGCAGGGAAGGTCCTTCAGCACTAAGGACAGGGGGCAGGGAAGGTCCATCAGCACTAAGGACAGGGGACAGGGAAGGTCCTTCAGCACTAAGGACAAGGAGCAGGGAAGGTCCTTCAGCACTAAGGACAGGGGGCAGGGAAGGTCCTTCAGCACTAAGGACAGGGGGCAGGTAAGGTCCTTCAGCACTAAGGACAGAGAAGGTCTTTCAGCACATAGGAGAGGGGACAGGGAAGGTCCCTCAGCAATAAAAACAAATGTACAAGTAAGCACTGCCTGAAAAGCCTCATTTCCAAGACGGAAACTGACTTACACAGTCCTGGAAATTAAACATGTCCTTCAAAATCCGGAGGTTTCATGCCTGCAAACGAGACGTGTACAGTCCTTTACATGTCCTAGAATCTCGCGGAAACGAACCATTTCTGTGTGCAGGACGTGTAAAGGGCTTGAAATACCCTTACAGATTCCCTTGAAACAACCTTACACAACAGGACATGAGCCGTGTGTTGCATTGTGTGTTGGCGGAATATGCATACATTAGCGGCCAATTACCACCTAATTATATTTCCCCGGTCTGCCTCACCCAGTGCATCCCTTTTGTCATGGAAAGTGGCGTCGAGAGATCTGACGGCCTCCCCCCCCCTTCTGGATTTTGCCCCCCTCCCCATTTATTCGGCAGTTTCTTACTCGCATTTCTTATTCTGTAATAGCACCATATATTTATTCATATTGAAACAAAACAATTTTTATTAGTGTTTGTTCGTGTGTATGATAGGTTGAAGTCGCGAGTGCCTTTTGTATGTCATAGAATGCCGGCTGGTCTCTTGTTGTCTTCTAGTCTTCGTAGGCTACTAGTATGCACTTCTTGACGGCATGCAGGGTAGTACATAGACTCCCTTGCAGTCTTTGGAACGGGGCTGGGTTTTTTTTTGGGGGGGGGGAGGGCGTTGGTCCGCGACTTTCAACGTTGACTATGTTCTCTTGTGCCGGGAAAGGGAGTTTGCCGTGGAAGGGAGTTTGCTGTGGAAGGGAGTTTGCCGTGATAGCGAGTCTTCGGACGGGCCAAAGACTCGCTATCAGTATCACGGCAAACTCAGTTCCACAGCAAACTCCCTTCCACGGCAAACTCCCTTTCCCGAAACAAAAGAACAGAGTCGACTAGTCAACGTTGAAAATCGCGGAACAACGCCCCCCCCCCCCCCAAAAAAAACAGCCCCGTTCCGAAGACTGCAAGGCCTAGGGAGTCTAGGTGATACAGTTGTCGTTCCTAGATGAGGGTGGTTTGGTTTCGCTACCCAAACATGAGAGCCGTTTCGATATTCCTCCGCACTATTTCCGTCGAAAGCAAAGTCAAATGCCGACTGCAATATCATCGCTACAGTTGTATACGGAAGTTCCTTGATCCTTGAAGCCATGGGAGAGAACTTTGGCCCGACGGTGGTCCTGTTAATATTAGTTGCAGCTGACGTCCTGTCGTCCTGTTCCGCGATCTTGAGTAGAAACTCCTTGCTGATGTAAAATAATGACCAATGTTCCTCGGTACCATCAGATAACGCATGGTATATAGACACACTTGGACAGCAAGAACGCACATCCACACGCAAAGACGCGGAATTCACAATACCAACTCAACTGAAGAATTTGAAAATTGTGACTGGCACGTTGATTGGCCGAAGGTTTGACCCTATAATTGTGCGAGGAGAAATTCAATTGGCTTTTTCTGAAGAATTTGCATGGGCACAGACACAAAGAGCTGTGAACTACCGCTAGTACCAGCCATGATGTCTATTATTACAATCACGTCAAGGAGGTTGTTTGAGCTGCCTGATTACCCGTATTTCACTTCACAGTAAAACAATACCTGCCTAGAAAGATGTGAAACATGCCGCTGTGATTATCAACAGCTTGAAACATCGGTAGAAATATAACGTTCAACGTTGTCATTTAGTTTGTACAATCAAGAACATAACCCGGGACAAAAATTTAGTACATCTAGTCAAGGAGGTTATATCTTAACATAGATCATTTCACTCAGTTTGTGCGTCGACAGTAGCCAAAGTTAGAGACAGTAACCAAGAAAATGGACTGTATTTTGTCCCGTGTTTTCTCTATTCTTTTGACAAAAAGCTGCCCATAAATCAGATCGCAGTCCTATGTTTTCCCTATGTCCAACGTCGTTTCAGTTCAACTTCCTCGCTATGACGCGACGGGCACTCTATAAAAACATCGTACATCACTAGTTTACGGATTTTCCAAATTAAACTTCTTTGGTTAGTTTAGTTTCCTAGCTCTTCATACAAAGGGGGCAGATCACGTAACTGATTATCGCGATACACGCAGAAGTCTATTGCAGCAGTTCAGATTTATGTATGTTGAAACAGAATCTCAGTGTGAGTGCAAAATGATTAAAGAAGAAATAAGAATGATTCAATGAACGCTGGGTGTTTGTGGACTTTGTCTGCGCTAGACAATGCAATACACATCCGGCTAACGAACTGCTGTTTATGTAATGAAAATGACGAGTTTGTTTAAGCAAGGAAGTTGAAACCTCCTTGGTTTAAGACATACTTTCCTATTTATAAGCCAAGATCTATCCCTAGCATTTATTTCTTTCCGATATGTAGAAATGAATATGAATGGCCCGTTCAATACGCGCCGACCGTAGGATTTCCAAATAAGTTGGAAATATCGGGCCAAACAAATCACAGCTTCATTAATTATGATTGTTTTTTTAGTATTTTGTAGACCTTTCTTTCTGACCTTGATTGTATTCCTAAAAATGTGGATGTCGTTTCTTTTTATAGTTGTATTTTGTTCCACTTTGTTCTGTCAGACGATGTCACGGGTAGACATACCAACCATTCAATACCCCCCGACACTCCCCCTTATTTTGTGTTTAAAATATAAACCTCATTGCTTATTAATTGTCCAAGCATAGCCTAGGCTGGGTTGCAGGGGTAGTAGTTGCCGTAAACAGTAAACCCGCGACCCAAGCTTGGCTTTGAGAATAGGCGCCGCCAAGCCTTTGTCTGCCTATTTCCCCTACACGTCTGGTGTAAGGGTCCTAGAAATTCCTGTACAAGCGCGAGTCCAGGTATGTAAGAAAAAAAACAAGGACATTACACGCCGAACCAGGAAAGTCATGTACACAGCCAGGACACAGAACATTTCACAGGTGTGTAAGTCCCTTGAAACACCTGGAAATTATTGATTTCGTGCAGTGAAGGTCCTTCAGCACCAAGGACAGGGAACAGTGAAGGTCCTTCAGCACTTAGGACAGGGACAAGGATGAATGAAGGTCCCTTAACACTAAGCACAAAGTAATGTGCCATTTACAATTTGATGTACATGTACATGATTTCCCACACAGGAGCACGGAGGGAACGTTCACTGGTGTGGGTAAGAAGGGCAATGCGAACGTGCAGATAGCCAGGATACTGCAGTATCTGGAGTGTCCACAGTACTTAAGGAAAGTCTTCTTCCCCAAGCATCAGGACCTACAGTATGCTGGTATGGCTTCTTATACTTAACTTATTTTTGCCATAACCATTTCTTATATCAGAATTTTTATCCCAGAAAGCATAGACAAATAACCATCAAGTACATTCTGTGTATACCAATGAAAATTACATTTTTTCAACGAAAATGTATTTCTTGCTTATTTATGTATTCTGTTATGTTTAACAAGCATAGCAAAACTAAGTTGTGTGACACAAAGTGTGGGTTTAGTAACACAAAGTAGCTTACAATTATACTTACAAACAAACAAATGAAGCTGTAGTTGTAAGAATTTTGGTTTGATTTACTTACATGGTGCTTTCTTCTCTGAGGACTTTAAGTACATGTATGTGAGGGGGTTGATAATGAAAACATAATATATAGCAGTGCTCAAAATACCAACTTGCACACTTGCAAACACAACCAAACGAATATTTGCTTGGTACAACTTAATTTCAAACTGCACAACCTGAAATTTTGCAGTTGGAACGCCACTTTTCCCTCACCTACGTGCAAAAGCTTTTGTATTTGTTTTTTGATTACTTAAGACATAAGTACTAGTTGCATTTAACTGGAAGAAAAGATACTGCATTTGTAGCTGATTTGAAGAAAGTAGTAACTTGTGCGGCAACCTGAAATGTTGATGGCGCAACCTGGGTTTTGACTCAGGTTGTCGCCTGGGCAACATGGTTGAAAAAAGTATTTTTAGCACTGTACAGTGTGCTTATGGATGATCATGAAGCTTGGTTTGCCACTAACACTCCTGATTTGTGCCCCCCTCCCCCAGGCTTGTTGAACCCCCTGGACTGTCCCCACCATGTACGTGAACATGAGCTGAGTGAGTACAGGGAGGGGGTGGTGTTGGACAGACCCACCAAGGAGGGGAAGGGGTCCTTCGTCAATGTGGGCATGAGAAGGGTAAGTCTCTGTCAAAACGTATGGAATGAAAATCTGTTTGATTTTAGAGCTGAACACACCTAATTCAGCATGCAAGATATTGGGTTTGTGTCATGGATTTGTAAAAGTGAAAGAAACATATTAGAATGAGATATTTCTTATTTGATATTTGTCTTATCGTGCATGTTTGTTGAGCTTGATCAACTTTAATCTATGCCTTTTTTCAGGTACAAGCATACTAATGTAAATCTTTGGCAGGCAAAGTCAGAAACACTTGACGATTTTTTTAGGGAGAACAAAGATTAGTGGAGTCAAAGAGTCATAGAATTATAATATTCCACTCCAAAAGGTATACAACTGATATACTGTAAATACTATAAATGCAGAAATTTTTGCCTTGGTTTTCGGTTATTGCGTTGCCAATTCACCATGAACTTGAAACCATCACGAACGTTTTTCATAAGAGACTTCAATGCATGGTACTTCCCAGAAATCAAAACCATCGCAAACAGTCCTTTTTTTCCACTGCCGCGAAGTTAAATCCCCGCAAGATTAAATGCATTTACAGTACTGTTTGAAGGGAATTATCTTTAAATATCCCAATACTGCTGAAATTGATGTCAATATGATAAACATGGACTTATTGCTAATGTTTTATTTTTCAGGAGGTTAGAATAGATAAGGTCCTCCAGCCAGGCCTGAGAGTGACAGTCCAGCTAGACGAGCCTGGAAACACAGTCTCCAGAGTGCTGACAGGGAAGGTGGTGTCCCCAGCCGTGCCAAGGACTGAGGCAGGACTGTACTGGGGCTACACCGTACGTCTGGCACCCAGTCTAGGGGCAGTCTTCACAGAGAGCCCCTTCAAGGGAGGCTACGACTTAACCATTGGGACGTCAGAGAGAGGAGAGTCCACAGACGAGGTCTTCTTGCCATCATTTAGGTAAGAGGCTGTGTGTAGTTGTTTTGGCATCCATGTGTAAGCCATAGAACATCTTTAACCTATGACAAGTGCTACCCTGGGAAAACCAAACTCCTAAGAGATGGCGTGCAAAGAGTTACCCATCCCCACCCACCCAACGATCCAGCTGGCCTCAACTATTGCTTGCCTCTCCGTGAGATCAAGCAATAGTTGGGGGTCAGCTAAGTGGGGCCAGCTGGTAGTGGGGCAGGTGTATAGTCGCTGGCATGTCTGTGGCAGGTGGGGATCGGTAACCCTTTGGGTGCCAGCTCTTAGGAGTTTGGTTTTCCAGGGTAGAAAAGTACTGAAGCCAGAATAGGAAATGTGCACAATTTTTCCTTGACTGAACTCGACATCAGAACTGTAATGATTAGACAGCAATATTGTTGTCAAGATATATATTTGGAATTTTGTAGCTGCTGTAGCTATCAAAATACGTACTTGTGTTTTTACGGTACGTACATGGCTGTCACCAGCTTTTGATTTTTTTCTGTTCCAGTCATTGTTGGGATCACATGTTGTTGGTTTTCCTTGTTAAATATTTTATTCTAAGCTAGGAAAATACAGTTTCAACAGTTTCATGCCATTTTTGGGACAGATAGGGTAAATGTGTGTGTACGATTGAGCTTCAGTCCATTGAAATGTAAATAAGGACAGCAAAATGGCAGTCAGCACTGATATGGAAAGTGAGTGAGTGAGGTTATTTTCTTCCTACAGTCACCTTCTGATTGTGTTTGGAGGTCTGAAGGGTCTGGAGTACAGTGTGGAATGTGATGAAGCCCTGGACATTGCCGACGCTCGGGTCATGTTTCACTACTATCTCAACACCTGTCCCACCCAGGGCAGCCGCACTATCAGAACAGAGGTAAAGCCATACCAATTTAATTTCTTTATTCTCTAATTTGTAAGATACTGTAAATGCATTTAAGTTCGTGGGGATTTGATTTCGCGATAGGAGAGGTTTCACAGTTGTGTTAAGTTCGCGGTAGCACCATGCACTGTAGTCTCTTACTGCCATGGAAAATGTTCGCGGTGGTTTTAAGTTCACGGTGAAGCGGCCACCGTGAAAACCGCAAACATTTAACCACCTCGAAAGCTTCTGCATTTACAGTATAGCAAAAGGACATCATAAAGCTAGAAGGTAGGGAGGAATATTACTGTATTCACTCCATAAAACTGAGTGCACCAAGGCTCAAACCTGGTCCCCAGGCTTAATTATCATAATTATATATTAATATAATGTTTTTCCAGTTAAGGGTTTTGGGGGAAAAAATTCCAAAATCCAAGAACAGCAAATTAAATTGGTGTGGCCTAAGAAACTATCAAGCAGTTTCTTTATATCTCCACTTCCATTTTAATCATGACAAATTTCTTAATGATAAAGCAATAAAGGGCTATAAAAGATAGTAGTTTTCCTGTGTTAGAAATTGATTTGATATTGTAGATTGAAATTTACATGACAAACTTTTCACAAGGAAGTAGGGTACTCATGTTCAAATTCAGATTTTGTTTCTGTAGAAAAATTGACATGCAAGTTTTTGACCACTTTTTTCTTGCAAACAAAGGTGTGTTTATGAACATGATGCCATGGCTTGTAGCACACTCTGATTGGCTGATTTACTGCCTTGCTATCTGGGAAATTGCACATTTTAATGGTGACGTCAGTTATTGAGCGAATTAGGGAATGGGTTCTAGAGCGCTCGTTCGATGATACAGCCCATCCCTGCAAACAGACAGAGGGTGTTTCAGTTTTGGAATGCCTGTTCAATGAGTGCTTGAACCCATTCCTTAATTCACTCATGTGGGAATCAGCGCCCGCGTCCAAAATTTGGACAATCCAGACGTTAGAGATGTCAAGGCTCCCAGCCAGAATAGCAGAGAATGATTGCATATTAAATATTATTGTATATAGCATTTAACGTAAGTAAATGTCAGAGCGAACTACTATCCGGATGGTACCCAGTCTAATGTGCAAGCACAACTGATGTATGTTTTTTGTTTGACATGTTGCAGGAGGCAATTCTCATCAGTCTATCAGGCTTGAGACCTAAGATCCACGAGGCCCTTATCCGCACAAGCACTTTGGACAGCCTCAGGAGCATGAAGAAGTGAACAAATCAACAGGCAGTTGGAGGGGAAAACAACGAACAGACTGTAAAAGGCAGCATTTCTTGGCATTCTCAGTCAGGAAACTTGCTAAACCACTGGGATGTTAACATTTTAAGAACGACATCATCGAGTATCTGGGAAGGCCAAAAACTGATGGAAGATGTACAGGAATGGAGAGTGGAAAACTTGCTTGGTCTCTCTGCTGACTAGGGTGTACCGGTTCAAAACCGTTTTTTGTTGTTGGATGGTAAAAAGAAACTGCCCAAAAAAATGAGATGACTGGATGCTGGACCAATTTGAAAATGGACAGAATATACTGACAGGCCTTCACGTATTTTGAAGCTTACAGATCCAAGAAAAGAGCGGAGTAGAGGAGAGTTGATAGTCATTTCTACCAAGCGTCTACAGTCAAACTTCAGAAACAGAGGCAGTTAGTGTGGTTTACATGACTTGGATAGTGTTAGTGTGGTTAACATAGCACCAGAGAAATATTAATGGACGTCGAATACTCCACCTTTTCAGATTCCTTTGTAACGAAATGGACCATTAATTTGAGTATAGCCTATTCGCAAGTTTTCACAGATTATTAGGCTTGGGTCCAGGCCAGGACCTGATCCTCTGGACCTGTACCGTACCTGTACCTGAATTTTCTGTACCAGTGCTCACCCCTACTGCTGACTAATGACTTTTTATGATAACTTCAGCTGTAAGATGTACTTACCTTGTGTCTGGTTGATGATGTGAACAAGTGATTGGGGGTGTTGTGGCAATTATCACATTTTGTATGAGATCCAATTGAAAGTGACATTTTGCCTTTCTTTGTGGCCCTATGATGTACAGACACTGTGCAAGAAATCATGCAATGCTGAGGATTTATATATATCTGATTATGGTCCCTTTTTAACAGATATTGATTGATATTAAATGTAGTAACTGTGGTAACTGCAGCAAAGGCACTAAAATTGCTTTTAGTCATACATTGTGTAGCATCAGGTGAACTCAATGTTGAGTAATGTTTCTGTACTTGCTTCAAACTGTTGCCTTACCTATGTAGATTTGCACATGGAAAATATTTAACTTGGACAGGAAAATACATGTCCGTGACAGGGCTGTTTATTAGTGGAATAAGTGATAACCTTGATCTGATGATCACTTACAGACCATGTACTTTATTATGGTTACCTTGGTCCAGGAGAAAGTAAAGAGCACAAATATTTGTCTTTCTGGTAGATAAAAAAATCATACTGCTGATAGAAAAAAATTGCATAATGTTTGCTTGCACTAGTACTGCTTTTCAATGTTTCATATAAGATGCATCGATTTGCAACATCAAAGATCACATGATGCCATGTACCTGCAAAGCTGGTATGTTCCACCAAAGAGCCGTTATACCGGCTTTATAGCACAAAAGAGCCATTGTACCAGCTATATAGATACAGATACGTGCTGTGTAATTGTTTTAGTAAAATGCAATGTTTATTTATTGCCACTCCCAACTCAGAGGTAGAATGTCATGTAGACATTTCAATAAAGCTGGAGAACCAGTATGTCTCTGTTATAAATAAGTCAGTCTGTTTTTCTTTCAAGAAGATGTACCAGGGAAAGGGCAACACAGTCAGTACCAGGGACAGGGAAACACAGTCAGTACCTGGGACAGGGAAACACAGTCAGGGACAGGGAATTCTGGAAACACAGTCAGCACCAAGGACAGGGAAACAGTCAGGGACATGGAAACACAGTCAGCACCAGGGACAGGGAAACACAGTCAGTACCTGGGACAGAGAAATACAGTCAGGGACAGGGAATTGTGGAAACACAGTCAGCCCCAGGGACAGGGAAACACAGTCAGTACCAGGGACAGGGAAACACAGTACCAGGGACAGGGAAACACAGCACCAGGGACAGGGAAACAGTCAGGGACAGGAAAACACAGTCAGGGACCGGGAAATACAGTCAGGGATAGGGAAATACAGTTAGTATCAGGGACAGGGAAATTGGAAACCAAGTCAGGGGAAGGGAAATACAGTCAGGGACAGGGAAATACAGTCAGGGACAGGGAAAAACAGTCAGCACTTGGGACATGAGGCTTGTAGAGGCAAAGACTTCCGTACGGACCCCATACGGACACGCGTGATATATACGCACGTGTAATCCCAACTTATGGAACGTCACAGGCGATGTACATTTCATTTCTTTTCCTGGAGACTTATTGAATGCACAGTACATTTTCTTTGTTTTCCTTCTATATGTGATGTGCGTTGCTTCACAACATGTTTGGTATAAAAGTTATAAACAAATCAATACTGAAACATTTTTATGACACATCAGTCGATAAACGTTTCAATAGGAAGACATGGGTCGTGTGGCTAGTGTACTTGCATACAACTAGAAATTACAAAACAAACAGACAGACAATAATATACCATTGGACGACTCCCCTGAGGCGTCGTCAAAAACAGTAAGCACACAGCCTATTGCATATTGATCTAATTGATCGATTCCAGCCTTGATCCTTATGGGAAGATCCCGAAGCCACGCCCGTTTTACTCACGTGACTAAATAATGTTCCCTTATTGGCCAAGTAGCTAATTTTGATTGACAGTCGGGATCGTCCATTGGTTAAAAGTAGGGAGAAAAGGACAAATCACAGCAAAGAAGCAGATTCAAGATGGCGATTGTCTGTTACTAGTACTTTTTGAAAGCGTATGTCCCTGTGTTTTTGGGTGAGTATTTCTGGAATTTCTAAGATCTCTAAGACTGAAATTTACCTGGAAGAATACGTAACAGATTAAGGAATTGATTTATTAAGTATTTTAGGAGATATCGTGCGCATTTATCCGGAAAAAAAGACGCGAAGGGACTTTTATGTGGAGTGTAATTCGTGCTGTTGCTTGTCCTCTTGGCGCCATGCCGCCATGAATGTCAATGAATGAATATAAAACCATTTGAAACACAGTCCACACTGCCCAACATACGTTATCAGTAAAGGTTGCCCTTGGTACGAGCTCAACTGTGTGTGTGGCGTTATTATCTTCGCCAGCGAAGATTATAAGATTGCTTACTTGGGTCTGTATGTAGGTCAACAGCATATAACTCGAGAAATTGTGGATGGAACTTTTTGATTTTGGTAGGTGTGTAGCGGTTGTCGAAAGGCATGCCTAGTTTGAAAATGGTTTACCTGGCGTTTTCCTACGGTACAGCAGCGACCTTTGTATTTTTTCGAGGTTTGTTTCGAGAAGCATAACTCAAAATGCAGCTGGGCGATTTCTACGATATTTGGCAGGTGTGTAGCGGTTGTGTAAAGGATTGTCATGTGCGAGAATGGTTTAGCTAGCTTTTACCTATGGTGCTGTAGCTGGCTTTGTATGTAATTGCGTTTGTCTGTTAACACGATAACTCGAGATGTTCTACATGGATGCTAATGATATTTTGTTGATAGGTAGGGGACACAGAAAGGAAGGTCAAGTTCGATAATGGGCCTCCTAGCGACTTGTTTTGGTACTGCAAGTGAGCGTCAAAGCTTGCGCCTAAATTTTCCAGAAGTGCCATGTTCATGATTTTTAAGTGGTGGATAGCTGTTGGGACTAGGAGTGAATGGTGTAATTTTGGGCCCCCTAGCAGCTTGTTTGGAACTGCAGTGGGTCTTATAGTTTGTAACTTTTAACAAGGATAACTGCAGAGGGGATTGATGGATATTCTTTGCTTTTGGTAGGTAGGTACTTAGGGTGATTGTCAACATAATGAGATGCTAATTATGTAAATTGCGATCTACTTAATATAATTACTTTGGGATTCTTATCATGGAGAGAACCACATCCCTTACAAAAGTGGTGTGCTGTGCAACATGACACTGGCACCATTGTCACCCTAGTCCAGCACTAATGTGTGGACCATTAATCTTCATTTACCATTCAAGCCCTTCAGACAGAAGCAGAAGCCTGATCTCCTTTCCCTGACAAGGGCCAGTCACACCAAATTAACCCCCTGCCCTCAGTCTCCGGGTCTTAGCACAGACAAATCAAAGGTGGAGCAGAACTAATCGTCATGCCATGGCAGAGTGTTACACGCCCGGCCGTTTGAGGCATAAGGCATGGTCACGTAAAAAAAGATTAAAACATCGCGGTGGGCCAAATCAGGCTGTCAAAGGTGCCAACGTAATCCTCATGAGTTGTTCGATCGCATACAGTACGCTTAATGATTCAAATACTATTTCGGGATGAGATTTGAAGAGTCAAAGTTGGCCTTCAAACTGGCTCTTTTTGCCTGATTTTGGCCTTGATTTCACACTGCATGGGGGTTTCCGTGCAACCGATTACGACAATATCATATACTTCCGGGTTGTACGAGTGCGGTCATAGAACGCGGGTGGTATCGTATCTTGTCTCGGTTTGTGCTAGGTTGTAGAGGAGGATCTAAGTAAGGCTTATGAATATACTAATACTTGGAGATTAGCAATTACTATGCCTGTCAATCAGCTATTTTGTCTTTGCGGGGCTATGAATGGGGGGATCTGAGTAGCCTGACGTGATAGCCAGGCCAGGTAGACTGTGTAAAATACCTCTGACTTAACTCGCGGTTGCAAAACTTTACTTACTATTTTCATGAGATGGACACAAACATTCACCAAGGCGGGGCCGTAACAATCCTTACGTATGACCCTTAGGTAACCCTTAGATGACCTATTATCTAATATATAGGCCAGTCACTCAAAGTTTGTTTATTATTTCTTTTTTTACGAAAAGACTGCAATGTACATTTTGTAGAGTGAAATCTTATATAAACTAAAGACCTAGCCTAACCTAGCCTAACTAAAGACCTTACATCCAGCTTTGCTATATTAACATCTCGTATTAAGCTGTATTTGGTGCTTATCCGGCCCATTATAGCCATAATTACATACATTAATCATTCAAAAACAACGACCTTCGGTAAAGAATGTTTATTTGGCGAAGATGTGTGTTCGAGGAACTCTAGTTCTGAATCTGATGGGCTGATAAAATGCTCTTCTTTGGATTTTTTCTTTCCCCAAATTAGACGTCGTACGTGCAACTCTCAGAACTTGACCGTTAATCGCCAGCATAGTATGATTGATAGGGGAATATGATGCACGAAGTATACATACTTATCCATCTGTTTGACAATAGTAGCAAACTGTTTTTTAGTGTATTTACGACCATTTACTGCTGTATCTTGTTTTGAAACCTCCCTTCCCCAATACATTGTAGTTGCAAAAAGAGTTCGGATACCTCATACCCCCTGAAATAAATAATGAGCGAGGCTATTGACACACCCAGTGTGTCAATAGCCTAAACAGGCTATTGACACACTGAGTGTGTCGATAGCCTGTTTAGGCTATTGGCACACTGGGTGTGTCAATAGCCTGTTTAGGCTAATGACACACCCAGTGATAGACACCACTAAAATGAGGAAATCTTACGATTATATTTGACAATCAACACTCTGAAAAATACAAATGGCATCCTGTGTCCATTATCAACCCAAAATACGATCTTTTTCACGTGTTTACGGCACAATTTTAAACATCGGAATCTGCTTATCATATAGGGTGCTAGTTTTACTGTCACCGCATGTGATCATGGCAGCCATGTTGGATCGGTTAGGAACACGTTTTCAGCTGTGTTTAACGACGAATTCCTGCCGTATTGGAGAATTTTCGGCCTCAAAACTTATATCACTAAGGAAGCGAAGTTATAGTTGTTGTTTTACCTCCATTATTTTTAATGTGAAAGAAATATTCTTCCGAGTCGCTGCCGATAGCGCCGGAACCACACGGCCGAAAATTATGACATGTTTTGTGGTCAGTGTTATTTTTGGTTTATATTGTTAACAGAAACTTTAAAAGTTGTTTATATATAAAATATTCTTATATCAAATGGATGTTTAAAAAGGGACAAAAAAAATTTAAAAAAAAAATTTAAAAAACTCCGGCGCGGACTCGAACCGGGACGGAGCTGTTATCATTAATTCCCGGGTCAACGTTTTATCCACTACGCTACGCCAAACATACACGATGAAGGCTGTATTAACAGGTATCCAAATTAACTTGAATACGTCCGTTCATTCCAAGATTCAAAGATTCCAATTCTAATCTTCCGAACAATGTCTAATCAACTATTGCTTGTGTAAAATATTGCCGGAAAGGCATGTTACAAGCTCTGATTGGCTGACTGGCATCTCGGTGTGTCAATAGCCTGTTTGGCTATTGGCACACTGAGTGTGTCAATAGCCACAGCGATAAATAATAATTTAGAGCTTTTTTACATCTTATGCAAATTTCCTTCACATTTACACAGTTCATGCTTGGTGACATTTGCATTTAACTAATTCACTCATGACACAAGTATGTCATTACCATAATCCAATTCTTAGGAATTATCACATGACATTTTTGCATCAATTGAATTATAACAGATGGTGCTCAGCAGCAGCTGTAACTTTTTTTTTTGTAAATTCATGAGTTCGACATTGTATTACACCTGTTTGTCTGAAAACTGTTGCGTTTGTGTATTGTTACTAATGTTAGCAAGCCATTTGGGAATTTGCCAATCTCAAGTTTATACAAAGTACCTCAAGCTAGATTAAATGCAGTTTTGCCATTTGCATTTAGGCCTTCTTGACTTCTGTGCAGGGGAAACAGAGATGCCCGCACTGCTGTAGGTACATTCGAGCCACGGCCAACGGTAATGTAACTAGGGGGAGGGTGTTCCACTAAGCGATTACTTCGTTATTTCAGGTCAGTTTAATTGCCAGGTTAAGTCCTCAAGACCCAGTGCACATTTTTGGTGTTTTTGTATAGCTATATGTCTCATGTGTAAAACAATTACATTTGCTTGGTGAGTGTTGAGTAAGTTAATGTAAGATGCACCACTACGTCTGCTTTGCTTTGAACATAAACATTTTTGATGCTCAAATTTCCTTGGTGACACGAAAATCGGTTACTGTACACAAATCAGACAGCTCTGTGCATTAACTTAGGTTCTTAACGATTTCATTTAGCACTGTTGATAAAGACAAACATGGCTCATTTCTACAATATGAGACCATTTAAAATCCATCCAATAGTTATAGCACCCCATGTTATGCAAATTGGTGTTGTTAATATTCGTAGATCTTTAACTGCTTCAGTTTGTCGGTGTATGGTCTGATGTAAATTAGGGCCTTGTCATCATGATTATTTGTTAATGTTGCACCTGCCTTTAGTTAATTTCATGTTTTGAAGTCTCATAATTGGAAAACATTGAAATTATAAAGTTTCCGCAATAATCTATAGTAGGAACAATAGATTCAACACTACTTTGGTTTGACACTTTTCATAATCTATCTTGTCAATAAAAATCTAGGTCTGGTATGCAAATTCTTTCTAGTGCTTTACAAAACCTGTAAAAGTGTATAACATGCATTGGCATAATACCGGTAGTTAGACTTATACCGGTAGATTAAAAATAATGGAACTTAAAGAGATCTACACATGCAACAATAGTTATTTCTGAGGTGTGCACACTTCAGACATCTAGGTGTCCAATACATCATTTACAAAGCATCGATAACAATGCATTCGAAGACAACAAGGCCAAAAGTTTTCAGTATCTTTTTCGGGGTAGGCAGCTCGTCGTGGGATGAACACACTGTCACATTCATTGCCAAATTTATAGATCATAATTACACATGCTCACGGCACAAGACGAACATGATTCAACAACAATCTTGAATTTCTGTTGGTGACCTACAACTCATGTAAAAGTGTAAAGAACCGTTGCATAATAGCCCGGATCTACGACTGAATGGGCAAAATTGAACGTACGCAGCCATTTTCCCGCCATTTTTATATCTACGCTAGCAGTGAAGTGTTACGTCATAGCGGTTGTGACGGACAGAAGTTAAATGAAAATTCTTGACAGTAGAGGTGCGTTTTCTCATGACATTTTGTATGCTCATGCAGGTTTATGTTTTATGCATTTACTAACAGAAAAGGAAGGAACATCAGAGGATATATAAAGGTACATAGCGACAGTTAATTGTGCCGTGTTTCTTCCTACCGGTATTTTTTACCCCCTCCCAACCACGCGCCCGTTCGCCGTGTAATTCCGCGGCGTGTTACAATTACAATATTACGCTTTTAGCAGGACAAGAGTGGCAGAAAAGTTACACAGAAGGGGTTTACGGAAAAGCCTGGGCCCAGGAGCTGGGCTGGCTAGCCTGAAAGACTACCTTTTCTGGGCCCCAAGGCTATGCATGGGGTTTGTCCTGTAGCTGAACTTTTTTTCTTAGTAAAAACTGGGTCAGTGACAATTCCAGCTGTGGGTGGGATGGAGGAAAGTTGATCATATTGCTGGACTTGCAATGAACAACTCATCCAAGACTGGAAGAAAACAGTCAAAAACTAAATTCCAATTATACAACAGAAAATACTGGAAATGTTAACTTAAGATTGAAGGGAAGGGAAAAAAAGCTGTTACTAGGTGAAATAAAGAATACTAGGATGGGTCAGGAAATGATAGGGCGCAACATCAAATTCAAAACAGATGTCTCATGCTTTGAATGAGTGTGCCTACAGAAAGGATGGTTGGGCCTCTTATGAAATTTCCTTGTGGGAAAACTGGGTCAGTGGTAACCCAAGACAGCAGTTGGGACCCTAGGATTGGGGCTGTTTGCCAAAACATCAAATTTGAAACAGATGTCTCAAACATCAAGTGTCAGTGAGCATGGATGTAGGAATGGATGTATGTTATGTGTAACGTTTGAGTCTAGTGGTAGGAACTTGTATGTGGGGGGGGGGGTATAGTGTTGTGTTATTCCTTTCTCTCATGCAGGACCATTACTGATAGACACTATATTGTAGGAATGACTGGCAGTATAGTCAAAGGAAAAGTAAATGTACTAAGCCTGGGAGTTCCTGTTGTGGATGTTGATTGTTCGTTGCTGTAAACCAACCCCAATCCCCCATAGATATGACCAAACTTTTGCCTTCTTTCCAATGCACCCTGCATGTACTGGAATTGTCGGTTACCCAGTTTTAGGTTTTAAAAAAATCCAGTATCAGCCAAAACCCCAACCATAGCCTTGGGGCCCAAAAAGGGTGGCCTGGCTAGCCTGCAGGCTAGCCTGCTGGGCCCAGGCTTTTCCGTAAACCCACACAGAAGAAGTGGCAAGGGTAACCTATAACAGCAACATGTAACTGGAGAAAATGATGCGTTGACAATTTGTCAAATCAGTATGGCTAGAGAAATCGTCGTAAACGTACCGGTATTATGATAATAGATGATAGCATAAAACTTTGAAATTTGAGCTGTCAAAGATGCCATGTTGGAGCGACAAGTACAAGTTGATCAATCTTCTGGTATGTTTTCTTGCTGTTAATGAAGCCGTGGGCTGGAAATTAGTAAAGTAAACAATATGAGCTGTAAATCATGCAAATCAGGGCCTCATTTACATAATCTAGTTGCTAGGGGTGAACCGATACAAAACCGTTTTCTCTTCTTGGACCAGTCCAGAAAAAATTGGACCTCAAAAAATTCGGTGGACCGGATGATGGACCTATAAATCTAGCAGATTATATATGATCAGGCATTCACACATTTGGGGGCTTGCCAGTTGAAGAAAATAAACGAACAAAGTAGAGTCTGCAGTCATTTCTACAAAGTTTTACTGTCAATCGTACAGAGACAGTTAGACTTGTACTAAGTTGTAGGATTTCAAACCGCCAGAGTTAGTTGAAAAAATTTTTTTTTAGATTAGAGGAATGGACCATTGTTTTGAGTATCACCCCTTCACATACTTATCGCATACTGACTCAGGTCCAGGTTCAGGTCTGGACCTGAACCGGACCTGAACCTGAATTTTCTGTACCGGTACCCACCCCTACTAGTTGTAAATGCTGCAATATCCTTCTTTGCTAACATGAGTATTTCATACATTAAACAACTTGTCTGGAGTTGACGACAGCACCAGTAAATCAAGGTCCTTTTAATGGATTAACATTTGGCAAACACCTTAGCCACATCGACAGCAAGCACTATAATTTCTTCATGGAGGATTGTGTCCTACAGACTGTTGTTGTGTATAGAACCAGGAGCACAACTGTATTAATTGTTAATTTCTGTTTGTAGCAGCAGATGCTCATATATTCTTGTTTGTATTTCTTGCCTGTAAAATGTTTGGAGGACAAAAACTGCAAGTTCTTAATGTGTTGCTTGTATTTTCATCTAATGATTGATATGTTGTTTGTTGTAGACATCTAGGTGCGACTGCGGATGGAAAGAAAAAGCCAGTTCAAGTCATTTTAAGCTCCTCAAGGTGCTGGAACAAGGCATCCCTTTACAAGGTCAGTAACCCACAAGCAAGTCATGGTAGGCAGATTTTAGACAAGCCTTCCTTGATTTTGTCAGTTACCTCAAATATGCCATACTTAACTAACGTTACACATGTAATTTTTTTCAGCAGTAAAAGTCCATAACTTAGCTTTGATTATAATAAATTATCTACTTAAGCATATTTCTACATCACTTGCAGATTTGTTGCTTTTAAATCTGAAGACATCTGGATGTGAACCCTCCAATAAATCTTGAGGTTTGGAAGCACCAATGCTCATGATCAGTACTTGTACTAGTAGTTGGACCTGACTTTGCTATACAGACCATTCCATTTCTTAGTCTATTTGATGTCCAAGGAAAGGAAAATTCCTTTGATTTTACAGGTAGAAACTTTTGTACTGTGATTGAATCTGGGGAAATCAAGACTCAAATGGAGAGGGGAAGCATAGTCACCTTTTTAGACATAAGACTGGCAAACCAATTATTTGTACATTGTACACTAAGTGTTGTCCATGGAAACTCAACCTTTTGACTGTTGAGGCCACACACTTGAAATTAGATAATGCCTAACTGGAAAGTCAGCATTATGAAACAAAGTCTTATCGTGATTTTCTCAAATAGTTTCTTACAATGTAATGTAAGATTCAAGTTCTCTTACAATACAACCATCACTGGTAAAATTTGTTTCTGTAGAAAATACGTTTCTTGAGTTCAATATGAGAAACAATTTGGCATCAAAGCATTATTTTGATAAAGGTATGAGATCATGGAACTTATAGTTGTGAAGGCTATAAAAGCATTATGTATGGTCTTCTAAAATGTGAATAACTGTTGCATTTTATAACGGGTAAGCCTTGTTTTTGAAATGAGCACTGAGAGTTTTTTGTATATTTTATGCCCCATATTTCAAGTTATAGCTGAAAGTAGTAGTTAAGGTTTTCAACAATACGTTAATTGAAAAGAATTGCTCAATTATGAATATGATGTTTTTGTGATCAAATATGCTAATAGTAGATCTAGACTTTGGCTACAGCAAGTAACTTTTATGGATGGCATCAGTACATGTGTTGATTTTCTTCTGAATTTGAAGAAAAAAAACAAGTGACCATAGGTACACAGTGGACGTGCTGGACGTGGAAGCCAGTTTCTGTTACCTTGGGGACGTGTACAAGCTCTCAGGCATCAGCCGAGAAGCACAGGCGAGAGTGGAGCGGGACAAGCAACTGCGCGATCCCAGACACCCCTTACATGGGCAACAGGAGGTTCCCCGAAGGCCGAGATCACACTGCAGTTTCATTATGGTTCAAAGCCTTGGAGAAGTTTCACCAAACACCTTCAAGATGGCAAGGTGGAAAGAGAGTGACACAAATATAAATGATGCACTTCCATCCCCCAGTGAGGCAATTCCCCCTAGAGCAGACTTACCAAGGAGGGAGTGGATAACAGTAAACAGAGCCAGATCAAAGGTGGCAAAGACTGGAGACAACCTAGTGAAATGGGGCAAGTCCACAAATGAAGGCTGCCCATGTGGAGAGGTGCTGCAGACCAACAGCACTTGTTGTAAAACTGTAAGCTTGGCCCCACCTGCTCAGACAGTGACCTAAGAGAGGCCAATGGGACAGCCCGCTGCTGGATATGGAGTTGGAGCGACAAGATATGATGATAATGATCAATTATGCAAATGACTTGCACATTTGCATACCCTATGCATTGTGGTGAACAAATTAAGTAACTTACACATGTCTGATGTATGTAATCCCCACCACTTACCACTACATCTATATCTATATAATTATATAATAATTATAACACTTTCACATTGATAATGCAAATTAGCACAGGAGGGCAGCATTTTGCATTATAAGTCATGGTTTATGTTTGACCTCGACAAATCATGAATTTTATGTGTATGAAATTATGGAACACACTAGAATTGCTGACTTTCCTCATTCGTAATGCCTATTAAGTCCTGATTTGCATAATCTACATGCCATTGTATACAGAGACTGCCTTACACAAGGAGAGCGAGGCATTGTAGGTGCAGAAGTAAGCGACAGAGCTTACTCTCTCTCCAGGCATACCGGCTGTTTCCCTATGATGGCATTGGTCTTGCCTTACATGGGGGACATTGCTAACAAGGGGCCAGTTTCACAGGGACTGCCTTACACAAGACAAAAGGAGAGCGAAGCATTGTAGGTGCAGAAGTAAGCGACAGAGCTTACTCTCTCTCCAGGCATACCGGCTGTTTCCCTATGACGGCATTGGTCTCGCCTTACATGGGGGACATTGCTAACAAGGGGCCAGTTTCACAGGGACTGCCTTACACAAGACAAAAGGAGAGCGAAGCATTGTAGGTGCAGAAGTAAGCGACAGAGCTTACTCTCTCTCCAGGCATACCGGCTGTTTCCCTATGACGGCATTGGTCTCGCCTTACATGGGGGACATTGCTAACAAGGGGCCAGTTTCACAGGGACTGCCTTACACAAGACAAAAGGAGAGCGAAGCATTGTAGGTGCAGAAGTAAGCGACAGAGCTTACTCTCTCTCCAGGCATACCGGCTGTTTCCCTATGACGGCATTGGTCTCGCCTTACATGGGGGACATTGCTAACAAGGGGCCAGTTTCACAGGGACTGCCTTACACAAGACAAAAGGAGAGCGAAGCATTGTAGGTGCAGAAGTAAGCGACAGAGCTTACTCTCTCTCCAGGCATACCGGCTGTTTCCCTATGACGGCATTGGTCTCGCCTTACATGGGGGACATTGCTAACAAGGGGCCAGTTTCCCAGGGACTGCCTTACACAAGACAAAAGGAGAGCGAAGCATTGTAGGTGCAGAAGTAAGCGACAGAGCTTACTCTCTCTCCAGGCATACCGGCTGTTTCCCTATGACGGCATTGGTCTCGCCTTACATGGGGGACATTGCTAACAAGGGGCCAGTTTCACAGGGACTGCCTTACACAAGACAAAAGGAGAGCGAAGCATTGCAGGTGCAGAAGTAAGCGACAGAGCTTACTCTCTCTCCAGGCATACCGGCTGTTTCCCTATGACGGCATCTGTCTCGCCTTACATGGGGGACATTGCTAACAAGGGGCCAGTTTCACAGGGACTGCCTTACACAAGACAAAAGGAGAGCGAAGCATTGCAGGTGCAGAAGTAAGCGACAGAGCTTACTCTCTCTCCAGGCATACCGGCTGTTTCCCTATGACGGCATTGGTCTCGCCTTACATGGGGGACATTGCTAACAAGGGGCCAGTTTCACAGGGACTGCCTTACACAAGACAAAAGGAGAGCGAAGCATTGTAGGTGCAGAAGTAAGCGACAGAGCTTACTCTCTCTCCAGGCATACCGGCTGTTTCCCTATGACGGCATTGGTCTCGCCTTACATGGGGGACATTGCTAACAAGGGGCCAGTTTCACAGGGACTGCCTTACACAAGACAAAAGGAGAGCGAAGCATTGTAGGTGCAGAAGTAAGCGACAGAGCTTACTCTCTCTCCAGGCATACCGGCTGTTTCCCTATGACGGCATTGGTCTCGCCTTACATGGGGGACATTGCTAACAAGGGGCCAGTTTCACAGGGACTGCCTTACACAAGACAAAAGGAGAGCGAAGCATTGTAGGTGCAGAAGTAAGCGACAGAGCTTACTCTCTCTCCAGGCATACCGGCTGTTTCCCTATGACGGCATTGGTCTCGCCTTACATGGGGGACATTGCTAACAAGGGGCCAGTTTCACAGGGACTGCCTTACACAAGACAAAAGGAGAGCGAAGCATTGTAGGTGCAGAAGTAAGCGACAGAGCTTACTCTCTCTCCAGGCATACCGGCTGTTTCCCTATGACGGCATTGGTCTCGCCTTACATGGGGGACATTGCTAACAAGGGGCCAGTTTCACAGGGACTGCCTTACACAAGACAAAAGGAGAGCGAAGCATTGTAGGTGCAGAAGTAAGCGACAGAGCTTACTCTCTCTCCAGGCATACCGGCTGTTTCCCTATGACGGCATTGGTCTCGCCTTACATGGGGGACATTGCTAACAAGGGGCCAGTTTCACAGGGACTGCCTTACACAAGACAAAAGGAGAGCGAAGCATTATAGGTGCAGAAGTAAGCGACAGAGCTTACTCTCTCTCCAGGCATACCGGCTGTTTCCCTATGACGGCATTGGTCTCGCCTTACATGGGGGACATTGCTAACAAGGGGCCAGTTTCACAGGGACTGCCTTACACAAGACAAAAGGAGAGCGAAGCATTGTAGGTGCAGAAGTAAGCGACAGAGCTTACTCTCTCTCCAGGCATACCGGCTGTTTCCCTATGACGGCATTGGTCTCGCCTTACATGGGGGACATTGCTAACAAGGGGCCAGTTTCACAGGGACTGCCTTACACAAGACAAAAGGAGAGCGAAGCATTGTAGGTGCAGAAGTAAGCGACACAGCTTACTCTCTCTCCAGGCATACCGGCTGTTTCCCTATGACGGCATTGGTCTCGCCTTACATGGGGGACATTGCTAACAAGGGGCCAGTTTCACAGGGACTGCCTTACACAAGACAAAAGGAGAGCGAGGCATTGTAGGTGCAGAAGTAAGCGACAGAGCTTACTCTCTCTCCAGGCATACCGGCTGTTTCCCTATGACGGCATTGGTCTCGCCTTACATGGGGGACATTGCTAACAAGGGGCCAGTTTCACAGGGACTGCCTTACACAAGACAAAAGGAGAGCGAAGCATTGTAGGTGCAGAAGTAAGCGACAGAGCTTACTCTCTCTCCAGGCATACCGGCTGTTTCCCTATGACGGCATTGGTCTCGCCTTACATGGGGGACATTGCTAACAAGGGGCCAGTTTCACAGGGACTGCCTTACACAAGACAAAAGGAGAGCGAGGCATTGTAGGTGCAGAAGTAAGCGACAGAGCTTACTCTCTCTCCAGGCATACCGGCTGTTTCCCTATGACGGCATTGGTCTCGCCTTACATGGGGGACATTGCTAACAAGGGGCCAGTTTCACAGGGACTGCCTTACACAAGACAAAAGGAGAGCGAAGCATTGTAGGTGCAGAAGTAAGCGACAGAGCTTACTCTCTCTCCAGGCATACCGGCTGTTTCCCTATGACGGCATTGGTCTCGCCTTACATGGGGGACATTGCTAACAAGGGGCCAGTTTCACAGGGACTGCCTTACACAAGACAAAAGGAGAGCGAAGCATTGTAGGTGCAGAAGTAAGCGACAGAGCTTACTCTCTCTCCAGGCATACCGGCTGTTTCCCTATGACGGCATTGGTCTCGCCTTACATGGGGGACATTGCTAACAAGGGGCCAGTTTCACAGGGACTGCCTTACACAAGACAAAAGGAGAGCGAAGCATTGTAGGTGCAGAAGTAAGCGACAGAGCTTACTCTCTCTCCAGGCATACCGGCTGTTTCCCTATGACGGCATTGGTCTCGCCTTACATGGGGGACATTGCTAACAAGGGGCCAGTTTCACAGGGACTGCCTTACACAAGACAAAAGGAGAGCGAAGCATTGTAGGTGCAGAAGTAAGCGACAGAGCTTACTCTCTCTCCAGGCATACCGGCTGTTTCCCTATGACGGCATTGGTCTCGCCTTACATGGGGGACATTGCTAACAAGGGGCCAGTTTCACAGGGACTGCCTTACACAAGACAAAAGGAGAGCGAAGCATTGTAGGTGCAGAAGTAAGCGACAGAGCTTACTCTCTCTCCAGGCATACCGGCTGTTTCCCTATGACGGCATTGGTCTCGCCTTACATGGGGGACATTGCTAACAAGGGGCCAGTTTCACAGGGACTGCCTTACACAAGACAAAAGGAGAGCGAAGCATTGTAGGTGCAGAAGTAAGCGACAGAGCTTACTCTCTCTCCAGGCATACCGGCTGTTTCCCTATGACGGCATTGGTCTCGCCTTACATGGGGGACATTGCTAACAAGGGGCCAGTTTCACAGGGACTGCCTTACACAAGACAAAAGGAGAGCGAAGCATTGTAGGTGCAGAAGTAAGCGACAGAGCTTACTCTCTCTCCAGGCATACCGGCTGTTTCCCTATGACGGCATTGGTCTCGCCTTACATGGGGGACATTGCTAACAAGTAACAAGGGGCCAGTTTCACAGGGACTGCCTTACACAAGACAAAAGGAGAGCGAAGCATTGTAGGTGCAGAAGTAAGCGACAGAGCTTACTCTCTCTCCAGGCATACCGGCTGTTTCCCTATGACGGCATTGGTCTCGCCTTACATGGGGGACATTGCTAACAAGGGGCCAGTTTCACAGGGACTGCCTTACACAAGACAAAAGGAGAGCGAAGCATTGTAGGTGCAGAAGTAAGCGACAGAGCTTACTCTCTCTCCAGGCATACCGGCTGCTTCCCTATGACGGCATTGGTCTCGCCTTACATGGGGGACACTGCTAACAAGGGGCCAGTTTCACAGGGACTGCCTTACACAACAAAGTTACAAAACGAAAAGGGAAGCATTGTATGTTGTGAAGTACACAATATACCTGTGGCATATTGATGTCCCTTGAAAGTGAACAATGCGAATGAGACCTCATTTGCACAAGTGATAGCAATGGTGGTATAGCCTTTTTCTTGAGACAACAGTCTACTTGAGTTTGGGTTGAGAAGATGATCAACTATTTTATGCAAATGAGAACCTTATTTGCAGAATTAAGGACAACGCACAATTATCAGTTGTAAGTGTAAGAAGGGGTAGGAACGGAAAGATGCAATATCCTGGCCTCCTGGATTCGAACTCGCGCTAGATCATAAACTGAGACGCTAAACCACTACACTAGAAGGCTGACAGACGTTTGGCATGGTCAGTTTAGCAGTCCTTGAATCTGCTACATTTCAAAGGATTAAAATCATGAACTGAAGGTATGCGACGTTGGAACTCTATTTTAAACATGTAACTTTTTAGCTTTCTATCTGTTTTAAGGTAAATGGCTTTGTCAATCCATGGAATTCTAAAGATTTGGGATTTTGTTTTTTTTAGAAATGGCTACTCGGACCCACCCGGGCACCCATATCTTCAAAATTTATCAGCTGTCAATTTTGTCCAGAATTATCATTATTCTTTGAAGCCAAGAAATGGCCATCTTATCAGTATGTTGTGGAGATAATTGCATAACGTTGTGTAATTTGTGGCATTGAATTACTGTACATGTACAATCTTGATTGATACTGTATGTCTTTCAATAATGTTACCCAACTTTTGTACTGTGTACATATCGATTGGCCAGTCCTTCTGTATCTTGCATTCAGTCAACTATATCATTGTACATGTATGTCTATAACCATATACAATTTGTTTGATCATTCTTATCCATAGCCTGTTATTCCCCAAGCTATTCATTTCTTTAAAATGTAATGATTTCTTGCCCAAATGACTACTAACATCCCCGAATGATGCTGTTGTTTTCACTGAATCTTCAACTCCCGCTCTGTGCCTGCAAAATGCTAATTTCTAGTGTTTGACTTAAAATTCCCTTTCTTCATTAAGACATTGTGTGTTTGAGTTGTACACATGTGACTGTTAATTAATGAGAACAGATAGCAGGACTAAGGGTTGGATCTTCATTGGAGGCTTTGCTTCAAGGCGTGAGTATACAACAGAAGAAATTCTTAAGTTGATCATTTCAGCCAGAAATCTCAAACTAAAGAGGTATACATGTGTATATATATTTACATCTGACTCTGGAACATATGTACGTATGCAATTTTTGGGGCATTTGTCGTTTAAGTTTTTTGGGGGGTTTGCGTAGCCAGCAATTTGTTCAGTTTGATTTGTTGGTATTTAATTGAATATCAAAATATGTATCAACTGTACTTACAGTAGTCATTGCGTATACATTGTAAGCACATGTAATTCAATGATTATATTCATTAAATTCTATGACGTGAATGAAGCAGACGGATGAACAGAGTATGGTGTTTTACTGTGTTTGCATCTTGGGAAGGGAGGTACAAGGTAGTTTGATGCACCTGAACCTGATCTTCTGTCAGAGCAGCATGGGCAAAAGACCATCACCTGTCAATGCTTACTTGAGCTTCAACTACATTTGTTTGTATCTCCTGTATAGGAACCTTTAGCCTAAGAGATCCAAGATGATCTCGTGATTATAGGCCAAATTGGGCTGGAGCCTCAGGTTATTCGTGAAGATTTCTCTATGTAAGTACTCTGGTCATACCACTTGAGTTCAGTTCTGCAGTTACAGACAATGCGTTTGGTCCATGACGATAGGGGTTCTGTCGAAAAATACAAAGCTTTATGTGCCTGTGCGTTTCCTAGGTTCAATATTTCATTCCAGTTGCCAATACACAAACGATTGTTAAGTGCTCACATACTTTTTGCCTGCAAGCACGCACACACACACACACATACATATATACATACACACGAACAGATACATACACACACACACACAATATTCCTGTTTGTATACTGAACACCAATGTCGCTTGTCAGACCAACGTTGGTGACATTGTTTATTAATACAAAGCATGATTAAGTAAATAAGTTTCATACGACTGTTTAGCTAGAACAAGATAATATCCTTGGCTAGACACGCGTGCACAGTAAATGTCCTGTTGTAGTCAACAGCCATGGAAACAACATCCTGCCAAGGAACAGTTGTATGGCAATATTCCTGCCATATCAACCATCATCAGGGAGCGTAGGACCAGATTTGCCGGCCACTGTTTTAGAAACAAAGCAGAGCTTGCAAGTGAACTCATACTGTGGAAGCCAGCACACGGCACATGCAGGGCGACCTAGACTAACCTACATAGACCAGCTTGCCCGTGATGTGGGGCTTCGGGTCGAAGACCTAAAGAACGCTATGGGGGACAGAGACGTCTGGAAGGAGAGGGTGGACTTGGTCCGGGCAAGCAGCCCGCGATGATGATGATGATGATGCCATTCTATAGCATTCAAGTTATCAGTATCCTTGCCACACTGTCCTGTGGGGCACTGAAAGTTCTGATATACAAGGTGCTGAAACATGTGCACCCGACACTGGTGTCCCCAGCAGTTAAGGCCATGGGCATCATGAATTCTTTCGTCAACGACATTTTTGAGCGCATTGCCGCTGAGGCTTCTCGTCTGGCTCACTACAACAAGAAGTCCACCATTCGCAGCCGTGAGATCCAGACCGCCGTGCGACTCCTGCTACCGGGAGAGCTGGCCAAGCACGCCGCCAGCGAGGGCACCAAGGCCGTCACCAAGTACACCAGCTCCAAGTAGACATACTGCACAAGCTATAACCCATGCCCCCGACCTTTTCAAGGCCACCCACATCCCCACAAAAGAGCTATACCAGTCACGCTTACCATTCAAACAATGACACAACACATACATACATACACACATGCAAAACACTGACCTGTGATCGCAGCTACACTACTATTAAAAGTACACCTAAAAATCACGCCAACGAGCCTTGTATCGGTTGTCACTCACATCAACAGACAGAAAATAAAGAAGGTATATTATGACGCAATAAATCTCGAACACAATATTGAAATGTACGTCGCTTTTGACGTTCTTTTGAACAATGTCATCAAACGGCGTTCTCTTTCTTTAATAGCGATATCAAGGCGAGTTCACACGTACGTATATATTCAAGTCCGTATGAGGTCCGTACAGAGCTTTTGGCCTCTACCAGTCAGGTAAAATAATAATAAAAATTGGTCAAATATAGCCAAAAAACAGCATGCCAGTGACGTACTCTGGTTGCAAATCACACTCATTGGACAGATATTCCTCTCGCATGTTATGTGTCTATTTCCAATTTCATATTTTTTCAGCAACCTGTGGAGCCCGGTAGAGGCTAAAACTTCCAGACGGACCTCAAACGGACTTATATATACGCACGTGTGAATCCGGCCTAAATACACAACGCCGCACTTGTACATGTGGGCAAATGTATGGGCAAAACTTAATCAGCTTTACTTCGTTTTGTCGATAAATCGACATTCCCATTGACGCGATGCTGCCCAAAACGAACACAGAAAGCATGATTTGGGTCATCAGGCGACAAGGTCGCATTACGAACATAGCTAGAAAGCATGATTTGGGTCGTCAGGCGACAAGGTTGCAATACGAACATAGAAAACATGATTTGGGTCATCAGGTGACATGGTCACGCGTGCACATTACGAACATATCTTGATTTGGGCCATCGGGCTACAAGGCCACGTTACGAACATAGCATGATTTGGGTCATCAGGCCACAAGGTCGCATTACGAACATAGCATGATTTGGGTCATCAGGTAACAAGGTTTCGTTATGAACATAGAAAGCACTAGAAAAGCCGACATTTGCTTGGGTGCAAATACAGCATATTTCAGCCATACCCATTCCCACGCAACATTGGACTGTTCCAAGTCACCCCTGCGCAAAAGTGCAATATTTAAACTGAAAGTTATCCCCAAAAGAGAACTAATATTTTGAATTGATTCCAGGTCAAAACAGAGCTTGCCCAATATGAACCGGGCCCATATGGAAGAATATAACCTTCCACAGGAGCGCCTATGCATAACTGATTGGCTTTTAGAATTGCGGCAGCTCCTATTTTTCCGAGAGTGAAAAAAAAAACGCATCTTCCATTCAGAAGATTTTCATCATGAAATTACATGACGCCATTCAACAATTTCCACTTCGATAACTAGGTCTAAGTACCGTCATAATCTCCTTGTGATGTGGGTACATTTATTATTGCATTGAACTTTTTTTTTAATCAAGTAGGGCATACGTTTTAGTAATTGTCAAGCAGGTGCAGGTGTTGTGTAGTAGGAGTGTGTTGTTGTTGTTTGTTTTTTCAAGCTAAAAACTTCAATCTTCTTGTTTTATATGAGCCATTACATAAACGGAGACGTCTCGAATTTTTACAAGAATTTTACCCCTCTGTCGCTTCATTTCTTTTCTGAAAAATCCCAGGACCAACAAGTTAACTTGATTTGGCTTTAGATATATTTCATTTTCCTTCGAATTCTTTGTTAAGTATATGCCCTGCGTACCACTGTTAAATTGTTTTACTTTGTATGCAATCAGCCATCGGACGTAATCTTGTCTGAGTGTTGTAATTTCCTGCTCGTAGCGTGCGAGACCTGGAGGATAGGAGTTTCTACCTTGTTCGGGGGTTTCTTTTCGGAGGTCAGTGGTGATACTCTGGTACTAAGAGTGTTTTATTGGGCTCAAACTCTGGCAGTTTAAAGTTACTTACAATTTGAATGTACAAAGTTTACGTCAAAAAAGAACAACAACAACACTAACGTTAGAAGTACCTACATTTGTTTGGGAAAAAATACATGCATTCTCGCCACTGTCAAACTTACGTATCAAAACTAAGCGCAAACTGTCCAATTTTCCCGCGTTTTCTGCCAAGTAACATTTTCTCTATTATCTCAACTAACCCCCAAAGTCAAATCTGCCAAAAATGATTGATAGTGCCATGCGGAATGTTGGTAAATTCATCGACACAGACTTGTATTCTGACGTTCAATGCACGCGTACCGTCCGCTACCGCTCAAATGACCCTGTCTGAACTCCAAATCCTCGCAAACTACAATTTCAAACCGGGCACAGGGTAACATATGGCCACTGTAAGGGTGTAATATGCATCTGTTTGTGTATAAACGGGATTGCAAGGCCCCGCTTATGAATATTAACTAGCATTCGCCTTTCGTCGCTGATTGGCTGGCGTCCATAAAGAAATTAACTCTCGCTCTCCCCAGACCGCTGGCACCTGGCACCTGTGGGCTCTGGGGTCACGGGAGTTCACGGGAGAAGGCCGAAAGAAAACCAATTTCCCCTCAGAAAAGTGCAGAAATTGATAATTTGAAATTGGCTCATGCCAAAAATTTTACTTGGATCATTTTACCAACTATCTAATGCCTATCTACACCAAATTTAAGGTCATTCCATTGTAATTCAATGGTACGGGGGGTCAAAATATACCGTTGTGGTCAAAACGTGACCTTTAAACTTCAATAAAATCATTTTAGAGGCAGATATGAAAAAAATGAGAAAAAAAGCACCTCGGTATTGACCCACTCTACTCTTGTGCCAAATTTCAGGTCATTCGGTCCCGGAACGACGGAGATGATTCGATTTGAAGATTTGACAGGAGAAATGAAGAAACATTACGAATACAATATATTTCACCATACCATATATGGTATGGCTGAAATATAATAAAGCTTTAATACCATGTAGAAAGGATGATATGGGTAATCAGCCTACAAGGTCACGTTACGAACATACCATGATTTAGGTCATCAGGCAACAAGGTCGGGTTACGAACGTAGCATGATTTGGGTCATCAGGTCATAAGGTTGCATTACGAACATAGCATGATTATGTCATCAGTCCACAAGGTCGCATTACGAACATAGCATGATTTGAATCATCAGGCAACAAGGTCGCATAGCGAGCATATTATGTTTTGGGTCATCAGGCCACAAGGTCGCATTACGAACATATCATGATTTGGGTCATCAGGACACAAGGTCATGTTACGTACAAAGTATGATTTGGGTCATCAGGTCACAAGGTCGCATTACGAACACATCATGATGTGGGTCATCAGGACACAAGGTCGCATTACGGACATAGCATGATTTGGGTCATCAGGCCACAAGCTACAAGTGCCCCCACGACTACCCCCGGTCAAGGGACCGGTAAGTGGTAAACGGTAAGGCACAAGGTCGCATTACGAACAAGGCATGATTTGGGTCATCAGGCCACAAGACCGTATTACGAACATAGCATGATTTGGGTCATCAGGCCACAAGGCCGCATTACGAACATAGCATGATTTGGGTCATCAGGCCACAAGGCCGCATAACGAAAATAGCATAATTTGAGTCATCAGGCCACAAGGCCGCATTACGAACATAACATGATTTGGGTCATCAGGCCACAAGGCCGCATTCAAGGTAGCAGAATACAGTTTTCGGCCTATGGGGCTTCCTATAGTTAAGGACCGCAAGGTGACTGACATCGACGCGGATAAAATTATAGTAGGGTGCATTTGGGAAGCACGGCAGACGAGTATGTTAAATTCGAGGGTACAACGTACAAAATAACAAAAAAAAACAAAAAAATATTGTGGTTTTTTAACATTGTGACGCCCTCTTTGAAATAGGGTCATGCGGGGTCACCCGGAACTGCAGCCGACTCACTTAGACAGCCAGCTGTAAAGGTCACGGGTATTTATACAACGATAGGCCAAACTGAAAAATCTCATTCGTGCCATCTGAAAGCTGACATATTATACTACCACACAGTAAAGTTCATCTCTCGCTTACATGTACTTTAAGGTATTTGCGAACGATTGAAGATTTCGACCGCACTATGTTTTTACCCCTACGTCATTGACTCGGGGGTCGCGTAGAAATACTGTACTCTGCCGCCATAACGAAAATAGCATGATTTGGGTCATCAGGTCACAAGATCGCATTACGAACATAGCATGATTTGGGTCATCAGGTCACAAGATCGCATTACGAACATAGCATGATTTGGGTCATCAGGCCACAAGGCCGCATAACGAAAATATCATTATTTGAGTCATCAGGCCACAAGGCCGCATTACGAACAAAGCATGATTTGGGTCATCAGGCCACAAGGCCGCATTACGAACATAGCATGATTTGGGTCATCAGGCCACAAGGTCGCATAACGAAAATAGCATGATTTGGGTCATCAGGCCACAAGGTCGCATTACGAACATAGCATGATTTGGGTCATCAGGCCACAAGGTCGCATTACGAACATAGCATGATTTGGGTCATCAGGCCACAAGGTCGCATTACGAACAAAGCATGATTTGGGTCATCAGGCCACAAGGTCGCATTACGAACATAGCATGATTTAGGTCACCAGGCCACAAGGTCGCATTACGAACATAGCATGATTTGGGTCATCAGGTCACAAGGTCGCATTACGAACATAGCATGATTTAGGTCATCATGCCACAAGGTCGCATTACGAACATAGCATGATTTGGGTCATCAGGTCACAAGGTCGCATTACGAACATAGCATGATTTAGGTCACCAGGCCACAAGGTCGCATTACGAACATAGCATGATTTGGGTCATCAGGTCACAAGGTCGCATTACGAACATAGCATGATTTAGGTCATCATGCCACAAGGTCGCATTACGAACATAGCATGATTTGGGTCATCAGGCCACAAGGCCGCATTACGAACAAAGCATGATTTGGGTCATCAGGCCACAAGGCCGCATTACGAACATAGCATGATTTGGGTCATCAGGCCACAAGGTCGCATAACGAAAATAGCATGATTTGGGTCATCAGGCCACAAGGTCGCATTACGAACATAGCATGATTTGGGTCATCAGGCCACAAGGTCGCATTACGAACATAGCATGATTTGGGTCATCAGGCCACAAGGTCGCATTACGAACAAAGCATGATTTGGGTCATCAGGCCACAAGGTCGCATTACGAACATAGCATGATTTAGGTCACCAGGCCACAAGGTCGCATTACGAACATAGCATGATTTGGGTCATCAGGTCACAAGGTCGCATTACGAACATAGCATGATTTAGGTCATCATGCCACAAGGTCGCATTACGAACATAGCATGATTTGGGTCATCAGGTCACAAGGTCGCATTACGAACATAGCATGATTTAGGTCACCAGGCCACAAGGTCGCATTACGAACATAGCATGATTTGGGTCATCAGGTCACAAGGTCGCATTACGAACATAGCATGATTTAGGTCATCATGCCACAAGGTCGCATTACGAACATAGCATGATTTGGGTCATCAGGTCACAAGGTCGCATTACGAACATAGCATGATTTGGGTCATCAGGCCACAAGGCCGCATTACGAACATAGCATGATTTGGGTCATCAGGCCACAAAGTCACATTAATGAAAATGTTTTATCATAGTAGTTGTTTTGATGTATTTCCTGCCCTGTACATGAGGTAGTCTTGACATTGAGGCGGAAGGTACCTTGTGACATCAGGACTAGGTGTGACAAGTTTGAGCCCCTATCAATTAATTTTGGAACTGCAGAGGCATTTTTGTCAACTCATTGGAATGTGTTGACAAAAATGCCTCTGTCGTGGAAAGGAACGACAGATCGGCACCATGTTATGATGTAGGTAGCTTAGGTAAAGATGTACACAATCACACGATTATCACGGAGCGAACTACTTTCCGGGTGGTACTTAGGCTACCATACATCAGTATCATCATTCATATGTTATTAAACCTCGCACTTTTGTGAACATCGCGTTATATCTCATATTGACGATCAAAGAATAGACATGCTTTTCAAGATCGCCTAAAGTGAAGTTTTATACATTAATTATAAGAAAGGGTTTTGCCTTTGTACTGATGACACCATTTTTGTATAAAAGTATAAGTGACGTTGGAGTCCATGTCGATACGTCATTATCATCATCACTATCAGCCACCTATTCCAAGTTCATTGCGAGTGTATGTAATCTATCTACTACTATTAGAGTTTCCTCAAATATAATATGCAAAGAACATAGTGTGTCCCGACCTTAAAGTTGAAAAGGCAACCACCTAAATAACGTAACAACTTGACTTACTTAAGATGACGTGCAAACTTGTACTATTTACTTTATATAGAGATTATACTGAAAAATCAATGATTAAATAGAGATAGAGAAGTATATGTTGCGAGTTTCTTTTCGTTTTATTGAACCGACAAGTTAACAAAACGTTGTATTTGTATTTATCAAAATGAATATGCAGGATTTTCCCAATGAATAACTGATTGAACAGATTAAGTCTATTATTAGACAAAGTACTAGTTTTACTACCAGCTCAAGTGACATTTTCTTAGAGTTGAGATGAAGAACATTGCATGTTGTATGAAAGGAGAGAGAAAACACGAGACAACTAATTAAATCTAGGAAAAGTAAAATCGTCCGATGAACTTTTGCTTCGAAAGCATTTCATCTTGACTAAATTTCTTGCTCGAGAGTCCTTCTCTCTTCTCTCCCTTCACTTCCTGATCCGAGTGAGTTAAAAATTTAGTTGCGAGTCAACCATCTCAAGTGGCATTCTCTTTGAGTTGAATAACATTACATGTTACGTGAATAATACGACACAAAAAATATTTCGAGGAAAATAAAACCGACGACTAATCGTCCTTTGGTTCTTTATAAATCAGTTTCAACTAATACTAAACTTTTACTCGAGATTCCTTCTCGTTTGACCTTCTTCCAGTTCCGCGAGTATGTTCTCCATTTCCTTGTTCTCTAGTCCTTGTGTATCCAAGTGTTCACTGGCCTCATCAAGTTCCTCCAGGAGCGACCTCGCCTCTTCCACAACCTTCCTCAACTCTGAGTCAGCTGGACGGGTAAAGGAAAGTCAGATGTTATGAGAAAGCCAATGACAAGTGGTGATAGTACATCGACTTGAGATGGCGCTGGTTCAATGTGTAGTACAGAAATTCATTCGTCAAAAATAGGCTAGTATTGTAGACACAAACAGAATGTGTTGTAGAATGCATCAGTTAAAGTAGAAACATTAAAAAGTCTAAGTAGGAACATTATTTTTAGTTTTCCGTGGGTAATATACAACGTCTACGTAAAATCAAGATATCCGTCTAAATATGTGTGATGACCAAACGTACCGTCTGCATCCACATCCAGACGACCCCTTCTGCGCCTTCGCCGACGCCTCCATCCCTCGGAGTCGTCGATCAACGTTGCCATGACAACCATCGTCACCAGCATCATGCACACAAACAGCTTCATGATGTATCTTCAGCTGAAGGGGTTGGAAAGAAAATGATTACGATTAATCGATGGAAGTGTTGTGGTAAGACTTCAGGAACTCATTTCAAATTTGTCGATGACAAAATGGTTGGAAAGATGTCTTTTTTCATATGGCTATAGCTACCTCAAGAAGCTAACTCTGTTCTGCTTGCAAGCAACATCATAATCATTCGAAGAAGAACTACAAGATTTTCTTTGACTTGGGTTGCGTGTTGGAAAAGATTTTCATCAGTGATTGAAGTTGCACATTTTGAACAATTCCTCACAAGTCAAGCCCATCTCTATTCCAGACCCTCTAAATGAATATTAAAACACCAACTAAAAAATATGGCGTTTTGTGTAAGCACGCCGTGCGAAACAAAGAAAAAGAATATCATATCAAAATCCAGAAAACATGTTGGTAAGAGTTTTATACTTACAGAATTCCTAGACACGTAGATTACGGCACGATGTCACTCTGAGGTCACGGCTGGCGGGAATGAATGAGGAGGGCTCGTGGGGATGGATATATATACTAAATCGTGTAAGACAAGTATGCAAATGAACCATTGTAGGTGTTGGTACTGACTTAGAGACTCTTGTCTGTTATTGTCACACCTGCTTGAAGACAAGAAGTGCGAAAAGAAGACAATCGAGCGTTTGTGACAGAAAGTTGTCTGCCAATGGTTATTTGTGTCGTTCTGACCACCAAAAGAGAAGACAACTTTGAAAATAATGCACGCACATGTTTATGAAAAGAAAGGGTATCTTAATGCTAGAAATGTGCAAAATCAGAAAACCAAGAGACTGGGCACCTACGATAGATTTGAAGTTAACAAACATTTCTCTGACCAATAAAAACACGTTGGAAGTTTGGCATACTTTTATGTTGTTGTGAGTGTACTGTACAGTAGTCAGAGAAGAATCCCCTTTCCGTTTCAACTACATACAGTGCCACATATAATCAGGCGAGTTGTTGGAACTGTTCTTTGCTATGTCAACTCGCTATTTCCGGCTTTGACTTCTCACACACACCCGTTATCCCAGTTTTTAAAGGCCAAGAAGTGTGCTAAGAGTTTGATTCTCCTGATTATAGACAAAATGAGTTGAGTTTTGGTACAAATGTAAAGTCATATATCCTTTCCAGATTGAAATATGTCTTGTCGTTCAAGTTTCTATGAGTGACTGAGTTGATTTCAGGTGGACCACACCCTTTAAAGTCCGTGGGAAGAAAAGAGCTGTGGTTTAAGTTTATGTTAGATCGGTTTTCAGTTGCAGGATACAGGATATGCGATGTGTATTTCCGCACTAAACATTGAACCAACGCCATCCCGGGTCGATGTACTATCATCATCTGTCACAGTACAGCTGTCTCATGATAATTCTGTCTTTCCTTTACCCATCCAGCTGACTCAGAGTTGAGGGAGGTTGTGGAAGAGGCGAGGTCGCTCCTGGAGGAACTCGATGAGGCCAGTGATCAGTCGAATACACGGGAACTAGAGAACAGGGAAGTGAAGAACACACTCACGGATCAGGAAGGTAAGAGTCATTGAAATTATAGTCAGAGTAAGTTTCCTTTTCGTAAGATCAGTTGTAAGACATTAACTTGGTAACTCATATGGGTAATCATCAACTTACGTTTCTTCTTGTGACCTTCAAGTATCTTGTGCATATTTGAATTTAGCTGTTGCTCTGAGAAGTATTATAGCTGCTTCAAAGTGGTTCCTCCTAATCATGTACTATAGTTGTATTTATGTTGAATTTTCCTGTCGCTAATAGTGACATCCTTGTTTCACAGTAACGGAGCTCGAGCAGGTCCCAGGGGAGGCTAGGGACCGGTGACCTGCCAGACCAGACCAGAACAACAGAAGTTTTACATGGTCAAACTCGCGACGAATTTAGTAATGTCAAAATTGGTTTAGAACCAAAATGTTGATGTCTGTTTCGCCAACGTCTCTTTCACGTAACATGCAATGGTATTCAACTCAAATAGTCACATGAGAAGGAAAAACATCTTGAACAACAATCATGTGTGTAACGTTGATAAATGTAACAAGAATACAATGTACTCATGCTGATAATTATGTTTTACGTGTACAACATTTTCTGAAATTGTTAAATGTTTGTTCAATAAAATTTATTGAAAACATGCTGGTGAGTTCGACGTTTTTTCTATCACGTAAATAGTTAACACAGAACATCACCTTATTGTATTTATAAAGTTAAGTAGAATTTCATATGTTCTGTCAGGCTTACAATCGAATACAGCTTCCCATTTTTTACATATGGGAATACAAATTTTTGCAACATGAGGTTTTTCTAGAGGTTAAACGTCTTTGGAAATCATTAGGTCGGTATTTCGTGGACGTTTTTCTTTCGCTGCTACTATTAGTAAGTGCTACTATTTTTACCTATGGCCTTTTCTTACCATGAGTGATTCACATATCCAGTTATGTTTCTTGTCACTTATAAAAGTACCATTTTATAAAATATATTATACACAAACACACCAGAGATGATCCAATGAAGGTAAAGAAGGGTTTTTCCCCTTGATATAATGTTCTTGTTTCCCCAGATAATCTAGTTTGTGTTGTCACATTTGCCTCAACCCTTTTACCATAAATAGATAACTTGTTTATAGAAGCATAAAACGGTACCTCCCTACCTATCACACATGTTCTCGTGGATGCCTCCGCCAGTCCTGAGAGTGAGAACGCGTTCTGCATTGAAGCTCTTCACAAGTCACACTTACAACACGTACCCCATAGCAATGTGCAGTCGTTTAAAGGCAGCATACAACACTACGGACCGACTCTGTGGAATGAACTTACCTTAGAGCATAGGCGTTCCAGTAGTTTAAAGGAGTTCAAACATGGACTGATTCTGAACAAGGACTGATTTTAATCTAGTGAACTTACCCATGGTTAAGAACTTATGTTTATCATGCATTGGTGTCCTGTTTTTTTTTTTTTGTGACTATGCATATGCTATGTATGTCGGAGTGAATAGTGTACCAGGCTTGGTGTACCAGGGTCTCCCGAAAATCAGGGCTCTCGCCCTGAGTGAGCACACCTGGCTAAATAAATGAAATGAAATGAAATGAAATGAGAAGGCAGGTACACTACGCATGAATTCATGATCATCTTCTATGCTACTCATTTGAAATACCTGATTTACATCTATACCTAAGGTAGATAATTGTAAAGGGATATACCATGTATCTATATGAGCCATTTCCATTGACCAAACGTTTAACCCAAGAAGCATTTTCCTATTGAACGTTATACCTATGTTTAACATGTATGCCCTTGGATGATTTTCTAGGCAACAAACCAACAGATTTGCTACCAGCGAGCAAAACTGCTTTACCCTGAGTTTGATGCTCTTTTGATATCAATACGAATTAAAGCAATAATCTTTATACTTAAAAGTTACAGTCATCATATTTAGTGAGACCGCGTGGCGAAGCGGCAGCATTTGTGTCTCGTGACCGAGAGGTTGCGGTTTCGAATCCGGCTGCGTGTATGTCACCGATCTTGTGCCCTTGGGAAAGGCACTTTACACGTATTTCCTCACTATACTCAGGTGAAAATGAGTACCTAGCTTCGGCTAGGGCCGTCCCTCGGATAGGACGTTAAATGGAGGTCCCATGTATGGGGAGAGTCACACCCCATGCACGTTAAAGAATCCCCACACGTGCGATGGTGCGGTGTGTGATGGAGGAAACCCTTCTGTCTGGAGTTGGTGATTCACTTCAAATCACCCGGATGGAGGCCTGGCGAACCTCCATACCGTATCAGCCACACGAAAGGGTATGTCACCCCGTAAGGGGCGTTATAACCCAGCCATGACATCATGACATGTACGAACAAGTGTGCATGGCGGCTTTGAATAGGTGTCCTTTGACACCTGTTTCGCCATACCCTCCATTGCCATCGTATATGGAGAATCCTGACTATTAAATAAATATTTGACGTAGAACAAAAAGTAAACTTTCCACGGAGATAAATTCATATACTGCCTGAAAGATCGCAGCAATTTGTAAAACTATCTCCGTGCGTGCACGGCAACTATGCAATGCAACATTACAACTTGTATTGTACATTGTATAGTTACTCAGTATTGACAAAATACTGAAAAATGACACGTCATGCATTCATGGCTATACAACTATCCAGAAGTTTAGTAACTACATTATACAGTTACTGTACGAGGGGCGTGCAATAAGTAATGGTCCTGACCCACTTCCAGTTGTCTGATCTAAATGAAATTTTGTATGTGTAATAATTCATATCTCTATGGGTTGTGTTGCAAAACAGCTCTGAACTAATTGTGGTTTCTGATTTACTGGTGTTTGAACTTAGTCAGGTGCGAAATGGACCAGGTGTGAAATGGAACCAGTTGAGTGTCGCGCAGTGATCCGGTTTTTGTATTTGAAAGGACGCACACCAAAGAAGACTTTTGATGAAATAAATGAAACTTATGGTGATGATGCCCCATCATATGACCTTGTAAAACGCTGGCATCCTGAATTCAAACGTGGCTGGAAGTCTGTGGAAACAGCTCCCAGACCTGGTCGTCCCTCTTGTGCCATTGATGAGGCATCAGTTGGAGGACCAACCTGGGGTGTCCTACAAAATCGGTGTCCAGAGCTGCATCAAACGATGGGAGAAATGCATAACTCTGGGTGATTCCTATGAAGAGAAAGACTAATAACTGTGCCAAGTTTCATTAATCTCCTGCTATGGGAAATGGGTCAGGACCATTACTAATTGCACGCCCCTCGTACATTGTACAATCACTAAACCTCTGGATGTACATTGTACAGTTACTAAACCTCTGGTTAGTTGTATAGCCATGAATGCATGACGTGCCATTTTTCAGTATTTTGTCAAAAGAGTAACTGTACAATGCGCAATACAAATTGTTGCATTGCATAGTTGCCGCGCACACACGGAGATAGTTTTGCAAATTGCTGCGAAATAGTTGTATAGCCATGGCTGCATGACGTGTCACTTTTCACAACAATGATGAATAAATCAACTCATCACTTGGTATAGCCATTCTACCCGTGGGTGTCATCATAGTTTCTATCTGCAGTGCAGACTTATCATTTGATTGCTTTTTGGATTTGACATTTTGTTTTTGAACTTTGAACTACGTAAATGAATTTGTCATGAGATCGTACCTGAATAGTCTAGACACGCCGCCTGAAATTTTAGGTGTGACAGGTTGTTTACTCAGTGTTATATGACGCGCCGCGTGCCTGTATGTAGCCGCCATGTATGTATAAAAAAGCTGAGCATTCTAGCTACTGTTCCCCCAGCGTTTATTCACCTGTAGCAGTCGGTATTATCACATCTAAATTTATCGCCACAAAAAAGAGGGAAGAAGATTTCTATTGTCCTAATCGTTCAGTTGCTACATTGTGAGTACACGATGAGTACGACAGAAGAAAAGCCGTGTGGAGGTACCAGTGTACGATACATCGACAATATGTCTTCATACCTAACTGCCAGTGAAGGTAGGTTATATATAACTTGCTGCCTTCTAGTTTGGGAAAAGAGTATACGATTTTTTTCCCATTCACGTATATAGACCGCAGGCAAACTGCAATCTATCCTGGGTATTTGTTATCCGTAGTAACCGCTGCCTCGTCGTTTTTGCTCGCTAAAGCCTGATCACAATTCAAGCCAAAACAATTTGAAGAGGCCGCCGAATTTCAAAATCGCCCGAGCGTCGACCGTATTTTTCGCTGAAATTCTGCTTCGTCACAAATTGGATGGAGCTCGGGATTGATAATTATTACCCCCCCCCCCCATAGGGGTGGATAGGCTGCAAACTGAAAATAGTAACTTTGACAGGTAAAAATAGTAATTTTGCGAAAGACCAATCCAAAACCACATAAAACCTTCACAACTCGTCGCCAATTTCTCGATGAATTGAATGAAGCGCAGTTTCCAGGGTCAACAATCGAACATCGGCCGAGGTGCTGAAAAGCCAGGATGCAGGTCATTCTTTGACCAAAAATTAAATTTGTGATGGGGGCTTAACCTTAGTGCAAGCGAAACGATTGAGCGGCTGCTACGAATGATGGGTACCGAGGATAACAACAATCAGAACCAAAAATGTGTAAACCCAAGTTTTAGTAATTGTGTTTTTTTCATATTTCAAGTATAGGCTACGTTGTTCTGATCTAAAAGTCTACTGTGCACTGGGCACTAAATGAAGTAGTGATAGGCTGTCCTGACCTCGTTGACCTCAAATTTTCCTAATTCCCCAACCTGTATGCTGTGTTGACAATCTATAAGATTATCTGATGTGATTTTCATAATGTAGTGTTGATCAGAAATTCTAATAACTCCAAAATTTCCGAAAAGTCCTCTGCTTATCCTACTATTAATGATTAGAAAACATTATCATATTTCAGCCATACCATAGGTATGGTGAAATATATTGTATTCGTAATGTTTTTTCTTTCTCCTGTCAAATCTTCAAAACACGTTATCTCCGTTGTTCCTGAACCGAATGAAATTTGGCACAAGGGCAGAGTGGGCCAATACCCTTGGACGTTTTTTTTTTTCATTTTTTTCATATCTGCCTTTAAAATGATTTTATTCATTTTTTTTGCAATTTTTATGTACATTTTGCCCTCCTGTACCCTGGTATTACAGCCGAATGACATGAAATTTGGTACAGAAGTGCCTTGATCATATGCCCACAAAAATCCACCAACAGTTTTGGCATACGGTACAACAAAATGCTTAATTTTGACATTTTCTGCTCCAAAAATGACATTTTTTGTTCCTATACCCTCATTTTACAACCAAATGACCTGAAATTTGGTGTAGGAGTGCAATCTACATAGGCGCACATGGATCCAATAACGCTTTTGGCATACAGTACAACAAAATGCTTAATTTGGGGATTTTTTGGCCATTGTTTGACCAAAAACGTACGCTTTTGGCTCCTGTTCCCTGGTCTTATAACCAAATGACCTAAATTTTGGTAAATAGGTGCACTAGGTATTCATTCAAATGACCCATGTATAATTTCTGGCATAAACCACTTTAAAATGATATATTTGGGGATTTTGGGGGGGATTTTTCACTGGCCAGAAGGTCAAGGTCGTTGACCTCTCCTACCTGAAGACAGCATGTGCATATGTCTATATATACTAGTTACTTGATTAAAGAGGCAACCAATCACGTAGCCTTAATCAGTGAGCCCGGTGTTATCTGGAAGAGTTCATTCTGGCACGGAGGGGGTACATTTTTTTTTAGATTCATCTTTGGACTGCTGATTATATAAAGTCTCTCAGTGGGAATATTTTTGAACTGGTCTATTTTACAATTTTACATGGGGTGTACTGGAAGAGTCCATTCTTGCACGGAGGGGGGCGTTTTTTTAATTCGTTTATGGACTTTGGTGATTTGATATGTCAAAGTGTTTCAGTGTGGTTATTATTTGACTGGTCTATTTTGCAATTTTACATAGGTTGCGCTGGAAGAGTACCTTCTTACATGGAGGGGGGATTTTTAGAATCCATTTTTGGGACTTAATGTCTTTTGGTGATTACATCCAAGTCCAATTTTAGCGGATGTATTTTTTGACTGCACCACTTTACATAGGGGCATCGCAAGAAGAGTCCATTCTTGCATGGGGATGTTTTCAAATTTAGTTTTAGACGGGTGATGATTCAATATTCCATTTTTAGCGGAAGTGTTTTTGGACTGGTCTATTTTACCTTTTCATGCCTTTTTTGCTTAGTTCAACTTTGGACTTGGTTGCTTAATCAAAAGGCCATGTTTTCAGTGGGAGTATTTCTGGACTGGTCTATTGTGCAAATTCACATGGGGTGCACTGGAAGAGTCCATTCTTGCACTAGGAATTTTGTAAGATTCATTTTTGGGTGACATTAAGTGTCATTAGTAGAAGTGACTTTTAAACAAAAGTTCCATTTTTGCACAAGGGTGATTTTGGAATAGTCTATTGTTGCATGGGGAGGGAGATATATGCTGAAATATGCTGTATTTGCTCTCAAGCAAATGTCGGTCTTTCTAGTTTTCAATTCCTTTTTTATTATCTCCATGAAAATGGAAATATTGTTTTGGGTTTGTCTGTGTGTGTGATTGCTCAGTCCGGTTTTCTGCTAGAGATGACAGAATAATGCACAGTAACCTCTGGCCAAGACTTGATCTGACCTCTGCAATATTCATTTCCTGTAATAGTCTATTGATCCCTAAATGCTTTCTCATTGGCTGAGCTGAGTCGGGCTGACCCATTATGAAAGGGGGGTCCTGGTGTCATTCAATCTTCTGGCTGTCGGCTGTACAGTGCTTTACGATGACAAACCCGGCCTAGCCTCCTCCTATTTGTACCTCAACAAACTGGCAAATACAGCTTCAAATTGGATTTGAAATGTAGGTGTCTCCTCCACATATACGAAAACTGAACTCTCGTTGGAATTTTCGTTGCAGACAATAGGGACGATGACAACGAAGTATATCACTATATCGATACTGATGATGAAATTCCTGAAGAATGCAAGAATCGTGAACAGCGGAGTCATATTGCACCTTCTGATGGCTGCAACAGTCCTAACCAACTCACGGACGCCATGCCTGATGCACTACAACATGCTAAGGACGGAGGTACATTCTGTCAATCATAGAACTTGTTAACTCTACTGATATCATTTTTCCATGATTGTATATCGTGTACATTTAAACCGATTCTATATGTATATATTCTGTGAAGTTTAGGTATTGTACATTTTAATGTAAATGTATTCTTGGAAGAATAGGTATTCTGTGAAGTTTAGGTATTGTACATGTTAGTGTATTTTTTTTTACTTAATCAGTTTCGTAGGGCCTGATGTTACCATCATGAAGATGGAGAGCGGCCCATAGCGATAACTGTAGCAGCATATCTTCTCTCTAAGTCAGAAACATCAAGCTTAGGCAAGCTTGACTTCACTGACTCAATAGGCGAAGCAGGGGTTACGAGGCTGCTCGGGAAGTTTCCTACCCAATTTTGGCCGCAATCGGTCTCGAGGCAAACACGCTGCCGCTGCGCTACGCGATCTCACAATTACAAGATAAGATAAAGATAAAGCCTACAAGATAAAGCCTAACCCTCTCCTTCCACCGCCTTTCATCGCCCCCCTCCCCCCCGCTCCATCATGTCACCCTACTATATTCAAAAACCTACGGACACACAAGAACACAACGCCAAGACACACCGAAAATCAAAAGAACCTTCGTACACAGAGGCAAAAATATTCTAATTATGCAATTGACTTTTACATTTCCACAATCTATGCTTAGTTATATACAGAATTGACTAACATACAAGGGTCAAAATGTGGACAATTCAATCATTTTCTACATGTCATGTACAATTTTACATCAAACATGCAAATTAGGGACTATTTGAATGATTGGTATCATCTCATCTTCCTCATGCCACAAACTATGTAACATAAAGTAACATACATTTGAGTCCTATAATGGAAAACACATTTTCCTCCTTAGATATGCAAATTAAGTCTTAATTTGAAAAATGTGAAAGATTTTGATAATAACGCCCCTGCAGTTTCAGAACAAGCTGCAGTTCAAGAACAAGGGGTCCAAACATACACCACTTCTTTCTTACAAGCTATCTGCCAGCAAATATCAAGACGTCAAAAGATACAAAAATGTTCTGCTGCAGTACCAAGGTCACGTAGTAGGGGTCCCAAAATCGACCTTCAGCTTGTCCTCCCAACACCCACCTAAATACTAAATGTCATCGTAATCCATCGAGAGGTCATTGAGTTATGCTGTCTAACCAAATCCGGAAACACAAACAAAATCACGACAAAAATTACACAACAATATCTACATTTTTCATGAAGAAAATAACAACGGACACACAAGAACACCAGCACCAAAACACACCGAAAATCATCAGAATATCCATACACAGCCGCAATAAACAACTACCAAACATTGGCTCCACACAGGTTGCGCCGGTGCAGCGAACGTTTCTGGACACCTCGGGAACTGCAAGACGAAGTGTCGCCACCACTGCCTGCACCGCGGTTTCCTTATCGCTGTTGCAGTAGCAGCGTTGTTGGGTGGAGGACTTTGCATCTTTATGTTTCTCACTGCCTCAACTGAAAATAAGGTAACCGTTACGAGTAGCTTCTATGTGCTCAGCTACTGCTTCCTTAGAATACCATGTAGACACCACAAGCCATATTTCTGCACTAATACAAATTACGAAAGTCCGGTATATCCATCTGCGAGGAGGACATCTTTAAGTTGTAGATTAAGCAACAATTATAGACTTTGATACAACTTTGACCAAATTGTTTTAAAAGTTGAAATTTGAACACAATATTCAGGTTTTCTGAAAGATGTCTTGATCATGTCATATTTGTTACAACTATTCTGGTTCATTCTGCATAGTTGGATGATGTTAACTTGGAGCCAATAGAACCAAAATTCAAAATTTTGACCAGAAGTATGCTAGTCTTCTCCTGTCAGTGTTTCCAGTAGACAGTCGACGAGTTTTATGTGAGTATGTAGTCATGGAGTTAATCCACCCATCAAAGTGTGGTCACGGTGGCCATGGGGAGCACTTCTTTAAGCAAACGGCCCTGGACTCTGGGCACAGAAAAAGGATTTTGAAGTCACGACTAACTGGAAAAAAAGTTAATAACTTCTACAATCATAGCAGCACGCCCATGTCTACATAAATTTAGCTTATATGACTTTATATGACATGGTTTCTGTATCTTTCACAGCAGGCTGAGGCAGAGCAACCAGCTGACTCAAAACCACCGTTCAGAACTATCAAAGAGTCTTTTCTTGCAAAGAACATCTCCTTTCAATCGGCCGGGCTAACGACAACATTTGCGATGGTGACACCTGAACCGCCAGAGGTGGCATCTGCACCGCCAGAGGTGGCATCTGCACCGACAGAGGTGGCATCTGCACCGCCAGAGGTGGAATCTGCACCGACAGAGGTGGCATCTGCACCGACAGAGGTGGCATCTGCACCGCCAGAGGTGGCATCTGCACCGACAGAGGTGGAATCTGCACCGACAGAGGTGGAATCTGCACCGCCAGAGGTGGCATCTGCACCACCAGAGGTGGCAACTGCACAGCCAGAGGTGGCATCTGCACCGCCAGAGGTGGCATCTGCACCTCCAGAGGTGGCAACTGCACAGCCAGAGGTGGCATCTGCACCGCCAGAGGTGGCATCTGCACCGCCAGAGGTGGCATCTGCACCACCAGACGACACACCTGCACCGGCAGAGGTGGCATCTGCACCTCCAGAGGTGGCATCTGCACCGCCAGAGGTGGCGTCTGCACCGTCAGAGGTGGCATCTGCACCGCCAGACGACACACCTGCACCGACAGAGGTGGCATCTGCACCGACAGAGGTGGCATCTGCACCGCCAGAGGTGGCGTCTGCACCGTCAGAGGTGGCATCTGCACCGCCAGACGACACACCTGCACCGTCAGAGGGGGCATCTGCACCTCCAGAGGTGACATCTGCACCTCCAGAGGTGGCATCTGCACCGCCAGAGGTGGCATCTGCACCGCCAGACGACACACCTGCACCGTCAGAGGTGGCATCTGCACCTCCAGAGGTGACATCTGCACCTCCAGAGGTGGCATCTGCACCGCCAGAGGTGGCGTCTGCACCGCCAGAGGTGGCATCTGCACCGCCAGACGACACACCTGCACCGCCAGAGGTGGCATCTGCACCGCCAGAGGTGGCACCTGCACCTCCAGAGGTGGCATCTGCACCGCCAGAGGTGGCAACTGCACCTCCAGAGGTGGCATCTGCACCGCCAGAGGTGGCAACTGCACCTCCAGGGGGAGTAGGAAAGTCCGAGGAATTTGGAACACCTGGTAAAGCATCTTTTTTGCCTTCACTGTTCAACCTGTTGCTTTGCATAACAAAAGTTAAAAACTCCATTAAATATTCTGATTAAGGAAATGGCTTTCATACCTGCATAACTTATGCTTGGTTATGTACACCTTTAACTAACTTAGACAGGTGTTAATGTTGGCAATCCAATTTACTACATGTACCCAGAAGAATTGGGACACTTTCACATTCATTATGGAAATAAGAGACATATTTGCATAATTGGTATCTTTTTATCTTCCACCTGCCACAAACTACAAATGTTACATGAATTTGAGTCCTATAATGGAAAACGCTGTAAATATGTAGTTTTCCCGAAATGACTGTCTTCAAAATGTATATATCAATCCAAGATGACTTGATTTGTATAAGATTCAAAACTTCGTTTTTTTTATATCAAGTCGAAAAAAAGAGGAATAAAATGAATTTTCCCTTATTATTTTGAATTCTGTTTGGGATATATATATATATGTACCATATAATACATGGTATCTTCCATACTCGAGCCGTTTCGCATTACCGTATTGTTCAGTAATCTTTGTCCTGACATTATCTTAGAAGCACCCTGTCCGCACGACAACCGAATTGTTCTGTCCAGTGGTAAGACGTACACCGTCCCTGAAGGCAGCTCAACGTATGAGGGTGCACAGGAAGAATGCAGACGACAAGGCGGCATCGTTACGATTCCAAGGGACGAAGAGGAACAACAGAACCTGGCGTTCCTAAAGAACTGCGTCAGCAGGTAAGGTGACAAATGTATGGGCTTGGGCCTCACTGCTAGCGTTTCCCCTGCTCTCGGCAATTGAATGGAAATTCGGGAAGTTTCATCAGGTTGGTATATCACTGAATAAAGAAACTCTTATTACACAAAAATTCTTTTTTCACATCGACGTTTCATTGACCGTCTGTCACCTTCCTCATGGCAATTCTGACTGGTTCACATAGCACTGTAGCACAAGATATTGCTGCGTCCGGAAGATGTTGAATGGATATTGCTGTCTGCAGAACTAGCAATAACGGAGACAGTAACTGATGCCATGCATATAGGGGCGCTCAGTTTTGGCTTGGTATGAGGAAGACAGCGGGTGTCTGGAAAGACGACAGGGGCACCGCACTGGGCAGTTTTACGAGTTGGGCGCCCGGGGAGCCAGACAGCGGATTCAACTGTGCGCACATCGTCTTCGGGAATAAAGTGGGCGAACGACGAGACAAGTGGGCAGACACAGACTGCTTCCAACAATTACGCTACGTCTGCGAGATACAGGATGGTAAGACAGATTCAACTTCTCTTTTCGATCACCTTTGGCAGAATCACTCTAAACAAAAGATATATGGTATAATAGAATAGTCTGATCAAAGACAACATTCAAACGGAAATATCAACTGCGCTGATTTAAGAATCTTTACAATAGAAAGTTTATTTGCAAGTTGATGCCCGGAGGCTATTTGGAAGTACATGGTAGGAACATAGGGAACATACACGTGACAATGAGCAGTGACCTACACCTACCACAAACTACATATGTTACAGGTATTTGAGTCCTATGATGGAAAACACTGCAAATATAGATTTTCTCATTAAATATGCAAATTGAGTCCAAATTTGTATAATTTGCACCTCATTATGCACATCCCTGCCAAAGATACCTGCATGCCAAATATTATGGAAATCCATCGTTCCTATACTCCTTATGCTCCTTGGAAGATTTTGACAAAATTACCCCTGCAGTTCAAGAGCAAGCCGCTAGGGGGCACAAACATACATCACTTCTTCCTTACATCACAAGCTATCTGCCACCAAAAATCAAGACCATAGCATGTCCAGGTCAAAAGATACAAAAAATAGTTCTACTGCAGTACCAATGTCACACACAAGGGGGCCAAGATCGACCCTGATCTTTGTCTTCTCAGCAAAGTCTAACTCAAGAACCTCTTGATGGGTTGTAATGACATTTGGTACGTATGTAGGTGGGGTTGGGAAGACAAAGGTCAGGGTCGATTTTGGAACATAATTTCCTCGCCATATTAAATATAATGTATACTTTATACGTATTAAAGGTGTGTCAAATAGTATCGAAAATGTCCTAACTTTGAATAGCTATTCTTCTGGTACATGCCCTCTCTATTGCTTTTAGTCTTTTTGTGTGCAATTGGATCTGCGGTTTGCCTGTTAACTTTAGTGATTCCATGTTGTGTCAAAGTTAAGCAAATATCAATGCAACCATTATTCAAACTACATTATTCTCCCTGCGACTAATTCTAAATTAATCAAGAGAATGTGATTTGTTTGCCCGTCTTCTTCAATGTATGTATAAACAATAACACAAACCAGGAATTTCGGCTGTTTCAGCTGCAAAGGATAACAGCTGTGGAACTGACTACAAACTGGTTGGCGGGGCTCTCATCCGGTTGTCATCAGGCGGATGGCTAGGGCATTCCCATTATTCCGCCAGGGAGGCATGTAAGATGGAAGGAGCCACGCTGGCCATGCCGAAAACAGAGGAACTGGACCTCGCTCTGAGAAAGCTGGTCAAAACTGAAGGAGGCAACAAGGAACACTGGATCGGTATGGTGGAGAAAGAGGGGACCTGGTATTGGGTGGACGGGTCGAAGGTTGACAACAACCAATACAAGGTATGCGGACATGTCTCGTCTGCCATCGCGCGTGTGGGGGGGGGGGGGGGGGGGGGGGGGGACAGGAGGAAGAGAGAGAGAGGGGGAGAGAGAAGTAGTTAGAAGATGACGATAGCGATATGAAAATTGGTGGACATTGATACATGTACAATTTCTAGATATGTCCAAAACTTCATGTGAGTTATATCATTTCCCGGTTGTACCTCCCTCCCCCTCTCTTTGCACCCTCAATCATAAGGTCGTGCAATTCAATAATTTCACTCGGATATCGATATTTGTCAAATGATTGTAAACCAGGAGCAATTATCATTGCATTCATTACCTTTGCCAGAATGGCTAAGGTTATGTTTTGGGCTTGTGAGTCTGTGTGTGTGTCTGTCTGTTAACAGCATAACTCAAGAAGTCTTGGATGGATCCCGATAATATTTGGTAGGTGGGTAGGGGTCGGGAAAACGAAGGTCAAGTTCGATAATGGGCCCCCTAGCGGCTTGCTAAGGTACTGCAGCAGAACCTCAATTTTTGATATCTCGTGTTCTGGACATGCTGTGATCATGATTTTTGAATGGTAGATAGCCCTTGAGGCAGAGAGTAAGTGCTGTGAGTTTGGAACTACAGGCGCCGGTTTCCTTTCAAACTTTGGATGAGAATAACTCTACAACGTGTCGACGGATCGTCATGATTTTTGGTATGTAGATAGAATGAGTGATGACTTACATAATGGTATGCTAATTATGCAAATCAGCAGCTAATTTGCATAATTAATGAGGAAAAATTATAAATCCACTACATTCCATGATAGGACTTTCAAACTTGTCACATATGTAGCTGGGAAGGAGAGAAATGTCGACAGATATCAATTATGCAAATGATGACCTCATTTGCATAATTAATGAGAAAATATGAACATGTTGACGGATCATCATGTTTTTTGTATGTAGGTAGCGTAAGTGAAGACCTACATAATGAGATAACAATTATGCAAATCAACAGCTAATTTGCATAATTAATGAGGATATTTTATAAATTTTTTAAAACTTGTCACATATGTAGCTGAGAAAGAGAGAAATGTCAATACATATTTATCATGCAAATGATGATCTCATTTGCATAATTAATGAGAAAATATTAACGTGTTGACGGATCGTCATGATTTTTGGCATGTAGATAGCCTAAATGAAGACTTATATAATGTGATACTTATTATGCAAGTTAACAGCTAATTTGCATAATTGATTAGGAAAAGTTCATAAATCCACTGCATTCCATTATAGTACTTTCATCAAAGTTGTCACATATGTAACTGAGAAAGAGGGAAGAGAGTAAGAGGTGTATTTAAAGACTTTGAAAGAGAATAAGTCAAGAATGGATCAAAGGATCATCATGATTTTTGGTATGCTGATAGCTTAAGTAATGCTTGATACAATTTGATATCAATTAATTGTAAATTGGGATCTAATTTGCATAATTAATGCCGAAATTTTATAAACCAACTCCAAGCATTTAATTATAAAGAAAATGAAATGAGTAACGCATTTGTCTACAGACATCATTCTACATAACAAACCTGGTTTATTTTGCAAAGGTATGTGTTCGTGGAACTCTAGTTTATAAATTGTATAGGGCAGCCCAACTAGCCCCATACTGCCGTAGCTGTACCAAAGTGTCCTACTGACAGAGATCTAGATGATACAAATTGAATTATTTAGACAAGTATAACTACCTTCTCTCGTTTCAGGGATGGTATCCAGGCGAGCCAAGTACCCAATGGGTACCGGTTTCTATATGTGGTCAGTACTGGGCAGGCCCCACAGCCAGTCATGATCCCATGTGGGACGACAGTGAGTGCTGGAAGAGGAAGAGCTTCATTTGTCAGTGTCCTCCAGCCTGAATGAAATCAGGAAACTTCGATGCAGACTCTATTGCCCAGATGTTCTAGCATGTCAAATTTTACCACTGATAACATTTATTCAGATTATTCTCGGAACCAGAGCTTCAAATGTTTTGTGAGGTTGAGGGAAAAAATGTTCTTTGTGGTGGGGTCGAAGGGTAAAAGTGTGGCACCCTCTTAGCCCACGCACAAAAGCGTTAGACGTCAGTAATGATATTGTACTCATGAACTGAATATTATACCTTCGTACATAATGTAATTGGATAAATAGCATGGTGGCCTATGCACCTTTATGTCGTTTAGCAATTTTAGATGTGAGCTTGTCATGATACGATAGATGTGAATATGTTTATAGAAAAATTACTGACAGTGGTAATGTTCATACTTCTATGTTCCACATTATTCTAATGTATACTGTTTTATGTACAAATTTAAAAATTAACGACTGTAAGCGGTATATTCTATCATATTGCCAGGTTGTATTGACCAATCACATTGCGATTGTTATCCATGCATTGCAGTTTGTATATTGATAACGTCATAAGCATTGGTTTACAAAGAAGAAAGCAGTGCATGTACAATCTGTACACTGGCAGGAATGATGGCAGGTCAACGTTTCACCATTTTAATGTTGCATTTCCTTTCTCGGTGGTTAATAGGGGTGGGTACCGGTACAGAAAATTCAGGTCCAGGTCCGGTTCAGGTCCAGAGGATCAGGTCCAGGTCCGGACCTGAACCTGGACCTGATTCAGTATGTGATAACTTGTGAATGGACGATACTCAAAACAATGGTCCATTTCGTCACAAAGAAATCTGTTTTGTGGAGTATTCGACTCCCATTGACGTTTTGAAATCCAACAAGGCTAGCTGCCTTTGTATGATTGACTGTAAAACTTGGTAGAAATGACTATAGATTCTACTCTACTTCGCTCTTGTTATTTTCCTCGGCCGGTAAGCCCCAAAACGTGTGAATGCCTGATCATATAATCTGTTTATTTTCCATTAGGTCAAACATCCGGTCTACCGATTTTTTCAGGTCCGGTTTTTCTGGACCGGTCCAATAAGAAAAACCGGTTTTGTACCGGTACACCGTACCGGTACCCATCCCTAGTGGTTAACATGATGATCACTGGCCAGGCGTTAATTCACCATGAACACCAGGAGGGTTACTGTTTTCTATTTGTCGTTTTTATTCTTTATGGTTCTCTTGTGCAACCGTTTTAACTCTAACAGCTGTGGTGGATTGTAGTAAGTATTACTATCAATTAGACAACCACCTAACAAAACTGTATGTGTGACAGGAACAACACTTACTTAGCTGTGGTGGATCGTAGTAACTATTACTATCGATTAGACAACCACCTAACAAAACTGTATGTTCGACAGGAACAACACTTGCTTAGCTGTGGTGGATTGTAGTAACTATTACTATCAATTAGACAACCACCTAACAAAACTGTATGTTTGACAGGAACAACACTTGCTTCTAGTCGATCATCAAGAGAAGGTAATTCCAAAGAGAAGAAAATGTTAAGAAAACAGAATTCAGAGTGACTTAAATCATACTCTGGACTACTGGACATCCAACTCATTTGCTAGACAAGCCAAAAGAACATCTGTAGAAAGCCCAGGCCGAGTGACTCACAATAGAGATGCTGAAACCATAAGATGGCATCACGGGTAGCTAATAAAGCCCCCTTCACAAGAGAGCAATAATGAGCCGGAATGCCGTCAGAATGAAAATTATTTTCTATTCACGGTGGTCAAATACGGACTCAAAATCTCCCATGTCTAGCCGAATTCGAACCCTCTTCTACGAGGTTCCATCTGACGTAATTCGAACCGAACCCGTGTTCTATTTAGGTCACCTGCGGTCATTGCAGGTAAAACCGTGCTTTCTGGCATTTTCCCCCCAACTAACTTGAATCAGGCGAAAAATATACTTTTTAACCAATATAAACAATTTTCTGGATAGTACACCTATGGTTTCACTTTGTTTGGGACCTGTAATATGTAACGAAGCTACTGGCGTTTTTGTTGGTGACCTTGAATATCATAAGTGTTGTTTACACCGGTATCAATTACACCCTCCCGCTCTCCGTGCGGTATGACATGCGTGTAAACATCGTTTAAGATCTCCACCAAGAAGAGTCCAACATAACTCATTGACGGCTCAAAATGACCGCAACGGTTTTCCCGAGATTTCTGTTTTTGGGATTTTAAAAAAATGCCTTAGATTTTGAATTATTGGTAATTAAGTGCGAAAAATGGCATTTTTATGCATATTTTTGACTGTAACTTTGCTTAAAATTAGAAATTAAAAAATCCCAAAAACAGAAAGTTTTATTTGCCTCTCAGATGACGAAAAATATAAAAATCGAGAATTTGCCATGGCACTTGCGGCCCATCTTATCAAGAGTATGGTCAAATTGAAGGCCTTCCTTGAAACAGAAAATAACTGTCTTTGGTAGCAAAATCGAAACAAAACAAATATCTCAATTCAAACAGGAAGATTCAAACTATCTAATATTACGAATTTAATCATATTTTGAAAACATTTTCCTTGTCATAACATCTTGTTTATTTTGAAATATTTTACGGTTAGCAAATAGTAGGCCTCTTGTAACCCGATACTCTGTCGAACTCGCATAGCAACGGGAAAGAATACCCTAGCAACCGACCGCCGTGATTCCTGCCATTCATGGCAATTCGTAGTGTATTCCAGAAATTCTAACTGCATTCCAGTTATTTGTGCCCGTTCTTTTGGCTAGCCCGAAAGTTTTTGACATGTTAAAAACTGTCGAGGTGCATTCGAAGTGGAGACATATCGAATGGCATATTTTCAGAGTACAAACTATTCTAACTGCAGTATGGCCGCATTCTTCGGCATTCCAACATTATTCGAAACATTCTTATCTCATTCGATGGAGAACCGAAACGGCAAGTCACTTCGAATCCTGCCAGAATGTGGCTGTCTGGAATGCCGTCAGAATTTCTAGAATACACTACGAATTCGAGGGAACAGAAAATAATTTTTTATTCTGACGGCATTTGGCTCATTCCTTCTCGTGTGAAGGGGATATAAGGTCCATTTGGAATACCCATTTGGAATGGCCCCGAATGTGGCACGAATTTTGCAAATACTTCATTCCGGCTGGTTCTGCTTGATTCCTGCTAATTCGGTTTCAGTGTGAAGGCCCTATAAAGTATGCACGCTGCCAGAGAGCAGATATTGTAACGGTGGAGGAGGCAGAGTACAGAGATGTAAAGATGACCGATGTCATCCGCTTTTTCACCGGAGACATCCCTGCGCAGTGGGTACACGGAGGTGGGAGGGCAGCACCAGGGGACATGTGGCTGCTCGGCACAACCTCGGACCCATAGATCGCTTCATCGACCTGGGGTATTGTTTCCGCCTAGAGGCCAAGTCCCTAAAAGATAGGCGTAAGATCGAAACATCACTTCCAGCAGGGACAAGGGGGGTTGTCAGTGCACCATTTAAAGGGTTAGGAAAGCAAGAATAGATCAGCAATTTGGCGTCGGGCGTTGCCTAACTGATAGAGCGTTCGGCTCGGAATCTACAGGTCCTGAGTTCGATCCTCACCGTGCCCTCGACGTTGTGCCCTTGGGAAAGGTACTTTACACGACCTTCCTCACTTCAACCAGGTGTAAAAATGGGTACCTGACTTCGGTCGGGGAGGTAATAGACTACATTTACCTTCTGTTTGTACCGTGTATGTGGCACTGTTAATATAAGTTACACAACTTGAGTGCAGTGCCACATTGTCCTCGTCTGTCCAATAGCAAATAGAAAAAAAATCTGGACGCAACTGGCTACGACTATACGACTTAGAGTGTTACAAACCTGAACTGGACCGTCAACTGAAACAACATCTGGCTGGAGTAAGCCACGCGCCTGCTCTCTTATACGGACAACAGGACAGTACACTCCAGGACGTGAATCTTGGTAGATACGAAGTTGCTCCTTGTGTAGCCCTGCGCAATTCAAAAGAACACATCAGGAACATAATCGAAGAACTACCTAATCAACACAAAGTAAGTACACAAGACAGAACATCAGCCCTCCAAGGGAAAGAAGTGATGAGGGGAGGGGATTTCCGTAAGCTTCTCATCACCCAGACTGCCCTCCTCACAACACACAGAGCCGACACAAAGGTGGTAGCACTCCTCAATGCCTAGTTCTGAAGTTGGCAAACCAGATCTACCTAGTCAAAGAAGTCATCGGGACCGAGACCAAAAGCATGACAGTCTCACTTCATCAAGCACACATTGAAAGCCCTGGTGGAGAAGGGTAACCTGCTCCAAGTGAAAGCAACCGGGGCGTCGGGATCCTTCAAAGTCAACGTTGCAGCCAAGAAGGCCGCCGAGAACTCCGCCAAGAAAGTCACCAAGAAGTCGGTCAAGAAACCCGTGGCCAAGAAGGCCGCCAAACCCAAGACCACCAAGCCTAAAAAGCCCAAGGCTAAGAAGGCTACCACCCCCAAGCAGTCTACCAAGAAGCCAGTAGCCAAGAAGTCTACGAAAAAATCTGCTACGACGAAGAAACCTGCTTCCAAGAAAGCTGTCACCAAAACGACTCCAACAAAGAAGGCTGTCAAGAAGACGGCGCCCGCCAAGAGGGCAACAAAGCCGAAGAATAAGCAAAGACCTGGCCGTCAGATTTTCTGCAAACCCCGGCCCCTTTCAGGGCCACCCACATCCTCACAAAAGAAATATTTCAGTCACGTCAAAGCTATCCTTTTTCCACACAAATACACACCATGCTCCTAAAGAATTGGTAATAAAAGAAATAATATTCGATGTAACCACCCGAACCGGGGACAGTGAAATACAGTAGCAGCATTGACAGGGAAATACAGGTAGCACCAGGGACAGGGAAATGCAGTCAGCACCAGAGACAGGGAAACACAGTCAGCACTAGGGACAGGGAAACACAGTCAGCACCAGGGACAGGGAAACATAGACAGGGACAGGGAAACGCAGTCAGCACCAGGGACAGGGAAACACAGTCAGCACCAGGGACAGGGAAACGCAGTCAGCACCAGGGACAGGGAAACACAGTCAGCACCAGGGACCCCGTGAACTTAAATGCATTTACAGTAGAATATTCAATTTGATATTTTCTGCTATGATTTAGATTGATAAGATTATGTCAACTTATTTCGTTACGATTATCACTTTAGATTAGGCCACAGCAAGTAAATTTTATGGATGACATAAATTAGTGCGAAAACTAACAGTGCGAATTAATTTTCGCCTAATTTCAGAATAATAATTTTTTTTTCGTCGGAGATAGTCAACATGACGAGAAAGTACCCGGTAAATAGGCAAATATGTCGTATTGTAGGTTAATAATTGTACTTTTATTTTTCTATTTTTCAGTCTTCTTCTTCCTTTAGTGCCCACGATCATTATGTTGATCATTATGGCACAGTCTTTATTTAACGTCCTATCCGAGGGACGGCCCCAGCGAAACTAGGTACTCATTTTGTTCCCTGAGTCAAGTGAGGAAAGTCATGTAAAGTGCCTTTCCCAAGGGCACAAGATCGGTGACACGGCAGTCGGATTCGAACCCGCAACCTCTCGGACACGGGCCGAATAGATCGTTTTCACAATGACGTCACAGTCGCGTTCGAACGTTCGAACGGCCATGTTGGATGATAAGCGGCTCGATCTCCACACGGCAGTGTGTTGCACGTGGTGGACTCGTACGTGGAAAGAAGCCTTTTTTATTCAGAAACGGACTGGATGTTTGCCGTGCTAACTGCGAGTTCCATAAACACAGGATACGGCCTACTCGCCGTTTCTATTCAACAACATTACCTACAGTCCGTCCTCTTTTCAATAACTTGATTAAACCACTCTCCTACCAGCCCACTAACAGTAGCCCTGCCGCGGAGTTTGTGCATGCTTTTTTTTTCATTTTTTTGGGAGAAAGTTGGTTTCTGGTACAGGGTATGTCATGGACGTATACCATGTTACACGAAAATGTCAGCAAGCTTGTTCTATATCTTCTTCATAAAACACGGCACATCGCGTCCTGAGCTGTGAATGATATTTTCACCAGTACTGCCCCCGGTGTTCTGTCGATAATCAAGCGAGGATTAAAAATTGTTTGGCTTGTTCACGAGGAACGAAATTCGAACTTTTTTTTCTACGCACGATTGTGTAGCTGGTAGAACAAAACAAAAATTTCTTCAGTCGCAAACTTTACCAAAGGCAAGACAAAACATGTCAATGCGGAACGTACACGTGTTAACGGGCACAATACACCCCTCACGCGCATCTCAATCGTTGTGTCAGTTTTACGCTCAGCACGGCCCAGTACGCTTACCTAAAAGTATGAGGTGAGGTGTGTATTGTGCATACGACTGGTATGATCATATGAAGAAAAATGTCAATACGGACCTCATATGGACTTGATATATACGTTCGTGTGACTGCACCTGAAGGATGCGGTCACACATGCGTATACTTTCAAGTCCGTATGAGGTTCGTATGAAATTCTTAGCCCCCACTGTGCTCCACAGGTCGCTGGGAAAATAAAATTGGACAAATATATACAGATAACATGCCAGAGGAGTTAGCTAGGTCGAAGGCCATACTCCCTCGGCCAACTAACTTCTCTAGCATGTTATCTGAGTGTCTATATTTGTTTAATTTCTGCTTTTTCCCAGTGAGATATGTCAAGCCTGATAGAGACAAATATTCCATAGGTACCTCATACGAACTTTGATAAAGATTCTTTATTGAGACACGACAAAAGTACAGAGACTTTCGTAAGGTCTACATAGATATACGCACGTGTGACGGCACCCTTACACAATACTTTGACAGCCCCTTTCCGTATCTCGCACGATTTTAGTACTGAATCGACAAAGTGTGGCGTATCTTCCAGCGAGCTTTGCGCTTGTGACGAGGGAAGTTTCTACAAGTCTGGTCGAGTTCTGTCACGTCCATGCCGCGACGGGCACTAAACGCAATTTGGCATCTGACTAAACATGTGCTAAGCATTCTCAGAGTTTGAATTTTCAGTATTAAGTGCAACGTTACAGTCTGTCGCAATAACGTCAGCGCTAGCAGCCCTGATTCGTATGTTTAACGTTAGTTGATCAACTGAATTGTAATTTTGTAAACAGACCTTTCTAATACACATGTTGACAAAGCCAAAATACGGAAAAAAGACGCGCGCACGAACTTATCTAATACCACTATCCCGCTGGCCCCCACTATCCGCTTGCCTCACGGAGTTAGGGTCGGGGAAGCGCTAAATCGTGCCCCTTGTTAGGCAAGTGGATATTGAGGGCCAGCTCGTGCACGCATGCGGTGGGGATTGGTAGCTAGTCCTCCGCACGCCGCCTGTCAGTGAAAGGATATCACCCAGGGTAGCGGGCCAGGTACAGTGAATGATCGCGGTTTTTGCGAGGCCGCTTCACCGCGAACTCTAAACCACCGCGAACACTCCATTTCCCGCTACCGCAAAAGTAAATCCTTGCGATCGGCACCAGCATTAGATCGTTGAAAAAAGTGCCATTTTTAAAAGTATATAGATCAAGACGTATTATTGCAACTTTGTCCTGATATCTAACCTTGGCTACATCACTTAATGATTCACAGAATGGAGACAAAACAGCACACTTGAACCCGCAAGTAACTTTGCTGGTGCCGTTCTGTGTTCTAGTCATCCAGGTTATCATCCAACATGGCGCCCACGCGTGATCGAACGGTTTTCGAACGTTCTGTGAAAACGATCTATAGTCTGCCACTGCGCCACGCGGTCCCACGATACAGTGGATATTCAGTCTGCAGAGGATGCCATGATTTTTTTTTGCTGTGGCCTAAGGTACTTGTGTGGGTGTGGCCTCACTATTTTACGACAGATTCCAGTTTGCGGCAGTTCTGTACAAAATGGCGGCGCCCATGTGAAACAAAAAGTGGAAGTAGCTTCGGGCGTTTTTCGTTGCATGTTTAGACTTTTCACTGTAGCCAGCAATGATCATGTCCTCGTGCATCAAGCTTTTCTTCGTCCTGAACATTTTTCTGACCGTGTCATTGGCGATCGAGCCCATAACAACGGGTCTAGCGGTCGGGGTTGGAGTGACAGCGTCGGCGCTGCTGGCGGGGTTCAACCACTTCAAATGTAACGTCGTGGAATGTTGTGACAACAACTGGTTCATTCCCAACATTACAGGTAGGAATGTGTATCATAACGTACGCTTAAAGATACCGTATAAACCGTTTATGTGTGTCTGGATTTCTGCACCGTAATCTAAAAGTTACATTATAAGTGTTTATAACTGTTAGTTTTCATGTTGTTGTTGTTGTTGTTTATGATACAGGGTTGCGTACATCACTTCAAGACAAATTACACGGCCAGCATTTGGTGGTGGATACCGTCGCCAAGGCTGTCAAGGGTCACATCAGGAACAAGAACCCCAGCAAGGCTTTGGTGCTGTCCTTCCATGGATGGACTGGTAAACATGTGGATTTTGACTGAGTCATAATCAGTGTAACTTCCTTTAATGGTTATAGCCACACTCAATGCAAAATAGCATTCTAACATTCGAGATGCAATAGCCTGGTGGTTAGAGTGGTAAATACTTTACATTCCATAGCTGATGGGTTCATAGATAAGTATTTGCATGAAATAGCCCTTGCTGTGTGGTTCAACGTTCAACGGTTTGTAAGTATACAAGGCTTTCACTGGGCAATACAGCCGAATTTTGTCCTATAATATTATAAGACTTGACAACACATAACCACACATTGGTCCAAGGGCCATAGAACCAGAGATGGGCATTGCCTTATGCACCAAAAAGTTTGGGAAAGATTTTGAATTAATTACTAACAGTACATTAATTAACTAACATTCAATTTCACCATGGGCATCTTCAATTTGATATGAGCAGTCATGCAATGATGAATAAAACTGGTAAAGTATATGCTTTCTTTTTATTTCAGGTGGTGGAAAGAACTTTGTGAGTAAGATGATTGCTGAGAACCTGTTTGTGAAGGGGATGATGAGCAGACATGTGCACCTGTTTGTGGCCACTCTACACTTCCCACACAAGGACAGGGTGGAGACATACAAGGTACAGCTGTCAATCAACTGGTGTTGGAGAAGTATAAAGTTCAGTTCATCCTCATATGAGGTGCCATTAACGATGTCCGACCATGCATCTCGACCTAGCATGGCGGCTAGCAAGTTGTAGTCCTTTATACCGACCTCCTCCTCCAATACTTTCTTTAAGTATGGGGTTCGGTCGTCCCCTTTTTCTCTTCGCGTCAAGTTCCCAGAAGAGAACTTTGGCGGCCATCTCCTCATGGCGTGCTACATGGCCAGCTAGAGCCAGTCTTCTATTCTGGATAGTTCTAGAGATCGGGGGAAGTCCATTGTACAGTTGTTTGTTTTTTCCGATGCGACTCTGCCAGGGTACATTCAAGTAAAATAGGATGGAATATATAAGACATCCTTGTTTAATTAAGTGCAAGCTTCCCAGTGTAAAGTAGAACTTACCCTGGCAAAAACAAAATCCTAAGAGCCGGCGCGCAATGCCCACAACACACGCCCCCACAGCACCCGACCACCGCAACATACACCCGCCCGCCCAACGATCCAGCTGGCCTTAACTATCGCTTGCCTTCACGGAGAAGAAAGCGATAGTTGGGGGCCGGCATTAAGTGGGGCCAGCTGGTAGTGGGGCTGGTGTATAGTTGCCGGTGCACGTAAGGCAGGCGGGGATCGGTAACTCTCGTTTGCACTGCTTCTTTTGTTTTCCCAGCGTAAGTAGAGCAAGTTGAACTAGGCTCAACACAGAAACATTTATAGCTTACAGTAATTTTTGTACTGGTTGTTACAGGGTTGTAGCCAGCCAGAAATCATTTTTCATACCCTGGAATCTGGGGGCATGCTCCCAAGGAAAATTTTGAAACCTAGACCCTATGAAACGCCATTTCCTGCATTTTGAGGGTTAAATTTTGCTCACATAGGACGGAATGGACAAAATTTTTTTCCGTCCCCAGCTGCAAAATTCTTTCGAAGGTCGAGTGCTGGCTACAACCATGGGTTGTTATAAAAATGGTCACAAGGGTTTGGTAACTTTGGTTCCAACTTCACAACAAGACTAGGTGTTTATATTGAAGATTTTCCACTGTCTTACAACACCAGAATTTGCTTACCTCGAATTTTCAGTCGCACTTCCGTCGACCTTCTTCAGGAGTGATGTACTACATCAACACAGATGAGCTTTCATGCTTAAGACTTGGTGTTTTTATGACTAATTTCATGAGTGAGCGAATGTGAATGACCAGATAGGAACATTGCAAGCTGTTTGCTTATAATTGGGAAAGGTTCATTCTTGATCACCACCTGTTCTGACAGGACCAGCTAAGAGAATGGATCAAGGGGAACACATCGGACTGTCCACACTCCATCTTTGTATTTGATGAGATGGACAAACTACCCGAGGGGTTACTGGACGCCGTCAAACCTTACATCGACCATTACACAGAGATCAATGGGGTGGACTACAGGAAAACTATCTTCATATTACTCAGGTAGATTTATTATTTAGTTAGTTTTACCACACTTATGGAAGGATTGACATGATAGGTGACTGTCACCTTTGCAAGATGTCAACCCAGAGACCAGTCTGTAAGGTTTGATCCACTCACACAGGGAAGGATTCCAACTCTTGTTGATAAGTGTGGTGGGTTCTTTAAGGTGCTCAAGGTGTGGCTGTCCTCGATTGTGGGACCTCCATTTAACTATCTGAGAGCCGGCTATAGCCGAAGCTAGGTACTAATTTTGAGGTGAGGAAAGTCATGTGAAGTGCCTTTCCTAAGGGCACAAGATTGGTGAAGTGCTTTTCTCAAGGGCACAAGATCGGTTACATGGCAGGTTTTGAACTCGGGACCTCTACCGTCTGAGCCCAAAGTGCTGCCAATTAGGCCACACTATAACCATCACAGATTAGGTACCCTTCTCTGTCTACAGATGATAGCTGTAGGTGTTTTATCATCCAGGTGCAGCAGGTGTTTCAGGTGCTTGTAATCTGAAGTATTTTCATGGTTAAGAAACAGGAAGCTGGATGATTATACATGTAACAGTTACTGTATTATATGTTTAGCATGGAATCCATCCTATTCTACCTCCCGTTTGTTCCAATGATCACTTCTACACACAAAAGTCTGGTACAGTCTTCATGTAAACATTTGGTCCTCAATTACATTCTGCAAGTCCAGGAAGATTAGTGGACTAATTATTGATTAAAAAAGATTACTAATGGATTTTCAAATAAAGTCTCAAGTCTCGCATTATTTCAAGAATCAACTATTCCTCAGAAGTAGTTTGATAGAGGACAAATGTCCAATGCCTGTTCAACCTCCATTGCTATGATGTTACATATTATTTATTTGTTTGGTGAATATTCAAATGCCAATTATTCCCTATGCAATTGTGCAAGGAACTGATCATTGTGGCGAATGTAGCTAGTATAGGATGGGCACCAGACTACAGTAAGCTATACAAATCATACACTGAACTAATTGTAACTGTATATGTTCTTGTGTACTAGTAATACAGCAGGGAACACCATCACACAGAGGACCTATCAGCACTGGCAGGAGGGCAGGAAGAGAGAGGAGATCTCACTGAAGGAAATGGATGACCTCATTCTCAAGGGATCATTCAATGAGAAAGGCAAGTAACAGTGCTGCATGCTTACGAGGCCCAATAAGACTTGTGTTCCACAGCAGACCAATTCAAATCTAAACTTTCTTCCAACACAAAGCTATACACAAATCAAATTTTTGACCACCACAGGATCAATACCGATGACCAATCACTTCAGAACATAAACTTGCCAGAGTTACAGACCTTATTAACACGTAATCTTGTGGAAACGTAATGTCAGCAATTGGTCAAAAGTGCCAGGAAGTTTGTAACGCCCACTGTCTCTGTTTGGTTGGCTGTAGAGTAAACTGATCCATGTATACCTTAGTGTAGGAAGAAAATTTGGCATTGTTCTATGATTACTGCCAACACAGATCCATGATAATATGACATAACCTTGTCAAGTTTTCAAGTCACCACAGGGACAAGGAAAAGTTGACAATGTTCGAAAACTCGTAGATTTGATGTAAGGTGTTTTTGTGCACTGCAGGAGGACTGTGGCACAGCAGTCTGATAGAGAAGAACCTGATAGATGTGTTCATCCCATTTCTACCACTGGAGAGACAACATGTCAAACTGTGTATCAGGGATGATCTCAGGGCTAAGGTACGTATTCACATTATCATCAATCTCCTAGTGCTAGAGATGTCTACTAACATAACTCTGCCAGGTCACATTCAACTCACTCACTTGAACTCAGTCCCATAGCTGGTCAGTCAGTCAACTATACAAAATGCATCTAAAGAGATCTCCAAAACAACATCAAGCAAAATACACTCCTGCATATCTATATGATGCCCATGCCTGGGAGTTGCTGTACTAGTAGAGATTATTTTTCCAAAAAGGCAGATGTATGTAACCTGGTGGATAGATGTTATTGGAGGCATGCAAAGTTCCTCATCTGTATAGCTGTATGCATTTAGTGTTTCATTTAAGTGTGTTTTACCAGTGCATATTTGTCTTAGTGCAAAAATATAATAGTATGTTTTTGTTTTGGCATCCGTCTGTCTCGGAGACAATGGTAGGCAGATGGGTTTAAGGCGACCCGTCTGCCTGGCCTGCACTTGGGTTTTTAAGGTGAAGGAGGGGTGTGCACGTCCTTCTCCACCCTCTCGTCCACTGGTGCACTAGTCCTACAGGGGCAACTGTATGCAACGTGTAAGACGGCCCCAGCAGATGCAGGTTTGTTGTTTTGGAGTTTCCGTCTCCTAGGAGGACTTCCGACCAAGGATGCAAGGGGTTCCTCCTACCCCTGACTCGTGTCATGGCGGGTGCATCATGCCCGAACATGCCCCTATGGCCTTTCACCACCACAAAGGCCTGTCACTGCCACTAGCCGCAGCTATGTACTCATTTACACCTGAGTTAGGTGAGGAAAGTCGTGTAAAGTGCCTTTCTCAAGGGCACAAGACCGGTGACACGGCAAGCGGATTTGAACCCGGGACCTCTCGGGCCTGAGACCAACGCGCTCCCGATCGTGCCACGCGGTCCCACGGTCCCGCGGTCCCACATTAGTATGTTACATGTGTGTTAAGTCTATCCTTTCATCGGATGGGTAGATCAATTGAACATAATTTTCTTAGGCGCACAGCATTATTTTTTTCTCTTCTGCAGACATTTTGATGACAGTCTGTCATCTTCACCTGGTAAAATAATCATTTTCTCAGAATCTTACATTGAGATACTGTTAATTTTATGAAGATGACAGATAGTCATGCCAAATTATGTTCAAAATCTTGTTTCACAATTTTCTCAGGAGTGAAAAAATTACATCTTCAAAGTAACATCCAAACCTTCATCTCAGAGACAGTTGTTACATACTTATGAAATATCGGTATACATTATTGAAAACTTCTTTGTTGTTCAGGGCCACACTGTGACAGAGGATGTAGTGACGAAGGTTGCAGACGAGCTGCAGTATTTCCCCGACCGTGAGCAGCTGTACTCCAAGTCTGGCTGTAAGAGGGTGTCCCAGAAAGTAGACCTCATCATGGAGGAAGTCTCACAGACTGTGGAGGAGATCAAGAGATGATACAACACTAGTAACCTGGATAATAATGTTACACACTAGACCCCTTTGGACCATGGGAACTACCTTTGTCATAGGGGGATTTTACTCCCACACTGTGACGTTATCACGCTTGTCATAAAGAACGTGTTCAAAAAAGTGTTTGCTTAACCTGGAAGGCAGCGACACTTTTGTCATCAAAGGGGCCAAGCATATTTTCACTTCCACTGGATGGCCCAGCACACCCACACATGCAGTCAAACATTTCCAAATATCGCTATACAATGAACATGGCCATTCCCCTTCCCCACATGAGTGAAATACAGATAAAAACAACCTTTTTTGTTATTCATTCAGGGCCGAGATTGTAACCTTAATCCAACACTTTCTTCTTTCAGATCTGGCAAATAGTTTAATTTTTGAACGCATTCTTTGTTTATGGACAAGTGCAATGGTGTTACGGTTTGTGAGTAAAATCCCCGCAGTGAGAAGAATGCAGTTCCAAACATGACTAAGTTTGTATGCCCCCTCATCATGTTTCATGGATCACATTCTTCTCACTGCAGCACCACCTAGCAGTGAGAAGTAGAACTGGTAATACTGGCTGAGGAAGGTAGCAGAAGGAGTCTACTAAACCATTGGTAATTGGTAGGAAATCCCTTTGGTTGTGCAACAAAGAACTGTATTACCTATTTATGTACCAACTTGTTGAAAACAACAACATTTTTAACCTGTTATACAGGCTGCTGTATATTTGCAAGATTATCGAGTTATGATACATATTGGCTGTGTGTGTTTGCTGGTGAAAGATTTCTGTAATGTAAATTTGTAAACTGCACCATATTTTCATATATACATGTATATGGTTGTGAGGGAATTAGAGTTTTTTTTTCACTCCTAAAACATAAACCTGATTCTGACAGCTAACAGAAAACCACTTAAAACACTATTCTTACAGCTTTGTAGCTAAAGTAATTCAGACTACAACATGAATCACAATTTAGCTATGTAACAGAAACAAATACCTGTACATGTATCACAAAGGCTATGATGTGATTATGCTTCAGAGAATCCTAGGCTCTATTTCACATAGGCTGAGAAGCTTGTAGTAGGTTAGCGTCAGCAGAATGTGTTAAAAAATGGCAGGTAAAGTTACAACAATGTGCAATATTGCAAGTACATGTAATAGGTACAAATTCTTTTGAACCCTATAAATAAGCTAAGCTTTCTTCTGGAAAAGTCACCTGTCCCTAGTACACATAAATAGACCAGAGTTTATATACTCAATGTCTAGGTGGTTACTAGGTCTCTAGTATGCTATGTCCTGATGATCAGTTTATTTCAATGAGGAAATTTAGATGTTTAAAGGAACTGACTATGTTGTTTTTGTTTTTTTACCTAAAGGAAAGCAAAGGACAGCCTTTATTTGTGGAAAATCATTTTTTGTACAGAAATCTAAAAAAAAAAGATGTTCCTTATGGAACCTCATGGAAATGTTGGAAAACATGATATTCCAGGAAAATATTCAATGTTAATACTTAAAAGCATAACCCATCGATTCCTGACTTTTCTGAAATACTCTCATCCCCAGTGCAAAATTACATCCATAAGATGTCACATTAGGCCATAAAGACGGGCTTCTTGAAGCATATCAACAGGAAAATAATTTAAGGGACCACCCTAACCCAACCAAAGTGGTTGTGTATGCAAGCGTCAGGTGCTGGCACAGGTTTTATAGCCAGGCTTTACTATAATACATGTGTAGCTCTCAAGACTTGGGGGCTATAATACATCTGGATACCATGCTAACAGGTTTGACTGGACACATTTGACAAAGATAGACTATGTGATGAAATACAACTGTGCAGAAGACTCAGAGAAAAGAAAGTCAGAATTTGCTGTTCCAGTATATTTTCCATAGGTGTGTAACTGAGGCTCACTTGACCATTGTGAGATGAAGAAGTAAAACACTGCGCAGAGATGAATATTGCTGGAACCAATAAACATCATCAGTCTGAACTTGTGTGTCATTGTTTCGCTGTCTGGTGTTGTATCCTGAAGCTTAGTATTTTGAACATGAAATAGAGGAAATATTACTTTATACATAGGCTAATAGGCCTGAGGAATATGTGCTAAAAACTTGCCCCATCCGGCATTAAATTATGTCATTGTTACGTCATCTGTGGGATGTTGTAGACATCACACAGAGAATGACTTGTATGGCCTGGGGTACTAACGTTAGTATTTTGCCGTATTGGAATCTTTATATGGATCACAAGCGACCCCTATTAACTAGCTGCAGTACTACACGACTTCACTACGCATAAGGCTGCAGTACTGCAACTGATTACTAGAGGTCACTTGTGATCGATGTAAAGGATGGCCTTAGATGAAGTTGCTTCTTCTTTCGTTACTGCTAAGCCCCTGTGAAGGGATTATCAGCTTTTGTCATATGCTTTACCAGATTGATATAAAAAGTATGGAGAAGATTTTATAGCAGTGGAAATAGGGACTGAAGGACACGATTCATTTGTATTTGTGTTAAAAGGGACGCCAGGAATGGAATGTTCAGAGTAACGTTAACGTTTACTACGTTACCTGATAAAAGTACCCTCGTGAGACATGTGAATCTGAATCTTCGTGAAAAATTTAAGAAACATAGAAACACTGCATTTCACTCACACAATGTTTTACATGTTGCACCATCAAATGAGTCACATAATATATTTCGCATTATGAATCAAGCTTCTTCCGGAATTCCATGACTGAGAAGAATGGTGGTAACGTTATATATATAACCTATCATTGCATCGTCTGATGTCCAAATGTTAAGGCACCCAATATGATTTTTTAGAAAATTGAATTTGAAAAAAAGTGTATGCAGTTGTAGAATTGCGTCAAAGAAAATGTGGGAACTGTGTATGGAAGCAGGTGCTATGACGTGGTAGCTTGTTTCTTTTTTTCCATTGCATAATTTATTTTCTGCAAACATCGGATCCGCGAAACTTTTGAATACTAACCACGTTAAGTATGAGTTGTGGTACCTGAGTTGTGAGCAGTCCTGACCTCCCCCGTCACGTACATACAATGGAGCAGTCCTTCTCTTCTGCATCACGTGATATGTGACCAATGATGTAGGAGAAGGTAATTAAATATTCATGAGGTGCCAATGTTGGGGAGGTAAAGAGAACCTAAAAATGGCGTCCGCGGAGGGTTTTTGCCTGGGTGATGACGCCTCCTTGGCAGTTTCTTCTTGTCTTACAGACACAACAACCCCATCTGCTTATGAGGGTAAGAATGAAGAAGTATTAGGCATGATTTTAGGGCGTCAGTCTTGTCGGCATTTTCTAGATCGTTCAGAAATATGTACTGCCTCGTGGTATGGAAATGTATTTTCTCCTTTCATTTTTAGTTTCGCTGATGCGAATTCTCCCTTGCGCTGATCACTGTGTGGGTGGATGGCGGGAGACTCAACTTTTACCGTGGCCCACCATCTTAACGTGTTTATAAAAGACTACATTTTTTTGGACTTGTATATAGCATTAAACGCGCTTGATGACAGACCGTCAATGCAAAAAATATTTTGGTTCAAATGGTGGGTTTGGAATCTGCTGCCACCACTTCTGTTATGATTTTAGTTGCAGAGAACTTAATATCTGCTAGGAGGCGCTGGTAGACCAGTTGCTATAAAAAGTCTAGGTTGTTGCGAAAAAAATCACTTTTAGTTACCTTTGCCAGAATGGCTAAGGTTATGTTTTGGGCTTGTGAGTCTGTGTGTGTGTCTGTGTGTCTGTTAACAGCATAACTCAAGAAGTCTTGGATGGATCCCGATAATATTTGGGTCGGGAAAACGAAGGTCAAGTTCGATAATGGGCCCCCTAGCGGCTTGCTAAGGTACTGCAGCAGAACCTCAATTTTTGATATCTCGTGTTCTGGACATGCTGTGATCATGATTTTTCAGTGGTAGATAGCCCTCAAGGCAGAGAGTAAGTGCTGTGAGTTTGGGTCCCCTAGCGGCTTTTTTGGAACTGCAGGCGCCGGTTTCCTTTCAAACTTTGGATGAGAATAACTCTACAACGTGTTGACGGATCGTCATGATTTTTGGTATGTAGATAGAATGAGTGATGACTTACATAATGGTATACTTATTATGCAAATCAGCAGCTAATTTGCATAATTAATGAGGAAAAATTATAAATCCACTACATTCCATGATAGGACTTTCAAACTTGTCACATATGTAGCTGGGAAGGAGAGAAATGTCCACAGATATCAATTATGCAAATGATGACCTCATTTGCATAATTAATGAGAAAATATGAACATGTTGATGGATCATCATGTTTTTTTGTATGTAGGTAGCGTAAGTGAAGACCTACATAATGAGATAACAATTTTGCAAATCAACAGCTAATTTGCATCATTAATGAGGATATTTTATAAATTCACTACATTCCATGATAGGGCTTTAAAACTTGTCACATATGTAGCTGAGAAAGAGAGAAATGTCAATACATATTTATCATGCAAATGATGATCTCATTTGCATAATTAATGAGAAAATATTAACGTGTTGACGGATCGTCATGATTTTCGGCATGTAGATAGCCTAAATGAAGACTTATATAATGTGATACTTATTATGCAAGTTAACAGCTAATTTGCATAATTGATTAGGAAAAGTTCATAAATCCACTGCTTTCCATTATAGTACTTTCATCAAAGTTGTCACATATGTAACTGAGAAAGAGGGAAGAGAGTAAGAGGTGTATTTAAAGACTTTGAAAGAGAATAAGTCAAGAATGGATCAAAGGATCATCATGATTTTTGGTATGCTGATAGCTTAAGTAATGCTTGATACAATTTGATATCAATTAATTGTAAGTTGGGATCTAATTTGCATAATAAATGCCGAAATTTTATAAACCAACTCCAAGCATTTAATTATAAAGAAAATGAAATGAGTAACGCATTTGTCTACAGACATCATTCGACATAACAAACCTGGTTTATTTGGCAAAGGTATGTGTTCGTGGAACTCTAGTTTTACATTTTTCAGAAAAGGGGATAAACTTTCCGTCTGCCTTTTAAGAAAAATCCTTCCGTTACAAAAAAATGTAACATTATTTCCAAACTTAGAGAGTCTCTAGTTTTAGAAGTTTAATTGTCACAGTATTGTTCCTTTTTTTTCTTTGATGGTTTGAAAGTTTTGATAGTAATAGTTCTTGTAGGTTTACAGTAGCGTACACTTTGATATTCAATTTAGATATCCTTTCACGTGATAAACGGATTTCACGCTCTTGTCGTTGCAGACGACCCGTTGAAGAAAGCGATGACTGAAGCCCATGTGTTCGGCAGCAGCGAGGATGGTTCAGAGTACGGTATCTCCAACAGCGATGGGAACCACACGGGAGAGGTCAGAGGTCATGTGTTACATGGACTAGGGGTTGGTACTGGTACATCGGTACAAAATCGTTTTTTCTTGTTGGATCGGTCCAGAAAAACGGACCTTAAAAAAAACAGTGGACCGGTTCTTTTGAAACAACCAGAGGGGCGAGTAGAAGTTACTAGAACAGAAAGAAACAACATGCCGCCATGGCACCCGGAATCGAACCCGGGACAGCAGATCACAAATGGAACTGCAGGTGTTCATGCGTTTGGGGGCTTACAGGTCCAAGAAAGTAACTACCGAAGTAAAGAAGTGTAAGAAGTCAGAGGGGCAAGTAGAACAGAAATAATCAATATATACAAATATCATTCATGACTGACCCGGGAATCGAACCCGGGTCCTCAAGATCACAACACTAGCAGCCCAAATGACTGAGCCAAAAGCCTGACAGTCATTCCCCTGAAGATGATGTAACATCCATTGGCATAATACCGGTCGGTTTACTGCAATTTCTCAAGCAATGCTAATTTGGCAAATGATCAACGCATCATTTTTTACATGTCGCTGTTACAGCTTACCTTTGCCACTTCTTCTGTGTAAATTATTTTGTCTCTCTGGTCCTGCTAAAAACATAATATCGTAATTGGAACACACCGCGGAATTGCACGGAGAACGGGCGCGTGGTTGGAAGGGGGTGCACTATACCGGTCGAACGAAACACGGCACAATTAACTGCCGCTATGTACCTTTATACATCCTCTGTTGTTCCTTTCTTTCCTGTTAGTAGTTGCACAAAACAAAAATCTGCATGAGCATACAAAAAGTCATGAGAAAATGGGCGTATACTGACAAGAATTTTCATTTAGTTTTGATCCGTCACAACCGCTATGACGTAAAACTTTACTGCTGGCCGTAGCATTAAAAATGGCGGCGTACGTTCAATTTGACCCATTCAGCCGTAGATCCGGGCGATAATGCAACGGTTCCTCACACTTTTACACGAGTTGTAGGTCACCAAAAGAAATTCAAGATTGCTGTTGAATCATGCTCGTCTTGTGCCGTGAGCACATGTGATTATTATCTACAAATCTGGCGATGAACGTGACAGTGTGTTTGTCCCACGACGAGCTCGCCTGCCCCGAAAATGACCTGAAAACTTTTGGCCTTGTTGTCTTCGAATGCATTGTTATCGATGCTTTGTAAATTATGTATTGGACACCTAGATGTCTGAAGTGTGCATACCTCAGAAATAACTATTGTTGCATGATTGTGTAGATCTCTTTAAGTTCCACTATTTTTAATCGACCGGTATAAGGCTTATGACTGGTATTATGCCAATGCATGTTACTGGTAGACATCGAAAATTTGGGAGGTATGTACTGTACCTCTTCAAAAACAGTCATTGATTGATGAAAATTGTTGTAGCCGACATGGAAAATAGTTTTGGCAACACCTCAGGGGTGAAGCCTACTGTATACTGAGAGAAGTAATGTTCGCACTGGTTTTATGTTGTCAGTTTTCGCTGTGAACTCTTTACCTAAACTTAAGTTAAAACCCCTGCAAAAAATGTCTGTTCTGTCTTTTGCCTGCCTTCCCCCTCTTCTACTAACTGCCAACTTTTAATCATGGCGAACACTCACATTTTTCTTTCCCGGAAATTAAACTCCCGTAACAGTCTTTTACAGTATACATTAATTAGCCTTGACTGAAGGCTGAGTTTTTGGTAATGCCTCAGTGATGAAGTATACTTTGTGCCAATGAGGTAAGTGAATTCCCCCTCTAATCTGTTCATGTTTGCTCCCCTAGGATGCAGACCATGGAAGTGGAAACCTTTATGATGAGAATGTCACAGGCCTAGCAGGCCATGCAAACCAGGTAAGTCTGGGAACTCTGCAGTATTTGTTAGAAATGGTTTGATAAGAAGTCTTGGAGTAATAAGTCTTGGAGTTTTAATTTGACACTGTAATATTTATACATTTGTATCTTGAAAAGGTAAAGCTAGTTTTCTTTGCTTTCTTTTTAGTAATTTTACACCCCTAATTTATCTATTGTAAGTTGAAGGTACATGTGTACAGGGTTCTAGCCAGCTTCCGTCCTTCCGTCCTTTGATGGAATTTTGCTGCTGGGGATGGACACAAATTTTGCTCTTTCTGTCCGTCCTCTGTGACAGACAAAAATCGGCATATATGAACCAAGCTGAGTCTACCAAAATAAACGAAATAGCATTTCAGAGGGTCTAGATTTCAAAATTTTTCTGGGGAGCATACCCCCTGACCCCCCTAAGATTGCGCGCTTTCGACAGGCCAGGATTTCCAGTCAAAATCCAGGGGATGGTAAAAATTCCAGGCTGGCTAGAACACTGCATGTGTATATGGAAATATAGTTGAAGATGACAGGAATTTCATGTTGAAAATCATGAAAATTGATCCCTGTTTCTTTCCAATTCCCAGGGAGACCTGTTCTTATCCATGGCACAGGCAGACTATGTTGACGACCACGTAATTCGGAAGAGCGCGAGAAAGCGTAAACCGAGACCGCTCTCCCCTGATAACGACCTCCTCATGTCCAAGAAACGGAAGAGACCACGGAAAAACCCAAACCCTGGCAAATCAGCTGGAAGGAGGGGAAGTTTTGATACTGAGACAGGTGTGTAGGATTATGCCTAGGAAATAAAATGTTGTGTTTCTTGTTTCAATCCTGAAAAAAATTGGGTCGGTAGGTAGACAGGGCTCGAAATACCACCTGCATATGCAGGTTAGTGCAGGTAAAATTGGAGCTGTGCAGGTATCTCTGGTGTCTACATGTACCTGCACCTAACCTGCACTGGTCCATGTACTGTATTGTATACATAAATGTTCTGTATTGTAACTGTATGTGGATTGTTATTAGCTGCATTGACTGTTACCACCTATAAAGTATAAAAGAAAAAATAGAAATGGTTCCTGAACAATTTTAGTATGATCCATACTTCCTAAATTTAGAGTGGTGCAGGTCAAATTTGTCTGGTGCAGGTAATTTTCAACGTTACCTGCACCAGTGCAGGTATACAGAAAAAAGTATTTCAAGCCCTGGTATATTACAATACAGTTGAACAAAGTAAACTGAAATGCATGTGGACACTTGTCTTTAAATGTCAAACTTTAATTTTGTGCATAATAGATAGGTTTATCCTTCATTAGATAGGACAAGCAGTTTTTTTACTTGAATTGGAAGTCGGCTGAATAAAGATTCTAACTGGAAGGTATGTGACTCCAATGTCCACCCCACCAAAAAAGTCTAGTCTTTTAGATATCTGAGAACAAGGAAATTAAATTGGTATGGCCTTATGACAAAATATATGAGGTAAATGTACTTTCTATGATTACCAACAAAACGTGAACTCTTTTTTCAGAATCGTTTTGTTGCGACTTGTGCAAGTCTCCGTACGTTACCAACCCCACACGGAGAGGGAACAAACCCAAGCTGACCAACGCCAACCCCAGTCCACGACACAAGATCGACCCGTCTACAGGACGGATGCTGACACTGTGTAATGCCTGTGGTGAGAGCCATTCCATACATGTTTGTTTATTTGTTTGGCATCCATCTGCAGAGCTGGAAATACCACCTGCATATGCAGGTTAGTGCAGGTAAAATTGGAGCTGTGCAGGTATTTCTGGTATCTACCTGCACCTAACCTGCACTGGTCCATGTACTGGGTTTTATACATAAATGTCCTATAATATAGATGTATATTGATTGTTATTAGCTACATTGACTGTTACCACCTAGTAATATACAGTATAAAGGAAAAAATAGCCATGGTTCCTGAGCAATTTAAGTATGATCCAAACTTCCTAAATTCAGAGTGGTGCAGGTAAAATTTGTCTGGTGCAGGTAATTTTCAATGTTACCTGCACCAGTGCAGGTATGCAGAAAATAAGTATTTCGAGCCCTGATTTGTCTGGGAAGACAGTGGAAGGCAGACAGGGTGAGTTAGGCGACCCGTCTGCCTGGCCTGCACGTGACTTTTTAAGGTGAAGGAGGGGTGTGCACTTCCTTCTCCGCCCTCTCGTCTACTGGAGCACTAAGTCAAGGACAAGAATTGCATGTGACTTGTAAGACGGCCCCAGCAGATGCAGGTTTGTTGTTTGGAGTATCCGTCTCCTAGGAGGACTTCCGACCAAGGATGTAAGGGGTTCCTCCTACCCCTGACTCATGCGATATTCATACATGTATATCCTTTACAAAAGCCATTATTTAACCTGAATTACATGTACTACAGCTTGACTTAAAATTATGTTTACGAGGTATATTTGTGTGATATGCCCTAGATGTCTTGAATTTCTGTATGTTGGAAATATAAGAAGTTTGAAAAGTAGTTACCCTTTTGACAGGCTTTTAGCTAGGATTTTATAATAGGGTGTCCAAACTTCTTGGTGAGTCATGGTAAGTGACTATTGTAGGCGGATCCGGGGGCATCCACCTTCCATGGTGCAGAGTTTTTGATGATTTTAAGTTAAAATAGTGCATTCTAAGGTATCCCAAGAGGCAAAAATACTGTTACAGATGTCACAGTAGAAGACTGTGACCACAGATGACCTGGTTGCATCCCTGGTCAATCAGAATTTCATGCTTGTCAGAGGATTTTCTCCCCAGTATAGGCCGTCCAGGGGCATCAGATTTCTTGTTATTTTAAGAAAAGTGCGTCCAGATGACGCGTTGATGCATGCCTGGCTAAAAGCCTGCCTTTTGATGATATTACATTATTTCCCCTTTCTCTAGTGCTGATGGTCCCAGTTTAGGTACTGTATTGAAAGATGTGACACATTTAAGGTAAAATTGATGTAAGTTTGAATTTTTTCTATTCAGGCCTAGCCTTTAATCGCCCTAAGAGACCCAGAAAAGAGCGCCCCCTACCCAACGAGGTAGAGAAGGCCAAGTACCTGCAGGAGGCACAGCAGTTCGCCTTGTCTCTGGCAGAGGGCCTCAGTGATCCAGAAGGTAACAGTCTCATGTGTTTACCTATTTAAACATACCATATTCTTCACATCCAAGTGTTAGAAATATAATGTCTGTCATAGTACTTGTTAAAGAATTTGAAGTTGGAAGTTGGGTTCATCAAAATTCTAGATGCCCAGAAGAAGAGCAGTAAGGTGTGTAATTAGGTTTTTCTACTTAAGTCTAGTTTATTCTATGTGATGCTCCCCTAAATGTTTTGGTGCACCCAATTTTCTTTTAGTTTGGGTGCACCAGTGCACCTAATCCGAAAAGTGAATTTTGAGCCCTGCTCACAGACTGCCCCCTTGTGTTTCAACTAACTCCCAACCATGGCCTGGTCTGGAGAAGGTCGGGAGAACATGATCGGTTGTGTTGACTTATAGGCTTGACTTTTAAAGAGCTTTGGATAGAACCAATGTTGCAAGCTCTTGGTGTTTAGTGCCATTGAATTTGTGAGATCGCGTGGCGCAGTGGCAGCGTGTCTCGAGTTCGAATCCCTGCCATGTCACTTATCTTGTGCCCTTGAGAAAGGCACACGACTTTCCTCACTTTACTCGGGTGAACATGAGTACTTACTACCTAGAGTAACTGCAGGTCCCGTGTATGAGGAGAGCCACGCCCCATGCATGTTAAAGAACCCGCCGCACTCATCGAAAAGAGTAGGGGTCCTTCCCGGTGTGAGTGAATCAAACCTACAGACTGGTCTCCGGGTTGAAAAGGTGATAGTCACTTCACTTGTTATGTCATCCTTCCACAAACGTGGTAAATCTGAATAAATAAATAGATTTTCCCTCTGCAGCAGAGAGATTGTTCTGCCCACATTTCAAACTGAAGGCCTGCGGCTGCATGCAGAACTTCATCATCGGGGAGGGCAACATGGAGGAGTCCCGGAGGAGAGCCAATCAGCTGCTGCGGATGTTAAAGGAAGCCAAACAGCTGAGTCAGCTGAAGTGTTACGAGGTCGTCGGCGACCCCACCAACCCCAGCGGACAGCCCAGGTCCAAAAGGTACTGTCGATCAGGCTTTTAGCCAGGTAGGCGTCAGGGTGTCTTTTGTACGCCCTGTTCTTCTAAGAATAATTGAAATTGGACGCCCTACTTTAAGCAAAACGCCCTGAAGACGCCCTTACACTGGAAGCACATCCTCTTTGTCTTACAAGCATGAAATTCTGTTCAACCAGGAATGCTACAGGTCACATGTGGCCCGTCTGACAGTAAACTTCAGCTTTATTCCCCCAAATTTGCACCTCAAAATGCTGGAAATGGTGTTTCAGAGAGTTATGATTTCAAAGTTTTCTGAGTGAGGATGTCCCATCATTGAAATAATTCGTTCTATATACACATGTACTTATATTTTTAATGAAATATCTCATTGTACCTGTGTGTCATGTATTTTGACGTTAGTGAAAATGTTTATGAAATTTTAAAGTACTAAAATGACAGTTTATGTTGTTAACTTCTGTACAGAGCAAGGAACATCGGACTGGGTAACGGACAGAGGAAGTCCCAGGCCTTCGAGGACTTTGTATTGAAGAACCGTAAGATTCTGAGGGAGCAGATAAAGCTGTGTGAGAGGGCCACTCAGAAGGTTCTCTGTTACTCCAACAACTTCCTGCACAAGAAACTAAAAACAGATCCACAGGTACAGCTTCCATTCTCCAAGTGTTGAACTTGTTACTCTGTGAACGGAGGGTAACCTCCGACGACAGAGTATTGTTTTTGTCCGATGTGATGAGTGTTCGCATCTGTATCTCAATGTTCCGTTTGCCGCATTCGTATGTGGTTTGGCAATTTGGCAGTTTGGTAGAGTAATCCCTAAACAGATGTTAGACTCTGGCTTCCTGGCACATTGTATTAGGCAGTGCCAGAGTTATAATAAACAAGTTCAAAATGTACATATTTTATAGTGAAAAGTTTAAACTTTGTTCCAACACAAGGGAAGAAACTCACCATAAATTTTCGGCCGAACACTCCGACCTTCATCAGATGAATGATTCGCTGCACTAATCCGGAAGTCGTCGGATGACGTCGGAGTGTTCGGCCAAAAAATTATGGTGAGTTTCTTCCCTTGTGTTGGAACAAAGTTTAAACTTTTCACTATGGAATTTACCAACACAGATGAGCTTTCATTCGGATGTACATATTTTGTCCTGGTAAGCTATCAGTAATGGGCTTCATTTTCTTTCCTGTATGTCATTATTTATCTCCTTGTGGAGTAGGGGTAGGTAGGACTTGGGCAGCTCCCAACCCTCATTGCCGTTTTTAAAAGTTCAAGGTAGTATTTCTTACTGCAGTCTTCATATAGCGGTATTAGAGTTTCTCTTTTATTTGCCGTGTTTCCTACAGAAAGGAGTACGTAAGGAGAGACAGAAGGGGAAGGAGGCGTTAGGACAGCTCAGGTCTATAGAGGACCTGCCCAGGAGTCGCTGCTGTGTGGACAACTGTGTCCTGGTAAGGTCATGTTCAACTTACCTTTAAAGTTCATCTGTGTTCATTCTTATAAGTCCTTCTTGAACTAGTTTAACTGTAATATCAAACACAAAACATGGACTCACCCAAATTTTCGACTGAACATTATATGTATGTCATAAAACTAGGAATGAACAATCCACTGCTGCCCTGATATCACGTTATGCAGACAATCTTCACCATCCCTGAACGGAGACAGTGGGCGCCATAGACTTCCTGCAACTTATGATCCACTGTTCACTGATTCACATGTTCTATCTGCATAACGTGATGTAATAAAGTAAGAAAAATTGGTTTAGAAGCATCAATCCTCCTACTCAAGGACATCCAACAGCGAAACAGCCTGTCTGGATGTACCCTGCTTTCTCAATTAACACCCTTAGTTCCTGACCGCCCTGCTTATAGATGTTAATGAGCTTAACCTTATATATGCAAGATCCCTTTTGAAAACTGGAAGACCTATTCTCTGATTGGCTGACAGTTGGTCAGTGGCAATGCCCACAGGAACTGATGGTGATGGTTGAGAAAGCAGGGTACATCCAGACAGGCAGTTTTGCCATTGGATGTCCCTGCATAGGAGGATGGAAGCATCTTAAAATTGCAAATCACATGTGTTTACAAGATGGATGTTTTTCTCACAGATGGCGCTCACCCACGGCCGACTACTACAACAATGGCGAGACCGCGCCAGGTCGGGTCAGATCGAGGCCAGGAGGGTCCTGGCGGAGATGTTGACGCCGTCGGGCGGAGCTCGCTCCAACTGTTACAAGTTCATCAACTGGGTGACGGGGTGTAGTCACAGCACCATCGGCAGGGTCAATGACCAGATGAAGAGGACAGGCGGGGACAGGGAGCCTCCGCAACACGGGCTGAAGAAATGGTGCGGAAAACTAGCATTCTACTGGGTCTCATATTGTAGTACATACAACAGAAAACTAGCATTCTACTGGGTCTCATATTGTAGTTCATACAACAGAAAACTAGTATTCTACTGGGTCTCATATTCTAGTTCATACAACAGAAAACTAGTATTCTACTGGGTCTCATATTGTAGTTCATACAACAGAAAACTAGTATTCTACTGGGTCTCATATTGTAGTTCATACAACAGAAAACTAGCATTCTACTGGGTCTCATATTGTAGTTCATACAACAGAAAACTAGTATTCTACTGGGTCTCATATTGTAGTTCATACAACAGAAAACTAGTATTCTACTGGGTCTCATATTCTAGTTCATACAACAGAAAACTAGTATTCTACTGGGTCTCATATTGTAGTTCATACAACAGAAAACTAGCATTCTACTGGGTCTCATATTGTAGTTCATACAACAGAAAACTAGTATTCTAGTGGGTCTCATACTGTAATTCATACAACAGAAAACTAGTATTCTACTGGGTCTCATATTGTAATTCATACAACAGAAAACTAGCATTCTGCTGGGTCTCATATTGTAGTTCATACAACAGAAAACTAGCATTCTGCTGGGTCTCATATTGTAGTTCATACAACAGAAAACTAGTGTTCTACTGGGTCTCATATTGTAGTTCATACAACAGAAAACTAGCATTCTGCTGGGTCTCATTGTAGTTCATACAACAGAAAACTAGCATTCTACTGGGTCTCATATTGTAGTTCATACAACAGAAAACTAGCATTCTACTGGGTGTGATGGTCTAGCTCATCCAGCAGAAAACTAGTATTCTACTGGGTGTCATGTAGTTCGTACACTCCAAAAAGAGCCAGCTATTGAGTGAATCTTTAATGATTGGTCTAATGTCCTCTGTGTGAAAACAAAAGCTTACCGTCTGTCCAAAATTGATAAGTTGATTCACAGTCTAAAGTGGTTAGTTAGAGATGTTGTACAAATTGATTTTTAGTGTACAGGTGAGTTAAGTAAAGGAATGTCTTGTTTCACCTGGTCCAGGTGGAAAGAGCACCCCAAGAAGAAGAAGAAGGAGGAGTTGTCAGGAGTGGCAACAACTGGGTCAGAAACAGTCACCATCACCATCCCTGCCACACAGATCCCCAACAACTTCAGCCATCTCCCTCCTAATGTAAGTTCAGCTGCAGTTCTCATATTAACTGATAGATGGTGCTGGAACTAATACTTTGCAATTAAGATTTTAAACTATGGTTTCTTTTTAAATTGCTGTACTTAAGTTTTAGTGCAATTCCCCCTGGAGGAGTACATGTAACTGGCAACACAATTCAGACTAAACTCAAAGTCTGCAATATGGTATTTTGATAAAGCTTGCAAAGATTTCAAAGATACTTATTAGTGCAAAAGCGTAGGACATAATTAAGCATCACTTTCAGTATTCATGTATGTTATACTCAGTAGTCATAAAATGAAGTTTAGTATTATGTAAGACACGTATATTTGAAAATTCCGAAGAAATACAATCTAGATAATTTTTTTTCTTATTCAAGTTATTGTTTTGTTTTGTAGGCACAAATCAATATTCAACAACAGCAAATCCAACAGCTGCAAAGACAGCTGGCCCAGCAGCAGCTGCACATGACCCAGGGCCAGGTGCTGCAGCCGCAGTTCCTGCACCCGTCGGGACAGCTGGTGTCGCAGCCGCTACAGCTGCAGGTGCAGGTGGCTAACGTTGGCAGCCAGGTGCCGCAGCAGTCGACAGTGCTACAGAACTCAGCTGCAGAGCAGGTGCTGATTGCAACAGACAGCCTTGGTCAACAGGTACTATACTCATACTCATAGCATCCTGCAGCTCTGTTGAAAGTCACAAGGGGGCACTTATTCCTCCCTAAGTGCTCATCACAACAAACAAGCCAAAGGTATCATCCTACAGTATTGCCACCAGCCATTTACATGTGCATTTAGCATTCTTGTAACAACCTTGCAATTGTGGCATTTTCTTTACTCTGCCGCCCAGGCTAAAAGTCTGGTTTTCCAGGGTAGCCTTTTCAATGATCAAAATATAACACCTCAACAGACAAAAATTGTTATAACAAACCATTGTGTTTTTATCAAGACTATTAGACTAAGTGTATAACAAGACATTTTGATGTTGAAGGTTTGTTAATTTTGCTTGGTAAGGCCACACCAATTTTATTTGTTGCTTCTCAAATTTAAATCTCCATTTTTTTTTTCATTTTCAAAAAAAAGTAAGTCCTGAGAAAAAAATGCTATCACAAACCTGTAAATATCACCATTTAGAGCCACATACACGAAATTTCAGTCTAATAACAATGGCTTTTATTCAGAATGATAGTAACAAATCAAAGGAAGGCATTCATTGTATAAAAGGTGCCATTAAACTCCGCAGGTTGTTGTTTTTTGTGTTATTTAAGTCAAATACCTTCACCCCAGACCTTTTTTTAGACCTGCAGCCTGCTGGTCAAGAAGCAACAAATAAATTTGGTGTGGCCTAGTAATCAAACGAAAGTATTTATTACATTCTTAAAGAAGAGAGAAAACAACTAAAATGCTTCATAATATACAGTTACAGAACCAGGCAATCCAGCTGCAGCAGCCTCAGTTAGCAGGAACTTCGCTGCCATTGGTCAACACCCAGCCCCAGCCGACCGCTGCGTCCGGTAACCTCCTGAACACGGCACAGCTGACCAGCTACAACTTCACCCAGGCTCCCAACGTCAACATCGCAACCGTACATCAGACAACAGCCGGAACCTCACAGGTATTTACCTTAGATAGTGTTACTTTTATCATTGCTACACCAATGAAGGCAATCCAGGTAATGAGTAGCCTGGGTACCATCCGGAAACTATGTACAGTCACTTCTTGCTCTGACATTAATTACACGCTAAGACAATTGCTTCTCTGCTGTTCTGTCTGGGATCCTTCACCACGTTAACGTCTGGAATCATCCAAATTTTGGACGAGGGTGCTGATTGGTCCCTGTACTAGAGCAAATTAAAGAATGGGATCGTTCGAACAGGCGTTCCAACACCGACAAGCCCCTTGTCTGCCTGTTGTCACCGAACGAGTGCTCTAGAACCCATTCCTTAATTCGCTATTTAACTGACATTACCACCAAAAGGTTTGAATGTGCTGGTCTCCAGACGGATAGCAGTAGCAAACATAGGAGCGAACTACTATCCGGATGGTACACAGGCTAGGTAATGAGATACACAATATAAGAGTTACTAAAGCAACCAGATAGCATCCACAATATCTAGCAATCCTGACATAAGGTGGTGGATGCTATCTAAAATGTCTAACCATTTGTCTTTGGATTGGTAAAGGACCAATCACGATCCAAAGAATGTAGTTTGTTTCTTAGCAATGCTTGAAACCATAGAGCTGAAATTACTACAGTGGTGAGAAATCCTACTGTGACAGTTGTAAGGCCACACCAAATTTATTTGTTGCTTCTCGGATTTTTAGGCAGTCTTACCGCGAACTTAAAACCACCACGAACATTTTTCCATTACAGTATGTGACTACAGTGTATGACATTACCGCGAACTTAAAACCACCGCGAACACTTACCTTTCATGCGAAATTGAATCCCCGCCAACTTAAATGCATTTACAGTACAGAAACCATGAGCTGAAATTACAGGTGAGAAGTCCTACTGTAACAGTTGTAAGATGCTTACTCCACTTTTCCCCTCACAGGCCCCCACCCAGCTGATCATCCAGACCCTGCCCACCCCCCTGCAGACCCAAACCCTGCAGTCCCAGAACATCCTGCAGCAGCTGACTCCGCAGCAGGTGGCGCTCATCATCCAGCAGGCGCTCACTCCGCAGACGGCCGCCACCGCGACTGGCCTCACCATCGGATCTGTCGCCCTCCCCACACAAAGCACAGACTCACCATTTGAGGTTAGTTTTACAATGTTGGTGAGTAGGGATGGGTACCGGTACGATGGACCGATAAAAAAAAACAGTTTTCTCTTTGGACCGGTCCAAAAAAACGGATGTTGGACTTATTAGAAAATGAACAGATTATATGAACAGGCATTGACACGTTAGGGGCTTTCCGGTCAAAGGAAATGACAAGAGGGAAGTAGAGTAGAGTTTACAGTCATTTCTAACAAATCATTTTTACTGTAAATTGTACAAAGACAGTTAGCCTTGTAGGATTTTAAAATGCCCCTCGGAGTCAAATACTTCGCAAAACAGATTTGTTTTTACCAATTTGAAAGTACTTTTTTTTTCTCATTCGCACATTCGCATCAATTTTCGGGGTCACAGACATACCATCCATATAATCAAATCAACATAGCCTTACTTGTCTGAACTGGTATTGGTTTATGTACTTAAATGTTATTTCTTTTTCCAGACTTCTTCTGTAGATGAAACTTTGACTGATGGAGAACAGTCAGCTGACCTGATGAGCCAATCAAACCAGCAAACCACCCTGGATGTTACATCTCTCAACCAATCACGGACTGCAAATATAAACCAATCACAAGTCTCTTTGGTGCCATCCACCAGCCAATCACAAGCAACAAACCAACTGAATCTCTCACAGCAAGCTGACCAATCGGAGCAACCCTCAGAAATGGTGTCTGATGCTGCTAGCCAAGCACAGGCCGTGACAGTGGAGCAGATTTCATCACTTGGCAATCACCAGTTGCCACAGCAATGGTTGCTAGGTGATAAAACACAAGGCTTGGTGGGGGTTGCAGCAACAGGGAATTCTGAACCTAGTGATTCCTTCTTGTCTGTGGACACCTTTCAGCTTCTAACCCAAAATCAAATTGGGAACCTAAACAACATCTCATAGCCTGGTAGAAATTCACATATCAAAATTGATCAAGCAATATAATTACATCATTCTCCTACACAGAGATACCCATCAGCACCAGCAAACCACCTCTTGTCTGTACCCTGCTATCTCAACCATCACTATCAGTTCCTGTGGGCGTCGCCACAAATCAGCTGTCAGCCAATCAGAGCATAGGCCTTTCAGTTTTTAAGTATTTTGCATATGTAAGGATTAGCTCATTAATATTCATAAGCAGGGCGGTCAGGAACTGATGGTGACGATTGAGATAGCAGAGTACAGACAAGAGGTAGTTTACTGGCACCGTTGGATGTCTCTGCATAGGAGAATGACTTGCATAATAAGACTTCTGTGAAGTTATGTAATTGCAAAACGGATACAGTATAGCTGTCTTGATGATATCCATGAGACCTTATAACAGGTCAAAAATGATCTGCTAACTATACAGGTTCACTATGGAAAGGTAGTAGATGCTACCTTAAACATCTGACCATTCGCAAAATCCATTCAGTTGCTTTTAAATTAGTAACTGTTATCTCATGAATCTGTTTCAAAAGTTTATTTATACAAGTATTAATGGTATGTAGGGGCAGTGCTGTTGTTTTTGTGCTTAAGTGCCACTATAAATACGTCACATGATTCTTGATACTGTACCTTGTAATTAACAAGAGACGGAGTGCCGTATTATGTGAATCTAAGTTTGGTGGTGCATACCTACATGTTTTGTACATGAAAACGTGTACCGAGGACTATTTCTCATTTCTGATATGCAGTAGAAGCCAGTTAATTGCACAACAGATTACTGCACACTTCTGTTAATCACACAGAAACCCAAAGTCCCGTAGTGATGCGGTTCAGCTGAATAATTTGCTTCCTTGCACCATCCGTATATTTGCGCAAAATGAGCTGGCAAATGGGGAGTGCAATTAAACGGCTTCTACTGTATCAGTAACCGGTTAGATACACAGTACATTCATGGGAAATTAGATATCCTTTATAACTGCTTTGCAGTGTAATTTCAAAGAAATTCTTTCACCATATGACCTATTGTTAGCCAGAGTTAGCTATGCTATTTATTAAATTGATACTGTATGTTTACAACAGTATTATACATCTGTGCAACAGAAACATGCTGCTGGCTTTGTAAATACATGTACATGAACTGTAGGAACTGTAGATTTCATCACAGATGAAGTTTATTGCTTTGCCATTAAAATATTATTTCTAAAACTTTAGTTGTGCCTGTAATTCTTGTTTATGTTAGTACCCAATGGCCAATTCAAGTCCTTCGTATTCTTTGGAAATGTTGTGCTAGAATACATTTTTCTTTCCAAAGAATTAACTCGGTTACTTTGCTCTAGTTGACCAATGTCCAAGTACATGTCTCTGAAGACGGTAAATCACTGCACTTGGGGCACTGGTGAGGCACTGCGGGGTTTGTAGATGACTAAATGAATTTCAGAGATGAAGAACAAATTTTCTTACGTTTGTGAATTTTGTTATCTTCTTAAGTCATGCTTTTACATATTATGCAATATCTAAATTATAAAAAAAAACAGTACCGCAGTGAACGAACACCCCAGTGCTGCACCGGTGCCCCAAGTTAATAGTACTAAAATGAAGTGCGATACTTGCTATTAGTAAAGTCTTTCTCACTTGTAGTCAAAAACAAAACAGACACCGTACATACTGAAATGTCACTTTATTGGATTTAAGGTTATTCTTGAATATCCATTGCTATGTTCTCCTTGTTGTAACAATTATCTGATATCTTTAGATCCATATGACAGCGAAATCTGTCCTGTTTCAATCAGTTCCTGGAGACTAAGCTATACTTAGCAGGACACTCCTGTTATGTTTTTATACATTGTATCAGTCCTGCTCCCCATCTTCCTTGGCCAGCCCTCCGAACACCTCGGTAGGCACACTCCTCCGTTCCAACTGGACTTCTGGAAGATAGGAAAGGCATTCAGTCATTAGAAAGTATACATTACTTGTAGATTCTATGCATGGGCTGATAAAAGATTGTCAAATGCATTTTAGAAGTCATGTAGAAAAGCTTTAAGAATTATCGAAACAATTTGAAAAAGGTGCTTTTAAGAATGGTCAAACCAGGTGCAAGATTGACAACATTTCCTTTATATACAGACGACAAGTGTCTGCAGATTCATCCTCTGATCAAAGGAAACTGGGTGCTAACTCAGGGCTCGAAATACTGGGTGCATGTGCACCCAAAATTGGAGCTGTGCACCCAATTATTTTCTGTGGGTGCACCCAAATATTTTCATGGGTTTATGTATGTAAGATATCAAAGTATACTACATACAATGTAGTATACATCATATTCTTGACATCTAAGATCTAAAATGTCTGTCATTGTACTTGTTTAAGAAATTGATAGCATGTAGCTAAGTTTTGTTATTAGGTTTTTCTGACATTCTACTTAGATTTAAGTGGTGCACCAAAAAATTTTTTGGTGCACCCAATTTTTTAAGTTGGGTGCACCAGTGGACCTAATCCCCAAAATAAATTTCGAGCCCTGTAACTAAAAGTCTGGCTCATTATACAGTTGGTTGATTCATTCTGTGTTAGGCCATGTTGATTTGATTATATGTATGACATCCTATGGGAATTCGAAAACAGATGCGAGCATGCAAATAAAAATGTTTGGCCCCAAAAAACTTGCATTCATTATAACATCAAAGTGGTCTGGAAGGTTGAACAAAAGACAAACGCAGAGTATTGAATACCAAACAAAATATTCTTCATTTTTTGTTTTCAGCTTTCTTCGTTGACATTGGAATTGGCGTTGACATAAGTGTATGTTTCCGGATACATTTTTCTTTAGATCTACAACGTGTATTTGCTCCTGTGTACAACTCATAGTATGGTGGTTTTTATTTTGGGGAACAGACTGAATTGATGCGCGCACGAATGTCATCCATATAGTTAAAGCAACATGGCCTTACATTCCACACAGTTTAGTCTTCCTTACCTTCCACCTCTGCCTCGCTGTCCGTCCCCTCCTCTTCAGAGTCCAGGGTGATCTCATCAGGGTTGTTAGCTTTTACTGCATCACTCAGGTCCTCCTGGGTGCTGCCTCCCCTGGAGAATAATTATACATTCCCTCCATCAGACAAAGGCACATTCTACAGCAAGTTCAGACAATGGCACGTTCAGACAACGGCACATTCTTTCAACAACACTAAGTTTCCAAAGTTTCCATGTAGTGTTCTTACAAACATTGCAACTTGTATGCCTTTGTGACTTGTGAAACTATGCATCCTGTACAGACAGTCTATATTCTTTCAAATGGTGTAAAGCTTTAAATGTATAGCTTTCAACATATGATGCCCAAATGTTGCCAAAAGTTACATTTGTAGGAAACATATGTGGCTAAGTCGTCTTATTCAAAGCACATAAGAAGTATAGGTCACAACAGTGACAATAACAACAACATTTCTGCTGAATGCAGCATTTTGGTGCACCTAAGAAGAGTGTTTAAAAGTCCAAATATAGATGTCAACAAGTTTACAATAGCCATATCTGTCATAATATAAACCTGATTAGCACATTTAAGAATTCAAAATACTTCCATTTATAAGAAATATATCATTTGCAATAGTTTGCCAACAGGACGGTCTGTCAGGAAATCCACTACAACGGACGTGATCTTAATGCAACATTGACCAACAATCCAAGAATATCTAGATGAACTAAATTACTGTTACAGAACAGCCATGAGTAGAGTACAAAACCATTTTTCTTATTGGACCGGTCCGTTTCGGTCCAGATTGTTTCTACCAAGTTTTACAGTCAATCGGACTTGTAAGGCAGTAAGTCTTGCAGAATTTCTGGGCCTGAACTGGACCGGGACCTGAATTTTCTGTACCGGTACCCACCCCTAGCCATGAGGCCTTAAAGTAACCTGTATTAGTTGATGTTATTTTCTGACCTGACAAACAGGAGCTGTGACTTAGGTTTGGGCATGTCCTTCTCGTGTTCCGTGGTCAGCTGTTGTGCACGCTGTTCCAGCAGCTTCATGTCGTCCATCTGCCCGGGGCCAAGGTCAGCCACTAAACAACAAACAAACAAACAAACAACACACGTGACTACCAGGTACACAATTACATTTAAGGATCATGGTAAATGCTTATACATAATACATGTACTTCAATGTGAACCATCCTCTTTGTTTAAGCTGAGGTAGTAATATAGTATGTCTTAGTATGTCTCTTTTTAAAGGTAGCCACTTTCAACTGTAATAAACACAGATTCCACATATTAAAAGGCTGTAACAGTACAAATATTTTGTCCATATCTGAAAGTCATAGTCTTCATCATCTAAATGATACAGCAGAGATTGAAATGTTTGCAACATACCTTCCTATGACATGTGCAAGCTCAACATTGTCTAATATCAACCATCACCCTACTGTGTTATACAAAGGTTAGCCAGTACAGAGGTTGTGGCTCACAATCAGAGTGTGGGGGGCAAGCATGCTATTTAGCAGACGATTTTGAACACAAACGATAACGTCATTTCCAATTCTGAGTTTTGATTGGCTAAAGGTGGAAGAAAAATTCTGAGTTTTGATTCGCTTAAGGGGGAAGACGGCTACAAAAACAGAAAGTCTTCCTTGGGATAAGAGTTAAATATAAGTACAGACTAGTAAGAGGGTTAAACACAGACCTGTCCCTGTGGCGCTCCCGGCAGCGGCCAGCATCTGGGCAGACATGAAGTTGACCTGGGTGTTGTACGTGGCCTGCACGCTGCGCTTGATCCGCAGCATCTCACGAATCGTGTCCTCGTTCCCGTGACGGACCTCAAAGTCCTTCCACGTCTGCCAGAAGGACGCTGTTGTCTGGGGAGAAAGGGAATCAGTATTGTTGATGAGAAGAGATATATTGGTATGTTGGGGCAGACACTGAGATCTGACAGAATCGGCAATTTCACTGGTAGAGGTCGCAATTAGAATCTCTGTCAACAGAGGTCGCAATTAGAATCTCTGACGACAGAGGTCGCAAAAGACAACAGCGGTCTCAATCAGAATCTTTGTCGACAGAGGTCAAAGTCAGAATCTCTATTGATAGAGGTTGCAATTAGATGACACAGATTGCAATTAGAATCTCTGTCAATAGAGGTCGCAATCAGAACCTCTGTCGACACAGGTTGTAATCAGAATCTCTATCAACAGAGGTCGTAATCGAGTCTCTGTAAGCAGAGGTTACTATAAGAATCTCTATCAACAGAGTTTGCAATCAGAATCTCTGACGACAGAGGACGCGATTAGAATCCCTGTCGACATAGGTCATGCACAATTAGAATCTCTGTAAAAACAGACTAAAAGTGATATTTTACATGAGACCAGACCACAGGACTGTGTCCTTACCCTTGGATCACACATCTGTGAACAGTGAGCGTACACTGCTCTGGCTCGGTCTATCTCTCCAAGCTTCTTCTCCAGATCTGCAAATCTTAGACACATCTCCCTGAAAAATGGAATACCACAATAGTCAGTGCCTACCAACATATACATATAGAATCACTGGGACATTCCGTCTCACTGGACAAAGTTAAAATCTTGGACATAGAACTAAAATCTTGGACATAGAACCAAACTTTTTTGCTATATAGGGATTGAAGAAGCCATCTACATCAGAGCTTTACAACCATCCCTGAATAAAGACGGTGGGCGCCATAGACTTCCTGTAACCTATGATCCACTGCTTAGTAAGTCACATGTTCTATCTACATAACAATGACATAACGGCAGCAGTGGATTGTTCATACCTTGACAAAGAGTGGTGCTGTTCAGTCGAAAATTTGGGTGAGTTCGATTTTTGTGTTGGATATTACAGCTAAACTAGTTCAAGAATGACTTCTACCAACATAGATGAACTTTTATGCTAACATCCAGTGCTGATGTGAGTGGATCAAACCATTCCGGCTATATGGGGTAGGGAATTTTCCCCAGCAGCCTTCGTAACCCCTGCTTTTAGTCGAACTTTAGGCTCAATTTTTCTGACTTAGAGAGAAGTGATACTGCTACAGTGAGCGTAGGAAAGTGCCTAGAAGTGGTCAATGGCCCCGCACTAAGAAAACTCGTTAAAAATGAAAATAGGATAGAATAGTGATGAAACATCACAATACCTGGCATGTTCCTCTGGTAGCATCTCTATAGCCTTCTCATAGATCTGTCTGGTGTAGGTCACGCCGAAGATCTCCGCAGCCCTCTTGATGTAGATGTTGAACATCTCGTACTGTTCGTCAGGCTGTACGGCCTTGGTGGAGCGGTCGTACACCGCCATGGCGTGTCGCTGAAGACCGTGTTCCTCCTCAAGTTTGGCGTACAGCAGGTAGAAGTCTGTCGGGGTTTAAACCACCAAAGGGGTTAGCACATTCTTAACAGCAACTGATCATTCTCCTTCAATCTGGTTGCCATATAGGAATCACAAATCCACATTTCATTTAAGCAGGGTTCTAGCCAGCACCTGTCCTTCCGTCTTTTGACGGAATTTTGATACTGGGAACAGACTAAAATTTGCTTATTCCATCCTCTTTGACAGCAGAAATTGGTATGATAAGATATTGATTGAACCAAGCTGAGTCTACCAGAGAATATGCCCCATAAAATAAAGGAAACAGCATTTCAAAGAGCATGCCCCCGGACCCCTTTTGACCATCGCGCCCTCAACAGGAATTTCAATTCAAAGTCCGGGGGACAGTTTGCCCATTGTATTTCTCAATCATTGTGCAACTTAAAGAGATACAATGTACATGTAAGCGTACATTTGCAGGTCTCTGAGCCCCATCCAATATTATGGGCTTGATTTTCAGGTCAAAAATGTATTGGGTAATTTTTTGCGCATGGATGGATGGATGGATCGGTCAATTTAACCAAATAGCCCTTCTATACGTGCTATTGCATAATCGAGCCAGCGTGGCCGAGCGGTCTACAGCACGGTACCTATCTTCCGAAGATCGTAGGTTCGAACCCCACTTGCTAATTTTTTTTCTTTGTTAGACAAATCTCATGTAGTGTTTTTTTAATAGAAGAAAGACCAATTCAGTAAAACTCTTTTTTCGTGTGATTTTGTTTAACATCCAGGCTTTTTCCAAAATACGCACCGGCCAACTTTTTTCAGAAGCTTTCTTGTTTCAACAATCCCAGCGAACAACAAATACGACCAAGCTTCTTCAACCAAAAGACAGGGGTTCTACATGTAGGTCTAAAGAATCTTATAAAACCTCCTCACTTTTGGCATATTTGGGAGGACAGTCTTCCAGACACTGTTCGAACAGATCCCTGGCTCGCTCCAGCTTCTTCCCACCGTACCGGTCAATAAACTTGGTGAGATACATGTTCCAGATGTCATACACGTTAGGCCACCTGAACAGGGCAATACCTCTCTCATAGGCCTGGAATAGAAAAAGTTCAGACAGTATGTCACGATGAGTGAGTAAAGGTAACAATTAATAAAGTAACAATACACTGGTTCTGATATCTATACAAAAGAACTTTATGTATCAAAACATTTCAAACAATGACACAACTAGTACTACAAAGTGCATCAATCTAATTCTTTTACTAGTTTGTTTGCTAGCCATTTATTCTTCATATCTAGTTATATCTAAACACACATACAAGGCTCGAAAATTGGCGCTGTTTTTTTGGTGTCTACTGCACCTTACCTGCACTGGTCCATGTACTGGGTTTTATACATAATGTCCTATGATGTACATGTACATTGTAGGTTTATGTGGATTGTTACAAGCTACATTGACTCTTAACATCTATAAGTATAAAAGAAAAAATTAGCAAAGGTTCCTTAACAATTTTAGTACAATCCATACTTCCTAAATTCAGAGTGGTACACGCAGGTAAAATTTGTCTGGTGCAGGTAATTTTCAATGTTAGTCGTTACCTGCACCATGGCAGGTATGCAGAAAAAAGTATTTCGAGCCCTGACATATATTAATAGCCTAATTTGTAGTGTGCTCGCTTTGTACTTAAAATTATGACAAAGACTACAATAATTAAATACACACCACTACCAGTAGACTAGCTCCCTGCTGTAGTGCTTATATACAAGGGCTAAAGAATCGGAGATGTGCACAACACTAATGAACCGAAGACTTAACAAGCCAATCAGAAGTACATGTAAGTATCCACCTTGAAACCTTCCTCAAAGTAGTCGTGTTCCTCCAGAAACATGCCGTAGTTGATGATGATCTGAGGATTGGCGATCCTGAGGTCGACGATGCGATCGTAGACGGCCTTGCAGGACTTGAACGTGCCGAAACTCTCCTCCAGGTCGGCGTACATGGACCACAGCTTCAGCGACTTGTACAGACGGTTCTGTACCGTTTCTGTCTCGTCAAAGTATGCGGCCTTCCTGCCTGGCATGGCGGTGGCTCTCTTCATCAACTCCAGGGCAGCATCAAAGTTTCTAATGAAAATAAAAGCAGCTTATGACTATTTCATATTATAATCTACTGTATGCCAAAAAGCAGTTACTCAAGCAACTGGATATGATTTTGAAAACGGTCATATGTTTCAGAAGGCATCCACCATCTTTCATCAGTGATACCCAACTAAGCAGCTGCAGTGTAACTGACAAAAGATAGTGGATGCCATCTGAAACGTCCGACCGTTTCCAAAATCATATCCAGTTGCTTGAGTAATTGTTTTTTGGCAAATCATATTACCTGGATGTCTAACTTTCATCAACGCATAATCTACCCTATCATTGGCTTTTAGTCTGATTTAATCATTTCAACATTCTCTGCTATATAAATTTAATGTATCTGATTCAATAACTTTTACCCTTCTCCTTATTAATTTATGCTGCTAATAATGTAAATTTGAAGCCATGATAAGCAAATAATCAGAAAATACAATCACTAAAAATTCATAATGTTTCATTATCTTTTTTGAATCAAAAGTTTTGTTTTATCCAAAACAAAATTTTTGGCTTCTGACATTTTAAAAGCACTTTGTACTCTACAAACTCAAATGAATGTGCATAGAAAAGGCAACCCTATACATCTACTTACTCGTGTCTGATTTCCATCTCAGCGTATTCACACCACACACTGGCCAGGTCATCCACATGTTTGAATGGCACCTTGGTGGACTTCTCAAATATTGTTCTGGCCTAATCGTGAGGAAAAAAAACGACTCATAAATGTTTGCAGTCATAACATATAACCACACTCACATATTGTTACCTCGGTATCAGGGTTGTAGCCAGCCTGAAATCATTTTCTGCCCCTCGATTTTGAATCCTTTTGAGCGCCCAAAGCACGAGATGTTGCACCTTGAAAATTTTGAAACCTAGACCCTCTGAAATGCTGCTTCTTGCATTTTGAGGTGTAAATTTTGCTGGTAGACTAAGCTGTTCAACAGCATCTGTCTTGGTTAAAAATTCCACAAGGGAGACATTTTTTTATGTATCTTCACATATCAATTTTTGTCCTTCACAGAGGACAGAATGGACAAAATCATTTTCTGTCCCCAGCTGCAAAATTCCATCAAAGGATGGAAGGACGGGCGCTGCAGTACTTACAGTATGGATACAACCCTGCTTAGTATGTAACTGTCGTTTTTAAATGTAAGTTAGAAATTTCTTAGTCTGATTAAGTACAAGCATATTGATCATCCTATAGCATGCTGCTTAATCAATTTGTCCACTGTCTTACTTCATGCTCACAAGCAAAATAGAAGAACTTCTAACAAAAGACAAAAGAAATTTGAATTTTGAAACCAAAAATTTACACAAGTTACTAAGTACAATCCTCTTTCTTTCTGTTAAATTTGAAAGAACTTGGACCGAATAGACAACTGTCAATGGCAACTGAGTGAATTGATATCATCCATTTTTCAATGCTTCAACGTCTGTTTTTGACTATTATAACATCTGTTTCTGAAACTACAAAGTTAGCCATTATAGCACTTACATCGTCAACCTGGCTGTTTTCCTCATAGTATTTGGCGAAGGCGACCCACAAAGTGTACAGCTTTCCTGTGGCCTTCTGGGGGTCCACTGTCTGAACTGCTTCTGTGTAGGTTTGGATAACCTAAAACATAGAAACAATCACTCGACAGTACATATATACACCTTTCTCATATCACGGGCGGCCATCATAGATCTAATAGAGTTCAATGAGGCAAAAAAAAGACTGCCCATCATAATTAGCAGTTCAACCAATGATAGCATAGAAATTAGAAAATCGACCAATGAGAGAATGGCTGCATGTCCGTTAAATATTTTGCATTCTTATGTTTTTATTTTGTATCTCTTAAGGGACTATGGGATCAGTCTATGCTACTCTAAATTACTATATCTGTCGCTGCATAACACATCTAAGTCATAACACGCTGTTAAAATATCTATTATTTGATCTTATATTGTGAAAATTTGTGCGGTTTTCAGGAAAACTAAATAGAAGCTGATTTTAGAAATAAGTTTTATCTGTTTGCCTCATTGACCTTGTCTTTGATCTATCATGGCCGCAGGGTGAGAAAGGTGTCTTGGGATTCACTTTACATGTTCTAAGTTAATAAATCAAAAAGCTAATATTTTAAGGTATACAGTATCTTCTACATGTGTATTTGTTCCTAAATGATAGCATCTGCCATGTGATAGTTAAACAGTACCGTAACTGTAAGTAATCATTTGACTTGCCCAACAACATTTTCAACCTTCATGTTACAATTTTGAAACCTTATATCCGTACATAAAATAAAGCGCTTACCAACAAGCTTTCGATCACTCCTCTGATCCTTGTAAAGTTGAAATGACCCAAAGCCTAAGTCACACATCCAGACCTTGAGATCCAGATCCAGAAAGCTTGATGGTAAGCCCTTTATTTTGTGTACAGATGTAAGGTTTGAAAACTGTAACATAATGTTGACTACTGTCACAGATGAACTTACATTCAAGTATTTTTAACCTTTCTCCACTATCTAATTTACTACCTATTACACATGTACCTCTCTGGCTTTGTCCTTCTCGGAGAAGAGTTTGGCTCGTTTGTGCCACTCGTTGACGTTGTGTGGGTTCTGTCTCAGCAGTACGCTGTTCAACAGTAGGGGGCGCCGCTCGGAGATCAGGTCCTCAAACCGAGCCATCCGCAGGTCAAGGTCATCTTGGTCTGAACATTCGGCCGAGAAAAGGTCAAAATCTGTATTTTTTTCCATTATAGAAAAATTGCAAACGCTTAACTTCCAACACTGAATTAAACTTTAGGGACTTACCCCTCTAAATTTTTAGTGTAAAGTTTAGTAAAGTGTTAGCATCAAAGTTCATTTTTGTTGGTAGAATACATTATAGAAAAATTGCTACCACTTTACTAAACTTTACACTAAAAATCTAGAGGGGAAAAAATACTTAGCAATTTTTCTATAATGTATTCTACCAACAAAGATGAACTTTCATGCTAAGTACTTTTTTTCATTTCTTTACATACCAGTGTTCTAGCCAGTCTGAAGTTTTTGTCCGTCCACTGGATTTGAATGGAAATCCTGTCAAAGGTGTGACGATTCTAAGGGGTCCAGGGGTATGCTCCTGAGAAATTTTGAAATCTAGAGCCTCTAACATGCCATTTCCTTTATTTTGATGGGCAAGGTAGATGCAGCTTGGTTCAATTCATATCTTACCATGTCAATTTTTGTCCATCACTGGGGACGGAATGGGCAAAATTTTTGCTGGCTAGAACCCTGCTACGTAGTCTTGATGGTACAGGTATTGTTAATAGTTTACTACTTGAATATGAATATCCTTGTTAAAGGAAGAAACCTTGTCTCTGTACTTGAATTTAAGAACAACATAGAAAACTTGTAGATTTTAAAAGGAGTCTTTTTTTCACTGCTCGATGTGAATGTACTTTCTTGTCTTTTCTCATGACATCTTAAATAATAGTTCTCCAAAATTTCTCCACCATACAGTTATCAATCAAATCAATAACCTTTATTTATCAATATTAACCTTTAAATAATGAGACCTTAGCAGTGGAAAGGTTAAAGGAGAGGCGACCTACCTTCCTCTGACAGTTTCCCGTCCTCGTCCATCTCCAGTTTGTTGTTGACAATGGTGGACTCAAACTCACTGTAGGCATCAAACACCTGGGCAAAGTCTCTCACTGTCACCACAGTCTGGATGGCTTCTTCATACATATCTCTGGCCTGGGATACAATGGAACACACAGGGTGTTATGGAACTGTATGTTGTGCATTCAGGATGTATAGGACAAGGTCTTGTAGGTACCGTCATTGACTTAAAATTCAGATTCAAATCCATAGCAGGGCCCAATGTTGTGCCATTGGGAAAGGCATTTTACACCTATTTGAATCAAGTAAGGCCTGGGATAAAAATGTTGAGTTTCCTGTTTCAGTCCTTTCTTGTGATTTTTTTAGGCCATTCAAAACTCTAGTGAGACATATTACAATACAGTTGAACAAAGCGAACTGAAAGGAATGAAAACAAGTGTCTGTCAATGTCAAACTACTTATGTTTAGTGCACAATAGATACAGTTATCCTTTATTAGATAGGACAAGCATTGTTTTTGGTAAGGAAGCAAGCTGAATAAAAATTCTAACTGGAAGCTATGTGACTCAAATACACAAGTCTAGGGTTGGCAGGTTTTTCTATGGTAGGCAGACACAAGAAACACAACATAGATTTTTTCCTAGGCCATGATGACTATATACTTGATCCATGCCATAGAAAAAGTTGTCTATTGTAGTGTAACTGGTCGGAGGTAATGATCTGGACACAGTAAATCACCTTACGTGTTTTTACTGTTTACCTTCTCAAAGTGGCCACTGCGGATGTAGTAATCTGCCAGAGAGTTCCAGAGCATGCCCAGCTGGTCTGTAAAGCGATGGAGCCCGCCGCGAATAATGGCGTCCACGTTCAGGGAGCGGATTTTGTCCGGGTTCTTGGAGATCAGATCACACAGATCGTGCCACAGCTAATGGGGGGAGGTAAGTAATGTAGTCAACAAACCTTTCGAAGATAAACAATGCTTGTCTCATGAGAGCAAGTCGTCACAAAAAAGAGTATCACAACCACAATGAAACAGTTTAAAGTGTTAAGAAATGTTAAAACCGTGTTATACGTTGAATATGCTTTATTTTCAGACTCTCATGTCGCATTAACCTGGGTACTATCTGGGTAGTAGTTCGCTCCTATGTTTGCTTCTGCTACATGTCTGGGGACCTGCACATTCAAAGTCATCAAACCGTTTGGTGGTAACATCAGTTAATAAGCGAGTTACATTGTAAGGAATGGGTTCTAGAGCGCTTGTTCGATGACAACAGGTCCTCTAACGAGCAGACGGAGGGTGTTCCAGGTGTTGGAACGTCTGTTCGAACGAGCGCTAATGAACCCATTCCTTAATTCGCTCATTTCTAGGGACCAATCAGTGCCCTCGTCCAAAATTTGGACGATTCCAGACGTTAACGTGGTCAAGGTTCCCAAACAGAACAGAAGAGACGCGACTGTATATATGTTTGACAAAAATCCGAGCGATAAACAACTGAATATAGTTTATAATTAACATCAGAGCAAACTACTTTCTGAATGGTCCCCAGGCTAATGTCACATAGCATATTATTGCAGATTTCATTGATGTAGTTAAAAATATGTACCTGGTGGTTTGACTTGCCCCTCTTGGACACAAAGTCTTCCTTGTTGACCAGGTCAGCCAGACGCGTGGCTGCTTCGTCCAGTCTGTCTATGGAGATCAGGTAGTCGATGTAGTCCTCTGTGTTTTCTGGGGCCAGCTGTTAACAAGGCATGAGAGAAAAAGTGTACCTTTAGCAGCGTGCAAAATACCCACTTGCACACTTGCACATTGCAACCACTTTTTGCTTGGTGCAACTTACTTATTAACTCAGGTTGCTCAGGGTGCAACTTAGATTTTGAGCCTCAGAACTCGATTTTGTTATCAATTTACTTGGAAGAAATAAATGGACCGAGGCAGCTGTTTCATATCAGCCAAACATGTATGTATTGTACCTTTTTTTCAGAAATTACCGGTAGTGAATTGTAGGTGGTGCAACTTGAAATTCAGTTGTGCAACCTAGTTTTTACCCCAGGTTGCAAACTGCGCAACCTGGCTCAGAAAAGTATTTTGAACACTGCTTTAGACTACATTTGTACATGGTGAAACTAAAGACTACAGTTAACAAGTCATACTTTCATGCTGTTTAAAATTCTGATATACTTCAATACAAACGTACATGGGTCAAGAATTAATTGTAGTTGTAACAATTTTAGAAACATTCTTTTCAGCCATATTATAGTAAAGTTCCCTCACTTTTAATCTGTCTAGTGTTGAAAAATTAATTTTTCTCATGCATTTAATATTACTACATTATACAAAGACATCTCAAGCTACATTTTTAACATTACTAAGAAATGAGAAGAAGCCGGACAAATGTATTAGAATAGTTTTAGAACCCATGTTTTCTGTATCTGTATCTGTATCTATATAGCCGGTATAACCGCCGTTCGGCGTAACACACCAGCGCTTTAGATTAGTCTTAGAAACCATGTGTACTGTATTATTACCTTTTGTATCTATACGCCTGTACTTAGCCCGATAGGGCATGAAGGTGCAATAAAGGCTATTACATTAACAATATTGTTTGTTGTCTGATGTCATTTTCTATTCATACATCATGTACCAATTATGTACATGATTTGTATTCTGTTTGTAGATTCTTTTGTCGACTTTTCCCATATCCTTTCATTTTCTGCTTTATACTTACCTGCATATTCTGGGAAATTTGGTTTAAAACTAATAAATTAATTAAATAAAACATATTCATAACTATCTGGCTTTTAACCTCAGACTTCAAGATTAACAGCTTGCCAGACAGGAAAAAGGAAATTGATCTCAATCCAGTCTTAGTTCACTGAGGTACTAGTCTTTTATTGGTCATAACAGAGAGGACAGACACTCTGTACAGTATTTACAGGTTTGATTCATTGTCCCGGGGAAAGTCCCTTAGCTCTTTTCGACAAGCACAGGAACAATGGACCGCGGCTTAACGTCCCGTCCTAAAGCCCCCTTTACAAAACAAGAATTTAGCTCAGCCGAGTTGTCAGCGAGCGCTAAATTACGAGGAGGTATAACCTGATGCCTACGAACAAATGGCAGAGTTTCTTCGTCAGCATCAGGGTCATACCTCCTTGTAATTTAGAGCTCGCTGACAACTCGGCCGAGCTAAATTCTTGATTTGTAAAGGGGGCTTAAGGACTACAACCCTTTCCGTTAGCGTGCATGTCGGGTGAGTGACACAGCCAGCTCAAACTCACAGCTTCTAGTTCCAGAGGCATGGCTACTAACCACTGGCAGGGATCAAAATACTTGCAAGTTGCAAGTTGGCAAAAATTTTACGTGCAATTTGAAAAATTTACATGAAAAATACAACTAGGCGGCGATCGCGACGTGGATCGCTAGCTTGAATCGGCGAATTTTGATTAAATCTAGTGAAGCTACCGGAGAAAGTTACCGGCAAAAACAAGGAAGGAAAAAGACAGACGTTCATATGTTGTTCTGTCTAAGAGTAGGGTGCCTAATTCCTGAGAGTATTTTTTTACGGCCAGGTATTGTCAACATCTAAGATTGCAAGTTCAGAATATTTTTACGTGCAAATCTCGAAAATCATGTGCAAATGTCTATTTCGAACCCTGACTGGACTACCAAGCTCACCTTGAGGTAGCGCCTGTAGACTCTAACCGCCGTCTCGTGTAGCGGGTAAGTCTTAATGAAGTTGAGGTACATGGGCCAGATACGATGGTGCTGGGTGATGGGGAGCGCTCGCAGCGCGCGGTCAAACGTGCGGCGCGTACGGGTGATCTTCTTCTGGTCCATCAGGAACACACAGTAGTCCAGCCAGATACGCGGCATCTGTTAAAATATGACACAAAAACTATGATATAACATCTGATAACATGGCTGATAAAATATTGCCTTCTTGTATTACAAGAATACATGACATACATGTGTACAAGTGACCACCTAAAATCCAAAAGGACCACCCGCTCTATACAGGGTTTTCATTGATGTTGTACTAATCATAATTTGAATTCTCCGACAGCCATGTTGGCGGGTAATTGAATTAAACAATAGCAGGTTAACAGACGTACCCTGTAATCCGACATGGCGCAGATGACGTCAAATGAAAAGCCTGTATATGACCACTTTCTGGTAGTTGTACTATTCCCTTATAGAATATATTGCTCACCTTATGCATGAAGACAAGGGCTCTCTCAAAGGCATTGTTGACATCTTCATATGCTGGGTCTGTGATACACCTGCCTCGCACCTGCTTCCTTCTCCTCTTCAGGTAGTTGTACCACAGCTTGTAGCTGAAACAGGTGCGCATATTGATAATTACTCAACTGTTCTTCGTTCAGTTTAGGAAGCCACCTTCGTCTTGTCAAACTATTGATGGATTCATGACAAAGAAGCTTAAGATAGAACTTGTAACTGAAATTCCTTTTGAGATCATTATACTTGAAGTTCAATTTAAGTCCACATACGCTCTGATCTCTGTGATAGGGTTTATTTGCCATGACATGCTTTTGCAAAAAAAAAAAAAAACATGACAATAAAACCACTGTCAACATTTGAGGATTTACTGTACTATCTACTGTAAATGCATTTAAGTTCACGGGGATTTAATTTCGCGGTAGCGGGAAAAAGGACTTTTCGCGGTGGATTTAAGTTCGCGGTAACACCATAGACTGCAGTCTAATACCATAATAGAAAAATGTTCGCGGTGGTATTAAGTTTGCGGTGAAGTGTGGTCACCGCGAAAACTGCAAACATTAATCCACCGCGAACATTTCTGTATTTACAGCATTGTATTTGAGGACTCCAGGAAGATTAGATTTATGTATTCAACTAATGGAGATTCCTAATAAATAAACAAACAAACAAACAATCTATTCACAAACTTGACTATGTCTCACACACCTGCCAGGCAGTTCCCTCAAGGCCCGTTCATACACCAGGTTGATAGCCTTCCCAGGTGCATTGGTGGTAGTTTTGTGCTCCACGTAACGCAGCCAGCACTTCACGGCGAAGGGATTGCGCAAGATATCTTCTTCGTATGCAAGGTCTGTCTCCTCCTACACAACGATATCACAAGGTCTCATAACACAGTAATTATCCGCGACCCCCGTCCCCAAAAGTAGTTCGGGTTAAAATAGTGCATCGCGGTACTTGCAGAGGCCGTATTTATTCTTCCGTGCACGACAGCGAGGTGGAATCTGTGGTGAATAGTAGAGGAATACATCGGCGTTCATACTGTATAAGTTGGATTACGTCGCTTTTTCGGCCGGCGGGAATTTGCGCCTTGATATGTTACCGGCACTTCCTGTTCGCCGCCTGCAGTTCCATGACCCCCGCTGGGGGTCAAATCAAAGTGTCTGTTATAGAAAAACGAGCCGGCAAATCTATGCTCATCTTCAGATATTTTGTAGCTTGTACCCTCAACTTCAACATACTAAATTCTTGTGAATTGTATCTGCACCCTACTATAGGTTTTGAGTCGTCGAACCACCTCACTTTGGGGTCCTTAACCATGTAAATCCCCATACCCGAAAAACTGTGTTCTGAGACCTTATTCAAAACCAAAAGCATGAGCGCCCCCCTCCCCCTTCCAAAACCAACTTCTTTACTTCAAATTTGCTTGGTACTAGCACTCTCACCAGAAGCAGGTCCTTATTCTCTTCCACCGGCATGTTGACAAGTATCATGTGGACCCTTCTGCAGACAAAATAGTGATTCTGAACGCTTGCTGGAAGCAAAAAACAACGTAAAACTGGCAAATTTTACGAAATCAGTGCGTCTATGTTAACCTCTCGCGAGACCTGACCAGTTCGCGCGAGAACTCGTAATGACCAATCAGAGCCGCCGTTGATTTGAATAGCAGTAATTTGACAAGATTTGGTGGCCTGTATATAATTTCCTATCTTCACAAAATATAGAGATCCTTTGGGGATTTTTGCGTCTTTAAAGTGTGCGACTGTCGTCATTAGGCTGTTTCGGCGCAGAACAAGACGGATCCCCAGATGTTCTGAGGTAAGAAATCGTCAAATTGCATCGCTACCCTTTTTTTCTGGTGAGAAAAAAAATCGCCGCCTCTTGACTTTGTAGCCGACTGTTGGCTAAAAATGTACAACTTGTCGTCTGAGATGGCACACACGAGTCTATTCCAACGGGAGCAGAAAATTCAAAATGCTCCACGTTTCCAACGGGATTCAAGCCAAGGCATAATCCTCTGCTAAACGGCCTTCCTTTCAACAAACAAGATCGGCAGCGGTGAAGTGTTTTTCTTGGCACTGTCAAAGACAGGGCCCCCCTCCCCTACTGAAAGTCGGTGTTGGAACGCTTGCTGTCAAATATCACAGAAATTAGCCAAGAAGCTTAGCCGTTGTTCTGATGCCCAAGCACGGACTCTTTTGAATCTTACATGTCGGGCATTTATTGATTCGTGCAAAGCTTGTAATCCCCTTTCTTGTCCTGTACACCTAACGCTAGCAAACCACACCAGAAAAATTATACCTTGCTCAAAAACGAGTTTTGAAGAAACATGAGATTTTCTACAGTATGTAACGTTACAGATGTGTGGCTTCTTGTGGTTACTGATGTAAATCTTGATAGCTCCTCCCCAGCCAATTGACACCCCCACCTAACAATCATCAGTGAAAGGAGATAATTATCGATCCGAGACAACATGTATGGTACAAACGATGTTCGGGGTGAGGAAGGAAAATCACAGTATCAGGTTACAAGAAGATTACATTGTTACCTTTGTAATGTGGCATGTCAGGGCTCCAGACTAACTTTTTGGCCTAGGAGCACTGCGCTCCTAACTCTAAAAACTTAGGAGCACCAGCAAAAATTTAGGAGCACCACTGTTAAAATTGGTAGTAAAAGCAAAAAATCTAAGAATCATTGTTGATCACCTGGAATAGCATATTTTAATACAGTAATATGAAAGAAAAAACAATCTTGCTTTAAATACGGTGAATGTGGTAAATACATTGATTTGGTGGTTCTTGGGGATAGGAGGACAAAAGTTTTTTTGCTACGGCCGGCTGCTTTATTCAGACTCGACTCTTGTACCTCCAGCCTTGTCAGGCATGACTGTTGACGAACAAGTTTTTAATGTCCAAAAAATGAATTAATCAAACTTGCAACATAAGGATTATCAAAATGTATTCAATACTGAAACCAAGTTACACAGACAAAAAAGTAATTATGCCTTCTTATTGTAAGAACAATGAAAAATAACTGATTAATCCCAAATTACCATTTAAATTGAAGAAAAAAAATTAACCACAAATAAGTATAAAAGTACAAGTGTCTGACAAAATGGGTGAAATTGAACTGAAAATGGAAATAGTGCAGGCCGCCCTCCAACACCAAGATCGTATCTCAAGAATGTTTTTTTTCCACCCTACCATTTTTTTATAAAGGCCTACTTGTTCACTGTCTCAGGGGCTGCAACATTGTTGTCTAAAAAGTCATGTTACAAAAGTTTTGTTACTGCTTACTGGACCTCCACTTATCATGCTGTCATAGAATATCATACCATACCATTCTATATCAAGGACGTTATTTCCTATACATGAAATCTCCTTGGCCAAACCAAGGCTCTTTCTTCAACCTCCTTGGCCAAACCAATATATGTATATATATATATCATGTATACATTTCCCTATCTGTTTGGACAAACTCACAAAGGGAATAAATAAACGTCCAGTGGAAAAACATTTTTTAAACCTCCTTGGTACATGTAATTGAAGACAGTACAGACACATGGCAGACCTTAATGAGGTGTGACAACCCCTGCTGACCATCCCTGTCAGGGGAAGAAACTGATACCTGGCAGGGACAGCCTTTCCCTGCAAATATTCTACTTGGCTGGATGATAAATGATGATTAATTGTGAGAGGTTGCACTGTGCGACTGTGGTTACAGATCTGGTCGCACCAGGGGAATTCTACTCGCATATGCGACCAACTTGGTCGCAGTCAGGAGCCCTGCATGTGTTATTCATCACAAGAAGTGTTGGTGTTGAGTAAATTTGCATGTGTATGGGAAGCCAGATGAGGTGTGAGCAGCAGAGGTGATCTAATCATCCCAGACATCACCTCTACTCCTCTTGACAGGTACCAGCCAATCAGGAGCTTTTCAGGTAATCTAATCATCACAGACATCACCTCTAGACTGGTACCAGCCAATCAGGAGCTTCTCAGGATCTCCTCAGAGCTGAGAGTACTCCTGCCCTTGTCATCAAGTTGTCCATTAGTGCACTCAGAAGAATTTTCATGATACCATGGCCCACTATGGGCACCATATACACATAGTAGTAACCGAACAGCGTGTGACTGTGAGATTGTGTGGCGTGATCGGCAGCGCGTTGGGCTCAGGCCCGAGAGGACCTGCGTTGCAAGCGATCTTATGCCCTTATGGGAAAGGCACCTTACACTAAAGTTACCGGACTTTCCTCACTTCACTCAAGTGAAAAATGAGTACTTAGCTTCGGCTAGGGCCATCCCTTGAAGGATGCTTTTCAAATGGAGGACCCGTGTTTGGGGAGAGCCACACCTCAAGCACATAAAAGAACCGGACACACTTATCGAAAAGAGTAGGGGACCTTCCCAACTTGTGAGTGGATCAATCCTTACAGTCGGTATGTAGGCTGCAAAATCTTCAGCAAGTTGAAGTTGGTAGCCTCAAATAAAAGCAATATGTGACACATTTGTGTTCACATGAGGAAAACAGCGTCGCAGACCTCCCACCAGGTGACCAAGAGCGGTCATACATCCGCCGTGAGGTTGAAGTATGACCAGGTCATTAAAAAGATACACCACGGGTGTGTGCAAAAAAACGCATTGTGAAAGACAGACAGTTTTGGCATATGTCGTTGTCATACCACCAGAAGTTTTCCTTATGTTAACCAAGGTTTAGGCACTGGTCCCAAGGAATAGTACTACCAGACTACATCATCTCAGTTCTCACATCAACAAGTCCTTACTTCTTATGTTAAAATTAGGTGACTCTCTACATTGTGCACTGGCCCATACACACATACATGTTTACCTAGTATAAGATCATCTGATAGCTACAGTCCTTTACTTCTTCTATTAGGCCACACCGATTTGATTTTTTGGTTCACGGATTCGCTCGCTCCTATTTTTTGGGAAAAAAAATAAAAATAAAAATGACCACTCAGCAAATTTTCACCATTAATGAAACCATTCACCAACTTTCTGGTGTAGCAAATTGAAACAACCAGAGGGGCGAGTAAGAACAGAAAGAAACAACACCCCGACTCCCGGGATTCGAACCCGCGCCAAACCCGGGCAGCCGGATCACAAATCGAACGTGCAAACCGTTCGGCCATAAAGGCTTAAGCCGTTAGGCGTCTTCGGTTTAGCAGTCCTTGAACACCACTGTTACACTACTCCCCCTTTTCTTTTCAAGATTCGTCCTCGAATCTCCGAGATCGACATCCCTGTGTGGCACATACTAGCCTGTTAATCACAGGGCCGGCGTGGGAACCAGTGAAACAACCAGAGGGGCGAGTAAGAACAGAAAGAAACAACACCCCGACTCCCGGGATTCGAACCCGCGCCGAACCCGGGCAGCCGGATCACAAATCGAACGTGCAAACCGTTCGGCCATAAAGGCTTAAGCCGTTAGGCGTCTTCGGTTTAGCAGTCCTTGAACACCACTGTTACAAAATTGGCCTTTATATTATAAGCTCCTTAAAGTGTGGGTACAGGTGCTGTTACTGTGCAAAAATAGTGTCTGTGTACTTTTTTCAAGCTGAAAACTTTTTTCCTTTATGTTTTGGATTAGCCGTTACCTTTACCCCAACCATTTTACAATTTTTATTTTTATTTCGCCCTCTCGCCCCATATTTTTTATGAAAAAATCCGTGAACCAAGAAATTAAATTGGTGTGGCCTTAGGATTAAAGGTGACTCTCTATATTGTGCATTGGCCCTTACATAGGTACATGTATGCCTTACATAAAAGATAGCTATACGGTATCATGTGTAGCTTGGGGCTCACCACTAACCTTCCACAACCTGCCCTCAATCACTGATAATCAGCAGGGGAATCATCAGTAAAGGCCAAACAGTATCACTTACACTCAATTCATCAGTGGGAGAAGGTCATGTTGGGGTCTGGATGTCAGCTTTCATATGATATGATGTATAATATTATTCATTATATCAGATTATGTAACTTATAAATAGTGCATTTTTATCTAAGTAGTTTTTGTAGGGAATTATATGTTGTATTGTCACTTGCGTTGTATTGTCACTTGCAATGTGCATGGAAACGTGTCAATGATGAAAAAAATAGATAATTGTACAACACACTGTTGATTTGAATTAACCTGTACAGTCAACTTGAGTCAAGTCATATTTATGTGGCTCCATTATATGGTACAGTCAAACCTGCCTATAGCGGCCACTCAAGGGACTTGAAAAATTGGTCACTATAGACAGGTGGCCACTATAGAGAGAATGTTGATCAATTGGCCATGAGCAAGCTACACATGATTTCAGTTCCCACTAATCTTTCTCACCAAGTAACATTGTCTCGATCGGTAAATTCACCGACAAAGACTTGCACTTCAATGCTCAAGGCATGCATACCTTCTTCTACCGCCAAAATGACCCTGTCAGGAACTCCAAGTCCTTGCAAACTATAATTTCAAACTCGGTGCTGGGTGACATAAGGCTGCAGTATGGTTGCAATAGGCAGTGTTTCTGTATCAACGGGACCGGAAATTGTGTGGCCGTGGCCGCGTTGGACAGGTGGCCGCTAAGCCTATTTCTTAATCATTACGAATCGAAGGGACCGACAAAAAGTGGCCACTATGGCCGGGTGGTCGCTATGCAAAGGTGGCCGCTAATACAGGTTTGACTGTACCACAATTACCACATTGACCTGTCAAGCCTGAGCAACAAGGAATCTATCTTTGAATTAAACTGAAATAAGACAGGAAGTCATGTACATCCTTAGGGCTTTCATCACATCCCTGCCATTCCCTTGAGGCTCCTCAGGTGTTCCATGTGCAGACTTCTTGTTAGCTCTGCAATACTGAACTAAATGTTGTACTAAACAATTAAAAAACACCTGTATTTTTAGAAAAACTTTCTTTTTAGGCTATACCAATTTAATTTCTTGGTTCACGGATTCGCTCGCTCCAAATTTTTTGGGGAAAAAATAAAAATAAAAATTACTACTCAGCAAATTTTCACCATTAATGAAAGTTGAAACCATTCACTGACTTTCTGGTGTAGCAAATTGGCCTTTATATCATAAGCTCCTTACAGTTTGGGTACAGGTGCTGTTACTGTACAGTAATAGTGTTTTCGTACTTTTTTCAAGCTGAAAACTTTTTATTCTTTATGTTTTGGATTAGCCCTTACCTTTACCCAAACCATTTTACAATTTTTATTTCGCCCTCTCGCTCTATATTTTTTATGAAAAAATCCGTGAACCAAGAAATTAAATTGGTGTGGCCTTATCATGTAAATTGTAATGTTCAACTTTCCCGACAACTGACTAAAATCCTGGACAACATTTTTCTCAGTGTTGTAGAAACCAGTTTGCATATAATTTGCACTTTATGGTGTACATCTCTGTCTACGCTACCTACAGACCAAGTATCATGTAGATTGGTCGTTCTCTTGTTTGGTTATCCTCCTTAGAAGATTTTGACAAAAACACCCCTGCAGTTCCAGACTTCTAGAGCAACCTGCTAGGGAGCCCAAACATACACCATATATTTCTTACATTACAAGCTATCTGCCACCAAAAAAATAAAGATGATTCAGATTGCACATCTAGGTCACAAGATACAAAACACAGAATTTGTGCTGCAGTATCAAAGTCACATACAATGTACCAGTGGGCCCAAAATTGATCCTGACCTTCATCTTTCCCACTGTAACCCACATACTAAATATTATTAGTATAATACAATCCATCTAGAGGTTCTAGACCTATGCTGACCACAAGTATGCGGAAACACAGACAGACACACAGACACACACATAGACCCTTGACCTCCTGGTCTTTGGGGGGACAAGGTAGACACGAAGATGGAGAGTTGTCTCCAGAACCGGCAAATTATTGCAAAAATTACAATCAACCTTTCCTGCAGATTGAGGGATGCACACACATAGACTGACCACCAAAAACTATACGGTATACCTCTATTTTTCATGGAGATTATTATTCACTGACAATTATCCTTTTTGTCGTTTGTTGTTCTCCATCAGGCCCATGTGTATATGCAATCTTGAATTTTACTGACAAAATTAAGGGTATCATAATGATATTTATCTGTTCAGTCTTCAGATGTTCTTTTTGCTGTACTTCCCCAGATCCAGATATCTTGGCGAGGCCGTGTTTGTTCCAAGCCAACAGACAGGCATCACTGTGGCTTTTCCATCCACTGTTTTGTACACAGAGCAGAGATTCCTTAGATAACCAGGTGGGTTACTGTTTACTGGGAAGTGTAGTACAATACATGTACAGTAGGGTTGGGTTGGGTACCAGTTAGATTTACTAGTACAAAACGTTTTTCTTGTTGGGCCTGTCCAGAAAAAACAGACTTGAAAAAGATCTGTGGTCATGATCTGGACCTGATCCTCTAGATCTGGACCGTACCTGGACCTGAATTTTGTATGCCGGTGTACCCCTTGTGTACAGGGCTTTTCTTAGAAGTCAAGAAATTGTGTGTGTGTGTGGGGGGGGGCATTGTGAGAGAGCAGATCAACCAAGCAGACACATGGTGTGCTTTCCTCCTTGATGTCCTTGTTGTGATGGAGTAGGCAAGCCACGAAGTCTGGCATTATGCAGAGTCCCACATCCGTTTAGGATGGGATGGCAACTTATTCTTGACACACTGCAGGGCTCGAATTAACCACTTGCGCACCCCCTCCGCGCAAGTAGTTTTCTCCGTGCGCAAGTTGTTCAGAAAGTCAGGTTGCGCACGGCGCAACTTTATTTTTTTGGGGTAAACAAAACGATCCTCAAGTTACAGGCCCTTTACTAAAAATATCAGAAAATGTACGCCCTGTTTTGGGGATTTACGCCTTTGGTAAGCCCTAATTTTCCGCCGGAAACTTCGCTCAAAGTTCAAAATTTGCCGATTTCGGCATGCAGCCGCCATTTTTCATCTCAAGTCTCACGCCATCTCGCACTAACTCACATCTCGCGAATCGCGAGAGTCGCATCCCATTGGCCGTTTCGGCGTGACGTAGCGTGCCTAGGCGCTGCTATTGGTGGAATATCTAATGTACAAACGCTGTAGAGCAGAATTCGCTGTGTTCGCGGGAAAAAATCACGCAACAAAGCGTGCAACTTTGACAATGTTTACGAAAACTCATCGACTGCCTACCGTCCTTACTGTACATGTATAGGCTTACTTTGGAGAGTTTTTTTTTTGCTTGTTTGGGACAATTCTGTCGGTGGAATGCGGGAAAAACAACAGCTAGTGTGACGATGACTATACTGGGGAGGGGCGCACGGTAGGCACTGTTCAACGGAGGTCGCAATTTTTTTCACGGTTCTTTGAGATACAAAAATGTATTATTTTTGTTGCAGTCTTTATTTTCAAAAGATTGATAAATGGATGTTGTTTATTGAGAATAGTGCGCTTAATTTGCCCTGCATATTTTTTTGGTGCTATATTTCTTTAACTGAAATTAATAGCTTCTACAGCTAATTTGGAGAAAGTAACAGCTTGGAAGTGGCGCAACCTGAAATGCTGGTGGCGCAAGTTGGTTTTTGATTCAGGTTGCCGCCTGCGCAACCTGGCTGAAAAAAGTATTTCGAGGCCTGCAATGAGAGAAGCAGAATGACACAAGGGTAGTAGGATCACAGCAAAGTAGAAGTAGTAGTACTGGTGTCACAAGCTCTATGCTACTTAGCCCTCCAGATGTCGGGACCCGTTTAAACGCACACTGAAGTTGTTTGGGACCCCATGGACTTCTTGGACGAATACTCCGAACTTCTTGGGTGAAATTTTTCAGAATCTGGACTACAATAGAAATTCAATCTAGACGGTGTCTATACTAGAGTCACAGATAACAAAAAAAAAACATTTGGCAACCAGATATCGGCTGTGCATATATTGGAGAAAAAAAACTGTGTCTAGATCGGGCCATAGCCATTATTAGGGAATAAGCTGGTTGATATTGAATTGATATTCAAATATTATGTAAAATTTAAGACTGACCCTGTTGCTATCTTATGCAGTTGAAGCCAGTCTATTTGGGGCCAGCTGGCTCCATAAAGTGTATTCTGTAAAGACTGTAAAATCAGGACATAATTGCTTGGTAATGACTAATGTTGAAATGCACAACCCCAAGTGTTGTGTCTATAGAAGTAGCTAGCACAGGTGATTTTTTTCCTAATGTGATAACACAGTGAAATCTATCTTAAATTATAGCTCTTGCAGCCCCGAACAAAATGCCGTTTTCGGATTTCAAATCGGATGAACTTAAGTCTAGAAATTAAATTTTGAAGTAATTAATTTGGGTATTTTTGTGGAAAACCTTAATCATTAGTTCAATGGGGCCCAAATGGCACCGGAGGGACCTGTAATTAGAGCAAATCAATACACTACACACACACTATATGCATCATTAGCATGATTTATTTTCTTAACACCAACAGACATTCAAGTTGATGCAACTGTCTAACCAAATCCAGCAAGTAGACAGTACACTTAGTCTATAATTAGTAAATGATTATGTTAATTATTGAAATTAGTATGTCTGCATACTAATTAGGTTAATATCACATACTATATTCAGGTATCCTCTACACATTCTGGCTACATTTCTCTCTCAGGTTACCTCAGACATCTGTCACTACATGATCAGCAAAGTGTCAGTTGCAAATAAATTCTTATGTAATGACTGATTTGCATATTTGCATATTAATTAGACAAAACCATCAAATTGGATAGACATCATCTACATACACACTTTCTTTATGCCCACCTCTAAACGGAGTAATGGAACTGGCAGCTGTCACAATATAGCTAACAAATAGATGATCTTAAGTATTCTAATTAGTATATGATTAGTGTTTTGCAATATTTAATTATTGAAATTAGTATGTCTGCATACTAATTAGGTTAATATCACATACTATATTCAGGTATCCTCTACACATTCAGGCTACATTTCTCTCTCAGGTTACCTCAGACATCTGTCACTACATGATCAGCAAAGTGTCAGTTGTATTTAAATTCTTATGTAATGACTGATTTGCATATTTGCATATTAATTAGACAAAACCTTCAAATTGGATAGACATCATCTACATACACACTTTCTTTATGCCCACCTCTAAACAGAGTAATGGAACTGGCAGCTGTCACAATATAGCTAACAAATAGATGATCTTAAGTATTCTAATTAGTATATGATTAGTGTTTTGCAATATTTATAAGGTAAATAATATAAATAATCCAATTTCAGCATTCTAATCACTGCAGCTTTCATAAATTACAGAAGATACATTTAAAAAATACATATATTATACAATTGTCAGCTGACACAGCATGGGTGACCAGCAAGTTCAAGTTATCATACCAATTCTTGTTGTATAATCATTTAGCATATTTGCATATTAATTAGACCAATAATGCATATAATAAATAATAATCCAATCAATTCATGGCTTTGAGAAAAAAATGCACTTATACTATGTTTTCAACTGTTTTTGACTTAATTACTTCAAGATTACTTATTTAACTTTTTGTCATCCACTTCATAAATAAATAATTAACATCAATTACTTTTTTGCATATTAATTACATCATTTTTACAAGTCATACCTTTTTTCTGCAGAAATATGTGAATACTATTGTATCTAAAATATCATATCAAATATTAACAAATTCCTACTGTCTCTCTTTGCTTGTCTCGCTTCTTCACTTTTGCTTTATCAGTTCAAGTCTTCTGTTCAAAGCCATATTACAACAAATATAATCAAACAAATTCCTAAAGTCTCTCTCTTTGCTTGTCTCGCTTCTTCTTCAGTTTTGCTTTTTCTGCCTGTATCAGTTCTAGTCGTCTGTCCGTAGCCATGTACTTTGTACCCTGTTCAACTTCCTGATCTGAGTCCTCATCTTCATCCTCCTCATTGTTGTTATTGCATCTTAAAGTGTTCATACCTATCAGCTCAAGCAAGTTTTCCTTTAGTTCTGACATTGAAAACTTTTTCACCGACCCATTCACAGTCATCTGTTGCTGAACCAAGTATCTTTTGTCTGTTGGTAGAGGGTCCTCCAGAACAACTTTGTGAAATCTGAGCTGTGCAAGGATCTTCTCTTTCTTCTTTGAATCAGTTGCACACTCACAGAGTCTCTGCTCAACCTCCTCTGGAGTCTTCCATTCACCGCCATCTTGCCTTACTGCTTCACAAATCTTGGATTTCTCCTGGGATACCCTTCTTATCTTTCTTTCCTTCTCATCTTGTTTCTGCCTCAGCAGTTCGAGGCGGTGGCTCAGAATTTCCTTTTCTCTTTCTTTCTGCTTCTTGATGCATCCTGGAGCAGCTTTTCGAGCTGTCTCTAATGCACGTTCTTTGTCATCTTCAGACAGTTTTCCCAGCCAGTCTACTGTGTGGTTTGTAGAGAGTAGAAGCAGTGATTCGATGTGTAAGGTCTTTGCAGATGGTTTCAGCTGGTGTAACCTATTTCGGTACCCAATGCTTCTTTCACATGTGACATTTGTTGTGGGAACATGTTTAGATTTCTGTTTCAGGTTTTCATCAGGATTATCATACATTCCTCCAGGTAAGTAGTCGGTGAGCTGTTTTTCTATCAGAATCACCCAGGACGAGAAGATCAGCTCCAGGGCACTGATGGTGAGAGCATCCAGCTCAGCATCCTCAGAATCTTTAAGAAGGGCATGGCACACATCATCCTCATCAACCACCTCCCGGCCGGGAAATATGGTTTTATTGTCAGGCACAAGTAGTTCTGATGCGTCCTCTGATAGTCTAAGAAATTCCGCTCTCATTGTGAGAGACTGTCTGTTCAGATCGAGGATGCTGGTAGCAGCTAAGATTTCTCGCCACATTGGCGTGGTCACTCTCTTCTCCAGGATACCTAGCGCCCTGCATCCAGCGATAGCAACTTTGTTGGATAAGTGCTGCTGCAGACAAGAGTGGGACATACTTAGGGTACCACCACCTTTCCAGATTTCTAAGAACTCCCTCATGTCCTCCAAGTGAAAGAAGAAGGCCGCACCATTCACAAATTGGATGTTGCATCTATTCCCAATTAATTTGGAAAACTGGCACTTTCTACCTGGGTCCTTCCCATACAGGAAAGCCTGGAAAGCCGCGGCTTGCCCCGTTCTTTCATCGCACTGTTTTTGAAACGTGCGACAAGCTGCATACAGTGCATCCTCAGTGACAGCCCTTCCATTTTTGGTTGGCATGCCTTTCTTTTCAATGGCGCACACATCGAAACATTTTAATGCATCAAGTGCAACAGAAGCCATGTTGATAAGGACGTGCATATAACAATAAAAGTTATTGACTTTCTCTACTGAGCTTGACGTGTCCTTGATTATCTCCCCCCTCCACTCTTCAAAAGCACTGTTAAATGCTTTCATTACTGAACCTCTGTCCGACATCGTTGATGTTATCATTGATAACAGATTGGTCAGTTCCATTTCTGGGTCAGTACTGTCAAATTTTGCCAGAATTTCCGCTACCTCCTTCAGCGTCTGCTTGTTGCCTTCGAACACAGCCTGTGCATTCTCCTCGGCCATCTCGTAGAGTCCTAGTGACAGGGTTCCTGATGGAGTGGTCACACTTGTAGTGTTGAATTTCTTTTTCTCCTGTGTTGACCCGTCATTGTGAAGTGTTGCGTGACCCTCCAGCATGGCTTTGCCTGCCTGTATCACTGAGAGCATTCGTCCTTCAACAGCCAAAGTTCTGATCAAAGTCTCAGAAGGTAAATGTCCTGTGATGTTCATCTTTGCCAGTTTCTCCAAAACTGTTCTTATCACAGAACTAACATGCTTGACACTCACATTTTTGGACAGCAGATCTATCACAACTTCCCTTATCTGGTTTGTATATCCCTTGTCATGTTTGGTTTCAAGTGTTTTCATTGCTTTCACTGTATCTTCTAACATGGTGTTTTCTTCCTCTAGCTCACGCTTCTCTTGCTCCAGTTTGTCTATCTTTTCTGTGTTAGCACACACAATAGCTTGTGGACTTTCCATTTTCAGCTTTGCTTTCAGTGTTGAGGCTTTCTTCTGTAGGTGGACCTTTTCTGTAGTCAGCTTTTTGTTGGTGACTTCTAAGTCCTTAATCCTTGCCATCATCTCTGCTATGAGTGTATCTTGATGTTTCAGTTTTTCTTCACAGATTGAGATCTTCTTTTTTTTTGACTTCTCCCTTTTGTTGAAGTTCCTTACATTCCACTTGCTCAGTTTTTCTGTTGCGTCTTGTAACTTTTTTGATTGAGAGTCAAAAGCATTCTCTATTTCCTTGATGTACTTTTCCAGCTCGCCATTGTTGTTGTTCATCAGTTTCATTTTTTCTTCTGTGTCCTCAGTGATCTTGTCGCATTCTTGCACAGCAGCTGTATATTCACTGATCAAAGTCTCCAGCTCTGTTTGCACACACTGCATATTGTTCTTCCATTCTTCTGCACTACCCAGTTTCTTCTTCAAATGTTTGTTGGCCTTTCTTGCTTCTTCCAGATGCTTTGCAAGTTTCTTCTTTCTCGGTGTCCATGGAGCTCGAGACTGTGGAGTTTGGTTTTGCTTTGGGGAGTTGAAAGTCTGATTTAACAAAGATTTCAGTTCCTTTTTATCCTTCGACAATTTCTTCCTTTTCCCTGCTAGGCGTGAAATACTGCTCCAGAGTACTTTAGTTTCCACCCTGCTGTCAATGGATGTGAATGTTTCCTTGAGCAGTTCCATCTTCTCTCTCACCTTGAGTCGTTTGTGTTGTCCACAGAACTGTAGGATATCTCCATTTGTGGCCATGGTGCCTATGTAAAATCACCAAAAATAATTAGCAAGATATAATATACAAGATAATAAAACAAAGAAAACATCTTCAGGCAACACTGAATGATAGTACAAAAATTCACAACTGAACTATTCCTTTACCTAAATAGATGTACATGATTGTGAAGAAAGTGTTTTAATTCCTTTATATTGTTGTGAAATTGAATAACAATTTTCAACAACAGAGAAAAAAGAAACTTGCAAATCATTGTCTCACCTGTCCAATTCCTTCCCTCTGTGTCACTTGTATGATTTGAAGAAGTACAGAGAAGAAGAAGATAGAAGAGAAGTCCACTACTAGGCACTAGTCACAACAGGTTCTCTGGCATCATAACTGAGAAGAAATGTAAAGTTATAATTAAATGGCTTACCAAAAGATATCAGACAGGATTCTGAAAACTAAATCCCATCTAGCCTCATAGTACGTACGCACTTAACTTAATTCTCTATGCAAGAAACGTGTGAGGAGCCAGTGAATAACACTGCGTTCGCCACGCCCCCCTCCCACGCCCCGCGGCGCGGCTTCCCGCCAAAGAACAGCACTGAAAATAGCGATTTCCGCCGTGTATATACCAAAGTAAATGTTATAAATCTGGTATCAAAATAAAGCTAAGAACATGTTCTATCGTATTTCCGGTGCCGCAAATAGATAATTTAATTCTATCGGGGGAAAAATCGTGGTCAAAGTTTTTAAAATAGTCATAAATAGACTTACCTTGGACGTAGAAATTTGCGGCACACACCAGAATACTCCCCACAGTCTAGATAATGCATTCATGAAGTTTCTATGGACCATAATCCTCGGTATATCCGGCGGAAACGGGGTCAAAGTGTGGAACGCATTTTTGCGTTCGGCGGAAATGGTGCCCGCCGCGGGCGTAGCTCGCCGGCCGGGTGGCCCTGCCCGTTAATCACGCTCTAACTAAACATCGGTAACTTGTTTTTAAAAGAAATTTAGTACACATAGAGATAAGATATTGATTGAAAAGCACAAGTAATTTGGTGATTGTGAGTATTAAATTTGTTTTTCTAGAATTTTTTTAGTTGGCCGATCGCGGCCCGTAACGCGTGGGAGTCATTTTCCGCGCGGCATATAGGGGGCAATTGCGCTCGCTAATAGAAGCCTCCTAAACACACAGTCAGTACATGTAAATGTACTTAATAAATGTCACGTTCCGTGCAACATGGGAAGGTGCATGACGCTTGTTGCACAGAAGGTGACACAACATCCTGTACATAATCATGATAATGTCAACATCAAGTTGCATTTGAACAAAAGATATTCATTTAGCTCTGACACTGACAGCCTTGAAGTTCCTAGCTCATACAAGGTCTTCTTCTTCGTCGTGTCATCACTATGCTTTACCTTTCATACAAGGTATTTAAATTTCAGTAAAACATTTGTCTTTGGAATTGGATTAGGTTGTTTTTGCCACTGTGCATTTGAAGCATGCGCAATATCATTTCCCGCTCAAACTTTCAAGTTTTCCACTTATTTATCGATGGTTTATAATAATGGTAATAATAATCAAACATAACATGTATTCTTGAAATAGTTGAACTGTAATTTCCAACACAAACATACATGTAGTAAACTAGTATGATATTGCTATTTTTTGCATGTACATTGTCAATATCAATATTGTCTTGATACAATTACAACTTACAAGTTACATTCATTAATTTTTGTATCTTCTCATATTCACCTTGTAATTGTATATAGGAATATATCATATTCAATACAGATTCTTTCAACTCGTCATACATACGTGAAACGTCATTAGCAGTTGCCATATCATGCAGATTGAATTTGTAATTGTGGGTTGAGAAATGTATCTCACGATTTCTTGGAATCAGTCCATGATTCTAGGAACTACGTTATTCTAGACTTCAGTAGAGTCAATATCATGCACAGTGGGTACTAACAAATGTAATTCAAATGCATGGGGACTAATATTTCAATGCAGAAGATTGTCAATATTGTATAAAGATGTCACTGGAAGAAAGACGGCAACTACGTACAATACCAAGCGGTATTATATATTAATGTAATTTTATATCCAGACAGCTTTTGCATCAAACAATGCGGACAAAGCTTAATATGAAAGGAAAGGCTCATATTATACTGTGCCAGAGGGCTGGTGTAGTTTGCATCATTTCCTCTCATTGAATCTTTGATCTCCCTCGAATCAATATGACTGAAATCTGACTGTAATGCAACCAGCTACTGCAGGGTTCGAAATACACATACTTAACTTGCAATTTGCATGTAATTTTTGAGATTTGCGTGTAAAAATATTCTGAACTTGCAATCTTGCATGTTGAAAATACTTGGCCTGTAGTAAAAAATACTGAGGCCATGGTGCCTTTGTTTGTCTGACAGGGATTGTGACCGGTCGTCAGTAGGTGTTATAAATAATCAAATTTGGCTTTGCTGCAAACTTACATGCTGGTTATGTGGATATCTTTCCAAAAATTCAAGTTCTGTCTATATTTTCATGCGCCGATTTTTGTCCGCCAAAAGTGGCAAAATTCTTATCTGTCCTGAGCAGCAAAATTCCACCAAAGGACGGAATGATGGATGCTGGCTAGAACATTGCAGTATAGACTAGTTGTATTTTGCATGTAAATTTTTCAAATTGCATGTAATTTTTTTGCCAACTTGCAATTTTGCATGTAGCAAAAAATAAAGTATTTCGATCCTTGTACTGCAACACCACATGCCTGAGAAACTGATGGTGGTGAGTTTCACCGAAGGGAGCTATACCAGCTACACAGATCTGCTTAGTTTTAGGGTGTCAACATGGAGATTTTGAGCAGTTAGATGTGAACGTTTGATTTTACTTACTGTTACAACAGGAGCCTGTTTTAAGCATGCGTACTGGTATCATGTACATGTATGTCTGAGAGTATACAGTCTAATCAACATATATAACATCTTTGCTCTGTTAAATAGTTGAATGTTATATATTAGTTTCCATTCATAGTTTCCCCATTTTCCTTTAAATTTCCTTACCTCTAGGCCTTACCATGGCCATTATTGGAGTGTCTTTATTATATGCTTGTACATTGTATGCATGTTAAAACTAGGCTGTTTGTGCTTATATAACGTAAATTTTACAGGAGCAATTGATGTCATGTTCCTATGGTGTTTTATCTCTTTATGGAAGTAAATGTCCAGCAATTAATCCCAAGGTAAACCATTATCAATAGCCTTATGTAAATAGGTAAATTGGTATAAATATAACTCAATCATATTCCTCTTGAAGCTTATCAGTAAATTTCCTTCATCACATTAGATGTAAGATAGCAATGATTTAGGGAAAATTTCTTATATTATCTAGTTAGCCCTCTGTAAGATAATAATTGTATAAGAGATTGTTACATCTTGCCATCTGTATTATATAGTCAATATTATTTTGCTTGCTTATACATGTAATATCTAGATCAATTATAGCAGTCCTACAGAATTGTTAAGTGCCTCAAAATCTGGAAAAATCCAGGTCAGTTGATTTATGTTCATGTACATACAATTATAATGAGGATACCATCTGCTCTCCAAGCCAATTACATCTGATTAGACATTGAGCCTTTATATGTTGTCATCCTGCGAGGCCCTGGCATTCAATCACTGGGCTCCTTTCTTTGCAGAATGACTATGGACGCATCGTGTATGGAGCTAGCGTTGGAAGGGGAGCGCCTCTGCAAGGCGGGAGACTGCCGCGCCGGTGTATCGTTCTTCGAGTCGGCGGTACAGGTCGGAACGGAGGATTTGAAGACGCTGAGCGCAATCTACAGCCAGCTGGGAAACGCGTATTTCTACCTGCAGGAATACGAGAAGGCACTGGAGTACCACAGACATGATCTAACATTGGCAAGGGGGGTACTGTTTTGTGTCATTAAGAATACTGTAAACGCAGAAGTGATCACTATGCAGGGCTCGAAATACTTTTTTCTGCATACCTGCACTGGTGCAATTTATTTGTTGCTTCTCAGATTTTTCCAGAAAAAAATTGGAACGGCAGGTCGAAATAAGATAAAATGAATTTTTTTAAAAGGTCTGGGGTGAACATACATGGCTTAAATAACTTAAATAATTTTTGAATAACTTAAAAAACAGCCTGGCATGTTTCACACAATGAATCCTTTCCTTTGATTTGTTTTAATGTTCTGAATAAAAGGCATTGTTTTTTGACTGAAATTATGTGTATGTGGCTCTGAATAGTAATATTTATGGTTTGTGATAACAGAACCTGTATTATTTTGTCTCAGGACTTAATCTTTTGTTTTTATGAAAATGAAAATAATGGACAGAAGAATCCGAGAAGCAACAAATGAAATTAGTGTGCCCTTAACTACTTGACTATGAGAAGTTAAAGCATTCACCCCATCTATATAAGAGCTGTTTTTCTAAGGTCGGAGCCTCCAGTCACCAAGTGACAGTCAGGATGAAGACAGATTGTGAGAATTGCCCCAGTTTACCCAAAAAGGCTTGAGCCATGTACACAACACATGCCTTATTTATTTAATCTGCCAGCACATGGGGGACGGTAAATATTAGACCATGCCTGCACCTGAATTCATGGACAACACAGCGGCAGTTGAAGTAGAATGTTTTGTCCTCGTTAAAAGTTTAAAGTACCATTAGTCCAGCAAACAACAGGCTTAAAAACATTCTAAAAACTGAGGAACAGGATGGGTATATTAAATGATGTGGACTAGGTGTTCTAAAACAAACAAAAATCTTCTGTAGAAAGGTAAAAGAGCTGAAAATGACTTGAAATTCAGTGAGTCTTTTACTACTGTAAATGCATTTGAATTTTGGTGGATTCCATTTTGCGGTAGCAGGGAAAAGAACTGTTTGCGTTGGTTTTAAGTTCGCGGTAGCACCATGCACTGTAGTCTCTTACTGCCATGGAAAAATGTTTGTGGTGAATTGACAACACAAAACCGGTCCGCTAACATAAAATCATTGCAAAAATTTCTGCATTTACAGTTTTGAAATGATCAGATACACCAAGGAAAGTACAGGAAAATTTTCCACTTCTCCAACATGTAAAATTTTGGTATGTGGTATTATTTAGTCAGCTGCAAACACATTATTGACATCCCCCTCTACCTGCCACAGAGAGGAATAACAAAATTTTCTGGTTCCCAAGATTTTCAAGAATTGTATGTATGCTTTGCTTTCCAAAAACCTCAGCCGTATATCGATAGCTACTTGAGTGCAAGCAATATTTGATTGCAATGTTGCAAGTTGGAGGATGGCTGCAAAGATATTTGAGTGAATGCAATTAGTCTGTTTGGTATGTGTACCTGTCAAACCTGCCAACTTCTTGTGTCACACAAATATTCTGCTAACAAGAAAAGTAAAGGTTATATTATACATAGAATTGTAGGGATAGAAAAGTGTATTAGACTATTGGTAGCCGGGGTTTGAAACATCAGGTTGTCAGAGCGTGCATATGGGCAGGACTCCGGTGGATCGGGCTGGCTGATAAGTTGTTGTTGTGTATCAATAATCGGTGTAAACATCAACTGTCAACAACAGCTACACATTTTTTAACATTGACCGGCATGGAACCTCATGTGCAACGTGATATCAGGCATGTGGAGTACTAGTAGTTGTTTTAATGTGCATTGTAGTATGAATAGAATTTAGAAATTAAGATAGTTTCTTATATATGTATATATATATATATATATATATATATATATATATATATATATATATATATATATATATATATATATGTGGCAGCATCAGAATAATGCATGTATGTTACATAGGGGGAGTATAAAACTGTCTTTTTTTTGTTGGACTGGTCCAAAAAAAACGGGACCTGAAAAAAACAGTAGACCTGATGTTGGACTAATTTGAAAATGAACAGATTGTAATATTATATGGGCAGGCGTTCACATGTTTGGGGGCTTACAGGTCCAAGACAAGAAGATAAATAAGGTTTGATAGTCATTTTTACTAAAGCTACTACGGTTGAGCTTAATGTAAAACATAGGCAGTTAATGTTGTTTGCATGCAGATGGGATTTTAAAACGCAACAGTTACTGAGTTAGTTTGGGTAAGTAAATTTTCTGTGAACTTGCCTGATAGGACAAGTGAATTTTAAGAAACTTGTCCAACCTTGACCCATACATTATCTTATGTTTGTGTATGTGTACATGCGTGTGCGTGCGTGCTCAATGGAAATGTAACACTAACAGTAACTCAGATACATAGATCTAAACTTATGCTGAATGTCCTACATATCTCCCCACTGCCTGTACAGAACCCTGAGTGACAGGCTCGGAGAGGCAAAGGCCAGTGGTAACCTAGGCAACACGCTGAAGGTTCTGGGCAAATTTGACGAGGCCATTGTCTGCTGTCAGAGGCACCTGGACATCTCCAGGGAATTGGCTGACAAGGTGAGATAGAATAATCAATATAGCAGAGTACTGTACTCAGGAGCATTGCTCTGGGACTTTGTACCATCTTGCTTAGAATCAACCAAAATGTCAAATTTTCTTGTTGGAAATTGCAGTATAACTCTTCTACCAACACACATGAACTTTCAAGTTTGTACCACAGAATTGTTTCAGCTGTGGAGTTAAAATGCTGTAAACTTTCTTTCCCTCCAGGCCACACAAACTTTATTTGTTGCTTCTACGATTCGCCTGTCCATTTTTGTCATTTTGAAGAAAAAAATTAAGTACATGTACCAAGAAAAAATAATACAGGATTTGCTATTGCAAGCCTGTAAATATTGCCATTCAGAGCATACATAGAATTTCAGTCTAAAAACAATGTCTTTTAAAAAAAAACAGTATTATTCAGAACAGTGATAACAAATCAAAGGATGAGAGCCAATGCATAAAACGTGCTATAAAAAGCTGGAAACTTGAGTAATCCTGTTGTTTTCTGTGTTATGTAAGCCCAGGCTTTTGGGAAATTCATTTTTGGAATTGTCGATCTAATTTTTTCCTGAAAAAATCCGAGAAGCAACAAATAAATTTAGTTTAGCCCTACCATGATGTAAAATCACTACAAAAGTGAATGAATTTACATTATGCTGAAACAGAGTGATCATTGTATAACAACTTCTCCTGAACATGTTTCCTGATTTCTGTCTCACATGTTTGTGACTACAGGTTGGTGAGGCCAGGGCCCTGTACAACCTGGGCAATGTGTACCACGCCAAGGGGAAGCACGCAGGACGGAACAGCCAGCACGATCCCGGGGACTTTCCCGAGGACGTCAAGGCTTCGCTTCAGAAGGCCACCGAGTTTTACGAGTGAGCCAGCCTTGTTATTATTCCTTATTATGGTGTGTTAAATCAGCTACAGCCCCACATCCCTGCGGCATTGCTTGGTAAGCCCGGTAATTTGTCCTGGGGATTTTGCCAGGAGTCTTGCTGGCAAGCTAGACCAGTTTTTAGAAGGTGAAGGTAGCTATTTTTTAGAACCACAAGCAGCTCTGAAATTTGGCTTCCACATCCAAAAAGTACATGTAGATTGGTGGACCAAAAGTTCAGCATGTCAGTCAAAGAACATGCATAAAATGACAATTTAATTTGTTGCTTCTCAGATTTTTTTCGGAAAAAATTGGACCGGCAGGTCGAAAAAAAATAAGAATATTATTAATTTTTTTTGCAAAACGTCTGATTAAACAAATGATACGTTTTCAGATGTCTTTGGCACATTTTATGCGGCAAATCAATCAATATTTAGGGTGGTTCATTATTAACAAAGCCCCAATTTTTTAAAATAATATATGTACTATCTAAAATAGCAATGTACAGGAACTGTAATTTGAGGCTCATACTATAGTTTATTTGGAAGTCAGGAGAGGTAGTGAAAATTTGTCAATGGGAGCTGTGGCCAATTTTTTTGTTCAAATTGGGAACAAGAGGACAGCAGAATCGGAGAAGCAACAAATAAAATTGGTGTGGCCTAACAGTACTCATTTTCAAAAGAAATCAAAGATCTCTTAGCATACTACATAAAAAGTTCACTTAAAGATTTGAGGAATTTCTTGTTTTATTTATTATCATAAATTTCTTTCTAACTGTGTCCACACAATTTCCAGCCTACATATATGTACATTGTCTGATTTTGAATGTGGGCCAAGCCAACCTTCCTATCCTGTGGCACTTTGAATGTTAGCCAAGCCAACTTTCCTATCTTTAAAGGGCCTGGTTGTATCTTCCACCTCACATTCTGTCACTCTACGTTAGTAAAGTAATTACTGGCACATACCACAGTGCTTGAAATACCCACGTGCACACTTCCATGCAAATGCAACCACATTTTGCTTGATGCAACTTCTTTTCAAGCCCAGGTAGCACAGTGCGCAAGCTGAAATTTTGCAGACAACACCAAGACAAAAAACAATATGTATTTTTCTAAACCTTCCTAGAAGTGCATTTCCACCTTGCTTTATTTAAGGCTTTTTTTACCATTTATCCGTGCAATAACCTAAAATTAAGTATGCACCCCAACTTTGGCCACAACTTGTAGCACCTTTTCAATTTTGAAAAGTTTTAAAAGTGCGATTTTATTCAAGGCAATATAGTCTCTCTGTTTTCACAGATGTAAACAAGTTAATGCTGCAAGTAAAATAGATGTTTAATGAATGAATGATTGAAGAACTTTATTGCCCAACTGAGCTAAGTACAGGTCACAACAAGTCAAAACATATACAGTCAAACCTGTCTATAGCGGCCACTCAAGGGACCGGACAAATTTGGCCACTATAGACAGGTGGCCTCTGTATAGAGGTGGTAACTTGTAGATAAAATACCCAAGGGACTGACAAAAAGTGGCCACTATGGACAGTTGGCCCCTCTGTAGAGGTGGCCCCTAATACAGGTTTGACTGTATAGGACTGTATGGGTTTAGCTATGGTTGGTTTGTCAAAACACATGAGGAATATAAACTTGTCAGTGCTACATGTACTCATGTGTCTAAAATGAGGGAATCTACTTTCCATGTAAATAATAGAATTTTAAAAAACTGTGTTTCAGAGCCAACCTGACCATTGTGAAGGAGTTGGGGGATCGAGCAGCACAGGGCAGGGCGTGTGGTAACCTTGGTAACACCCACTACCTGCTGGGTAACTTCAGCCGTGCCATCATGTTCCACGAGGAGGTGAGGGTCAATTTTATTAAAAAGTTAAAGTTGCCCGTACATCAGTAACAGATGCGTAGGGGTGGCGCCCATCTCCATTTCTGTAGCCCTTGGGCCACACATGTGCAAGCCACTACGGCAGGGGGCTGGTCCACTGGTAGTGATGTGTGTTTAACTTCCATACTCTTCCTCATTAGTGCTGAGTGCTAAGCAGAGAAAGCAGCATGTACCATTTTTAAAGTCTTTGGTATGACTCGGCCGGGGATCAAACTCAGGAACTACCGAATGCAAGGCGAACACTCTACCCACTTGGCCATTGCACCGTTATTGATTATGGTCAAATCCTTGATTGATTAGGTCTAGAAAAAAAACAGGGCTCAAAATAGCACCTGCATATGCAGGTTAGTGCAGGTAATATTATAGCTGTGCAGTTATTTCTGGTGTCTACCTGCACCTAACCTGCACTGGTCCATGTACTGGGTTTATACAGAAATGTTCTATGATTCAGGTGTACATGTATGTGGACTGTTATTAGCTGCATTGACTGTTACCACCTATCAAAAATAGCAATGATTCCTCAGCAATTCTGTATGATCCATTCTCCTAAATTCAGAGTGGTGCAGGTAAAATTTGTCTTGTGCAGGTAATTTTCAATGTTACCTGCACTAGTGCAGGTATGCTGAAAGAAGTATTTCAAGGTAGGGAGTACTGTAAATGCAGAAATATTCGCGGTGGTTAAATGTTCGCGGTTTTCGTGGTGGCCGCTTCACCGCAAACTTAAAACCACTGCGAACATTTATCCATTATAGTCTGTAACTACAATCACAACTTTGTCTCCTAGGATAGTTGTGTGATCCAATGGTTTCTGATAATACTTTGTAACAACCCAAACTATATTATATGGGAGACAAGGACATTTGGTAAAATACTGACAAATCATATTTTGTCCCTAGCGACTTGCGATTGCCAAGGAATTTGGCGACAAGGCAGCAGAGAGACGAGCCTACAGTAACCTAGGCAATGCACACATCTTCTTGGGAGAGTTTGAAACTGCAGCAGAATATTACAAGTAGGTATCTAAGATCAGACTATTATGCTGAAAATGGAATGTTGGCTGTCTGGGGCTTCTGCAGTTCTATTGTGGTTCAGTAGGGAGAGTGCCTGGTCAGAGATTTGCATGTATGCAGTAGGTACCACAGGTTATCAGCAAGACGATGATGTAGTGTAAAAAGAAAAACCATACTCAATAAAAAAATAACTTGTATTTGGAGATAAAGTATATGTAATTCCTTGTTGCTACACAGTAAGAATACATGTCATGATCTTTAGCTCCAGAAAGAGTTTGAAACAAACCACACGAGCCAAACTGTTACATGTACATTTTGAACTGGAGATGCATGTAGAGTAATTGCATGAAAAAATAATTTTTAAAGATTTTGATTGTCAATGTCGTTTCAATTTCCGTAATTCATGTATATTGAAGGATAGTCCTGTAAAAGTGAGAAGGTTGGGATATTATTTTGGTAAGTTTGAGACTTATACTAAATTCCCAAACATACATGCTCCTTGGAAATTTTGAATATTAATACATACCTTCATGGCTGGGGTAAAATTGTCTGGCTTAGAATTGGCTTTTGTTACCACTTCCTTTGTGTTTCAAAAGTACCCCAAAAAATGTAACTTTACTGGTACAATGTACATTGTATATTGTGAGCATCTCAAAATGTGATTTTACACGTTGTGTTCATTTTCATACAAACATTTCTGCTTCATGTAAGAATCAGACTTTCCATTGATGAGTTTTGACAACTGATTTGCCTGAGACAAATTTCAACGATGTTGAAAATTTATGGCTCTGTAAAAAGTCAAGTTACAGCAATTTTTGTATCCTTGAATAGTTTCAACAGATGAATTGGATATGTATGATAGTTTATTTCATAGTTGATACTTTGTGTTGTAATAGATTCTATAATACTGTAGCAATGCTGCATAGTATAATGTATTACTAACAGACCGGGCATATGATACAGTACAGAAGAACCTTCATCTGACAAGTCCAATCTACTCGTATTCACTGGTACACAGCTCTAGTTGTTATAGATTCTATAATACTATAGCAATGCTGCATACTATTACTAACAGACTGGGCATATGATACAGTACAGAACCTTCATCTGACAAGTCCAATCTATTCAGGAAAACTTTTTCCTGCAGGAAAACATTGCAGATTGCCACCCAGCTGGGAGACAGAGCTATCGAGGCGCAGGCCTGTTACTCCCTGGGGAACACGTACACGCTACTACGGGACTACGAGAAAGCTGTGGAGTACCATCTACGCCATCTACAGATAGCACAGGACCTCGGAGACAGGTTAGGCCTCTTACGTTTCTTACTCACGATGGTCAATTGATGTGCTTACACTTTACAGTACACACAACAGGGCTATACCACCCCTCAGGGGGTGACACACCCTTTCGCTGGCCAGGCTTTTAGCGAGAAATACAGTAGAAGCCAGTTAATTACACAATGGATTAACGCACACTTCTGTTAACTGCACGGAATCCCACAATCCCAAACCGGTGCGGTCCAGCTAGATAGCTTCGCATTATTGCACCATCCGGATAATTGCACGAAATTCACTTGTAAATAGGCCGTGCAATTAATCGGCTTCTACTGTAGTAGGATTTCATTATAGGAGGGTCCTAATTTCTTGTTTAGTTGTTGTAAGTGATATAGGCATGATAGGCATGACTATTATATGGGGGCCGGGGGTATCCACCTTCCATGGTGCAGACTTTTCAAGAATTTGAAGTTAAAATGGTGCGTTTTAGGGTATCCTGAGGGCCAAAATTACTGTCAGACAACAGTGGAAGACAGTGACCACAAAGGACCTTGTGGCATCCCTGGTCAATCAGAATTTCATGCTTATCAGAGGATCTGCTCCCCAGTATAAGGGTGTCTTAAGTGCGTCCGATTTCATGTTATTTTAAGAAAAGCATGTCCAGGAGACGCTATGACGCATGCATTGCTTAAAGCCTGTCACTGGCTGATTACAAGATGAAGATGTGCCAGGTCTCCTGTCCGTTTCTTACTACATGTATAAATGTATTTATTTTCATGGGGATTAATTTGTGGTAGAAGAAAAAAGAAGGTTTTCAAGGTTTGTAAGTTGGGGTTGAAAGAACGCTATAGAACAGTACTCAGTATACATTGAAGATGCATATTCACTGTAAATTTGTGATATTAAAACCACTGTACATTTCACGTCATCCAGTAGTGAGAGATGCTCATTGCAAAAGTCACACATGCAATTAGATATTAAGTTTTGTAAAAGGTCATACTAAAAAGAATGGTCATTGTAAAATATGATATACAAATTGTTGATTTTGTGGTAGAGAGGTTGTTTGTAAATAATTCTGTTTTTTTCAAGGTGTACATGGTGTCGTAGTAGCTTTGGAGCTTTGTAAAGCAAATGTGTGAATGCAGAAGGCATTAATGAAAAATGATAATGACTGATATATGGGAGCTTGAAATTGCACATCAATATAAATCACAGTTTATGTTTGCCAATTATTGAGAGATGTTTAAGGTCCACAATGATGTACATGGACATGTTAGCTTTGTATCAGATTGTTATAGAAGGCAAGGAAATTCTTTCCCTTATTTTGCTAAACCTCCCTTTACAGTACTATGGTATAAACCCACATGTACATTAAGTACATATTATGTACTTTCCTATCACAGAAAGGAAATGGTGAGATAAAATTAGTGGTACTCCAGACATTTGCCCTAGTTGTTTTGATATATTTATGTATAAAGGAGGTACTGCAGCAGGTTTTCAATATGGCAAAAGAACAGTATCATTGCATGCCATCTAACCAAACATTTATTTTATCCATCAAATGCACTGTTTTACAATACATTTGTACACTGAAATCAAATCAAAAGGGGACTTAATCTCATAGTAGGAAGGCCTTTTCAGTGGGAACACATTGTGTTACTGACCAGAAATTTGTGGTTTTGGGGTATGATGATTTCATGATGGAGAATGGTCACTGATAAAATTGCGAGCATAACACTAACAGCACTGTAAATGTTTGAGGGTTTATGTGCATGGAAAATGTTCTTCCAACCCACTCCACTCCAGTGTGTGGTAATGAGGATAAGAGCTTAAACCTTGTTTCCCATGTACAGGGCTATACTGGTACTTATGGTAATACACTCCTGTAATGCACTTAAACTCTGGGGTCAGAGCTCTCAAAGTGCAATCCAATCTCTGTAGTCAGTGGCAGCTACGTCATCACTTAGCCTCAAGCAACACTTAAACTAGCGTTGGCTATTAGCTCTGCATAAATGTACAGGGTCTGGAGCTAACTGTGTGCTTCAGTACAGTTGTGTGTTGCAATGAATGACAGAGCCTGCAATCTCTAATTCGTTATGATGAAAAACGGTAAGCCATATTTCTATTACGTGTTATGTCATAGTTTGAAAGGAACCACCGTAGGCTCAGCTGCAGTGATGGGGATTTTTTGTATTCGGATGATTAGTATAGAAACCAGTTGTTTCTGGTTTGGACAGGATTTGACTGCTTACTGTGCCCTTGTGCCTTGAGAGGCTAGTGTTATGAAACCATACTGTCACCGAGCGAAAACATTTAGTCTGACACAGCCTGGAGGCTTGTCAAACTGGGAGCTGTAAGATGCAGGTAAAACAACATGTACAATGGTAGTTCATCTGATGTTCCAGTACATGTTGCTGTGTACATGTTTATGTGGTGAAAACATGTCTGTTTTTTACTGAATCATAGGAAATTTGATGCCAGGTTTAGGCCACACCAATTTTATTTGTTGCTTCTTGGATTTTTTTCAGAAAAAAATTGGGCCGACAGGTCGAGAAAAAAATTTAATCAAATTTTTTTCAAAAGGTCTTGGGTGAAGATATACGCCGTAAATAACAAACAAAAAAACAGCCCAAGGAGTTTACTTGTTATTTATTTTTACTAGATACATTGCTATAAAGCAATAAGATCACATTCAGATTTCCGTTGGCTTTTGGAAACATAACAGACCAACCACATATTTTGAAGGATTAGTAGGGATTTGCGTGGAAAAATTGGACTTGGTGAATTTTTGCTTGTAAACCCTTTTGTACATTTTTTGTCATTTTTGTTGTCATCTCATTTTTCAGATTTCTTTTGCATAGCTTCTTCTATTACTGAATTAGTCACTAATCCATGTCATTTTTTCATGGTCCTACATTTTTGTACATTTATCAATTATACCCAGCTAACTGTTAATAAAGTCTCTTTGCCCATCCCTTAGTTTAAAACATGCTCATCACATCAAAAGTAATTCGAAACCAGAAGTTCCAAAATGCACATTGACTCTCTTGTCTACAATATGCGTCATCTATTCTCTGTTTGTTTGTTTGTTTACTGTAAATTTGAGTCTATTCATTTATACCGTGGTAGTTTCCCCATCTTGTCATGTACAGAATTCACCAACCACTGTCATAAGAGTTATTAGTAAAAGCATCTACATGTAGTGTATTGTAAACTTTACAATGAAAAATGCCCAATTGTCTTTAACTGAAACTGTGAAAACTTTGAAATGATTGGCAGCCATTTGTGTGACTGGAAAGCTATTTTGTGCGCAGTAGAATATTATTTTATTCACGTATATTTTGTGAGTATCAGGCAAAGAGCACAAATAGCTTATATAAAGCTTTCTACTCAATTACGTAGCTTAAGACAAATACCAGAAGCTCCCCCATATAAGCTGCTAGCTTTACTGCCTGACCTAAGCAGGCTTACATGTATGCAGACTCTGTGGATCCATGGATTCTTATCTGTATGGCAAAGCGTTAGGGTCTGTTACCATGACTATACGTTTACACTAGGGCTGGGTATCGCTACAAAACCGGTTTTTCTTATTGGACCGGTCCAGAAAAACCAGACCTGAAAAAATTTGGTGGACGGCTGTTGGACCGATTAGAAAATTAACAGATTATTTTATCAGGTATTCACACGTTTTGGCACTTGCAGGTGGAAGAAAATAACAAGAGTGAGTAAAATTTATAGTAATTTCTACCAAGTTTTACAGCCAATCGTACAGGTGCAGTTAGCGTTGTAGGATTTTAAAACGTCTAATACTCCACCAAACAGATTTCTTTGTAGTGAAATGGACCATTGGTACGAGTCATACTAAATCAGGTTCAGGTCCGGACCTGGACCTGATCCTTTGGACTTGAACCGGACCTGGACCTGAATTTTCTGTACCTGTACCCTCCCCTAGTTTACACCATTACTGATAAAGTCTAGGTAAGAAAAATGTTGTGTTTCCTGTTTCAGTCCTGAAAAAGTCAGGGTCAATAGGTAGGGATTATCTTTCTTTCTTTTTTTCTTGTAATTTTGTTTAGGCTGCCCAAAACTCTAGTGATACATATTACAATAGAGCTGAACAAAGTGACCTGAAATGTATGAGGACACTTGTCTTTCAATATCAAACTTTACGTTTTGGCATAACAGATGCATTTATCCTTCATATATAAGATAGGACAAGCATCGTTTTTACTTCAATAGGAAGAAGGCTGAATAGAAATTCTAACTGGAAGCTACAATGTATGTGACTACTGCCCACCAAAAAAAAGGCTAAGGTTAGCAGTTTTATTAGGGTAGGTAGGGAAACAGGAAACACAACATTTTTTTTCTCAGGCCTAAAGGGGGATGTCCCTGTAGCTCAACTGGTAGCAGCCTCACACTTGAGCTATTGGTTCCAATTACATGTGGTTGGTACATTGTAGCTGGAAGACCCCGGTTCAATTCTGGCTAGCTTGGCTTCTTGTTTGGAGTTGCACCCGTCTTTCAGAAGGAATGTAAAAGGCTTTCAGGCGTTTGATGTGGTGCTTAGAACATGTTAATTGGGAATGGCTAGCAACCTCTCCCTGTAGAGATATGTATACTCTGGTTTAGAAACAGTAAGGAAACTTGCTGCCTTATGTGTCACTAAGCACTACCAGGATCTGAACATATGCATCCTCCTAACGCCCGGTCCCCAACGGCATTAGCCTATGGGGCCCTGCTATCTCGTGCCCTATCAGTGGTTATTATGATTGTCGCCACAAACTAGCTGTCAACCAATCAGAGAATAGGCTTTTCTTGGGCTTTTTGTTGTCGCAAGCTGTCTCGCAAAAGCCGCTGGGAAGCTATCAGCCAATCATGTTACGTATTACATGGCTCCATCCTCCTACGCCCGATCCCCAACGGCTGACTGCCCATATAAGGCAAGCTCATTAATATTTATAAGTAGGGCGGTCCCTAACTGGTCTGAGAGCACAAGAAAGCAGAGGTAAACACAAGGCGTTTTGACACGACTGTGGTCCCTCTGCGTAGGAGAATGAACATATGTAACAGTGGGGGGTTTAAGTAGCACCAAACAGCCTCGTGAATTGGCTGATGAGCCTTTTCTGGTGTAGTGGTTACGCCGCTGGGTTTGTAATCTGACGACCCTGTTTCGATCCCGGGTGTCGGCATGTTTGTCTCTTAAATGTGTTCCTACTCGCCCCTCTAATTTCTACAAAAGGAACAAAATGTAAGGAAAGTATGTATAGCAGTACATCTACTGTCTATGTGAAGCTATCAAGGCTGTATCTGTAGTTGACAGGTTTTACTGCCATTCTTATCCTTTGCCCCCCAAAAAGCAAACACATAAAGATGGTCCTTTGTGAGAAATAACATGTCAGGATAGCTCATATTGCTATCTCTAAAATACACATGGCCAGTGCTGGGCAGATATGGTGTTATTGTCAGGTAGCTACATGTACGTGCTTTAGTTATAATACTGTGGGTTTTATTTTGAAAATGCAAGATGTAAAATACAATATGTGGAGGTAATACGGCATAACGGTCATTGCACAGTGAAAACTGTCTAAGAAGACCACCCAGGGAACAGATAAAATCTGGTCTATATGGACAGGTGGTCACAATGGACAGGATTCTAAATGCTTGTGTCAATGGGAAAATTTTTTCCACGTCCACCAAAAAGCGGTCACATTGGCCAGGTGTTTCTTATGTAGAGGTGGCCACTTGTACAGGTTTGACTGTACACAAGACTGTAACTTTTGTTTTAAAACACAATGTGTAAGATGCTATCTATTCAAGTAAAAGACGTCACTGGCATTGCAGCCATTTAACATTGGCCAAGTGTTCCTTATGTAGAGGTGGTCACTTGTACAGTCTGTACACTGGACTGTAGCTTCTGTATGAAAACACAATGTGTAAAATGCTATCTATTCAGGTAATAGGATGTCACTAGCTTTGCAGCCATTTTTTGCATACACACATATAATATACACATGCACTCACACCCTTACCATAGACAATGTACCATCCATGCTTTCTGTCTCTGTATCCTGGCCCATTGATGATTGTCATAATCAGATGCAGACCTAAGGGCTAGCTGGCAACACCATCTAAGGCAGGCAGTGCACTAATAGGTGATCTAAATAGACCTACCAGTACATTGTACTTACTAATAGATGAAAGGAGCTCCCAAATGTCCAGAGGAAGACTACATCTTCGAACAACAGGGTGCACTGCCATCGGGTGGTGAATCACGATACGCAAATTCACAAGCAGGTCAGGATCTAACTCAGGAACTCATGCTTTACATTATTTTTGGTATATTCTATCTCTGACACTATAGGACATGTTTAGTAGAATATGAGTTTTGATGCAACATACATATCTTGTTGAAGAAAATATGCATGATTCATACTCTGAAATATATGGCATAACTGAGTGAATATACAGACTAATAGACATGAGATGTACAATGTGTATATTGAGCTATTGAAATTGAATGGTACAGATATTATGTTATGATGTGGTCAGTGCAGGGAAAGCATTTTCTCCATTTGATTTCAGATATTTGTTTCCACTATATTGCTACTACAGTAACTGTTTCCACTACATTGCTACTGCTATTTGTTTTATCCCTGAACTTAAATCACAAGGAAACCTCTGTTTCTTCTTCTACTACGAAACGTTCCCAGGAAAATAAAGAAATTTACAGTACCACGATAGAGGAAAAAAACGAGCTTAACTAGGAAAAAGTGAAGAAATGGCTGCTTCCCTGGGGAATCTTGTAATTTTACAGCTGTCTCTCACTCTCAACTGTGTTTTTGGGTATTATGGCTTTGTACTTAAGTGGGTTTGGCTGTAGACAAGATAACTTGGGTTGTTTGTACGTACTTGCTTTTGGCTGTTGATGGTAACAGGCAGCGTTCCCGCCAGGTTCTTGAAAGTATGCGTCCAAATATTTCTGAGGGGGGTATTGAGCGCCGGAGGCGCGAGACGAGCGCCGCAGGCGCTCGCATTGTAGGGGGGTCCGGGGGCATGCTCCCCCGGGAAAATTTGGATTTTCAAACTCTCTAAAACACAATTTCCCGCAATTTGAGAGGAAAATCATGCGCTTGAGATTGGCTGTCGGTTGCCTCTTTTACTCCCGTAATTCAGTAATCGACAACCGCCCTCTCTCAAAAAATACACTATAGCACGGGGAATCAGCCGTCAGTGATCTGGCCCGGGTATAATTTCTCCAGACACAAAAATTTTTGGATTTTTTATGCTTCGCAACAGGGCTCTAGCCAGTTCGTCAGCCCATGGAAAAATTCTGCCAATTTCTTCCGTCATTGAATAAAAAAAATGTCGACCTCGTGCGATCGATGTTGCGCCCTCCCTCATGAAATAGTTTTCCGAGACGATAAAATAACGACGACATCACGCTCACGAATCGGTGGGGTTTTACAAGGCCGTGCCGTCATTTTCCACGAGCGTGCGTTTGTTTCCTGCGACCTCAGGTAACCCCGTTTTCGGCGTGAAATCTTTGGCTGGATTTATCGATTTAAATAGAACAAGAACGTTATACATTACTCGAAGGAGGACGATCTGTTGCCTCTTTGGCAGTGATCAGTGCCGGGGTAGCCTTGAACTAGTAGCCAGAAAGACGTTCCAACGTGCTGGGCGCTGCGATCGACGGTCCGTCTTGGGAGGGGGGCGGGCCGCGCCATGTGCCACGGAGGCCAACGCCAGTGCACAGCCGACTCGATCGACGCTTGACAACAATATTGCGGCCCCTTTTCTGCCACAAATTTTGTCTTTTTGAAACAAAAGAAATTTTGGAAATAAGAAATAAAGTGTATAGTTTTGGATTCTTCACTTATTTACCGCGCACCGCTTTTTTAACTTGGATAAATGGGGAAACTTTAATAGTAAATTGTTAGCAGCTAGGGAAGAAACTTGCCAGACGACACGGGCGCCTACCAATATCACAAAACAACGTCACGTGCGCTAATACTCGGTAACTTTTGTATTTTCTCCAGTGACCAATGACAGAGTACATCATTACATTTATCAAACGCTGATTGGTTATTAAGATGATTGGATTTGGACCTGGTGGCCAATCTAGACTGCTTGGCGCCGACGGCCTGTTGTCAAAGAAACCGACTGCCAATCAACTGCCCACAGCGTGAGAACTTTTGTTGAGATGTGCAACACTCGCGCAGAACAGTTTGTTTGTTCAATACTAGTATTAACCACAAATCTTTAACAAATACATGAAAATGAGGACAAGTTAGTATCATGTTAAAATCAGAATATAAAATCTGCATAAGATTTCTTCCAGTGTTACAGAATGCTGGCTGTCAGATGTAACGTTATTTCACGGACAACAAATAATTATATTGCGCAACGGACAGCTCAGACTGGTGCGTGGCTGGGTGTGTCGCACATGGGTCCGCTAGTTGTGAAACGTGCCGCGCTCCGCCCCATGGGATGACCGGAAAGTGAACAATTTGAAGTATAAATTGTAAAGGTAGGATTCCTTCTTATAAAGACAGATTTTTTAAAAGATTCCAGATACATTTTGTACACTGGTGGTACAGGTCAGCCTTCCTTACAGATTTTTTTATGGACGCATTCAGCCGAGCTGTGTGCGTCTTTCCAGAAAAAAATGCGTCCAAAGACGTAAAGACGTATGCCTGGCGGGAACGCTGGTAACAGGTGTCTTGTCTGGTGCCTTTTGATGTCTTGCTTATTTCAAGTCAACTGTCATATTTTGAAAGATATTTCAGAGCTAACTATAGTTGTGAGTCATTTAAGGTAGTCCTTTAAACTGTTAAGATTGCAGAGTGTATAATCGTAGTACAGTCATCTAAATGTTGTTACCTTGAGTAGAAGACAAGGCACAGGCATTAAGAGGTATCTAGGTTTTAGCACCATTTTTTTTGTTCACTATTTTCTTTAACATCTATTTTCTGTAAATTATCAAGGCATATTTATAATTTCTCTGTCATTTTGATGAGGCAAAGACTTAAGCTTCCATGTGAAGTTCTTTTTGGGGAGGATTTTGGAGTGTATAGACAATGATGTTTTTTAGGGAGTGGATTATATAACTTATATAAGCAAGGCTGTGTGCTGTTATTGCTTTGATATTGATATAACAGCTGTGTACGATAGAAGAGCACAGGTTGTGCATAATGAAGTGTACTTAATTGGCATTAAGATGCCACCACCAGATGTTATAAAGATGTACAGAATGTAGCCCATGTTTCTAAAGGCTTGAGATCTTTTCTTCTCTGTTTATCAATGCCTTACCATGTAGGTACGACCAGAGGAAAATAGCTCATGCAAAAGGTACAGTCTAACTCTAACCTGTATTAGCGGCCACCTTTGCATAGCGACCACCTGGCCATTGCGGTCACTTTCTGTCGGTCCCTTGGATTTTTCCCGTTGACTTAAAACATAAAGAAATAGTCTATAGCAGCCGACCACCTGTCTAACGCAGCCACGGACGCATGATTTCCGGTCCCGTAGATACAGAAACACTGCCTATTGCGACCTTACGGCTGCAATTTGTCACCCCATAGTTTGCGAGGATCTGTACTGAATTGAACTGTGCATGGCAATATCGCTCATTGTCGGTAGATTTGACTTTGGCAGGGTCAGTTGAATTTTGAGACGATCGAGACAATGTTACTTGGTGAGAAAGATCAGTGGGCACTGAAATTAGGTCAATAGTTTTCTATAGTGGCCACCTGTCTATTGTGGCCATATTTCTCCAGTCCCTTGAGTGGCCGCTATAGACAGGTTTGACTGTATTTCTACTACTATCACTAGCTGTGACTGATGCTTTGACAGGTCCTTGATCCACTGATTCCTCATGAATATTCATAGAAGGATGCTTGTGTTGCAGAGTTGGAGAGGGAAGAGCCTGTTGGTCGCTGGGTAATGCACACACAGCACTAGGTAACCACGAGAAGGCCCTACACTTCGCACAGCGCCACCTCGAGATCTCAAGAGAGGTAAGTCCATCGTAGTGAAGCTGCTTCATAGAGTAATGTTTTCTACAAGACACCTGTTTACTTAGTGGTACGTACCTTAACTCATATTCAGGTTCAGGTCCGGAATCGGGTCCAGCAGTTCAGGTTCAGGTCCGGACTTAAAGTCAGACTGGACCCATCATTGCATATTATGTGTGCTAGAAAATAATTTTTTTTGAGGGGGAGGGGTTGGTACATATAAAATTGCATGTAAGCATGAATTGACATGCAAGGTGAAAAATACATGCAAATTATATACTGCCAGTGTAAACACAAAAGGTCAGTAATAAACACGAAAGGTTTTTTTTTTTTTTTTTGTCTTTTTCCAGTGCAAATTTCTATGGAAGGTTTTAGATGGTTTAACAAACAAAAAAGGAATATAACTTAGTGGGAGCTAGCTTTTTGCAAGTCCGGATTTTTTTTGTACTTGAACCTAAATGTTTTTACAAGTCCAATTCTAGTTCCGGGTTTTAGGTACGCACCACTAAATTTACTAATAGTCAGGGTTGGACAAGTCCATTGTCCTGGGCTAGTGAAAGTGCTCTTCGGACAAGTGCATGTCCTACCCCACTTGCCCGATCAGTCAAGTAAGATTTTTCCTTGAGTGAGATTTTGATATACTTGTTACTCTTTACAGTCGTAGCATCAAGCAATGTTCAACACAGAAAAATTGAGTCAACGATAAAAGAATTCCATTGCTGGAAGTGAAAACTGTAGAAAAACGTTATTTAAATTTCGGGCAAGTTATATGTTGGTTCCGGAAAGTACATTTTTTGTGTACTTGTCCGATAGGACAAGGAAATTTTAGAAAACTTGTCCAACCCCGATAGTAATAATGCTTACTCTGAAGCAAAGAGAACCCAAGTGTCCACAATCGCTTTTAACAATGCAATCAAACTAAGGGAGCTCCAAAAAATGGGTTGATTCTGTCATTAGGCCACACCAAATTTATTTCTTGCTTCTCGGATTTTTAAAAAGATTTTTTTCTAAAGGTCTGGGTTGAAGATATACAGCTCAAATAGCAAAAAAAAACAGCCTGAGGAGTTTAATGGCACGTTTTATACAATGAATCCCTTCCTTTGATTTGTTACTTACGTTTTGAATAAAAGGCATTGTTTTTAGACTGAAATTACAATGTATGTGTATGTGGCTCTGAATCGTAATATTTAAAGGTTTGTGATAGCAAAACCTGTATTATTTATTTCTCTGGACTTAGCGTCCTTTCTTTCTTCTTTGAAAATGAAAAAAAAAAAATAGACAGGCGAATCCGAGAAGCAAGAAATGAAATTGGTGTGGCCTTAGGTAGATATGTTGTTCACGTGCCATTTTTGCATTCAGGAAGTCCTTCTGGGATGAAAGCTGAGCACTATACTTCAGCTCCTTTTTCTTACTCAGGAAGTGTCATTGTACATGTGCATGTACCTAATGAACTGTTCAATCAACAGTTGTAAAGGCGTTATACGTCATAAGAAAAAAAAATAGTACAACCCTGCTCCAATTGCCTCCTGGTACAGGAACTGCCATATACTTGACTACAGTAAGGGCATGTTATATAATAGAACGATATGGCACTTGAAGAGAAAGTATGACAATGGAGACCTGGACCTACTGAGAGTCTAAATGCAGCTCTTCCTTCCTCCATAGTACTTCTATTGTAGTTAACATCTATTACTACTTTCATTCCCTTGGAACGGCCCGCACCTTTTAGGTTGGAGACAAAGCAGGAGAGCTCAAGGCTCATATGAACGTCTGCGACCTGCGTACTGTGCTCGGGATCGCACAGACCATGGTCGAACTTACGCGAGGCGTCCCCGTCTTCCACTGCCGTGTTAGTCAGGATCCGGTATCTGCATGCTAAACAGGCATGAGTCATCCTAACCCTAACCACTAAAGATGACATCTGTCAGTTATCAATGTCTTGTTTCCACATAACAATTCTCTACCACCAAAGACAAAGCATGTGGCCTTGTAAGATCATCTACGTGCTGATTTTTTTATTGGGGGTCCAAAATTTCTTAGTCAGTCGCAGTAAGTGATATAGGCAGGATCTGCTCCCCAGTGTAAGGGTGTCTAGTGCGTCCAATTTTTTTTTATTTCAAGTGAAGCGTGTCCAAATGATGCCATGATGCAAGCATAATGTACTCTAAATCATTTCTTTTGTGGTTTAATATTTTGTAGTAGAAGAGAAATGGAGCTATTTGGATGAAATTTTGATGCATTTTGAACTCATGGTAGAGACAATTCTGTAGTATAGTAGTCGAACAAGGTCCGTATTCAGTGACATGAAATCATAGGAGAGGTCATATTAAAAACCGTGAAAATTTAACTGCATTCACAATAGCACGAGGGATGTAGAAAAGATACCAAATTGATACATTGTTTAATCAAATTAGCTTTGAGCTCAGCCTTGTTGTGCTTTTAGTTGCTACCAGAAGATCAGGTTCTGGCGCTAAAAAGAGGGACAAAATCTAAATGACTTTTGTGGAAACAGAACAATTAGTTGTTGATAGACCTGTGGAAACAAGACATTGATATTTGCTGCCATAAACATTTGCTCTGAACAGTTCCAACATTGATGTGAGTCCAGAAGCACAGACAACAAAAATCAGGAATCAGAAAAAGTACTGAAAATGTTCTCGTAAATTGCACCCGATGTCTAAAATACAGTATGATACTTTTTGTGACTTGTCTGGCTATATTCCAATCTTGCTGTCATCTCATTCCCAAGCTTGAGGCATTTAACACTGCCTGCATCTATTACTAAGTATTAGATGGCTTGCCTATCTCTGCTATCATCACCTGATCTCTTAAAGCCTCTGATTGTTTAAAGAACTATATCAGTTTGGAAATATAGGGACTCACAACAATGTGCAAAACCCCTGCTATGCCCTGCAAAACCCCAGGTTTCACATACAAGAAACCAGAGTATTCTTAAAGCTTCCGATGCCTGTTACACATGTATAATACATGTAGACTAGAGAAAGCCTCATTCTAACTCATGATACATGTATTTTCTCTCAACAACAGCCTAATACCACACCTGCAACAACGACCAATACACTAGACTCATGTACATGTATGCTATTGTAATGTTGAGTTAATAAATGTATGGTGCTTGCTACAAATATGATGGCAGGAGTTTGAAACCACAAATGTGCCATACTTCAGTTCCTCAAGTTGTGTTGAGTAACAATGTTATTAGTCCTTAGATATTGTTATTGCTCCACTGCCCAGTGGCTTTAAAAACATTCTGAAAATATCAAAATCTCTAATATTCTGCAGTTATCCAAGTATGAAAATTGAGGACATAGAATTTTCTTTTACACAACCAGTTTTTCTCACCTGCTGACGTTTCGATGTCTGTTAGACATCTTCCTCAGAGCTGACAGACATCAAAATGTCAGCAGGTGAGAAAAACTGGTCATAACATAGGACATAAAAGAAAATTTGTATGTCCTATGATCTACCAACCTGTCAGATGAAATTATTTTATAAAAATTGAGATATTATTACATGCAGTTTATATTGTACTCAGTGGCCAGTTTTGAACCACTCTGAAACAATGGTATGGCAAGGTTGTGTTTCAATATTCCTGCACCAACATTTGTACCAATTGTCACATCATTTTGCTATACAGGAGTTGCCAGTGTTCTTACATATAATTATGATATTCTGTTGAAGATGGATATCTGAAATACTAGTGTGACTAAAGCACACTCCTAGCGGCCGGCCCCGACTCTCAGAGAGGGGGGGTGGGGTCATTAGAGATTGTGTAAACACAGGCTAGAAAAGGAGATATGCTACCATTAGGAGTGTGTACCGGTACAGAAAATTCAGGTACAGGTACGGTCCAGGGCCAGAGGATCAGGTACAAGTACGGACCTGAACCTGGACCTGGACCTAAGTGTTGTGAATCAGCAATACTCAAAACAATGGTCTATTTTGCTACAAAGGAATCTGTTTTGGTTCAGAAACCTATCTTCACATAACAATGCTAACTGCCTCTGTTAAGTTAGACCAAGTTTGGACTGTAGAATCTGATAAAAATGACTATCAACTCTCCTCTACTGCGCTCTTGCTATTTTCTTGGACCAATAACTTGAATAAGCCTCAAAAAACATGAACGTCTGCCGCCATAGTGCCAGTAAAATTTTCTAATCGGTCTAACATCCGGTTTACTGAAGTTTTTCAGGTCCAGTTTTTTCCGGACCGGTCCAACAAGAAAAAACGGTTTTGTACCGACCCCAACAAGAAAAAAAACATGTAGATGTTTTGTACATGTATGCAGCCCTTAGCAGCTGCCATAGACATGTGGCACCTAATACAATGGGACTACATGTATGTCTTCTGTTATTGTTAACAAGTTTGGGGCCTTCAACCTTTCCAAATGACATTTTCTAAAAAGGATTTGCAAAGTGCGGAGCTTAGATTTTATGTAAAAACTGTCACACAAAGAGTTTGACATTTGTAGCCTTTGGATTGGCGTATGCCACAGTGCTTTGATCACATTCTCTGACCTTTGACGAAAAACAAAGTTTGAAACTTGATGCTAAACAACAGGATGCAAAATCTATACACTGTAGACAAGGCTCACTGTTCATATGTCTATTATATTAATAATAATAATAATTATATTGATAATAATATTGATGATTAATAACCAAAATGTTTTTTATTATATTATTGACATAATAAGCTATTCACACTAAATGTGCAAATAGGTGTCGCTACCATCCTGACGAAAAATTCTACGCCAACCATTTTCGAACTCGCCCTTCCTTTCTGCAACTGGTACTCAAATGCCAAATATCATGAAGATCCATATTCAGCTTCTCGAGTTACATGCTGTCGACAGGTAGTACATATAGAGTCACACAACACCTTGCCATAACCGAAAATATAACCTTCTTGGCGAAGGTAAATATTAGAAACCTAGATATGAAATTACCAGCCTTTTTAGACTGTACAAAAGACCTTGACGTACAATTATCCAAATGAGTTGTTGTCCACTGTTGCTAATTCTGTCTTTGAGCCATTCTTTGCTCTGAACTCTTATGACCGCTTATGTGGCTTTTAGTGGAAGCTCCCCTCATTGCTAATGTAGCAGTGGGGCCTTAAGGGCTTGTATTTAGAGAATTAGCCGGCGTATCCTTACTACAAATTAATGTATGCAAATTCAGGTTTTGTACTACTTAATTGCAGGTGAAAACCTGTTATCAACAATTTGCTATAATTAATTGGTAATATCAATTTTGTCCTAAATCAAACCACACAAAATTTCATCTGGGGATGAAGAAAAGGTTTTACTGTCGAAATGTACTTGTACAACCATGTTGGAGAGATACAGTCATTTTACATAAAATTTGCAGCATAGGAAAACAGCAGACAGACGTATCTTTGAATTTACGGTCTAAGTGAACGTAGTAACATATAATGAAAGACAGAGCAGATTTTCACAGGGTCAGTTAAATATCAACAAAAATGCCATAAAACATAAAAATTTCAAAATCTTTAGAGCATTTTTAGAGCAAAATCTTGATTTGAGTCTCATGCATTTGCAACTCCTGTATAGCAGCCGCTGATGCTTACCTAACTGGGACACACACATGTAGAGGGACCATCCATTGTTTCTCCCGTACAGGTACAAGATAAGACAGGAGAGGTGACGGCACAGATGAATGTGAACGACCTGCGGACTGTACTGGGCATCACACAGGACCACAGCCAGTCTGCACACACCAGCTCCTCCCACCTCCCCAGTAATGGACCCAGCATCTCCTCACTACTACCTGACTCTGCTATAGCCTCCGTCAACTCCAGTATCATCAGTACACAGAGTAAAGGTCAGTGTCACATAAAAGCATAAGCAGCTGCACAGTAGCGTGCGTAGCAGGGTCGTAGCCAGCCTGAAATCATTTTCAGTCCCCTTGATTTTGAATGGGAATCCTATCAAGCACTGAAGGCATGGCGTGACGTTGCGAGTCATTTCTAGGGGGTCTTGGTCCCAGAAAGTTCTTTAATCAAGACCCGCTGAAACACTATTTCCTGCATTTTGAGGTGCAAATTTTGCTTGTAGACTAAGAACACATGGGTTTCAGTTTTTTTTATATCTTTACATATCAATTTTTGTCTGTCCCAGGGGACAGAATGGGGAAAACTTTTTTCAGTCCCAAGCTGCAAAATTCCTTCAAAGGACTGAAGGACAGGTGCTGGCTACAACCCTGGTGCGTAGTCCAGTGGTTAGCAGCCCTACCTCTGGAACTAGAAGCCGTGAGTTCGATTCCGATTGTGTCGCTCATCTGACATGCACCAGAAAGGGTTGCAGTCTTTAGGATGGGACGTTAAGCCGTGGTCCACTGTTCATTGTGCTTGTCGTAAAGAGCAAGGAAATTTTCCCCTGTACAATAAGCCTGTAAATACTGTACATAGTGTCTGTCCTCTCTGTCATGACCAGTGGAAGACTAGTTCTTCAGTGAGCTAAACTGAGTCGAGATCACTAAAATTCTTTTCACAGTCTTCTTCAATCTACAGTCGTAAAACACCTGTATTTTCCTCTTTTTGCTATAGCCAAAACTGCCAAAAAGACCACTCAGGGTGGATAACATCAGGTCTATGTGGATCGGTGGTTATGATAACTATAGACAAGCTTGTGGCAATGGCAGAAATCATCAAAGGAACTAATAATAAGAGGTCACATTGGCCAGGTGGTCAAAGATGGGAAGGGGGCCAAAGTGTTCGCTTTCTGTTGGGAGATAGAAAAGGGCAGAGCATTGGGAAACTTTGTACACAATATAATGAATGAAAGACCTTTATTGTACATTCATGCCTCGACGGGCTAGGTACGGGTCACTGATAACAGACATATGCAAGGGCAACAAGATTAACTAATTGAACAGGATGGTCGACATCTTCTCGCTTCTTTGTACAGGTGTAGATATAGGAACAAATAATGTTTAATATACAGGGTTTATCTAGGCGCATCAAAAATAGAAATTTATCCGTTACATTAAGATGTTCAAAATATGGAAACTCTTTTCTGATATATTCATAAAGCACAATCCGCTCCTTATGGTACAATTTATATACTATGGTGAGTCTGATACATCTGCTGTAAGGCCATAAAATATGACGTCGTGAGATCAATGTGTAAGAATTAGTGGTCACATTGTTATGTGTAGAGGTCTCCTAGCTGTGTTGTCTCTATGGATCTTTTCCCAAACGCCTGGATGGGAGAGTTTGTATTCCCAAACTGGAATGGTGTAAATTCATTCTGTCTGGCTGTAGCTTAGGGATATGTCTAGTCTTTTTTGATGCTGACATTTTAACGGTTTTGTAATTGTAGGATTAAAAGTAGGTGAATTCTCTGTTGGGGTCAGACAAAATTTGTCTGGAACGTCTGCATGTCATATACATGTATGACTATTCATATCATACCTGGGCCACAACAACGGTCAGGCTAGTACCTCGGGTGATACGGTATACACCATGTTGTATTCTGTATGAACCAGGATTAGTTTCTACCCTATGTCAAGGCTCAATGTATAGCATTTTCACCTGGGCACATGCCAGGGTTCTAGCCAGGATTTTATTTTAGCATAATGGTATTTTAGCAAAGCGACCAATCTGGAGGGTGGTATGGAAGGGGGATCTTGGTCCTTCTGCAGTGAGATTTTGAAAATGTAGAGTAAAAAGTTGGCATTGTAACTGTAAGGGTACCCATGAGGTGACCTAACTCTGTTAATTTTCTGGTCAGTTTGGAGTGGCACATCATCATATTTCATATTTGATGGACATTGTTCAACATGTAATTGTAAATGTTGAAATTTAGCGTAGTGGTGCTCATTTTAGCATGGCGGTCACAAATTATAGCATATATATAGTGGCCCTAAAAATGCACTAGCTAGAACCCTGCATGCTAAAGTGAGATGGAACTTTTATTTATCCACAGAAAGTCTTCTAGTTTCTACTTTCTAGTACAGGTACCATTTTAGCAGTACATTACCTTCGACCACAGTTATGTCTCTGTAGTACGATACCTAGAGGTATCATCATCTATGTTAGGATGTACATTGTACATAGGAACGCGGACGGAAGTTTACTCATTGAGTGGCCTCAGATAATGAACGTGACTCATGTTACACAGTCATTTACCTATTCATAAAACAGCAAAGATCTCGGAAGTGCACGTCGAACATTACCCCAAGATTGTTCAGTCCAGTCACGACATTCTAGCTCTAACAGGAAGTTAGAGTACTAATAGGAAGTGAGGGTACAACCTTGTGGTAAGAATAGCATGGATGTAGGCTCTGAATGTTTTTTTCCAAACGTTTCACAGGGGATCCCCGTTGACTCACTCGCATGCAAACAGGAAGCAGGGTTACTCGTGCAACAGGTTTCATCGACGAATGAGAATCCAATCAGATGGTCATTGGTCAAGTTCAGTCAGATGTAATGGACAAGGTTTGATGATGACGTCGTCATCGAGTGGTTGGAGAAAATCAAGGTCTCCCACTCTCAGAGTGCAGCAATTCGTGATGTGCGTCAGGTTATCGATTGTGTCTCCCCTTTTACAGCTCTGTTGTTTTACCTTATACAGGAAGGCCATGTTGCTAAATAGAGCTGTTAGTCACTATAGCATTTGGTCATTGCAAATCCATTTTGTATATAAGAGAATGGACAAAGATGAAAAAAAACAGTTTGGGACGATATCCTACCTACAGCTGAGTCTACTACAACGGGTTGGTTTTTGTTGCAGGTAGGTTTTTTAGTACTGTCTTGTTGTTTTTCCTTATGCAGGAGGCCATGTTGCTAAATAGAGCTGTTCGGCATTATTATTATCTATATGCCTGTACTTAGCACAATAGGCCATGAATGTGCAATAAAGGCTATTGCTATTATTGCATTTGGTCGTTGCAATTCCATTTTGTATATAAGAGAGTGAACAAAGATGACAACAGTTTGGACGATATCCTTCCTAGAGCTAAAACTACTACAACAGTCAACAGGTTGCTTTTTGTTGGTTTTTTTACTTCCATGTCAGGTGGTTTCGTTTTTGCCTTGTCTGTGCATTTACTTTCGTGTTTGTTGTAATTTGAACATAGTAGAGTGTCAGGAAGTGAAGGGAATTGCTTTTCTTGTTCTCATTGGTATTTTTCGATTGCCCATACTTGAGATTCTTGCTCCTAAGACTTGTTGACCCATTTCTGATCACCATTCCATCTCCGGCCTACAGTTAAGAGGAAAACAAGGATTGATGTGATGAGTTGTATCAAACCAGAGATATTCTGATTGATGTTGGGGGCACTCAGGTTTCATGTCGTTGTAAAGTTCTTTCAAACTCAATTATGCCGTGCACCAATCTCTGGTCTCGTGGTAATTGTTAATTACAGCATAGGTTTGATTGATGGGAGTGAGAATGTTTTGACGACCTCAACAGATCAATGCACGGCTGGGTCTGGTAACAGCAATCTTCTGTGGATCCATTCTGGGGCGGTTTGGATCACAGATAAGCATTATAGATGGTTCCACAAGGAGCCTATTTCTGTAAACGTAGTCAGCCTTTCTACATGCTTATTGTATCTGCATCAACATGTAATTCATCACCTACAAGGAGGACTCAGGAATCGTATTGACATGTACAATGTAAGTTAAGAAGCAGGCTGCTGAGGTAGCCTTGTGGCACCAAATCTATGCTGGTTGCAGGTAAGGTAGCAAGGGTAGGTAAGATTCACACACACTCCTACAAGGTGGACTCAAAAACCGTATTGACATGTACAATGTAAGTTAACAAGCAGCCTGTTGAGGTAACCTTGTGGCATCCAATCTATGCTGGTTGCAGGTAAGACAGCAAGGGTAGGTTAGATTCACACACACTCGTAGGTAGTCGAGAGCCATTGACATAAATGCATACAGGATGCATACAAGACAATTTGCTGAGTGCACATTTATTAAACATTGAAGACAGAAGCATGGACATCTAGTTCAGTGACCCGTATGCTGAGGATGTTGAATGACTGACCTTAATGTACTTGTAAGTTTTATACTGCTGATACTGTAGTGTTGTTGTAGCTACTACTGTTTTTGTCACAATGCCAACAGTGGACCAAAGGAGGTTTTAGCCTTGTTTATGCATGAAAAGCTCAAATTGACCTGCAGGCCACTTTTCAATAAGAAAAATGTAACTGTTCATCTTAGTAATCTTACCTCCTTTTAAATATCTTGAATTGTGAAATAGAGATGTTAGTTAAAGTTAAAGTTGCCTGTATACATCTGTATAGATGCGTAGGGGTGGTGCCCATCTCCGTTTCTGTAGTCCTTGCACCACACATTTGTGCAAGCCACTACAGCAGGGACTAGTCTGCTGGTAGTGATGTGTGTTTAACTCCCATACATGTACTCTCCGTCATTAGTGCTGAGTGCTTCGCAGAGAAAGCAGCATGTACTACTACTGTTTAAAGTCTTTGGTATGACTCAGCCGGGGATTGAACTCACGACCTACCGAATGCAAGGCAAACACTCTATCCACTCAGCCCCTGCTCTTAGAAAATAGAGATATACCTGACATATATGTTGCAGTACTGAGTAGTTGGCCTCAATGCTTTGTGAATGATGTCAACAGGTTGGTGCTTACGTCATGACCCATCGTCCCCATGTGGCAGCAGCATATCATCATTAACTCTACCTTTTGATATGTGGATTTTGCCATGTTATGGAGGTTGGCTCATTTCCTGAGGCTGCCATTGTGTGACAGTATTGTAAACGCTACGTGATACTGCATTAGAGAATGGACTGTGTGATAGATACATGTATTAAACCTAAGAAAACAAGCTTATCTATCTATATGAGCTGGATATCTTGACAAATCATGACCCTTCTTTGGCACTGGGACTAAGAAGAACTGATGCTCAAACTCTGCCACATTAGATTTCAGATGTGTTTCGTAATCTGTAGTATTTCTTCAGTTGAAGCAAGGTAAGACTATGTCTTTTCATTTCATGGCACTGAAAGCCTCTCCTTTTTCATGGTGCTGAAATTCCTTCCCTTTTCATGGTGCTGAAGAATCTTTCCTTTTCATCGTGCTGAAAATCCTTCCCTTTTCATGGTGCTGAAAAGCCTTCCTTTTCAATCTTGGTGCTAACAAGCCTTCTCTTTTCATGGTGCTGTAAAGCCTTTCCATGGTTGGGAATAGCGGTCTCTTTCAATGATGTTAAAGACCCTTCCCTTTTCGTGGTGCTGAAAGCCCTTCCCCTTTTCATAGTACTGAAGACCCTTCCCTTTTCATGGTTCTGGGAACCCTTTTCATGGTGCTGAAAAGCCTTCCCTTTTCGTGGTGCTGAAAAGCCTTCCTTTTTCATGGAGCTGAAAAGCCTTCCTTTTCGTGGTACTGAAGACCCTTCCCTTTTCATGGAGCTGAAAAGCCTTCCTTTTCGTGGTACTGAAGACCCTTCCCTTTTCATGGTGCTGAAAGCCTGCCCTTTTCATGGAGCTGAAATTCCCTTTTCATGGAGCTGAAAAGCCTTCCCTTTTTGTGGTACTGAAGACCCTTCCCATTTCATGGTGCTGAAAAGCCTTCCCTTTTAATGGTGCTGAAAAGACTTCCCTTTTCATGGTGCTGAAATGCCTTCCCTTTTCATGGTGCTGAAAAGCCTTCCCTTTTCATGGTGCTGAAAAGACTTCCCTTTTCATGGTGCTGAAATGCCTTCCCTTTTATGGTGCTGAAAAGCCTTCCCTTTTCATGGTGCTGAAAACCCTTCCCTTTTCATGGTGATGAAAAGCCTGCTCTTTTCATGGTGCTGAAAAGCCTTGTCTTTTCATGGTGCTGAAAAGCCTTCCCTTTTCGTGGTGATAAAAACCCTTCCCTTTTCATGGTGCTGAAAAGTACATTTTGTACATTGGATAAAAGTCAAGATATTGTCTGAAAACTATTCCAAATGATGAGCCAAGTAATAGAAGTTGTAAAAACTTCTTGCTGCAGTAAATTTCTCCCTGTTGTCAGTGTCTTTGCCAGCCTTACAGTATAGCTACCAGGAGGCCTATTACACCAGCTTTACGGGCATGCTTTACCCTGGCAGCTGGTCATAACTTCACTGGTCAGCACGGCTTATCGCTGTTCAGCCCTATATTCTTATCTCGTGTGTCATTAAAAGCTATGGAAGTAAGAGACCCCAGATTTGATTAGGTCGCCCCAGGATACCACTTTTACCTTTGACACATATATATAGTTTTCGCTGAATATTCATAGTACTATTGAGATGTGAAGGGAAAGGTAGATATTATTATATTCTCAAATAACATGGGATTAGCATGGCCTATGATATTAGCTTGATGCTTAAAAATCCTAAAACCCTTATTCAATAAACCAGTAAAACTCTAACCTGTTCTTAATGTGTGGTATTGAGTATGGATTAAATGACTCCAAAGGTATCAACAGGATATATGAAAAAGAAATGATGAAAGTACATGTACATTCTTCACAGATGATGTTATGTTATGAGCATTGTTATCATAAACAGGACATCCTGGAAATATGATCCATATCCTTATCTATTATAGTCTGTGCCACTGTAAAATTTATCAGTTGAATTTTTCCAAGATGCCTTTCCATCAGAAAAAGTATGATGGTAAGTTTCATTTCCTACATAAGGTTTCATGAAAGAATGTACAGCATTTAGAAAATGGTCTGGATTCTTTAATCATTGCAATAAGACTAGTCAAAGGTTTGAGAAAGGCCTATACATCAAACATTGCCATTTCCTGGTTGAAAAGGATGGTAAAACCTAGAGCTGTTAGTGTTATTACATATATGGCCTCTTTATTGTGACCCTTCCGTAGTCACAAAAAAGATAATGTTGCACTTTCTGTTGTTTTTTCTGTCACCTGTTGCATGACTAACTTTTTGTCCACAGAGTTGTTTTGTAATGGTACAATGTATATAGCCTCTTATGTATAATGCACCAAAGCTTTTTTCTGTCCCCTGGTTTTTAGATTTGGAAATCCCGTTGAGGGCTACAGGCGCAATAATCCTAGTGTGTCCAGAAGCATGCTCCCCTCAGAAAATTTTGTAATCTAGACCCCTGAAACACTATTTCCTGCATTTTGTGGGGCAGATTTTGCTTGTAGACTCTGCTTGGTTCAATGGCATCTGTTTTAATATCTTTGCATGTTGATTTTTATCCATCATAGAGGACGGAATGGGCAAGATTTTTGCCCGTCCCCAGCAGCAAAATTCCGTCAAAGGTCAGAAGAACGGACCCTGGCTAGAACCCTGATTGTACAGAAGACATTGTTTTCCAATTTTCAGTCCAGCTATTGTTAAGGCAGTATGTGGCATGCCATTTTGTAAATATGTAAATATGTGATGTATTAAATCAGCTTGTATCTAGAATGTTCCAAGCTTCAGTGGACACCTTATGCCAGTCTTTTAAGCTTGGGATATTTTGATCTTCTGGGGATTGAAAAAAATCTCATTGTCTCCTTATTTTCCATTTTTAATTGGAATATTTTGTTTTCAGCTTTTGTCTCAAGGTAGTACACTCCGGAATATAATTGGATTTGAAAAAGCCCATGGCATAAATCCACTCTTATGCAATAGTTTTTTCTCAAGACTACTTACATGTAAGCCCTTGAAGCCTTAGTTTCCAGGAATTATGAAAATACATTTGTAAGTCACTGGAATCGACGCTGAAAACATCAAATCTAAGTTGCCCCTTCAACCTTACACTTATTTCCTGCCTTGTATGTCCCTAAATAGCTCTCTTTTTGTTAACTGTTGATATACTAGACTGTTCATACGTACATGTAGCTAATTATAATTCCCTATGACTCTATGTAAGCTCTAAAGGTGTATAGTACAAACATTACCTCTTCAGTAAGCTCTTATTTAGCAAAGCATTACCCATCTTGTAGCAGCCATCCATTGTCTAGTAGTATTCTATTCAAGCATACAGACAAGAAAGGCAGACATATCCATTTTATTGGCCATCTTTATTGTTTTATTGCTGAAGTGAAATGTCAAAGGTAAAATTTCACGCCTGTTTCTGAGCTACGGCGGAAGCAATACTGTAGTATTTTATGTACTTTGTTGTATAATGTAAGCTTCCTGGCTCTATGTAATCTCTGTTATGACCCTGACCATTGTGTTTGTCTGTATCTTGCAGTACGGATGCGGAGAGAGAGTATGGAGAAAATGGACCTGATGGCTCTTTCACCTGACAAGGTAAGGCCAGTCTGTTATCTGGAATAAGTACATTTTTCCAAGGTATTGGGTGCACGTGCATTACACTTTGTGATTACTGAATGCTTCACCCAGTATAGCAATCTTTGCTTTTGAAAAATAGGACAGTTATTAGGGCTCGAAATACCACCTGCATAATTATGCAGGTTAGTGCAGGTAAAATTTGAGCTGTGCAGGTATTTCTGATGTCTACCTGCACCTAACCTGTACTGGTCTTTCATTACATGTATGTACTGGGTTTTATACATAAATGTCATATGATGTAGATGTATAGGGATTGTTATTAGCTGCATTGACTGTTACCACCTATAAAGACAGTATAAAAGAAAAAATAGCAATGGTTACTAAACAATTTTAACATGATCCATACTTCCTAAATTCAGGGTGGTGCCGGTAAAATTTGTCTGGTGCATTTGATTTTCAATGTTACCTGCACCAGCGCTGGTTATGCAAACCAAAGCAGCAATTTTTATAAATCTGTATGTTTTCTCATTATCAACGATTTAGTAAGTGTCATTGTTGTGGGTTCCCCTTTTTACATGATTTTAGAGTAGTGTGCAATTGGAATATTATTGTAGGTGCAATAACAAAGAAGTACAGAACAGTAGATATAAAGCTTTTTGTTTCAAACTCAGATTCTGCACTTGTCTTACATGTACATGGTGCATCATAGCACATCATCATCGGGCCGCACAAATTTTATTTCTTGCTTTTCAGAATCCCCTTTCCATTTTTTTCCAATTTCAAAAGAAAAGAATTTAAGTCCCGAGAAAAAATAATACAGATTTTGCTATAACAAACCTGTAAATATGGACAATCATTCAGGGCCACATACACATAATTTCAAATTAAAAACAATGCCTTTTATTTAGAACATTAACAGTTACTGTAACAAATCAAAGGAAGGCATTCCTTGTATAAAACGTGCCATTCAACTCCTTAGTCTGTTGTTTTTTTGTGTGTGTTATGTAAGCCTTATATATTTCACCCAGGCCTTTTGAAAAATTTTATATCTTTTTTTACCTGTCGGTCCAATTTTTTCTGAAAAAAATCCGAGAATCAACAAATGAATTTGGTGTGGCCTCTGCCTGTCATTACACCTGTGATACAGGTGTCTCGATTTTCAGCTGCAAACCGCAGGTGTTACAGGCTTGTTTTATTGAACGCTGCGTCAAACCTGTAAAACACCTTTGGTACAGAGCTAGGATCAATCTGTTAATTCACTTATAGTATACTGGCCCATGGGCTGTAGATTAAGATCAAAAGTCGTCTAGGGGTAATTACTGGGCTCTGCGCCCTACAAATGACCTTGGCTATTGGTGTTCAGCTTGACCTTGTTAGGCTAGACCAATTTCGTTTGTTGCTTCTCGGATTCGCCTGTCCATTTTTTTTTTTCATTTTAAGTCCTGAGAAAAATATCACAACCCAGTAGATATTACCATCCAGAGCCACATACATATAATTTCAGTCTAAGAATAATGCATTTTATACAGAACATTAGTAACAAATCAAAATAATTTCTTGTATAAAACGTGCCATTAAACTACTCAGGCTGTTATTTCGTGTTATTTGTTATCTTCACCCCAGACGTTTTGAAAACATTTATTTCTTCTTTTTTTTTTACCTGTCCGTCCAATTTTTTTCTGAAAAAATCGGAGAAGCAACAAATAGATTTGATGTGGCCTTACCAGCAGAAAAGGATGGAGAACGCATTTCTGGGTAACGGTTGAAAAAGATTTCTAGTTAATGATGCATTACTGTCACACACAGGTATTCATTTTCCTGAAAAACACTTTCTACCTATGATTTAGAATGATATAATATAACAGGGAGTTGTGCTCAGATTGATGGCTTTACCCTGACATAATGTCCTAATGTATGGTCATCAATGTTGTCCTTGAATTTTCAATTTACTGTGGCAATTTACTGAGCCATTTAAAGTGTCTTTTCTCATTATATATTTCTTTGACAACACAAAGGTAAAAGGCATCTCGGCTAGCCTATTCATTATCTTTTCTGTATTGCCGTTGTAGTTTTTTACTTCTGGGAAACTAGTTAAAGATTTCAGCATATTCTCCCGGGAAAAATTGCCAACCTACCAATCCAGATGAAATAAGATAACCGGTTACATGCAGTCACGTTGAGGTTGATGCCTTTTGACTTGACAGAATGTAGGCTTCAGCTAAGGGCACAACCCGCCGTACGTGCAATTTGTTTGTACGTGTTTGGTTTTTTTTAGGCCACGTCCGCCACGTATTTCTGAAAACATTCAGGCTGTACAGGGCAGGCGCATCGCCCGTACTGGCACGTACGTGGGGCAATTCTGCAGCCCAATGGCACACAAAGTTTTGCCTGCATTAAAGTTCTACGGCGATCCCCTACGAGTTCGTACGGAGGCGGTACTTCCCACTGACGGATTCCAAAAGATTGCCTACGTTTTGGCACGTAGACAGCACGTATTTGCACGCACGGCGGGTTGTGCCCTTAGCTTAAGCTATACTCAACTCCCGACGCTGAAATTCTAATAGCAGGTACACGTACTTAATTTTGCCACTTTTGAGTCTTATTACATACCTTTTTCTAGGAAATCTAAAGGTGAAGGTTTTGTCTCTGAACTGGTGTACGTTTATCTGTTTTTCCTGTGTCCTTGAGATTTTATGTTCATGGTATTTGCCTACCATCGCAGCACAAAGTTGATCCATTCAAAGGTCAGTTCTGTCCCCTTTTTTAGTGGGAAGAAGTGAGCTCTTCAAAGTGACAGTATTTAGGAGTAGGGATGGGTACATGGCTCTGGTCAGCATCCATTTTTCCGTCAATTGACGGAAATTTGCTTCGTGTGATGGAAAAATTTTAAAACCAATCTGTCAACCTTGACGGACAAAACTCCTTGGTGGAAGCTACAGGCGACTTGGGGACGCCGTCTACGGCCGTAAAAGCTACACACTGTTTGTTTTGCTATTGTTATTATTGTTGACGACGTATGTCGGCGCTCTTCCGTATACGATAATCTCATTAAAAACCAGTTTTTCAAGGTCGCAGTTCAGTCTTTCTAACTCCTGGAACAGTGTTTTTACGGTTTTCGCAACAATGGGAATTGGCTGATGGAAAAAAATTGAGCTGGCTAGAGCCCTGGATGGGTACCTGTACAAAACTGTTTTTCTTATGTTGGACCAGTCCGGAAAAACAGACCTGAAAAACATCAGTGGACTGGAGTTTGGACCAATTCCAAAAATTATTATACAGTTAAATATGTGCAAAAAATTATAAAACATATTATACTGGCAGACATTCAGGTGTTAAAGGGCTTACTGGTCAAAGAATATAACAAAAGCAAAGTAGAAGAGTGTTGATAGTCATTTCAACCAAGTTTTTTTTTGTCAAACTTGGTCTAAGCTAACTGAGGCAGTTAACCTTATTTACACAAAGATAGGACTATTCAAAGTCAGATATGACCCCCCAAACAGATTCCTTTGAAGGCGAAATGGACCGGGTTTTTTTCGACAATCAGATCCAGGTCTGTGATCCTCTGAACCTGAACTAGACCTGTACCCACCCCTATTTAGAACGTATTCAGTATTTAGACCATTTGTTTCCCTATTTGCATGAAATTCTGTGGATCTGCAGACAGCGGAGGTTTAACATTGTAATAATAATGTAGTGTTGTTTTTAATAGCAATCAGGCACTACAGATATTTCACTTGAAAAAAAATGGAAAAAAATGACAATGTCCCTTTTGGAAAGATCGCACCTCGAGCTCTTGAAGTCTAAAATTGGTCAAGATGATTTGAATATCTCCTTGCTGCCATTTGTAAGAAGATACAGACAAGCTCTTCTACAAAGGCGTTTTTGATGGTACTCTTTGACCTCTCAGAAGCTATTAGAACCGTGGTAGAATAAAGAGGTCATAGTTATACTAGGAGCTTTGCAAAAATAATGTTTCAGGAAAGGTTTTTGCAAAAAATGCAGACTTTTTGACTCAGGAAAATTGATCTAGGATTTTAGCACGCCTTAAGCTAAATTGTATACCCCAGCTATGAGACTATCACCATAGACAAGCTTTATTAGGCTCTTAGCTTTCCTGATTCAGCATGGGGCAGCAAGTCCCACTGCAGAACAAAGGACCTCTCAAACTAATATGGGTATGAGTCCACAGAGGGTTCGTGATTCAGCCGCCATTCAAACTGCAGGTGAGGATGGGTTGTTTGTCCAGGCTGCTATTTTCAGAAACAATGCCTTTGCCTACGTGTGCATCGTGTGTAGTGTGTTTACCATACATCAGGACTATAGCGGTAAAGGACCTTTACCTTTATAGTGTCAAGTAGGCATATCCCTTCGCATCCTGTAGAAATTGATTGACAAGGAAATATAGCAACTGACAAATATCTGGGACAATTAGGGACCCCATGTGTGGCCATCTTTAATCAACAGAATAGTCCTTACTGGTTAATAGGAGCTTCCTGGGTACTACATTGAAAGGAGGTGGCTTAGGAGATTAGCAGTGAGTACATCTGTGTTGCTATAGGTACATGTATAGCGGCTTTGTCTTTATGTCTGTAAGTCGGCCATTTTGAGATGTTGTTGCGCAGTTCCGTTTGCCATTTATGTTTTTTTTGGTGCTATCCAGAGGGACCTTGTTATTTTTTATGTTTATGTACGAAGGTAACAACTTAGGCTTATTCACAGTCAATCATAGGGAATTGACTTTATTACATCTGCCTGATGAGGCACATTTTAAGTGTTTAGGCCCAGAATATTTGTCACTGTTATGTCTACATTGTTCACTACTGGCTAGGTCGTAGAGAAATTGCATGATTCAACCAAGGACGTTATATGATTCAACTGAAGGATAGCAAGGTAGCCTTGAAGACGATCGATGCAGTGTAACATATTGAAGTCAAGCATGCAGAAACCACATTGTCATCACCATTTCTTCACAACTGTCAGAAACATCGGGTGGTATGAATCACTTTGGGAAATTGGTGCAGAGTTGTTCATTGATTATGCAAGAAAGACGGACCAGCATGAAAATAATGTTAGTATCAGTATTTATATAGTTATTACTAACAACATTTTTTACTGGTTTTTTCTTTGTACATTGTGTTTTCTCTTCACATCCCTTAGGAAGTTTAACGATGAATGAATACAAATGACCTGCATACTGAATCCTTAGTGACCCATTGCATTCTTCCCTGACCAGTAGTCCCTATGGTACTCATCAAGTAGGTGCAGCTGCAGTGGTCAGTGTAAGGCAATCAGCATGTAATACCTGGTGAGGACACAGAACACAGAAAGAGCTAGTGGCCACTATAAAATCTCTCTCTCTCTCTCTCTCTCTCTCTCTCTCTCTCTCTCTCTCTCTCTCTCTCTGTCAGTCAGTCTATACAAACTATGACGCTACACAAAAAAAAAACTAAGCAACAAAGGAGACTACAATACAAAAGTGTACAAATTGAAATTGAATACAAAATACATAAGCTTAATGTTGCAACTGAACAATTATTAATGGAGTTCAATTCAAGGGGCTTGCCATTGGTGTAATCTTTCAGCCTCCTTGACCTCCCATCCTCTGTGAACCGCTATATGTCTTAGTAGTATTGAATATCTTAATCTTTACAGAGTTGGACAAGCAGTAACAGAAATCCAAAGACATTGCATCTTAGAAATGACACGTTTCATGTTTTTTGGATATATTGAGAACTCTTTTTACACAACCAGTAGGTACTTACATTGCTTATGTTTCAATGTCTCTCACTCAGACACCTTCATCAGAGCTTCTAACTGGAGTTCTGCTTCTCACTGCTATATGTAGCCAACGTAGATCCCAAACGTCGCTCAGTTTGTATCCCCCCCTCGTCCCAGTTCATCATTCATGTCTCTTGATGAGTGGTTTTTGATACGTTTCAGTATTCCTCGACCAATGGCAGCACAACAACATCGGAGAGCGAGCAGTCGGTGAAACTGAAGGCCAAGCCACCCCGAGCGAAGGTGCGGTTGAACGGAGCGTCGGAGCCGAGGAAACAGCCGTCTGCCTCAGGCAGCAGCACAAGTGTCTCCAGTTCTGTGGATATGCAAGACATACAGCTACAGATGCCAGCTGGGTCAAGGGTCAGTACAGTATTAACATAGCAAGGGTCAAGGTTCAGCATAGTTATGCATGCCAACAGGGTCACGGGTCAGTACAGTTATGATACCACAGAGGTCAAGGGTCAGTGTAGACACAAATGCCAGCTGGTTCAAGGGTCAGTACAGTATTAACATAGCAAGGGTCAAGGGTCAGCATAGGTATGCATGCCAACAAGAGTCAAGGGTCAATACAGTTATGATACTGTAGGGTCAGGGGTTGGAATAGTTACACATGCTGTCAATACAGTTATGATACCACATGGGTCAAGGTTGAGCATAGTCACAGATGCCAGCAGGGTCAAGGATCAGTACAGAGATGATATCACATAGGTCAAGGGTCATCATTTACAGATGCTATGGAGATCAAGGAATAATACAAAGCAGAGTTCTATCCAGCATCGGTCCTTTGACGGAATTTTGTTGCTTGGGACAGACAAAAATTTAGTCCATTCCATCCACTGTGACCAAGAAAAATCGGCATGTAAAGATGTTAACTGAACCAAGCTGAGTCTGCCAGCAAAATTTGGCTCTCAAAATAAAGGAAATAGCATTTCAAAGGGTCTAGATATCAAAATTTTTCCAGGGAGCATACCACCGGACCCCCGCCCAGCCCCCGCCCCCCTTCGATCGCCACACCTAAGACAGTATTTCAATTCAAAATCCAGGGGACAGAAAAAAAATTCAGCCTGGCTAGAACACTGATACAACATTAGGAAAAAGTGAAGGTAACATATTTAACTAAAATCTACTTTACTCTATTTTCTGTCCAGAAAAACTCGGAAGACGCCCTTGATGAAGGGTTCTTTGACATCCTGACGAGGTTACAGAGCAGAAGGATGGATGACCAGAGATGTGAGCTGAAGCCCATCAGCAAAACCCCCTCCATAGCCTCCTCCAGAAGCTCCCAGTCATCCAGAAATACAACAGAAGGTGGGTTTTACAGGGCACAAATGGCAGCGGCAAAGGTGCCCTTTGCTAGCCTGGGTACTATCCGGAAAGTAGTTTTCTCCGACGTTAATTATCTGCTATATGCAGTCGTTCCTCGACATTTATCATTCACTACATACAGTAGCCACTCTGCTTTTCCGTCTGGGATCCTTGACTATCTTAGCATCTGGAATTGTCCAAATTTTGGACGAGGGAGCTGACTGATCCCCACACGTAAGCGAATTAAGGAATGGGTTCAAGCCCTCCGTCGGCTTCTGGGAGTTGTCATTAAACAAGCGCTCTAGAACCCACTCGTTAATTTGCTCATCAACTGACGTTGCCACCAAATGGTTCCAGACGGGTAGCAGAAGCAAACATATGAGCAAACTACTACCCGGATGGTACCCAGGCTGGCCATTTGCAGCTTTTTACAGTGAAATCATTATTTTTAATTTCAAGTTACAAGCTGTGCTTTTCCAGTTCTTACTGAATACACAATGTACAGTAGCTTTTTAATCAGAATTTATTATAGAGATTTGAAAGGACAACTGTCCTTTTTTCCCTGTAAGTAACATATCCTAGTGTTAGGTCAGTTTGTCAGCACAGAAGAGGTTCTGCATGTTACATGTTTCTGTGTTATTGCAGACAAGACCAACATAAACCCCCAGTCAGATGAGTTCCTGGACATGGTGGCCGGCGTACAGGGCAGGCGGCTTAACGAACAGCGGGCGGCGCCGCTCGCCGACCTGCCGGGACTCAACAAGAAGAGCAAGGCGGTGATTGGTCAACTGCTGGCCACCAGTGAGCAAGCTGTTCCAGATGATGACTTCTTTGATATGTTGATGAGATGCCAGGTAGGCCAATACTTTCCTTGTTACTTGTGTTACTTCCTTTTGTGGAAATCAATGGGTCAGTATTAGGGGTGGGTACCAGAACTGTTTTTTCTTGTTGGACCAGTCCAGAAAAACGACCTAAAAAATCAGTGGATTAGATTGTAGACCCATTGGAAGATGAACAAATTACACAGACAGATGTTCACGTGTTTTACGGCTTGTAGACCCAAGAAAATAACAAGAGCAAAGTACATGTAGAGGAGAGTTGATAGTAATCTTTGGTCTCAGGGTTTCTCTAAAAAAAACAGTGTCTAGTCATAGATAGAGCCTCTCTGGTGACAGAAATCAGAACTGAACAAATAAATACATTAAATTTTGTATACTGTTGGCTCACTTGAGGACAGAACAGTTCTTTGTCTTCCAGAATTTATTGTTAATATCTTTCCAAAGGTAAACATTTTGTTTCTGTAGCCATGTTACACCTTTAGCCAATCAAAACTCAGAGTTGGAAATGACGTTATCAATAGTGTTCAAAATCGTCTGGTGGATACAATGTTTGCCCCCAGGCTTTTAACTAGAAAGGCATATGGGCGCACAATGTACGCCCTTTACTAAAGATATCAGAAAGTGCGCGCCCTGTTTTGAGGATGCATGCCTTTGGTACGCCCTAATTTTCCCCAAAAACTTCTCTCAAAGTTGATTTATTGTACTTGGATGACCAACTGGATTTGTGTATGTTCCCCCCCCCCCCCCCCCAGGGTTCCAGAATAGAGGACCAGAGGAGTTCCCCCCCAGTTGCAAACGCCCCCACCGTGCCAGACGAGGACTTCTTCAGCCTAATCCAGAGGATGCAGTCTTCAAGGCTCGAAGAACAGAGGTCCACCCTCCCCCTGCCCAACCCCACACCCAGAAAAGACTCAGATGCAAAATCGAAAAGCTAGGATATCCCACAGTAATTTGTTGGTACGAACAATACAAAACTTTGTTGAGCCCTTATCAAGAACATGCTAATTCAGTAAGAAAACACATTGGTCCTTTGATTCCAGTTATCCAGGAAAGTTCTGTTCTGAGATGAGTTGTTAAGTTGATACAATATATAGGGGACCAAGTCATTGTCGATAGTATGAAAAATGTAGGGGAACAGAAATGTGTTCTACTTTATAAAGTGAGTCTAGGATAAGGATGCAAGATTTTTCCAGCGACAGGGAACCATAGATCTCATATGATGAAATACTTTCCATACGAATTATAACTTCTTCTTAGCTACCATAGCCTAATGATGTAATCTTACAGTTTGCTGGTTTAAACAGGTTCTAGTTATTCAATACTGCTAGGAAGTTTTCGTAGGGAACAGGTAACATTTGCATGGGAACAATAACATGCTTGCTAAACACTAATCATTGTGGACTAAGACTTAGTGATGTTTAAAACTCTGAGGACAATTCTCTGTATTGAAGCCAGTCTTTTGGTGGAAGCCATTCTATAACATAGCGATACATACGTGTAGGGCAGTTCAGAAGATTTGGCTATTTTGTATCATGCATAGTTTACACAGACTATTAAGTACATGTATAGCATTGATATGACCAATCTTTCAACACAATGCCTCTGCTGCTCTCTCACAGCCCAGTTCCTATCCTTCTTAAGTACTGTGTGTTCCCTATATCAGTATGATGGCATCTTACAAAGTAAACTGTCTTCTAAAAGGACAGGCATTCAGGCTAAATCAACAGCTATGTTGAATAGCTGATTCCTTTTTGATTTCTTAACTTGTTGATCAGTTACTAAATGCCAAAATTCTTTTTTCAAGTCTTCTGCTGATTGTGCATAGATATTAACATTGTAGATAAATCTACAGCAGGTTTAGATTAAAAAGCCATAAGGATATGCTTCCTGGTTTAAGGTTTTTATTTATTGTACAGTGTTTGAAAAATGTTTACCTGAATAAGTCACCACTCACAGCATCTTCTATTCCCAGTATGTAGATAGACCCTGAACTAATAGTGACGTGAACTATAACATGCCAAAGTATTTAAAGCTGTAGCGCTATAGACTTCTATGTATAAAGGTACATGTACTATTCTGTGAATATGTTTTTTAAATTGTATCATTGGTGCATACTTATTCTGAAGGGAAAGGATATGTAGAACATGACCTCCCCCCCCAAAAAACAACCCCGCTCAAACCCAGATATTACATGTGTGTGTAGGGATTGATTGATAAGGGGTGCTTAAGTATTCATTATTGAATTACGAATATTATGGAATTCGTATGATCCACTACTAAGCAACATACAGTATGGTCTGCATACAGTAACGTAGCATTTGCACAGAGATCGTACATTGTAAGCACGTACAACTCGCCACTTGCGCTACAAACAATGCACACAACCGCTCACGGCAGGCAGACCACATCCTTATTACCTTAAGCAACCGTGCAACACGGTGCGAGTGATGTGCGTCGACATACTCCCTCTGTGCTCTTGCCAGTCCCACGTTTTCAGAAAAACTTGTTGGACGTGGCCTCAAAAACCAAAAAATACGGACAAAAACCATGTATGGCGGGTTGTGCCCTTAGCTTAATGCTGGCTTCTAAGGCATCTCATCAGTATGACTAAGACCAACAAACAGGGATCTTGTGTATTCTGTAAAACCTGTATAAATTCCATAAAGTTGATATGTTCCTTAGAAGTGGAAATCGTGAATTTCATTAAATTTGTGTGTATTCTGTTAAACTCGTATCATCGTATGAATACTTTGGGCACCCCTGTTGTAGGGGTTTTAAGTATCTGAATATTAAACTTACTCACCAAACAACATTGGATACTTGATAACCCTTTATGAGACATGTTTTGGTAATGTAGCAAATCACTCTAGACACAGCTTCGACAACGATTCACCATGTTTAATGTACATGTGTTACTCTTAATAACTTTATTATGCACAAATGAGTTTGTAAATTACACTGTTTGGATGTAAATATGAGGTTTGTGGACACCGAGAAATCAACTGTTATATTGAACTGTCACTAACTTTTAATCTTTTTTCCTTTGATAATTGTTGTTTTGGCCGATCATGTAAGTACAAATTAAGTGTAAGCATTAGGCTTTATGTAGCCACAAGCTGCAGCCATTTTAGCCTTACACATTTTCGATCATATCAAACGTGCTATAATCTAAATGCAACACTCTTAGCTGGCTAACTACATGTATTCGATCATTGCAGATCTGACCACATTTGCTCTTCTGTTTGCATTTGAATGTTAGCCTTGCAATTTTGGGCCTAGATTTGCATGTAGCCATATTAGGTTTCACAGATCAGTTGAGTTAATCTGACAAGCAGATCCTAAAATGGAATAAGATAGTACCAAACTGGCCAAGGAGTGTAGTCAGCCAAAAGGCAAAAGGTGTCCATTTGCCTTGTAGCAAAACACACTCCTAAGCCGGCTTCACTCCTTTGCCAGCTTTTGATACTATCTTATGCTACCATAAGATCTGCTTGGAGATTGCAGTTGAGTATGAAATGCAGCTACGTTGTAGGTATTTTCTTGCTAGGACTAGGTGAAAGCAGCCTGCGTGCCTTTTCCAAAACCCTGGCAAAGAGGGCATCTTCACAGATAAATCATAAACGATGGTACTACTTTGTAAATAGCATTGATAAGATGGCTCCTGACTTATGTTTTTATCATGCTTTTATTTTAATGATAAATACAATACAAGATGAAAACATTATATGTCATTGTTCGTCATGATTTTATTTGTTACCTCCGTGAAAACGCGGGTATTGTTTTCGGTCTGTGTGTTTGTCATGGTGTGGTGCCTTAGTTATCTGAATATTGGAGGGTTACAGGGTCTAGTGAGTGAGTGAGTGACAAGATAGGAGTATTTCGGTAGTTTTTTGTCTTTCGCCGCGCTTCCGCAGCGAAAGGCAATCAGACCGATATTAGATTTCTGTCCGTCCGTCTGTCCGTCCGTCCGTCCGGGTCGACCATGCCATACCGTGCTAGCGAGATATTCTACCCTGCAGATTCGACGGTATTTAAACGTTATGACATACGTATCGGCCTACCATGAATGTGCTGCTTGGTTTGCGGTCCATGCCATATCGTGCTAGCGAGATATTCTACCCTGCAGATTCGACGGCATGTAACGTTATGACATACGTATCGGCCTACCATGAATGTGCTGCTTGGTTTCTGCATGGCTTATAAGCAGGAATTTGCAGAGACGGATGTGAACGGTGAGGATTTCTTCGTAAGATTGTATACAATTTATAAACTAACATGTTCGCTGTTTGGTTATAATAAAACAGACATTGCAGAGAACAGTTTGACATGTCATTTACTTTGTTTTATGGAAAATCACCGCTACAAAATCTAGAATTGTGTAAGATGCGTGCGCCGCATCTGACATGGTGTGGGAGGGGGGCGTATTCGGAAATTTCTTACTCTAAGAAATTTCAGGCTATACGAGCAATCGCTGTTATTGTTTACATCCGGGGTATTCGGCGCACGAGCGCTGACTGGTAGGCGAGGAGGGTTCAGCCCGCCCTCCTCGCCCACCAGCAGCTTTTTGCCTACCATGACGTCACGTGACGTAACCGTGACGTCAGCGCGATCGCTCGTATTTTCGTGTAACAAACTTCTTTCAGCAAAATAGTAGCCCTCGGATGCGTTGAAAATAGAATGACCCACATTTAATTTATAATTTCGAAAGGGAAGATTCTGACCGAGCTCGACGGAGTGAGTCTGACGCGTGACGTCACGACTCCGTCAAGTAAAAGCATAATTGCGTTACTAAAAGAAACGAAACGTTCCATTAAACATATCACGGACCTGTTTTAGTTTAAAATATCTACCTTTCACATGATCTTGCCATTAAAAAAAATATTTCCATTACTGTATATGCCATGTGTTAATATTTTATGTTGTTTATGGTGACAATACTTTGTTTGTTCTTGCAGAAATTCAGGACACATCTACTGATAAATTTGATTACTACAGTGCACTTTCATAAAACCCTGTTGTACTGTAACAGAGCCGTTCTTAACAGCGAAACAATCCGAATAAAGTTAACATCATTCATGCAGTTGTGTTATTATATGTAGTTCAAGTAAAATATACTCTGTGAGAACGACTACCTTACTAAACAGTTATATAACCTAGCACTTGACCAAACTGTGCCAGAGCTGCCAACGTTGCAGACTTGGCACCCACGCTTGACCAAACTATGCCAAACATTTTTACGTACACAATATAAGTAAGCGAAAGACTAGCTTTTTTCAGAAGCTCTTGTTAGTACACTGTCAGTAGAGAAACAGGAAACAAGTGGAAAGATGACCGAAAATGTCAGCGATTCCCGACTGGCAGGATGTAGAGTTTGGGGGTGATAGAGCCATTCGTTCATTATAGTCATGGGATGAAAGGAAGGGGCCACCAATTTATTAAGAAGCTCATGTTTTTCATCTGTCTTGTGTTTTCACAGTACATATTTTCCTTTATAATCAGGTCACCATAGAGTGACAGGAAGTTATCGTATAATGTGAATCAGTACAGCAGAAGCCAGTTAATTGCACAACACTTCTGTTAAATGCACAAAACTCCGAAAACAGCCTTCCAGCTGGATAACTTTGCATTATTGCACCACTTGCATAATTGCACGAAATATGGTGATGTGTGCAATCAAACGGCTTCTACTGTACCATTATTTGCATATCTTATGAACTATTCATTAAAGAAAAATGTCAAAATCCGAAAACGGAGCGTTCCAGCCGGATAACTTCGCATTATTGCACCGCCCGGATAATTGCACGAAATACAATGAAGTGTGCAATTAAACGGCTTCAACTGTACCATATTTGCGTAACTATTGAACTATTCATTGAACAAAAAATATTTTATGGAGGCGTTCTCTTGTTCGCCATCCCTTCTCAAGTGGAGGTTTCCACATGTTTGGAGCAAGGAGTCGTCGACCTCACAATGTCCTGACTGGACCATTTCATATGTGCCTCCTTGACTTCCGCAATGAAAGGGTAAAAACGGTTCAGGGTAAAAACTGATTTCCTAACAAGTTACGTATTAACATTTAAAAAACACCGACTTGAAAGGGTAAGGTTGCAGGGTTTTCGGAAACCCTCGTAGGGTTTCCTCTGGTATTCAGAAGCCTTATTAGAAATTATCCCCTAGGACATAATCTTTGCTAGGGTGCTCAGTGGCCCGGATAAAAGACAATTGTCTAATAGCTAAGACGGTGTTTTTGCTACTTTCGGGGGGAAATTGTCTAGAATCACCGTAGTTCAGGCAATATATAAAGTAGTATGCAGTAGATCAGTTTTAGAACACGTTGTGTTCGCACCACACGACAGACGTTTCCTACCACTTGTCAGAAAATGAAGTCCGCAGCTCAGCGTGGGAAGGCGCCAGGTACAGGGAGCGGTAACGGGGACTACCCCAAACCCTTGCAGTGTCGAAACTGGCCGCTCTCCTCGAATGGAAACCGCGGTCAGGGGAACTACACGCGGGCCGGAGAGGGCGATGACACCGCCGATCACGCCTACAGCTCCCTGGAAGTGGACGAGGGGGAACCGAAGCAACCGCGCCGCGCGGGCGGGGAGGAGGCTGAAAACACCGGCCGCACACATGGCACAGGAGCCGCTGTTGCACCACCTCCACCTGCTGGTGAGCTTTAAGACTTTGTTCTATTTGCTTTTGGACAGACGAGGACACTGTAGCACTGCACTCAAGTTTGTAAATCATATCAACAGTGCTACATACACAATACAGACAGAAGGTAAAGGTAGTCTTTTCTTTTACCTGCCCGACCAAAGTCAGGTACCCATTTTTACACCTGGGTGAAGTGAGGAAGGTCGTGTAAAGTTTTCGTGTATAGTACTAACTCAAGTTAAACTTATATTAACAGTACCACACACACAGTACAGACAGAAGGTAAATGTAGTCTTTTCTTTTACCTGCCCGTCCGAAGTCAGGTACCCATTTTTACACCTAAGTGAAGTGAGGAAGGTCGTGTAAAGTGCCTTTCCTAATGGCACAATGTCGGGGCACGTCGGGTATCGAACACGGGACCTCTAGATCCCGAGCCGAACGCTCGACCAATTTCGCCACACACGACGCAACAAGTTGTAAGATTTCACTCTACGTAGAGCTGAAATATCCATGAACACGGTAATATTCGGCGCTTAAGGTACGTATTGTAGAACTTGGCCGCTGAAACTACCGATATGAATCTAAAAATCTTTATTCGCATCTACATTCAATATTCTCGTGTGTGTGTGTGTGTGTTTTACTTTTCCAGCGTCGATTATCAACGTGAAAGCACGTCGGGTGAAGCTCCCTTAGACCTAGCTTTTGGTATCCTATCTAAATCCCTGCCGCATATATATTTCAAGACGTTTCTGGGACTCAAGAAAGTCGATTCATGCGTTTTGAATATTTGCGGTGCAGTGCAGTTAGATAGATTAAACTTATGATGTAGACAAATGCCCCAAACAGCGATTCTGTTTTTGTTTGTTTGATTTTGTTTGAACCTTTATTTATTCATGAGAAGTTCAAATCCCCCCCAGGTCGCTTTCCATTGAGGTCATGAGAGAGGTAAGGGTCAGAGATACAGATTTATTACATTGAGTCCTAATAAATATCTATCAACATATATCACTACATACACATAGTACAAAACATAAGTAGAGTGAACGCTCAGCGTTCATAGTCCGTGTCCGTTCATTTTGGTCATTTCTTTTACTTCAAAAGTCTCTTAAAGCAGGTCAGATTTGGAGCCGTACGTGTGTCTGGTGGTAGCCTGGAATCCAGCCGTGTTGTGCTTTAGTCGCTCCCTAGAGGTACGCTTCACGAAGCAGAGCGACGTCCAAAGCACAACACGGCTGGATCCCAGGCTAGTCTGGTGGCAGGTTGTTCTAGACACTGGCTCCACGGTAGGCTATCGATCTTCTGAAGGTCTCGCGTTATTTAGATTTTGGAACAACCAGCTGACTACTTTGTCTGGTTGTCCGTGTACTCTGATCCTTGCAGTACACAAACATCTAACGCATGTAGGGTGGTAGTTTAGGGGATTGTATTAGCACGGCATTGTTGTACTGGTGTGTTGCTTTAATGTCCATCCAGCCCAGCCGATAGAGAACTTCAGTCGATGCTGAGCTCATGATTCCAACTAGTATCTGGGAAACCCAGGTTCTGTCCAGGAAAGGGCATCTCGATAGGCTGGGGCTGCACCTATCTTTAGGAAGGGACGTAAAATAGAGTTCCTGTAATGCCTCGAGTATGTTAAGACTTAGGTCACATTTCCAAACCGGGGCCCGACCGGGCAGCTTTTGTGAGGGAAACGAATGATATAAAAGACACCAAACGACACAAAATGTCAAGATAAGATTCATGGACATGAGTTGTGCATATTTCTAGGCACACATTTTAATCTTTCGTTTCTTAAAACATCCCGGCCGGGCCCCGCTTTGGAAACGTGGCCTAAGCCTAAAGGAGAAAGGCTAGTAGCCCCTCACTGTAAAAACATACCCTGCTACTGAAACAGCAAGAAACTTTGCCGTCCTGTGTGACACTTGGTACTACGAGGGTCCGATCGAACGTTAACCTGCATGTACCCCTCTAATGTCCACAGGGCCGCTGATACGGAAACGCCATCTGAAACAGTGCCTTATCGGCACCCTGGTCATGTCGGCTGTTGTCCTGGCGTCCGTGGCACTGGTCATCTCCCTCAAGCGGCCTGGACACTCTACTGTCGTCATCCATGTGACTAACTCGGTAAGTTAATAAGCGAGTTGATAAGTCACTAGTTAGACACAGTGTGTTTTGTCTCTCTGTATGCTGACTATAAGGGAAGAGCTCCTCAAAGAGAGCGACAATATCCTGCCATAAGAGGGAGATGCTGACTAAGGAATGGAAAATGTTACTTAAAGGAGTAGTTACTTCGTGCGGCTGTTTTATCGTAAGATTTTTTTTTCGTACGAGTTTTTGTCGCACGTTTGTGACGAGGCTATGACAAAACTGACAACATTTCAATCATAAGGCAGCTGATTTTTATTGACGCATGTCCATGGCATGTTTGTCATAAAAATTCCCCCAATTTGTTAATACAGGGGTTGATCACAACAAGGATTTCAGCACCATAAACAGAACACATTTTACCTTAGAACTGTTCTTTGCAACAATTTGCTATGGAGTATTCATAGTTTAAAAAGTCAGTTGGGACAGAGTGAAAGTAGCCTGGGTACCATTCTCCGCTGGTCGGCTTTGGGGTGCTTTACCCGCCCCAGTGTGCTTAGGCACCGACCTGCTTCTGTCAGCCTGTCTGATTACCTGCCCTTTGAGATTTCGCCGCTAAAGCTTGTAGCCGGCCTTTTGAGTTAACGCCACCAGGCAGGGCGCGGTGAAATTTGACCTAGCCCCGTAAGAACTCCCCCGGCCTGCGCTAATCAACTGCTCGGGCCGGCTACCCCTAAAGCGCCGAAGAGCATCTCGAGCGCCTCGATGGCATGGTACCCAGGCTAGAGTGAAAGTAACTAGATAACAATTTATTTATTTAAAGTTTATTGCAAATTCATGCCTGGGCCCGTGGGCTAATCGCAGATAACAAACACATGACTCATGGACACATACATTGTCACTTTTTCAATAACGGATCTATCTTGGGTTTGCCTTCATTTGCGAGAAGTTCACATGTCGACCATGCTGACGAAGATTTTGTATCATTATTTCATTGCCCAAAGGTGTTATCAGAATTTGATAGTTTCTAAAGCTGCAATAAGTTACTGTGTCTAATGACTATAATCTGTTCAATCGCTGTGCAGTCTGGGATTGATGACGTAGCAGCACACCTGGTGGATGACGTGCAGAAGACAACCGATGACGTCAGCAAAGCCAACGAGCATGTCGGGACCCGTCTTGGTCTCAAGGTTAGCACGTTTGAACTCAGTAAAAATTCAGTTTGTAAATTTAATATCTATGACCATTGCTTTATAATTGTTTCCGTCTTAACCTACAATCGTATGTGTATTTTTTACGTCCAGGATTCAACAGAAAAGGCACAGAAGAAGGCTGGACTTCAGAAGCTCACCACCACTCCAGGCCTTCCGCCGCAAGTAAGCTTGGGTTCGCAGGCTTCTCCGGCTGACGATCTCCTTACCAAGACCAACATATCCCTGCCTTACCCTCCGTCCCAACCCCCGGTGATTGTCGACCCTGTTGGTACAACCATGGGGGAAACTGGGAAACCGCAACCATTCACGATCGTCGTTAACCCCCATAAGAGCCCACCACACATAGACCCCGTGCCACAGAAATACACCACACTGGCACCCAAGCCTTTCGAACAACACGCTCCCGACACCACACCGCAGCCAAACGCTAACAAACAAACACCCTTCGATGCATTGATTAGTCCTGAAACAGACACGTACAACATCAAACCTATCCCGCCAATGACAATGCCCCCGATCCTGTCCCCTACTCCACTCCCCGACCCCTCTGACACCATATCCTCCACTGAGATGCTGAACATCACGTGTCAGGATCAGAGAGAGCTTTGGGCGGGAACTGGCAACTTCTCGTCCCCAGAGTACCCACAAAAGTACCCTCGCTCCCTGTGTATCACCTGGCGCATCACTACCGAGCATGGCAAGTACGTAACCCCGATGGATATCATTCAATACACCTGTGTCATGCGGCGGCCATGATAGATCGAAAACGAGGCTAATGTGGCAAACAAAAGACTGTCCATCATAATTAGCTGTTCAACCAATAATAGCATGGCAATTAGCAAATCAACCAATTAGAGAATGGCTGCATGTCTGTCAAATTATATGCGTTATTATGTTATTATGTTTTTATTTTGGACCTCTAAGCTACTCTGAATTGCTACATATTTTCAGTATATAATACTACTGATGATATTTATTATCTGACCTTACATTTAGAACATTGGGACCGTTTGGGAGAAAAACTGAATACTAGTAGGTTATGATTCTATAGATATTGTTCGTTACGTCGATGTAGGTTAGATATCCAGGTAATAAGATACGCCAAAAATAGTTACTCAAGCAACTGGATATAGTTTTGAAACGGTCAGACATTTCGGATAGAATCCACTATCCTTCGTCAGTGACACTGAAGAGATCTGGAAGAAACAGGTTTATTGTTTATTCAATAAAACAATAAACCTGTTTCTTCCAGATCTCTTCAGTTACTCAAGCAACTGGATATAGTTTTGAAACGGTCAGACATTTCGGATAGAATCCACTATCCTTCGTCAGTGACACTGAAGAGATCTGGAAGAAACAGGTCTTTTATACTCTAACTATGAATGAAGACAATTTCAGATGTCCAATAGGAAAGGTTGTAAGAGAGATATATATATATATGAGAGAATATACAATCCCACCCTCAACAGAAAAGGGGGGCTACGTATGGAACTTTCCGGCACTTAGCACTACCCCCCCCCCCCCCCGCCAACAAAACTTTTAGCTAAAACAGGAGCTAATTGACTCATTTGCATTAACTGTGTCTTAGCCTTGCTATCCTTTGAAATCCAAATTTTCTTCAGCTTGACTTTGGCTTAGCTTTGTTTTCTTTGGAATCCAAATTGTCTTCAGTCTGAATTGTCTTACAACCTTTCCTATTGGACATCTGAAATTGTCTTCATTCATAGTTAGAGTATAAAAGACCTGTTTCAAAACCATATCCAGTTGCTTGAGTAACTATTTTTGGCGGATATTGTTTGTTGTTTATCAGCATAACTCAAGAAGCCATTGATGGTTTGCTATGGTATATGGAGGTGAGTTGGTATCAACAAAGCAAATGCCAAATTTTGTTCTGCAGTAAAACCTGTGACCAGTACAAAACCGTTTATTCTTGTTTGGCCGGTACGGAAAAAAACGGACCTAAAAAAAAAACAGTAGACCGATTAGAAAATGAACAGATCATAATGGTAGGCGTTCATGTGTTTTTTCCCCGACCGAACAAAATTACAAGAACGAAGTAGAGTAAAGTTGATAGTAATTTTTAACAAGTTTCTGCAGTGAAACATTCTCTATGTTATATCACAGAGACATTTGTGCTGTTTTACAGTACATAATGATAGGGTTTCGAAACACCAGTAGAAGTCGGATACTCCATCAGGTTCTTGTTCTTGTTCGGTTACTGGATAACACCCCTAAAAGGTAGATTTCTTCTGTAGCGAAATGGATCATTGTTGACCATTTGCATACTTTCACAGATACTTAGGTCCGGCCAGGTTCAGGTGCAGACCAGGACCCGATCCTCTGGACCTGGACCATACGGCATACCTGTACCTGAATTTTCTGTACCTGTACCCACCCTTAATTGTGACCTTTGTATCCTACACACTTCAGGTGCATCACGATCACATTCGAGGACTTTTCCGTGGAAGGAAACCTCCTGTGCATGTACGACAAAGTCTGGGTCATCACTAACGGTACGAAGCTGTACGGTCCGATGTGCAGTACCGACGTACCCGAAAGGAGGCGTGGGAGAGAGGTCGAACTGACCTTTGTCTCGGATGACAGCCTTGGGAAGAGAGGCTTCATGGTGCAGTACAGCAGTCAGGCATGGCACGGGCCGGGATGTGGCTAACGGCTGACAGGACATGCTGTTTAAAGGAGTCCTAAACTCCACAAGAGAGTCTCATTTTCCAAGTCAGAGTGTCTGACATGGCCTGACAAAAGTTCGGTTACAGAACCAATTTGAGGGGCGATGTTAAAAACTCGTCTTGTTTTGTGTTGTCTAGTCAATTCGCCGTCTTGGTGTGCAAATCGCCCTCATTTATACGTATAGAAAATGCTTGGGTGGGGTTTAGTGAGTGATCCAAACACACCTCGTGTGATTCACCACAAGTGAAATTCTGCCAAAGGCTGCTGATTGTGTATTCATTGACACATAATCTATTGGACAATAGCACTCTCTTCTAGAGTTTAACACCCCTTTAACACCAGTGCAATGGCCTTGTTGCCATGGTCTTGCATTTGGCACATAGGTCCTGGGACCTATATCCGGTCTAGTCATACCAGAGACTTAGTACACACTTCTTTCTCTGCTTAGCACTCAACATTTGGGAAACAGTACGGTAGTTGAAACCACCATTACGAGTGCACTCGTCCCCCGCTCTTGTGATTGAAAAAAAAGTTGTGTGGCCTAAGGGCGGAGATGAGCGCCTCCCTATGGTGTGGAAATGACATTGCACTATACTGCTTCATTTCTAATGTTCAGGAGAAGGTACATGTTTTCCCGACAATCCCCAAGAGCAATAACAAAGTTACAGCAGATGACAACAACAATAATAAACCATTTGGCTCGCCCCTGATGCGTCGCCCAAAAAAACGTACAATTCCAAATAAACAGTTCCTTTGGAGTCTAGTCATCGGAATCAAAAATAGAATATCGTGAAGTACCTTGAGTCAAACCACTGTTGTTGTTGTTGTTGTTGTATGAAATATCTTTTGCAAGATGGGTAGCATTCTGAAGCGATATTTGAGTGCACACCAAAAAAAAATCCATATTCAACGCTCTTAATTTCGCACACAACATTAGTATTGTCGTTGTCAGAAAGACCTGTAGCTGTGACATTGTTGTAACATTATTAGTATAGAGACTTACTTTGAGTATGAAAGTCTGCGAAGTCTTCTTATCGTGACAGACAGGGAAAGTTTTATGATGCAGATAATAGCTTGACATCTTGAGAAACGGAAACGGTACTTTGACGACAGGTTGAAATGATATTGATGTTCTCTTGTATTACATTATAGCCCAAAGTAGTGATTTACTATATGAATATGTAGTTGACAACCATGACACTTTTTAGGTGTTTTTTCTACATGGATATGCAGAACATTTGAAATTTGAATACTTTTCTGAAACCTGAAGTTTGTAAAATTCCAATGAAAACCTAAGATAAGTATCTAATACATTTTTGTGTGTAAGATTCCAATGAAAACCTAAGATAAGTATTTAATACATTTTTGTGTGTAAACTTCCAATGAAAACCTATAGTAAGATAAGTCTTTGATGCATTCTTGTGTATAAAATTCCAATGAAAACCTAAAATAAGTATTTGATACATTTTTGTGTGTAAAATTCCAATGAAAACCTAAAATAAGTATTTGATACATTTTTGTGTGTAAAATTCCAATGAAAACCTAAGATAAGTATTTGATATATTTTTGTGTGTGAAATTCCAATGAAAACCTAAGATAAGTATTTGATACATTTTTGTGTGTAAAATTCCAATGAAAACCTAAGATAAGTATTTAATACATTTTTGTGTATAAAATTCCAATGAAAAGCTAAAATGAGTATTCGATACATTTTGTAATTCCTTCAAAATACGCACACAATTGTGACTGTTTTTGATGAGTCGAATGTGATAAATAAAAATCATTAACATTTATAAGATATGTGGCTGATTTTTTTAATTACAAGAAATGACAACTACCAAATGATTGAAATGAAGGTGTGAAAATAGATCATATCATCGTGTAGCTTTATAAGTTACATCTTAGGTTGCTGTTTAGAGTAGAGTAGATTCATCCCTCAAGCTACCAACATCTTGCACACTGCAGTCGTCCCTCAGAAAGACATCTGGAGCTGCATAGTTTTAAGTTTTGAACTTTTATTCAGCCTGTCGGCCATCTTAGGTTGTTGGTAATATGCACTCTCGTCATATGGGCAAATTAGACGAACACACAAAATAAACAATTGTAACAATTACTGATTATTAGCTGTACTAATGCCACAATAAAAATCGTCGAAACAAAAGAGGTTTTAGTGTCCCTCCCTTCCTCATACGCTGTTACTTATTAATAGTTGTGCGTTCTTTCTATGTAAAGGTAAATTCACCATGCGTATGTATATATTCAGGTCCGTATGAGGTCCGTATGGAAGTCTTAGCCTCTACCAGGCTCCACAGGTCGCTGGAAGAATAGTACAAATTGAACAAATATAAACAGATAACATGACAAAAGAGTTAGCTGGCCAAGGAGTATGGTTTTCAACCCACCTAACTCCACTGGCATGTTATCTTTCTATATTTGTCCAATTTCTATTATTTTTCGAGTGACCTGTCGAGCCTGGTAGAGGTTAAAACTTCCATACATACCCCATACAGGCTTGAATATATATACGCATGTGTGAACCACCCTTAACAAAAGTTATCTTTATTCACATTTAAGAACTTAGAATGCAGAAACCCTGGAGGAACGCACCGACGAGTCTAGACTTTCAGTTCCAGGCGTGAGTTTTGTTGTGAAGGTGGGGATATTGGTCTGGCTCTTGTTTTGCACGATTAGGCCACACCAAAGATATTTGTTGCTTCTCGGATTTTTTTCAGAAAAAAAATCGACCGATAGGGAAAAATATTTTTCAAAAGGTCTGGGGAGAAGATATATGGCTTGAATAACAGCCTTGGGAGTTTAATGGCACGTTTTATACAATGAATCCCTTCCTTCGATTTGTTACTGATATTCTGAATATAAGGCATTGTTTTAGAGTGAAATGATGTGTATGTGGCTCTGAGTGGTAATATTTACAGGTTTGTGATAGCTAAACCTGTCTTACTTTTCCCGGGACTTACGCTATGTGTGACATAACAGTTGGGGGGGGGGGGATAACCCAGAGGTCCTGAGTTCATCCGTTTATATGTCACCGATCCCGTGTCCTTGGGAAAGCCACTTTACACGACTTACTTCACTCATGTTAAAATGAGCACCTATCTTCGGTTATAGCCGTCCCTCGGATATGGCGTCAAAGTCCCGCGTTTTAAGAGAGCCACACTTCGAGCCACATCAAAGAATCCACAACACTTCTCAAATAGAGTATGTGAGTGCGAGAGGATCAAAACCTACAGTCCAGGCCGCACCTGGGGCAATAACTATAGTACTGAGGTCACCTGAGTTAGCTTTGAATGGCAGCCGATCCAGACCCTTGTGATTGTAACCTCCTCTCAGTTCAGCTCATAGCTGCCAAGAGATAGAAGTCGGCATGTGCTGACAACCATTTCAATATTAAACATATTTTCAAACCATGAAGATATTGCAAAAGTGTGTAGAATGTGGAGACCGTGCGTTATAATTAACTAGAGGATTGTCAATACGAATGCTAAGAAAGCAAAGACAGCGTTGGGACTTATCATACAGACCTATCATGTGACATATGTATACATGTCTCTGTCAAAGTTTGCTTTCTGCAGCGCAAGAGTCGGTAAGAACTATGCCAACACCCTCAGGACACCACCCACTACGTCTAGACCGGGGCTTATTACAGTTAACAGTTGAAAACAGAATGACTGTGTTTGTTAGTTTTTTTGTCTGTCTGTCTCTTTGTTTGTTTGTTTGTTTATTTTTTATAGCCAGAATTATGACTGCAATCTGCCTGACAAGAAGATAGAATATATCTAAGGGCCAACAGAACTGGAAATTCTACGGTAGCCCATGCATACATTGTTGTTTCGACTACTCCGGTTTTCTGTAAACCTTCTCTGCTGTACTTTCAGCAGTTAAAAGTCACTCCCTAGCTTCAACACTTTTAGTTAAAACGCCGTTTTTCGGCTTTCCTGTGTACAATCATCACAGCTTTATATCTCATAAACGATTTTCACAAGGGCTGACGTTTAGTAGTAATACAAAAGTAGAACTTTCGTTGCAATTCTGTAAACAAAAGTTTAAACTGTACTATGATATTCAACACAAAACTTGGACTCACCCAAATTTTCGACTGAACAGCACCAGTCTTTGACTTCCCTGGACAGAGACGGTGGGCGCCATAGACTTCCTGCAACTTATGATCCACTGCTCACTGAGTCACGTGTTCTATCTGCATAACGTGACGTCACGGCAGCAGTGGATTGTTCATTCCTTGAAGACTGGTGCTGTTTAGTCGAAAATTTGGGTGGATCCAACTTTTGTGTTGCATATAACAGTTAAACTATTTCAAAAATTATTTCTACCAACACTGAACTTTCAAGTTAAAAGTTGATTCTGTCTGAAACATTGTGTCAATCTTCGCTTGAGTCGAAGACAACCCACACACAAGAACAATTTAAAACCTTTTATTTCGTCCAGAAACGGTTTATTTCGTCATGAAAATGACCGTTTCTTGACGAAGACAACCCACACACAAAAACAAATCTTATTCCGTCGAGAAACCGTGATTTTCTGGCACGACATCACGTTGTAGTCGTGACACATCATACGTAACGACCTTTATAAGTCTGAGTCCCTCTTCCCTCTGGCGCTTCGTAACATTTCAGTGATGTGCTTTTCTACTTGTGTTGGTCTTTCCGAAACATGTGTGGAATACTTCAGCGATCAAACGTATTTTTGTTTTACAAACAGACGCGTTTCCTGTCAACATAGTTTTGACTTATGCATGAGAGCAAACGTGGTTAAAAGAGACAACCCCGTAAAAATCTGACTCTGTGTAGAGCCGTTTGTTGGAATGAGCGGTAAAATGCCGTCCAACAAATTTTACTGCGGCGCCATTCTGTTCTTCGCAGGCCTTCTACTGTCTGCTCTGGCAGCGATCGTGATTTTCATGATGGGCCCACCTGAAAGTAACAAGAATATAACGGCAACCGAGGAGATGACGGTGGTCAAAATCGAAGTCAAGCAGGTAAAGAATGCTATTGGATAGATCCAAAACTTTTGTAGTTTGATTCAGGATGGATGAAAATGTTCATGTTGGTTTAAACTGAGAGAAACTGTTACAGAAACAAAAGTACTGTGACCAAAGTAAACCTTATCCATGGGGTTACCTTGTACCTTGGTCCCTTCGGGGTAAGGTCACATTTCTAAACCGGGGCCCGGCCGGGATGTTTTAAGAAACGAAAAATCAAATTGTATACCTAGAAAAATACACAAATTATGCCCTTGAATCTTATTTTGATATTTAAAGTATAATACTATGGCAATGAGTGAAGTGAAGACACTTTTATCACAATTATGTCCATGAAAATAGAGCGCGTCAGTTATCAAAAATGTCGAAGAAATTGTCTCAAGGGCTTAGAGTCTATCTTTTCTCACTGTTGCAACGTATGATCAGGATTTACCTGCTAGTTGATAGCATTACCATTGATTGAAGATATGTTTATTGCAAGTTCATGTCCGAGGTCTAATTGCAGGTACAAACAACACGTATGATAAGGAAAGTACAAAGTTGCTAATTAACTACATTCTATGACTATGTTGTGCTACTTAAGTGTACATTATACAAGTTTTGTTGGGTTTGGATTCTTCTTGGTTACAGTAATAGCAGGTATAAACAACACGTATGATAAGGAAAGTACAAAGGTGCTAATAACTACATTCTATGTCTTTATTGTGCTACTTAAGTGTACATTGAAAACCCAACCAACAAGCTTTTTGAGCGTAGATAGATTCACAAGTTCTACTTCGCTCAGTTTTTGTCGTTGAGCTGTCGTTGTCTTCTCATTCTAGGGTGCTTCTGTGGCGACGACTCCTGACCAAGGCAAACCCCTTCTGTCCTCATCTCCCACTACGTTTGAAATGAACTCATCTTTCCCGAGGCTTCTGTCTCCCTCCCCGACTGCCCCTGTCCTACCTACGGTAGGCACAACTCCTACTGCCCGTACCCATCCCTCCTCGCCACGTACCCTCGCTAACCGCTCACAACAAATGACCCGCTCTCAACACCAAACTATGACCACCCCCTTCCATGGCGTTAAGACCACCCAGGTTCGGAAGATGAACACTAGTACATCCAGAATAAACAACTCGTGGCTTTTCGGTCAGGTAGGGACCCCGTTACTGGCACCGCTAACGACCGAGAGACTCCACAACACTTTTCCAGAAGAGACCACCTCTTTTCCTGCGACCGTAATAACCACCCGCACGTCACCAATAACCACTCGCACAAACCCAATAACCACCGCCATATCCCCAATAATCACCATCACAACCCCGATAACCGCCCGCACACCCCCAATAACCACCCGCACACACCCCATTACAACCCGCACACTCCAAATAACCACCGGCTCATCCCCAATAACCACCGGCTCATCCCCAATAACCACCCGCCCATCGCCACTAACCACCGGCTCATTCCCAATAACCACCGGCTCATCCCCAATAACCACCGGCTCATTCCCAATAACCACCCGCCCATCCCCAATAACCACCCGGTCATTCCCAATAACCACCCGCTCATTCCCAATAACCACCCGCTCATTCCCAATAACCACCCGCTCATTCCCAATAACCGCCTCCCCAACCGTCCAACCTGCCGTTTCCTGCCCTGAGAACGACACAGAAGAGGTGTATGCCGGCCACGGGCAGATCTCGTCCCCAAGATTCGGCTCGTCCAACTACCCTCCCAACATGTGTCATACCTGGAAGTTCTGGACCGGTCCTTGGCAGTAAGTACTAGTAAATCTATCTGGAAACATCTAAAAGTAAAAAAGAAATTCTTCACCAACAGAATCGCGTTCGATGCTGATTTTGAAATGTAATATTCAAGGTCATCTTACTTTTGAGTATTGACAACTTTATTGTGGTACTGCGATATATACATATATATATATATATATAAGATTGTTCCATGCGAAACAAGTCTGCAAATGATGAAATAGGTCTGTCTGTCTCTCTGTCAAGTTACCAGTTTGTCTGTTTGTGTCACTGTCTGTCTGCCTGTTTCTCTGTCTGTTGACTGTTGTAGTTCCATCAAACTTTCCCCAAACTTTATAGGCAATCTAAGCCATATTAGAGCGTTAAAAGTGGAAATATTCTGTTTGAGGCAATCTGTATGAAATTGATATATTAGTAACTGCACTGTATTCCCACATTTGAATCATTATTTCATACTTGGGGCGGTTAAAAACGGCACAGATACAAGCCGCGCTAGGACTCCCTAATTAATGTAACCCACAAAAATTAGACTTCACGGCGTCCTCGCGCCACTGCAGCATCGGATATTTGCTCCTTGAATGTTGTTATGGAATGGAATAGAGTTGCTTCATCTTGTTACGTAGAAAAGTGCCCCAAAATTGACTTTGATAATTGAAGTTCTACCGCCCTGACTCGGGCTTATATTGCTGAGGTTGCCTTTAAACCTCCCGAATCCGTTTTCTACATGTACCATTGTCAAATGACGTCAATGCCATCCCTTCCCAACGCTTTTTTGTTAATCTAACGGCATACACAAACATTCCCTCATCTTTTCCTTCCACAGAAACGTCTCCATCAAGTTTCTTTACTTCAATGTTGAGAGTTATTACGGCTGCACATACGACAGTGTGACGATTATCATCGACGGCGCTCTACCGGGCCAGAAGTACTGCGGCGGCGGCGACAACGTTAACACCATTCCTGCCGGCCTGACCAATTTAGTCACCGGTAAAAAGGTTGAGATAACCATGGTTTCGGATGACAGCGACCAAGAGATGGGGTTCAAACTAGAGTATGGAAACATCCCAAGGTTTGGATAGAGACTAAACTAAAAAAAAAACGTTTGCTACATTTCTTTCCGTGACGTAAAACTAACACATGATCAGACAACCACATCGGTATGTAGTTGCCAGGTTTTGCTCAACTATCTTTCGAACGTGTCTTAAATTTATCGAAAAAGAAAATTCAGTAGTGATACTAGAACTAGAACGCCAGGCGTTGTTAGATGTTAGGTTTTATAATCACTAAAACTTATATTTCGTTTGCTAAAGTCCACTTAACTATTTCTTACTATCTATATTATCACGTAAAGTATTGTTTATAGGAGCAAGAGAAAATGTGGTGCCATTACAAGCAATGTACAACCCTTTATACCCTTGTTGTTTCCTAGGTGGAAACAAGAAAGCTTGGGTGGCTATCACATAAGTCTACTCGCATACTTGAATAACTTTGATGTTAGGAAAAGTACCACAAGTAGTCACAGGTAGTCATTTGTAAACTAAGTAAGTGTAGCTTCGGTAAGGTTTAAGATTCATTTCAGTAATGAATTGTACGATTTGAAATTCCAAGGAAATATACTATCATATTGTACTTAAGCATGGAAGTTCGTTTGTGTTGGTAGATGCCATTATGGAAGACGACCGAACTCGATTCGAATGTACTGTTGTACTTTTAAACCCAGACGCAATAACGAATTGTGATTTGAAAATATGTGGCTCCTTGTTTCTGTCTTCGGTTGTGCATGTTGATAATATTGTCACACGGGGCGTGGGGCGTGGCTCTCCCCAAACACGGGACCTCCATTTAACGTCCTATCCGAGGGACGGCCCTAGCCGAAACTAGGTACTCATTTTTTCACCCGAGTGAAGTGAGGAAAGTCGTGTAAAGTACCTTTCCCAAGGGCACAAGATCGGTGACACGGCAGCCGGATTCGAGCCCTGGAGGCAAACACGCTGCCGCTGTGCCATATGGTCTTACGCGTGTGCACATACGTCAGCAATTGTCGTTGTTGTTGTTGTTTCTAATTGCTTTGGAAAGACAAGGACAATGTGGCACTGCACTCAAGTCTGTAACTTATATCATCAGTGCCACATACACAGCACAGACAGAAGTCTTTTCTTTTACCTCCCCGACCGAAGACAGGTACCCATTTCTACACCTGGGTGAAGTGAGGAAGGTGTAATGTACCTATCCCAAGGGCACAACGTCGGGGGTACGGCGGGTATCGACCTCGGGTGCTCTAGATTCCGAGTAGCCTGGTTACCAAACCCCAGCCCGATCTCAAGTATCTATCGTGCAAGGGTCTGGCCGGATGGGATAGGCAGCCTTCGCAATTTTGCCCCTTGTAGTGGGCAAAAAACTCCACCAATAGAACAGCAGCAGGATCAGCAGGAGGTAATACACCCCTACCATGATTGGTTAAAGACCCCCAACTGTATTTTTTTAATCCATAACAGTGGCCACTAAGTACCTGATTCGCTACTGTGATAGCCTGCTGACCAACTGTGGTGTGTTGTAGCTGGCTACCTGTGGTTTGAGTGGTCATAAATCCTAGGTTCTCCTCCCTATGATCAAGGGCCTTCGAGAACATTTCTACAGCCATCCTGCCAGACCCCAACACAAAAGATATTTTTGAGGTTGGGGTATGGTATCCAGGCTAGATTCCGAGTCGACCGCTCTACCAGTTACGCCACACGCAACGCCACGTTGTTGTTTCAGTAGCAGGTCACTGTGGGGTTCCTTTACTGCGTCACTATAATTTAGATATTGCATACGTAAAAGTATGACTTAGAAGACGACAAAATACACAAAAAGTAAGAAAATTCGTTCTTTATCTCTGAGTACCCCGCAGTGAAGCAAGCGGTGAAGCAAGCGTGATGCAAGACCTGTATTGGCGATAATGTAAACTTAGGAAAGTTCAGGGTGTCATAATCTCATCCGTGAACATTCCAGGTTATAAGAATTCACCCCACATAGCAGCCCGCTATCTCAAGTGTCCAAAAGTCTGATTTTTAAAAATTCCGACCAGCGGAAGTGCCCGCAGCCCTCAAGTTTGCCGCCATCTTGGCATCACATGACCGTCAAGTTAGGGACTGACCACTTCAAATTAGAGGTCAGCACAGGCTAAAAAAATTAACCAAAACCTTGTTTTTTGCCTAATCTGAACGTCTGCACCATACACTGTCTCACCAATATGAAATGTTTCTTACATTTTCCTGCTAAAAGTCGAAAATAGGCTAAAATACTATGGACTCAAATTGGGCCTTCTGCGGCTGCGTCAATTAGGGTCATTGCCCTTGACGTGCGTAGACGTTCCACGTTTGCTCTTGTTGCCTGGCCGGTCATGATGAATCATGCAACCATTTGTTGCACACACAAAAAAACATCACATTTTGTTTAAGACTACTCTTCATACAATAACTAAAATTTGTAATGAGAAGGCGTCATGCGTATCATACGCATACGTATGAAGTCGAACTCGACGTCCAGCAGATAGGACAAGACTACATTTTATATGACAACGAATAATCATTCATATCTACATAACTCTTTGGCCAAGCTTCAGAACTAAAGTTTTTCAACTCATGCAAGCCGGTAAAAGTTACAGAAAGGAAAGAAAATAACACTCTACGTGATCCACCCACCACGTCTAGACTTGTAGCTCCCGGGGCTTACACTGTCGAAAACAGATGTGTTTTTCCCCTTTTTTTTATTTCGGAGACGTTTATGAAATAACTGAAGGATCAGACTTATAACAGACGTATTTCCTGTACGTGAAAACCTTTTTTTATTCATACATGAAATTCGTTACAGGTGTGCAAGCATAGAAACAAAGTTGAGTCCGTTTGTTGGGAAGAGGTAAAGATGCCGTCCAACAAATGTTGCTGTGGCGCCATACTGTTCTTTGCAGGTCTCCTGTTGTCTACGCTTATTACGATTGTAGTTTTCATGGTGGCCCCGCCTGGAAACAACACCAACACAACGGGAACCGAGACGAGTGGCGACATCAATAAGAAGGTAAGCAATATGCCAAAAAGCAGTTACTCAAGAAACTGGATATGATTTTGGAAACGGTCAGACGTTTCAGATGGTATCCACCATCTTTCGTCAGTGACAATGAAGAGATCTGGAAGAACTGATTTCTTCAGTGTCACTAACGAAAGATGGTGGATACCATCTGAAACGTCTGACCGTTTCCAAAATCATATCCAGCTGCTTGAGTAACAGTACTGCTTTTTGGCATATCTTATTACCTGGATGTCACGCCATATATTGAACTATTTTGGTAGATGTTTGACTTTGAGCTGTGGAGAAATACAATAATGAATGAAAGACCTTTATTTTACATCTATGCTCAAGCAAGCTAAGTACAGGTCGTAGTGTTAAGTCAAATTTGATACGTGTATAAGAAAAGTGGTATATTTCTACATTTTACAGTATCTACTACATACTGGTATGTGCAATTTAAACTATAATACCTTTTTATTTGCAAGTTCCTGTCAGAGGCTGACTACAACACCTAACTTATACATTTCTATTTGTTGATTCTATCAACTGTCGTAATATGTCAACAAAATGTCCCTGTAGCTCAACTGGTAGCAGCCTCATTGCTGAGGTCATTGTTCAAATTAGTTGGTAACTAACCTAACTTATAGTAATTAGAAAAGAATGACATAGTGCGAGAGAACAATGCTATTCGAATATTAATAAGAAATGCTGATCATGATCTAAGCCTTTTGGATTTGACTTTTTTTAAACAAGAGTTATTGTAATATTTGGTACGTTTGTTACCTGTCAGTATATAGGACGGGAATGGTGTATTAGAATATGATGACTCACGAGAGCTAGTCTCTACCTGTGTCTCTACCAGACTCCCGCCTGGCCGAATAATATAGGGGACTTTGGCCAAGTTATGAATAATAGTATAGTAGGAGCTAATTGGCCTAGGAGTGAACTGATCGGTCGGTGGATAGCTGGATAGACTGCAAAAGACTGTCTGAAATCCCATGGCAACTTATTTGTCCCTATTTGGCCAAATTCTCCTGTTTTTTTCATTCAGCTGAC